>JAZFAV010000011.1:26455000-27919954 GCA_037954035.1 Rosalia funebris
CATATGAAAATGGTAGAAATAAAAAAAGATACTAACCTAAAATGATTATGCGGAGGTATATATCCTAATTTTTAAAATGAAGATCAATTCTTTGCTTTTTGTTTCTCCAGCGCAGACGTCTATCGCTGTTTCTTCAAATGTTGGAGACGATCTCATATCTTCTAACAAGGCACTTTCAATATTTGTTAATGCTAAAGCTGTTAGTCTCTTTTGCTTTTGAGAATTTCGCAGATTAGTCGTTATTCTCTTTAAACATAAATATGATATTTCCGCGAAACTGCTTGTGGCAGGAATAGTGAAAATTAAACGACACAGTTTTGATGACTCCGAGAAAACAGAAGATAATTGAAGGGACATAATATATTAGTGAAGCTCAAACACAGTGCTCTTTTTCATATCGGGATCGCTATAAATCACCGAAAATTCACTTTTTAAATGATTTGCGTCAAAGAATGTACCATATGTATATACTAAAGAAGAAAAAAGTTCGTCAGGAAAACGTTTCACGAATGAAGTAAATTGTGTGGAATTTAGATTTAACAATTTTAGTTTAGAAATTTCACTAAACCGTTCACTAATGTTCAAAGTAATAACGTCCAAAATTTCATAAAGCAATCGTGCGTAGGTGCTTTTCTTATCTTCTTCAGGAATTAAATCCAAACTAATTATTTTACTTGGTGCTTGATTTTCTAACACAAATCTGTCCATACGGTCCCAGATGTCACTAAACTCGTTTCTCATTTTTTGAATATGTGAATATATGAATCATTTTATTGCAGTAACTAGTATCTGATATTTTTGTGTGTAGAATTTTGAACAGACTCTCGGAATGTGGAAATATTACAGAAAACACTGCTAAGAAAAAATTAAAATCAAAGTCACGCAATAAAGTTAAATAGCCTCTAGCACAAATAACGGCTTCTCAATCCCATTCCTCATTTTTATTTTCCACAATTAGCTGAAACAGCGCTTCTAAATATTCCCCACGTTATAGCGACGCGACAGTCGCCAAGATGCGTTCACATAATTGCATCACTGAGTCCGTAAATAACGACAACACCCACTCGAGGTTCCACTGTTGACTGCGTAAAACCACTCACCTTTACGCCCATCTAACGCGTAACTTGGATGTAACGTGGATTATCGTATTTCAGCACTGCAGCAAGTAACGCGGGAATCCAATAATTTCGGGTGCCTTCATGGTCGTTTTGAAATAAAAAAGTTGATAGCATTTAACTAATGTATCCTAATATGTTCTATGTTGGAATAGTTCTATAGGTAATAGTTCTATGTTAAAACAAAATATGGCAAATTTCGCCATATAATTCAGTGCCCTTCGACGACATATAGCCGGAGGAGTAGCTCTTTTGGCTTAATTTGTTTTAGCCTTAATGTTTAAGGAAATTACAAATGGCTTGGAGTATAAACAAAACCCCACCTCGCTACAGTTTATAAATAATGTATGTTTGCGGTCGGTTTAAAATAATTAAAAAATTGTAATAATTAAGTAAATCGGTTGAACTTTTAAATAACACTAATTTGCCAATTTCTTTAGGGATGCGACGCATCACTCGCATCCATGTACACTACGCCCCTGACGTACACATTGGTTTCTTTACAAATTTTGTACATTTTATGCAGCTATCTCTGGCTTGTTATTGGTATACAAGGTATATGTGCTTGGATGTTATTTAACAAGAATCATTGAACAGTAATTTTGTCAACAATGTACTACATCGGAATTCCTCTTCGTAGAACAGCCTCATGCCTCCGTTTGATATTATCATAAAGCATCATTAGATTCCTGCAAACGTCAAGTGCGTTAAACCATATCTAGAGCACGGTACAAAACATTAAGTTCAAGCCTATGAAAGACTTATTTACTACATAGAAATCTCCATTACCATCTCTACAATTAATGGTATCAATTGATGTACTTGCTTATATTCTACTGAAATAATATTACACAATTATAAATTTGATATTGATGCAAAATTATAAATTTGGCATGATCCATGAATGATTGATGAAGATCACTAATTTGTTTGGACACACAAGAATACAAAACAGCCATTATTAGAGTACAAATAATCCATAGGGGCTTAATAGCGGGTATATAACCCAAACTATATTTAACATCATATCTTCAATGGAAATGATCAGCCCATTTGTATCTAAAATGCTGATGATAACGAAAATGCTGAACAATCAACTCTGAGCGATATACAGAAATCATTAACCAGTACCTAACGAAATAAATGAATATGTTTCTATAGAATAATGAGCATATGTTATACTAGCCAGGTAGTATTCACTTAATGTTTGTTTTTAATGTTGTTAACAATTTGAATGATTGTTTCCTGGGGGTTTCCATCCTCTTCAAATTTGGGGATATTTATGGCCTCGAAGGTAGTCAGATTCTATTGAATGCGATTGCTTTCTGTGGAGCTACCTAAAATGTAAGATTTTTTATTGACAAATTAAAAATTATTTAATACTTGAATGGAAAAAATGTTAAAGAAGTTGCTAACATTTTGATGGATATGCGACGTATCATACAGAATTTCAGTAACTGGTTTCTAGGTTTCATAAAAAAAAAATGGCTACATATGGAAGGGATAACGTTAGGTATCTTGGAAGCTTTTCAAGTTAACCCACAGTCTTCTTAAATCCCACAAACCCAATTTTAATTTATTGGAACGAAATACCTCCAAAATGTCTAGAGTATTTCATTCATTTTATGCCACGACTAATTAGCAACTATATAGATCCTAGAAAAATCCCACTCATCATTCTACTCAATAATTCTATATTTCATTCTACGTTTCATTAACCCAAATTGCAATCATATTTTCTGACAGTAAGACCACTAATATATTCATAGAATATCAACCCATTCTTGATGGTTATTGCATCTTCTCAGTAGTACAAGATAGTTTTCGTAGCTAACTTCTCTTAAGAGTTATTGTTAATTTTCGACATTCTATAAAATTGTGTTCAATAGCTTTCTCTTTTTAAGAGAAACCGTGTTTGTATTGTTGATCATATAAATATTTTTACTTAATTAAACTGAAATTTGTAGCATGAAATACCTTACGGGTTTTTGTTTGCATTATTGTATAATGTTATATTAAACCAATTTCCCATTATAACTCAAACCCAAACATACAATGACACCCACATTATTGGGTTCAATCCACCACCCCAAACCACAGTAGGAACGACATTGTACAAATCCATGTGCAGGGCGCACTGCGAAGTTCTGGACTTTTATTAGCTATTCGTCAGTCAACGGACCTGAATGCCCACCGTATTCTCTTTTTCTGCATAACATACATAAACGTAGCCAATTATTATATTTCTATACTCACAATTAATAATATGTCCTTATCTAGATCTATGTATTTACCAACAATAAATATTTCGATCTATTTATATTTCCTCGTTTTCAATTATCTATTTCACGTAACCGTTCCCTAAGATAAATTTTAACAATACATCATCTTGAGATTATACGCAGCAATTTATCAGTGTAACAACTTCCTTAAAATAGAAAAAAAAAGACTGACATAAATAAATTTTAATATTCGACTTGTAAAGTGAAACAAACAACACCCTATTTGTAAGGTAACGTTTCGAGGCACAAGAAAAGGGGCAATAAATTTTCCCGGAAAACACAATATGGTGTTGTATATGAACCTTTACATGCCCCCTTATTTGCACACACACACTTTCAATCTACATACTGAAATATGAAAGTAGGAGAAAGGCAATCCAATCTGTTAGGTACAATAGAAAATATACATTGAATTAACTTTTAGACGATACATTTATCTTTGCTTCCACGTTGCCAATAAGCTAAGTAAAAATGTTTGTGTGAATGATGGTTACTTCCATTATTATGCAGAAAAAATAATACAAGTTAAAGTAAACTAGTAAAGCGAGACGGCTGATGATATTTCCTCATATAAACTGAATATACAGGGTGTCTCACTTAATATGAAATACAGGAAATACCTAGGAATAATAATTTGGTCATAGGAGACTGCCATGACATATGAATTGTTATTCTTAAGAGGATATCTTCTGACATATGTTCCTGTCACTGACACTCCCTCCCTAAACCAACTATCCCCTTAAAATCTTCAAATGGGAACATCAGTCAAGTAATATATATCACTCAAAACGTCACTCGACCCTGATAACGGTGATGGTTCATTTTTTATATATTCGTAATCAGGATGTTTGATAAACACTGTTTCATAAATGCATTTGTATGTATTTTGGACCTACAAGTAATAAATAGCAACTAGACTCCTGGTGCAAAACAAATGTACAAAACAACACAACACGCAGAACAAGTGTAGAAAAATAAAAGTATTGAAAGGAAACGTAAAATTAAATGAAAATTTAATTGAAAATTAGTTACCACAAATAATTAAGTTAAATTATTTATTTAAGTAAGTGTTCCAAATGACCACCACCGACTTAAATGCTTCCATGCATTCTGACCATTTGGTCGACTACTCCATTGAGCCTCCTACATGAAATTTTCGTGTATAATACAAAAACAAATGATAACAGAATATTTCACTTTTTTAATTAAGTTTTGCCGAAGAAGGCGAATGCGTCAGTAATCATGCATATTCTTTTATAGTTAACTTATTGCAACAAATTTATTCACCCTGCATAATACCATTCTATGTTAGTCTCCTTCCCAACAAAAAATATAGGTGGTACAAAGAAATTGAAATGTTACTCAACTAATTTTGAGAATATTTAATTAATTAGGTTTATTTAAAACATACAGAATGAATGTGAATACTTTCAATGTAAACGATATATGAGTTTTCTAATTTGCGTCATCTAGGCATGTTTGTTGATCGCGTGGTAAGTTAACTGTCTTTGGATTGGTCAGATGAACGAAGAGGGTTATGAAAGCATATCTTTAAAACTTTACTGAATAGCTCTGAATTTCATACTTTCATAACTACTTTAAATTAGTTTGATTGATTTTCACCTTAATTAATACAAAAAATATAAAGTATTGTCAAAAACTGTATGATTATAAAAAAGATATATACCATAAGCAAGTCATATTTCATTACAAACAAATACTCACATTTATCTATTCGTATCATTGTCTCATTTGACCTGATATGACCTTTCATTCGTCACTAAATACATATGTATATCTCGATAAATGGATATGTGAGGGGATATAAAACGTTGTAAAAGGTTTACCATATTCTATATTAATTTCTCTCGTTTGATTTATTCGGAGAAGAGATCTAAATTGGAATAAAGAACATGTATTTCATTGACATCCGATATCCAAACGTTTCATATGTAAATGGAGATTAATTGTTGTACAAAATTTGCATAGTATTTACGTTCTTTTTCACTGAAAGCTTTCGGTGGTAGTTTAGCTTTAAACATGAATCCCGATTATATGAATTCAATATATGAATGAATCAACGATGGAATTCTTAACGAATTTCGATATGAATTCCAATCTGCGAAAGCCAATATTGTGTTGATTCACTATCATTTTAACACAATTTAAGTCATATAGTACATTTTCAGACCTTGACGTTGTATTAATTTGTCTTATTTATTTGAACCAACACAGAAAAATAGTAATTTTCAAATGAACTAATACTAATCAATAACGACTTAGAAAGACTAACATATTTTACGTATCTGCAACGGTATATTCGGCAAGTGGATTTAAAACATTGTATGTAACAGTGGATGTAAAACAGTTTTCTTCTTCGAACCAGCCATCTCGCTACGTGAATGTATTGAAGAATGCATTCTTTTTGAAGAACGGTAGTAAATATTCCGTTCCAGGACAATATTTCCCCAAATACTCGTAGTTCCTCGTTTGTTGCAAGTGCTAGGCAGCTCTTTAGGATATGTTCCGCAATTTTATCCTCGAAATTATATCTTTTACACATAGGAATTACATTGCAGCCAGTAACATGACGATGCTTGTTCCTACAATGTTCCATTAACAAACCTATTAGGATTCGCAGATTTGTACGAGATAAATTGAAGCAACAATTTTCTAGTTTACTACAAGTTGCAGTTAAAGGTATGTTTGTTTATCTACAACTGCTAGTTTTGATGTACCTGTGTGGCATATCAGCGTGTAGTCTTTTATAATGGAATTTTGAGTGGCTTCGCCGAGCTTTATGCCTGATCCTGTTCCCAATAGAATGTCCCTAGAACCCCGGTATGTCTTTGTATCCACCTCTTCGTTTCTACAATTTTCTAGATGCCCCTTCACGTAGTTTAGCATCAATTGTTTGACGTAGCACAATCGATAACTCTATACTAGAATCAGCTCAAAATTAGTCCTGCAATTATTTATATCTATCGACGCGACCATAGTCTCTATGGATATGTCGATTTTACTGCTAATTACCTCATTAGTAATTCCTATGATCGCCCGTAGTATCCCCATAACCGCAGTTTGAAATTCTGCTACTATTTGAAATAGATCTTCAGAGAGAATTCCATATCCAGACCTTCTTAGCATTCTTAAACCATCGGTGTGGATATAAATGACGAGTTTCAGGAAGTAAGCAAAATTCGGTCTAACTCGATAGTTCTTTTTAAATCGAAGAATGGGGGAGACCTAATCCACGGTTGCGTCCAGAAGAGAAAGTATCAAATAAATCATTATATGATTTACTATTGTTACTACATTTACTATTCACATAAAAATAATAAGTAAAATATTTTCTAGAAAATGTTTAATATAGGTATATTAAACTTAAGAGAAGTAAATGAAATTTGAAATTTTGGAAAATTACTTAATTCATATCCTAGAGAAGATATTTTAGAACTCGAAAAAAATCTTTTGAATATTCCAGACATTATTTATTTTTCAATCATTAAAATTATAGAACAAATTAGTTTATAACCAATCAAGCCTAAATTCAGAACATGAAATTTTAATTCGATTATGAATTTATATAATTTTATTAGTTTGTTCTTGGTCCTTCAGAAGAGTAGACTTAAATATCCAAATATTCTCTATACATATATTTACAAACGTTATATTATAATTACATTAAAATAAAATCGAACTATTATAACATCCTGCAATATTTCAAGATTATTCCTGAACCGCCTATATGTTTGCATATCCAGCACAGAATTCCTTCCTACTAAAGTTTTTGCTCGATAGATTAGTTAGTCCTTCAACACACCTTAGAAATATTCAATATGGAGATGGGAGGATAATTTAAATGTCCATAGACACGATAATATACTTTCATGTATATCTTTTCCCAACTCCATAACCTTGCTTGTTATAAGGACTATTGAGGTTATGGTTGAAGAGATTCTTTGGTTATCTAGCCATATGCAGAGAGATCCAAATTGACTGTGACGTCATGCAGGAAATATACTAATGTCATTAAAATCGATTTCTATTCTATTGAAACAACACTCGTACAGTAGGACTTGGCGATTTCATCAGGATCACAAATTTAGAATTCAGTTTGCAAATGAATTGTAAACCTCCTACTTAATTCTTATCGTATATGTTACATATTAATAATTCTTTAAGATAGGCATGCAAGACAGATTCACCGAATTCTTCTGTGTAAATTTCTCAGGAATAATTATGATAAATTGCATTTTATCTAGGGATATTTAAATTTGCTGGTTTAATTATTGATAGTGATTTTGCTCTATCACATTAGTTGAAAACATTAGCCATTTTTAGTTGAAAATATCATTCGCTTGTATTTCCTATTTTATACAATTTTTCTTGAAGCTTCCTTCTTGAAAATAAATCAGTAAATCAAAAATGATGTTTTTCAACTAAAAGATTTACAAATTACAATGTTTAATAGAATTACATATATTACCATACATAAAATTAATTACGTATTGTTTTTAATAATTTAAAAATACGAGACCATTTTCATTGTTTGGGTTTAGATTTATAGATTATCTCATCTGTCAATTTTAATTATTTAATCAATATTAATCAGTGTTAGTAATCGTCACAAAACGTATAAGCGCTGCATAAAGCATCTCTAGAAACTGACACACTTAATAAATCTGGATCTCTCTATATACGAATTTACAATTTATAATTATATATAAGAGCAGTTTAATATTTCTTCACATAATAATGTGTATATGTTATGTACAATTTATTCTATAAGTTATATATCGTCCCTAACAATAGATCAATTGCGGAGGTACATACGCTTTCCGTTTTTTTTTTATCAGGCCTACTACATAATAAAAATTTGGCATAACAAAAGAATAACATGAATAAGAAACGACCCAAATTACCGCTTGCATATCCTTGTGGAATATATCCATATAGCCACATCCGCCCCATCACCTACCACTGGCTGGGGGTTTCCACGGGCTCAATAAAAGTAGAGATATAAAAATATTGCGATTTTTTTAACCACAAATATATGTATGTTAAAATATATCAGTAGAAAATAAGGAACCTTGTTTAATTTCTTTCGTTTATAAAATTGTTTATTACCACGTTTTTATTAACTTGCTTTCTTGACCTCAGAACTAGATGATAATGTAATATTATCTTTCTTGTCTGTCTGTTTTATTGTTTATCTGTTCGGTACAAATTTGAAAATCGATTTTAAGCTAACTTTTCAATGAGCTAGCTATAGATCTGAAACTTAACATATCTCAGAACTGAATGACAGTTGAAGAAAGTGAGTTTGTTAACAGTCTGCAAGTGGTTTCAGATTGAAAAAATAAATAAATAAATAATTATTTCAATTGAAAAAAATAATATACCACGTTTTTAAAAGGGACTAAGAAGTATAAAATCATTTTTCCTAGCCAAATACAAATAGTCCTGAGAATTTATAATTGTGAATTTCTAATAGCTATGGAAATACTTGTAAGATTTAAAATGAAAAACGTGGGACGTATACAATAGATAATTGATGCATGAATAATTCACATAAATCACTAACAATTTTTTTGCACTGCAAATGATATGAAATATTGTATGAGTTTTATCAACGACAGCTACTCTCTGCACTCCTTACTATTATCTTTTGCATACGCCCCGTGTTATTCATTTTAAATCTTACAAGTATTTTCATAGCTTTTAAAAATTCATAATCATAAATTCTCAAGATCATCTGTGTGGGGTTAAGAATCTGTATGGCGCTAGAAGAAACTATTTTATACTTTTTAGTCCGTTTTAAGGACGTGGTATATTTTTTTATTCAAATAATTATTGAAAAATGAAATAGATAGATAGGTAGTTAAAAAAACAATAAATTAAAAAAAAATAATACATATGTCCATAAGTAATGGATAAGTTGTTCGTTCTTTGTAATTTACGAGTTTTTAGTAAAATCATATCGAACGATTATTTAATTTTAATATAATGTTATTTTATTAAAATTTCCCACTACTTCAATCCCTTGAAGATATCACTTAATGTTCTAAAATATAATTACCACCTCTTCCTAATAATATGAAAACTTCAATTATTTGGAGTGCCAAAACTTTTTGTTACAATAATAATCAAATGATACATTTTTAAGTTTATTTTTAAATACCACAGCAGACAATTAAGCTTTTACATTAAATATTTAATTAAACATGAAAATATTGCACAGGATTGAAGCAAAATTCATATTGCCAATTATAGAACTTACCACCTTTCAAATAATGTTGCACACCTACCATAATTCCACATAAAAATCAAATAGAGATAATTGACACTTCAAAATTGTTCAAAGGGGCGGTATAAAATTATTCTTAAATAATATAATTTTAGAATTAATAGTGCCTCAAGAACATTTATTACGTAGAAAATAAATTTATACGTTACATGAACCACAGTGTATAAACTTGTGTATAGTATAAACTTGTGTATATTTCATCGCTATTTACCAAATAAATAATCTCAAAATAGTTATTTTTATGGCTAAGTTCAGGTAGACTGTTCCGTTTATCCGCTAAATAAGAGAGTTTTTTATTTGGCAAATAGCGATGAAACGATGAATAGTACTATCCATTTCCATATTTAGTTCTTGATAAATCGTACAAATTTCGGCTGTAAATAGAATCTCATTAGGCAAGTCAGAAATAGCTAATAATAATGATCGTAATTTTTTCTTTTTGATATACAGGGTGATTTCCTAAAGAGGAACGCAATATTTAATATGTGTCTTCTTTAATTAAGTTGCAGAAATTTAATCTAATTTAATATGCAGTACACTTAGTTATAAGTCTTTACAGAGCCATCCAAAAATTAAAACAGGGACATACTTAATCCACGACGGGATTAAGTAAATCTAATTTTTTTATATATGTTAAAAAGTTCACTCTATAAACACATCTTCGATATAGGAAATCAAAAGTAGAAGGATACTTAGTGAAAATTGAATAATTAAGATTGTTGCCCACTTAACGTAGAAAAAAATTAAATAAAATTTCGCATATACCTAACCTTCGCTTATAGCTATTTGAATTTACTTTTCCTTACTAATACGTTATAGCATATAGCATCCTTGCTAATACAGTAAATTAAACGAGAACATAATTTTATATAGAATTGCAGTTTTAATAATCTTGCACAGCTCTAGTTAATAATTCTTATTAATAAAGTTAATAAGTTAAGCTAAATATTCCAGGACAGGACTAAATTAGATTTTATATAAGTTTTTGCCAAATTTTCAACAAAATGTAAGCTTTTTAATTTATAATTTGTAGAAAATAATGAACTTTCTAAGTTTCCATTGTTTGAGGTTTTACATTGAGTAGGTAAACAAATATCAAACAAATGAATAAAATAAACGATATACACAAATACATCAAATAATAATATAGGCTTTTAAGCTAATTTTGACATAAACAGTAATTAATAATTTAATATATATATATATATATATATATATATATATATATATATATATATATATATATAGTATTTTGGATAATACTATGTACATAAATTTATAAAAATTAAAAATTATGAAAAATGTTTAATTATATTATTAGAATTAATATTAGAATATTAGACGTATTAGATATTCTGCAGGATAATACGTATTACAATATTCTGCAGGATATACTATTACTTGTACGATAAATTCTAGAGCTGGTGGTTAAAAATTTATTATTTTCTTTGTTGTAATTTTATGTTAAAATTTCTCTATTGGTAGCTAAAATTTTGTATTTGTTCAGCCCAAAACAAAATAAGAATATATTGATATAGAAAATGTATTATTATGCAAATTTTTTAATTTAAGGAAAACAATTCTGTTGGAAATTCTTGTCCATAAAAATGTATTTAATCCAATGGTGGATTTACATTAGTAGTAAATTTTCCGGTAAAAAGTATTTACATTATTAACTAGGGCTGTGCAATATTATTATAAAATTGTAATTCTTAGTAAAATTATCCTTTAGTATAATTTATTATATTAGATGTAAGAAAAAATAAAATAATTGAAGTTTTAAATATATGACATTAATTGTCGTTGGATTTTTGTATACGGTTACACATAAGTCCGACCCAATTTTAATTGTTCATTCTTCTGCTTTTGGATTACCATATGAAAGTTTAAAAGATATGTTGACAGGATGAATTTTTTGACATGTTTCAAAAAAATCTTACTTGATCCTGTCCTGATTTTTAAGTGGACTCCGTAATAGCCTATTATCATGTGTACTATATAATATATGTTGTAAAATTCCTAGATCGTACTTAGAAAATATCCACATTGAATAGTTTGTCTTGAATTAAAAATTACCCTGTACAGCAAGAAGGAAAAATGTATAAACATTTTTATTGTCATTTCTGACTCCAATAGATACTATCACCGTCCGGAATTTGTATCACTCATCACTCTCATCAGTCATCATGACTATGTGGTATAAGAGGAATCATTTTTATTTGTAAAAATTCTAGATACGTAGAAAAAGTGTCTTCACATACTCTATTAAATACATATTGAAAATCAAATAATAAATATTTATTAACTATTCCACTATGAACAATATGATATATTGTAAAAAATTCATGGTGTCAGCCAAGTATGAAGAACCTTGAATATATAAATAGTAATGTCTCAAATAAAATGAATTTTATTATAGTTAGAGATTTATATATGTAAGTGTTGTTAGCTACTTATTAAATTTTAAAGCAATTCAAAAATACCATTAAAAATATAGTAATTTGCATTCAACCTTTTATTGCCGACCACATTAATCAATCAATTACCAGAAATATACAGGTTGATTGAAACGATTGAACGCTAGAAAATTTCGAAAGCAGTTAATTGAAATTTCTGGAAATTTGTAATAGTAGGAATATTTATTCCCTGATAGCGAAAGATCAATATAAGTATTGGCATAAAATAGGATTCCTCTTTAATTTGTAATTTTAGTTATTTTCAACATATTGTCAACTTGATACGTTTAAAATAACTAAATGATTTGCTTTAATTCACTAATCTAATGCATTCCTTATTTTTCAAAGAAATTAAGAAATATATTAGTTTAACTTTGGTCTACCAAATAAGAGTCATAGTCGGTGACTAGATGTGATATTATGAGAAGACACAATTTGTATTGAAGTACAAACTATTTGCAAGAAAACATATCCCACGCACTGTACAATTTGAGGACAAAGAACAATATTGCTAGGTATGTGGAGATGTGAAAGTTCGAAGTTAAAGCCATATTAGACGAAATAAATAATTTAAAATAATTGGTTCATCAGGTGACTGTAAAGCCATTACACGATTATAGAGTAGAAGCAATAAAATAATAAAATAGGAAAAATACAGTAATTTACAGAAATATTACCGCAATCATTTATTGCGCACGGAAGAATAGAATTTGTGATGAATCTAATAAGCAAAGATGGGATTTTCATTGAACTGTATATCTAACTATCGAATGTATATCTAATATGTATCTAATGTATCTAATTCGAGAGGTATATGTCATATAGGTAACTCGTTTGAATACGAAAGTTCATATACAGCGACAAAAAAATTATCGAGGTTTTTATTGAGAAGAGAAAGTTTAATAAGTTGTAACATATATAAATAAAATATTTTGAAATGTATTTCCCACTCATATTTAAACCTTTCTTGTACAATTTCTTATATGCACTTTATATAAAATAATTTCTGGTTTACTCTAATAAATAGAATTACTAGAAATAGTATTAGAATTCTTAAGATCATTCGCACAGTTACTAATCTCTCTAACATTGTATATGAACATAGATAAGATATAATCTACAATTTCAAATTAATTATAATAATAGTTAACAAGAAAAATTAATTTAATTTTTCTCGGCATAAACCCGCACTGAAACTACTAAACTGCAGTTTCATTTAACTTATTTATGATATTAAATTTTGTATATAGTGAAATTCATAATGACGTTTCGTTATTGCTATGAAATCATTGTACTGTATATCTACAAGTAAATTTAGTTTCCAACAAACTCACTAAATTGTAGTCACAGGATATGTTCTACATCGACCGTTTATGTTACGGTTCATGCAGTTTGGGCGAGTACGTAATACTCATACAGCTTGAGATCCTTTTCATTCATCAATATCACGGCAAAGAGGTAGTTCATTAAATATTGACAGGATATTATTCACGACTAGAGCATTCACGTGTAGCATGTTATTATTTGAACGTCCGTAGCTAAACGCCCTTTTTTTAAAAAAAGGCGTTAAGTTTAATATGTTTATATAATTTCTAGATTTAATTCAATATTAATCAAGTTAATTGATTAATGAAATTGTATTGGTTTATGTTGGTTATTATTATTATGTTGTATAAATTATATGAATGTTGAATGAATTATATGTAATACAAATTAATTTTAATAAATAGATATAATTTATATATAATTAAATATTTATATATTAAATAAAGTTAGTTAAACACGAAATCGTATTGCTATGCACCGATTATGATCATAGTAGGCTCTCGTCATTTCAATTGCACTCAATTGTAAGGAAATATTTTGAGTTTTAGCTACAATTGGTAGAAATGGAATAGCAAATGGAAACATAGTACTTACAAAAAGAAATTATAGTTAACCTAGCAGTAACATATAATATGGTTATAACATGGATAATAGCTTGGACAAAACCTAGAGAACTACCCTTTTGGGTGACTTTATAACAAAATTGTTAATCATAACAACAAAATTACAATTTAAATTTAATATATGTAACAGTTTAGGTATTTTTAGTCATCTGATGGAGAATAAACAAGACTGTCAATGGTTATATATAATATTTTAATAATATTACACCTATATTGCACAAACCCTTGTGGCATATACCTGTAGGAAAAGTTTTAAAAAAATTATATGAATAATTCTATGATAAAATTGAAAAATGTATAAGCATTGCCTTGATATTACATTTGATTTTATGAGTTAATATTTGTTGGTCAATTTAATAATTGTATCGCCATTTATTGAAATGTTTTTGAAAAATCATTAACTTTATTTTGTCTTTATTCTTAGTCAATTTAGAACAGAATCTATATAAAGATTTATAATGATTTACTTAGTGTTTGTTATTATGTAGCTATGTGTGTTAAAAAATGTTGCTCATTTCGTAATATTCCTAGAAAACTGTAAAAATAGATCTAACTTAATTTATAAAAAGGCGATATAAAACTAATTTATAATATATCAAAGACAATTTCATTATTTAGTTCCTATCTGTCTATATACATCTTTTTACATCGAAAAATTTAATGGATGAGCTTAATGCTATCGTGAGATGATAAAGTATAGGGCATAAATAGTAATTGGATCAGCTACAAATTAAGACACAATAAATCAGGAGCAGCTGTATTGTCGATTTCTTAATTTTTCATCTTCCTCCTTTTCATAAAAAATAATAGATGAGCATGCCGCTGCCATCAACTGATGATATATAACAAAAAATTAGGCAAAACATTTCAGTGAAAGTTTTGCAAAAAGTTTTCCGACCGATTAATTTAGTTGTTCAAAAAGACATATGTTCTAATAAATCCCATTCTTTGATTTTGTTTACTTTTCAAAATATAGCCTATAATTTTTAGTTTCAAAGTATGATATATAAGTATAATACTAAAATAATGACACAAAATACAATAACAATATTACGTGTTATTTACAATAATCAATATTCAAGCAGTAATAACCATTAGCATCGCCAAAATGTCTTGAAAAGAATTTCAAAATAAACCTCGTCCATGTTTCTGTTGATGTTTCTCGTTAAATGAAACGACTCCTAATAGATGAATCCGATAGTAGAATAGAAAACATATTAAGTGACTCTCCAAATTTAATATTTTATCCTAAATTATATTTCAAATTGTATAAGCTCCTATAGCAAATTAGCCTATCAATTTCATAGTATCTTCTTTATTTTGTATAATTAAATATTGAAAGGCTAAAATCAAAAAGAGTCGAAATGATTTGATCATTATCCCGGCAAAATATACTCTAAAACAACAGAATAATTTCTCTTTCACTTTTAATTTACATTTAGTTTTAATAATTCATCGACGTCGATGTGAACTGCAGGATTCGATTACTATTTCTTCTGATTTATATCTCAGCAAATTAGTTTTGGTGATGAGCGTCACCAAAATGATTTGAAAAAATCGCAAAATAATTCTCCACCACTTCTTCTTGATGTTCGTCGTTGAATAAAACATTTTGTAGTAGATGAATTGGGCAACAGAATAGAAGACAAATTGACAATATATGTTTTATATTTTGTCCTCATTTTATTATTAAAAGTTATTACTTAGGAAATGAATTGTGTCGATACCTTATATTAATTTAATTAAGATCGTAATTGCAACAGAAAGGTATATATGTACCTGAAAACCAAAAAATTTTAAATTTTTTACTTATAATCCTTTCTATTGAATAATTAGTTTTAAATCTTTGTACAAATAATTGCAATTTGTATATTTTAACTATTTTACAGTAAGTAACACTATTCAGTAACTTCGAATTTGACCGCAAAAAAATTGTTTATCCTTCCTGAAAAATATCATTTCAAGGGCAATATGCCCTTCTGTTATGATTCCCTTGATATGTAATCTAAATAATACAGAGGGTATCATAATAGACAGGTATATGTGCCCCAAAACCCGATGATTTTATGATTTTTTTTTATAAGCCTTTCTATTGAATAATTAGTCTTAAGTTACTATACAAATAATTGCAATTTGAATATTTAAAAACAATATAAGCACGAAATGAACCTCTCCTGCAAGATAGCATCATTCAATTACTTCAAATTTGACTGCGAGAAAGTTTTTTGTCCTTCCTGAAAACTATCATTTTGGCCCGCCTTTCTGTTATGATATCCTCAATATAATATACCAAAATAGTCTAAACTGACATATATGATATGAAATAGGTCCGTTTCCTAATAGACGAAATGATCAGTGAAATAGAAGACATATTAAATAGACCCATCTAGGTTTTCTATTTTATCCTGATCTGATTATTGAGAACTATTACTTAGAAAGTAAACTATATATAATCTAAATAGTAATATATAATACATATAAACAGTTTTAAACTTTAAAAAGCACTTTTCCGCACGTAGAACAACTCTATCTCGAAATTGAGTGGCCGAGAAAAAATAAACCAACACATAAATGCAGAATATGTGATTTATGCGACAGTTTTAATTTTTACACATAGTTCATTCTCGTGCTTTCTCATGACCCATGAGCAGGGTGGGGTGTGTCGTATCCACCTCAAAATCAATAGATGTCGTCTGGTAGACGTCTCGAATCGGAATCAGTGGAAACCCTATCGATCCGACACGATTTAATTGAGTGATCGTGCTAACAAACAAATTTCTTAAATAGTCCACCATTGTGCTTTCTCACATCCCATAAACATGGTAGAGTGTGTTATATCCACCTCAAAATCAATAGGTGTCGTCTGGGAGACATCCCCGATCCGAATCAGTCAAAACCCGATCGATCCGACATGACTTAATTGAGTTATCGTGTTAAAAAAAAAAATTCTCAAATAGTCCACCGTCGTGCTCTCTCATGACCTATGGACAGGGTGGGGTGTGTCCTATCCACATCAAAATCGATAGGTGTCGTCTGGGAGACGTTCCCGATCAGAATCAGTCAAAACCCGATAGATTCGACTTGACTTAGTTGAGTTATCGTATTAACAATATAAATTTCTCAAATAGTCCAACATCGTGCTTTCTCATGACCCATGGACAGGGTGGGGTGTGACCTATCCACCTGAAAATCAATAGGAGGCGTCTGAGACACGTTCCCGATCAGAATTAGTCAAAACCCGATCGATTCGACACGATTTAGTTGAGTTATCATACTAACAAAAAAATTTATCAAATAGACCCAAGGGAGGGGGTGGTGTATGCCATCCACCTCACAATCAATAGGTGTCGTCTAGGAGACGTCCCCGATCAGAATCAGTCAAAACTCGATTGATCCGACACGATTTAGTTGAGTTGTGCTAACAAGAATAAATGTCGACAACAACGACGACACACACACACCAAAAAATTTTTAAAAACCATTCTTTTTGTTTTTAGGCCGAAAAACGAAAACTAATCCCAAAAAAAAATTTCTTTACACGACCACATTACTTTTCTGCTTATAGCGGAGTGCGGAAAAGTAATAAATAGTCTAAAGAGACATATGTGCTATTAAATACATCAAACTTAAATAAAATACCGTTTTGGTTGCGGTATGGTCAATAATGAAATATTTACTGTGAATTTTTCAATATATTTTTGAATTAGTGAAATAATTATCTCTTATTAATTGAATATTTTGACAGAAATTCATTGTCTCTTATTGTTTTAATTCAGTTTAATGTTGAGTTACTACAATTTCCTTAACTATAAACTTATATTATTCACAAATTTAATGGAATACAAAAACTGATAAAACATATAAACATAAATAAACTTTATGTTTATATGAATATAAATAAACTTATGTTTTATATAAATACTTAATTTTACTTAATAAAACGCTTATTAAAAGTACTTCCTTGTTAAACTTTTGTTGCAAAATTTCATGTATCAAATGAATCAACTCTTACGAAAACATAAATTGAAACCAATATTACAGTCAACAACATAGCATGACATTTGACGCAACTTTATCACATTGTTGCATGTATAGAAATGGGAACATGTATTGCCATTGTACTTTAATAAAGCAGATATATTACATTCCTTGCTATCGGGTGTCTAACTACTACTTAAAAATGAAATCACACTCCTGATACTGGAATTAGCAGAAAACATTCCGGTACCGAAACTGTTAAATTTATCTATGCAAAGTCTCACCACTGGTGTTTAAAGCTGTTAGTACTCCATGCATTTATATTTATATTTTATATAGAGAATGATAGGGGTATCGTTTACATCAAAGTGATTTTGTTCGTGGGAATCGACATGTGATATATGGGCGAATTAATCTAGGTAAATGCATACGTGTTTTGTAATTTT
The DNA here is from genome assembly GCA_037954035.1 of Rosalia funebris. Lineage (NCBI taxonomy): Eukaryota > Metazoa > Arthropoda > Insecta > Coleoptera > Cerambycidae > Rosalia > Rosalia funebris. The sequence continues at coordinate 26,473,537 of JAZFAV010000011.1, forward strand.
ATTGCTCATTGATCATGATCATACTTTATTATCGGATAGCGCAGCTGGTTAAATATTATTTTAATCGATGGTAGTTAAAACAAAGACCATATATACCTAGTCATCAGATATAGTTACACATTGTACTGACTGTTAAATCAAAGTTTACTGGATTTACTATACCAAATTACCTCACTCCCAAAAGGGAGCCGCAGTGTTCACTACAGATATGCATGGTTACCGGATAATATGGCCGGCTCGTTGTCAGCTAAGAGCTAAGCGGGGAAGGGAAACGACGAATCGGGACGAGCGTAGGAGTGTAGTAACTTGGTATATAGTCTGTAAACTTTTATTGAATTATATAACTATAGTTGACTCAATGAATATAAAATTCACTCAAGTAGTTTGTAATTCCAATAACTATAAATCATGGGCGTATCCGTAGATTACAGTAAGGGCATTGTGTCGTGAAATCAACCCTGTAATGAAATTTGCAGAACACCTTAAAATACTAGACGTTGTTGATGCGAAACGCATTTTTATCAAAACAAAATGACAAAACAAATGGACAGCAATTGAAACAACTCTAATGCTGACAGTTAATTGGATGAAAATTCTAGAACGGATTAACGATGGAATACATGAGTTCTTAAGAGTGAATACCAAGAGATATACCAACATCCATAAAGTATCATCGCTTGTCAAAGATTCAATCCTTGTGTTATAAACCTAAAGTATGGGTGTGCGAGTTAGATGTGATTGGTGTGTGAAATTTTATATTCCCTTGTCATATTTTATATTATTTGAGATGCCTCAGTTATTTTTTTATTTAAAGATATCAGCTATCAGATATACAATACTTTATATAGGCTAATTTGATATGATAGGATCTATGAAGAGAAGTACTTTAGTTGATGGGATGGGGATCCTTCCAGCGAAGAACCCTTTTATAGTATTTGGTTTATTTTATGTCAATTGGTAGTCACCTTCTTAATCTTCTATAGATTTGTTGACGACCGAGTGGTCTTAAGAGTTGATTGGGATGTGTTTCGAGTCTATTATGATCTTTATTGCTCCTGTCCTGGATAATGTCACTGATGAATGAATTGATGAAGTCGTTGTGTAGTGTATTATTTGATACATACCACGGTGCATCTGTTATTGATCGGAGTATTTTGGATTGGGCTCTCTCAAGGATATTAATACTCGACTCACTAGCCCAGAGTTCTATTCCATATTTCCATATAGGTTTTATGATCGCCTAATATACTAGAAATTTGCTTTCTAAAGAAATATGAGATTTTCTCCTGAGTAGCCTGTACAATATTTTGAATGTGAAATCAATTTTTTTTTTCATTTTTGCTACATGCTCTCTCCAGTTCAATTTTTTAACTACGTTCATTCCTAAATATTTTACGGATAAGGCTTCTGATATTGTAGTACCATTAAAAGTCACTGGCGAATATTATTCTTTCCTTAAAGTAAAGGTGACTTGTGTGGATTTTGTTGTGTTGGTTTTCATTTTCCACGTTTTTGTCCAATTTTCTACCAGACGTAGGTGTTACTGTAGATGTTCGAATGCAATGACAGTACTACTGTGCATAGCAAGTAGCAATACTTGCTCAGCACAATACAGCAGTATCGTCAGCGAATGTTCCAATTATTGTATTATCTGTCATTACCATATCCGAGTTGTATAGTAAATAGAGTATTGGTCCTAGTACGCTACCCTGGGGACTCCATATTTGATTGAGGTGGGGTCGAAACTTTATCGTTAACTCTATTTATGAATTGGTGGTCTATTAGATATGACTTCAATAGTTCAAAGTAAGATGGCAGAAGGAGCTTAATTTTGTATAACAGACCTTCGTGCCAGACTTTATCGAACGCTAGGCTTACGTCGACAAATACTGGTAGATAGTAGAGTTTGTTTTCTAAGGAGGTATTTATTTCATGAAGTAATCTGTGACACCGTTGGATGGTTGAGTGTGAATGACGGAAAAAAATTGGTGATCAGGGATATTATCAAGTAGAGTTTCGATCTCCTGAAGTACTAACTTTTCTAAAAGTTTAGATATGGTTGACAGAAGCCTAATTGGTCTGTAGGATAATTTGTTTTAAGTATATTTTTTCTACATTTATTTATTCTATTGTTCTTTAAATATTATTTATTTATTTTAGAAATCGTAGATAGTTTCCGTCTTGTTTTTCTATATTTACTAAGTTTATTTACTAATTTTGCTAACACAGTGATTTCGTAAGATAATGAATATTTTCGTTAAAAATTCAAGGAATATATTTTGGGAAAAGCTCTCGGACCAGTCAAAATTACTTTTTAGTTACGCATTTTTTAAATATAATTAGTACATGTAATACATACGTCTAACTTTTTTTTTTTTAATGGCAACTCCATTTTCATTACGGAATATAAAAGAATATTTCGTAATAAAAAACATTTAATTTTAACAAGGATATTTTATATTATTCCCATGATAATGTATAGTTGGATTATTATACACATAGATATTGTATTCGATACTCCAATAATTGCGCCCAATCCGTGCGATAACGGAATAAAATACTGTGCGCCTTTATCGTTTTAATCTTTTTCTCATGCCCTTTGTCCTGTTTCCTTTCTTGAATGGCCGGTGGTGTCTTACGCTACAATGATAATTACATAAGCGTGAGTTTAAATTAGATTAACGAAAATTAAGAAAAACAATTTTGTAATTTTAAAACGCTCAATTTAATGACAATGATTTATAAAATACATTAAATTAAATGTTCAAATCATGAGTCACTGGCAATCTCATAGTAGCCAACGACTAATAAATTATTTCTGAACATTGTAAATAACTTCGGAAGATATATTGCATTTCGTGACGAATTGTTGCTTTTAAATCATCTTTCAGTCAGCTTTCATTTGGGTGATTTTTCAAATAATCATTTCCATTAAATTTAGTATTTTCAAATTGCCTAATAGTATTTTTTCATTTTTTTTATCAACTTATACTCACACTAACGTAATTATTATCCATAGACAGTGTACAACAATAGTCCTTTCACATTCCGTAAAATAGTAGGGGGTTTCGATTAAAAAACTATCGATTACGCCATACCTCCTACCCGAATCGTAGGTTAAACCTAAAATATGACGAGTCTATATAAGATTTTTCCAAAAGTTATTCCTTCATCATTGTAGGTATTTTATAATTCTATAAATGTATTCATTATTTTACGAAATCACTGCCTATAGATACGTGGCTAATGATGCATGGGAAATCCAGATATAAAATAAAAAACTATAAAAGCAAAATTACAAGACATAATTTGTTTGTTAAATTTGTTCCTTTGTATATTGAGTATCCCAGTTTTGAATAAGTAATAACGGTGTCGTTAAGTAACAGTAAATCATTACTTCATAAAATTAAGTAATTACTTAACATTACTTCATCACTTATATTATAAATAACACCTCATTTAATTGAATTTTCTCGCCCATTTTTTGTACAATAATATTTTTAGCGTACACAACAAACCGACAAGGTATACATAATTTTATACATTTTATCTTCATTCATCAAATTCACTTATGAAAATCATTGCATATTATTTTACACTTCTCACTTGTAAACTTATATTCACTATATATTTACAATTTCTATTTAGATATATAGGATATATTTTTAATAACGCAAATTACGTTTTTATTTAATAAATCCTAAGAATAAAACAATGTCCAATTTAAAACTTATCAGCCTCTTACTCCAATTATCTAATTCACTATAAAAATGTTATATTTTCAAGTCATCTTGCGAAATATATGTGATTCCTATATTAAAAATATGTATTTCTTACATCAACATAGCTTCCACGTGAGTTATAATACAACCACAATGAGAATACAGTGGGCATTCATTTCAGGGTTCGACGCGGACCTAATAAAAGCCAACCGCTTGCTCGCGTCAACAACGTGGATGAGCGACCTTTCGTATTCTCCTATTCAGGTGTCATCCATACTATAATCCGGGGCCATAGACTGGACCCAGTGTTGAGGGTGTCATTATATGCTTAGCTTCGAGGAAAGGGAGCGTTTAACGTGTCTAGCCCCTATCTATACATGTTACTTTATTCAATTCGGTTAACACCATATTAAAAGTTCGAAATAAAAATGTACAGTACGCCCCTAAAAATCCCTTTCTCTTCCGTGCGGCGTCGTTTTGAAGCTTATTTTTACATGGCAACAGTGTCAAAATAAAAACAAAGTTTGAAGAGACATTTAAAGCAGCTTCTAAATGACGTGTTACTCGCACTTCATTTAGAAGTTACTTCAAATACCTATTCAAACGTTGTTTCTGCTTTGATATTTATATTTTGAATTTTCGATTATAACTTATTATTATGCCAATATTAAATTTAATGTTATAATAGCATACCATCAGACTTTTAAGGCAGTGCCTGCATACTTAGCTTAAAAGCTAAGTATTGATTTTTTTTCTGACGGAAAACATGCAATTTTTTTATGTTTTTACATGTCCGAATTTTATATAGTGTTTACATTAGAACATAAATTCTATATTAACAGAAAACAACAAATTTGGTTTACAAATCACAATGATAAAAGTAAAAAGTAATTCCGAATATATTTAAAGAATTTTAAAAGAAGTGCACAAAATGTCCACCTCCCTCTTGACAATACAACATTCTATTAAAAAACTTTTATTGAAACTAACTCGTTTAAAATTATCTGCAGAAATTAAGTTATATTTTTCAGTAATTCTCTATTTCAAAATCTCGATGTTGTTTGTCCGTATAGCTTATACTTAAGATTTGGTACATTTAATGTACTGGGGCTACTTAGCAGATAAAAATAAATCTACGAATATTAAATATTGAGACCGAGACCACTCTATTATATTCCAGTGTCTAATCGACTTATTGGAATACTGTTCATTGAGATTAAACTCTTGCTATGCCATAAAAGTGTCGAGAAGCGTCATCCAGTTGAATAGTTATTTCCAGATCTCGAAATTCATCAGGATTTTCCCCTATAATCTCAAAAGTTAGCAGCGACAAGCAAGTCCCAAAATTGAGCACCACAAGGTCCATTTCTGGGACTTTATTATTCATTTCATTATCACGTTTAGAAATGGTTTTGGTTGTTATACATGTAAAATATATATAAAGGACAAGTGGATGTGGTGGACTGATTTTTCAAAGCCCTTTGATAAGGTGATTCATAATATATTAATTTCGAAATTTTAATTATGTTGATTCAGTAGTAACCTTATTTACTCAGTAAAATTGCATTTATCCAAATGTACGTTATTTGTTTCATATAATTGCGTTAAATCTGAGACCTTCTTAGTAGCCTCTGGAGTACCTCGAGGCTTAAATTTAAGACCATTATTATACCACTATTATATCTTATTTAGGAACGACATGTCTTCAATTCTCATTTCAAATCATCAATTAAGTTTGGAAAAATTCATCGACATTATTGTATTATGGTGTTTAGAGAATGAACTATAAATAGACGTAGATAAATGTAAAGTTTGCTTCTACACCTAAAAGAAGTATTTGACAAAGATTTGACTATTGGTGGCGCAGTTTTAAATCATTCCGAAAATCTTCAAATCACCAAAGGCTCCTTGGTGATAAGCTTCCCTTCTCTGACGTATAAATCATGTGGCTCTTAAACGCATCTAAACCTCTTGGTTTCGTGATTAGAAACACATTATTTAATAACACTGCTACTTTAAAAACTATACACTTTGCATCAAAATTAGAATTAGGCTTATTTAGTATACCCAAATCTAAGTCATATTAATCGACTTGAAAACATTCAACGGCGTTTCTTAATTATGTCAAATATATGTCAATAGTTACTCCAATTTTATTTCCGCAATTTCCTCCTTATAGAACCTATTATTTACGAAAACCTAGGTTTCTACAAACATCGCTTCGCCAACGTGTGCTTCGCAAAGCAAATCATCATCAAGAAGTAATTAAACTGAATAGAAATTCTATTAAGACACGAGTTCTGATCTTAAGAGTTTTCATATCGTCAAGTGACTGATGAGTGATAGTTAAGTTAATACTTTTTAAATTAATCATTTTTATGCTTTTTCTACAATAGGCAAAAGAAAAAGTTCAAATACATTAACGATAGTTTAAGAACTATCAAACATTATATTGCAGTTTTTCAGTATACAAGTATGTAAATATAAAAACGAAATTTGTCCATTGATGACCTAGCTGCTAATGTAGTTATTATCATACCGCGTCATTGGCGCCATTTTCTTGTTTTGACATCTGATAAAGGTTTTTATCTCACAGAAATACGAGTTTCAACAACAACATCGATTTTAATGGCGTTGAGCATGTCGAATTTTGTGTCAGGAAACTACGATTTGCGAACAGCATAGATTTTCTGTTACCATTTGAAGAAAACTGCTGCAGAATCGCATCCAATAATTGTCAAAGCCTACGGTAAATATGCTATTGGTAAATCATAATACTTGAGTGGTTTAAAAATTCAAACGTGGCAATTTTGACGTGAGAAACGAAGTACCTGAAAAACCAAAAAAACAGTTTAAAGATAGCGAATTTCAAACAGTTTTGGATGAGAATGGTGCTCAAACGCAACAAGAACTCGCGAATCAATTAAATGTGACACGAGAAGCCGTCTCCATATGTTTGAAGGCAATGAGAAAGATCCAGAAGATGGAGAAATGGGTTCCACAAGAACTGAATGGAAAACAGCAGAAAAACCGAAAAACCCTTTGCGAAATTTTGCTCACCAGGTAGAGAAACAAGACATTTCTCCATGGAATTGTGACTGTGACATCGAATTGAAGTACAGAAGATCATGAGTAACTCCAGATAAACCATCGACATGGACTGCAAGGCCAAATCACTGTGGACGGAAGACAATGCTCTGTGTTTGGTGGGATCAGAAGGGTGTGATGTATTATGAGATGCTAAAACCTGGCCAAGCCGATAATAGTAAATGCTACCAACAACAAATGATCGAATTGATTCAAGCTTTGCGTAAAAACGACCATAATATCAAAAAAGGCAATACAAAGTAATTTTGCTTCACGATAATGCGCCATCACACACAGCAATACCGGTCAAGGAAACGATTGAAGCATTTAGTTGGGAAATGATTTCGCGTGCAGCTTACTTACCAAAGTTGGCTCCGTCCGATTACTACTTATTTGTATAGATGGGACACGCACTCGCTGAGCAGAGCTTCACTTCTTACGAAAATGTACGAAAATGGCTCGATGACTGGTTTGCCTCAAAAGAGTAAGAATTTCTTTGGCATTAAATCCACACAATGACACAGAGATGGGAAAAATTTATATCTAGCAATGGGCACTACTTCAAACAAAATATTTTTTATCATTTTCATACTATAAACGTCTATTCTCTATATAAGAAATTGCTGTTTCATATTTACATACACATCTGAGATTCTTGACATAATTTTATGAAGTTAAGGAAACCAACAATGTACTTCATGAATCCAATAGTTACACAAATGTTTTCTATTCAATTGTTTAACAATAAAATTTAATGAAACAGAAGCAGAAACTTAGCAAATCGAAATGTTATCCGCAAAAATCTTTCCAAACATTTTGGTAAACGACACATTTCCAAACATTTCCGAGGGCACTGTAGATTTAAATTGCAAATGCAGCGGTATACATTACGAGTTCTAATTAATTTACTATGTAGCGTGTATCATTTATAAATGCAAAATAGCGCTCCTAAATGAAATTTGCAAAAATATTCAAGTTGCGCACCAAAAAAAGCATCTCATGTATAATTCAGAATAATTAACTATTACCTGAGGTCGTATTGGGAGTTTTTTAATTTGAAATTTTCAAATCGATATCCATTTATTGCAAACGTAGTTTTACTTTTTCACTGTTTCGTTTTACAGTTACATATATTGAACATTTGGGAAATTCTGAAATGCATATATAACAAGAATTTACTGACAACTTCACAGTAATTATAATTTTGATACTAAATTATTTTTATAAAAACTATGAAACATGTTGACTGCATTTTTTAATAAATTGACTTGCTTGCAGACATTTTTTTTTAAATAGTGGTTAAGTTGCGACGTCATCGTAGTCTTTACTGACTGCCAACTGAACAACCCTCTCTTCTTTTAATAATACTTAATACTAATATCCGGGGCATCTTATTTACCGTTTGTTAGGTAAAAGGAATTTTTCTAGAAAAATACAAATAAAATATGTACAAGTTTATTTTTGACAGTAATTTTAAAATTGTTAAAAATGTCCTCTAACAATCTGACATCAATAAGCACGCATGTAAACACTTTGTACTTTGTACTACACGTTCAATTATCTGTGGTCGGTATATTTTATTTTATTTCGAAATTTGTTGCTTCAGATTCTCTAAATTATTTGGCTTAATAAAATAGGCACATGATTTTAAGTAACTCCACAAAAATAAATTCAAACGGATCAAATTAGGAGAAGGTGGTGGCCATTCTGTCCGCTAATGAAAGACGATTTGAACAACTTTAAAATGTGTGTGAAAATTACATTTTCATTAACTTTATTTGTATTTTTCTCAAAAATCAGGAAACCCCTAATACGAGGTACCAGTATATTCGAAAACTTTTAAGGAATTTATTTTTGTCGAAATAAGTGGAAATTGAAATTTAAAAAAGATTATGTAAACGTCACAACTCAAACACAATATCTGAATAAAAATAACACTTTTACATAAATCAATGTCTCTTTAAAAAATAATGTCAACTGATTTTTCAAAACAAACATATAATACTAACAAGCTGAATATTTTTCGAAATATTATCACCACCCTATATACTGACTTAAAGAGACAGTATGAAAAATGATGCACCCCCAATTTGGTGAATTTATATAACATTAGAAGAAAATATTCTAAGGTTTAATCACAACTTGATCAAAATTTTAAAACAGTGAAACGGATTGTAGTAACTAGTATTTACTATAAAATATCTATAAATACTTACAAATAAAACAATATAATATATTTTTCGCGTACACTTAATAACGCTTAAAATATATACTTCCATTTATAATACATATTATCTACTTTTATTTGGGCCCTCTACTTACGGGATACGAAACTCCAGCCTACACATATTGTTTATGTCAATTTGCAATGTTTTGTATTTTGTCTTTTTGTATTAGGTTTATATTGTTGTGGAAGATTAAGGTACGAATTTCGTTATTTTGTATTTATACTCACATTAATGCTACCACGTTTATATTATCCTAAAACAACATACAACCAATCCAGGATCTATCGTTAGTTGAGGAAACATCGATAAAATAGTCTTGACTGCTTTCATGAATTATTTTAACCACCATAATGATTATGAAATATATAAACAAATACATTTAGATATCCTATTTTAACTGCATAATGTATATGTAGATGTACGTATACACATATCCATTTGTAAAAAATCATAAACGAATAGGTAATCTGGAACGGAATAAAGCAGTTTAGTAACTAATACCAATAATTGTTATCATACCAACTAATTCACATAAGCGAATTTTATAGAGAAGCTATGATTTAAAGTGATATAGCCTGGCACATCCGTAATCACTCCAGTCATTTTTATTTGAAAAGTACACATTCTGAAATGGATTCCTCAGGTACAATTTTGCATACCTGCTTCTATACAACAGCACTTTAAAAAAGTGTGTATGAGTCAAATAATATATGTATACATTTCTGTAAGGGATATTTCGCACTTCTTATGATAGACTTATTCTATATTTGAATATTTATCAATATATTTTCGAGATATTTGATCACAAATGATATTAGCTCATGTTTTTTGGCATTTGTATAGGATTACTTACATATAATTAAGCAAAATTGAACGTTGCACCAATAAAATAAATAGAGTATAAGAAAGATGGGCTTCTTCTTTAGCTAATGAAATTTCACCAACACCATTTATAATACTCCATTCTTCAACTTCTATGCCTATAACTATATATGCCTATAGGACGAATAACTATATAGGACGAAAAGAATTTACATTTTTGAAAGTGAAAACTATACACCGTATTCAATATAATTGTTACTGCATTCATTTTTATAATGTCGACACACTAATGTAATCTTGATGATAGATGGCAAAGGTGGAAGGAATAACAATTACAGCTGAAGATATTATGTGGAAAAATATCATCTAAGAGTCACCGTACGAAATTATGTCTTTCTAACGTCAGCTTTTGAAGACTTCTTCATAGCATTTGAATTGCAACAAAATTTATATATTTAGCAAACAAGTAGAAAATGAAAATAAAACTATTTTTCTATACTACAGTCATCACAATGTCTATAATATGAATTTATTGTCTGTAATCGATAATTATGGGTAAGCATTGGTAGTATACAAAAAAAGGAAAATGTGAATATGATGAAATTTTAAAGACTTGTTTCTTATATATAAAAACGAAATTCCAAATATATGAAATACAAAAGAGACAACTAACGGTAGTAGACACAAAATATGTACAAACTATTACAAATTGTAATTGACACAAAACAGATTATTGGTATTTACTATCAGCCTCACATGTGCTACAATTTTATGTTTATTATTTATATTATTTAGTTGTTTTCCTATCAAAGTAATGTAGCTAAATATAACTTTCTACTGCTTTCAAGTTATTTTATCTAATTCTTAAACGCCAGAAAACATTAATTTTATTTAAAACTTTTAAGATTAAAATTTTAAACGTTAATTAAGAAATTAGTACTATCACTAAGTGGAATAAAAGAAATATATTAGCTTACCCTAGAAAGTATTTTAATATGTCACTGTTATAAAAATGTATGTAATAAGAAGTCCTATTTTACAATTTTTTCTTTAAAATGTATTTTATAGGGAAATACATAAGATAAATGAGATGCAGCAACTTTAGAGAAATAAATCGCATTTTTCTCGCTTATATGTTAATACTCTTTTAATGAGAACGAAAAAGCAACCTTTAATAAAAAACGAATGAAATCTAATTAATAAACAGAAACTAATTTGGAAAAATGAGAAATAAATGAATTTCTTTGAATTATAAATATCGCTCCATCTTCGTCTTCAATATATTTATTATACTCTTCTGTACGACATTTATTTTTAATAAAACGGCTCTATCCCCTTTCATGTAAGGAATGATGTTAGGAATTAAAATACTTAGTAATTTCAACCAGTAATACGAAACTGAATAAGTCATATTGTGCATAATGCCCCAAAACAACGAACACGTACTAAACGTAAATAGTACCAACTAATAAGCTTTCGGATTTTAATCATTTTAAGACGTGCAGACATTCTCAGAGAACAATTTTCAGTAACATTACATTGTGAATTTTCAAAAATTAAGGAGAAAGAGCCAGTAAAATATTATCTCCATCTTCTGATGGGCGCGGTATTACAAAATTATATTAGTGTTACTTATTCCCTTATCTAATATATCCCTTATCTTAAGAAAAATTGACCATTAGGCTCAATTCTTGGTCACAACATCTTTTAGTTTTACATAAATTGTTTACATAAAACAAAACAACAAGAAATGAGTTTAATTTATAGCATTATATTAAGTAATCTAAATTTCATTACCTAATCTAAAGTAAACTTACATAAATAGGAAGAATATTTTCATATTAGCAAAAAAAGTTTTTAATTTAAACAGAATATTTAATTCAAAATTATTATTGCTAAATTTATACATTTAATTGTTTGCAACAAAGTTAAAAAGTGATACAATTAGGAAGCAATAACTCTTTCTATTACTAAACGCGTACAAAGTATTGCTCTTGATATCTCATTCCATAAACATTTCCCCTTCTCTTTCGTTAATCCTTCACCTTAACGACCATTTATTTGAAGTATCAACCAAATATTTACGTAAGCAGTTCTAATTTAAAACAGCAACCGCACCGGGACAGTTATAATTTGGTGAAGTTAAAATACAAAATAACGAAAATGTGCCGAGCTCCATTTAGACACAGTGAAAGACAATTACACCATTATTTTTCTGTAATGTTCACAGATAACTCGGCAATATGTGAGTAGGCCTTTGTTATCAAGATTCGTTTCCCGATTTTCATTGTATTTCCCCCCTTGCTGCTTCTGATGGTTGGATATTTTTGTAATTATTATTATATAGCTGAATGATAATGGCTGCCCCCATTACAGAGAGCCGGTCGATCATTTCCTTAAATTGCGGCAGCTCTTTTATGTCTTGTGAAGATATAAGGTGAGACAGATTAAAATATGACTTCAAAGGAAAAAATCACTTTGTAGGCATTCACCAAACCAGCGTAACGTTTCAGTTAATATACGAAGTAACTAGAGGATGTGTTAAACAATGGACTGTCTAAAAAATAACCCTTAATTTACTAGAGAACTACAATACTATTTTAGTATATCGCACGTTAAATCGTATATCAAAATAGTTTTAACATGATACAATTGTGTGAATAAGATTATTATGGCTGGCCTCGCTTATTGACATTGGACATGCGTAAATTGCAATTATATTTTAGACATAAATGGCGAAGGTGCCGATGTCACTGTTATGTGTATATGTTACGGCTAAACCCCGTAATTGGATAAAGCTAGTTTTAACCAGATATCTCGCTTATTATCTAAACCGCCTGGTTAAAACGCGAAGGATTCAATGATTTCTTGCTTTATCCGGGTAATTCTAGATTTAGTCAAGGAGGAATGGCTAAACCACGTAGAGGATACTAATTTAAAGTACAAACGTGACCAATCTCGCACGTATGTAGTAGAATATAAAAATAAAATTATTCTGAGGAAAACTTATTTATTTTTCTGAACAAATATTAAAGCAGAATTATTCTAACATAAAAATAAGAAATATTTTTAAACATAAAATGCAAACAGTATCAGAAGTGAAAAGAAATATAAATTACCCATTCATTTAATTTGAGCCGTAAACATTATTTCGTTGCACATGATAAGCTGGAATGACATTTCGAATTGCATACTACTCCTGCAGATTTACAGCGGCATTTAAGCGTAGCACACTTTGCTTTGCAATGACACCTTTTATATCCCTGACCTCCGGACATTGATTGGCGATTGGTTATTTGGCGTAAAGATATCTTTTCAGATGATACGTCATCAATGTTAATAAGTTTATTGTCATATGCCGTGAACTGGTTTCAATACTGACATAAAGACATTTCTAAAGTATCCTCTTCCTCTATCAGCATCAGAGATGTTTACTCGCACAGAATCCCCTACGTTACACAGAGGGAATTTGACATCCGATCTTTTCTTTATTTTCTTTGCCTGGTTTTCCAAGTTTGATTTCGCTTCGCGTCTATTTGCAATAATTTGGTTTTTTTCTTGAGAAAATTTTACATGTTCCACCAAGCAAAGAACTTTCGTATTACAAACTCAAAGATATTCTCCTCAGTGATATCCCCCCCTTTCATCATTTTCTGTGGTGTTTAATGGAATAACTTCTTCTCCATTGTGAGCCTCTTCATTAATTATATTTTCTAGCTCTTCTTCTGTTTGAATACCTTCGATAACCTGAAAGTAAAATTAAGTAGTATAATAAAGACTGTATGATTTATTCTTATGAGAGAATTACCTCTTTAAGTAGAGAAGAAGATTCATTCCACACAAATTTATAAAGCCGCTTAAAAAGTATACATGGAAACAAAATTGCATAGGTAACTACCAAAAACTATAATAGACTACACTTACCGTTATCTGATTGCAAAATGGACGGAGCACCAAAAGTGCAAAATATATCCAGTAAATGTTTTGCAACTTCTTCTGCTCTCTTCGACTGCAAAAGCCTGATCTGTATGAATTTTGTTAAATGGTCTTGGTAGACCATGATGAACTTATATGACCCATCTGAGTTTGACTGCATGTCTATCAAATCCACTTGGCATCTACTATTCATTTCCGAAAATACCATGGGTTTGACAACCATTCCCTTCTTAGCGGATTTCTGTTTTTTCTGACATGCAATACAAAGTTTTAAATAAACCATGATAACTTCCTGAGTTATATTTTTATATTTCTTGTTCACTTTCTTAAGCATGCGATGTTTTCCTCCGTGTCCAATTGCCAAGTGGATTTCGTGCAGTATGTCAAAGATCTCCTCGTTTTCCACAAAATACCCCATATTTGTTTCGCCATCAGCCACTGGAGAAATGAGTCTCTCAATACAACCAACCACACAAACATCAAACCTTTTTAGTCGTCTATACTGTAGTGCCGATTTAGATTTTGCTTGCTTTGTTATTTTTACTGACTCCAAAAACTCACAATATTGGACAGAATTCATGCAACAAGAATTTGAGTCTTTACGCGACACCAAATCGTAGAGCATTTCGTTAAATCGCTCTTTAAAACAACAACATACCACTTCTAAATCAGTCGTCATCTTGTCAACTCAGGAACGCGAATGAACGATTATAGTGTTTTGTCCAAGCGTCGTAGGAAAATTCTAGTATCAACTGGTTTATGCCCGAAAAGTAACGTACGCTATCTGAATTACCGACTTTATCCACTGTATTTGTATAATTTTAACTTTATCCGGGTAATTCTAGTATTATCCAATATTCGGGCTTTAGCCGTAACATATATATTCTTTGGTAATATATTGTTAGTATTCTTTCTTGCTAATTTCTAAGCATCATACGTAGCGGTTATAATTTATTGTCTAAGCGTCTTATCAGTGTTATAAAGTATAGATTCAGTAACAGTATCGAAATACTTAAATCTATGGCAATAATAGGTAATACATAAAAATTTGTGTAATGGAGTGGCGCATCCGCCATTTATTTAAGTAATATTTATGGAGGTATGTACGACATTTTAGTTTACCAATATACTACCATAAGATGTAGCAAACAAGACTTCGTGCAACTTCTATTAAAGTATATTTGGAAATAGATAGTATAAAAGCACTTAAAGAATGATAGTAATAATGTTCAACATAAAAATTAAATTTATTAAGAAAACTTAAAAATGATCTCGTTCCTTTTATATAGAATTTATAAAGTGCAGTAAAAAGAAACATATAACCACAGAATCTTGTTTCCTTTTTATTTTTGTATATATTTAAGCGGTTATTACATTTAGCAGCCATCAATGGCAATTTAATATTAAGGAAAGAACTAAAAAACGTTAAAGAGCTCATTAACTTCAGTTATCTTTACAGAATCCATTATAATCCTTTCATAGTAAACAATGCTTTAATATGTATAAATATCTCGACAGTAATGTTCTCATTGCCAGCAGAAAACGTGGTTCAATTCAAGTTCTGCATTAATATTTATCCGTTATTCCTGCTAATAGCGAAAGCAATATTACCAAAATGATAGCTCTCCAGCCCGCCAAAATTTATTTTTAGTTGCGAATTTCTTAATATACGAATATAATTAATACATACAGGGTGAATCTTGTAGGAGGTATGACTATGTTCTTATTGCAATCCCCCTTTTTATTACGTAATGTAAAAGAACTTTTTTTTTTGCAACGCTATGGTAATAATTATCCACATTATCGTGAGAATATGACAGATTAAAAAAATGAAGAAAAACAATTTTGCAATTTCGAAATACTAAATTTAATGCCAATGATTATTTAAAAAATTAACCAAACTGAACATTCAAATTATGTACCGTTGACTGCCTGACAATAGCTTTAACGACATATACCGTTCTTCTTTACCGTTCTCGTTAAGTAGATATAAAGTCGATATAAAACTCACTTCCACATCTACAGTAATTTGAAAGGCATAACTTTCAACATCGACTTTTAACAAAAAATTCGATTTAAAATAACACAACCTTTATTTGATTCTAACTTCCTAAATTGTATCAACCCATTGGTGTTCATCAATCTAAGAATAGTCAATGCTATGCATCATATGCCAAAATTGTACTTTTTTAATCCTTACTTTCATTTGGCACATCCTACTAGTAATATGAATAGCATTATACACCTCATTGTGGGTTGTATATCTTTCCTAATAAACAAACAAACATCCCTAGGCCAATATGAATTATTGAGAACTATGCATAACGGCAAAATTTAGGTAACGTAGTGAACATCCGTTATGCGATGAGGTATTAATTAACAGGGTAAATCCCTCACTTTTAGCTTTAGGGGTGCTAGGTGCCACAACGTTATATCTGACTTAGCCGGCTAATCCATGGATACCCTATACCCCAGTTATATCGTATACTAACTGAACTCAAAGCTTAACAGTAACCATAACGTTCGTTTAATGTCAAGATCAAAAGCTGTATCTGTTCGCCCTATAGAAACGCCGCAATACGAAGGAAATTGTCGACATTATATAGGCTACTACTCCGCTTTTATATTCCGTATTATATTGTAGCACACCCCTTTTACAATACGTTGTACTAATTATAACCCTTTTCATGTTTTTATTATGGAGCATATGCATTAGACTCGCAATTAGGTACACTGGAGCTTCTTTAATAAGTATGATTCAGAAATCATTTTGTGTGGTTTTGCAGTGTGAATCCACACATACAGTAGTTTCTTCGTACATTAATATTTTATTTGACATTAAATGGGTTCAGGCGTTATAGTAATCAGTAGATAAAGAAACCGTAGCTGTGATGTACTATGGATAAATGTTAATGTGTTCATAGTATATTATTATAAAAGTTGTT
This sequence comes from Rosalia funebris, assembly GCA_037954035.1. Taxonomy (NCBI): domain Eukaryota; kingdom Metazoa; phylum Arthropoda; class Insecta; order Coleoptera; family Cerambycidae; genus Rosalia; species Rosalia funebris. Next base: position 26,490,277 of record JAZFAV010000011.1, read on the forward strand.
TACTTCATATAAATTTATAATAACATACATCATTTTATACCCATTCTTTTAGTCCGCTATATGTACTATTACAAAACGTTAACACGTTCAGGAAGTGACATCTTAAGGTAAGAAAATGTGAAGGATCAATAACCTTTAATTATAATAACGCGAATCATTTTCTCAATACTTTATCCATCAAACTGCAAAAATCACACAAATCTGATTGTTATTCTAGTGCAGTAAATTCCATCCCTAAACAGGCATGACTCAAGTTTTACACCTTTTTATAAATACCTAGAAAATACATTTATTCTGTTCATGTCTATGTTTTGTATATTTACAATATTTGTGATAGTTTTATATTTTTCTTTAAAGTTTTTTTTTAACTTTTCAATAAGTATTCAAACCCTGCACCAGAATTTAATGCCAAAATGGATAATACATGAACTATAGTTCCAGATTTATAGTTCAATTTATGCCAGTTTTCTATTTAATAGATGATCGTATGCAGAAATATATAGACAAGAAAATGCTGTTACCTGTTACCAAAAATAACCGCATAATAGTGAGCAAAGCTTACACATACCTATAATAATTACCCCTAGTGCTGAGGGTAATATCTTGTCACTTCTCCTTCAATTTGCGCCCTCCTTCGAGATCCCTTTATCATACCCATCTTAAATTTGATCTCATAATACAACGCAGAAACCTAGCGGCTTCGAAAACTGATTCCGGCTTAATGAACGTCCCAAAACGTGAAAACGTCCATAGACCGATAAGTTAATACCTGAAGAATAGTGAGGTTAGTTCCAAATGAAATAATGGCTTCATAAAAAAAATGTTACTCAATGTGGCCTTGGAAGCTAATTGTATTACAATGACATGGAGAATAAATAATAATAGATATTGCTGATATTTTTCTGCATTACGAAACTTTGCACTATATCAAATGGAAGATATCACTACGCTCGAGCACTCAACATATCATATTATATCAGAATCTATGACTACAAATAATATGCGCTTATGATTTACTTTTTCGATGAAGAATTTATGACGATTACTTCCCAATTACTATCCCAAAATCAACATGTTCTTGAAGTGATTGGTGCAGCAGTACATTTTATCAACCGTAAATATGTCATCTAACCAAAAATATCATTGAAGCTTTCTTAATAAACACAGATTTTGAGAAGCCCAAAAATATGGATTTATTAAAAAAATGTCACTCAATGTGGCCTTGGAAACTAAGTATTTACATGGAGAATAAATAATAATGGATATTGCTGATGTTTTTCTGTATTACGAAATACTGCATCATATAAAATACGCTCTAGCACTCCATATATCATATTATATACAAATCTATCACTACAAATAATATTCGCTTATGTTTTACTTCTTTCTATGAAGAATTTATGGCAAATGCTCCCCGATTGCTATCCCAAAATCAACATGATCTTGGGGTGATCCAGCAACACATTTTATCAATCACAAATATGTCATCCAACCATAAATATGATTGATGCCTTCCTAATAAACACAGATTTTGAGAAGCATCATTATATATTTGCTTGATTACGTCTTCTCTGAGGATAGCCAATATAGGGCACCAATCTATATTCTTATCTTATACCACATACTGTGGTATTCTGTTAAAGTGCTGTGTACATTTGCAGTAAGAATTTCCAGTTGGAAGGAAATTTCAGCTGTAGTAAAGTTTATTCGATTTCTTACAAGGTCTTTCATTTCAGCAATGCGTTCATTGTCTTTTGCTCTAACAGTGTGTGAACCACCTCGACCCACTTTCACTAATTCTCATTATGAATGGCAAATTTACTTTTACTAACTGAATTTCGTAACCCATAATGATTTTATTTTTCACGATGCTGACATAATACACCATATAGAATATAATATGGAAGACTTGTACTACTACCCAGACCAGAATCGATAGTGAACTATTGTTTTCAACACTTCCCAAGACAATTTTTAGACTGTTGTGATAGCAAATTTTAAATAACTTATGTGTATACTTATGTGTAGCTGTTTTACTGCAATAAAACAATATAGAATAATAAAGAATAGTAAAGAATAAAACTAGCAAAATAACAAATAATAAAACAAAAATAATTTTATTTCATTAGTAATTTCCATTCTGCATTATACGTAAAACTTAACTGGTAAAATATACCATTATTATTATTATTATATTTGAAATTATTTCTGTGTAAAACGGACACAGATATTCCACAGTGTCATTTAACTCTGCTTGATACATAATACTGTATAACTATTATACAGTATGAAATACATGCTGCCTTTATATTAGTAATAGTTATATTTTAAGTAATGTGCTTACTCTTAGTTCGTACCTAACCAAATTTATATCCAACTAGCGTTGCTTTTGCTAATACATAAATCCTCTGCTATGATTATAACCAAGCTTCTTAGAGTTAAATTCTTATATAACCACATTAATTACCCCACCTACTTGTATATTTAAGAAAATATAAAACGTAAAATAACTCTTATATGTACATCTTCGTAGCTCATTAACTTCATAGATCATCTCATTTAAATATGTACCTTTTACGTATGCATTATATACTTTCGATACGTATGCTTCACAGATGAACACAATTATATAAAATATTTCACATTGTACAAGTCAGGCTATATATTATTTCGAAATCATCGTGAAATAAGGGTCGATATGATCAGAAAAAAACAGTTAGTGACCATAATCAACTCAATTATATAAAATTTAGTGGGCTATTTGTAAAAACACATCAGTGCTATTCACAATTAGTTAGTGAAAACGTTAGACAAGTCTACTCATTTCTTAAGAATAGTAACAAGACAGACACTAGTAAGGATCAAGGTGGGTTATGCAATTTGGCATAGCATTCTTGCTGTGAAAAGTATTCTGTAGCAATGACGAAACTGACCTATCGCCTGAAATTTCCAATCAGTTTCTACTGCAACCATACACTACATTTCAGCGTAATATCTATATATTGAAGCTGTTGAATAAGTAGGTGCCCTGCTTTATCAAGGCAGGCGCCATCAAGGAGGAATATAATGTCACCGGAATCTACGATTATTAAGAAAGTATCCACGATATCTACGTTGGGTGAACGTGATCGGTAAATTAATCTTGCCTATTTTTGTATTAATGCCTCCAGTGGAATCAGGCACAACTTTGGTTAGCGATCCGAGGACAACGGCCACAAATTTCTCATCAACAATAGATAGAATACAAGCGCATGTTATTAATTGCATTGGATTTTTTATGGCGTTACAGACATCTGCACGATGAGGAAATAACTACGGTGGGTCAATATCTTCAGTGTCTGACTGAACGTAGTCCTAGATTTTATAACACAGAGAACATCATTAAAGTATTTCTTCTTCGCGATGAAGCCAGAGTGCATAAATATCTAATACAAAATCTATACCTAAACATCTAAAATCTAAAAACTCTAACAACATTTTTGTGTTACAGGCTGTATTTTGACTTTAAACAATCTCCCTTATTTTCTGGATATTAACTCCTAGGCTGTAACTATCTTCATGATTTAAAGTTCTTATTAGATGACTTAGTGGTCAATCCGGCATGCTGATGACCGGTTAAAAATCTGAAAGAAATATAAACGATTCATTAACAGAAACTTCACTTATCGAAATTATGTTTTTATTTAATTTTGTTAATAATAATATGTCTGAAAATACTATTCGAGATTAAACTAGCTGGAGTGAATTTTAGCAAGCCATTTATTTTAGCAATCCTGTATATGCAGATAATCTTTAATAAATCACATCTTGTCTTCTAAATCAAGACAACCTTCAAATTTACCAAACAAATAAAAACATACTTTTGTCTTTTAAGGCGAATTCTGACGATTCAGTGCCAATGAATCATGTTTAATGATTCATTTTACATGAAAATGAAAGTGATCAGGCATTGGTGCACATGCTTCATTGGTAATGATCATTTGTAGATCATTACAAATGAACAGTGCGACTACCATGTCATTTGTGTTAAAAATGGTGCCGTGGATTTTTGAGACTTTAGAATTTTGTTGAGTTATATTTTGTAATTGGTTCTAATTACTTTTATTTTGTTTTTTATATCGTCAACTGTTACTTCCGATAGATTCAAATCGTCACAAATTGTTTGATAGGCAGTTTTATTTTTGCACTATTCACTGCTATAATTCCAGAGACATTTGTTTTGTCTATAATAATCCAAAATGTTCATCATCCCACTTGAACACCATTTTGGAAGAGTTTTATTACTCTACTCATAATCGACAATTATTACATACGCACAATTTCTTTTCTGTATACCGATTAAAATTAATCAGCTTTGAATGCGCTCATGTTATGGTTCTCACTATTCATTTTGCTTTCAGTTTTCACTACTGATCATTGAAAATTGAGAAAAGTAGAACTGATTTTCATTTTTAATGAACGCTACATTCTACTGCTCAGTCTGACTGAAATAGTGTTCTCACGTAGTATGTATTCAGTTTCAATGAATCATTAAAAATTATTCATTGGAACTGAATCGTCAGAACTCGCCTTTAGATTACTAATTAGTCGATTTGTAACTATGGAATAACCGATAGTTGGAAAATAAATAAATATCTATTTTCAAACGATTTACCACTTATTTACATTATAAACTTACAGAAACTAAATAGTTCTGATGCGAAATAAGTTATCTACAGAGATGAATATGAATAACGTGGTTAAATGCAAATAGATAAGCACAAGTTCGAAAACATGGTTTTACTTCTCTTATTTTAAAGGGGATCGCGAAACTTTGAACCGCTGCGAGGTCAACAACTTTGATTATGCATAAGTTTACCATAGTCTCGGATATTCTTCATGTGGAGATCATATTTTGATATGAGTACCCCAATTTTATGAAATTCCCGTCAAGGGGTCTGCGTGCCTGTATGCATTGAGGACTGTGCCTTCTTTTATCTTTAGCAAATTTGCATAATATTGTGAGGATCTTACATATTAAGGAATAAAACGAATTGAAGACATCATACTGTGATCTAGAACAATGTCAGTATCAGTCAAGGTCGTTACCCTGCTTTACAGGGTGTACCAGTACTCCATCTACATGGAACTACTCCAGATGTAGGGCGGCTTAATAGGTAGCCCAAATTCTCAACTTTCTGGAAGATTAGACAGACATTCTAATAAAAAAATACACTTATTAAATATTAATATACAGAAATAATAAAAAAACTTACAGGTCAAGTTCAATAGCACCTGACACAAAGTCGAAAAGAAATCTGACAACAATTCCAACGATAAATCTTCAGTAATGAGTTTTGAATTATGAATTCTAGCAACCTGGAGTGCAGTAAAATTGTACTAAAATATTCAATCGAAATCATCGACCATTTAAACTTGACGCTATAACACAGGAAATTAAATTAACCAAGAAACAAGAAAACTCAGAATTACCAAAAGATATAAACAAACACAGAATAGAAATATACGGCATTCAGGGGATTAATCTTGGAGATAAACAAGATAGAAAACAGAAAACTAACGTATGTGACATATATTTAAAAGAAAACGTAACAAGTACTTTGACATCTAAAGTTTATAACCAAAAATATGTAAATTCTCATTTAATACGTCTAAATATGTAAATGCATATTGCCAGCACTATTGTTAGCTATTGCGCTACATATCTATTGCTTGTAAAGAAAAAATGTATTCAAATGTTCATTTTGTAATGTAAGAGATCATAATTATATCATCAATTAAAGATTAACGATAACATAATATATAGCTAACTACATGTGAATTTCAGAATCTAACACGTGATTAAATCTAAAATTACCGTTGACAGGACGTAAAATGAGGGTTACCTGTTGAGCGGCTCTATTCACCATAAATGTCTATTCTAGACATATTTTGATGCTGATGACGCATTTCATTATTTACATCTAATGCACAGAGTATATTGATTATCATATGTAGGTATATATTTAGACCCGTTTCATCACTGTGTGACAAATCAACACTCCAGCATTAGTAAATAGTTAATTGCATACAGTTGGATTGGATACGATTGAGTGCGATTCTCTTAATTTTGTAAATAGAATATTATTGTAAATAGAATGAGAATTTATTGTATAGAATTGCCACTCTTTTAATGTCTAAAATACAGTTAGGACCGAAGTTTCCTGTCCATTGAAGGTCTTAAACCTTACTGTTTGCGGTTGTAAATTATCTCTTGCAATCTAACCATCTCGTTTTTACATGTAATAATAAAAAAACAGCAATTCTTTGAAAATTTAAACTTTCCCATCATTTAAAGTTTTATTTTCAACCTTTATATCAAAAAACTGTGTTAAGAATTCATCAGATCGTTATCGAAATCGATGCGTATGTTACATGCATGTCTCTTTTATCAAACAATTTAAGAAAAAGTGTGAAGTGGCTTATCATTTATTCCGAATGTAGGGCAACTTTAAGAATGTGGAGATTTATAAGTTAAGTGATCTTCTTTGGATATTTCCTAGAAAAATCTATAAAGGATAATTGCCCTGTCAACCCTTCCTTTGCCCTTGAATATAGTGTATTCAAGGCTTTGGTCAATCATTTCCTTGATTAATAACGTTGATATTTCAAGACACCCTAAATTAAAGGCATTCTTGAAAAACGAAAATATTGGATCTTTCCCTAAAGTGAAGCAATTACCAGCCACAGTGAGGATTTATGCAAGACAGATACTATTTCAGATACAGAAGGCATAATACGTTTTCGTATATACGTCATAATTAACGTCAATACTTACTACAAACAATATGACTAATTTTTATTTTCATAATTCAATAAAAAATGAAGATAGTATTTATGTTATTGTTGTGAGTTGCCTACATAAAATTAAATGCTGATTCTTAGTGTATACAGACACAGATATGCAATATTTGCTTATTTTATGCTGTACAATGTAAGTAATCCAAGACTGTTCTGCTACCACAGAAATTTGCTTCAACAATGAAATTTTACTTACATTAAGAAAAAATTGTATTTAATGCAAGTCAGGGGCACCATTTATATTTTGATCTTAATAATAAATAAAACATTAATTTGTCATTGAAATTTAGTTTATCGTTTTCAAAATATTCTCCTTCATGATATTTATATTTTTGCATGCTTACGAACCATTTGTCAATGCATTTTTCCATTCCGCTTGAGACATCTCCAAAACATGGTTCTTGAACGCATCATCGGCTTCTTCTGCCGACGAAAATCGTTGTCCACGCAATTTATTTTTGACGTTCAGGAACAAAAAGAAGTCATTGGAGGCCAGATCAGGACTGCATGGCGGATGACCCATTAATTTGGTTTTTTGAGTGTTCAAGCATTCGGTTGTTAGACGAGATGTGTGAGAGCCCGCATTATCATGTTTGATGTTACTTGTTTGTTTTCCTTATTTGGCCGGATACTTCCGGTAAGCAAATGGTTGTGTACTTTTCAGAATTGACCGCTTTACATTTCTCTAATGGCACTGTTGCCACATGCCTAGTTTTTTCGGAAAAAATAGGCGACCATTTGTTTCAAAGTGCTTCGAGCGCAAACAACTTTTGTTTGATTTGGTTCATCTTGAAACACCCATACAGTCGACTACTGTTTACATTCCGGCTCATACGTATAGATCTATGATTCGTCGCCTGTTACAATGTTATATACGTCTTTTGAAGCACCGCCGTTGTATTTCTTAAGCATTTGTTTGCACCAATCGACGCGAGCATTTTTTTTGAGATTCTTTTAAATTATGTGGGATTCAACGAGAAAAAACCTTTCCTACAGCTAAATAATCATGCCATATTTTATATATGCTAGTCAAGCTAATTCTTAAGATAGTCTCAATCTCACAGTATATCACATCACGATCTTGCATTATCAGTTTTTGCACATCAGCAATGTTTTCTGACACAACAACTTATTTTGGACGACCTTCAAAACTTTCGTCGATAGTATAATGGCGGCCACGATTAAACTCGTTGTATCAGCGTTTTGCAGTGCCAAAGAATGGGGATTTCTCGCCAAAAGTGAAAGTAAGTTAATCGATGCACTCTTGTCTTGATAATCCACGTCGAAAATAATAATAAAATATAATTTTAAAATCACTGTAAACAACACAAATCGCGCTTAAATTATAAAATGTTCTGAAGAAGGTCATGGTCAAAAATGTCAAACTTTCCATTGGAAACGTCGATGACGTCTGACAACACTTAGTGTTGCTAAGGCTCAATATATAATTAGTGTCTCTCTAGGCATTGCAAACAGTGGCGGCTCGTAATAAAATGAAACGGGTGTTCTGCACAGGGCCGATCCTAGGGTATTGGCCGCCCGCGTGCAAATTTAAAATGTATCTAAAATACTGACGTCGTAGGGGCTGCAAAAAAATTGCGCCGCAGGCGAAAATTTTGAAAATTTTCAAGGTCACGCGTTTTCCTGATACTTCAGAATTTTTATGTAAAATCCGTTTATACAAAAATATAGACTTTCACAAGAAAAATTTTTGGAATTTAATACCCTTTTGAAGAACATTCATGTTTACCGTTATATTCTTTGGTTAAGACAAAAGGCTTGTAAAGTAAATTTTCTACTAGAGGGTCTATAACACTTAAAATATTTTCCGAAAGAGTTTCAGCGTCACATTTTGTAGGTTTCAGGTATGTCCAAAAACGTTCAATCGGTTCACCATCGAGAATATATCTACACAAATTCACAAAACAGTATTTAAAATCTCAAATTAACACGAAATACAAAATAAGTACGACTTACGCCCGCCCGAGTAGGAAGGAGTAAACATTCACTAATGTTGCCTTAGCTGGAAAAAATACAGCTCACTGACCGTGTAAATTCGCGCATTTACGAGCGCCAAGTGTGGATTGTCGCGAGAGTTGAGGGGGAGGACGTGTGCCGAGCCGTGCTGAGAACTACCTCGTGTGGCCCAGTTCAATGTACCGCGACGCACTCGCGTAGAGACCCAGATAATTCATCTGGTCTACTACTCAATAGAGGACGGTGGGCAGAATGCGACTTTAACGCAATAATTTGGTTAGCTGCACCAACTAACCAAATTATTTTATTAATAGATTTTAGTAATTATTATATCGCGAAAATATACAAATATCTAATTTTTTTGGCAGTTCTGCAGCTCTGCAGCACCTATACACCAGCCGCCCCTGATTGCAAAACGAAATATTTGCTCTCTGCAAATTGAAGAACATAAGTCATTCGAAACAATTATGATTTAGATGAGTGTCCCTGTACGCAAAATATATAAGGAAACTAATATATAGGTTCTGTTAGAGTTTAAAGTGTACAAGTCGGAATTGAGGGACGTAGTTAATAGTAAATGTCTTGGAAAATGCACAAGTTAGTTAAGTTTCTAAAACTAACGTTCGATAGATTTCAAGTCAAAATATCAAATGTTAGAAAAGACAACAGCGAATAAAATCGATAAACAAAATATTATACTAAAGTTAACTTTTGTAACACCTCGACGATTTCAAAACAGATAATGTAACGAAAACTGGGACGAACGGAAAGGTTCCAAAACAACATCACTTTATCATTATAGTGTAATAAAAGATATACAATAGGGGTCTTGTTAAAGATAATCTTCCAAATAAACAAAGCAGGCATGCCACATCAGATTGAGCCTCCAACTCATAAAATGTGTCAACCATAATAAAACATACTTTAGGACAGGTATCAGGACTCACCAGATAACAGCATTGAGTAGGCAGGATATTTACGCAGACAATAATTCCACAAGCAATATTTACAATATTCACACATGTAATTCGTGTTACTAAATCCTTAAGTCCTAGGCTTCTATTCGAATGTTAATTAATATCACAACAGACACTGGATTCCTAGAACTGAATTATTACAAGAATTATCTAAATAAATAGTGCTGACTATTACAGTTTAAAAAAAAATATATATATATATATATATATATATATATATATATATATATATATATATATATATGTTATATCAAAATTATCCATTGTACTTAGAATTGTTAAACTTCACCTTCATTTACCCTTATACTTTGTTGCAGTAACTTAATATGTTCAGATAAGAACCATTGTAATCTCCTCTTGCGTTACAGCTTTGAGACCACTTCGTGCTCTATCTGTAACGTATAATATTTTAAAGTCACGATCGTGATTACTTGCTGAAAGTTAATAACTTCTTTTTCTAGTAAATCACCTGACTTGTGTCAGCACTTGTGAATTAATAAATACGACAGCAAGTGGTCGCATCAGTACTGAAGCATAACTGTAGCATAACTGAAACATAACTGTAGTAACATACTCGCTCAGTCGCGGTCATAACACGACGTTATGAACCATTTAAATTTTGTAATGTAAAGATCAAATAAAACTTTAAAAATAAATTAAATTAGAATAAAAATTGTTTTTAAAAATCATTATATGCTTTCGTGCATATAAAAAGTGGCGCAGTCGTTGTAGGATTTCACGCGTTATTAGAACACGGATTTGGCCTCACTAGTAACGTGGAATTCCAATTCCTAAAGTGAAATCGACGAACACAGCTCAAGAAGAGAAAAATCAAGAATCAAGAAAGCAACAAAGAAACCAACAGGAGGAGTGCTACGAGGAGAACACGGGCCTGCCCTAACTGTTTGTAGTCCCCTGTCATCACAGTAACAAACAACATTTCAAAATCATCCCATCACCCAGTCGGACAACGTTATCGGAACACGGAATTGCCTCACCTGTAACGACCCAGACCGGACCTGAATGGAAGCAAAATTCTTCTGGTAAGTCCATTTGAGAATCATCTCGTTTGTGCTACCATTATTTATTTATTTATTTGCAACATAAAGCAAATTTTGTTTAGTCAATTTCTGTGAATACAGACCAGTTTGTTAAAAAACAAACTACCATATTTAATTTTATTTACTATTTTATCAAGTTTTTAATAATAATTAAATTCAAAATGCCACCACCGGCACCATTATCTAACGAACAACAAAATGAGACAGTCGAACCTTATAAGCTGTCCGAGATATTTTCCATCATTCCTGAATACGATGGTAATCAAATATTTTTACAAACATTTTTGAATGCAGTAATGACTGGATTCAGTATGGCCGTAGGCAATCAAAAATTATTGCTTACGTTACACGTCAAAAATAAATTAAAATTAAAAGCAGCCGAGCTTGTAAATTCGCGCAATCCTTCCACATGGGAAGAAATAAAAACACTTTTAGAGACACATTTTGGTGACTCTAGAGATTTAACATCCTTAATACAGGACCTTCAACGTCTATCACAACAAAGTAATGAATCTGCATTGAATTTTATATCGCGTTTGCAGACACACAATGCAAAAATGCACGCGGCAGTTCAAAAAACAAATTTAACAGCGGAACAGAAAAGTGCTCAATCAAACTTAATAGAGACTATGACACTAAACACTTTACTAACTGGCTTAGACCCAAAAATTGGATCTATAGTTCGCGCAAGTAACCCAGCTAATATGCTAGCCGCAACAGCTAGAATAAAGCGAGAGTTACAACTTCCGTACTTTGAAACTCAAAAACGTCAACAAAAACCAAATCAAAATTTTTCACAAAAACCTTTTCAACAAAATCAGAATTTAAATTTAAAGAAAATATGTAATTATTGTAAACGCTCAGGACATTCTACTGTCGAATGTAGAGCAAAGCCTCAACAAAATATGTATCCATCTCAATTTCAGAATTTTTCGAGACCTCTTCAGCCAAATTACAACAATTCACAACCATCAACCTCGAATCAAAACTTTCAAAGACCTTTTCAAAACCAAAATCAAAATTTTCAAGCCAGACCACAAGACCAAGGTACTTCACAAACCAACCCTCAAAATAGACCTTCCACGATAAGGCCTAACCCCAATTTTCAGAGACCAAATGTAATTCGCCCTAACCCGAATTATAATAACAATAATAATAGGACACATCATGTAAACACGAACGAAAATTTCTATCATGAACAAAACGATTTTACTTATGATGATACTGTTCATCAAGACCAAAATTACAATCCAAATTACTATGATAATACTGATTATCAACCTGTTTATGACAACCAATATGAACATCAAGACGAAACCTATTATGACAATGACAATAACTATCAAACCGAAAATTTCGAAACGAATGACTTTGAAAACCCTTACCGTTATCAAAATTTTCACGATCCCCAAACTTTAGACAAACCACCGGATCAAACACAAACTTCGGACATTTGTGTGGAAATCGAATCACAAATGAGAACCTTAAATTTAAACCAACAAGAACAAGCAAACAACCGCCAACAAAAATTCCTTTAAGCGCATTATTAACAGTGAATTCAAAAAATTTGTACTACATCAAGGATGCTACAAATACTTTTAAAATTTTAATTGATTCAGGCGCTGGACTTACGATTTTTAAAAGAAAAACTTGCCAAAATTACACTGATCGTTTCCCCGAAAATATTTCAATTCAAGGTATTACTGACCAAAAAATATTAATAACAGAATCATGTTTAATTCCTTTTGACGATTTTAGTCCTCACAAAGTTTATGTACACGACATCGACATAGAATTCGACGGATTATTAGGCTCAGACTTTTTAGAACATTACGAATGCATTATAGACATCAAAAACATGCAATTAATAACTAATTTCAAAACAGTTCCTTTATTTAAAGTAACCGACAAATTATCAGACCAAATTCCTAAAAACAATCCAACAAATTTTCAACATTCAAAAAACATTCCGAAAATTTCGAACAAAATTGCAATCGCCCCTCGTATCGAACAAATATTCAAATTTCGTTGTAATCTTTTCAACACTGACGCAATTCTTTCAGCTCAGGAGATAGAAAAAGTACGTTTACCTAACGCACTCGTACACATTAACAACAAAGGTGAATTTTGTACATCTGTAATAAACGCAAATGCCATACCAAAACTCATTGACTTTTCAAATCTAAATTTAGAACCAATAAACAGTTCAATGTTATTAAACTCAAATATTTACAACAGTAATCAAAATTCAGAAACATTCAATGACCCAGTAGTCGACCGCACATTTGAAATTCGAAACCAATTAAGATTAGACCATTTAAATACAGAGGAACAAGAATTAATTACCGAACTTTGTTTAGAGTATTCCGATATATTTTATCTTGAAGGCGACAATCTTACATTCGCTAACGAAATAAAACATTCAATCGACACCGGTAATTCAAAGCCGATATTTACGAAATCTTATCGATACCCGTATGTCCATAAAGAGGAAGTAAAAACACAGGTCAATAAGATGTTAAAACAAGGTATAATTAGACCCTCTATTTCGCCCTGGTCATCCCCAGTATGGGTTGTCCCAAAAAAAATTGACGCTTCTGGAAAACAGAAATGGCGCGTCGTAGTCGATTACAGAAAATTAAACGAAATAACAGTCGGAGACAAATATCCACTCCCTAACATTTCAGATCTACTAGACCAACTAGGTAAATGTTCCCTATTTAGTACTTTAGACCTAGCAAATGGCTTTCACCAACTAGAAATAGACAAAAAAGACATCCCAAAAACAGCATTCTCTGTAGAGAACGGACACTTTGAATTTTTACGTATGCCTTTCGGATTAAAAAACGCACCAGCGACATTCCAACGCGTAATGGACAACATTCTTTTAGGTTTACAGAACGAACGTTGTTTAGTTTACATGGACGACATAATAATCTATTCACCAACTATTGACGAACACATTCACAGACTTTCCGAAGTATTTAAAAGACTTAGAATCGCAAATCTTAAAATTCAGCCCGATAAATGTGAATTTCTCAGAAAAGAAGTTGCATATTTAGGACATCTAATCACGCCCGATGGAGTAAAACCTAACCCAGAAAAAATAAATTGCATTGAAAATTTTCCTCAGCCAACAAATCCAAAAGAAATAAAATCTTTTCTAGGATTAGCCGGTTATTACCGACGATTCATCCCCAATTTTGCCAAAATTTCTAAACCCTTGACGAAACTTTTACAAAAAGACGTACAATTTAATTTTGACTCAGATTGTAAAAATTCCTTTGAACAATTAAAAAATGCTTTAATCACAAGTCCAATTTTAATTTATCCAAATTTCGAAGACACTTTTATTTTAACTACAGACGGAAGTTCTTTTGCTATTGGCGCAGTTTTATCACAAGGCACAATAGGAAAAGATTTACCTATCGCATTCGCTTCTAGAACACTTTGTAAAGCGGAAACTAAATATTCTACAATAGAAAGAGAGTGTTTATCTATTGTATGGGCCGTAAAACACTTTAGACCCTATCTATTTGGAAGAAAATTTCAGCTAGTCACAGATCATCGACCATTAACATGGCTATTTTCAATTAAAGACCCTGGTAGTCGCTTAGCGCGATGGCGTCTAAAACTCGAAGAATATGACTATGAAATAACGTACAAACCTGGAAAAATAAACAAAAATGCTGACGCACTTAGCCGTATAAAAATAAATCATTTCCAAAAATGTATACAATTTGAAAACAAAATTCTATCTGCAAATTCAGACTCCGAAGACACGGACGATACAGAAATCGCCCCTGAAACCATTGTAAATGAATTCGAACGATTTATTAATCTTTACAAAACAACATCATTAATTGACTATTCAAAATTAAGTTTTACCAACAATCAACTTCTAGACAAAAGTCATAAAGACATAATAACATTTTTCATTCAAAACAAATTAACCGATCTTCATTACAAAATAATAGATGACATCTTTGAAGAAAATCCAAATTTTTGTAACAATAAAATCAACATTGTTTCCAGTAAAACAGTCAAAAATAGGAAATATTACATCATTCCATTACCTTTCGATCCTGAAAATGTAATCGAAACTTTATTTATCACTCTTTATAGAGATCAACATGTTTTCGACTCAGAAAAAACTTATTTTGTGGAAAACAATTTAGAACTCGCAAGCTTAGAAATTCTATCTTTCATCTTTTCTGACAAAGATTTAAATCTTACAATATGTCAAAATTTAGTTGAAAACCCTGACAAAGAACAAATTCCAATCATAATCGATCAAAACCACTCAGGTAAAGCAAATCTTCACCGAGGTATCAATGAGACAATACGCAGAATTAAAAACAGATACAATTGGACAGGACTCACGAAAGACGTAGAAAATTTCATAAAACAATGTGAAACTTGTCAAAAAACAAAAATCTTGAGAAAAAATCTAGACAATCCACTTGTCATAACGGAAACACCCCGATCACCATTTGAACGAATTAACGTAGATGTTTTGGAAATTCCCACAAGAAATTATTTGTTAACCATTCGAGATGAACTTACAAAGTTCACACAAGCTTACCCAATCGTAGACAAATCTGCAAAATCGATAGTCAATACAATTTTATTGTATTTCCAACATTATGGAACGCCGATCAGAATCCATTGTGATTATGGAAAAGAATTCAATAACAATCTTGTTAAGGACCTTTGTACCCTTTACAATATCAAATTAACCTTCTCTAGCGTAAATCACCCGCAATCAAACGGTTCACTAGAACGTTTTCATGCAACCATATTAGAAATGATAAGAGCTAACAAATCCGAAAATCCGAACGAACACCCATTATCAATCACCCCGTATGCAGTAATTTGCTATAATAATTCAGTAAATAAAACCCACGGATTTACCCCCTATGAACTAGTCTTTGGTCATACCCAAAGTAGACCTCCCGAAACCTTGTATAATCAAGAACAATTAATTACCAAGTATATTCGCGATCTGAACAACAAAATATCACACTATTACAAAATTGCTAGAACTCGTACAAATTTACAAAAAGAAAAAGCCAAACAAAGATTTGACAAACACGTTCACCAAAAAACACATCAATACTCAATAGGCGATAAAGTCTATGTGAAAGAATCCCAAATTAAAAATAAACTAGGCAACAAATTTAATGGCCCTTTTGAAATAAAGGAAATCTTTCAAAATTCAGCTATTCTTTTCAATCCAGAAACAAATCAAAACAGTAAAGTAAACTTCGATAGGTTGAAACCGTATTTCGAAAATGAAAATTAAAATTATTTTCAGGTTTCTCCTGCTGGTCGGATCAGCAGTACAAACAGTACGATCCCAATACAAAATAAAATCAATAGACAATACGATAGGAATTTACTATCATGAAGAAAACAACCTCGTTGTTACTAATAAAAAATGGACACTCTTGGTACATAAAAACATAACAGACATAAAAATTACTTTTGACCAAAACGAAAGACTACTTGACAGACTTTTATATTCAATACATGAAAATTATGAAAACATGGAATTATTTAAAGGAGAAGTAAAAACTCACGTTAGTTTACTAACCCAAGTTTCAAGAACAATTCGAGGAAAATTCGAATCTCTTAATTATGACATTACTAGAACACGATATAAACGTGGAATTATAAATGGTATTGGTTCAATTTTTAAAGCAATCACCGGAAACTTAGATGCAGAAGACGGTCAATACTATACGGATAGTATAAATAAATTATTAAAAGACGAACATCAGATTGAAAATTTACTTAAGAATCAAATTTCCGTAACGACATCTGTTATCAAGAATTTTAACACAACAATCCAAAAGTTACAGTTTGACGAAATGACGTTTAACAATGATCTGAAATTAATCTCAGATACGATTCGTCGCACAAATAACGAAATAAAAATAATTAGACTCGCTTTAAAATTCCTAGACAAATGCGAACTCCTTATGGAAACCTATTTATACATTGAAAATGAATTGGATAACATACTGAATTCAATCACCTTTGCTCGTTCAAAAATCATTCACACTTCAATAATCTCACCTGAAAAACTAATCTTGTCACTACAAGAAATTGCACATAATTTGCATCAAAACAATTTACCTCTAGATACTCGAATTCAAAATGTTGCGAAATATCTGGACATCATGGAATTAGAAGCTTTTCAAACAGACTCAGATTTAGTATTTGTTTTAAAGATCCCATTAGTCGATCATGAAACGTTTAGAATTTTTAGACTTTTTCCAATTCCAATTTTAGATAATAGAACTGGTTTGTATCACATTCTCTCAACCTCACAAAAATATATCGCGAGAGATGATGATTCTCTTATGTACATTCCAATCACCGATACACATGAATGTAGAACACTTATGCACAAAACTTTAATATGTCCCGATTTGTTCGCATATCCAATCGACAGCAATGCCCTTTGTGAAGCCCAAATTCTCAAAAACCTCAAAAGCCTGCCAGAAAACTGTCAGACGTCACTCATCTTTGCAAAAGGATATAAGGTACAGAAATTAACTACAAACACATGGTTAGTTATAAATTCCGAACCACTGTCAATCACCATCAACTGCAAGAACCGAAATTCAAAAACTGAATTGATCTACAAAAATTCAGTTCTGATATTACAACCTGAATGCAACGCATTTATAGGAGCAACAAAAGTACAGGCAGACCAAAAGGACTTCTCCGAAATCAACATTGAAATTCAATCAATCAAAATTCCTTTCAACTGTTGCGAAGGAATACCCGACGATCTCAAAATTCCAAACCTAAAGCCCTTGAAGTTAAATAATCTCAACACAGAAGACCTGGACATCGCCAGACATAAGCTGGACGAATATTCAAGACAATTAGACGACTTAATCAATGAACCTTTCGTATCCAAACATATATCCTGGTTTGTTTATTTTACAATTACCTTAATCATTGCCCTTATTATTCTATTCATTTGCTGCAAATGTCGCAGAAAAAGACGACTTGCAATCGAAGTATCCTCAAATTCTCCACCACCTCATCCAGGACTAGGCAAAAGAATCAAATCCTTTAGAAGTATACTACCAAGAAGACGACCTTCCATCAGACCAGAAGATGTACAAGCAGAAGACATCGAATTGAACTGACATTTTAGTGAAAAGTGAAAAACTTTTGTGTTCTAATCAAAAAACGCTTTAGTGTTCAAACTTACTCACATTCAGTGATTTTACCCTTGCAAACCTTGCAATTTTATATTTAACCATTATTGTATTTAACCATTATTGTATTTAACTATTATTCTATACATTAAAAGTTGCTGTATAACACCAACTTTTTATATAAAAGGGGAGTTGTTATATCAAAATTATCCATTGTACTTAGAATTGTTAAACTTCACCTTCATTTACCCTTATACTTTGTTGCAGTAACTTAATATGTTCAGATAAGAACCATTGTAATCTCCTCTTGCGTTACAGCTTTGAGACCACTTCGTGCTCTATCTGTAACGTATAATATTTTAAAGTCACGATCGTGATTACTTGCTGAAAGTTAATAACTTCTTTTTCTAGTAAATCACCTGACTTGTGTCAGCACTTGTGAATTAATAAATACGACAGCAAGTGGTCGCATCAGTACTGAAGCATAACTGTAGCATAACTGAAACATAACTGTAGTAACATACTCGCTCAGTCGCGGTCATAACACGACGTTATGAACCATTTAAATTTTGTAATGTAAAGATCAAATAAAACTTTAAAAATAAATTAAATTAGAATAAAAATTGTTTTTAAAAATCATTATATGCTTTCGTGCATATAAAAAAAATATATATATATATATATATATATATATATATATATATATATATATATATATATATATATATATATATATATATATATATATATAATGAGATTCTTTAGAGATGATACCATTTTTAATAAAGTTTTGTAATGAAGAATAATCATATCATCTATTAAAATAAGATTGTTCACTAGTACTAATATTCTGAACCAAAGAAGACGTTTTTAAAAAGATTTTATAGTAATATAAGTATAACATGAAAACATATTTTAGTGTCTGGTACACAACTAAAGTGAAATTCATGCAATTGCTATCGCGTACGGAAAAGTGGATAGGTAACTTAGTATTTTCTTCTATAGAGATATCTACAATAATGTCGTTCGTATTGTGATTCGTGAGGGTGGACTAGTTGGAAACTCTCCCTCAGTATGAATTAGTTGTCTTAGTCTTTAAATATAACCTTCCCCTCCGGAAACTGACGAATTAGGGGAATAAAACCTACTTCCGTGCATTTACACTGTTCTAACTTCTGACTTTCATTAAAGCATATTCCCTGTTTAAAATAATGAGAAAATAAGGAAACATCATAAGTTTTACGGAGCCATTATGTAAGGGTATGATTTTATCTGCATATATGTTTACAATTTTCACTTTGAAACACCCTCTACACTACTTTTTCTATAATTATTGACATATATTACATCATTCAACACTAAACACGTAGGCTTTCTTTGAAATAATTGATTAAGTGATCAAGAAAGAATTATGAAAAAAGCTTTTGGTACAAAAATTTTTTCAATAAATATCAAAAGAGTATTAGCAAATTATACTATTTACAACAGTTAGGTATTAAATAATTAGTATTTTAGGGCACTATTAGACCAAATTTAAAAAAGAAATTTAATATGGGTATTTACATTAGTGATGAAATATATTTGATCATACCCTCTCCTAATTATAGACAACCCCCTCTTCACTTTATTCTAAATTTTTCTGCATCTGATTATTGTTAAAGGAGTTGTAAAACATTTACTCTTTCTTTTTATTTTCTAAAAATCATATTTTTTAAGTTTCATTATATAATAAAGCATGTTCTGTAAATATTCTGAAAACTTCCTTATACCAAAATCAACACAAAATGTAAAAAATTATCAATGTTATCTCCAAAATAAATTAGTGGCATTCTTTGAAAACAACTAATTGATTGGAATTTATTTGCATCATTTTTTTCAATTATTGTGACATAATTAACTGTCATTCTAAAGCTGCAGATACTAATAGAATATATACACCACCTTTTATGTTATAGTCGTATTGTGATGTCTGTAATATCCGAATCGAAGTATAATTATTCTTCATACTCCAGAGTGTACAGTGCTCAGATGACAGTATTAGGTGCTACGTCTTTGTTTACAGGAGTGAAACATTTAACAGATAACTTTGTCAAATGCAATTGTATAATTGTAAGTACACAAACAATGCACACTCTCTTACTGCATGCTGTACAACTGCACAAATGTGTAGGAAAATTCCTGTTTCAACATCTACTTCTATTTACAATAAAACACAATACCACTATTGACTTTCAGCTTAACGTGAATTTGTTTGCCGAGAGTACACGCACTCCATTCCTCAATTTGTGTAAAGGGTGGCGTGGAGTTTGACATTTCTCCAGAGAGACAGGCTACAGAGCTTGCAAAGCAAATAAAATGTATTCTTGTAGCAGGGAAAAATTGCTGTGTATAACTCGAGAGAACCTTGTCAGTCAATCCGTTGCAGAATTGATTCGATATTGTGTACTGATTGAGTTTGGCATTGCATAAATGTTATTTTATGCAGTGAAGACAATAGATATAGTATATTTATTATTCTTTGAATAAAGCATGCTTTCAAAATTAAAATTATATTTATTAGTTTGACACAACATGAATTCTTGTAATTAGGTCGTGATTAATTTGACTTTATATATGTTAGGCTTTTTATAGTTATGTGTCTTCAATTGTTGAAGTTCTTGACGTATATTACACAATATACCTACATAATATATCTAAAGTACTTTGAAATAACATTGACACCTCCGCCATTTCATTCAATATATTTTGTTAAACTTCTGTATGACTGTTATTGGTATTTATACTTATATTATCTATACAAACCAATTCGCATATATAACTAAATACACTCCTGGACACAATTAGTGCATTAGCAAAACTTTTCAAAGTTTCTTATAATTTTTCGTAGATTAAAATCCTTTACATTTTATATAAATGGCCTAGGATATGCTATGTCATTACTGATAAATATCTACAATTGTTTGACAAATAGAAAGTAACATTTTGCAATTGTTTATTAATAATACATTTAATGTTGTTGAAGTAATTTGTAAAAGGCAATTAATTCAATTATGCTAGTGATTTTTTTTATTTAATGTAATCAAATGAATAAAATAATTTGTCCTTTACACTTAGAATAGAAGAAATAAATTGTCCACGTAACATAAGAGAAATTGAAGTAGTGAAATTGGTAACTCTGGTTAACGAGGACGTAACGATTGACATCTGGCTAATTTGTTAGGAATTAGACAATCAACAATTAGTCGAATAGTTAAACGTTTCCATGAACTTGGAAATTACTGTAGAACCCCAAGCCAAGGTCGTAAGAGGTCTACAGATATTAGAGATATATTATGCAAGTCGCCTTAAAAAACCAACACTCTACCAATTTAGATCTAAGCAGAGCCCTAGTAGCAGCTTAAAGTGTAGTAATTTCTGAACGAAGAGTCAGGAGAGACCTAATGGAGAAGAATTAAATAGTAGAAGACTAGCTTTTGTACCACTGCTCACCAGAGAACATAAAGTTACTAGACTGCATTTTGCAAGAGAACTCGTAAATTAGACCATTGACGACTGGAAGCGAGGTTTGTTTTTTAGACGAAGAAAAAGTAAATCTTAATTAATCAGATTGATGTCAAAGCATCTCATAGGTGCCAGTAAGGAGGTTTGCTGCCTATAATATCTCTCTGAGGATTCCATTTTTTGGTACTTCAATAATGTTCTGGGGAGGAATTAGTTTTGATGGTCGCACGGATTTGATTCCTATACGGGGGAGATGCCATTAGTAGAACATGTGATGCCATTTTCATTCTTATGTAGGATAACGTTGCTCGAAAGGTACTGGACTACCTTCAATTTGTGAAAATTCCAACTATGAACTGGTCATCGAGAAGACCAAATATAAGCCCCAGAGAGCATATATGGGATGCACTAAAATGATCATTAGATACCACATGCCTGCTCCTATGATCCTTAGGGAACTCGAACAAGTCACTCTTGTCGTGATATAGCAGCGGGAAAATTTTTGCGTTGTGATTGGCTGTCAGTAATTAATTCATCACGTTTAGTATAATCGACTTTCGATTATAATTGTATCTGTAGGTTTTCCATTACCTTTAATACAACTGATCATACTGAAAGTAGTAAAATAATAAATATTTTTGGATAAAATCAATCTTCCTTTCTTTGGAATGACTATAGGTATTCCATTGGAAGCAATCAAGTTAAACAATGAAAACTGTCTATTACTAAAACTATAGTACTTAGTTGACTAAACTACTAATGACTTTCAGTTTTAGGGTGGTGATAATAACGTAACGGTGGTAATTTAGAGACGTTGGTATAATCTGTAAGGAGTTTTTGCGAAAATCTGGAGAACTACATTGGGTTGTACTGAATCTTGTATAGAGATGCATTCAAATATAAACGAGCCTTTTACTTCTGAGGGCATAGAAAGCGTATCGAAGGTAAGCGAAGTGTCGGGAAGGGTAGAAAAGTTTCGCTCTAAATGACTCAAGGTCAAGCCGAGCGCCCGATCGATTTGTTTAGTTGTCCTCACAATGAGCGAAAGAGTTCATATAAGAAGGTTCATCCTTCGGTTGCACAACACATCATAATAAAGTTTTTAACGAACGAAGACGTTAAACCAGCCAGAATTCACCACTACACTCCCGAGTCGAAAAGGGCCAGTATGGAGTAGAAACAAGAGGGGAAGCCAGGACCATCAAATGCCAAAAACTCGCTTGTCAGCCGGGAAGGTGATGTCAACGGTGTTTTGGGACTCTCAAGGAGTCCCAAAAACTCGGGTGCTAAGTTTTGGTACTCGTTGATTTTCTCCACGATCGTCACACAATGGACGTTGTCTATTACTATGACCTTTTTGACCAGGTTCGAACTGAATATCAGTAAAAAAGACACCGTCAGTCAATCCTAGACGTCCTGCTCCTGCACGACAATGCAAGATTCCACACTGCAGCCCTAACAATCCAAAAATTGGCTGAAATACATTGGACTACACTTGACTACCCTCCCTACAGCCCTGACCTTTCACCATGTCATGTCCACATGTTTGGGCCCCTCAAGGAAGCACTTGGGGGAGAGCATATTGTGAACGATCAACGGGTTAAACAGTTTGTGCGTAATTGCTTGGATACCCGCCTGAAGTCATTCTTCGAAGACGGCATGAATAAACTACCTGTTTGATAGGAAACATGCATTAATAAAGAGAGGAACTATGTAGAAAAATAACTATAAAGTGTGTTTTCATCTTAAAATGTAAAATATTTGTTTTGCAAAACAAATATAAACAAATTTATATTTGAATAACCCTCGATAGTGTTACAATAAGAGTGCAAGATTTGAATTGCCCGCCATTTTGGCTTGTATGATTCGATAGGTCAATAGCTGTGTCAGGTGAATGAGAAGCGACTAGAAGTTAGTAAAATGGAGTGCTACATGATACTACACTACGTAATTAGTGTTATACATTATTGTTAAAATGGTGAAAGTTTGGTTGCAACGATTCCTAATGTGCGTCCAATATTCTGTAGAAATAATGTTCCATCCAAATGTAGCAACTGTGAAAAGAATACTGTATCAGTAGTACATTAGGAGAAGTACTGGTTCAGTTATTGATGTGAAACACATGACATAAGCTTATAGTAGTTATTCAGAAGAATACATCGCGAGAGTGTGGCCGAGAGTCTGGGAACGTCGATTCGTCATCGTGCACAAGAATTAAACATTTCAGCAGTCACTCTTCGCCATATTCTCAGTTCACCAATTGGATCATTAAACAACAAGAATTGAATGCTGATTTTGTGGACAAAATCATCTTCAGCGGTTTCAGTCCCATTATCACCTTGATGGCTTCATTAATGGGCAATATTGCTCGATTTGGGACTCAGAAATTCAGAAATGATTTATGAGAAACAAATGCATCCCCAACACATCACTATTTGGTGTGCAATGTGGTCTGAAGGAATTATTGGATAATATTTCTTTGAAAACGAGGCAAATAATGCATTAACGGTAAATGGCGAACGTTATCGTGACATGATATCCCAGTTCCTCATGCCTCAATTGGAAGATATTGCTCTTGAAGTCATGCGATTTCAGCAGGACGGTGCCACGTACCATAAGACCCGTGAAATATTGACGGTCTTGCGCGAGTATTTTCCTGGTCCTGTCATCTCCTGTTTTGGTGATCAGCATTGGCCGCCACGATCTTGCTATTTAACACTTATAGACTTTTTTCTGTGGGGTCTTCTGAAGTCTCAAGTTTACGCTAACAACTACACGACTACACAAGCAGTGAATGCCGAAATTGAACGCTGTATCAACGAAATATCACCACATTTATGCAAAACCGTTATTGAAAATTTCGCTAGAAGAGTACTAGTGTACCACCAAAGCCGTGTTTACCATTTACCGCATTCCATACATAATTTCAAAATATCCACATTATTAATCAATAGATATTTCTATACTTTGCTACACAAAAACCATCTTTTATTTAAAATTCATATTTCTTGCTCTTATTGTGACATATTTTATAATAGACAATTTGCTATAATATTTTTATGAAGACAGATTTACACAACCAGCTTCAAATTTGAACTTTTAAGCAGTTCTAGATCAATATTGTAAGGAAAATGGTATAGAACAAAATAATTTAGTACTTCGTCTTCAGTTTTTTTCACGTTTTATAATATGCATTGACGTCCTGACAAAACACATAACTTTATCCCTATAATCCACAAGTAGACAGAAATTTTACAACAGTCGCTTGAACATTTGTTAACATCAATATATAACTGGTTTAGATCAGAACCCCTGGCGGTGGCGCGTAGACATATGTGCTTAATCCGTCGACGATACATTTATTACACAGAGAGGTGTTGGAGGCATTGGACTGTCTTTTTCATCGGCGCAATATTTGTCGTCTGGTTTAGAGATAAATTGGGAGAACGTAGCTGTGTGCTTAAATACATTTTACACGTAGACAAAAGCGCATAGAGTACAATAATATATATGTCTATACAATAAAATAACAATAATTAGTAAAAGGTTGTTCTTAATAAGCATAAATGTTTTAATTATCGTAGATATTATAAAAACGACGCTAAAGAAATTTTATAAAATATATCACATAACAGTTTCATATTCAGCCTCTCCATTTTAAAATCTTATTTTTTTGTTACTGATATATCGCCATATTTCCCTCCAAGAACCCATGACTTGGCTATGAGTTTGACTTTCATAGCAAGCAAAATCAATATTTAAAAGATTCTAATAAGATAAATGTAAGTAGAACAAATCTACTGTTTATGAGTATGATATCACCAACCTCATACTAATTTATCATTCACTGAACGGCGAAATGTAATTAGTATTTTCATAATTATTGCTTGCACTCTTTATGCATTAAACCTCACAGAATAATGATAATATTTTAAAACACATTTTCCTTAATACATAGATCATGGATTTTTACAAAGAAGAATACTGATAATAATATTATATTATTGCATATAAAAACATGCGTATTATAGCAACGAGTTTATTCAAAAGAAAGACACAAATAATAAACTAAATCAACTAACATTAATAATAAAAGTACTATTAGGATATAAATACAACCATTTTTAAAGACAAAATTTAGAACAATACAAATAATAACCTAGAGCAACTAACAGTAATAATAAACCCGAAATTAGCAAAAATAACTATAAAAATATATAATAATAATAAGAAGAAGAAGGAACTAATTATTCATTAATTAAAATAGCCTTAAGCTTAAGAATATTTATGAGAAGGTCGCTTACTACATTGACATTTTCATATATTTCCTGAAGTATCCATCACTGATGGAAAACCTTCCATAAAATTATAATTTCCATATAATTTTAAAATTCTTTCGTCATATTTTATTCTGTTTAAAATACAAATCCCATTTATGAACTGCAATTTTTGCCTTTTCTAGTTTAAGTGGAAGTAAAATTGCTACACTTCTTTCATATCTTATTTATGAAATTTATAATTCCAATTACATATAACTAATTTATTACAATTCACTTTTTTCAGTTTAAGCCAGGTCCATACGATGCTTCTCTGAATTTAAACTTAACTGTTAACTTCCAACTGAACAGCTACTTTAAATCGATGTCGAACAACCCCCATCGATCTGTTTTGACTGTAATCTGCTAAGTGCATTTAATCCAGTTCCTGTTAGCTGTTTCTACTATTTTTTATTTTATCTACTTTACGGTACATTTTTTATTCATGTCTGCTCGAAAGAGGTAAAAACGTGACGCATTGATGAATACTGGGTGTTATTAATTTTTCTCTAATTCCAAGCATGAACTACTGAATGATTTGGAGAACGTTGGAGAGAGCGAACATTCTTGAAACCGAATTATGTTTTACAACTCTATGTAAGAACCGCGCTATAAGTATTTTGAAAGTAAATCTTACAAACTGTACAGTCATTAAACAATTGTTTACCGTATATGCAAATCACTCAGTATATGCAAATCACAAAATTTTTCACTATCTACGTATATTATGGAATACAACTGACGCTGTAAGTTATAGCCCCATTGCTTCATGTGTGAGAGTCAAACAATTTTTGAAGATATACACAACATGGGAAACAACTGCATTTAATATATTTCTTCAAAAGATCCTAGTGTTTCTAATATTCTGTCTGATTATTTATGAATGAGTAAAACTACCCATAGTAAGTGCTGTATCAGTGAAATTGCACTAATACAGCAGTCCAGATTTTGCTAGATTAAAACGTATTAATAGTAAGAGTGCTGACACCAATATAAAGGGTGGTCCAACCAAAACGCACGATGTTAATTGTAAATAAAACAAAAAGTTTTCATAGAATTATCTTAATATTATTTATTATGATAGAAGGATATATGACAATTATGTGTGAAACAAAATATCGGCCAAATGCTCGCCACGCCTTCGGTGGCCTACCTCTATCCGATGGT
The DNA here is from genome assembly GCA_037954035.1 of Rosalia funebris. Classification (NCBI taxonomy): domain Eukaryota; kingdom Metazoa; phylum Arthropoda; class Insecta; order Coleoptera; family Cerambycidae; genus Rosalia; species Rosalia funebris. Next base: position 26,517,297 of record JAZFAV010000011.1, read on the forward strand.
CCATATTTTCAATGACTCTGAGATATTATTGAGGTTCAATGTCGTTAATGTGCCGAATTATCTCATCCTTTAGCTCTTGAATTATTCTTGGCTTATTGGCGTACACTTTTTCTTTTAAATATCCCCAAAGAAAGAAGTCCAACGGTGTCAAATCACATGATCGTGGCGGCCAATTAACATCGCCACGACGTGAGATAACATGGGAATTTCTCGCGCAATAGTGACATTGTTTCGTTGGCTGTGTTGCAAGTGGCACCATCCTGTTGGAACCACATATCGTCCAGGTCCATATCCTCAATTTCTGGCCACAATTGTTGGGCACGACGACGAGTCGAGGTTGACGGCTCTTCTGCTACACTATCGCGAACAACAGCAATGTTTTCCGCAGAACGAACTGGGCGAGCATGCACAGGTGTTTTCACATTTCCTACAGACCCGGTTTGCTGAAATTTGCGCACAATTCTCCCGATTGTGGACACATTTGGTCGATTATGCTGACCAAAAAAGTCACGAAGTGCATGAAATGCATTTTGATTTGAACGCCCATTTTCGTAAAAGGCTTCAACAATCTTAACGCGCTGCTCAATTGTGTACCTCTCCATGGTTGAATTTGTCAAACACTGAAACAAAGAAATGTCAAATTAAGTTGGGCAAAAAATTTGACGTTAAGGTGTGACTCACAATTAACTTCGTGCATTATGGTTGGACCACCCTTTATATTAATAACCAATAATCTCGAAGACCACTTTAACTATGCAAATGTTACTCCATATAAGAACATCTTCTCGTCATACCGGACATCGCTCACAGAAGTTCTATTGATGTTTAGCTCATAAAAGCCGGACGTATATGCTGAGTAAATATTACGTATTATATATAAATGGACATCTTTACTTATAAATTTCGCCTTCGTCATAATTTATTACACTGAAAAAGTGACATTCACTGACTTCAAGAAAAAGTCATTTGAATGAAAGGTAGAATTTACTGGAATAATTTTTGTATTGGCTGTCTTAGTCAGGAAATAAAACTGGATAAACATTATAATTTTCAAAATATCTAGGCTACACTAGACGAAAATTGTGAAGAATAAATATATTACAAAAAACATAACTATACTTGTAAATGTATGGCATGACATGCAATCACTTCCAATGAACATGCGTTGGAAAACGCTAGCCTTCAAGGAGTAATGGAATCGTATTTCACTAAATCAAGTACATTTTCATTCTTATGAGTTGTATATTTCCTACTATGTCTAGCAGTCGTTCCGACAATAAGTCATTCCGTACAATATATTAGCTTTATTCTCACAATAGAAACCTGATGTTAAATCTTAATAATCTTCTTAATCTTATTATTTTTTTATTTAAATATATAAACAGATAATTTACAAGAGAAAAATGTATTAACCTTCTGTGTATGTATAATGATCCAAAAATTATAAATCATTGACTGAAAAATACGAAGAATAGGAAATATATCATATTGATTAAGTATTAATGTATATTGGCGTATTATTTTAACTATGTAATGGAATTTGTATGATGCCTAACAGATATTTAAGTCGCTATAACACAAATCATATGTTAACATATGCAAACAATAAACATTATCCAAAAACTCACAGACAGTAAAAGAGTGCATTATTTATATCCGTATATTGTAGGGAATTTGTGGCGCCACTTTCGGTCAGTTAACTATATGCCATATTACGGTAATGTGATATTAGTTGCATAGGGAATAGGAAGCAGCTCCGTGTATTACTTGTTCTAATGTGACTTTACTGATTAAATATTAATTATCTACAGATACCCCAACTTTTTTTATTTTATCTTACAAAACTTTTATGACGAAATCCTTTTCATCAGTACATCCTCACTGTAGAAAATATAGCTCCAATAGAAAAATTCGTGCCTTACAAAATAAAACGCTGTCAAGTTTGAACACTAAAATATTCCCCTAATTTGGAGCCTATATACATACATGACGTCTCAGCAAAACATTAATCTGTGAAGTATTCCTTCGCTTGTAATAATTCCAAGAGGGAGTGGGTTTGTTTTTGTTCTTCGAATATTTTTTAGGATATTCTAGTTAACTTGTATTGGTTGTCTAATAATATCTTTGCTAATTCAACCGAGGTGAACTAATCATCCATCATAGAGTTTCTATTCCTGTCATGTATATATTAAGTCAATTCGTTGACAGAATAGTTGAGGTAATAATTTGTTAATAGTCCACAACCACAAGTTTGTGTTGACTTGCCCAAATAAACACTAACCTCAATCAAATATTTCTAGTATCGCAGCATTACGATTTCTATTCCATCTTTTGGAAATATATATTCTACTGTTCTAGACATATTTCGAAAACCCAGAAGCTAGCATATAATGATGGTATATATGATATGATATTCTGCATATTTCTATGAGGGCATTTCATATTTCACGAATAGCTACAAATAAGTCAGTTTGACCTTATAATAACCATTTGTGGCTGTTTTTCCCTTTATATTTATTGAAAAAGGAGACCTGTTTTCCATGAACACCGAAAGATTATACGTTACTTGACATGGATTTCGACATAATCATAAGATAATTAAAACTTTTAAGTCATCTTAATGTATAATTTAAAATCTCATAATTCATAATAATGAAACATTTAATTATTCCCTGATGATGTCAGCTTCGTTGATAAAACGCGTATCTATACATATATACGCGTATATAGTCACATATAATCTTTGTGTATTCCCGTAAACCTGATCTCCTGTTTTTGTTACTACATCGAAGGTTTCAGTCCCCTCCTAGTACATATATACAGCTATTGAATTATTGAAAGAAATATTGTCCCCAGATGAATTATAATCTTTTTTGTTTACCGTTACAGAGAGAGAGAATTGACTGCTTACTTCTATACCACATTTCCCTCAAAATACATCACAACAACATCTCCATCAACATCTTCATCAAGGTTTCTCATCTTCATCATTAATTAAAATAATATCATGACAGTCGTTTTATATAGGGTGTATCAGTTGGAACTATAGGATTTTAATTGAGCACCATTTGTGTTCTGTCAAAAATAGGGCGTCAATATTTAAAAACTGTCTTCTAGAAGTCATGTGAAGTCAACGTGATACAATTAACAATTCAACAATGAATAGTTTATGTATAACTGCTCTATGAAAGTGAGCGATCATTTACAATTGCATTACGAAAAATTCGCACAAAATTAGAAAAAAAATAAGCGCATACAGAGTTAACAGTTCGTAACTTAATCGACAAATTTGAAGACATAGGTTCTTGATAAAATAATACTAATATATCCTCGTCGTCGATCAGTCAGATAAAAATATTGCTGCAGTGAGAGGAAGTGTACAGGAGTATCCAAACACATTAATTCGACATCGTCCACAACAATTGAATATATCAAGATCCACCACACATCGAATTTTAAAGAAAAATCTGCATTTGTCAACATACAAAATTAAGTTGACACAACAATTAAAAGTTACAGAGCATTTATAACGTTGTACATTTGTTACCTAGGTGTTAGAAAAGATGGAAGATGATGCCGATTTTTGCAACAAAATTTTGTTCAACGATGAAGCACATTTTGACGGATACGTCAGCAAACAGAATTGTCAAATTTGTGGTGCTGAAAATCCACACGCTATTCACGAAAAAAAAATGTATCCACAGAAATAGTTTAATATGCATTTTAGAATGTTCTTGATGCGTTTCAAATGAGACACCCAAATATGTTGACATCGTATGGTTTTTATATGAAAGTCGTTAAATATTGATATCCTAGCTTTGACAAAACATAAATGGCTCGCAATTAAAATCCTATAGTTCCAACTGAAACACCCTGGTATTATTAAATAATCTTTTATGTTGGTGTTAGTAAATAATATCCAAAGTAGAACAAGGTACAAATAAAATATAATAAAAACTATTAAATTGCATCAAACAAGTGAATACCAGATTTTAATATCAATAAAAGTCCATAATTTTCGAACAGTGAAATTACTAAAAATTGTTAAGTTTTACTATTTCTTTATGAAATAGTATTATTAGACACGATTTATGAGTACTCGAGTACTTTCATCAGCTCTCGGTAAATTAAATATACTTCACCTTGTATTGTTTGAACTTAATTTCGTTTAAACCGAAATTAGTAGTTATTAACTTTGAGTCTATATAATTTGAAGTTTTTTAAATGCTCATTACGAATAAAATTCATATATATTAGAAAATCCTCCAAGCCTCTGTGTATGCTAAAAGCTTTGTATCAAAATACACTTTTAAATCCTGTTTAGGTCTCATAAAACGTCTTTGGAAAACTTTTAAACTATGTTGTAATTAAATCGGCATGAAAGTTGGAACTTCATGCTAATACCCCGCATTGTATTATAATACATAATATAAAGTTTGTCTCAATTACAAGACATCAACTCGTAACTTGTTTCACAGTTAATGATGAATTTATGGTGATATGAGTATCTACAATTAAAAAAATACTTTTTGTAAGTATTCCCCCATGTCTTTCTGTTTAAGGTATTGTTTTTTACAAGATCTGGTAAAGGGGATGAGTTTGTTACTTAAAATTTATTAGTCATGCTTTGACAAATGTTTTAAGTAGAGTTAATTTTCAATAAAAATTAATAATTCTTAATATATCATTAATAAAATTCAAAGATCATCGATTTAATAGTATTTTCATTCGACTACTGGTAGTATATCCTATGGTGAGGATTTTAATACTCTATTTCCCCTACTTGTTCATTACATTCATTCACATTTTGATTATCAAATATGTACCAGATGCTCATCTTCTATTGTATATAGTTGCCAGCAAACATTTTCAAGTGGATTAACTATAAATGTTAAATTATGTTAAATTAAATAAGGACTCTAGTGATGATATTACTAGAGTTACGGTTAGTACAGTTTCGGTTAACTTTACTATTTAGGAAAAATTAAAATTCACTGGTTATAACATGGTTTGTGATTGATGTGTGGGGGATTTAGTTGGCATGCCAACTAAATTAGTGAGTAATTAATTAACTAGGTAATTAACTGAGACCACCATTTTCAATTTAGTCCCAAAATTAAATGATGTAAATAAAAACAGTTTTCACATCCAGGGGAGGTTCTCATCTAGCGACCCAAAAATGAAACGATTTTATCGAATTTTTTTTTCATGGAAGGAAGTAAATAAAGAACTCAATTTTTTTATGCTCATTCAATAGGTCTTAAAGTATGTATTTTTCTTAGTAAAAAATCATATAATAGTAATTGTTTATTTATGCTGAAACATGGCCGCCTCAAAAAAAGTATCTAAGTTGGCGGCACTTGTAAATATTATCTGAAATCAGAAGTCCAAAAATGTTTATAAAATATATTACATTTGTTCGAAGTTGTACGTATAAAACTAACAAAAAATAAAAAATGTGAAAAATGGTGGACATGCAAATTTTAGTTTCGTTTTTCCGCTCTTCAAAGTGCTGTAAAAAGAATAATAATAAATATCATCATTTTTTAAGTCTGTCCTCAAATAAATTTAATCTACTTTGAAATAAAACAAAAAATAGCGATATATTCAATAGTTTGAGATATCGTGCCGCTCAGTTTGAAAAACATGGTTTCGAGAAAAATGCGTTTAAAGTTTTTGCGTAAAAAGGTGGTTCCACTTTTTCGCTATAAAATTTTTAAAAAAATAATTTCGTACAAACCATTTTGGAAATGTATTCTACGGATAAGTAGCTATCAAAAAATGCAAAAAAAAGTCGATTTCTTTGGTCGGCTCTGATGATAACTTCCCCTTCATTACCGTAATTGTAGGGTACTATTATGAATAAAAATAACTTATCAATGTTTCAAATTATTATTATATTCCATGTTCTTTATTCTGATATAGACTTTTGAGCAGTAAACTGCATAAGGGGTGGTAGATTCCTTATAGAAGTTAGAAATTAACTGTTTTTTTAAACAGCTAATCTTAACACTCTAGCATTCAATAATTTAATAATGAATATTGACATTATCGCAGCAAAAATTGCTGCTAATCAAGGTTCTATCTATATAATAAATATTTATGTTCCTCCAAATTTTCATTTTGATGGATTAAATGAGTTTAGGGGTGCCTATGTGAACCTTTACAAACCCTTGAGTGTTTTTGTCTCTTCTACATCTCTCAATATACTGAATCACTAAAATGTTGTTAATTGAATCGACATATTGAACCACTTAATAATGCATGTACTATCTATCATATCCAACAACATATTTATCTTTATACACAATGATATCAACCAGATCAAGAAATCTGGTCTTATGTAGCAATTGTTTAGAAGAGACTAAGGACAATGTAAAGAACGTCTAATTAAGAAAAACACGTCTTATTCTCACGGTTATCGATTTACCAGAAAAAGATTACCCAATAACTTTAAGAATTGCTACGATTTTCATAACGAAAGTTTTCCGTTGATGTATCAAATAATCTCCTCAATTGACTGGATATTTCTGGAAATATTCCAGGATACTGAACAGGCTTGCACTTATTTTTATGACAAGTTGTGTATTTGATTTATATGTGGCAAAATATATATTTTGCCACATATAAATCAAATACAAATTTGCAAAATATATATAAAATGTATATTTGTCAATGAAAGTCTGTCGTAGTTGAGTGTTAGTATTATCAATAATATTAAATAGAGCAAAGTACTTTAGTCTGTACAAGAAAAATAATACGGTAACTTTAAATGAGTTTAAATAATTAATAGTTAGCATTACAAATTAAGCAAGATGTAGATATAGCTTATAAAAAGTACTCCCACTCAATTTAAAATGAGTTTAAAAATAACCTTAATGGGTTCTAGGCTGACATAAATGATAAAAAGGGAACATCTAGCGTTCGTAGCAACATGTGATAGCAACATGGAATAGCTATTAAAGTCCCAAATGATTTAGTGGAAGCTAACCTAATTTCTTTTGCAGTTCTTGTATACGATCCTGTAATGTACGATTTTATAATAATTTTTCTCAAACTCGATGATCGATGTCTACGAATTTCAACAAGAGCAGGTATTAGAAGGCATAAAAACGCTAAAACTTAAAATGACAACGAGACCTGATTATATTCTATCATTCATTGTCAGGGATTGTGTAAGCGTCTTTGCAACTTAACCATTAACTATCTTAATTAATATATTCTTAAAGTAAGACACTGTTCAGGTTATGAAGAACGTCGAAAGGATCTCTTACTTTAAAATATTTTTATTGCTCTATTTCCTTATTTACATATTTTATAATCTTATCTTACTATTAGGTACTTATGTCTGTATTGTTGTCAAAATTGCAACTTCCGGTCGTGGGCCTGACCTCCTAAAGGTTATGATTTTATTTATTTGAAAATATTTCTGGTATTTAAAAAGGTAATCGCTTTAGAAATTTTAGGCCCATCACTATTATATGTAACTTTGTAAAGTATCTTACAAAATACTATCTATTCACAGGTTAATTAAACTGTAACTATTGTCGTCATCAAATTCCCCATTTGTCCCTCTTTGGGTTGTCTTCGTGAATGTCCTCACTGCAGTCGCGCCTAGGGCAGGCGGGACTGGTCATGGTGGCTGTCTGGATCCATTACATCTGGACCACAGTGTATATGCAGTATTTTTATTTAAAATGGAATCCTTTAAATTTACATGAGGAACAAGTATATACATCTAGTCGTCGATTTTTATTTTCATAACAATACATTTCCACGTAAAGTCCGCAAATGTCAGTATTACCTGCATCCCTGCGAAAAAAAGCTCAAACATTATTAGAAGAGAATATGGCTTGAGCAATGAACCTTAATATGGATAATAAGCAATAAATAAGCTCCCTTAATGTTAATAAGTATAGCCAATTTTTTTCTATAACACTGGGGAACATTTTTTGTTATTCGCTGTTGCAAGGGCTTTCTAACTGATTTTAGTAATATTTTCATGGCTGATTTCAAATCTAAAATTACTTTTTCGCTACATGCTCTGGTTTCCATGTAATTTGATGTTGAATATAGGGTGTTTCATATTAAGTTAATATATTAACTCTATGATGCACCATATATTCTATAACATAACATTTTTTTGCGCAGGATATTATGCCCTTCGTTTAAGAATACCTGAATCGTGTACTTTTGATACTAACAGCTTTAAATGTGAAATAATTTCATTTAAAAAAACTTTAAAGAAAATCGTTTGTACCTATCCATATTTGAATATATGTATTTTATTTTTCGCAACTAATTTTTTGCCACTATGCCATTATACGGAGCATCAAATTTCAATTTGCGATCCGTTCAATATATCGAATTGCAAAAAATCTAGAGCTTACAAAGCAAAACTATCTACAGATTTGCACTACGTCCCTTCAATTTATAAAAGAAGTTCCGTAATAAATGCGACAAAATTTTTATTCTCCAGAATAACTTATAGTTTAAAAAAAAACTGGAAACTCGTCACGGTCGATTAACGACCTCTTTTTACACGTATTAGATGGAATTAGAATCATCATCATGAGGTCATCAGTCCTAAGATTGGTTGGACGCTAACCTCCAGCTTCTCCTATCTTGTGCTAACCTACGCATTTCGCTAATTGTGCTACAACCTACATCCCTTACTATTTGCGAGCAGTAGTCTAATCTAGGCCTACCTCTGCCTTTCTTCACTCCTATTTGTGCCTCCAAGATATCGCGGACTATTACCCCATGTCTCAGCAAGTGGCCTATCATTCTTGTTTTTCCACATACTTCTTTTCTCGCCGACTTTCTCTAGTACGTCTTCGTTTCTAACCCTATCAGTCCACGGTATTTTGATCATTCTTCGGTAACACCACATCTCAAAAGCTTCTAATTTTTTCCTACTTGCTTCCCCTACCGTCCAGGTTTCGCAACCGTATAGTGCCGTGCTCCACACATACGTTTTCAAAAATCTCTTCCTTGTTTCTAAATTTATTACCCCTGAGCATAAAAGTGCTTTCTTTTTGTTAAAAGCTACTCGACCCTGCGCTATTCTTTGTTTTATATCTTTATCGCTTCTTCCATCTCAATTTATTTTACTTCCTAAATAAGTGAAGTCTTTAACTTCCTCCAATCTTTCATTATTAATTTGTATTTTCGTTTTTGCTCTGCTCTCGAGCCCTCTGCACACTAACACTTTAGTTTTGTTTTTATTCACCCTCATTCCGTATTCCTCTGTCAACACTGCCTCCATTTCGTTCAACGCTGATTCCAATTCCTCTTTACTAGATGCTAATACTGCTATATCATCCGCGAATCTCATCATTTTTAGTTTCTGTCCCTGTACTTTAAGTCCACTCTATCTTTTACGACATTAATCGCCTCTTCAATGTACAGATTAATAATTAGTGGTGATAGCGTACATCCTTGTCTTACTCCTTTCCTAATACCTACTTCCCTTCTTTCCCCTTCTACTTCTATAACAGCAATTTGCGCTTTGTATAGATTGTGTACTACTCTCCTATCTCTATATTTCCTTCCCGCGCTCTTTAGTATCTCGAACATTTTTTCCCATCTTACATTATCAAAAGCTTTTTCTAAATCTACAAATCCTATATAAGCGTTCTTTCCTTTTTCTATTATTTTCTCTGGCATTACTTTTAGTGCCAGAATAGCTACGCGAGTTCCCCTATTTCGCCTAAACCCGAATTGGTCTTCTCCTAGTATTTCCTCCGCTCTGTTTTCCATCCACTTCTGCACTATTCTAGTTAAGATTTTTGACGCGTCGGAAGTTAGGCTAATCGTCCTAAAGTTCTCGCATTTGTCGGCTCCTCCCTTTTTCGGTATAGTAACGATAATGTTCCTAGTATAATCCTCCGGCATATTGCCCGTTTCGTATATGTATTTTACCAGTTCAAACATCCTATCTACTACTTTCTGTTCCGCACATTTCAAAATTTCCGCCTGTATTTTATCTACACTCGGCGCTTTATTGTTCTTTAACCCCCTTAGTGCTATTTCAAATTTCTCTCTCAATATAGGTTTTCCTACACCTTCCCTATTGACGCTAGATTCTTCCTCTAATATCTCTCCTAATTCCTGACCCTTGTATAAATTTCCTAAGTACTGCTTCCATCTAACCGCTCTCTCCTCTCTTCCGATCAGTATGTCACCCGATTGACTCCTAACGTTTCTACTTATTGGTCCTATATCCCTGAAGTTCCTCTTAATTATTTTGTAAGCCTCGTCGGTCTTACCTACTTGGAGCTTATCTTCTACTTCTTCACTTTTATGCTCTATCCATTGTTCTTTCGCTTTTCTACACTTTCTAATGTTTTCCCACTTTATTGACTTATAAGTTTTCAGCCCTTCCTTGTCTCGTCTATTTTTGTAGCCTCGTCTCTTTTGTATTAAGTTTAAGATTTCGTCCGTTATCCAGGGCTTCCTAGCTTCCCTTCTCTCGTGTCCTAAAACGTCCGTAGCCGCGAAATCTAGACTATTCTTGATACCCTCCCACTCAGTTTCTGCGTTCTTGATTTCGGAATTAGAATAATACATGAAATTTATATATGATGTACTTCAGCTTTTTGATACTTATATTTTACTTATCACGGAATAATATTTAAAAAAGTCACTAATCATCATCATCTTTGATCTTTCAGAATTCTGTTTCATCCCCATATCAAAAAAATTCCAGTGCTGTGAAATATGATCCGGATAGAACACAATATCATTACTAAAGAAATTAAAATGTATTCATTTGAAGAAGCAATTGTTAATTTTAAAATAATTTCATTTTACAATTTTTATACAACACAGTTTGGTAAATTATATTCGGCAATTTGTATTATTTTTTATTACTAAATTTTTACCAAATATTGAAAGTAATGCAAACTGTGAAACTTTTAATGAAGTATTTGTTAGGTAAATAATTTAATTTTAAAAGAATCTGTTAATATGAATATGTCGAATTGTGACAGGATTACAGTTTTTCAATGCATGAAGTGATCCCTTGTTGTACTTTTTGACTTCAATTCTCTGAGGTACTATAATTTTAAATATTCATAAAATTTAATATTCGGTATTTATGCGCCCCTAATTTGTATTTTACTTTTCTTTTTGATATTTAATTACAATGAAAAGTTATCGGCAATAATGTCCTTATTAAATTTATTAAACTCATTAAAATGAACAAGGCATCGGTTATTTATTAAAATTAAGGACGAGAGACAATGGTTTCATAAAATTACGTCGCATGTTTAAAAATATATTAAGCCTTAAGGAATTTATGGAACAGAGTCTTTCCCGTTCTGATTATAAATTTTATTATGACAGACAAAGCTCTTTTGTTTTGCTTTGCTTACCCCTAGACCAGAAGAATTTATACTACAATCAAATCGAAACGAACACCGTACCTTGCAAATACGAACCTACGTTCGTATTTGCCTATCGGCATTTTGCAAATACATCTGGAACGTAATGTTTATAGTTGCATATAGATATATTATTGATGTTAGGCTATGAAATCTCCGATGCCATTAGATCTCAATGCAATATTAATAATGAAAATGGAGCATCGTATTTATTGACATTTAGTTACTGTTCTTAATATTATTTCTGATAATAATTTAATATTTATTTGTACCAGTTCAGTTATCGTACAATCTTATACGACTTTAATGTTCCTATATGTTTCATTCGCTTTGCCATTTATATACATTAAAGGAAATAATACGTAAAAGAAGCATGGCAGATATTAATTATTTCATTCAGGATATGGAAGAGTTAAAGGAAATTAAATAGATTGGTATTTAAAATACGTCTTCTTTCTTTATACATCTGTAGAAACAAAATGTTTACTTTCTCTCAAACATAAGCTTGCATGAACAATGGAATATTGTTTATAGAAAAATAATTGAGACATTAAAGAAACTAAGGGATTCCCCTTAGTTTCTTTAATTTTAATCGGTTTATATTTAGTGCTGGTGGTTTACAATAATATTGCGGAAGTAAATAGAACACCAAAGGAGGGTACAATAAATGAACCTCCTTGCTGTTGGAAATGAGCAAAAGATACATCGTAACAAACATCATGATGTATTGTACTATGAAGCTAATTCCATCTAATTGATTCTCAATCAACACCAAGCCATCCTGGAACTACATATCACGATTTCATCCTTACTAGGCATCATCGGTGTAAGTCTAGGGAGTAAGGAAGCACTAACTCCCTAGACAGTAGCAGACAACACTGTCTTTAAAATCAACGAACAAAAGGCAAAATTCTACTTCAAAGAAGTCCAAATAGAGCGGGTTGCATTAAGAGACCATCATTTTGAAGTGATCAAAAATTTCATATATCTAAGATCCATACTAGCACATGGAAGATCTAGTAGAACTACTACAAATACAATTTGCTTAAAGTTTCGAAGCTCTCTACTTTTATAAGAATAAGACGGTGAATGTGGACAAGACATATCCAAGGAATTCCAGAAGGTACACTATCCAAAAATATAGTAAGCAACATATTTCATGAAAATAATTATGTGAAAAGCCGAAGATTACGATGAGAGGACAAAAGTGAAAACTGGAGGAAGCCAACGATCAACATGGATTACAACGCCATCGAAAAAGAAGAAGATACTAGTTTTCAATAAATAATAGCTGTATGCAGTTTTAATTCAGGATGTTTTAAAAGTCTTATAAACTATATGTTCCTTATTTGTAAAAATAAAAAACTAGCAAAATTACTCCCAATACAGTCCTCCTTTAAAACCCTATCCTAGATTTTATTGTTTTAACCAAGATTCTCTTTGTATATTTTTATATCTAGGAAAATAATTATTGCTAATAATTCTGGGTACAGTGATATAATATATAGTGTTTTTACATCAGAAATTTCCTAAGACAAATATAAATACGAAACGTAATAATATATGTTCTACAAATAATAAAGTAAATCAAACTTTCCAGAACTTACAGAATAGTTAAAGTTATGAATTACAGAACTATTTAATCCTCCAGTGTCGCTGACCTTATCACCTTGTCTGTGACTGCCAAAATTTATTTTAACTGGTATACATTAATAAGTAGAGTAAAATACATATCACCCTTCGAATAATCCTCACAATAAAATCCAATGTCCTTAATTAAATCTTGAAAACGAGGTAGTCGTTGAGTGAGACCACTATTAAATATCTACCTATCTGCATATCTAGGAACACTTCAAAATTAAGAGCCATTGTTTTATATTCTAATAGTGAAATGTTTTCAATTAACACAGAGATATATGCTATACAAATTCTAAATATATTTCCTCTGTTAATGTTACCAATAAATAATAGTGAATTGTAAGCACTTCTAAGTGAAAGAATGATACATGGTTTTACTTATAATAGAATATCAAGCTCTTGAAATTATTGGATTTCTTACTCCACCTTCATGTGTTCTAATCGAAATATTTGGTTTTAATTTTATTTCATAAGTGGTTTTGATCCTGTTAACATATAGGTTAAAAACATTTTCCTATAAAAATAAAGATTTACTATTATTTATCCGCTTAAAGGAAAGTAAAATAAAATTGGACTTTGTGGTAGATGGTACTATAAATCACTGACATAAAGTGACGAAGCTGTTTTCTTTATTATGATGAATTTAAAATTTTTTCTAGAGCATTATTAGCATTTGATTCGTTTATGGCAACATTATAATAAATATAATTAACATTTCCTAAAATATATTCCTTACATTTATTCAAGCATTTCTGAAAGAACATTATAGTAATTAGAGTTAAGTGACAAACTCTTCCAAAAGAATTTATTATAGAAGAGGATTCAGCGAAGTGAAACCATTTGAACTGTCGTAACCTTTTGGTCGTTGGAAGGACATTTCACGGCAGTCTATTTTTTGAGTAAGTAAAATAAAACTGGAGATCTCCTTTATGGTAGATGGTAGCCTAAATCACTGACGTTAAGTGACGAAGCTGTTTTTTTATTATAATAAATTTAAAATTATTTCTAAAGCATTATTAGAATTTAATTCATTTATGGCAACATTATAATCAATATAATTTACATTTTATGTTCCTTACATTTCTTCAATCATTTCTGAAAAAAACACATTACAGTGATTTGAGTTAAGTGACAAACTCTCCCAAAAGAATTTATTATAGAAAAAGATTCAGCGAAATGAAACCACTTGAACTGTCGTAACGTTTTGGTCGTTAGAAGGACATTTCAAGGCAGTATATTTTTCTGCGTTGTCAATATTTATGAAGCAACGCTCAAAGGCTGTACATGGCGGAGTCAATGTCATCGGGTAGCCCACTTTCCCGGAGTATACGGTATGTAGGACACGCCGCGCTATTTTTAGAACTCCGGAGCCATCGATCGAGAGGGGGAAGGGTTGCAGCTATTTCAGGAACACCTCTGTTTGCCCTCTCCGCCGCAGCGCGGGGCGATGCAACACTGCACACCTTTCATCACGTGCCGGGACAGGGTTAACTGTTGGCTCTTACTTTGCACCCGAGGACGAATTATTGCAGGTCGTTGGATTTGGACAGGTTTGGGGATAACATTATCATAGCATCTCGGAGATTCTCGACGATTAAATTAAATTATACTTTACGGTCGTAGCATATTTTATATTCTTTCTTTTTAATATAATACATTAATGTAACAGTACTTCCACATTTATTGAATTCAGTAATGTAAATGCGCTAAATACTAAGTTAGTTCCTAAGTATTTCAATAAGGGCGCTCGATTTTTAAACGTAAATAAAACAAGTTGTATGTGTTAAACAAGCTGTAAAATAAAACAAGTTGCATCTACTCATTTTGTTTCTTTACTTGAAAGAATATTTCATGGCATTAAGTATGGAATACTTAATACCATAAAATATTCTTATAATCGTAGTAACATCGTTCAAATGTCCGCTGAGTTGTTGAAAGGTTTAAATCGCAGAAAGACCAAGTTCATATGAACGACGAGAAATTGATTGCCTCGGTATTTCCCGTACACTCTCACGCACAGCAGCGATATTTTCAGCAGATCTTGCGCTTTAGTAACGTATGGGTGTTGGCTGATTATTTATCAAATCGGTTGACTCGCGTTAATATAAATAACGTAATGCGCTAAACGTTTCTTGAAGGGAGCACTATTTTTGAGAATAAAATTTGATAATTTTTACATGCTACTGAACGCTATAACCTTCTACAGCGATTTGCCATATACTGGTGAATAATTCAAAATAAATTTTAGAGATGTTTCTTTAACAGCCTGGCCGCTACAGTCTAGCAAACTTCGAGCGTCGATATTGAAAGACCCTATATTATTAAGTTTTATTAGTTACATCTTAAATCCAACCCTTCACTATAAGATACGTTGAACTACCAGAAAATAAATAATTTAAATACCAATAATAGGCCGAAGATACGATGCAAAGATAATATATACAAACATAATACAATGAGATACCAAATATTTTGTGAGTTAAAGGTGATCATGAAATGGAAAAATTCAATCTTTTAAAATATTTTTTCAGTTTTCAGCAATTTTGCTAAATTATATTCCATACTGACATCATAAATAACACACGTATATTATTAATTCTAGAGATAAAATAATAATGAACTTGACTAGAACTAAAAAACTAATAAGATTTTTATTAACAAAAAAATCGAATTGATATAACTGTTGAAAGTGTCCCCCACATTATTCAATGCACAAGTATTCCTCAATATTTTTTGTTCCAGTTCTTGTAGATTAGTTATGGAATTCTGAAAAATCGGTTTTTTGAAATAGAGGAACAGAAAATTGCCCATAATGCTCAAACAAGGAGATATTGGAGGAAATTCAACTTATATACATAAAGTAATCAGCCAGCAGTCAGAAAATTTGAGGAAAAAGTTTTAGTATCTCGTGTCGTATATTCTGTTCCACGATTTGACTATAAATAAATATGCTGAAGTTAATCGCTGTTGTCGTTGTCAAAGGGTTTTTCATGTACCATTTCGCAATGACGGGATATTATCAGTATCAGTACTCCATATTCATGTTTTGAAAATTGACGTACTCCTAAACATAAAACCACCCATCGTCAGAAAATTTTAATTCAACATTATATTTATTATGAACAAACCAACAATAATATACACATAACAATTATTTTTTTATATCAGGCACTAATATTAATATATGGTATATTTAATTGTTGTCAGAAGAAATATCAACGCAGTTTTAGTCCAATATTGGTTTCAAATTTAATAACGTTATTACACTGTATTCTAATTCTACCACTTCCACATTCGGTTTTGCGCTAGTTTGATATTATAATAAACATTCCTTAGAGTGTCTACTAGGACATTCTGAAAGTAAAACCGCTAAAATAGTTTTGTAATAGACGCTACAATTTTTTTTAGTAGTAAGGAAAAAGTACCTACAATATATTGGCGAAGAAGGCAAACAAAATTACCACTTCCACAGCAGGTCTTGTGCTACTTCAATATTGTGCTCAGAGATCTCTGAGAGCCGCAAATAAAACCTTCTGAAGGCAAAATCACTCAAATCTTTTAGTATGAGCTAAAAATTTTTTAAGAAAAAATGCACAAGCGTTTTAGCGAAGAAAATAAAAATAAATCACCACTTCTACAGTAGGCCTTGCACTTTTTCAATATTCCGCAAAAATATCTTTTGGAGCTTTTTATAAGACTTTTTTAAGCTAAAAAACTGCTTAAATAATTTCTTTATTGACTACAACTTTTCTTACAAAAAAGTAGAGGATTTTTAGCGAAGAAAATAAATTTCCACATTAGGTCTTGCACTACTTCAATATTCTGCGAGGACCTTACTTTGAGTCTTTACAAAGACCTGCTGAAAGAAAAACTCCTCAAATATTTTTTTAAAAGAGGCTACGAATTTTTTTAAGTATAAGATTTTCAGCGAATAAAATAAAAAAATTCACGACTTCCACCATATATCTTGCGCTATTTCAATATTCTCTACAGACATCACTTGGAATCCCTTTTAATACCTTTTGAAGGCAAAACTCCTGAAATAACTTTTTTGTACGCGCTACGATTTTTTTTTAAGATGAAGATCAAAATTTTTAGCGAAGGAAATAAAAAAATTCGCCACTTCCACAATAGATCTTAAATTATTTCAATTTTCTGCAAATACATCCTTTAGAGTATTTACTAAGCCCTTCTGAAGGCAAAACTTTTTAAATATTTTTTTTGGTAGAAGCCTCGAATTTTTTTAAAGAAAAAGTATGCGAAAATTTTTAACGAAAAGAAATCACTTCCACAGTGTATCTTACGCTACTTCAGTATTCCACACAAGCATCACTTAGAGTCTTTCTAAGAGCTTCTAATGGCAGAATTACTCAAATAACTTTTTAATAGACGCAACGATTTTTATTTTTTTTAAGAAAAAGAAAGATTTTTAGCCAAGACTATAGAAATATTCACTACTTTCACAGTAGATCTTGGGTTACCTCAATATTCTACAAAGATATCCCTTAAAGCTTTTACTAAGATCTTCTGAAGACAAAACTGGTAATATGTATTTTTTTAATAGAAGCCGCGCTTTTTTCAAAGAAACTGTTTTTAAACGACAATTTTAGCTAAAATTAAAAAAAATCACCACTTTCCACAGCATGTCTTGTCCCACTCCAATATTCTACCCAAATATTCCTTAGATCTGTTACTAAAGTTTTCTGAGAACGAAACCCCTCAAATCGTCGTTTGATAGACATTACGAATTTTTTAAAGGAACAAAATCTAAGACTTTTAAAAAAGATAATAAAAATATTTCACCACTTCCACAGTAGATCTTGGGTTACTTCGATTCTCTGCAAAGACATCTCTTATAATATTTATTAAGCCTCTCTGAAAGCGAAACTGCTCCAATATTATTTTATAGACGTCATAATCATGAGGTCATCAGTCCTAAGACTGGTTGGATGCTAACTTCCAGCTTCTCTTATCTTGTGCTAACCTACGCATTTCGCTAATTGTGCTACAACCTACATCCCTTACTATTTGTGAGCAGTAGTCTAATCTAGGCCTACCTCTGCCTTTCTTCATTCCTATTTCTGCCTCCAAAATATCGCGGACTATTACCCCATGTCTCAGCAAGTGGCCTACCATTCTATCTCTTCTCTTCTTTATATTTTTCCACATACTTCTTTTCTCGCCGACATTCCCTAATACTTCTTCGTTTCTAACCCTATCAGTCCACGGTATTTTCATCATTCTTCGGTAACACCACGTCTCAAAAGCTTCTAATTTCTTCCTACTTGCTTCCCCTACCGTCCAGGTTTCGCAACCGTATAGCGCCGTGCTCCATACATATGTTTTCAAAAATATCTTCCTTGTTTCTAAGTTCATTACCCCCGAGCATAAAAGTGCATTCTTTTTGTTAAAAGCTACTCGACCCTGCGCTATTCTTTGTTTTATATTTTTATCGCTTCTTCCATCCCAATTTATTTTACTTCCTAAATAAGTGAAGCCTTTAACTTCCTCCAATATTTCATTATTAATTTGTACTTTCGTTTTTGCTCTGCTCTCACGCCCTCTGCACACTAACACTTTAGTTTTGTTTTTATTCACCCTCATTCCGTATTCCACTGTCAAAACTGCCTCCATTTCGTTCAACGCTGATTCTAATTCCTCTTTACTACATGGTAATACTGCTATATCATCCGCGAATCTCAGCATTTTTAGTTTCTGTCCCTGTACTTTAATCCCGAAATCCACTCTATCTTTTACCACATTAATCGCCTCTTCGATGTACAGATTAAAAATTAGTAGTGATAGCGTACATCCTTGTCTTACTCCTTTCCTAATACCTACTTCCCTTCTTTCCCCTTCTACTTCTATAACAGCAGTTTGCTCTTTGTATAGATTGTGTACTACTCTCCTATCTCTATATTTCATTCCCGCGCTCTTTAGTATCTCGAACAATTTTTGCATCTTACATCATCAAAAGCTTTTTCTAAATCTACAAATCCTATATAAGCGTTCTTTCCTTTTTCTATTGTTTTCTCTAACATTACTCTTAGCGCCAGAATAGCTTCGCGAGTTCCCCTATTTTGCCTAAACCCGAATTGGTCTTCTCCTAGTATTTCCTTCGCTCTATTTTCCATCCTCTTCTACACTATTCTGGTTAAGATTTTTAACGCGTGGGAAGTTAGGCTAATCGTTCCAAAGTTCTCGCATTTGTCGGCTCCTCTCTTTTTCGTTATAGTAACGATAATATTCCTCTTATAATCCTCCGGCATCTCGCCCGCTTCGTATATGTATTTTACCAGTTCAAACATCCTATTTACTACTTTCTGTCCCGCACATTTCAAAATTTCCGCCTGTATTTGATCTATACCCGGCGCTTTATTGTTCTTTAGCCCCCTTAGTGCTATTTCAAAGTACTGCTTCCATCTATCCGCTTTCTCCTCTCTTCTGATCAGTATGTCCCCCGATTGACTCCTAACGTTTCTACTTATTGGTCCTATATCCCTGAAGTTACTCTTAATTATTTTGTAAGCCTCATCGGTCTTACCTACTTGGAGCTTATCTTCTACTTCTTTGCATTTATCTTCTATCCATTGTTCTTTCGCTTTTCTACACTTTCTAATGATTTCCCACTTTATTGACTTATAAGTTTTCAGTCCTTCCTCGTCTCGTCTGTTTTTGTAGCCTCGTCTCTTTTGTATTAAATTTAAGATTTCGTCCATTATCCAGGGCTTTATAGCTTCTCTTCTCTCGTGTCCTGAAATGTCCGTGGCCGCGGAATTATTTATAGACGTAACGAATTTTTTTTAAGGAAAAAGTACACGAAGGAAAAAGATTTTTAGAGAATAAAATAAAAAAATTCACCACATTCACAGTAGACCTTGGATTACTCCGATATTCTACAAACGCATCCCTTAGAGGCATTACTAAGATCTCTTGTAAGCAAAGCCGCTCAAATAATGTTTTGGAAGAAACCACGGTAGAAAAAATATGTAAATGAAAATTTTTAGCGAAAATAAAAAAAAGTACCACTTTTACAGTTTGGCTTGCGCTACTTAAAGATTGTTTACACTTGGAGTCTTTTCTAATACCTTCTGAAATACCATAACTCTTCAAATGTCTATAATAGACGCTATGATTTCTTTTAAGAAAAAGTGCAAGATTCTTAGAGAAGAAAATAAATAAATTCACCACTTCCACAGTGGGTCTTGGAGTACTTCGATATTCTACAAACGTATCTCTTAGAGAATTTACTAAAACCTTCTGAAGGCAAAATTGCTCAAATATTTCATTAGTAGAAGCTATGAACTCTTTTAAAGAAAAAAATAAACGAAAATGTTTATCGAAAATAAAAACATTCACCACATCTGCAGTTTATCTTGCGCTACTTCAATATTCTTCACAGACATCCCAATAGAGTCTTTACTAAGACGTACTAAAGGCGGAAATGCTCAAATTCGCTAAATTTTTTAGAACGCTTATTTTTCTAATAAATATGAACCATAAAGTCAGAGTTGAGTTATTAATACCAAAATCCAATTAAAAACGCTCCATTATACAAGTGTTCAGGGAGTTCAGCATCATCGTTATACCACAAGAGACCAGTTTGGATAACAGAGGGCGTATAGTCAACGCGTCATCAATCTTATTTTAGTCACCCGCCCCTGGCCCCAATAAATATAATAGGTATTAAGTATGCTTTCTGATATTTCATTTTAATTTAGGCCAAAGCCGCGCCGGGATTGGAGTGGAACGTAAAAATGAAAAAAGCAATAAGCAATAAACATTTTCATTAGTGCCCATAAAGAGAATATTTAATTAGGGAATCTTGTAACATTGTACATCAGCTTATGTGTAATGAGGGCACTTGAGAAGAAAACATTATAAAGAGCGAATCCCTGTGCTCTCAAGAAGAAGCCTCTGGTTACGGCCGTGCTATTATCAATTTAATTGGATCGTTTATTTTGATTAGTTCCGAAAACAGCTCAGCAGAACGGGTTAATAAATTTTAAGAGAGCGCCCTGAGAAGGTGGCATTTTTCACATTCGCGTCTTATTAATTGAGTCGTCTGGCGGTTCGCTGCGCAACTCACTGACAACTACGAAATTTTAAAGAGAACTGCTTGTACTTTTAATCCATTACAATAGGTCCAAATCAACTACACATAAAGGTGAATCTATGGTAGATTGGAGGGGTGAAGTTAACTAGATAATTAACTACCTTCTCGTCCACGAGTAAAGCGATATTTTATACTGTTACTCTATATATACTATTGTTTTTTTTTTGTTTATCAGTCAGTTAAATTCATAAAAATCTCTCACGTATTTTTACTTATATAGCTAAAACTATCGGTTTTGTAAAACTATATGACACAATATAGACTATGTTTGAAGCTACTCGCTTGGCCGCTCCATCAGTGGCGACGCTTGCACATAATTTCTTATACGTATATAAGCAATTACGTATAAGCTATAATAATGTATATAATGTTTTACTATATTTATATAACACGTAAATTATCGATCATAACATCAAAGTTGTTTGCCAAACTGAATTGCATTGAATTGTTTGTACCTACAACGATTCAAATATCTCAAGTATAGGTGACGGGATCTCGACTACTGCTATTAGCGCTTTACTTATGGTGGTTATCTTAACTTACAATTAGTTATAACTTATATTTATACCTGCGTATTTGTTTCAACGAAGATTTTAACGTATCTGTATATAGTTTAATGTAACTCTATCTACCGTAACTTTACAAATATTCCTTCTTACTAAAACTTTAGTCTTTACTAAAACTTTCCGCTAAAATAAAATGCATTCTTTTTTAATAGATGCTACGAATTTCTTTTTAGTAACAAGTAGAATATTTTTAACGAAGGAAATAAAAAACAATTACCACTTCCAAGGAAAGTCTTGCGCTGCTTTTTATTCCGCAGAAACATCCTCTAGGGTATTTCCGAAGATCTTTTAAAGTTAAAACTGTTTAAATATTTTTTTAATAGACGCTACCATCTTTTCTTTAAGAACAAGTTCAAGATTATTAGTAAATAAAATAAAAACATTCACCAGTTCCACAGTAGGTCTGATGCTACGTTGATATTCTACAAAGCATCCCCTATAGCATCTACTAAGACCTACTGAAGGTGAAACTGCCCAATTAGTCTTTTAATAGACACTACGAATTATTCTAATTAAAAATACAAGAGTTTTAATGAATATAATGAAAAAAAAATTTACACTGCCACAGAAGGCCTTACGCTACTTCTACATTCAACTCTCTGCTAAGATCTTCTGAAGTTAAAATAACTCAAATAATTTTTAATAGACGGTATGAATTTTTTTTAAGAAAAAGTCGCCAGTTTCTATTAAGATCTTCTGAAGATGAAGCTGCTCAAATTATTTTTTAATTGATAGTACGAATTTCTGAATGAAAAAAAAAGGATTTTTAGCGAAGAAAATAAAAACAATTACCACTTTCACAGTAAGTCTTGGGCTATTTCGATATTCTGCAAGAACATCCCCTATAGCATCTACTAAGAGCTACAATTTTTTTTAAATAGTAAGGGAAGGTGTTTAACAAAAATAAAAATATTCACTACTTCCACAGTATGTCTTGCGCTACTTCGATATTCTGCACAGACATCAGATCAATTACTTTTTTAAAAGACGCTAAAAATTAAAAAAGAATTCAAAATTTTAGTGAATAAAGTAAAAAATCACTATTTCCACTGTACCTCCCCTCAGGGTCTCTGCTAAGACCTTTTTGAAGATACAATTGCCCATATATTATTTAAATAGATGCGGCGAATTTTTTATAGAAAAAGTAAGCGTAGATTTTTAACAAAGAAATTTTTAAAAAATTAACCATTTTCAATAGGTCTTGCACTATTTCAATACTCTGCACAAGCGTCAAATAGGGTCTCTATTAAGACTCTCTGAAGGCAAAACTGAGCACATATTTTTTTAACGAATTTTTATTTAAAAAAGTAAGCGTACATTAAAAAAAATACCACTTGCACAGTAGGTCTTTTACTACTTCAATATTATATGCAGACATATCTGAGAGCCACTGCTAAAATTTTCTGAAGACAAAATTGTCCAAATAATTTTTTAATAGATTCTACAATTTTTCTTTAGAAAAAAAATGTTTAGCTAAGAAATTATTCGCCACTTTCAGAATAGGTAGTGCGCTGCTTCAATATTCTACAACGACACTTGAAGATCTTCTGAAGGCAAAACTTTCAAATAGTTTTTTAATAGAAACTACCAATTTTTTTAAAGAAAAAATAAGTGAATTTTAGAAATTAGTTCGACTAAATTTCACTTATTTTGCATGTAACGCCGCTTTTTTACGATCAAATTATTACATACAGAAAATTATGTAGGAACATAAGTAAATATAAAAACACATAATAAAAATTTAACAGCACACCATATGAAAATGGATTTCAATTTCGATGGGCTAATCTAAATCTTCACCAATCCCTCGACAGACGAAAAATTTTGTAATCAGTACATTTTTATTCATGTAACCTATACATAAGTAGTTATAAAATTAAATTACTATAAAGTTATGTTGCATTACAAACATGGTAGGTCTCTGAAGGTTGATATTTTAAATGATATTTTAAAATGTTGATGAAATAAAATCGTGGGGTTGGGGTTGTTCTTGATGAAACCACTGAAGTGTTGAACAAAATTCATTGTTGTGTAGACAAGATATCAAAGCAATTAACTCTAGAATTTATACAACTACACATTGATTAAACAGAAAAAGGTGTCTTTTTAATACTTGAAAATGAATTCTAAATACACAATGTCAACTAAAAACCAAGAAAGAAGCAAGCAATGACATAAATGGAAAAATTATGGTGACCCTTTTCTTAAAATATAAGATGAGTTTTGATTTTGGACTTTGGGAGACTATATGCCTAGTAAAAGATTTTCTTTTATAATAAGATATTTATCTTTAAATATTAAAGTGCTCCCAGAATAGTGGAGAATATATATAGAACGTAATAGAAACCACGTCGAACAATAACAATGTTGCTTTTGATATTATTTTAATAGATGTGTATAAAAACATTTTTAAGGTTTCCATTTAATATCGTCTTGTATCATATCATAGCAGTCTGAATTCCTAAACCAGTCTAGATTTTTACTTATTTATATTATGTGATCTATATAAATCATTTTCACAGATTTAAAATAAAACTGTGAACTCATTTAGTTATCCACAATTATATTACACCTTGTATGAACAGTCTTCAATATAACTATATATAACTGCGTAAATAAAATAAAATACTTCGTACCAACACAGGCAGAAAATACAAATTACCTTTGTCAATAAAACAATTTTAAATTCGTTTGACTAGAGCCAGGAGTCCCTCTTGAGATGTTTCTCCCCCGCGAGTTAAGTATTCAGCGTGTAATAGAGAAGAGTATTATGAGACCTGCAACGCACTTATCGATATGCAAAGATCTCCCTCTTCTACACTGACAACACCCTAACATGGGGTTTCCAATTTTCGTCAGATTATAAAAGGAATTCGTAAGCGCCCCTGTTGCTCATGCATTCGAATTACTTTTACATGTAAAATAGATTGTTACATCCAATACCTTGTAATTTCTAATATACTTTTCTTTGCTTCTTAATCATTGAATATAAATTGGAAAATTATTCTTGAGACTGCGGTCAACATTACGTAACTACATAATTTCACTAACGCCTTATATGACCGTCATAAAAAGTACAGAACTATTTTTGTCATTATACATCGTGGTGTTAAAATTTCACACAATATTAATAATTCTGTTCATCATCATGAGGTCATCAGTCCTAAGACTGGTTGGACGCTAACCTCCAGCTTCTCCTATCTTGTGCTAACCTAAGCATTTCGCTAATTGTGCTACAACCTACATCCCTTAATATTTGTGAGCAGTAGTCTAATCTAGGCCTACCTCTACCTTTCTTCACTCCTATTTCTGCCTCCAAAATATCGCGGACTATTCCCCCATGTCTCAGCAAGTGGCCTACCATTCTATCTCTTCTCTTCTTTATGTTTTTCCACTTTTCCACATACTTCTTTTCTCGCCGACTTTCTCTAATACTTCTTCGTTTCTAACCCTATCAGTCTACGGTATTTTCATCATTCTTCGGTAACACCACATCCCACTCCCACATTCCCCTACTGTCCAGGTTTCGCAATCGTATAGCGCCGTGCTCCATACATACGTTTTAAAAAATGTCTTCCTTGTTTCTAAGTTTATTACCCCCGAGCATAAAAGTGCTTTCTTTTTGTTAAGAACTATTCGACCCTGCGCTATTCTTTGTTTTATATCTTTATCGCTTCTTCCATCCCAATTTATTTTACTTCCTAAATAAGTGAAGTCTAACTTCCTCCAATCTTTCATTATTAATTCGTACTTTCGTTTTTGCTCTGGTCTCGCGCCCTCTGCACACTAAAACTTTAGTTTTTATTCACCCTCATTCCGTATTCCTCTGTCAACACTGCCTCCATTTCGTTCAACGCTGATTCTAATTCCTCTTTACTAGATGCTAATACTGCTATATCATCCGCGAATCTCAGCATTTTTAGTTTCTGTCCCTGTACTTTAATCCCGAAATCCACTCTATCTTTACCACATTAATCGTCTCTTCGATGTACAGTTTAAAAATTAGTGGTGATAGCGTACATCATTGTCTTACTCCTTTCCTGATACCTACTTCCCTTCTTTCCCCTTCTACTTCTATAACAGCAGTTTGCTCTTTGTATAGATTGTGTACTACTCTCCTATCTCTATACTTCATTCCCGCGCTCTTTAGTATCTCAAACATTTTTCCAATCTTACATTATCAAAAGCTTTTTCTAAATGTACAAATCCTATATAAGCGTTCTTTCCTTTTTCTATTGTTTTCTCTAACATTACTCTTAGCGCCAGAATAGCTTCGCGAATTCCCCTATTTCGCCTAAACCCGAATTCGTCTTCTCCTAGTATTTCCTCCGCTCTATTTTCCATTCTCTTCTGCACTATTCTGGTTAAGATTTTTGACGCGTGGGAAGTTAGGCTAATCGTTCTAAAGTTCTCGAATTTGCCGGCTCCTCTCTTTTTCGGTGTCCAGGTCAAACATCCTATTTACTACTTTCTGTCCCGCACATTTCAAAATTTCCGCCTGTATTTTATCTACACCCGGCGCTTTATTGTTTTTTAGCCCCCTTAGTGCTACTTCAAATTTCTCCCTCAATATATGTTTTCCTACATCTTCCCTATCGATGCTAGATTCTTCCTCTAATATCTCTCCTAATTCTTGATCCTCGTATAAATTTCCTAAGTACTGCTCCCATCTATCCGCTTTCTCCACTCTTCCGATCAGTATGTACCTCGATTGAGTCCTAACGTTTCTACTTATTGGTCCTATATTCCTGAAGTTCCTCTTAATTATTTTGTAAGCCTCATCGGTCTTACTGTATGGTAATAATTCTGTTATTAAATAATTTTTGAGAAACTCTGAAACACCCCAACATTATTGTTAATTGTAAAAATGGAGAGTTCGCTGGGCACTAGGTGAAACATTTTTAACGAGTAAATGAAAGAAAACCCTTGGTAGATTTCATAAAAATTAAAATTAAAATTTTTTTAAAATAAAAATGTTTGTGAAACCTACCAAGTGCTTTCTCTCATTTACTTATTTTTTAATATTTGTATTGTGTATTGTACGTATTGTACGTGCAATAATTTCCAGACTAATATTTTTAATTTCGATTCAAATTCGTTGCTTCAGTTCCTCTAAATTCACTGACGCATTAAAATAGTCTCGATTTTAAACTCCACAAGATGAAATTAAACAAAATTCAAATCAAGTAAACGTGGTGGAAATTCAGTTAGTCCTCGTTATCCGATCTACTTGTCTGGACAGGGTGCGATGCCCTCTTGTAAATTAATAATCTAGATGTTTGACAAAAATGATTTCTGAAATATATGTGTTCGATATGGGATTTTAAATGTAGTTTAATGAAAACCGGAAAACAAAATAATGCCAAAACGAAAATGAAAATTTTTCTGTGGCATAGGCAATGTACTTTTTATTATAAAAAGTAACTTATTATGTTTTATTCCTATACAGACAGCTAATTCGGCCCTGATTTAGTTGTTATCAAAAGGCCTTAAATTATTCGCCCAACGATAGTTTATTCTCTCGAAGAAAGAAAGAAATGCTGAAACTGTATTATCGCAATAACGATTGCACTATTGGCAAGCTGTTCCCGATTTTGATTAACATTTTCCTGATTAAAACATTCAAGTACATAATTGAACTCGTGAGAATAACTTATAAAACTGATATACCATGGTTGATTGCGACTTAATCTCCAATCTTATTAACCTTACCAAAAGGTAAGAGTTTAACAAAATAGAGTCTTACACAAATTTACCTTATACTTATACATACATACGAGTATAATGCATGAGTTCTGTGGTGAAATGTTCTTACTCAACACTAAAAAAAGAAAATTGTTTCGTCACCGGATTGATTGTTCTGGCTCCATATTGGAACAAATACTCACTTGAGGTCACCTTACCTTAATTGCTATTTATGTTCGAGTTATCTCAGAAATACTATTACAATTGACACTAGCCAATGAGACAAGTAAAACACTGATTTAATAAACAAGGGAAAACGTTTAATTTAACAACAAATAAAATTAATAGACACAAAAAGAGATGGAAATGAAGAAACAGAAATAGTTTAAGTTACTGATAAATATTTGAGAACTGATACAATAAAATATGGCATAGTTTTATACTGATCTATAGAGGTAACTCGAGGTAACTAAGTAATAACAATAATGAAGGTATTTACTGCAGGAAGATTGAAATAGAACTGACAATAATTCTAGCTTTCTCCAAGGACCCAACATCCCATAGGGGTGGTTTACTCGAACCAGACCAGGATTGGTTGAGATCTTGAGGCTTCCGTACTTCGAGCAGTAATATTGATTTTCGGTTTACTATCTCTACAGATATAAAATATCGACATCTCTCCTTGTCGTATGAACAAAATTGGATATAAACTAATATATAATGGATATAATGATAACATAAAATATAAATTATTAACTGTATCACTAATATCTTTCCCGACATCTCGCCACGTGTCACGACGATGATCAGGTTATGATTGGTCCGTGACTGTTATTATACAGAGGACTAATCGACGGGTATTTATTTAAATACTACAGTATTAATTATGTACTATGTACATATTAAGTAACTTAGTTGTTTCTCTATTTCAATTAACTTCCTATTCAATATAATTTAACCTTATGAATCATGTTACCTAATTGAATATTTTAAAATAAATATACCACTCCTTATCTAACTGAGTCTTGTTATGTGAATTTGGAAAAATATACGCCAATTATACTTTTATCTACACATGTTGAGGGAATGCAATTGGCCCAACCACTTGACTGCAACCACCCACATTCAGGCAAGTGTTAGGGCACTTTTACAACAGAATATCGTAGCGAGCTTTTTAAGGAATTTTGATAAACACAACTTTGCTTTGCCAATATTGGAAGAAGGTTATTGAGAATAGAGATTTTAATGGCAATCATGTGTTCACAAATATGTAGATCTGCCTGAAGGAATCTTATACAGGGGGATTTCAACGATAAGACAAATGCACAATTACCATCTTGTTACAGTTATCCAGTTAAAAAAAAGCACAATCATAATCGCACAATTTGGACTTCCAACAGTTAATCGAACTCAATGTAAAAACATTAAAACAGTTATCTCATGAATTTGGAATGCCCAGGAGCTTAATTCATAGGATCCTTAAACTTGCCAGTTTCCACTCTTTAAAATTAGCCTCTTACATTAATTAGATAAAATTAGAAACTAGAATTGTCACCTATTGTTTTTCGAGCTATTGTCTAACCATATTTGAGAAAGATCAGTTTATCAAAATGTGTTCTTTAGATGAAAGTACGTTTTTAGGTAGAAACTGTTAACGGATTCAAATATAGGTATCGGTCTGATGAAAATCTTTATCTTTATAGAAAACATCGTACGCAAAAACAATCATATCATTGATCCTCTTTTTATTCTAGAAAATTGAAGACATGTATACTGATTTATTAGAGAATATGATGGATCCAATGATCAACCATCGAACAGGCAAGAATAAGCTATCAGCGTTATCGAGGTCGAGAGATATTTTAAATGATGTATCACTTGACATATCTTCCTATTTGAATATTTAAGAAGTCAAATAACTAACGACATTTTTGTGTAAGAAATTTATTTTATCAGGTATTCCAGATGTCATCTTAATTTGGTCACTTTGTATAGTAATATGTCATATGTCGTTTTTACTCTTGTTTCATAAAATTGTTATATTTGATTTAAACTGATTTAACCAAAACACATAATTTAAAATAAAAATAACAGATTTATTTGTAGCATGTCGTTCTTATATTGTACCTACTTCTAATTAATTTTAAAATAAATAGATAAGTAATTAAGTAAGTAAATTACGTAAGTAAGTAAATCAATAGGAAAATAAATACATAAATTTAAGTTAGTAAATAAATAAACAAACAAATAAATAAGTAGATAAATAAATATGCAGATTATTTGAAGCTTTAATATTGCTTATAGATATTAATAATTTTATTAAATTTTACTTTTAACTATTGTCGTGTTATTACACGAAAATCATGACGAATAATCCCGATTAAAACATTACGCTACGGTTAACATATTTGCAGTTCATTGCATATCAAAAATCATTTAGTAATGTCAGATGCGTCATGAATGCGGTTCACCAAATTTCACGACCCACAAATCTCTAACAAATAATACCTTCATAATAGTTCCATTTAACATTCTATAGTGAATATTCAATGCAGCACTTGTTGAATTTCACATAAATTCAATTCAGTTTGATTTGCATATGAAAATGAAAACAGAGGATATAGAATAATATTCCATCTAAATGTGTGTAATACACATAATTGTAAAGTGTTTCTCTCGTGTTCACTAACAGTATATTTTATAGCAGTTTATAAACGGGTATTGACCTTAAGTTACTATTAAAATATTCCGATTCTCGGAATATCTTCATTAATCATTCAAAATATTAAGGCGAATATCATTAACAATAAAAAGACTCAAATCGTATATCTACTACCGATACATCTATAAATATATGAATGGTGTTGTTTGGTGGGAGGTATATAAGGATAAAACATCACAGTTAATTGTGAGAGGAGCGCCATTTAGTTAAAATGAAGGAATACGTTTGTTTTAAATTAAACAATTTTATTATAATGAATTCTTACTTATCTTTAGCAATTAAACACTACATACTGTAATCCATTTTGGAATTAGGATTACATTTTATTTGAAATACAACAAAGTCCAATCATACTCTTAAATAATTGATATACAAAAACTTGAGAATACATAATTTTTCCTTGTCCATTGTATTTAAATTTTACGGCTAATAGTCTTCCCAAAATATTGTTTAATAAATTTCTTTTCAATCATAAACTTATTTCGACAGCACACGATAATATGACAAATTATGTTCCAAAAATGAAGTCAACAGTGATTTGAATAAATTTCCAAACTTTGCATAAGTTGAGTGATGTAATTCAACTCCTAACTTGCCAATAGAACTAAATAAAATAAGAGAACTATACATAAACTAAATGTGTTTGAATAACAAGAAAGTCAATATATCGATTAAATGTAATTCTTATAGTCATTTCTGAAAAATCACTAGTAAGGAATTAGAAAGATATAACACTGCATATAGAGTCGTTAAATTTGAGTTTTGTTTGAGATTATTTCCATATCGAACAACAAAACAAATAAAATAATTTCAGTCCATTATTAGATGATAAGATAGATCTCGAGGATGACATGCTACATAAAGAAATCGATTCAGTTAAATCAATATTTAAAAATCTTAACATTACTAGTTATGAATAGAGAGATAATATGGTCATTATTAATCAAAAAATGTTTAGGATATCACATAAAAGCTACTCATTTTAATAATAATATTCTCCATTACATTTAAATCGATTCTTATCAACATTGTTTTATTTTAAAACAAATAAATTCTTCATCTTCCATTTTTTAGAAAAGCCATTGCTGTTTTCATGTGCCCAATATACTTTTAATTGTAATATTAATAAATAATAAATTAATTCAATTCAATTTGACCTTTCAATGTTTTCTTTAGCATTTACTAACAGTTCTACCTACAACATATGTTAAATATATATTCTTTAATTAATGTATCTACGATATTAGTAGAACATCCATTACTTCTTATTTTTTCAAATATATCATTACTAATTGAGAACGACGTATCAGACATTCAAATGTATAATGATTACTAATCCAGAAATAATAGATATCCAGTCTTTTAAATTTCGCATGTGAATTTTCCCAATGGATTTATTATTTTATTTATTCCTCACTATTATAACTTTTGAAAGAACATGACATCCCTGCCTTTGTCAATAAAGTAACTCATTTTTTCCGAAATCTAAATCCAATGTAATATTCCCTATTTAATAGAAAAGAATTTTGTATTAAAAATATATTTTGCATAGTCAATATTATTGGTAATTTTAATGTTCAAAAGTGTTCGTCTCTAACAGTCACCATCATGTGATTAAATATTACACAAATTTACAAAATATGTAATGCGCTAATTAAATGTAATACGTATAAAATATAAATGAAAACCTATAAGGCACACCAGAAATATAGAAATGAGGAATAAAAAGAAAAATGTATTGTTGATTGTGTATCATACGCTTTTCACAGAAGAAAAATAAAATAAAATAATATTGACATTATTATTTTTCATACCATCAACCAAGGTATTATAATGGTAGATATCGGCACTGCAATTTAATTTCTCGGAATGGAATCTATTTATCAGAAAAAATGCTTAGTTTCGAAAACATGGTGATAAAAATGACATGATGACGTAAACATAATTTATGGGAATACTACTCTAGCTATAAATAAATTCACATTTCCAACAATTTACCAATGGGTAAATTGTTGGAATTATTATGGGTATTACGTACGATATAACACAAAAGCTTAAGGGGCTACATCCACCTAAAATATTCAAAATTTTCGATAATATTTTTTGTATATTATTATAGTATAATTAAATAGCTTAATAATATATTCTGAAAGTCTCAAGTCGGTATCTTTAAAATTTACAGAGATATAAAGCTTTCAATCACGGGATAGAGGACAGCTAATGCCGCTACGTGCGCCCCTCAATGAGCGCCCTCGTCGGGTACGGAACAATGATCGACTTAACTAATCAGCGACAACCTTGAGGAATCGTGGTTTCATACATTTTTGTTCTTACTATATTATAATAATGTACACGCACAAAATTTTTCGCGCTGGGAAATATGAAACAAGTACGAAAACTCATCATTCTGAAAAAGTGCATCGTTATTTGAACCCAAAACGGTGCCCTTCATATCTCGAGAACCGATCGACAGATTAATTTTTAATTTGGCACAGTGACGCAACAGCCATTGTTAATAGAATGACGATCGCCTTTTTTAATAATAATCAAAATTGTTTATAGAAATTACGATAATAACTGAGTTTTTTACCGAATTTTCGTATTCAATTCCATGTGCCGTTTTTTCTTTATGAACAATTTTCAGAAACTGTTATTGTCAATATATTTGGTATACACTTGACTTCATGATATCTTATTATCTTTGATTTCAGTGATAAGTTTTATCAGGAGAATGGGAACCGCAAACTGAGTCGCGAAATAGATGCTAAACTTCCGGCGAGCATTTCTTTTCCGGTTTTAAAGATTTCTTAAATCGTGTTCACTTCACCATGTTTACAATAAATGTATCTTCAACTTTAAAAAAATGTTTATCTATCATTAATAGTTCCCAGGAAGACTCGTCCCGAAAATCGACTATTTTTTCATGTCTCTAGGTGGATGTAGCTCTTTAATTTTAACATTTGCAGGTTTACATACCTGAAATTCTATCCCTATCATCAGATAAATTAACTACTCACTTTACCTTGCAATTAGGTAAATAATTATGTATTTACTTCATTAAAACGCCTGTCAAATAAAGCGGCAACCGCACCGTGATATTGGAGTAACTCGACTCGGCACAGTAGGATTGATTTCAATCGATCTTCATAAACTTGCGGCTTGGATCGTGAAGCGAACCGAGCCGCGTTAATTTTGTCAATAAGGGATGCTTACGGTATTATCGCAGAACGGTTTTCAAATAAAGATTACGTTTGCATCGCTGAGCACGAGACGTCTAGAAACAACAGATCATGTGGCAAACTTGGAACTGAATGTATTTATAAGATTGTGCACTGTTTCATGGCTTCAGATATAGTCTTCTTAACTAGATATATGTGTATGTTGCATATGAAATGTTTTTCTTTAAAAATATCTATAAAATTATGATTGAACATAATTAATGATTAAATGAATAATATTGATTGTGCAACATAAAATTGACACGTGTTTGAATCATATTCTCATTACTGCAGGTATCGTGTTCAAAGGAATCTAAATAAATAAAGAACAAACAGGGGCTAGATATTTGAACTCATTGTAACTCAATTAATGACTACACTATGAATAACTTATCATCAAAAATATTACTGAATATAGAAAATTAAATTAAATATAAGGCAATTAATAAATTAATATAAGTGCGTACATAATGTCCCTTCTGCGTTCTTCATTTAATTTTGAAACTTATTACACGCTAATTTTTCATTACAGAAGATTACTTACTAATGAAACCATCATATTTATAATGTCAAGTAATAGAGGTCACTCATAGTAAGTTATCTAAATATTTAATGTTATCATTGGATTAAAAAAATAGTCATAGGAAGAATATGATTTAAAATGGACATTTCTCTTAGGCCATTAGCACACAGTATCGCTTTTCTGGTTCAATTGGAAGCTATCAGGGATTGATTTACTGTAAAAGAATCATTAATTGTGCCTATAAGTTGTTGTTCGTTGTTTTTCTTAACGCCATGGTTTATCTCATCTCCATTAAGTGGAAAAGAAAATTGTAAAAACAGAAAGATTGACCTTCTACAATAGAAGTACAATTATTTTTTATTCTCTGTTTCTCTTATATTTTTTATTTTGGAAAAGGACTGTCTATTTGATAAGATTCATCTTTGGACACCCTTAACTCTCTATTTCTTCCCTCGATAAAGTTGATGTAGGGTATTTTACTAAGGTAAAATTAACGCCAGACACTAGATATGGAAACCATTTTCTCTTTTACCGAATAAAAGTGCAATTAAATCTAACATTTATACTTCTACGTAACAAAAGATATATAGGGTGACTTGCAATACATACATATGCAAGATGGTTATTTTTGCTTAATTATTAACAGTGTAAGTTTAAACTTTGCGTGACATTATCGCCATTTATGTATCTAGATAGTAGAAAGATATATGTAATAACAAAGCACAATACTTTCTAAAAACTTAAATATAGCCCTATATCACTGGTTTATTAATTTCTTTGTCTCACATGCATCAATTAATTAAATACCATAGCAAATTAAGTAGGAATATGATTTAAGTACTAGAATTAGTATCTTATTAATAGCTATAGTAATACTAGGTTTGTAAACAATATTTATTTTTTAATAAATTCATCTTTCATAATAATCAAGTGTCTTTAGGTACAATATTTTATTAAACTATCCACTGGCATTGGATAATATTGCACTAGCCTATATACAGCGAAACATAATCCCATCCATATACAGATCTAACTGCATACTTCAGCTAGCTCTGTCTAGTGGTAATAATCAGTTCCTTTATTCTTATTGTACATTATAATGAACATTCGTTACCCCTAATTGATTGTCAGCGCCACATCCGCTGAAGGAAATATCATTTATGTATTAATATTTACATATAAAATTAAGACATTAATATAGAGGTAATAAACTGAGAGACCTCAAAAAAGACGAAAATTGGCGTACGTACATTAAAATATAAAAATAATGTTTTAGTTAATAAATAGTGATATAATCACCAAATAAATAACAGCGCCATTTTAAAAAATTATTTTTAAATGGCAGCAGTATGTGAGCACCACCTTATTTCAAATATCTATTCAAACGTTGCTTTCATTTTTGACAAAAATATGTGTCCGCCCATATTTTTAACAATTACAAAGTCATTACAATTGGATGTGTACCCTATTCTCCACTGATAAGCTAGATGGCATTAAATTTAAAATTATATTAAGTAAAATACAGTTACATTAAACAGAAATGTGGGACCTGTCCTGATATCTTACCAGAAACCTGATAGACCTTTTTAACTAAACAGTGGTATCTTTAACAAGAAAGACTGATACTACACATTTAGAATATCTACGTTTTGTACTTACAATGAGTTACAGCTAATCCAGCTATACATTAAATCAAAGGTAATGCTGATGATGGCCACCACAGTCGCTTCATCCATGTGCACTTTCACACGCTTATATTTCTGCTTTTGAACAATTTTAAAAATTTTGTCTAAAATAAAGTCGTATTTGCTATATCTGTATTTTTTTCAGTAAAGTATCTATTATATAAAGAGTAAATAGTCCTTAGGTCCTTAATATGCTTTAGTACTGTTGTACTTGAAGAACTTTAAGAGATTCATTTCTGTAAAAGAGAGGGATTTTGTAATTTAAGAGAACTCTGATGATAGACCTTCAATACTTCTGACAAAATCTGCAAAGAAATATGTCAATCTCTCATAAAATAAGGTTGATATATATTTTAAGATTATGCGAGCTTTTCACGAAATCATTTAATACTCATTTAATTTTATGATCATATAGTTTAACAAAATTATGAAAATTTTTCAAAGCTATATCACCACGTTGTATATTTAATTATAATTATTCCATTAGTAAACTTGCTATGTTTACAGATATAGCCTGATGATTATACCGCAAATTTGTGTGTACTATTGTGCACACAAATTATTGTACGTAAAATACACGAATTCAAGACACATTTTTAAACTCATCTTGATTCATATCTGTGTGGTTTTTGAATTTGAAATATATATTTTAACGTATTCAACTACGAAGTTAATGGGAATATTGGTACATAAAGAAATGGTTTCGAAAATTATAATATGACGTATTAAGTAGCAGATCTAACCCTGCCGCCTGTATTTGCAATAAATAAGTTATGAAAACACATACGCCAACATTACTATTGTAACATACAAATATATGTGAATAGGATACTACCCCCGCCTTCTTAAGGTAAAAAATCTTGTAGTCTTGTACCCAGATTGAATTTAATGATATTAGTGTTATTAAAGTGAATGTTAAAAACTAAACAGAGGGAAGTAGTAAGTTGACGAGTATATTTCATATTCAGTCATAAGTACTACCGATAAAAATTATAATTTAAACAGTGCTGATGTAGTACTAATGTAATCAGTAATGTACCCAATTCATTATTTAATAAAATTAGGTATATTCTTGATAATATTAATATGTGATTATTGGTAAATACACAATAAGAATGGCAAATATAAGATATCACTTAACTTCACTTACCGCAATCCTTCAGTGAATTTGTCAAGGTTTAAAATATTTTTCAGGCATCTAATATACACGATGAGTCGAAAGGAATGGACCAAACCCCAGGAGTGTATTGTGTGCGTGAAAATAATGTAAAAAATCTTAAATGTTGTTATCCGATTTTTATTTGTTTTCAAGTTATAGCGTAATTAAAAATAAACAGAATTTCATACATTAACGTTATGGTAATCTAGCGTTATAAATGTTCAAAGATACCAAAGATACCGCCATTCACCTCTAACATTTTTTTCTTCTTCTACGAAGGGCGCCTGTAGCTGTAGCTGTAGCTCTTCTAATTAAGTCATGTCTTTGTTTAAGATCGACTGAAGTATTTCTAATACGTTGAATTAGTGCATCCCGAGTGTTCACTTTTATTTTATACACTTCGTATTTGAGTCAACCCCATAAACAATAATCTAGTGCTGTAAGGTCTAGAGATCTTGGAGACAAACTAATAGGATAACCGCGACCAATCTAACGCCCTGGAAACCTTTCGTCCAAATGTTGCTTGACCTGACGAGTGAAATGTGCAGGAGTTCCATCATGCTGGAAGTACATTTCCATTCTGATGTTTAAAGTAACATCCTCTAGTAGTTCGTGTAATTCATTTTCTAAAAAAAATGATGTTGTCTCCTGTGAGGCGATTCTCCAAAATGTAAGGGCCCATTAAATAACCATCGACCATACCACATCACACGTTTACCGAAAACTTATGTTGAAAGTTACTTTCGACTGTTGCGTGGGGATTTCATCTGACCATACATGACAATTGTGAGTATTATTAATGATGTTACTGGTAAATGTTGGTTCATCTGTAAAATTCATGCGCGATATAACACGAGAATCATTATTTATCCACCGACAAAATTCCATACGTTTAGGATAATCTTCCGGTTGTAGGTGCTGTACTCTCTGTACATGGTATGGATGTAAGCCTTGATGGTGGACTGTGTTTACTACTCTTGTTTATGGAATGCCCAATTGAATACTAATTCTTCGTGAGCTGGTAGTTTCATCTTCTGCTACTACATCCAGAATATCTTCTACCTCTTCTAAATCTTGTCGACTAGCTCGTTCAGATGTTACGTTAACACTGGGAGACTTTCCAGTCTCGCACAGTTTGTTGAAAACTCTGATAAATACATTTTTATTAGGATGTTTGTGATGTAGAAACTGTTGACGATATTCTTCAACAGCAGCTCTAGCAGTCCCATTACAAAACCCATAAACAAATACTGTATTTGCATATTCTAAATTTGAATATGTGTAGCATTTTGTAATACTTTAATCGTCCAAACTCCAAAATAAACCTTAAATCACTGTCACAATACACTGACACATTGTCAAAACAACAAAGTTATCAAATGCTTTTAAACCTCGAACACGGCATACTAGATAGACATTTTTAATTGCGCTATAACTTGAAAACAAATAAAAATCGGATAACAACATTTGAGTTTTTGAAGTGATAACTTCTTATGGGAGGGTGAACCGCTTCGTTACGTAACGCGTTACAGCGCCAGTCTGTCTGGCTTCCCTTTCTCTTACGCATACGGCAGCGGTAGGCAGGCTCCTCCTCTCTCACTTTAACCCACAGAGCTAGCCGTATTTCGGAGAGACGCTTCCCCCTCTCTCGCACGGTCTCAAGCTCTATCTCCTCCTCCCTGCGTGCTTTCGCTGTCTACATCTACGTGCATGTTCATGTGTGCGTCGCTGCTGCTGCGGGACAGCCTCTATGATTTAGTAATTAGTAAATTTAGTAATTTTACAGCATATCATAGTAAAAGAATAATTATACACGTTCTGATAAACTTAATTAAAAAAATATATTATAATATTCCCTTAATTTTAACCGGAGATTTTAATGTTAATTTTGCTGCTGATCGAGCTAAAAATTTAGTATCGTTCCTACAATCAAAATTACAATTAAAAATGATTAATAAGCCAGAAGAAGATATAACAAGTCATGGAACTGTACTTGATGCAGTCTTTGCAAGATTTTTAGATGACATACAATGTAAAAATTTCGCTTCTTATTATAGCTACCATAAGCCAATTGTTACTTTTATAGGATTAAATAATGATACTAATAATGTACATACACAAAATTCTAATGTACATATTCAAGAATTGTAAGTAAGAATAAAATATATTTTATAATCAATAAAAGATTTAATTAATAAATAACCTTTCCTTACATTATCATATTAATATACATAAAATTTAAGTAATAACCTAAGCTTTTCTCAAGTTAAACAATTTCAATATCAAATAGTTCAACTTAGATTAGTTTAAGTTATCACTTCTGTCGGGCGTCCCGTGACGCTTTTTTTATATTATTTTCCCGCGTACAATACACTCCTGGAGTTTGGTCCACCCCTCCCGACTCGCCCTGTATATTTGTTTCAATGAACTAGCTATAACAATAACTGTGTTTGCTTTTTAGGACATACAAACCATTTGGAAATAAGTTGATTATTCAGAAATAATAAATAGGCGCATTAAATCATATTTTAATAACTGGTAATATTCCTAAAATTTATATATTATTATTATTATTATTATTATTAAATAATAATTAGGCAATGAATGAAAAACGATAGATACAAAATGTGCATTCATATTACGTCGTTTACTTATCGTCGCGAGAGACGAATAGATTTAGTACATATGCATAATATCTATTCGATGAAATCAGCCAGTAGTTCATACATTTTAACACATTATTCAGTCCTCTTAGTGAAAATTTTGGTAAACTTGGTTGGTAACATACTTAATTTGAGACTTTTGAGATACACAGCGGCATAAGTTGGTTAATCAGAAATCATGAACAGCCATATTGTCTCACGTTTCAACAGTGTCAACGTGGATACTACATGGATACGTGCTCTAGAATTGTTATCACGCAGAGATTATAATCTACTCCACGCTGAGTAAAATGTACTATATTATAGTATATTTACTTTAGTTTCATACATAAAATGTCTAGAAGCTAACAATTTACACAAAAAAAAAACACATTTTGTTAAGGTACCTTAACAAAATATAAGAAAAATAATATTCGTCAATAGATTGTTATATATAATAACGATCCCTATTACATATTTTCTTTTTTGGATAAAGAATAAGCAAATTATTATTTACATATA
Organism: Rosalia funebris; assembly: GCA_037954035.1. Classification (NCBI taxonomy): domain Eukaryota; kingdom Metazoa; phylum Arthropoda; class Insecta; order Coleoptera; family Cerambycidae; genus Rosalia; species Rosalia funebris. The sequence continues at coordinate 26,557,160 of JAZFAV010000011.1, forward strand.
CCTTCGCTCTATATCGATGTAGCTTAACGCCCACTCTTTCATTAAGCATTTGTTGATATTGTCCTCATCCAGATCGTTTTACCAAACTAGTGAAAGGAATGATCGATCCTGAGAAAACAGAAATGCGGAAGGGATCATGTCACTTCATGACCATGAATCCAGATGATGGATAACATGACGTATTCTGATGGTTAATTTAAACAAGATCCCTCATCGACCACTATCCTTTTTGATTTTTGTGGTGATGTATTGCGTATAATCATTTAATTGTTTATTTGTTTCGAGTTGCAATCTCAACCTATACGATTTTTGTTTACCTTCCTTTCGATTTCTATATTGATCAAAATGTAAATTGCATTTCTTAGTCGTGGACCAGTTTTGAAACATAAAGCGCATCGTATTTCAAATAATACTGTTTTCTATCAGTAAATATTATCTTATATAATAGGTTTGTTGTACCTGAATATTGAAAACTTTTATAATATGAACTATTGCAAAACGCAGTTGAACTATCACTCATCATTAAGAGATCAACAACTGTAGAAATCCTTACTTTCTAGATGTCTTTTTTTATCTTTAAATACAATTTTTGCATTTCTTAATGGTATTATAGTTTTAAAACATAAGAAAAAAACATCTTCTTTACGTCTGGACATGGATAATTTATTATAAAACGCAAGTGATTAGCTTGTTACCTATTTTTAATAAACCAGTAGCTGTAGTCTTTTGTTTTTTATTTTATTTTTATTTATAAAAAATAATAAAAACAATATGATTAGATAAATATGTACAATATACATGCGTTAAATACACATAAATATAAATATAAATAGACAATTATGAATGAAAATATATTATACATAAGTTATTAGGGGATAATGTGCTAAACAAAAACATTACGATACTAAGTATTCATCAACTAAATAAAAATCTTTACTAGCTAAGAATTTTTTTAGACATATTTTTTATCTTTTATATAAGTCTTATATATAGGGCTTATAAAGTACTGCACCATCATAAAATGGAGGAGTTTTGAATATTTCTAACAAATATAAATTTTATTGTAAATGATCACCATAGTGTGTATTATATTTATGAAATTTTTTTTTTAAATAAATTGGTATTAAAATTTATTTACAATTTTTAATAATTCAAAAATGGATAAAAATACTAGAATTAATATTCTTTCATTAATGAATACCTGTCTGCATGTTTTACGATATTTGAGTCTAAACATTAAACGTATTTTTTTTTGCAGTACAAATACAACTGTACACGAATTTGACCAATAAATCACACTATATCGCAGTTCAGATTCAGAATTCGAATAAAAAAATTTCACAATATGTATACCTTACATTAAAGATCATATTTTCAGTTCGAAACACATGCTTGCGTATATAATCTATATGATATTTCTAGTTTAAGAACATGCCTACATGAATGTCGAGAAGTTGATAAAAAATATTTACTTGAACTATTGATCTATTTAGTTTAATAGAGTTACCAATAAATTGGCACCAATAAGGTGAAACTGCATAGAAGTTTTATATTGGTTCATAGTTAATATATTTAGTTCAAAGAAGTTATAAAGAAAGAACAATCAATCCTGAAGTTACTCAGACATTTTGGAAGTTGTCACATTAGTGATACTAATATATATATATATATATATATATATATATATATATATATATATATATATATATATATATATATATATATATATATATATATATATATATATATATATATATATATATTCTCTATAAAGGCATAATAATAAACAGATATGTAATTTTTAATGTCATATCATTGATGCATAATAGAAATAAAAGAGGGCTAGTGCATTGCTATTAGGAACTCCTATGCATAATTTGATCTAGTTCATGTAATCTTTTGCCATAGTACTCAACAAACTTCGTTCTATTTAATAGATAAGATTTAAGTATACTTTTACGTTCTAAGTAAGTCATTAAACTCCAGCAAATCTAGCAGAATATGATGATGTACACAGTCAAAAGCCTTAAACGAATCAGTATATAGTGCTATAACTCTATTACCTTCATCAACCTCCTGTTAAAAAAAATAAAAGAACCTAATAAAGCCATGATTATGGAATTTTGTTCTCTGAAACTACGTTTATTTGGTGACAGTATGTTATGCATTTATTAAACGCATAATTATGTTTGCTACTAATTATTATATTATTTTGAAGAAAACGGGGAAAAGTTTTATGTGCTATATAAGACGGTCATATAGACTTGTTTCTCCTTGCTGTTGTTGTTGTTTTCTCCTTGCTTATAACAACATATTATTTTAGATATTTTCACTAGGCCTAGAGGGCGACCTCCAGATGAATATTGTTTGATAGTATTGTATAAAGAGTTTGCTATAAGAGTGGCACATTGTTTTGCAAGACCTTTAATGAAATATTGTCGCATTTTATTGAATTTAAATTGTTAATAATATTTAAAAATTCTGACTCAGTGACACTATAATGAGTAATTATTTCAATATTCGGAAGTTGTATGTCATAGGTAGTAGTAAGTTTACAAAATTTAAAGAACATTTAAAGTATTTAAATGCATTAAAGTATTAAATTTACATTTAAAGTATTAAATTGATTGCGAATTTCAATTTTGTCACTTATTTCAATATTACCAATTAACATTTCATCATTATTTTTAATTTCCAATGTAATTAGTATATCCACTTCCCCTAATTTGGGAGATTTTAATGTTTCACACAATTTTTTTTATTTTCATTAAATCTTTTCAGCATCTTTAATTATTTAAATATATTTTTTAATAATCACCGTTTATTAAACTTATTTCTTTTAATATAAATAGTTTTTCATCGCTTTTGTAACTTATTTCCCCTTTGTGATTCAGCTTTTATTTGTGGAACTACAAGTCACCTTTTTTATATTATAAACATAAACTAAGTGTCATAATAATATATTATTAAAAAGCTCTAAATTTGTATTCACTACTTTCGTTCCTTAAAAATAGCATCCTATAGTTAATATTTTGAAATATGAGAAAATAAACTAAACTGACAGAACTCAGTCATTTTATTTATTTTAATTTTTACTTTTATTATTTGAGCACTGCGATCAAATAAGCCACTATAAATTATAGACCTATCAACAAGTTTCTCATTAATATTTATAAAAATGTAGTTATATACAGAACAACCATACTTGTAAATTATAACTGGTTTTTAAAAAATTGATTCTAATTATTAAAAAAATGTAATTAAATAATCTGTACTTAAATTACCACACATAATTATTTTGAAGTTTGTGTTCTTATCAATAAGATTTTAACATTTTCCAAGTTGCTATAGAAATACGTGTATATTAGAGCTTGGCATACATTTATTGATATACAAAATATAGAACGACTTATATTTAACTCGATACGAGCACATTCAAAATTTATATCTATTTGGCAACATCTTACATTTCTATAGCATCCACTATACAATTATTAAAACACCATCATGAGTAAGACTTCCTGTAGTAATAACTGCACATTATAATCAGGAAACTATATAAAGAAACTATATTCATTATTTAGTAACCAGCTTTCGGATAGGCATAGTATATCAATTAGTTTAATTATCAATACCATTGAGTATTGAGGAACTGAATATTCTGATGCACAATATTTACGGTAATCTCTGAAGAAACTGATTTAACAATAGCCAACTAGTGAGTGGTCTTTTACTTGATTAAAAGAATTTCTTAATGTTCCCTTTATTTTCTCTTGACATCATGAATCCTATTTCTGTTATAATCATGGATATATTCCCATTCTGTTCGACCGTATCTCTCACAAAATACATTTCTTAAAGTGTCCTTGGAGATTTCCATAAATACATAACCGGCGAAGTAATTAATCCTATATTTTTGTTTTCATTGAATTCTGTCAGCAACTCTATATATCTCAACTCCAATTATATCATACGCTTGTAGGTAATTCTAAATCGTAAGAGGAACACTCTCACTAATATTTCTATATCCAAATCCTTGAAACAATCGATTGAAGTCGATGCTTGAATTTTCCCGTGTTATCTATCACCTAATCTTCATCAATATTTTCAAACTGTCCCCATGAATAAAACCAGTCTAAATTACTTGACGGTGATTTAGACTAGTTTTATTCACATCCTCTTAACTAGATCTTATGTAAGTTAAATTTTTTAATATCATGAGGATTACTAACTAAAATACTATCATGAGAGATGTTTTCGAGCAGTGAGATGTATTTCTTATTAAATAAATTAAATATCAATATGTACTCAGTTACAAACGCGGATTCAACTATTAAGTGTACCTCTGTAGCTGAATTTTCCAACATAAAATTAAAAATATCTACATTAGCTTTTAAAGTTCATTCTAAAACTCCAAAACTTGCATTTGGTCCTGTAACATCTCAGTTATTATCTTCACTCATGCCCATAATAATGTTTTGATGCTTAAGAAAAATAATTTCCGTTCACACTTCTTACCTCCATAGCCTTAGCAATATTCTTCGGATCCAAAGGTCTCGTCATGGTTATCTTATTTTATAAAAACTGACACGTGTGAATTTATTATGGAGATAATATTATTCTTGTATAAATTTTAAACTTGCTAATAGAGATACAATATCAATAATATATTAATGATGCGTATAATAAGTAACTAAATACTAAAAAATAAATTATTTCGCCAAGCATGTAAGTTATAGTTGAATATAATATTAATTTTTTTCAGAATTCCATTTACCCTATTTTTTTTTTTAAATACAAGAATAATATGAAGAATGCTTTACAGAAGGGCTGGCATGATGGAGAAATGTGTAGAACAACATCGCCATAAAATATTTCGTTGAATGATTTGACCCTTTTCCACTAAATTACTTTTTCTAGATAGCCGCTATTACCCCTCATCCATGTATATACGAGTGCAGTGAAAAATATAAATTTGATAATGGTACATTACGTGCCCTTCTAAATGCCAAAGCCTCCCGCGCAGCTGTTTTAAAATCTACTCATTTTAACCCCTTATTAATATTCAACTCTCAGAGAGGACAAAGGACTGAATTGTATTTTCTCTTTGTACGTGTCGGGAATTTTTGGAATTTCCCATTAATGGATTTTTTATTCCACTTAAGATTTAAACCGGATATTTCATAACGAATTTTAATATTTAATACGGGGCTCTTATAATATTGAACACCGAAAAAGTGTGGATTGGAAAAATTACGAGTAGGTATTAAAAATTGTAAGTGCACATTATTTAAAACGTTATTGATTAATAATATTTTACACCCTTAATACGCTGTACATTTTTCACTGCTATGTATGATGGAACAAGGTTTGTACATTTTAAATATTTTGTCATAATTTGAATTTAATCAATATTAATAATATATCTAATGCGCGAAATGAACAAGATTCAGTTATTTTTAATTAAAAGTAACATATTGTGTCAATCACTGCGTCAGAAAACTGTGTCGTAGCAGTTATTTGAGAGAAAATTCTTCTTGAGAATTTGAGATATTTGTGAGCTTAAGTCAGTTTCAGAATGAACATAAATGTATGTAAGGTTTAATTTCATATACCTGGAAATATATATAAAATTACCAATTGAGTAATGAAGTCGTTCTTTTTGGGTTCTACTGTAGATAATTAAGCCTGTTTGTAATTTTGCCAATTTTTCTACCAGTTTCAACGGTAATTATCCAAAGATTGATGTTATATGATGGTATTTAATTGATGATGTATCTTCAACCTATGGTAAGAAAAACATAGTCATTCCAATTTCATCAGAAGATTCATCAATTTTTTTTTTAACAGCACACCTTATATATTTTAACATATCTGCATTCTGCATGAAATTTGGTATACAATAAATCTAAATATTTACCATTTCCCTCAAACATGGTAGACATTTCTCAAATATTCTTATAAAAATCAAAATCAATAACTGGAAATCTTTATATAATAAACATTAATAAATTGGTCCATTTTTTATATTTGGGTGCAATGTTGAAACATTCTAAGTAACATTTTCCTGATTTTTGAGTCACAATTACTATTTCGTTTTTCAATTACACAGTAACAGTTATCCATCTTAGAAACCACAAATAGTGTACACCCTACACAGTTTACATAAAAGCTCTTGGACCCGCGCAAAAGGACATCTAATTTTAAATACTAAGAGTAGTATTTAAAATTAAATGCTCTTTTCTTGACACCAGTTTTTGACACTATGACGACATTATGACATTGCTGTGACATCATCACGATTTCGTTTAAGTGTCAATATCCAGTTATTATATGAAATTCAAGTAAATAATAGATTTATAACAATGTTACTATGCACTATTATGACATTTACGTTTCTAGTTTTCGAGCTGAACAGCTTCGATGTTTGAAAAATGCTTATAATGGGTACCTACATAAAAGTACAAATACCGTGTTTCGCTGTACTTAAGTACAGCGTAATCAAGGCGGTTATGGCATATTGATTATTCAGTGTTGAGCTATTTCATAATTGATAATTATTGAATGATTTTCTTTATTAAAAATGGTGCAAAATTTAAGATATAAATAAAGAATTGAGGTTGTGGTGAAATAAGAAGATTCTACGATGGAGTTTTTAATATTTTCAGTACTAGTTATCCAATTAGAAAGTCGACAGTAAGTAACGCTTAAAATATTTAACAAATTGAGAATATTCGAGATCATTAAAAAGATTCACCAGTAATTACAGTATGTATACGTCAATATGCTGCTCGGTACATTATAAAATCCACATGCTTTTAAAAAGCATTGATATCTAATGATAGAATTGGTATGTTCGGGAGTAAAGAACATGAATAATAAATAATATTCCTGCAATATTCGACTACTTCAGAAATTACGGTTCAGTTTTTTTTCCATTTATGTTACGTTTTGTCTGCATGGTACCAATGATGGAGATAGTATAAAGTGTCCAGTAATCCGCATAGAATAATAGAAGCGTACAGTCAGTTCTCCCAAAAAAAATGTATGGGAAGCAATTGTAGATAATACGGTTGTCAGCCTTATCTCTCTAAACGGTAATTTAATTGCAATCAGATATTAACAACTGACAAATTAACATAGACAAATAATTCCAGAATTGATAGTATTATTCCTAAATCATTACCCAAGTATTTCAGGTTAAAAAAACCTTTACTTAGGTAGCGAATAATAAATTATTATTTTTATATTAAAATGTTAATTCATAAATGATATTTTCCTGTTATTTCTTATAATGTATAATCAGCAAAAAGGTCTTATTGCACACTTTAGCTAGTTCTACTAGTAGCTTCTATACAACGAGGTAATATTGTCGGGCACAAATTAATTGTTTCAATAATTAATGATACCTAACATTATTTTAATTGCTATCTCTGATTAATTTCTTAAGGTACTTGCATCTACTCGTATGTTAAAAGTTGAAAAATTAGTAGAATAGTAACAGTGCGATATTTTGGTATACAAAATATTCAGTGTCAATTTTCGAGACTACCTAATTAAATAATTGAAAACAGTGTCACATAAAAGTTAGAATGACGCTGTTACTAATATTTCGAAACAAATTCATTGTTTATATTCTGAGCTTCCTTACATATATATTTTATCATGTATAACTGTAGATATCAGATTTATTGCACTCCCTTTTATTCGACAAAAATATTCGACAAAATGATTCGATAAAAATATTCTATAAAATGATTGGATAAAATAAAATCAGAGGTTTGATAGCTAGAAAACATTTCTAGTTTTCTAGTTATGAAGCCTCTGAGTTTTTTGACGGAAGAAATGGAATATTGAGGATGACGCACGTTTATTCAGCAAAAAGTACATTTCAGAAAATAGACAGCCTTCTTGCAAAAGAAAGAATAACCTTGAGAGTATTTTTGTAAATCTAGGTAACTACAAGTGTCCCATATCGCCGTTCATTAATGTCTTGCTCGTTGCATTAAACACAATGAAATGTCAACGTGGCACATTGACATATGATGCAGATAATCGTATAAATTAAATATTTCCTAAATGTTATATAGGTAGAAGAAATTTTACTGAATGACCAGTACAATCTCCAGACCTTACTCCTTCATTTTCTCTGTAGAGTTAACTGAAGTCTAAGACATATGTACTTTAATAAACTAAACTTTTAATAAAGTAAATGATACTTAGTTTTCTATAGTCATTTTGTAATGTGTTACTTTTAGTATGATAAAGGTTGATATCAAAGGTTTTAGTTTATAAAGGTAATAGATAAAAACAGATAGAATATTTATCATCTTAAAGGATTTGCATATATAGAGTGTCATCTGTTTGTAAACTGATAAATAAACATACATGTATATGTGGCCAAACAATATAGGAGCAAGAATTCAGCTTGTATATGAAAATATATTAACCTGACAAATGTTGATATTTATAAATATTGACATTTAACATAAGAATTTGGAATTACGTTACAGTTAACAATGAAAATATTGATGCTAATAATATGAAGAATACTAAACTAATGAATTTATTATAACTCTTTTTAACCACAATATAACAAAAAAATTGTAAATTTTATAAAACTAAATATTCAAATTTCTAATATAATCAATAATATTCATATTACAGTTATCTGATAATTTTGCTGTTGCAAGGAAATACAAATTGCCATTAATTTTGAACGTATTATTTCTGGAATATCTGAACCTGGTAGAAAGCAAACATTCTAAAGAAAGCACATTAAAGAAGCCACATAAAACATACTTAAGGATCTCTTAAGAGTTAGAAGAGGTTGATAGAATGGAGACGTGACGACGCCAGGAGGAGACACTTTTATGTCATCAATGAACGTACGAGAATAAATTCTTCCACCTAAATATTTACCGTATTAATTTATTTTTAAAAAAAAGTATTAAATAAAGAATATGGATCGTATATTTATAGATACAACTGTCAACAAAAAGTTACATTATTGCAGGAAAACTGTTATTTCAATTTATTTTTACAAAAAGAATATATGTAGAATATGTATGCTAACATTAAATAATATAATATGTTCTCAATAGAATAACAATGGCATAACAATAATTAAAACAATAATTAGTTAAGTAGTTCACAATTATCAATTAAATGAAGGATTTCAAAATGAGGACTGAACAATTACTTTAATATTTTATTTTTCTATAGTTTCCATTGATATTTAATGATTATTTTTGTGTCTGTTTTCCTCCATCTTGAAGTATTTTCCTTAATCCTCTGGATAGAATATTTATATCACTTAGTATTGCGTCAGACCGCGTGAAATTTAAGAAAATTTCTTGTCAGATTGTTCAGTCATAACAGAAATGTTTCATTTCAAATGCATATATGTGATTGACGACGATACAAAAAAAGCATGACCTCCTCTGCGAATAAGGTTATAATAATCTTACAATAATCAATTGATTTAAAGGCCATTGAAAATCTTCTGAAATATTCTGCACATTCATGTATTTTTTTCAATAATGTGTGTCTACTTTAATAAAACAAAACAGATTCCAAATATGATGCGGCATAATGCCTAGTGAATACAAATGATGATTTTGCATATTATTGCAATGTATCCTAATAACTCACACATTTATTTTTGAATAGTTGGATGTTACTACCAAATCTGGAAAGAAATCGATAGGAAATGTGAATGAACTTTTCTAATAATGAGAATAATGAAACAGAAATTGCGATTTTAGATGCACGTTTGTATCATCTAAAATCGCACATTACAAAGTTCAATCGTTTTACATCATTCGTAATATTCCAACTATTTCACTTAAAAACAGCAACATCGAGAGCAACTAACTCGCCGTTTCTAAAGTTATAAATGATAATTACTTATTGTGAGTTCATCATTGCAGAGAATCTAATCGCACAGTACTTCGGTAAAAAGATTTTTAATTTTTACAAAAATGGCGAAGGTGTCGGTGTAGTTTTAAAGTATATATTTATCCACTAGAATATTTTAAATAAATGGGACAAGGCCATTTTCATTTTAATGTGTGTATTGTATTTTGCTCTCCTCGAGGATATTTAACATTATTTTTACTAAATAAGTCGAAAGATACTTTTTAAAAGAATTGAATATTTCAATTAACGTTTCAATTAACTTCTCAAGTAGATTTTCCTGATTATTTCCATGGTTACTTGCATGCAAGTACAAATATTATCATTTATCACGTCTTAATAAAAATAAATATATGCAAAAGAGCGGTAAAATAGTGTTAAATATGTCTTTGTTATTGTTTGTTTCCAACCCATCATATATAACGGTTATACATGATTATCTCCCTGCAGTAATTATAAGTTAAGAAATGAGAATGTAGCAGCAGTAAAGAAATATTTTAATAAAGTATATTTCAACAATGTATCTAAATGTTGTGCAATTGCAGAGAATGGCACATTCACCTTTAGCCAATTATTATTTGTTTAAGCTTTGATTACCTTAACTACCTATGGTCAATGGCATTGGTACAGAGATTTACAAAATTTGTATGTGAAGCTAATCAGACATAATCGTACATTCTAATATACTATAAAAGCACATATAGTAAATAGTTCTGCTTAAAATTTAATTTAAGTCAATTTGACATGAGCTTTAAGATTGTAGGATAGTTTTTACTGTAATGGTAAACATTTGTAGCACGGGTATGTTCAATCCTTAGTTTTTTGAAGATATTTTTACTCTTATAGTCATTAGAGACAGATTGTATGTATTCCCTTCGGATTGTATCGAAGTTAATTTTGTATTATAGTAGATCTAAATGCATTGCCATGTATTTATAACTGTTTGCTTTAAAACATTTTTTAGATCTTTGTAAAGTTAAACATCCATCACAAAGCAGATCAGACTCTAAGAACATTTGTGTTTGATTGTTCAGTTCTTTCATTGCCGGTGCTACCAACATGTGACTGTACACAAATGATGGTAGTAGAGATATACCTGATATATAAGAGATGACAAATCTCATGTATTTCCTGTGTCTTCTATGCATGTTTTTGGGTGTACATGTTTCTTATGAGGTAAATAGTTTCAGTGAATTCGTACATATTGCGACTCTCTATTCATATGTGTTATTGCTTTAAGTGTCATAAGAAAATATGTAACTTACCAGTATGAGCATTACAGCTAGAGATCAATAGATATTTCCCTATAGTAGCTACATATGTAATGACGGAACAACCAACACCGTTAGACAGTATTGGCTAACAGTAGCAAATATATGTAGCAAATGGTTCAAAGTTTATTAATCCTAAGAACGCTTTTTTGAAGATAATATTGGAGGTTTCGCGCTTTTCATATTTACATGAAGATATATTAATTACAGATAATGTTTTCTAAGAAGGCGGAATAGATGAAATAGGATTAGCAGATGTCTTGTGTTGTAAAATTTATCTCATTTAGTAAACGTTTCAGTATTTGTAGATCAGAGTATGGTCTCCTAGGTGTCAAATTTGGTAGCATTATAGTGGAGTTAAAGAGACTGAAAGATTAATTTAAGAATTTATGAGTGTTATATTAAATTTTTAGCCATTTATTTAAAAATTGTTACGTTTTAAATAACTGGCGCAGGTGCCACCATCATTTTAAAAAAATTTATGTATTGCTATAATAAACTGTATTTTATTATTTACTGCTACTATCTACTGCTGTTTTATTATTTTACTGCTATAGTATACCTTACTCTAATGCCTTATCATCACTGGAAGTTCTAGTGATGATAAGGCATTAGATATCCATATATAATCATTATATGTGATGGTTATTCAATCGACGTGACATTTTTAAAAATTCATATATGTATTTTATATCACTTTTTATTTATTTAACTTTTTAAAAACCAATTTATATTTAATTTACAATTTTGAACACTTTACTATGTCAAAAAAGGAGTAACCGACTTCTATAATTTAATTTAGACTTGTTCGACGTTTACTCGACGACTAATTGAAGATTACTGATATGTGAAGTTACGGACTACTTCTGATTACTTAATATGCGGACTACTGAAGCTACTAGTGGTTGTTTCTCTATTTAAAACATTTCTGTATGCTGATGCTACAGGAATGTTCTAAGAAGTGTTTTTCTCAAGACTTTTAGTAAGTTGCAATAATTGCGATAAAATACAATGTAGGTTTATGATAAGCACAAAAGGTTTTTAGTTACGCGATAACCGCAATGACTTTGGTATACTCTTTTCTGGACATAACATCCTGTATGCTAATGGCCTGTTAACCTGTTAAATTAGTCTTAACCTAATATAAGAGAGGATTCTATATAACAACTCCCCCCTTATAATAAAAGTTGGTGTCATACAACAACTTTTTTTGTAAAAATCGATTACAAAATCGATGGCGTTAAGTTCATGCAAGCACGTAAAAACATGAAATTGCATATAAACTTTTTCTTTTTATAATTGACAAAGATTACATTATAAATAGCAATATAATTAAATTAAACATTGGGATAAAGGTTAAACAAAGTGAGTTACACTGATTAAAAGTTAAAATTAAAACTTGAAACGAAATCTAGCACTGTAGCACTGAAAATTAGTTCAATTCAATATCTTCTTCGGATGGTTCTTCTGGTCTAATTGATGGTCTTCTCCTGGGAAGGATGCTGGCGAAGCTTCTAAAAGTTTTCCTTGGTCTAGGTGGAGGTGGCGGTGAATTGGATGTAATAGCAATGGCTAATCTCTTTCTCTTTCGGCATTTACAACAGATGTATAATAAGATAATGCCGATTATTGCAGCAATTGTAAAGTACGTGAACCACGAAATATATTTGGTGATGAACGGTTCATTAATCATATTATCCAGCGTTTTTGAATATTCGTCTAATTTATGTTTTGCGATTTCGAGGTCTTCGGTATTAAGATTATTTAATTTTAATGGTTGTAATTTGGGAATTTCGAAATCGTCGGGAATGTCATGACAACAGTTGTATGGAATTAAAATAGGATGAGTATCGAGCTCCTTTACGGTGGTTTCCTTCGAATTGGATTGTATTTTAGTAACTCCTACAAATGCACTGCATTCTGGTTGTAATGTCAGAATGGAATTTTTGAAAATAATTTCTGTCTTGGTATTTATCTGCTTACAATTTATAGTGACTTGAAGTGGTTCAGAGTTTACGATGAGCCATGAGTTGGTTAGTTTTTGAACGTTATATCCTTTTGCGAATATTAAGGACGTTTCGCAATTTTCGGGTAGTGTTTTTAGATTTTTCAAGATGCGTGCCTCGCACATGGCATTGTCATCTATGGGATATGCGAAAAGGTTTGTACAGAGTTTTGTTCCTGTATAAAGTTGTTTGCATCCGTTCAAATTTGACAAGGATATGTACATCAAAGAATCATCATCACGCGCAATATATCTTTGTGAAGTTGACAGTACATGATATAATCCAGTTCTGTGATTTATAATTGGTATAGGAAACAATTTAAAAAGTGTGTATCTTTGTTGATCAATTAATGGAATTTTCAAAACAAAAATAAGATCTGAATCTGTCTGAAAGGCTTCTAATTCCATTATGTCTAAGTATTTAGCAATATTAGATAACTTGATAACCAATGGCAAGTTGTTTTGATGTAAATTTTGAGATATTTCCTGAAGTGATGTAACCAGATTTTCCGGATTAATTATTGATGTATGAATTATTTTTAAACGCGCGAAAGTGATTGAATTTATGATATTGTTTAATTGACAAATAACTCTCCATTAGAAATTCACATTGTTCTAGAAATCTCAATTTGGCTTCGATGACTTTTATTTTATCAGCTGTTTTGTAAATCGTGTCTGAAATAATTTTTATGTCCCTATTAAAAGTGGCTTCGTCGATTTGTAATTTTTGTATAGTGGCATTGAAGTTTTTAATAACAGAGGTTGTTACTGAAATTTGGTTTTTTAATAAATCTTCTAATTGGAATTCATCTTTTGCTAGTTTCTTAATACAATCTTAATAATATTCTCCATCTGCAGAGTCTAAATTTCCTGTGATGGTTTTAAATATTGAGACAATACCGTTAATAAATCCTCGTTTGTAGCGTCTGGTGTCGAAATAAATTTCATTTAATTTCTCTTGTATTGATTTAGAGATTTGCGTAAGCAGGCTTACATGGGTTTTAAGTTCTCCTCGAAATAGATTCATATTTTCGAAAGTAGGGTTGACAGCGTGTAAAAGAATTTCTAATAAGTTTTCATTATGTTTGAAAGCATTTTTCAATGACGATATGTTTTTGTGAACCAATAGGGTCCATTGTTTGTTTGAAATCACTACTTCACTTTCCTTATGGAAATATATTCCGATGGTATTATTTATAGGAGATATGGTGTATTGTGAGGCTACTGTTCCGATTAGAAGCAGAAACCTGAAATTAAATTTTAATTTTCAGAATAAGGTTTCATCCTATCAAAGTTTACTTTCGTAATTTGATTCGTTTCTAAATTTTGTAAGATTGCTGAATTTTGAAATATTTCTTTTATTCTAAATGGGCCATTAAATTTATTGTGAAGTTTGTTTTTTATTTGTGATTCTTTCACATAGATTTTGTCACCGATATTAACTTTAGGTATATTTTCCGAAATGTGTTTGTCAAATCGCGTTTTCGCTTTTTCCTTTTGGAGGTTCGTTTTTGACCGTGTTATTGTGTAGTACCATGAGATTCTATTATTTAAATCTCGAACATATTTAGAAATCAGTTCTTTTTGGTTGTATAGTGTTTCGGGGGGACCACTAGATGTATGTCCGAAGACTAACTCATATGGTGTGAAACCATGGGTCTTATTTACAGAGTTGTTATAACATATTACTGCGTATGGAATAACCATTAAGGGATGTTCATTTGGATTTTCTGCTTTATTGACTCGTATCATTTCTAATAATGTCGAATGGAATCGTTCGACGGATCCATTTCATTGTGGATGATTGACGCTAGAGAAAGTCAGTTTGATGTCGTAAAGAGTACATAAGTCTTTTAGTAACGTATTGTCAAATTCTCTGCCGTAATCACAATGAATTCGGAGAGGTGTTCCATAATGTTGGAAGTACAAAAGAAGGGTGTTGACTGTCGATTTAGCTGATTTGTCTTGAAGAGGGTATGCCTGTGTAAATTTTGTTAATTCGTCCCTAATTGTCAGGATGTGATTTTTTGTTGGAGTTTCTAAAATATCTATGTTGATTCACTCAAAAGGTGTTTTTGGAGTTTCCGTGATAACTAAAGGGTTGCTTAAATTTTTACGTAACGTTTTTGTTTTTTGACAAATTTCGCAGTTCTGAATGTATTTCTCTACGTGTTTCGTTAATCCTGGCCAATTATATTTTTCGCGTATTCTACGGATAGTTTCATTTATACCACGGTGCAGATTTGCTTTACCGTTGTGGTATTGATCTATTATTATAGAAAATTGATCTTCGTCCGGTGTTCTTGTTAAATTTTGACAAATTGTTAAATTTAGATCTGATTCAGTGAAGATGAATGATAGCATTTCTAAAATTGGAAGGTCTGGATTATTTTCGACAAAATACGTTTTCGAAAGGTCCAGAGTATTTTTATCCTTGTATAAGGTAACAAACATTGTTTCAATTACTTCATCTGCATCAAAAGGTAATAAGATTATATAATATTTGCGATGTTTTACAGTTTTGCTAGATACGGTATTTATGTTATTGTGATCAAATTTTGGATTCTCATCGAAAATGTCTTCTATTATTTTATAATGAAGATCTTCTAGTTTATCTTTCCTAAAGAATACTATTACGTCCTTGTGTTTTTTGTCTAATAGTTGGTCATTAGTAAATTTAATTTTGTTATAGTCAATTAAAGATTGCGTCTTATAAAGTTTTACAAATGTCTCTAATTCCTGTGTACATGTTTCTGGAAATATTTCTGTAATTTCTGAATTTATTGATTCATTATCTGAATTTGAAGTTAAAATTTTAGTAAGAAATTCTGAACATTTTTGGAAATGATTGATCTTTATTCTAGATAAAGCGTCAGCGTTTTTATTGATTTTTCCCGGTTTATATTGGATTTCATAATCATACTCCTCAAGCTTTAATCTCCAACGCGCTAGGCGACTTCCTGGGTCTTTTATTGATAGTAGCCAAGTTAGAGGTCTATGATCAGTTATTAATTTAAATTTACGTCCAAAAAGGTAAGGTCTAAAGTTTTTGACCGACCAGACAATAGCGAGAAGCTCTCTTTCAATTGTGGAGTATTTAGTTTCGGCATGACATAAGGTCCTAGATGCAAAAGCTATAAGTAAGTGTTTTCCTATTTGTCCTTGGGATAGAACTGCTCCTATTGCAAAATAACTTGCATCTGTCGTTAAGATAAAGGGTTCATTAAAATTTGGATATATTAAAATAGGGGTTGAAGTTAACGATTCTTTTAATTCTTTAAAGAATTTCTGGCATTCATAATCGAAATGGAATAATGTCTTTTTGTAACAATTTTGTCATAAATCGTCTTTAATATCCTGCTAGTCCTAAAAATTGTTTAATTTCTTTTTGATTTGTCGGTTGAGGAAAATTAGCTACACAATTAATTTTGGTTGGATTTGGTTTTACTCCGTCGGGTGTAATTATGTGACCTAAATAAGCGACTTCTTTGCGGAGAAATTCGCATTTGTCGGGTTGTATTTTTAAATTCGCGTTCCTTAATATTTTGAAAACTTCAGTTAATCTACTAATATGTTCGTGTATTGTTGGTGAATAAATTATAATGTCATCCATGTATACCAGACAACATTCATTTTGGATACCTAAGAGTATGTTAACCATAACTCTCTGAAATGTCGCGGGGGCATTTTTTAAACCAAAGGGAAGACGAGTGAATTCATAATGTCCGTTCTCTACCGAAAAAGCTGTTTTTGCAATATCCTTTGAATCAATTTCGATTTGGTGAAAACCTGAGGCCAAATCTAAAGTAGTAAAATATTCACATTTACCTAGTTGATCTAGTAAATCGGATATATTAGGGAGAGGATATTTATCTCCTATGGATATTTCATTTAGTTTACGATAGTCGACGACAACGCGCCATTTTTGTTTCCCGGAGGCGTCCAATTTTTTCGGAACGACCCATACTGGTGAAGACCATGGGGAAATAGACGGTCTTATTATGCCTTGATCTAACATTTTTTAAATTTGCGTCTTTACTTCCTCTTTATGGATGTGAGGGTAGCGGTATGATTTTGTGAAAATAGGTTTTGTGTCTATCGTGTCAATTATATGTTTAATTTCGTTTGTAAATGTCAAATTGTCACCTAATTAGAATATATCTGAATATTCTAAACATAATTCTTTAATTAAAAATTGTTCTTCCTCGTTCAAATGTTCAATTCGCAATTGATTTTCAATTTCGAAATCTCGGTCTGTGTAATTTTGATTTTTATTTGCTGTATTTGTATTTAATAAACTGGAACTTTTAATGGGCTCTAATTTTAAATCATCGAAATGTATAATTTTTGGCATTTCATTCGCGTTAATTATTGATGTTAAAAATTCTCCTTTTTCATTAATTTTTACAAGAGCATTTGGAATTCGGACTTTGTCATTTTCTTGACAGCTTAAAATAGCGTCCGTATTAATGAGATTACATTGAATTTTAAATATTTGCTCAGTACGAGGGGCGATCGAAATGTTATTTTTAATAATTTTGGTTTCTAAATTTGGTGGCGTGTTTTCTTGTTGTTCGTAATCGTCAGTAACTTTAAATAGTGGGACAGTTTTAAAATTGGTTATAAGTTGTCTATTTTTAATGTCGATTATACAATTGTAATGTTCCAAAAAATCAGAACCTAATAGTCCGTCAAATTCTATGTCAATGTCATGAATATATACTTTATGAGGATCCGAATCTGTAAATGGTATAAGTGTTGACTCTTTGATAAAAATTCGTTCGTCCGTTATTCCCTGTATAATAACATTTTCCGAAAATCTTTTAGTGTAATTCTCACAAGTTCTAGGTTTAAATATCGAAAGTCTTGCGCCTGTATCGATTAAAATTTTGAATGTTTTGCTAATGTCTTTAATATAATATAAATTTTTTGAATTTACAGTTAAGAGGTTTTGATCTACATGAATTTTTGGTCTTTGGGTTGTCGGTTTTTGTTGCATTTTATAAGTTGAATTTTGGTTGTCTCCGAATCTGGAGAGTGGTCTTGATGGTCGAGGATGTGAAAATCCTGATTCGTATTTTGTTCTGTCGGATCGTTAGGGTCATGGAATTGATGAGCAGTATCATCATCTCTGTTATAGTTCTCATATGGTGAATATTCTTCACAGAATTGGTTTTGAAAGTTGTATGGATGAGCGGTATCATCCGGATAATATTGTGGGGTTATTTCTTGCTGATGAGCTGTATCATCACATTCTTTATACTCACAATAATTTTGATTCATATGATGAGCTTTTTGTTGGGTAAAATTTGGGTTTGGCCTAATAATAGATGGTCGTTGTTGTGAATAGTTAGGGTTTGGTCTTATAGCTGAGGGTCTATTTTGTTGAAACTGTTGGAAATTTTGATTTGTTTGAGGTCTGACATTATTAGCATTAAATGGTTGACGTGGTTGAAAGTTATTTGAAATTTGCGAAAAATTCGGTGTGTAATTTGGTGTGTAATTTGGTCTAGCTAAATTCTGAAAAGTTCCGAAATTCTGTTGGGTACTCCTACATTCGTTAGAAGTATGGCCAATTCTTTTGCACTTGTTACAAATTTTCTAATTTGGAAAATTTTGAATATTAGTGGGTGGTCTGTTAGTTCTATTAAATTTTTGTGTCTCAAAATATGATAGTTGTAGCTCTCGTTTTATTCGGGCGACAGCTTGAAGCATATCACTCGGGTTACTTGCTCTAATAATGGAGCCTAATTTGGGGTCTAAACCTGTTAATAGTGTGTTTAAAGTCATTGTTTCAATCAAGGTACTTTGCGCTGATTTTTGTTCTGCGGTAAAAGGTTGCTTTTGTATTGCCGCATGCATTTTTGCATTGTGAGTCTGTAGTCTAGAGACGAAATTTAGTGCAGACTCGTTAGAATTTTGACTTATTCTTTGTAGGTCTTGAATCAAAGCTGTGAGATCTCTAGAATCTCCAAAATGCATTTCTAGTAAATACTTAATCTCATCCCAAGTGGATGGGTTACGGGAATTAATTAACTCGGCGGCTTTGCCTCTGAGCTTATTTTTTACGTGTAATGTTAGTAAAATCGATTGGTTATCGATGGCCATATCGTAGGCACATCTTACTGCATTGAGAAAAGTTTGAAGGAAAATTTTATTTCCATCAAATCCAGGTACTATGGAAAAAATTTCCGATAGCCTATATGGTTCAATATGTTCTTCAGCCATTTTTTGGTTATTAAATTATCAAGTATTTTATAAAGACAAAATAAAAAATAATAATTTTAAAATTAAAAGATTTCAATTATATAAAAATTATGTGACAGAAAAAAAAAATATTTCGATTCACTGGTTTATATCAGTTGTTCGTACGTATTGTACGTAAAATAAAAATATACACACAAAAAATGTGTACAATGGGGTAAGCGAGATGATTCTTTGCGACTTACCAAATTGTCGATTTCATTCGTCGGCTAGGGTCCACTACTAGTGAGGCAGATCCGTATTCTGCATAGGGTTGTCCTGGCTGATGTTGAATATCGTGGAGAAGAGGTCCGCAGACAGTGAGGCAAGGTCCGTGTTCTATCTGGGTGTCCTTCTTCTTGTTTTTCTTAAAACTAGGTTGCTTTTTCTTTCTTGTTTATTCTTCTTTAATTATTTTTTCTTGAATTATTTCTTCTTACTTCTTGAAACTTCTTGTTTCTTTTCTTCTATTTGGTTCTTTCGCTTAGGAATTGGAATTCCACAACTCTAGTTAGGCAATGTCCGTGTTCTAAAGTTGCGCGAAAATCCGCACGACTGCGCCAATTTTTGTATCACTTTTTATTTATTTAACTTTTTAAAAACAATTTATTTTTAATTTACGATTTTGACTACTGCTACTATCTACTGCTATTTTATTATTTTACTGCTATAGTATACCTTACTCTAACGCCTTATCATCACTGGAAGTTCTAGTGATGATAAGGCATTAGATATCCATATATAATCATTATATGTGATGGTTATTCAATCGACGTGACATTTTTAAAAATTCATATATGTATTTTATATCACTTTTTATTTATTTAACTTTTTAAAAACAATTTATTTTTAATTTACGATTTTGAATACTTTACTATGTCAAAAAAGGAGTAACCGACTTCTATAATTTAATTTAGACTTGTTCGACGTTTACTCGACGACTAATTGAAAATTACTGATATGTGAAGTTACGGACTACTTCTGATTACTTAATATGCGGACTACTGAAGCTACTAGTGGTTGTTTCTCTATTTAAAACATTTCTGTATGCTGATGCTGCAGGAATGTTCTAAGTGTTTTTCTCAAGACTTTTAGTAAGTTGCAATAATTGCGATAAAATACAATGTAGGTTTATGATAAGCACAAAAGGTTTTTAGTTACGCGATAACCGCAATGACTTTGGTATACTCTTTTCTGGACATAACATCCTGTATGCTAATGGCCTGTTACAATGTATATTACAATATTATAAAATACAATATTAATCTAAGTCTTAACCTAATATAAGAGAGGATTCTATATAACATGTATATTTGAGTAACAGTGGTATCGTAGCCAGCTTAGGAAAAAATATCTACTGGGAAACTAGGCTGTCTTAGCTCCAACAACTGTTAGCCCAAAATAGGACAAAATAATAGCAACGGTTCTTTATGCTATCGCTGCCATAGCAGTTATTTGTAGTATAGTACATAGTAGAAGTTATAGTAAATATATACACGATACTATGTAGGGTTTCTAGAAGGTTGCAAAAATATTTTATTAATTTCGTTTTATTTGACGAGAAATACAACACATGATTCCATTACATATGTAATATAACAAATACTACAATAATATTTTGTACAAGAGACACATTACTAATTACTATTAATAAGAAGCATAGTCATTCAATTTAAGTCTATCAAATTCATCATCATCATCATCATTAGGTCATCAGTCCTAAGACTGGTTGGACGCTAACCTCCAGCTTCTCCTATCTTGTGTTAACCTACGCATTTCGCTAATTGTGCTACAACCTACATCCCTTACTATTTGCGAGCAGTAGTCTAATCTAGGCCTACCTCTGCCTTTCTTCGCTCCTATTTCTGCCTCCAAACTATCGCGGACTATTCCCCCATGTCTCAGCAAGTGGCCTACCATTCTATCTCTTCTCTTCTTTAAGTTTTTCCACATACTCCTTTTCTCGCCGACTTTCTCCAATACTTCTTCGTTTCTAACCCTATCAGTCCATGGTATTTTCATCATTCTTCGGTAACACCACATCTCAAAAGCTTCTAATTTCTTCCTACTTGCTTCCCCTACCGTCCAGGTTTCCCAGCCGTAAAGTGCCGTGCTCCATACATATGTTTTCAAAAATCTCTTCCTTGTTTCTAAGTTTATTACCCCCGAGCATAAAAGTGCTTTCTTTTTGTTAAAAGCTACTCGACCCTGCGCTATTCTTTGTTTTATGTCTTTATCGCTTCTTCCATCCCAATTTATTTTACTTCCTAAATAAGTGAAGTTTTTAACTTCCTCCAATCTTTCATTATTAATTTGTACTTTCGTTTTTGCTCTGCTCTCGCGCCCTCTGCACACTAACACTTTAGTTTTGTTTTTATTCACCCTCATTCCGTATTCCTCTGTCAACACTGCCTCCATTTCGTTCAATGCTGATTCTAGTTCCTCCTTACTAGATGCTAATACTGCTATACCATCCGCGAATCTCAGCATTTTTAGTTTCTGTCCCTGTACTTTAATCCCGAAATCTTTTACCACATTAATCGCCTCTTCGATGTACAGATTAAAAATTAGTGGTGATAGCGTACATCCTTGTCTTACTCCTTTCCTAATACCTACTTCCCTTTCTTCCCCTTCTACTTCTATAACAGCAGTTTGCTCTATGTATAGATTGTGTACTACTCTCCTATCTCTATACTTCATTCCCGCGCTCTTTAGTATCTCGAACATTTTTTCCCATCTTACGTTATCAAAAGCTTTTTCTAAATCTACAAATCTTATATAAGCGTTCTTTCCTTTTTCTATTGTTTTCTCTAACATTACTCTTAGCGCCAGAATAGCTTCGCGAGTTCCCCTATTTCGCCTAAACCCGAATTGGTCTTCTCCTAGTATTTCCTCCGCTCTATTTTCCATCCTCTTCTGCACTATTCTAGTTAAGATTTTTGACGCATGGGAAGTTAGGCTAATCGTTCTAAAGTTCTCGCATTTGTCGGCTCCTCTCTTTTTCGGTATAGTAACGATAATGTTCCTCTTATAATCCTCCGGCATCTTGCCCGTTTCGTATATGTATTTTACCAGTTCAAACATCCTATTTACTACTTTCTGTCCCGCACATTTCAAAATTTCCGCCTGTATTTTATCTACACCCGGCGCTCTATTATTCTTTAGCCCCCTTAGTGCTATTTCAAATTCCTCTCTCAATATAGGTTTTCCTACATCTTCCCTATCGATGCTAGATTCTTCCTCTAATATCTCTCCTAATTCCTGACCCTCGTATAAATTTCCTAAGTACTGCTTCCATCTATCCGCTTTCTCCTCTCTTCCTATCAGTATGTCCCCCGATTGACTCCTAACATTTCTACTTATTGTTCCTACATCCCTGAAGTTCCTCTTAATTATTTTGTAAGCCTCATCGGTCTTACCTACTTGCAACTTATCTTGTACTTCTTTGCATTTCTCCTCTATCCATTGTTCTTTCGCTTTTCTACATTTTCTAATGATTTCCCACTTTATTGCCTTATACGTTTTCAGTCCTTCTTCGTCTCGTCTGTTTTTGTAGCCTCGTCTCTTTTGCATTAAGTTTAAGATTTCGTCCGTTATCCAGGGCTTCCTAGCTTCCCTTTTATCGTGTCCTAAAACGTCCGTAGCCGCGGAAGCTAGACTATTCTTGATACCCTCCCACTCAGTTTCTGCGTTCTTGATTTCGTCCTTACTCGTTTTATTTATTAATTGATCTGTTTTCTCCTGGAACTTATCTTTCATATTCTGATCCCTCAATATGTCTACATTTATACGTTTCTTATCCTTCCGGGTTTTCAGATTTTTGAACTTTAATCTAGCTTTCATGACTACCAAGTTGTGATCGCTGTCTACATCTGCTCCTGGATAACTCTTACAGTCTTTTACTTGATTTCTAAATCTCTTCCTAACCAGAATGTAGTCTATCTGATACCTGTCTATCCCTCCTGGCATTTTCCATGTGTACCGCCTCCTAACGTGATTCTTGAACAATGTGTTCGCGACTACCATCTTGTGCTTCTCACAGAATTCTATCAGTCTGCTACCTCTCTCGTTTCTGTTTCCTAATCCATAAGGCCCTACAAATTCTCCTTCTTTCCCCTCACCTACGACTGCGTTAAAATCTCCTACTATTATTAAATTTTCATGACCCTTCACAAATCCTATTACCTGCTCTATGTCCGAATAAACGGCTTCTAACTCTTCCTCGCTGTGGTTAGAAGTAGGCATGTATACTTGCACTATTACTGTTTCCACTGGCTTCGAATCTAACCTAACCATCATTACTCTCTCGCTATATTGTAGGTAGCTATCTACACACTGTCCTGCGTTCTTCCGCATAACGATCCCTACTCCCGCGTTTCCATTTACCGATCCTGTGTGTATTACCCTATAGTCACCGCTCCAAAAATCTCCTACTTCCGGCCAGCGCATCTCACTTATACCTACTATATCTAATCCTAACCTATCCATTTCTATCTTCAGATTTTCTAGCTTCCCTGCCTGTCTCATGCTTCTGACATTCCACGCTCCGACTCGTGAAATGCTACACTTCTTATTATGATTGCACTCGATCACGTCTCCCGGAACAGTCCTCACTCGGAGATCCGAAGTATACCTATAGGGTACATATTGTATTAAGGTTAAGCATATCTTATAATATTAAAATAACAATAATATATAATATTGTATATTATATATTATGTATAATATTAGAAATAACAATATAATCATGCGAAAATATTTTGCTATAATATGGTCCTCCAGTTAAACAAGACGTCTACTAGCTCAATTATTTATTTAACATTAAGCTTGAATGCATTATGAATATTTATGAATATTAAAAATTTAATCAAATATAAGTACATAAATGAGAAATACGTATGTACAGTATTGCTTATAGCTACAGTACTTAATCATATAATATAGCAAACCACATATAATAATATTACATTGATGGGTTTCTATAATTTCTAACGGTTTTAGTTAGATTACATCCACCTTACCTCAATTTTTTATTTGAACTATTTTGGATACGATACATAAAACAATTTTTATGTTTTACATGAAAAGCAGTAAATATTTAGAGTGAAAATAACTAGTGTTATAACCTACATGCATGTAATCCCTGTCATACTTAAATTATATTTAGTATAGTGTCACAAACGCCGGGAATATTCGAAACCATCAAGAGCGTGCGGAATTGACTTCCAGTGCGTTCTATACTAGAAGGTTCGCCAAAGTTCTTTATCTAGAAACGTCTGGAGAGACGTCCTACTGCCTATATAAGAATTGTGTCGTCAAAGTTAGCTTATAAAGTTAAAGTAGAAAGGAAGTTAGTTAGTTAGTTGGACTTGTAAATAGTGAATTTGTAAATAAGTGTTCGAAATAAAGAACTTTCTAGTATATTCGTTACAATATATTTAAATGAATTCGAACGATAATCTGACCATGTCCGCACTTTTATGCCATGAAGCACCAGAAATTCTCTTTTAAAGTTATAACAATTAAGGAAAAATATTTGAAGGCGTTGAAATTAATTCAAACGTGCAATACGTGAAAAACTATTAGACATTCCTTGAAAATTATAATACAGATAGTTGTGTCTTTTATAATTTTTGCTATTATTTATATTCGAGATATAAAAGTCCTGGAGATAATCTTTAGTATAGAAAGCACATATTATAATTAAGTGATGCAGTACATACGTATACAATATTATTCAATAAAATAGTTTAAAAATGTTAAAGAAGCAACCACTAATATTTGACTATTCTCATTTTGGTAAAGTTTTAACACGTTCCGAAAATATTAAGGATCTCGGTGTATACTTTGATGATAAATTATCGTTCTCTGGACATATTAATTGTTTGCCTCTTAATGTATAAAACCCTTGGTTTTATTAACCATTAGAAACGTGTCATAATTTAATAACACCTTAAAATCATTATATTTTGCGTTAGTTCGTTCAAAATTAGAATATTATTTATTTCGTATCCTCGATATCTAAATCACAGTAACTAACTGGGAAATGTTGAACGGCGTTTCTTAAGGTGTCTATCATTTCGCATAGACAATTATTATCCAATAAGAGATTACGACCATACTCTGCTTCTGCAGAGACTTAATATCCAGTCATTGGGCACTACAGGGGTGATTACTAGCCTCTCATTTTTATTTAAAATGTTCCACAATAGTATAGATGCACACCCATTGCCAAACATGTTCAATATACGCATACCTAGACTAGGCTATCGAGAAAAAAGTATGTTTTATTGCCAGCCAGCAAGAACTAATGTGCTGTTAAAATCGCCAGTGTTTGTTATGTCTCAGAATTTTAACGTAATTTTTTTTGTAACTTGTGATTTGAACAATTGTACTCATAATAAATTACTGTCTGTATTGAAACAACTTTCTACTGTTCTGTAAATGATATTCTACTGAAGTAACCGATTGTTTATTTGTATCAAAGTTATTTGTTAACCCTTTGTTACTTAATATATTTAAAAATTTTATGTGAAATTAATTTTTATAAAGAAAATGCATTTTAATGTTTACAAAACAGTTAATTTAGACCCATGTATTTAAAATAAAACAAAGATTCATTAAATCCACACTCATGTATAATTCACAGTATCCTATATAAATTCACAGTTAAATTCTGATAGACAGCCTCCCCAATGAGAGAACTTCAAATGAGCCCTTTAATCAATAAAATGCTTAATTGGCGAACGTGTTTAAATTACACACTTTAACGATCAAAACCTCCTTAATTGAATATATACCTATAGGTATAGTCTGTATAATGTGGCGGAGTAGCGAATTTCGTAGTAAACAAGATAATGTTTGATACGGTAAATCCCACACAGGCATTCGGGCCCATCTTGACTCGCCCCATACGGTGCCCATTCAAAATGTATACATGGAATATGTTTTCATTATCTTTTCATTTGTATACAATCTATGTAACTAATGAGAAACAGAATATAAACAGTTTATAAACAAATGCAACCATGAAATTTAAAGTATGAGTACGCTAAAGGTAGTATTATTTCATCAATTCAATGTATCAGGATATTTAGTACTAGTTTATTAACATATTGTGTGTTCTCTTTTTAACTCATAATCAATACACAAGTCATACGTGACCATACGTTTATTTAAATTATTGCCAAAATTTTATATTTGAGCAATTTGCATCTATATTCTTTAATGAAAAACTATGAAATAAATAAACTAACATTACTAATAAAAATCAAGATGTTTTTTATACTCCGCGAGAATGTTTTTATGATTTTACCAGACCAGATTTCAAATGAATAAATTGCGATCCCGTAGAGTACCAAAAGCTTTTCAATAGTTTTTAAATTTATTTTATTACATATTAGTAAGCTACTTTGTATAATTATTGTGTATTACAACTTTAGACGGCAAACAGTTGTAATATATTTTATACCACATTTATAAAAGTATTATGTTATGCAGGGATGTGTGTTCCATATAAATTAATTGAAGATTCTAATAATTTCCTTGTCCTTCACGATAAATACAACATTCTATCCCATTACATACGTAATACAATGCCAAGCAGATGCCAAAAGGATAATTATGTGTAATAGACATTACTCTTTACTATTAATACTAAACATTATAACAAATTAAAAGATAATTCATTTTAAGTCGATCAACACCTCGGTTTCGTTAACTCATAATTATTACACATAATAGCTATCATACCAAGCATCATACCAAGAAATACTTAATAAGTTTGAAGGCCTATATAATAACATTGACACCTCCGCCATTTCTTTGAACCGTGTTTGCCAGAAACTTACATTTGAGTATTTTGCGTTTATATTTATTAAAACTAAGCATTAGAGAAATATACTACTACTTATAAAAGTCAAGATGTTTTTTTATACACTTTTCCACGCAATTTTCTAGACCAGCTTTCACAAATGATAAATTACAATCCTATGGAGTACCAAGAGTGTTTCGAAGGTTAATATTGTTCCTAAATTTATTTTATTACACACTAGTAAGTTTGTTTGTATAACCATTGAGTATTATAACTTTAGACGGCAACAAATTTATTTAATAAACGAATATTTACGAAAAATAGTTACCTGGGAAAGCTATGTGGATTTCTTAGAAAATCGACATCTTCATCTAGATAGATTTCATCTATCTCGTTATTAAAGATAACTTGATAAAAATTGCCTCTCGTGGCATGCGTTGCCATATTAATATCTCGAAAATAAAAAATGTTTCGAGCAAATAGGTACTTCATATCTATATAATTAATGATCCTCTGTAAATGCCAGGATCGGTAATTTCTACAAAATCAGTCCATGTTGTGAAACCTGTACGCATTTATCAAACTAGAATCGTACTTAGATTTTTTGGAAAAGTAGATATTTATTTAAACATGTCACTATGCTTGTAATCTGCTTAGAGTTAATGTTGCAGTAATAAATTTAAATTGCAAATCATTAATGTCCAGAAGGAATTATGTATCATGAACATCGCCTTGCCAGAAATAAACGGTAAGGTTTTTGTTTAATACATTTCATTAAACAAATAACATATTTCGAAGGTAGTAAAGAGCAAAAACAATATCCAACGAGTATTAATAATAAAATGATAAATAAAATGTTTATTAATATAATGCAAAATTTTACTATCCGAGGGTAACATGCAAACTACAGAAAGAAGGAGTTTATACTCCAACCCATCTGCAAATACCTTATATAATGAGGACTGAACAAATTAGGTCAAAACAGGTATTCTCTTGGCTATATGCCAATTTGTCGTATTTTTATCTAACAGAGTTGGCACTAAAAATACAGTAATTGTTCTAAAACCACCAAGAAAGATGCAAAGTGTCACCTATCTCAGCATATCGTTAACTGCAGACTGGTTTCGACCTTTATATCTTGGGTCTCGTCAGTGCAGTGCAAACGAGTATACCTTCAACAGATAAAGCTCACATCTAGTAGACGTTGGCATATAGCCAGGAGAATAGCTGTTTTGACCTAATTTGTTTAGTCCTTATTATACAAGGCATTTGCAGATGAGTTGGAGTATAAACTCCTTATTTCTGTAGTTTGAGTGTTACCCTCTGATAGTAAAACTTTGCATTATATTGATGATCTCAATTTTTAGATTGTTCGAAACTACCAAGAGGTGGTATTTGGTACGTTCTACTGCGGTGGAACATAGCAACGTCTACTAGATGTGAGCTTTATCTGTCGAAGGTATACTCGTTTGCACTGCACTGACGAGACCCAATATAGAAAGGTCAAAACCGGTCTGCGGTTAACGATATCCTGAGATAGGCAACACTTTGCATCTTTCTTGGTGGTTTTAGAACAATCACTGTATTTTTAGTGTTAACTCTGTTAGACAAAATTACGACAAATTTTGTCATGTAATTCAGTACTCGGCATTTGGCATATAGTCAGGAGAATAGCTGCTTTGACATAATTTGTTTAGTCCTTATTATATAAGGCATTTGCCGATGGGTTGGAGTATAAACTCCTTATTTCTGTAATTTGAATGTTACCCTCTGATAGTAAAACTTTGCATTATATTGATGATCTCAAGTTTTTACTTCGATTTAGATTGTTCGAAACTACCAAGAGATGGCGTTTGGTACGTTCTACTGCGGTGAAACGTAGCAACGTCTACTAGATGTGAGCTTTATCTGTCGAAGGTATACTCGTTTACACTGCACTGACGAAACCCAAGCTAGAAAGGTCGAAACCGGTCTGCGATTAACGATATCCTGAGATAGGTGACACTTTGCATCTTTCTTGGTGGTTTTAGGAGAGTCACTGTATTTTTAGTGCTAACTCTGTTAGACAAAAATACTACAAATTTTGTCATGTAATTCAGTGCTCGGCGTTTGGCATATAGTCAGGAGAATAGCTGTTTTGACATAATTTGTTTAGTCCTTATTATATAAGGCATTTGCAGATGGGTTGGAGTATAAACTCCTTATTTCTGTAGTTTAAAACGTTTATTAATAATAAAGTGATATATGAAAATAAATATAAAATTAAAAAACTGCTTTATAAAACACAAATATATTGTTTTTCTTTTAACATTAATAATTTAAATAACAATAACATGTATGCTTATACCGGGTGTCCAAAAAGTCTGGAAACTGTCAGATATCTCATAAAATACACATTGGATACAAAAAATAAAAAACATTTCCTTGATAAATTTAAAAGCACTATCCAATGATACCAAACACAACTCTCCACCTTCGCTCCTTGGGGTGAGGCGGGTGGTAACTTTAAAATCTTAAATACGTACCCCTACTTTTTATTGTAGAATCACATTCTACGGCAAAAATTACCCCAAGTTTATCTAACACGTTTTTTCGATTTGAGACAGATGGCGCTGTAATCACAAGCATATTTTTTTTTTTTTCATAATTTGCCTCTCACCATCGGGGTGGTTGTTTTAGGTGAGCTCCCTTGACTTTCACCACCCAGACGATAACGGCAAAATCCCCTACTGAATGAGATGTTCAAGTTGGTGACCTTTAGCTATTTGACAGTGTCCCAATCGTACATACATGTTATCAATTACTTTCTGCAAAGTTTCCGGTATTATTATATTAGAACACTGTATTATCCTTTACCTTAATTCATCGATATCTGTCGGTTTTGTTTTGTACACATTATTTTTTTAAATAGCCCCAATAGTAATAATTTACAGGAGTTAGATCAGGTGGTCTTGGTGGCCCCTTAATCGCACCCCTTCTACCAATCCAGCGCACAGGGAAAGTGGTGTTTGATACACTCCGCGCAATCAGCGCAAAATAACATTCAGCCGCATCCTGCTGAAACCAAATATTGTCTAACGCTATACCAGCAATATGTTGGATTTTTTTATTATTTTTTTTATTGTCTGATTGTTCAATAAATCGACATACTTGTTACCTGTCAAATTACCATTGATGAAAAACGGCCCAATAATTCGGTTGCACAATATTCCAGCCCAAACATTAATTTTTTATGGATGTTGTGTATGGGAATCCCTCATCCAATGAAGAATCTCATCGGACCGATATCGCATATTGTGCCTATTGACCTCTCCACTCAATTGAAATGTGACTTCATCAGAAAGACATATTCAGAAAGAAAATTCTCCATTTTCGTCACATCGTCTCATCATTTCGTCTCAAAACTAAATAGTTTTGTGTATAAAAGTAAGTAAATAGTAAAAGTTTTAATCATCTGCAGATGATGCCAACTTTGTTGGCGAAACGCGTATTGAGTATAGTGTATAGTGTTTTGGTGTTTTGTGGAAAACTAAGTCGGTGTTAATAAAAAATGAAGGTTTCTATTTAGCATTTGAAAATTTCCCTCCACTTTCCCTCCTCGCAGTGGTGGGAGGGTATTAAATTTAACACTATTGAATAGCTGTGTTTAAGCAAATGAACTCGTACTTTATTATTTTTCATTCTTCCATAGAATTTTTTAGAAATTACGAAAAAAAAATTTGCAATTACAGCGCCATCTGTCACAAATCGAAAAATTTTTTTCGGACAAACTTGACGCAGCTCTTACCACAGAATCCGATTCCATAATAAAAAATAGTGGTACCCATTTAACATTGTAAAGTTTCCCCCCGCCCCATCCCAAGGGGTGGGGGTGGGGGGTCGCATCTGCTGTCATTATATAGCGCTTTTAAAATTATTAAGGAAATGTTGTTTCTTTTTTGACCGTTTCCAGACTTTTTCGACACCCGGTATAAAAGATATGCATCAAACAATAATCAATAATAAAAATAGTAGGTAATAAATATAAGTAAATGAAATATTATTTCAAAATAATATTTCATAAAAGTAAATCTAAATTATATGTTAAATAGAATTAAATGTTACAATCATCTTGTAACATTTATTACAAGATGGTCTTATTTGAAATTATAGTATCTACTCTACAAGGCTAATATTGCTCTTAAGTCAAAATCCGTGTTTAATAACAATGAATTTATTTATATAGAAATGGTTTATATATACAATTATGAAGTACAATGTAAATAAGCAAAAATATCTCACAGAAGTTAACTTGATTGTGAGTAAATTTACATTTAAGTACATACAATCGTAATATATAGCATACATATTTTATAAAGAGACAAAAACAACTATAACACCCTACTAAAAACGAATTTGTGTAATATTACATGAAATACAAGTACACATTTTAAGTAAGTATAACAAAATATATAAATGTGAATACAAGATCACATAAATGAATATAAGTAAATTATGGTAATATCTGCTGAAATAGTTACTATTGTGTGAATTATGTTGCGCACCCTATGTACTCGAGATGTTTTTTATATACAATTTTTTTGAAAGAAAATATTACAAAGTTCTTATACTTTGCAATTTTTTAGTATTAAATAATTTTCACACCAAATATTTAAAACTTCTGTATCATATCGCTTTTATAATGAAATACGAACTAAACTCTACAGCTCATCCTTTCTTCACCGATCTTAAGATTCACCCAAACACCAACCGTGTCCTCGTTTTATGCTGTACAGTAAATATTCGAATTAGATTTTTACATTTTTATACTCTAACAAATTTCTTTGCCAAATTTCGTTACAGAGTAAATTTTGTACTTTTTCTTTAAACAAAAACGAAATAGGTCCATCTTATCCAAAAGTTACCAACATTTAATAAAATTTAAATAGCATTTTACGTAACAGCTTATAAAAGTAATCACCAGAACATGAACAAGGGAGAAACTTAATTTCCTTGATTCCTATCCGGGGACCGATAAGCAATAAGCGATACAATAAGGACATTATAAATTGGTTATCCATCTTGTATTCATGCCGCTTTTTGTGGTATTATTTACTGATAGCGATCATATTGGACGTCTAGTATACACTTAACATTAAGTTGTTGAGTCGATAGATGAAAAAGTGGTCCAGACGGATCCCTAATCGATATTGATTCACCATCCCCTATTTTAGGTCTCTAGTTTTATGAGTGCTACGTTTCAGTTTCATACATGTTAGTTATAATATCCATTGGAAATGACGACCGGGTTACATTTTCGTAAGTGTTAGAATGTCGTAGTTTTCTTGAGGGACACTAAATCTACCGGCACTTCAGTTCTACCCTTACCGATTAAATGGGAGGTCCTTATAATAAGGGATATTCTTTACAATTTAACGCAGGTAACAGTCAATGTTGTCAATTTATTGAATTAAATAGTTAATGAAACCACATTTAAAAGTATATTTTATTTTATTTGTTACTAAATGTGACTAAAAATAGAAGAACAGAAATATTACTGATACGTTTTTGAGTTTTCTATATAAATAGATAATTCACTCTTTATTCATTTACACATTTTTTCAAGTTCTCAAATTTTTACTGGCTTACTATAAATATTTATTAAATTTTAATCTGATTTTTATAATATGATTGCCCATACAGAGTAGACTGTTAAGAAGGTAGTACGAATTATAGTAAAAGGGAAATTCAAAGGGAAATTTTAGAGAAGTTCATCTATAAGTAGATTGCATCAAAAATAGTATTTTATAAAGTGTCGTCATTTCAGATAAATTTGTCATTTTCGATTTTTAGATAATCGTCATATTGTCACTAAAATATATTAAGTTATATATATATATATATATATATATATATATATATATATATGTGTGTGTGTGTGTGTGTGTGTGTGTGTGTGTGTGTGTGTGTGTGTGTTATTTTTAATGTATAAACTTCACTGATTTTATTGAACATCAATTTAATTAAACTGACCAATTCATAAAAATATTCACATTTCTATGTGGAGTAAAGTCCTTTTGCAAAGTTTTTATTTCAAATTCATTATAAAAATCAAAATATGTTCCCTAGATATATTCAAATAATTTTAAATCTAGTATAATAGTACTATTTAGTATCCTTTAACATAGTGTAAAAAGGGTACCGAGATTTTAAGGATTTCTTTTTAAGGAACTAAATTTTATTTAATACCAATTCGCAGAAACCTCTAAGAAATTTAACGAGCAGAAAATTGTGAATATCTCGAAGACAGCGACATCTTGTATAGAGCTATTTTTATGTAAAGTGATTATAAATGACATTATCTAACATCATTTTCAATACTACTTGTTCAATACTTCGTATACTTATACATTACTTGGTTACATTTTCGTGCACATGATTCCGCACTTATATTTGACGATAGCTTTGATGCATTTTCTGTTTTCTTTTTTTCTGCTTGTCGTGATTTCAGAGACAAGCTTTATAGCTAAATGTAAGGCAAACTGTGTGAAGATTACAAAGTTTAATGACAGTTCTATAACTCCAAGAGGTAGTTTAGCAGTATAATTGAGTGCCTACTTTATTTTTAAAGAAGAGTTAATAAATTGTCCAAGTGTATTTCAAGTTATAAACAAAAAAATAATAAGAAACATCATAAAAATAGGGAACTAGCACTACATAGGCGCATTTTTTGTATTTAGTCTTTCTGTATTTTCTATTTTAAGTATTATATTGTCAAAAAAATGTCAATAACTTGATAACGAGTATCGATGCAGATAAGCTTATTATTTTGCTTATTATTTTAATTTTAGTACATTCGTAGTGGAGCTTATTTAATATCACATGTACATAGGCAGAATTATATAGTATAATGTACAGAATTGCATTTTCATTTTTAATTGCATTTGAGGGCCGGTCATTGACGTTGCTTATATTATTCACAAAGCATATATAAGTTCTGTGACTTTATTATACTGATTCTTATTGAATTTGAATCCAGCAGTAGACAACCATAATGATAGCTTTCCTGAAAGGCTTAGGGAGACAAAAATTTTGTTTGGTTTTGGAACAACAGTTAAACAGTATAACAACGGTTCTTTCCTACTGACTATATCATGGAACTCCGCAAAATATCATGATACGGAAATCCGTTTCTTTGATATCATACGTACTGTGTTAATATTAAATATGTTTTAATCAACGCCCAGTACGCTTATACGCACTTAAGTGTACGAATGAGAAATAATATATAAAGAAATTATATCTGGTAGTTAGCAGCAAATTCTATTGCCTTCAGACGATTTGTAAATGGATATTATTACGCTCTATTGCTTTAAATTATAGGCCAGGCGTAGAGACTGTTCTTTAGTTATTACATTTTACGTTATTTGCCTATTAACGAACTAATATCTCTAATGATATAAAGAGAACAATTGCCTATGTGAGTCGTTAGTCTCTTGAAAAACAGAGTAAAAGCATTTATATCTGCCTAGCTACAAAGATAAATTTTCCATAACACGATTGAATTTTACTGGCACAGTACTTATTGTTTTATTGTAGCACGTATTTCTCTTTCTGATCACGTATCTACTTAGGAGAAGTTGAAGGATGAAAAATTTGTAACGGATTGAAATAGCTAATACTGAAGCTATGTAGGAAATCTCTTATAAATAACTTTTTGTAGTTAAATGTTGCAGAACTAATATTAATAAATGTAAGTGAAATTAACCGTGTTAAAACATTGGTGAAACGTTTCCATGAAAATTTATTCCAAAGAAGAATTGTAGCCAAATTGTTCTTACAAATATAGTACCATGATGAATTTCATTAAACAATATTATAGCGGCTAATAACCATAGCTATTGATGATATTATATAAGGAAAAACAATAAGAATAATCATTTAACGCATGAAGCTTAACAAGATAACTATCAATATCTAACAAGAATTTGCAACTATTGTAATCATTAAGTGTCTATATACACTAGGCATAAAAATTAAGGGATGTAACTGTAACTCAGAGAAGAAACTATTCTTCTTAAAGCATTTTTAAAAAAGAAAATTAAAACAAACATTCACGGACTTCAATAATGTTTTTCAGTGATATCATCATAAAGCTTTTTTAGATAATTTTATCCGTTTTAATTTTAGTGGTCTAAAAGCCTTGTACGATGATCTCTCGCTGAGTCATCGTCGTTCACAGCAAAAAAGTTTTTTGAAGTGAATACTTCTTTGGCGGCGTTCTGATATTTGACGAGAATGGAGAGTGAATTGGAAAAAATGTAACGTTTCCAGATTTCGTTACACGAGAGAGAAAAAAGATATAACGTAGAGAGAAGGAGAAAGAGAGCTATACACCATATATATATATATATATATATATATATATATATATATATATATATATATATATATATATATATATATATATATATATATATATATATATATATATATATATATATATATATATATATATATATATATATATATATATATATATATATATATCAGTTTAGGCTATCCGCGTCTCCCTATTATCGCGCATGCGCGCGTTATAGATGTACGCGTCCAGGCGCTATATATTAACAGCACGCGTGTGTACCGAATATTTATCATAGTGTTTTGTAATTATTTACGTTATTTACATCTGTGTTCTGTGATTATTTGATAATATCCTTGAACCGTTTAACTTGTTAAAATCTAGAAGATATAATATATTTCATTCACTGCTCCCTACTGGTTTACAGCCACACAGGTGCAAATGCACTTGGAAGAGGCGAAAACAAAATCCCTTTGATTCTCGGGGGAGATTGCGATGTAAATTTCGAATCCAATGATTCTTTGACGTTGACTAACTTTCTTCGAGAAACATTTGGTCTGCTTATAAATAACAATCCCAAAGAATCGACAATAAAATCCGGAACAACAATAGATGCAATTTTTACACGTTATCTAGAAAATATCGAATCACGAACATATATTTCATATTTTAGTTATCACAAACCAATCATATCAGTATTACCAATTGAACCACCAGCCGATGATAGTGTAGATAATGAATGAACCAAATATTTTTTACACAAATTTTATATTGTTATATTTCTTTTGACATAATTCCTCTCCCTTTCTCTCTCTGTCTCTCTCTCTCTTTCAATCTCTCTTTCAATCTCTCACTCTTAATCTCTCTCATTCTCTATTCTAAAGAAGGTTTCACTTCTATCACGTGTACTGTGCTGCACATGATTTTTTTTCGCATTCTTTCTAACTAATTACATTTTTTGATAAAAAATACGGATTATTGCTAAAAAACGTTTTAAAACTCAAAAAGTGAATGAAAAATTTATTCTTAAATTGATTTTTAGCAAAAACGAAAAATTCAATAATTCCGAACACAATGAAACAAAAATCTTCACTGCACATTTAAATTTTGAGGATTTCTTTAAGATAGTTTGAGGTTGAAATTTTTTCTCTCTAGACTATTTTTTATTGAAGTTATCAATAAAAAGTTGATAATATTCAAGTCCTGAATAATATCAATATTTGTTGTAATAAATAAGAAAATAATTGTCTGCGGGAGAGGGTGCAGTGTCAATAACGACTTTTATTTCAAAATATACCCCCTTAAAAATTAAAATTAATACCCATATAAAACGAAATAAAGACATTCAGTTTTAAATGAAATAACTTGTACTCGTACAATAAATTATATAGCGATTATTTTAATGAAATGAAGTAACTGAACTCATTAATTCCTATACGTATGAAGTTCTACATTTCACTATAACTGTAAAGAAATATGTTGAGTCAACGTAATTTCTGTCAGTAAATACCAAACTCAACAAAAACCAAACCCTATAACCTACCCCAATAAAAACTATTAGTCCAGCCAAATTCACGCGAATAGCTCCGCCGAAATTATCCTCGCCGAGGATAATTCCTTTACCCTCATAGATCTAATTCAGGCGACCCTAAATTTCATTTATTACCACTATGTCGTATATAACTGAGAAATATGGCACATTGTATAAAATTAACAGTTTTGCCAGCACAGCTTTTTATTGGTATCTAAAGTCATTGGTCATGGTGTCGAGGATCGTATGTGTACGTTTCCAAATTGATTGACTTCGATTTTCACACTCACATAAATGGACATGTGTTGATGGGCTGTGTTCCAGACATAATCGATTGGAACCCAAGATAAATTACTAATACGAAGCGTCTATAGGAAATACCCTTTATCAAATAATCCCCAGATATCTTGGACTGTCATCGAATAACGTAAAAATACAATCCGTAGTTACATATAAGTTAATTAATCTCGCAAATTCTTAAATGTATCTTAAATGTAAATCGGTATTTCCTGTCTGTTTTATCTAAATGGATCCCGGTTTCAGTGTTCTTAATATTTTGACCTTATCTGCAAAGGATAAACAAAGGCATGTACAAACCACTATAAGCATTAAATTCTACAAGAATGAGTTCACTTTTTTGTACTGTTCTTAGACAATTATACAATGGAGTCCATAAGTAAATAATAAATCTACGCGATATATATAGAAATTTAGATAATTTTCTATGCGATTTATATAGAAAATTAGTTTTAAATAAAATCCTCAAATAAATAAATTTTTAATTGGAAAATTGATAAATTTAATTCTAATATATTTTTGATCAAAGTCTTATACCTCTTTCTTTCAAGTCTTTTAGAGGGATAATACCTTATTTAAAATATTTAACTGGAATGGAGGATACTCGAATTTTAAACGGGTTTTAATTCTCTATTCAACAATATTTTTTATTGTATCTATTCTTTATCAAGATCAAATGTATACATTAACCAAAAATGTCCATTATTAGTGTAATACAATGATATGTCTGACAAAAAAACATTTATCTTAAATAGATCATTCTACAAATAGAACTATAGACACTGAAATAGAAAAAAAACACATTTCATGATGGAAATATCCTAATAGATATCCTAAAAATGGAAATATCCTAAAAATTGGAATTGTAAATAATGAATAATAAAATTATGGAATCATATATGTTTTGATGATACAGCAACTGGTCAGCCTTATTTCCATTTCTTATATAATTTCTTAGTTCCAGAGTCAAGAAGATTTATCTCTGATGATGGTAACCCTAATGAAATTAATAGAAACATTTTATATTAATAGAGGTATAAAATATATTGAAATAAAAGTAAAAGCGTATCTTAATAAAGTTTTCCCAGTCAGTGAAGTCGGTCGGTAGACGTGGTAAACTGAATGGCCAATTCATTCCTCGGATTTGAGTCCGCTTAATTATTTTCCATGAAGTTACTTAAGTCGATTTCAGATCGTTATACATCAGATGTTCACAAAAGAACTTCAATTAGAGAATAAAACAAAACAGCCTAGGAACGATACAGATGTTTTAAAAGAATGTTACCGCTTCTATTAATATGAAGAACAAAGGACTCATAGTTTTAAAACTTAAACTATTTAATTTTAAAATTGTATATACAATACTTCATATTATCAAAAATGTAACATTTTTTACAAAAATAAATTAGAAAAATTAATGAATCCTCGTATTAAACTTAGATAAGAATATTTAAGAGAATAACAGCACTACAAGGGGGTTGCAGGTAGAGATCAATTCAATATATTATTAAAAATGTAATTATACTATGCACATACATTGTTACCATTGTTAAAGTAAAAAAATTTGTTTGTTGTTTGAAGAATTTCATTCCATGAAAAGGTTAAAAATGCAAAGCTTTTTTTCTACAAGGGAATCGCATTTAAAGATTAATGTACTTTTTGTCATATTTCGCTTATGACCTATTAACATAGCAGTTTTCTAAACTTATTTTTCCGTCGCATTTTGAAAATATATGCCAATCATACTTAACTTCAATTAAGTAAAACTTAATTATAAAATAAAATATATAAAATATCATTTCAAATCCGTCAACAAATTCTGATAAAATTAACAGAGTGCAACTAATTAAGGGCTCCAGGTTAGGATAAAGCTATTTATATAATATAATAATAATACATGCTACATATATAATTACATAATAATTATAAATATTCTAGTTTGACATATGAAATCATAGATATTATAATGTATAATGAGCACAGGTATGCATTCTGTAAAATAATACTAAATTTTTAACGTCTTTAATATGTATTTTAAAAATATAAGGGGACATTTTCGATATATTTAAAGTTAGTATTGGCTCTATTTTAGGTAAATCTGTCAAAATGCCTTATTATACAGTGCTATTCAAAAGTCCCCTCCCCCCCTCTTATCTTTGGAACGATTATACATAAACTAGTGAAATTTGGTAACTGAATATTAAGGGTTGTAAACCTCCCTACTAGTGATGATAGATGACGTATGCGTCAAAGATGACGTCACAAGGTCATTGTAACCAACTATTTTAAATGGAACCCTATGGCAAGCGACACCTCTTTTAAAAGGTATTGAAAAAACCTATTCAATGATACTAATATTGTGTCTTTTTACGGCAGTTTTGACAACTGGCTTTCAAAAACCGCAAAGCTGTGAAGAATTAAATCAGTTAATAATAAAATTTAAAATTCAAGCTCCGCCACTGGATAGTTGGATAGTAAATAATCTGACGTTTTTGCAAGTCTCCCAAATTTGATGTTTTTTTAGTTGTCAAAGTTTTTATACATTTAATAATTTGTGTATTGTTGATCGAACGTTTAACTGTTTTAGTACCTTGTGGTAATTTTAAAATATTTGTACATTCAATAATTTGTTAAACTGTTGTGAGCTGAACGTTTAAGTGCTTCAGAAAAGAGAAATGGTACGTGTTGTAGG
Source organism: Rosalia funebris (assembly GCA_037954035.1). Taxonomy (NCBI): domain Eukaryota; kingdom Metazoa; phylum Arthropoda; class Insecta; order Coleoptera; family Cerambycidae; genus Rosalia; species Rosalia funebris. The sequence continues at coordinate 26,597,271 of JAZFAV010000011.1, forward strand.
TGATAAAGTAGCAGCGATCCTAATACTTGGTGAAACTGGAGAGAATATTCATGCAGCAGAACGCATTTTTAATGAAAGGTTTCCCGATCGCCCAGTTTCGAGGACTTATTTGAGAGAGCTTCTTCGTAAGTTTAAAACAACGGGTAGTATTAATGATGCAAAACGATCTGGCAGACCACAAATTTCTGATGAGAAAAAAATTGATATTCTGGCAGAAGTAATAGTGCACAGAGTGCTGAAAAAAAACAAATTTCACCCATACAAATTAAAAATGGTTCAACATCTCTCAGACGACGATCCAGACCGAAGACTGCAATTTTGTGAAAATATGGAGACTAAAACTAACCAACAGCCAGACTATGTCAAAACAATTTGTTTTAGTGACGAAAGTACTTTCTATCTAAATGGAAATGTAAATACACAAAACGTGAGATATTGGAGTGACGCAAATCCTCACTTGTTTCGTAAAACACATACTCAGTATCCCGAGAAGGTCAATGTTTGGGCAGGTATACTGGGAAACCACATCGTTGGGCCTGTTTTTTTAAATACCAACTTAACCGGTGAGGTGTATCTGCAGATGTTGCAAAATGCAATAGAACCGTTAATCCTTGAAATTTTGGAAGATAATCAAGATGAATTCGACATTTTAGAAATAACATTCCAACAGGATGGTGCTCCTCCACACTATTACGGCGCAGTAAGACGGTATTTGGATGAAGAATATCCTGGTAGATGGATTGGATGACGAGGTTCAATGGAATGGCCGCCTCGATCACCGGACCTCACACCTTTAGATTTTTTTCTGTGGGAATATCTTAAATCGAAGGTTTACGCCACTCAGCCTAACAATATTGATGTTTTAAAACAACGTATTATTACAGAATGTAGGGCTATTTCCGCAGACACATTTGAAAAAATACGAGAAGAGTTTCGCAATAGGATGTTTTACTGTCAGGAAGTAGATGGAGCTCACTTCGAACAATTACTATAAGTAGGTACTGATTCTTGAATCTGTAATTAAAATTATTATCCAAGTTTACTGATTACTGATTTAATCCATCAAAACTACCATAAATACAAACAATATTAGTATCATTGAATCACGTTTTTTCGATACCTTTTAAAAGAGGTGTCGCTTGCCATAGGATTCCATTTAAAATTATTGCTCACAATGACCTTGTGACGTCATCTTTGACGCATACGTCATCTATCATCACTAGTAGGGAAGTTTACAACCCTTAATATTCAGTTACCAAATTTCACTAGTTTATGTATAATCGTTAAAGAGATAAGAGGGGGGGAGGGGACTTTTGTATAGCACTGTATATTATTTCTGAATACATAACCATTTAAAAGTATCTCATATGAATCAAATTATTGATATAATTTGATGAGCTATTCTGATGATCATCATCTTGTCTAGGAATAAGTCTTTGGAATGTAACTTTTGATATAATTATCATCAAAACTAAAATATATTAAGATGAATAAATTTCATGTCAAATACATAGTCAGTTAAGTCTTTACATGAACCAATCAATTGAGTGTAAGTAATTTGATGTGTTTTAACCGATCGATCACTATTGTTTGGTTAAAATTTGATTTCAGTGATTTATTATATAAAAATCTTTAAACGCATAAATTTATAATATATCTATTATGCTCCCCTTAAATATGAATAATGCAGCTATAAATCTATATTTCGTTGGTAAAGCTGTCACCCTCAGCAGAGAGTGTGATACCTTCAAAATGTCCATATAATTATGTACTCGTAATATACATATATCTTTGATTATTTAATTTGTAGTTGCAACAGTTGTCTCGACTTTAATCTATAAATTTTGTATTTTGGATATTAAAATTTCGTCTTTGTCTAAAATATCGTTGACAATCATTTCTACCAAATCGTTGTAGTGACAAGTTTGATGGTGAATGAGAATAAAATGTACTTCCTATTTCCTTAAAATTGTATCCTTGCAAATATTCATGATCAGAAGCCTCTACATTAAATTTCTTTAGATATTCTTGACATAAGGTACCTACTAACTATTGCTTTCAGGTTTAGTATCATCAAATTAATTGGACGTTAGCAATACGTATTTTATATACTAGTATTAAACTTCAGAGTAATTTTTTTATGTTGCATAGTTATTGCATTTAAAATACTATGTTAATGCTGATTTTGTTTTATTCCCTTTTAAATTCAATTTATATCTAATTTATGCTATATTATTGATATCTTCCATATCATTATTTAAACAGTACATTTAAAGATACATATTTTCTCTAGGGTTCCTTGAAGAACAACTTCTCTTAAATCAGTTTTAAAAACCGAATTTATTTAATTACCTTTGGTTTTTTAATTAAAGGCTGTGGAATTTAGTTTATCTTTATTTGTTATCTTACCCCCCTTTGAGAGATGATGAACCCTTAAGTATCTACCAGCATGCTGTATTACAAACTATACTTCTCTATTACTCTTAGCATATTTTTTCCATATATGTCCTTATTTATTTTTTACTTCATGTGACTAATTTATTTACTTAATATGCATTAGAAAATTGCCTTAGTTTATAAAAAATTCCCTTAATTTATAAAAATGGTCGTATATATAGAATAGTAAATATTACTACATGTATGCCAGCACTTCACTCATGTTTATAAAATCCCATTCTTAAGAAAAATAGTTTAATTTTATCCAAGAGCGAGCACATCTCTACAAAATAAGGCAATGTGTAAAACAAATAGCCCTACTAGTACTATTCTCAGTGCTCGTCATCTATTATTTCTTCAAGTCGCCAGTTTACACTGAAGTGCATTGTGCCAGCTACACAACCTACTGGGAACTGTATACAAAGAACAATTTGATTCAATTTAAGAAACAATTCTCCTTCAAGAAAGACACAGACTCCTCTATTATCCTTTATTATTCTTCTCCCTTGTCTTATATTGAACTTAAAAGGTAACCAAAATCTGCTATTATAATCCGAATTAATATTTCCGCATTTAGAAAACAACTACAAAACATACCTTGTGTGCAGAACGTCGGCTTAGTTGACGAGAGGCAGTGAGAGTTAATTGGAGCCCTTAAATATAACATTAAATTCTGAAGAGACTATCTGTGGCAGCACCAGAATATATCTAAAATATTTATTTTATGTGAGCATATCATATTTCTATTAAATACATGAAACATAATTAAATATATGAAATAAAGTCAACGATTCAACTACCCACTTTCAATTAGAAACATTACCAAATTGCTAAAAATGTAAAAACGTACTTGATGATATGATCGAAAACTGGCGATCAATGACATCCAATCGATAAAATGTATAAAAATCTTACGTCTTCAAACTGATATATTTTATCAATATATTTTATTTTGGGATTAATAATGACAATTATAAATCAGTCCTCATTATGCAATTTAATTCACTTTAGTTTAGTTTAATTTTATTGTATCATTTAGGATACAGTCGATTCATACATACGAGTGTTACGACAATTCATAACAACATACAAACAGTGCACACATATATAGTATACACATATTTCTATGTATGTATGTCACACAGTTAATAAGTAATGTAGAAATCATTAAATACCCATAAATAAACGTAAACTATTCTAAACTATGTATTATAATAAAGAGAATCCTTATAAAACGAAGCTTTATGTAAAGGGACAAAGAAATTTTCATGGTATATTTAGAGAGATCATTTATACAGAGTCAAATTAGTAGTAGACATAAAACAAATCCCTGAGGTACACCTAGCACAATCTACTGCACATCTAATATTAAACCTAGATATTTAACACTTAACGTTCTTTTGTTTATTTATTTCTCTAATAATATCTCCCTTACTCATCATATGAATATAAATGATATGTGAATTTTGTCACTTAAAAGTCCCATATACAGGGTGTCCCAGAATAAGCGCACAATCTCTCGGATGTATACAGGGGACGTTAAAATAATATGACAAGTTCCTATAAAAGTTTTCCCCAAAGGGCTCCCCTACGGAGATACAGGCCCCTAAAGGACGCTGAAAATCGATTTATTTTTAATAACTTTTAAAATACTTTGTGTAATTTAATTATTTTTTGAGACTCCTTAAAAATTGACCCATGAAAACAATTTGGCTTATTTGGTTTGCCAGAGACAGACTAGTTGTAGCTCAATAATGTCAATTTTTTGTACACCCTTTACGATAGAGACATAAAAATAATATTTTTAAATAGCTTGAATCCCAAACTAAAAAAAGGCACTGTGGCTTAATATCGATAAAATTAACTGTTTTCGAAAAAGAAACGATTTTTGTTTAATATGATTTTATTACATCCGTAAAGAGAAGTAAACCGATGAAATTTGCATTCTTTCTGAACCTTTTTAAAAAAATGCCACTTTTATTTACATTTGTTTTTTCTTTGTTTTTTGTTGCTATAGTTGCTTTTATTAAAAAAAATCGATTTTCAGAGGCGTCCTTTAGGGGCCTGTATCTCCGTAGGGGAGCCCTCTGGGGAAAATTTTTATAGGAACTTGTCATACTATTTTAACGTCCCCTGTATAAATCCGAGAGTTTGCCCACATATTCTGAGACACCCTGTATATAAGATTAGTCATAGAATATAAGCCATTTGGCCCGAAATATATAGATATAATCAAATTACACAGTGTTTATTATAATTTGAATTACCATTTTATTAAAATTATGCTAATTAATTAAAACTAATTGATTTTTGATAGTTTTTGACATAAAATAAATCTATATTTTCGCAATGTTAAACTAGGCATATCTAGATATCTTTAAATAAATATAACCCTAAGTGAATGGAAGACTAAGGTGTTAATCATAATTTCACATAATTTTATCTTGCGCCCATAGGATTTTACATTTTGTTTTTTATGTATTTAATTTATTTTCACATTAACTATATTGTCGATTTCATTTCGAATTTAATACTATAAATAAACATATAATAATATTATATTTTATAGTATCTTATATATAATATCGATTTATAATATCACAAATCTGAACACGCAGTGTTATATATCAATAAATATTATAATACAAGTAAAAGACTTTTTTATACTTTTTTACTGGCGATAGAATAAAATAGAATACATTAACTAGGTCGACAATTTTTTTCCTTTTGTAGTGAGTGGACTAGACGTTTCTGAAGAATTTAGGATTTTCATGCCCTCAGAACGAGTCCACTGATGAAATTTTCCGAGCACATCAGATTTCGGCATGTTTTAAACAATATAATACAAGCACCGAATTTTCTTTCCAAAATAGCTTCCGATATTCTTTTACCTTCAATTTTCATTTTGAATAATCCTTAATCGATTTATTCCGAGATAACATAACCGCCTTTTTAGTTTTACACTCAAAGGTGAAATTTTGACGGAAAAGATGTATTTAAATATTTATTATTTAAATGATAACGTTCTGGATGCTTGCGTGAATGTTATAGAATCCCTTGAACCAGGATTTGGGCTCAGATTTACAAAATGTAAGATAGTGAATTTAACATGATTGATCACAATTCTATTTTTGATTTTGTACAAGGCTTAGTGCCTTCAGATTTTTGAGATTGCTTGTGGTTTTATTTTGTATCATTTGCATTCAGAGTTAATGGAAAATAAAATTAAATCCCAGTCAAGTTCTCTTATTTTTACGGTATCCGTATGTTTTATTGACTGGTGTCCTTAGTAAATAAATAGTTTTGGTACATCAAGATTCTAAGATACATGACTAATATATTTCTTTAAACTAATTTTGTTTATTCAGCTCTTTTCAGGACCACATTTTCTTTTATTGGAAGTTTTTTAAGTTCTTAATTAGTATACCATAAAATAGTTGTCTGTCATACTGGATCCCCTGTCTTGAATTGTAAATGTGACCTCAAATTAAACACCAAAACTTTTATCAACCAAATGATGAGTTTTCTCCGTGATATTTTAATCTGTCTTTTCGTTAACTGCTCATTTTTCAATTTGAATTTAAAATTATTGATATGCCATATTTTGTGAGAAATGAAAATTCAAAACGGAGATGAAACTCTAGACTATGCGGTAAGAGGTTTTAATAAACTTTTCTTGCTTGTGTTTTCAAATATGACTAAAAATGGTAACGTCAGCTACTTCAGATATTTTCGAAATTATATTTTTTCCATATACAACTCAAAGAACTGTAAGTTCATTGAATTGCTTAATCAGGAGATTCAAAAATAGTGATCTGTCATACTAGATCTGGAATCTTTAATTGTTTAAATACGAGTTCAAATTACACACCACCTTTATCAATCATATACCTAACAGTTTTCTTCACAGTGCTGTAATGAGTTTTTTTCGATCAGCTTCTTATTTCTCAATATATGTTTTATATTATAATATAGTTACAATCTAGTCTAAGACTAATGAGTAACTTATTTCTAATCCTATTATAGTAAATTACTTAAATTCTAAGAGTTACCCATTGATGTCTTCTTAACCATTTATGATAAGTATAGTACTTTCTCTTGTGCACTACTATGCTTTTAATTTCACTTAAACCACTACATTAATTCGTGGGGTTTAATCCTCTTGAGTCTTCTTATTTGGTTGGAGTTATCAAGGAGCTGGATGGCCTTGATATTCTCATGTTGTAGAAGTCTTCTTTCGTGACTTCTTGTAAATTTTTGAATATCTGTCTCAGCGTATTGTATTTCAAGATTTCGGTAGATATCCTTATTTCTTATATACATAGGTGCACTAATGATATTCCATAGTACTTTATTTTGAAAGGTTTGTATAATTTTAATATTTGACTTTCTTGTTACAACGCCAAAGTTGAATACCATAAGACCACACCAATTTTAATATTTGCTTATACAAGAGGAACTTATTATGTATCCAAAAGGCTGAATTCCTACCCAGGAACCAGCACATTTTCTTATATCGTATACCTAATTCTTCTCTTTTCTTCTATTACGTGAGCTTTCCAGTGGAGCTTCGTATCTAAGATAAGACCGGGATATTTCGCTATATTGGCATATGAGACTACTCGTCCATTCTTACTTATTGGAATATGTTGTGTGTGTCTATTAGTGAAATCGATATGAACTGATCTTTTTCATTTAATTTAATTTTTCATTTCTTGGTATAGTTTTTGAATTTATAGATGGCACTTTGAAGTGTATGAGCTATTTCTGTATTAAGTTTTCCCTTTGCTATTGTGGTAGTATGTCGGCATACTAAAAAGTAAAGCACATGGCCTAGAACACTGCCTTGTGCGAATCCTGCTTTGATTTCGTTAAGGGCAGAGTAGGCATTTTTTTCAATATGAATTTGAAATTGTTGGCATGCTATATAGCGGAGAAAGAAATCAGTTCGGGATTGTTCAAAATAGAAATGAAAAGTAAAATGATGTTAAACGATGCGGTAAGAAATTTTAAGAAAAACGTTCCCTGCTCGTATTGCACTGTTTCAGATACGACTAGAAATGGCGATATTTTAAGTTTTAAATTAATATATTTAGAAATTCTAATATTATGGAAAAATGATTCGATTTTAGGACATTAGAATCCTTACAAAGATAATTTGTTCGATTATACGTTATAAATTGTCGACCTATATTATTCATAAATATTTTCGTAAATTACTAATAGTTTCAATAATAAGTGAAAAGTTTATTAATTATCCTGGGCGAGTAGGTAGGTAAATTTATATAATTTCAGTGTATTAACACATTTAATGAACATATTAATATAAATTACTAATAACAAATTCTCGGAATATAATATGCTGGAATTTCAGTAGTATTGCAAGACAAATCTCATTACTTACATTTAATTTTGTTATTTACAACTTGCTTTACGTTGTATATAGAAACATAATTTGACTTTAAGAAAACGCTAAATAGCTAAGAAAACTGGATTTATATTTGTATACGAAAATATAATTGTTTTTCTTTATAATTTTTTCCCATTAGCAACCTGCCAATGACAGTCTTAATAAGATTTAATTTTACTAGAAGCTATATAAAGCCCTATTATGAGTATGTAATTAACAATTAAACAAAAAATAATCTCTTATTAGATTCATCAAGCAAAAAATATTCGACGTGGCTATTTCCACATAAATTTATTCAGTAAATATTTTTATAACGGACCTTCTGCAACCACGCAAAATATGCTCGCAATGTTAAAAAATCGAATATGCAATGTTGGCAACGCACATAGGCTTTAAGCTAAAATATTATTGTATTTAATATTCGAAAGTCAAATTCAGTACAAAACTCCAGGAAATAAAACGTATACAATCAAACTATAAACAAAGAAATCATCATCATTAGGTCATCAGTCCTAAGACTGGTTGGACGCTAACCTCCAGCTTCTCCTATCTTGTGCTAACCTACGCATTTCGCTAATTGTGCTACAACCTACATCCCTTACTATTTGCGAGCAGTAGTCTAATCTAGGCCTACCTCTGCCTTTCTTCACTCCTATTTCTGCCTCCAAAATATCGCGGACTATTCCCCCATGTCTCAGCAAGTGGCCTACCATTCTATCTCTTCTCTTCTTTAAGTTTTTCCACATACTCCTTTTCTCGCCGACTTTCTCCAATACTTCTTCGTTTCTAACCCTATCAGTCCATGGTATTTTCATCATTCTTCGGTAACACCACATCTCAAAAGCTTCTAATTTCTTCCTACTTGCTTCCCCTACCGTCCAGGTTTCACAGCCGTACAGTGCCGTGCTCCATACATATGTTTTCAAAAATCTCTTCCTTGTTTCTAAGTTTATTACCCCCGAGCATAGAAGTGCTTTCTTTTTGTTAAAAGCTACTCTACCCTGCGCTATTCTTTGTTTTATGTCTTTATCGCTTCTTCCATCCCAATTTATTTTACTTCCTAAATAAGTGAAGTCTTTAACTTCCTCCAATCTTTCATTATTAATTTGTACTTTCGTTTTTGCTCTGCTCTCGCGCCCTCTGCACACGAACACTTTAGTTTTGTTTTTATTCACCCTCATTCCGTATTCCTCTGTCAACACTGCCTCCATTTCGTTCAATGCTGATTCTAGTTCCTCCTTACTAGATGCTAATACTGCTATATCATCCGCGAATCTCAGCATTTTTAGTTTCTGTCCCTGTACTTTAATCCCGAAATCTACTCTATGTTTTACCACATTAATCGCCTCTTCGATGTACAGATTAAAAATTAGTGGTGATAGCGTACATCCTTGTCTTACTCCTTTCCTAATACCTACTTCCCTTTCTTCCCCTTCTACTTCTATAACAGCAGTTTGCTCTATGTATAGATTGTGTACTACTCTCCTATCTCTATACTTCATTCCCGCGCTCTTTAGTATCTCGAACATTTTTTCCCATCTTACGTTATCAAAAGCTTTTTCTAAATCTACAAATCCTATATAAGCGTTCTTTCCTTTTTCTATTGTTTTCTCTAACATTACTCTTAGCGCCAGAATAGCTTCGCGAGTTCCCCTATTTCGCCTAAACCCGAATTGGTCTTCTCCTAGTATTTCCTCCGCTCTATTTTCCATCCTCTTCTGCACTATTCTAGTTAAGATTTTTGACGCATGGGAAGTTAGGCTAATCGTTCTAAAGTTCTCGCATTTGTCGGCTCCTCTCTTTTTCGGTATAGTAACGATAATGTTCCTCTTATAATCCTCCGGCATCTCGCCCGTTTCGTATATGTATTTTACCAGTTCAAACATCCTATTTACTACTTTCTGTCCCGCATATTTCAAAATTTCCGCCTGTATTTTATCTACACCCGGCGCTCTATTATTCTTTAGCCCCCTTAGTGCTATTTCAAATTCCTCTCTCAATATAGGTTTTCCTACATCTTCCCTATCGATGCTAGATTCTTCCTCTAATATCTCTCCTAATTCCTGGCCCTCGTATAAATTTCCTAAGTACTGCTTCCATCTATCCGCTTTCTCCTCTCTTCCTATCAGTATGTCCCCCGATTGACTCCTAACATTTCTACTTATTGTTCCTACATCCCTGAAGTTCCTCTTAATTATTTTGTAAGCCTCATCGGTCTTACCTACTTGGAACTTATCTTCTACTTCTTTGCATTTCTCCTCTATCCATTGTTCTTTCGCTTTTCTACATTTTCTAATGATTTCCCACTTTATTGCCTTATACGTTTTCAGTCCTTCTTCGTCTCGTCTGTTTTTGTAGCCTCGTCTCTTTTGCATTAAGTTTAAGATTTCGTCCGTTATCCAGGGCTTCCTAGCTTCCCTTTTATCGTGTCCTAAAACGTCCGTAGCCGCGGAAGCTAGACTATTCTTGATACCCTCCCACTCAGTTTCTGCGTTCTTGATTTCGTCCTTACTCGTTTTATTTATTAATTGATCTGTTTTCTCCTGGAACTTATCTTTCATATTCTGATCCCTCAATATGTCTACATTTATACGTTTCTTATCCTTCCGGGTTTTCAGATTTTTGAACTTTAATCTAGCTTTCATGACTACCAAGTTGTGATCGCTGTCTACATCTGCTCCTGGATAACTCTTACAGTCTTTTACTTGATTTCTAAATCTCTTCCTAACCAGAATGTAGTCTATCTGATACCTGTCTATCCCTCCTGGCATTTTCCATGTGTACCGCCTCCTAACGTGATTCTTGAACAATGTGTTCGCGACTACCATCTTGTGCTTCTCACAGAATTCTATCAGTCTGCTACCTCTCTCGTTTCTGTTTCCTAATCCATAAGGCCCTACAAATTCTCCTTCTTTCCCCTCACCTACGACTGCGTTAAAATCTCCCACTATTATTAAATTTTCATGACCCTTCACAAATCCTATTACCTGCTCTATGTCCGAATAAACGGCTTCTAACTCTTCCTCACTATGGCTAGAAGTAGGCATGTATACTTGCACTATTACTGTTTCCACTGGCTTCGAATCTAACCTAACCATCATTACTCTCTCGCTGTATTGTAGGTAGCTATCTACACACTGTCCTGCGTTCTTCCGCATAACGATCCCTACTCCCGCGTTTCCATTTACCGATCCTGTGTGTATTACCCTATAGTCACCGCTCCAAAAATCTCCTACTTCCGGCCAGCGCATCTCACTTATACCTACTATATCTAATCCTAACCTATCCATTTCTATCTTCAGATTTTCTAGCTTCCCTGCCTGTCTCATGCTTCTGACATTCCACGCTCCGACTCGTGAAATGCTACACTTCTTATTATGATTGCACTCGATCACGTCTCCCGGAACAGTCCTCACCCGGAGATCCGAACGGAGGACTATTTTACCTCCGGAGTTTTTTGTCCCAGGAGACGCCATCATTAATTTAGGATAAGCTTTCTGCTAGCTGTTCTGAGGATTATAATGTGGTGGTTTCCTCTTGCCTTCCACATCGCAGTCGTGTGTGTCATAGCATCATACCAACCCCCACGGTTTCTGCCACTATGACTACTGAAAGAGCTGCTGCAAAGAAAGAAATGAAACAAAGAAATAATATTAAATTTTTAATTCTATTTAAAAATAATATGTAGTTGTCAGATTAAATGAGAGGGCCTATTATCCTGTTAAGTTTTATTAAGTTATTAAATTCTTTTCTGTAAAATTTTATAAATATTTGAACGGAAACATTTTTCATTCTTCAAGTAACAGAAATAAATAGTAAAACTTTCACCTTCACATATATTGAATTATATTTTCCTCGCTTTCTTTTCTCTGCTATTCAGGAAAAAAAAATTTAATCTTCGAAATATTTAAGAAAAAACAGGTTTATTACTCCATTCTCCATGTCTTTGTTAATTTAAACACCATAGGACGCAATTAGGGCATTATCATTTTTTTTCATTAGAGCTATATATTTTATCATACTTCATAAAATAACAATTTCAGTAGAAATTCAGAGCACAGTGGAATATGTTTCAAGACGGTAATAAATTTCAGTTTTTTTTTGTAGTATTATCCATAATTTTATATGTAGGTCATGAAGTAATTTTTACAAGACTATTACCCATATTGATATGATTGATGTAGTTATGAAAGTATTAATTATTTACTCAGTACCTCTATGACAAATAGTGAGGAGTATGCTTGAATATAAATCTGTTGTTTTACCTATACGGTAATTTTGAAGTATTTCCAGTATATTAACAAGACTATGCCAACAATATTACTCAATATACTTTTGTAAATGTGAATAATCAATAAATCTGAAAGCAGTAATTCCCATATAGATATATTTATTAAAATACTCTGGATTAATTATAATAAAATATAATGAAATATTTACATGTGTCTAGTAATCAATGTTATTTTACCTATTTATTACCAAATTTATTAGAACATTTATTCACTACAGTGTACTTGATATAATTTCGTAGGAATAAGTAGGTGAAAAACATATATTACTTATGGTTGGATGTATAATAGAATAAGAATTATAAAAAAATCAACTGGTTCAGGTAAATATCAGGAGCAACCATAACTTTTGATCCCCACAAAATTTAAGACTTGTATGGACTGAGAATTAAGATACGTATGATCATAAGAATCCCATTAATAACACAAGCCTACAAATTTTGACATTTTGAAAGTTGATTTGGGTTTGATAAGTGATTATAAGTGAGTTATTTATGGTAATTTCATATCTACCTTTCGTTTTAGCCCCTCACATAAGGTTTTTGATCCACTGAATAACCAAAGTAAATTAAACACTAAAGGAAAAATTAAATTTTAATAAATATTATATTTGATTAGCATTAAAAGACATAGTAAGAAGCAACAACACAAATAGTTTTCAGTCTCTAATTTCTTTTTCTCCTTAAAAATCTCTCTCGTTTTGACAAAGAACTTCATTTTGTAGATTTTTTGTGTAATCATTCCTTGAATGTTCTCTTTTCAGCATCCAGCAGTAATCTTCCGTCATTGCCACATCCCATCAACCCTGGTATCTCCTTTCAACCTCCTTTATGTCTTGATGGAACCTTTCACCTTGCTCCTCGCTAACAGTACCAATATTTTCTGGAAACTAGTCTGGATGAGCATGCAGAAAATGAATTTTTATGCTCATATTACAACCAAGTTGCTTGAACTTATCCAGCATTTTGTTAACAATTTTCTCTGACTTTCTAACCTCAACAAGACTTGAAAATAAATAGAGACTAAAGGTAGGTTAAAATTTTGTGTTTTATCTACCTCCTAAGTATGTCAACTTGGTTGGTGAAACGCGCGTCCAGCGCTGTATAATATTTCAGTGGTTTGTGAAATACTGACTTTATGTTTCTCTTTTGAAGAGTTCATAGAGATCAATCCAGTTCATAATTTGATAATGTGCATATGATTTACTCTACATTGCATCATCTCATATTTTTACATCTTTATAGTGAAAAATCTATAAAAATAGTCTTCAAGAATATCTTCCTTCTATGCTACATAACCATATCAATTTTGAACTGACAAAATTTTTCAATCAATGAGAGAAATAGGCCATATGTACCCAGTATCCATAGAAACTCATGATGATTTGATTAACAATCGATTACTAGATTACTGAATGTCAATGCTGTACTTTTTAGAGTAATTAAGCTAGAAGAAAGAACTTATATCTATTTAGGAAAATTCTATAGTTGAGTTGTATCTCAACGAAACGATGTAGGCATGTCTTCAACTAGAATTGTTTCTATATAGATGCAGATCATCTATATAGACATTTAATATCACCCTTGCACTATGACATAACTAAATCCACAAATAATGTTTTCAGTAATGTGCAATTAAGTCGAATAAATTTGAATTTTGTGTAAAAGAATCATAACAGATATCTACTGAATATTGATTTTTGAAGATTGTAACAAGGATAATGCAAGCCGTTAGAGAATAATTTTAGATGAAAAATATTTTAGTCAATACAGTCATTATAATCAAAAGTTGTGGATAGTATAATTTAAAATGAAAGAATCATTGTTTTGCTATAAAACCAGTGTTATAAAATATTTTGAGAACTATATATTCTTTCTTTATTTTTTATGAGTTCCTCAGTTACCATCGTCGAATAAATTAAGTCACTTGATATATCCACCTTTAAGAAATCTCAGTGGTATCGCTACTTCATTCTTTAACAAATTAAAGAAAATAACGTTAAAGGAAATTAAACAAAAAATATAAATTATCATTTCCAAATATCTCTTGTTTCTCATTTTCTTTCTTTTGAATATACTTCGTTTAACTGTTTAGTTTTAATGAGCCATAAAAGTGGTGACAAGTAAAATGTTTTATATGTATTAATGCATGACTTCTAATGGTAGAGCAATTTCTTAATACTATCTCAGAACATTGGCATATATAGTTATATAATGGTCTATAAATGTTCCATATTTTTTACAATCATTATACCAATTTTCGCGATCATCCAATGAATCTTAAAATGTGGCACTATTCTTTTTTAATCATAATGAAAATAGTTAGCAAAACAGTTGGATATCGATAATTTTTGTGTCATATAACATTTTGATACGCTATTATGTAGGTATTCACACCTATTCCTCACAACATAACGTGTACTATTCATTTCATCGCTATTTGCCAAATAAAGAACTCTCCTATCTTTCCGATAAACGGAACAATTTGCCTGAGTCAATTAGCCATAAAAACAATTCACGGTATATTTTGATATTTTTTATTTGGAAAATAGCGATGAAATGAAGTGTACACCATAAAACTATTTTATATAAATATAAAGTAAACGTAATCATCTCCTGTAAGCTGATCCCTAACTTATTCAAAAGACAGTCTCTTTTTTTCTTTCAAACATGTTCCCTACTTATTTTGCAGAGAGTTTTCAAAATTACTTCCAACCAAGTCATTCAGGCATTGTTAAAACTTTCGTTCCATTCAATCCAACGCCCAGCGCATAGCTAGTAAAAGCCGCAAATGAAAGCACTTGCACTTGAAGCCGGAAAGTAGATGAGTGACCTAGCAAAATGGCGGTCTGATCCAAATGTTGGGGATACAATTTTATGCTTAGAGTCATGAATAATCCGTAGAGAGTTTAACACCCCTCTATGAACATGAATAAATACGCTCAAATGATTTCTATGAGCCTAAAGCTTTTTTTATAAATTATTCCTTTGATACGTACACGAAGATAAAAAATTATGGGCAAGCTTTTTACCTCGTAAAAGATATACTAATTTTATAAAAATACTCCGTATCTTTCATCACTCAAATAAAGATACAGTTTTATTTGTCTCTCATTTCTTAACAATTGCCATAATAAGTGATGTTTTGAAAGTTTTGAACAGTTTTATGAAATAACAATTTAATTTGAAAATATATTTTGATGATCCGTTTTTGTTAATAAATGTAACATATTTAGAAACTATAATTCAGTCATCATACGTGCTTATATGTATACATAATACAAGGTATACAGTATTTCAATCTATAGTTAGAATGATCGTTTTATAAGCCACAATTTCTCACTTTCTTTCATCATTAATAATTGATTCAATTGAGTATATATTTCTGAAATTAAGGAAATAAAAACAAAGGAATTGGATTATAACTAACATACTTTCATATATCATTCGCATATGTAAGAATGATGAAAAATAATGGGGTAAAATAAAGTATACGTCGAAAGAATAGGTAAACAGTAATCATATAAACTTATTCTTAACTTCTCATAAAACACAATCATTTATTTTCTTTCTGCTGCTATATTGAAAATAATAGTTTTATAACGTTGGTGTATTTTTCTGTTAGTAAACTTTGCTAAGAAAACACACACGATCAACTAAAGTTTTGTTGAAAACTTTCATAATAAAATAAGAATTAGCAAAGTTACGATTGCCTGTTATAATTTCCGACATTATAAAATCGATTCTGTATGGTCGACATTCCGTTGAGTTAATGAAAATACAATTCTTTATAATGAAGTTTGAATAAGCGTGTATGCCGAATACTATTTAATTGAATAATATTGTAGGTATGGGCTATGTTTAGCTCAATAAAAGTTAAAACGAAGTTTCGCGTATACAGTAGATTAACAGTAAATTATTGTATAGGGATTTATAAACTTGTTGAAGCTAATTAAAAGTATATCGTACAGCCACCTCCTGAAAATAAAGATGGACCTCTAATATTAATAACTTTTATTATAGGGTATAAGGCAGACGAATATTGAACGTTAATTTTCTTTAGGTGCACAGCTACGTGCTCATATGTATCATTTCCAATGCAACCTCCATGTCTTATCAGCCGTAACTAATGTTTTTTAAAGGGCGTTATGTGGCAAATCCGACTAGCTACAGACTGCTGAGATTTTTGTTCGATTCTAAGCACCAGCACCAGCATTGCCGATGAAAATAGATATTGTCTGCTTCTTTTCAATGTGTATCCCCCACCTAAATAGCGTCGGCTTACAATTTGGAAGATTGTCTATTTATGCTGCGTTATCCTACTACCCAATTGTAAATAAAAAACTTAGTTTTTTAGATTAACTACAAAGCATTCTCACCAGGTATTTTTATTGCTGCTTTTTAATTAGTCACAATCCAACATAAAGTGGAAGGCACATTCTTCCTCCCCTTTACATAATTTACAAATGGGATCTTACCTGAATCAACCCAGTGTGATGAAACAATTACGTTAATATTAAGTAAGTAGTTAAGCAGTAGTTATCCACGTTACCTTAACGTCTAGTAATTGGACTTGTTTACCCACCATCATTTTACCATGTATATGTTCCGTCTGTTCTGGATAAGAGCCTTAGAAATTTCAAATACCAACTCAGATTCTACTATATAGCTTTTCCTAGCCACCGTAGCAGCTGTTTCATTACCTACCCTCGTCTTGGTACATTATTCAATCCTAAAAGGTTTTGTATGCCCTCTCATACCAATTTTGATTGCTTCAAGGCTGCGGACTCTCTTTGCAGATAAATATATTTGTATGTATATGTATTTACATATTCTTTTCTAATGTTTTCACTTATATAAAAAACCAAGGCAAACCTTTCTCTCCAGTGATATGCTAATATAATCTCTATGGGATATACTATGAATTTCTACTCCTATTCCTTTTTCTCTTTTATAGCAATACAAGGCATGGTATACCATACGAGGTCCTTTCTTGAACTAAGTTCTCCTCGTCTGTTTCTAATTGTTCAAGATAGGTGAATTTAGTTACAGTAGATCACATTTCCGTCAGTGGACTTGTGTACCTGTATTATTCTGTCACATCCATGTTTATGGTACATGGTACTCCAGTTTCGATTATATTTCAACCCATATACCCATGCTAGTTTCCCCTAGTTTGGTAGTAATATCTAAAGGTAAGAAGTTTAGGAAAGTCTCCATGGCTGTTGTCAGAGAGGAATGAATTTCTCTCATTATACAAAGACATCCTAATATGTATAAAACTTTTATAAAACATGCATTTTATTTTCATTGTTATTAATTAAAAATTTGTGACTCATAATCGAACTACATTTTAGTGAGGAAATTATCTTCATCCGAAAACCTAAAATTTAAAAGGCTTGAACAAGTTCTGTAAATAATTTTATTTCGCATGCCAATTTCTATCATTACTATATATAGAAATTAATCAGTTCAATTTTTCTGTATCTATTTTAGCTTACCCTCGTAGTACCATATGATGCGTTATAATTTACATAGGTATAATAGACGGCGATATTGACTTTGACATATTTGTTACTATATCTTTCCCATTTTTCCCCTTAATCATTTATTTCTGTGTATATTTTTTTCTGTATCTTTCTTCTCATATTAATAATATATTATTAATGTTATATTCAAAATCGCATAAAAGTTTTATTTTTGCTTAACACTTCTTTAATAAAGAATCGCTTTTTTCCCATTTTTTCACTTAGTTATTTATTTCTCTATACGTGTTTTCTGTGTGATATTATTAATTTTATATTTAGAATTGCATAGAAGCTGTTATATTTTTTTATTTTTTTAAACACTCTACTCACCTCCGACTACCTTATCTAAAATGACAAAGATTCGTATCACTCCATTATACTACCAAGTTAAATTTTGCACTTTTGTAAATTTTCCAATTTTATTTCACATGGTCTATATAACCTTTAACCAAATATATTACGCCTCACAATAAACGATATCAGGTAGACATATCTTCGATATTAGTCTGACTTGTTTGTCAATTGACTCATTGAAGTTATGCAAACTTAGGCGATGTTTATGTAGAAAACCATCCCTTGGTTAGGATGTAAAATCGTATGTTAATGTCTATTATAAATAAATTTCCAAGTTGAAGGTAGCTTGTGTTCTGGTATCGATAATATACCTTGGTAGTGGAAATGGGCCGACGTTAAACAGTAATACGAATAAAAGCATAGACGACATCTATTTCATATATGAAAAGAGAGATAATTATCGGTCTAGGCTCTCTACAGCTATTATAAGAAAAAATCGGGAAAATGAATTGTTTCAAATGCTTATCCCCCTAATCGTGAGAAAATTTTGTATAATTTTGGTAAAAGGCTACAAAGTAATACTTAAAGTTATTAAAGAGCCGCGCAGATTCGATGTACAATTTAAAAAACCATAAAACACACCACAAAAATTAGACATTTCTTTAAACCCAAAACTAATAATGTCTAATTAGGAGATACACATTGAGACGTGGACAATATCAATTCCTACCGATATTGCCAGTGCTAGTGATTGGATTCGAACCAAGATCGTGATAGCTAGTAGCTGTTCTAACCAACTGAGCTATAGAGACACGGATCATGTTATATTTATTGCCTATTATGCTATGTAGCAAGAGGTATAGTTGTTACCGTTGTGCATATTATTTGCTTAATACTTTAATACATGCCTTTGCATATTTTGAGAAATGTGTTTTCAATTTCTGTCTGTAGTATAAAACCATTCATCACTTTAATCATTCGATTAGTATCTGAAACATAATAATCGTCCAGAAAATACAGCTCTGCGTAGTTTCCTTGAACGTAGAAATTCTGAAATGAAACGTGCGGCTATCCAGCCAAGCACGCGAAACAAAAGAGGGACTCCCAGAGATATCTGCTTACTTTGATTGATTGTTTTGCAACTCTCTAGCCGCAAAAAGTGTCTGTCTTACATTCTTTGTAGATAGCGATAACTCGGCCCATCTTACCCTTCCCTTTATTCCCTTTATAAAAAGGGCGTGTTTGAAGATATCTAAAAAGAATGAAAACAAAACATGCCGCCTTCTCAGTAAATAGATTTCAAATAAAATTGTATATGAAGGACGATATGACGTTTTAATGAAAATATTATATTAATATCATAGTATACAAAGAAAGAGAAGATAAAATTTAAATATTATGTTTTTCGTTCTAGAACTTATAATGTTTATGTTTCTAGGTAGGTTATCTTAGATTAATATGAGAAACGTATTTTAAACGTACGCTACATGTTCAACACTTACACCTCAAGATTAATAAATGTAAGCAAATCCTTTACTCTTATTATATCTTCTATAATTGATAAGAAGCTTGATATATATATATATATATATATATATATATATATATATATATATATATATATATATATATATATATATATATATATATATATATATATATAAAACTTAAAACAGTTTTGGGGTTTAACGCAATATAGAAAATAATCATAACATAATTTATTTCAACTTTCACGATATCCAAACCAATCTATGAAACACTTCGATAAACTTTGTAGGAACTTAGTGGACTTCTTGATATCATTCGGTTTCCATTGGTATATAATATATGACTATGCATAGAGACTCGAGTATATAAGATAGTTGTTTATATTAATTTTATCATCGATTGTTCAAATAACCAGGTATTCGGTCCCTTAAATACTTTCCTTAAGTGCTTTCTAATTTTATCTTTAACGTATTATTATAGACAAATATTGAAAAGCAAAATAATGAGGCAACTTGTCCAGTGTAAAATAATTCGTCAAGATACTTTTTTACATTTAGGACACAAATAAATTCGGTAATATCTTGCTTAAATGAGACATTTTCGTCGTAAACTGTATGATGATATATATATATATATATATATATATATATATATATATATATATATATATATATATATATATATATATATATATATATGTATGTATATATATATAATACATTATACCAGCAACGAATTTTTAAATGGAAAAGTCCGGTCCGGTCCATTTAATTTGTTTTTTTTTTAAGAAAACTTTGATTATATAATTGCCAATGGCATCCGCCCACACGTTGTGATGTTAGATATGCATTCATCGTATCCAGTGCAGTTTTTCGACAATTACGTTTCCTTATCATCTAAACAAAATGTTGCTTCATCAGACGAAACAATTTTATTCGCTTGTTCAAGATAAATTGACATCATTTCTGGTCTATCCAATAATACCGATTTCTAAATACTACATTACATTGTAATAAAGAACTGATGATACTGGAGTAAGTTGGAACCTTTGGTGTGAAGACAACACCGACTTAGTTTTTCACAAAACACCAAAACACTATACTCGACGCTTGTTGGATTGAAGTTGGCATCATCTCGACATAATTAAAACTGATGGTTAAAAGTTCTAATCATCCCCAAAAGATGCCAACTTTTGATGTTTTGTGGAAAACTAAGTTAGTGCTGAACACTGATGGGTTGTGCATGTGTTGCTACATAGATTATTTACTCTCACTGCACAAATTCCAAAATGTCCTGATAGTTCTCAATACTGAATATTATAATATAGGGCTATATAAGGTGAGTTTTGAGTTGTACACATACATTGTCTGCTTAATATCTGCCTAATAAATGATTATGGCGAAAATTATTTTTCAATATTGTTATTATTATCATGTGTAAAACTGAATTTTTAATTTTTAGAAGTATATGTTTCATGTATGTGGAACTGCAGTTATACGTATTGTTAACGTTACAACCATTTTGTAGCATTTATTAAAGTAAAAATCGACAAAAAATGGATTTCATTTCAAATAACATGAGATAAGGAGATCCAGAAACCGACATGGATCGACCGCATTCCAGATAATTAATACATCATCTTTGTAAAAGATACTTTTAAACACTCGTTGAGTTGATATAAACTTTTACTTAATTTACCCTCAAAACTTTAATAATGTATTACTATTTTAATGAATAATTTTTAGTTCTTTGTAAGCCAGTAAAAACAAAGGGTTGTTAAAATAATTCGCTGTCAACCCATTCGATATTAATGTTTGTTTATTTGAACAACTACTGTAAATTCATGGCTATAACTGCTTATAATCTTGTACAAAAATAAAATAACCTTTCTTTACTAATAAACAGAGATTTTAGGCTCGGAAAATATCTACTACGTATTTGCTGCCTAAATCTGCAGTGCAAGGCATTATCAATTTGTATACAAAAAAGGATGCACAGCCCAAAGGAAGATAACTGGTCGTACATCCTAAATTTCACGCGTAAATCAACATGCTCTGAAGAGGATTAAGCAGACGCGACGACCCAGTGCAAAAGAAATTATGGTACTATAGACGCAAGACATTGGAAAAAATATTACTGTATCCACAACTAAGCGCTCATATAGAGAATAGGATACAAATTCTACAATATAAACTTTGATTCTTTACATTTTACTCTTGAACTTACCGGTCTCTCCTTCAGTCAAAAGAAAAGTCGTTATTAACTAAACGAGAGAAAATCAATCGATTGCGGTAAACCAGAGAACATAGGCACTGGATTTTACAACAATGGCACCAGGTAATTTGAAGTGACGAATCCAAATTTAAAATCTGTTTGGATGATACCAGAAAGCGTGTGCTATTAACCCCATAGGAAACTTATCATCCTGACTATTTGGTTAGAAAAGTGAAGTATTTGCGTCTCTTGCGATTCGGGGGTGTATAAGTAGTATGGGCGTAAGAAAATTGCATTTCGTAAAGGGTTTTATGACAGCAGAAAAATATAAGCAAATTTTGACAGACAGTTTATTCCCGTCAATACCAATTAATCAAAGCACTGACGCGCAGTACATATTCCAGCAGGATGGTGCTGCATGTCACACAGAAAGAACTGTCAAAGCTTGGTTTACGGAACATATTGTCCCTATTATGGCGTGGTCCTCTAGCAGTCCAGCCCTCTCAGGAATAGAAACATTGTGGCATAAAATGAAAAAAGAAACAGTTGTGCAAATATTTAGAATGTTCAGTTAACGATCTACGTATGAAATTGCAAGACATTTGGGACAGCACGCTTCCTGAAGAGTGCGCTAACCTAACGGATGCAATTCCTGCCAGAATTAAAGCTGTTATTGTTAATAAAGGTGATGTAACACAGTTTTGATGAAGCGACCGAACTATTCTAAACTGCAAATCTTAATATTTTTTATTAACAAACTTTGACACATCATAGCGTAGTAATATTTCGTCATATTTAAGTTAAACGTTTATAATTTGTTTCTGTTACCAATTTTTTTCTTTAATAAAATAGTTTTGAGAGTGTTATTACATTTATTTAATTATATTAGTTATAAAATTATGCTTGGCCGAACTTTTATGAGCTTGGGCTCGTATAACTGAGTATCATCCGTATAAATACGGCTGTCACAAAATATATTCTGTCTAATTTATCCGTATTGATTTTATTATTAAATGAATGTTTCAATCAAAATTGAACTATATGATATCGTGCACTATAAATAAAAATATTTTTTGAAGTAGAGGCATTAATCGCTGTACATATTTCATATCGCCATAAAAACGTCGTGTCGAAAAAGAAGAGAATCAATTTATTCCTCTTACATCGACAGATAGACCGCCCTGGGCGACGTAAAATATTTCGGAAGGTGAACGCGGGTTAATATGAGAGTACTCAGAGTTAGAGGGGTCATCGACAAATTCCCGACATGCTTATATAAAACAAGTTGGCAAACAATTCCCAACATATTTAGCTATTTATATTTCCTTCAGATAAAATACGTTTATTTCTTATAAGGCCTTGTTTTGAATCTTATATTCTCCCGAGAGATTTACGGAGACGTCTACTTTCATCGGCATCACTTTGTCCGTGTGCACTAAACACAGGGCATATTTTATGTTCGTTCATTGTTTGCCGTATAATATAGTAATTGGATCTTCTTGACGTTGCTTATGCAGTGTTTAGTTTATAAATTATAACTATAGAAGAGTTCTAAGCTTGAGTGAGATTATAAATATATTTAAGATGTATAATAGAATCCTACATAAGGGTGTTATAATAAGAACACAAGATTTGAATTGAGCGGCATTTTTCCTGTAACGATTCAATAGGTAACAGGTCGATAGGAGACAGATAGGAGTTAGTAAACATGAAGCGCTACACGATTCAACAATGCGTACTTATTTTTAAACATTACCACCGAACAGAGACTAAGACAAGAAGGTTCACTCTCCGTCGGAACTTTGATCGAGCGCTTACAGAGGCATGCGGACACGCAGCTGTTAAGTAGCGGCATTCTTGAATATACGGAGGATACTTCGTGTTACGATTACTTATTTCGTCGTGGGCGTTAGTTACGAGGACTAATAGAATAGGCTACTTTGATAAATTAGATACAGAGCCGTTTCTTAACAGAAATATTTTATTGAAGTAAAATAGTAAGTAGCTATGATTTACTAATGTTTATTACATAAACTGTTGGCATTTAATAGAGGTAAAACAGTACATAATATTATATATTAAGTCCTTTAACTCCTATACAAAACATAGGGCTTCGGTAAAAATACACCATCTAGTTCTGTTTTGCGCCATGACTTTGGCCTCATTTCATGTCTTTCCTGTCCTTTTTAACTCGTCCATCACTGTTCTTCTCCATGTCTGTACCGGTTTTCCTACTTTTCTGGATCCCTGTGGATTCCATTCTAGAGCCTGTTTCGCAACACTATTGTTGGGTCTGCGGAATGTGTGCCCCACCCAACCCCATTTTCTGCTTTTAATTTTAGATGCAATTTCTTTCTGCCCTGTTTGATGCAGAAGGTCGTCATTTACTATGCGGTCTGGCCAGAATATACGAAGTATTCTTCGTAAGCACTTATTGACAAAGACTTGCAGTTTATGTGATAGTACCTTTGTGACTTTCCAGGTTTCACAATCATATAACAGAAGTGACTTGAAGTTTGATTGAAAAATTCGTAATTTTGTTTGTGTGGAGTATTGTCTGGAATTCCACAATGCGCCGAGTGAACTGAAGGCTTGCTGTGCTTTTCGTATTCTACTACGAATATCAGTTTCTGCACCCCCACTTTTTGTAATGATACTTCCCAGGTAGATGAATTCCTCAACATCCTCTATTTCCATGTGATTTATATGAAATGGGGCATTGTATCTGGTGTTAATTTTCATACATTTTGTTTTATTGATGTTGACGTATAGGTCGATCTTGATGACTTCTATTGAAAGTATCTGCATCCAAGTTGCTGTTTCTTGAAAAGTTTGGCCTATAAGGCACATATCATCTGCATATTCCAGATCGCCCAGGCTGGATGTTAAGGTCCAGCGGATACCTTGTGCATTGCTATTGACTCTAGATAGAGTGTGATCTAGCACAATATTAAATAGGAAGGGGGAGAGCACGCATCCTTGTCTGACCCCAGAGAGTGTTTCAAATCCTTCACTATTGGTTCGACCATGCACTATCCTGCAGTTAGCTTCTGCGTACAGCGCTTTTATGAGGGATATCACTTTTTCAGGAACCCCTCTTAGCTTTAATATTCTCCAAATGGCACCATGTGAAAGGCTATCAAAATCACGTTCAAAATCGACAAATATTAAGTATAGTGACGTCCGCCAGTCTACAGATTGCTCTACTATCATTCTAATCGTATTTATGTGGTCTATACAGGAGCAATTTGATCGAAAGCCTGCTTTATTAGATCGGAGCTCTGGTTCCATCACATTTGTAAGTCTCCTAAGTACTATTATGGCTAAAACTTTATTTATTGTATTTAGCAGGGTTATACCTCTCCAATTCTGGCATTGAGTGAGATCTCCTTTTCTGGGTAGTTTTATTATTATTCCTTCTTTCCAGCCAGCTGGAATGGTGTTTGTTTCCCACACTTGAATGATTATGGGCTCTAGTAACGTTGCGCTTAACTGGAGATCTGCCTTCAAAAGTTCTGCCGGTATGTTTTCCGCCCCTGGGGATTTGTTATCTTTTAGTGTCTTTATGGCACGCTTTATCTCTGCCTTAGTAAGCGGTTCACAATTGACCGACAATTCTTCTGCATTTTCTTCGTTTTCTATTTCGTTTTCTTCCATTATATTATGTGAAGCGCCCAACAGTTCCTGATAGTGTCCCTTCCACCTATCCTGCTGCACGTCCGTTGATGTTAACAACTGGCCTCCCTTGGATCTTATTATTCTTGCCCCATTAAACATTTTATTGGTCAACCTTCTAGTGATTTGATAAACAGTACATGAACTACAAATAATATTATTCAAAAGAAGAAATATTAATAATGCGAATATATTAACAACAATATCTCATTATTTACTAACTATACTGACAAGCTAATAAACAAATGTTCTAACAAATTTTTCAATATAGTTAGTTTGGCGTTTGATTTTTATAATTCTTTGTTTTTTATATCGCGATTTGCGAATTTTATAGTATAATAAAGACGCACTCTAATATAGAGCGACAAAAAATAATTTAATGAAAACGGATTCTAAACGGATGTGTAGAAGGTACACTTTTAAATATATCTTTTAGTATTGCCCGAGTTGAATCGGAACAAGCTAATTCATTGCCTTAGGTCTTAAAAAATTAACACTTAAGGCAAACTACTTCAATTCGTCGGTGTACCTACACCCTCTTACATAATACTTAAATAATACAAAACACGTTCATCTTCAAACACCTTTTTTTCCATATATGTTATCACAGAAACATCTTTGTAGCTTTTCTTTTCGCTCTCAATACAAGTATTACAAGAATATTATCTACAGCCAAATTGGGTTTTATAAAATTCAAACTACAGAAGTAAGAACTTTATACTCCAACCCATCTGCAAATGCCTTATATAATAAGGACTATAGGAATAGGTCAAAACAGCTATTCTCCTGGCTATATGCCAAACGCCGAGCGCTGAATTACATGACAAAATTTGTCGTATTATTGTCTAACAGAGTTAGCACTAAAAATGCAGTGATTATTCCAAAACCACCAAGAAAGATACAAAGTGTTACCTATGTCAAGTTATCGTTAACTGCAGACCGGTTTCGACCTTTCTATCTTGGGTCTCGTCAGTGCAGTGTAAACGAGTATACCTTCGACAGATAAAGCTCACATCTAGTAGACGTTGCTACATTCCACCGCAGTAGAACGTACCAAACGCCATCTCTTGGTAGTTTCGAACAATCTAAATTGAAGTAAAAACTTGAGAACATCAATATAATGCAAAGTTTTATTCTCTCCTTATTTCTGTAGTTTGAATGTTACCCTCTGGTAGTAAAACTTTGCATTATATTTTATAAAATTGTTATATCAATATATACATATTTGCATATATATTTATATACAAATATAAATAAGACAACTTGAAAAAGAGTTACTTACTATTTGTTAATAAATTTAATGAAGGAATGGCACCACGATGCAAGCGAGTCTTCGAATGATTTCTAATAAAACAGTCTTCAGGAAAAAGTAAACTGTAAATTTTTATTTTACTATTACATTTATCCAATGTAAGATTAGCATATCTATGGGTGCCAACAAACCCTAATGATTTTTTCTAACTCTGATATCTAAATATCTATACGACATAAATTTAATGTATCTAATACGAGCTACAACCTTATTAAATGCGTAATCAATTATTTTACTTAGCTTCATCTTTTGTACACCGAGAAAATAATACACTAGGTACAGTCTTACTGTTACAGCCATCAGCATAACACAACGCCATTTTTAGCTATTAGAACGCAAATTAATAAAATTCATAATCTAAAATCTGACGAGACTGACGATATACATGCGCCACGTGCTAATTAGCTAATTCTCACTGGAGGATGGAACAGGGTAAGGAGGAAAACTTAGCGGGCAGAGCTTAGAGAACCTTCTTATTTTAGTTTCTCTTCGATGACATTACTATCAAAATAGAAAAAGTTTGGGTGCTTTGGGAGTTACGATTCGTAAAGTGCGTCCAATATTCGGTAGAAATAATATTCCAAATTTATCAACTGTGAAAAGAATAATCGAAAAATTCGAAAGTACTGGTTCAGTTGTTGACGTGAAACACACGACATGAGCTCGTAGTGGTCGTTTAGAACAAAACATCACGACAGTTCGCGACAGTATTGCCGATAGTCCAGGGACCTCGATTCGTCATCGTTCACAAGAATTGGATATTTCAACACCCACACAACCATATTAAATAACAAACTACTATTTTGTCTATTACTAATATCTAGTGGACGACAAAAGCACACATTATTTCACTAATAAACCGAATAAACATTTTTTTAAAGATGTAAAGATAAGTTAATATTGGTTGATAAAAATATATGACTTAAATTTTATCTCAATTCCAGACTTTTCACCTCATTTGTTTTCAAGTGATAACTAGATCATCCCATTTGGACGCTCTTCAAGGCTCTAGAATCTATACAGCATACCTTGTATTTGCGAAAACGTTTATATAGGACAAGCAAACAGACATGTCAACATTAGAATAAAGGAGCACAAAAGCTATCTCAGAATTGACAGAATACTCAATTGACATAGAATATCTTAAAGGATTTAATGATATAAAAATCCTCATAAGGGAAAGGTGATTCTGGCCTAGATTCTGAAAACACACAGTAGAAATATAAAAATCCTAATAATTCCAATTTTGTCATGAGAGTCGAGTCAAGGTACCAAGTATATGGAAACCATATGCTTAACTGAAAAAAATTCTCATTGATGAAAATCAATGACTCCCAAAGAGGACAAGGACCAAAAAATCACGGACGAACAATCACAGGGCTTATACCAATGCCGTAAAGATATTTTAATGACAATTTTAGAAAGCCTTCTATAGAAAACTTAAAACTGTTCGGTGTCCTAAAACCCAAATAGTGGCAGAGCCATATATAAACAGTTACATATAATAATTTATATGTGTATTAATAATAATAATAATGATAGTGCCCTTACAGATCGACTACGTCATTAAAGAAGTAGGTCTTCCTCGCACAACACTAAATGTTTTTTCTGCTTTTTATCACACCACACATAAATATTACCACTTGGCGACCATGCCTTTTTAGAACTTAGTTTTCTTCGCAACATTGAGTGTTGGGTAATGATTGAAGGTTATAGTTAAAATTTATGTTTAATACCGACATAGGCGAAGGACCACCTGCGTAGCAGGAAGATAAAGATTGGTAAATGGACTTACGTGTTATCGCCGGTACCGGCACTTTTTTCTGCACGTGTACGATATGTTATTCTGCTTTTCAATGCCTGCCACATACTTCCGTTGCGCTGTTATCAAAAGGCATAGGCGGCACTAACACAGGGGCACAGGATACGGACAGGGATTTGAATTGCTGGCGGAGAAAGGAAAGCTGATCGGTACGAAACATTGAGCAAACCAAATCCTCAAAGATAAAAACAGAACTATTTTTTAATAGTTTGTTTCCTTTAATAATTTCCAGGCGTTTATTTATGTTAATAGAATTTATTACAATTTTGGGTGGTTTATTTTTGGTTCCATTGAATTTACCAATACGATAAATATTAATAAAGTCCTCTTTACTACAGTTGATTCCAAGATGAGACGAACATAAATTAATCACATTTTCATAAACTACACTATATTTCTTTTTCTCAGCAAATCCGCAAATTCTTAGAGAGTTGTTTTTGGTGGCTTGTTCTAGTGCATCATTTTTTTTATTTCTAATTGGGATACTATTCTCATTGTCAGTTATTATTTTACTTACATTTTTAAAGGAATTACTAAGATCATTTAACTTATCCATAGAAAATAGAAAACTTTTATCCATCATTCCATGTTACTAGAATTAATCAAAAGTATACTAAAGCAAATTTCTAAATATAAAACCAAAATAAAATTGGGACATCTAAAAACGTACCCTTTATGTTCCGATGTTTTCATATTAAGACTAAGAACAAGAAAGATGAAATTAAAAAATGGTTTTTCAAATATTAATTCTATTCATCAATGTACACTTCACAAATGGATGTGAAGTGAGTATATATATATATATATATATATATATATATATATATATATATATATATATATATATATATATATATATATATATATATATATATGTAAATATATAATTAAATACAAAATCGTTGAAAAAATTAGATGTTTTTAACATATTTTTTCACATCAGTTGATTGGGAATGAGATAAAGTTATCGATTACCATTTAAATGAGGGATGGAACCATATTCCATTGCACTCGCATTTACAAATTACCGTTAGTTCTCGTTGAACCAAACCACATACTGATGGTCAACATCATTTAAGTTCTAGTACAAATACAACTTAAATATATGCAACTTTCGTTTTATATTACATTCCATTTGATGGTTTCTCCGAGAGATTTTCCAAATAAATAAGCTATACCCTTGACTAAAAAGTAATATGTAAAATATACTTACTTTTGTGCCACATATATTTATATGTGGCAAGAAATAATTATTAGCAAGGCACGTGAATATAACAGGTGGCTTACTAATAAATTTGAGCAACTAATATTACGTTATTGGTATTAATTAACCAGAAAGTTTTCCAGGCTCAGTGCAGTCTGGACTGTATTTTAAATAACAATACATATGTACTTGTCCATGTTTAATAAATTAACTAATGAAATATACAAAATAGATTAGTTATACCAGTGTTAATGTTAGTAGTTCGTGACTATAAAGTTCAAATAAGCTACAAATTATGCTGTTAAATATCAATGTTAAATACTAGGAGTTTTAACCATCTCCAGATGATGCCAACTTTGTTAGTGAAACGCGCGTTGAATGTAGTGTATAGTGTTTTGGTGTTTTCTGGAAAACTAAGTCAGTGTTAAATATTAGGAATTAAAATAATGTTTCATCTAGGTTATCAGATTGTATCGTGTTCGGAGCTATATACAATTAGTGTAATGGATCTTTGCGCGTGTATCAATTTAGCGACGACGCACGGATCACATGCTACACCACTCGCAATTGTTACTAATATGCCACAATTACCAGCACGTATGTCTAGCGACATATGTTTCAATCAACTACGTACGGCATATACAGTTAATAATTTGCAGAACAAAATGCAATTATGAAGTCACGTCTTAGCTTTATTGTATAATTTGATTCATTGGTGTCTCAATATTTCTGTAAAATATATTTCATTTTTGTTTCATTTATTTTGATTTTTGTTGAATCTATTTCATTTATTTTGATGAAAATATCCCTTAAATTTAATGTGTTTGTGGAGAACATTTTCATTGCTCTGTCATAGGTTGACCAATTTGTATTGCACTAACTGCTATCCTAAAATATGTTTTCGGCACGACACTGTTCAGAAATGTCAGTTGATTTATTCATGCGATTATCATCTATGACGCACACGCAAAGAATCATTATATAAACCATAGATTTTACCATACTGTAACAAGTTATGAACTAAAGTGATCTTTGGTTTACAAACACAGAATTCACATTCTATATTCATATACGAGTATACTGTGATTTTAGCTACGAGAATTTGCCTGAAAAACATGCGAACGGTATTTAAATTTAATATCTAGGTA
Source organism: Rosalia funebris (assembly GCA_037954035.1). Taxonomy (NCBI): domain Eukaryota; kingdom Metazoa; phylum Arthropoda; class Insecta; order Coleoptera; family Cerambycidae; genus Rosalia; species Rosalia funebris. Next base: position 26,628,090 of record JAZFAV010000011.1, read on the forward strand.
TCAAATTATCTACATTTCTGCTACATTTACTATTCAATAATTAATAAAGATCAAAGTCAAAACCAATCACTGTTTGTTGCACATGTTGCTTCATATACGTTTTGTGCTAAACGTGATGCTAGATGCATTATTTGTATGTATATATATATATATATATATATATATATATATATATATATATATATATATATATATATATATATATATATTCATTTTTAACTCCTGTAAATAGTAGAGTAGAAGATCTTGTATATTTCAATAGTATTCGAAACCAGGACACCATTTGCTTCTCAGGAGTAAGAATGTGATTATCTTAGACTATAAATTATGTTATTTATTACAACGGCCATCCGACACTTGGTAAAACCCTTGTAGAGTAGGTCAATGGTTTATGACAAATGTAACGCCTAGTGATAGCCGCAGTAGGCCATTGCCTTTCGGGGTAATTTTTGAGACAGTCAATTCCCCTCACTCGCCCTGAAACATTATCTCCTATTTCAGTGTCTAACTTGCAAGCTATATATTTCATTACAAATAAACGTAGAGCAACATAACCACTTGCATTATTATATCACATATACCCTTAAGACCTCTATAGATAAATTAAATTGGATATTAGGTGTTAATTAAGTAGATAATGGAGTATTAAATGTAAAACAATGATATACTTATCCTTTAGTTACTTTTCTTAGATTTTTAATAAATGAAACATCAATAAACAAGGTATAAAATAGATCATCCTATATATACAGTATGGTGATAAGCTTTATCGTATATTGATAATATTTATATACTAATGAATATCCCCACACCCGAACGGAACTACTGGGTTTTAACAAGCATGTATATCATTTTATATTTGCAAAATTAAATGTTCTATCCTTATCAACTACATTTAGTACAAGAGAGAAATTAAGATGAACCAAATTGTAGCACATAATTTTCCAAAAATTTCATGTTACGTTGTAATACAGAACCCAATTTTTCGTTACCCAAAGTAATATTGGTCTCAAGAGAATAAAAAATCTCACTACCTGCATCAAGGTGAAAAGTAAATACTATATTGTGCAGACAATTTTACTGTTGTTATATATTTTGAAATAATATATTTCAACTTAGTTGCACCTCTAGCCATTCTTTATTCAAATAATGAGGACGATCATGTTTCTCACTAAACAAATCAACACACAAGAAAATGGACCTCCTCTTCATTTCACGACCGGTTTTTTCTTTGCGATACCATACATATGGATGAGCACTGATTGAATGGTCACCATCTGATGTACCTGATTTGATCCCGTTCCAATTTCTGATGAATATTGCACCCCCTGTATATTTCATATGAAGCTGTATCGTCATGCTGTACATTATTTAAGAGGTTAAACCGAATTATCGACCATTTATACAATAATTTATGTTTTATTTTTAATAATATACTTATATGTACAGCTAGGGTCTTTCAATAGGGACGCGATATGGAAGGTTATAGCGTTCGACAACATGTAAAAATCATCAAACTTTATTTTTAAAGTCAATGCTCCATTCGAGAAACATTCCACGCATTACGTGATTTCTATCCTCGCCACAGCCGTCCCGCCGAGTCGACTATTCGACGTTTAGTGGCCAAATTTGAGTTAACCAGTTTGATAAATAATCAGCCAACATCCGTACGTCACCGAAACGCAAGGTCCGCTGAAGACACCACTGCTGTACGTAAAAGTGTACGGGGAAACCCGAGGCAGTCAATTTCTCGTCGTTCATAAGATCTTGGTCTTTCTGCGACTTCAACTTGGCGAATTCTGTGTCGGGACTTAGGTCTGCACCCATATAAAATCCAACTGACCCAGGAACTTAAGGTAAATGACCATAGACAACGCCGTGTGTTTGCTGATTGGGCTCTGGAGCAGTTGGAAGTTATCCAAATTTCGCCAAAAAAAAAAACCAACGGCAACGGTTCTTTCGCAACGAGACCCATTTATGGATTAATGGATATGTAAACAAGCAAAATCTGGACGATACCAATCCACACGAGATACACCAACATTAAATTCATCCCGAGAAAGAAACTGTCTGGTGCGAATTTTGGTCTATCGGCATCATCGGTCCGTACTTCTTCTAAAACGAAACTGGCATTGCCTTAATCGTCAACGGCGAGCACTACAGATCGATGATAAGCAACTTCATGTGGTCTAAACTGGATGATATGGATACCGACGACATGAGGTTCCAATAGGAGGGCGCTACATGCCACATAGTGCATGTCACAATGGACATTCTGCAAGAGAGATTTGAGGGCATGATTATCTCGCGTAGCGGCGACATGAATTGGCCAGAGATCGTTCTATTTTGCGCCATTATACTTCTTTCTTTAGGGCTATCTTAAATCGCAGGTCTATGCGAATGTACCCCAAATAATTGATGCCCTCAAAACCAACATAACGAAGGCAATTCAGACAATTCAGCCAGAATGGAAAATTATACCTCCCGAATATCTACCACCAAGCAAAGCCGCAGCAGAGATTTGAACGATATTATATTCCATACTTAATGCCATAAAATATTACTTTAAATAAAAAATATAAGAGGATTTCTTACATACAGCTTGTTTTATTCACGTTTAGAAATCGAGCGACTTTACTGAAAGACCCTTTATATGGATATACACAAGCTTTTATTATTATCTTTAATACATAATTTTAATATATAATTAATATTTTAATATACAATTTCAAGCAACTGTTAATACACCACCCAATTCGAGAAGAAAATAATTTGTAATTATTTATTTCCCTTTTATTACTTCATCATCATCATCACCATCAGGTCATTAGTCCTAAGACTGGTTGGACGCTAACCTCCAGCTTCTCCTATCTTGTGCTAACCTACACATTTCGCTAATTATGCTACAACCTACATCCCTTACTATTTGCGAGCAGTAGTCTAATCTAGGCCTACCTCTGCCTTTCTTTACTCCTATTTCTGCCTCAAAAATATCGCGGACTATTCCCCCATGTCTCAGCAAGTGGCCTACCATTCCATCTCTTCTCTTCTTTATGTTTTTCCATCTACTTCTTTTCTCGCCGACTTTCTCTAATACTTCTTCGTTTCTAACCCTATCAGTCCACGGTATTTTCATCATTCTTCGGGAACACCACATCTCAAAAGCTTCTAATTTCTTCTTACTTGCTTCCCCTACCGTCCAGGTTTCGCAACCGTATAGTGCCGTGCTCCATACATACGTTTTCAAAAATACCTTCCTTGTTTCTAAGTTTATTACCCCCGAGCATAAAAGTGTTTTCTTCTTGTTAAAAGCTACTCGATCCTGCGCTGTTATTTGTTTTATATCTTTATCGCTTCTTCCATCCCAATTTATTTTACTTCCTAAATAAATGAGGTTTTTATCTTCCTCCAATATTTCATTATTAATTTGTACTTTCGTTTTTTCTCTGCTCTCGCGTTCTCTGCACACTAATACTTTAGTTTTGTTTTTATTCACCCTCATTCCGTATTCCTCTGTCAACACTGCCTCCATTTCGTTCAACGCTGATTCCAATTCCTCTTTACTAGATGCTAATACTGCTATATCATCCGCGAATCTCAGCATTTTTAGTTTCTGTCCCTGTAGTTTAATCCCGAAATCCACTCTATCTTTTACGACATTAATCGCCTCTTCGATGTACAGATTAAAAATTAGTGGTGATAGCGTACATCCTTGTCTTACTCCTTTCCTAATACCTACTTCCCTTCTTTCCCCTTCTACTTCTACAACAGCAGTTTGCTCTTTGTATAGATTGTGTACTGCTCTCCTATCTCTATACTTCATTCCCGCGCTCTTTAGTATCTCGAACATTTTTTCCCATCTTACATTATCAAAAGCTTTTTCTAAATCTACAAATCCTATATAAGCGTTCTTTCCTTTTTCTATTGTTTTCTCTAACATTACTCTAACAGAATAGCTTCGCGAGTTCCCCTATTTCGCCTAAACCCGAATTGGTCTTCTCCTAGTATTTCCTCCGCTTTTATTACTTACTAAATAATTATTTTAGGTTCGCCTGGACTTTCCAGGCTACTAAAATCCGGTATAAGCAGAAAAATAAAACGGCAAAATTATTGTAATAGTTTATATATTTATTTTATTCTGAGGCCTGTGCAAATTAATCTGCAGCCAATATTGATTTTTAGATTTGTATTCGGTTTTATCGGCAGAACCATAATTTTCGCTAAGCGTTAAGTTTAATCTATGGATATTACCAATTTGCATATCACAATTGCAAACTAAAAAGGGCAGAATTTAGTAATCAATTTATCTTTCACGGGCATTTCGAGGGGACCGTTACACCTACATCGCAACGGTTTTTTTTTTCGTATCGGATTTCCCTGCTTCAATTACGAATTTAAATATTCTGGCTTCACATTATTCGTATCGTGTCAAACCCAGAATTATTATCGATGCTCTTGCGAACTGAAAATGTTGAATAAATCCGCGTTATGTTAGAAATGATTTATTATGAAACCAGTATATTGTCCATTTTTTGTTAAACGAAATAAAGTTTCAAAACAAAGATTATTAGTTATTCAACTAGAACATGTTTAGTATTTTACTTTGTTTTGGTAATTAAAATAGAGATACATAAGATGTGTTGATGTAACGATATAATCATCAAATATCGCACAACGCTTATGATAAAGATTCCATGTTGACAGTGTTGACAAATCTCATTTTATTTTTACATTAACAGAATCTAATGTAGAATTCTAATACTTGAATATTAACATTCCTCAACGTTTTTAATATAATCATCTATTAATTTGGAAACCATCGTTCGAAAGCAACTATTATTATTATTATGTTATATAGGTTTGGGCCTCATCAGCCACTGATCGCATGGGAAGTCCCTTGGCGATCCCCTCTTATCCGGATCATTATCCAAAAATGCTATCCCATAAAAGGAGCAATTTAGGCACGTCCCCCGCCTTAAGTCTGGCCTCCTCTAGGATAACAGGGGTCCCTAACATAAGATACTTCTTTTCCTCCAGTGCGGGGCAGGTGTAAAGAAGATGAATCGAGGTTTCCTCGTCTTCTTTACAGTATCTGCAGGCCGGGCTGTCAGTCAGCCTCAGCTAGTGCTTATATGCATTCAGGCTACTATGGTGGCCCGTTATGATTCCCACCAAGGTTCTGGCTTTGTGCCTGTTCAATTTAAGACAACTAAGAGAATAACTAAATAATTATTTAAACATAAACAGTATATTTATTACCTTCTATTCAATCTGGTTCTTCAATATGTAATTAAGGCATTACACAGTAATTATTACTATGCATACACCACTGTATTATTATAAGTTACTTATGACATATTTACAGCAAATTATATCTATCAAAACACGTGTTTGATACTGTTAGATTTTAGCAAAACTTTTGATACCTTGGACCACACTATTTTGTTAAATAAACTATTTAGTATTTTAGTATTATTAGCAAAGCAAATTTATTATCTAAAAGATCGCCAACAAAGAGTTAGTATCAGAAATTCTTTACCTTCATATCGTTTAGTCAGACAAGGTGTACCACAAGGTAGTTTTATTGGTCCAATATTGTTTTCTATTTATACAGCGGATTTTTATCAATTTTTAAATTATTGTAAAATTCGTCAATACGCGGATGACACACAATTGTATTCCTCATTTAGCCAGGTCAATATTATCGTTGCTGCTAGTTGTATTAACAGCGATTAAAAAACAATTATTAGTCTCGCTAATGAACATAAATTGGTACTTAATGAACATAAAACACAGCTTCTGATATTTGGGAAGAACAGAGTTAATGTAGTGCAAAGTCCTGATTTTGTTATAAAAATGAACGGTCAGATTATACTCCAGTTAATCAATGTAAGAATGTAGGCCTTATTCTAGATGATGATCTTATGTTTAGTTTTCATATAAATAGTTTAGTGCAAAAATTGCATGCACAAAGAATTGCTTAATAGTAACACAAATTTGTTACTTACTAATACTACCTCATCTCGCTTATTGCGATGTTATGTATTGACCTGCATTAATAGCAAAAGATTATCATCATAGTATCATCATATAGCAATCATTTATTATCTACTATCTTACGTACCAATTGGCTGAAGTTGGAAGAATGATTTGTATGTCATATGTTTTATCTAATTTTCGAAATAAATAAATACCATACACCTTCTCATATTTTTTAAAAACTAATTAGAGGTAGCGATGTTCATGATTTGGATACCCGTAATCAGGATATGTATACCGTGCCTAAATATAATTCTGCTCAATTTGAAAGCAGTTTTAGTTATAACGCAATTAAAATATTTAAGGATGTACCTGCTTTTTGTAAATCCGCTTCAAACATACATGCATTCCGAAAACAAATTAAAAACTGAATAAACTCAAAGCCGCTTGTTTAATTTTAATACACACTAATATTAAAATAATTATTCAAACCATATGCTATACACAATTTTCAATAACATTAGTAATTGTCATCATTGACAGCCTTTTGCTTTGCTCTTTTACTTTTATTAACTTCTTGCTCTCGGTTGGTTACATGGGCGAATGGCGTCAACCTAATCAAAAAAGATTCTGTCATAATTTTGTATAATTATTGAAAATAAATACACTATTATTGTTATTAATTAAAACACAATTTAGTAAATTAGCTCAGTCTAGCAAATATTGAGTCAACATAATGTTTCGAAAACTAAATTATGTTGGTATTATATTCAATTAAAAAATACTACGTAATTTGAATTAATTTACATTTTGATCATTAGAAAACGTAAATAACATTACGATATTGAGGAACAGAACATGTGTTTACATGATAAATTAAATAAAACTTGCCAAAATGCTTGCCAAATGCTTGCCAAAATAAAACTTGCGGTAGGTTAAGCTAGTTTATTTTTCTGTCAATTAATACATTGTATTGCTGTAGTATGGCGTACATTGCATTGTATTGCAGTATTGCCATACATGTCGTAGCGATGTTGATTTATGAAAATTTTAAAAATTTGGAAACTAAAAAAGTATTTCTCAATAAAAAGATTATTTAAAATAAATAGTTTTGAAACCTTAAAATGGACTTTTCCGCGCGTAGAACATCTCTATCTCGAACTTGAGTGGCCGAGAAAAAATAAATCAACACATAAATGCAGAATATGTGTTTTATGCGACAGTTTTACTTTTTTCATTGGCGACTGCTTCAGTGCCGTATCAATACGTCTGTGATCGAACGAAATGATTTTTTGTCTCATTTATTCGTATATTATACAAACTCAATATATGTTTTTTTCGTTCAATGCATAATTAGCAATGCGTTAAGTGTTTGTGTTTAAAATGTCAGAATGAACATAAACATTTACATCGTGCTTTCTCATGACCCATAGACAGGGTGGAGTGTGTCCTGTCCACCTTAAAAATCAATAGATGTCGTCTGATAAACGTCCCTAATCAGAGTCAGTCAGAACCCGATCGATCAGACACGATTTAATTGAGTGATCGTGCTAACAAAAATAATTTCTCAAATAGTCTACCATTGTGCTTTCTCATGACCCATGAACATGGTAGAGTATGTTCTAGTGTCCTCAAAATCAATAGGTATCGTCTGGGAGACATCCCCGATCAGAATCAGTCAAGACCCGATCTATCCGATACGATTTAGTCGAGTTATCGTGCTAACAAGAAATTCTAAAGCCGACTACAGCGACAACGACACACACATAGACACGAGTTTTATAAAAACCATTTTCTTTGTTTTTATACCGAAAAACGAAAAATAAACGCTAGAAAGAAAGGAATTTCCATTTTTCTTAAACACGATTACATTACTTTTCCGCTCTGGTATAGTTGAGTGCGGAAAATTAATAAAACAAAGTGTCATTTCTGAAGGTAAAGAATATTTTTTAAAGTAAACATTTACTACATTAAAAATAAATGCTCCAATAAACTTGATTTAAATAGTATCCCGAGCGATCATCAAATCCTTGGTGGATATTGCCTAACATAACAGGCGTAATAGTTTAACAACAATTTTCAATAGGTAGAATTGAATTTCTTGCAATTATTATCTCTATCCTCTTTCAGGTAACCAAGCTTTTTAAACTTTGAGTAGAGCTAAAGCGAGCTAAACGTGAGTTGAGCTCTTCCCCTTCACTCAAGTCTCAACAGACGGATTTTGGCCCCTCTCCCTAAGCATTGTAGCGTTTGTCCTCGTCTATAGATATTATCTTCTTCTCCGCAACCGGAGAAGGAAATTGATTTCCGAGTGTCTAAACCTAATAGAAGAAAGTATTTGTCTTTATCTTTGCTGAAAGTTTTGTTTTTCTTTCAGATACCTAACACATTTTATATTTGCATGTAGTATTGTTGTAATAGTACCTACTATATTCTAAATTAAGTCATTTTAAATTTGAGACTTTAAAAATCGTTTCTGACAAGATACAAAAACACTACTGATACTTCAATAACAAGGATTAATAGGTAATTATCCTGGAGCACCTGCACGTCCAACTACTTTGAAAGAAAGTGGTATTTTCCGCAGTAGATTGCCGGCTGTTTTAATACAAGGTAAACTTTAAACGGAGCTATACCGCTACGTGTTTAATAGAATCGCCGTTTGATATTTAGCCCGAGAATGGGATGGGGCGTTCTCACAAAGAACAGATTAACGACTGCAAATAGAGAACCGAATAAATTGGCTCGGCTATATAAAATTATGTATTGGATTTAAATTAGACTAGTGAATTGGATCACTCCTATCTGTTTAATAGGAAGTGGAGATAGACGTATGTGTTGTATTATTCTTCAATCAAATAACAATTTAATGCTCTTCCCGTGAAAATATACTCGCTTATAATAGTAAAAATATAGTTAATAATTAATATTTTTGTGCAGCATAGAAAATCAAAAAACTTACCCTTAATTCTATTATAATAAATAATACATAATTTAAATTACTATTTATTAATTATATCTATTGTAATATTCTCGGGAAATCTTATGTGCAATATAAACGACATATTCAATAATTCAATGGCTCATCAGTAGCTACCACCTAGTATATTAAATCGCAGAGAAGATATACATATGTACATCTTGTATTATTTTTCAATCAGGTAGTCATTTAACGTTCTGCCTGAGATAATATTCTCGTCTATAATAGTAATAGTATAGTTTAATATATATTTCTGTATAGCGTAGAAAACCTACCGCCTGCCGAAAGACCAGTTGATGGAATTAATCAAGGGAAGTCAAAGATACTACAGCAAAAATGAAGAATAGGAAAGCGCTGGGTACAGATCAAATTCCAGTCGAACTATGGAAACATCTAGACAAAACTGAAGTAGCATGGCTCACGAAACTCCTGAACATAATCCTTTCCAGAGCTAAAATAACAGATATGTAGAGAACCAGCAATCTGGTACTCTTTTATAAAAGCAAGGGAGATGTCGCTGACTGTGGGAACTATAGAGGTTCTAAGCTAATCTCACACGGTTTAAAAATAGGGGAAACTGTTCTCCTAGAAAGGATTATAAGCGTAACAAAAGTCGCCCCAAGCCAGTGCGGCTTCGCTAGTAGAATGAGTACAACAGATGTCATCCATTCAGTGAAAATACTCATAAAAACATATAATCTGTGCAAAGGGAACCTTCATATTGTGTTTAATGATCTCGAGAAAGCCTTCGACCGCGGACCACGATAACTTATATAGAGTGCAATTTGTACCAGAACTCTACATTGAACTCCTGAAAGATTTGTATCACAGTATAACCACATGTGTTGTCAATCCAGCGGAAATAAATGAATGATTCGAGGTCAAAGTGGATGTCCACCAAAGTTCGACCATCAGCTCAATTTTATTCAACTTAGCAACGGATCACGTTACGAAATATATCCAGAAACAGGCATTACTCTACGCTGACGACATAGCTGTAATACCAGAATTATATGGCAGGAATCTCTGGAAGAAGAAGATTAAGAGTCAGCATGTCAAAGATCATCAAGCAGGTATACGTACTGTAATTTTTCTAAGACCTACATATGAAGTTCTTCCATCTCAAGCACGCCACTGAAAATAGCTGAAGAGGTTTAAATATATCGGATCCATAATTACATCAAGAGTCTGTACGAAAAAGGATATCCAAAATAATTACCATTTAAAAATAAAGAGAAATAAAAGAGCAGTAAGGCCCACTCTACTCTATGGCTCCCATTACTGGCCGAAGATGGCTGAACAGAAAATGCATGTAACTGAAATGAAGATGCTTCGCTGGTTTGGTGGTGCCACGCGTTTAGACAAAATAAGAAATGAGTACATCCAGGGAACCTTTAAGGTTTCGTGCATTTCCGACAAGGAGGCCCGCCTGCGATGGTACTATCATGTTATGATACGCCAGAATGATCACATCACTAAACAAGTGCTTTCCAAAGATGAGGGAAGGCGAGGCCGTGGAGGACCCGTAGTAACCTGAACGCAAACTATAAAAGACTACCTAAACATCACAAATACAACAACTGAGACAACCCACCACCGTATGAAGTGGTGCAGTAGTACTAGGAGTGCCGACTCCAAATAAAATGGGATAAAGGCCAGGAAGAAGAAGAAGAACGTGGAAAATCTCAAAACATACACATAATTGAATTAAATATTTTATAATATTTTAATACAATAAGTAATGAATAGGGAATAGTTTAAATTACTGTTTTTTAATTATATATATTGGAACATTCTTGGGTGATTGATAGAATTCTTATGAAAAATTGTCCGATTTATTCCGATATATATATATATATATATATATATATATATATATATATATATATATATATATATATATATATATATATATATATATATATATATATATATATATATATATATATATAACTATTGTAAACATACACATATGTACAAAAGTATTATTAAAATAATGATTCTGTGTTTTTTGATACTATAGTTAATTATTTTCTATTTATATAGAAACTAATAATATTCAATATAAAGGAAAATAGAAGCTGAGCTTCCGACAATGTGTAAACTTTTATACTATTAAAAAACTCAAATATTTAAACGCCACTTCTGAATAAAAAATATTATTGTAAGAGAAAGTGATCGATTAGCAGTTGCTTGAGAGATATGGTAGATATTTATTGAATTATTCACTGTACACAATTTTGGTCGCAATATATCGTAACTATCTGTGAGTATGCCTATTAAAATATATATACGTAACTATAAGTTATATAGGGTGTCCCATCGAGATGTAGCCGATTTATACTTGCCGCCATTCCTCTTGCGGCAGGCTTTGGAAGTTGATGTTTCGTGGTTATTATGTGAAGAGTACGCCATTACAGAATGGGGCGTTATACTGTTAAGCAACGCGTACTTATTGTGAAAGTAATACGAAAGTAATGGTTCAATTGTGGTCACTGAAAGAAAATTACGCACAATTATGGGTCGTCGTGAGGCACCTAAGCGGATCATTCAATGCTTCATGGCGAAATTCAAGGAATGTGGCTCCGTGTGTGGTAAACAAACACCTATACCTCACCGTGGGCAACGGTCAGTTGAATATATTGAAGCGATAAGTGCAAGTGTGGCTGTAGATAACACCATATCCGTAAGACGTCGTTACCAACAATTAAATCTTTCAAAGTCAACATTACAAAGAATTTTGACGAAAGACTTTCATTTTCATACGTATAAGATCCAGTTGACACAGGAGTTGAAACCACGGGACTATGCACATAATCGGCTACCTCTCGCTGGGACACCCTTTCTTAATTTGATCGAAAATCCTCTCAGGGTCATATGCAGCAACTTTTAGCTGTCAATGTCCAGATGACTTGTCAAAGTCAGAAACTTTATATTATGAGTAAATATATGTAGTAATCGAATTGAGCTGAGACTATAAATTTAAAATAAAAATAAGTCTGCACCTGAACTATTTTACAGCCCTAGAACTTACAGAAACAGATATTAACTAGATATAGGTATATTTCTTAACTAATTTTCAATTGATATAAATATATAACATTAACCGGTGATCGGTATAAATATATAAGTCGAGCCTGTCATCTAAACTCTAATCGATTTAGTCCAGGGTACCACGTAGAATAGTACTCGGCTGCAGGAGATATCTAACGACCAATCCAAAATTGTAAACCAATAAAATTTCATGAACACAGTACCATAAAGAAAGTACTGTCGTGAAATGGAGTTTTGTTTATACTCCAATCCATCCAGAATGCCTTAAACATTAAGGATAAAACAAGTTGTATGTTATAACAAAATACAGCAAATTTCGCCATGCAATTCAGCGCCCGTCGACGGCATATAGCCGGAGGAGTAGCTGTTTTGGCTTAAGTTGTTTTATCCTTAATGTTTGAGGAATTTACAGATGGATTGGAGTATAAACAAATCTCCATCTTACGACAGTTTATAAAACTACCATCTGGAAAGTTTGTGTTATAAATGATTCCTAATTATTATAAAAGACAAAGTTTTTATTTAGATTTGGATTGTTTCCAAAACTACCGAGAGATGGCGCATGGTTTACATTCTGCAGTTCTACTACTGTAGAACATAACGGTGTCTATGAGATGTGAAGCCTCGTTTTCCAAAGGCATACTCACTTACACTACACTGACGAAACCCAAGTAAGGTCGAAACCGGTCTGTAGTTAGCGGTATCTGGAGATATAAGACGCTTTGATCTTCCTTATGATTTTCGAGCAATCCAAATCATTGTATTTTTAGTTCTATGTTAGAACTAAATGTAATTTGCCATGTAATTCAACGCCCGTTGACGGCATATAGCCGGGGCAATAGCTGCTTTGGCTGAATTTGTTTTATCCTTAATGTTTAAGGAATTTGCAGATGGATTGGAGCATAAACAAAATTCCGTCTCACGACAGTTTATAAAACTACCATCTGGATACTTTGTGCTATAAATGATAAAGGAAGTACCGTAAAGAAAAGTTCATAAATGGTTTACCAACAAATATAAAGATAAGTCCAACAAGGGAAATTCCTCTTCTAAGGAAAATGCTCTTATTACGTTCGTCTCCAGGAGAACTAATTAATTTAAAGGACAGGTGGTACAGTAGAATGTCTCACCTGGTACCTGCTACAAAATCCAACCAAGGAACTTGTTCGTAAACCAAACGTCAGCAACTATATAACCATCAAAACAAAAAAGGTCATTGAAGTCACCATAAAACTATATTTCACTTTCTTTTCGGATAACTACTAATAATCATAAAACGTTTACAGCCTAACTATGTTTAGATACAGCTTACTCAATACGTAAGCTGTGGTTTAGAGCTATAACTATTAATAATAATAAAAAATTTACAGCCACGGGCAGTAAAAACGCAAGAATGTCTCTTCTCTCATAGACACAGAAAATGAAAGAGGAAAATGGTCATATGTTACCGAACTTTGCTTGTAATATTTTGATTTTTGTTTTTCTAAATCTTTTTTTATTATCATTTCTTCTTCACATTCCGTAATAAAAATGGAGGTTGCCATTAAAAAAGTATCGATGACGACATACCTCCTACACGAATCACTATGTTTTAATTATTAATTATTTTAAAATATGCGCAACTAAAAATAAAATTTGACATTTTTACTTACGAAAATTTTTCCTAAAAGTCGTTCCTTGAATTTTTAACCAATTTATTTATTTATTCATTACTTTAAACAAGCACTATACTCGTATAGTTTATTTCATCGCTATTTGCCAAATAAAAAATCTCAAAACATACCATGGCCTCTTTATGGCTAGGCTCAGGTAGACTGTTCCGTTTATCGACAAGACAAGAGAGTTCTTATTTGGCAAATAGCGGTAAAATGAATAGTATATAGAACTACATATTTAGTTACAAGCTATTTTCTCTTTCTACGTTTTTTTATCTTCCTCATTTTAACATGTTTTATCTTCTCTTACAAAATAAAACTTTATATACTATATGAATGCCAAAACTATAGGTTTATATGTAAATTGGTAAACAGACCTATTTATGTCGCGCCATACTAATTTTATTTGCGTTTTTACGTTTATATTATACTGACTAAATTTGCGCTAGAGGAAGTGTAGTCCATCTTAGAATTCCTTTGAGTCGATATACATGTCGAACAGCAACCCAGATTAAATCCCTCATTTACGGAAACTGTGGGCAATATAAACCAATTCAGTATTTGGCTTTATGACTTCGTTTACATTTTAATAGATTCTCCGCAAGAGTTTATACATTACCGTTTGGAGCTGTATAAAATGAAAAAAAAAGTTCATGCACGTTCAGTGCTATCGTAAAGTTTTCCTTGTTTTATTGCCATTGTAGAGGGTTCTTCGGTTAAGTCTATCGTAAAGGATAATTGATTTTATTTCTCTTATTTCCGTTTATTGTGCTATAAATCGCTTGCGAAATTAACTGGCAGAAAAAAATACGTGAGACGGTAAAACGGATACAGTAAATCGCAATTATTTTACTTTTAAAAAGTATTAAGGGTGCTATTTTATTAAATGTTGGAACCCACTGTTGTTTATTTCCATTAGCGCTTATAAATCAACAGGTATGACTGATTTATAGATCCAGGATTATAATCAGAAAATGTATTACTCCAATTTAGATCAGAAATAGGAAACCACTTATCCGCATAATCGTAAAATGCGAACATCATCTCAAGAAATCAGTTATGTTTCAAGAAATTACACAGTTTAATTACTTGGAATACTGTATACTACAATCTTTTCGCATAGCATAGCATAGCTAAACTGTTTCTATCCGAAGATGGCAAAATTCAATAGCAAACATAACTAAAACCAAACAGAATATGTTTCGTTATGATTTCTACGTGTTCATAGAAATTACGATATTCAGGTCGCATTTAGATACTCTACCACTAATGAATATATACAAGATCCGGAATAAGGATGGAATAATACCCGTCAATTTTTAATGTATTTATTTTCTCTAAAAATTTTTCAAATAAGTTTCTTTTGTTTCGGCTATGAATTCGCTGCTATGACAGCCAGCGATATTTTTTCCAAATAGTAACCTATATATTTTTTTGTTATATTCTAAGTAAACACTATTCTGCACATGACATGCACAATACATTTATTAAGTTTGAGTAAGATAATTTTAAGAAACGTCAAGAAGTACAATCATAGAAATTTCATCATATCGGTCACGTTAAATATTCAAAATATCTAAATGTTATTTTAAATACATAGTTCGAATCTATATGAATGATCGCCTCACATTCATAAACACTTTTACACTTTTAAAACACCTCAGTCTACGAACAATTTAAGCTCTTAGGGTATTTAAATCATTCCTGGTACATGTAATCTTTCATATGATCCCTTATAGAAAAATCACAAAGGGTCAAATCAGGATATCGAGTCGGCCACTTCATTGCTCCTCTACGCTTTACTCACTTGTTTGAAAGAACCTTACCTAAATAATTTCTATTCACAATTCCAAAATGAGGAAGTTAGCTATTTTATCTCATCTGGATCCTGTACATTGTTAAATTTGTTAAATTTATTTCCAGAAAATAAGGCCGAATTATGTGATTTTCTATAATTCCTGTCTAAATATAAAATTTCTGTCAGTGCTAGCTTCAGTCATCTAATGGAGGCTATGCTAGGTTCAACACCAGCAGTTATGTATATTTAGAACTCCATGTAGCATTAATGTGGCTCCATTAGAAAACTTTATGGGCAACATATGGATTTTCTTGGTATATAACAGTCACAATTTTATAAAATTCAATCCTTCTATCAAGGTAATTCTCGGTTAATTACTTCATTAAATGTACCTTCCGGGGATGGTATTTCTTCCGTTTTCAGAAGTCCGCACATCCACCTTTTGCAACCTTTGCAATATATGTTCTATGGTGTCACTCTAGATAGATGGTAGAAGATCTTGAATTCCCCAATGGTACTAATAATAATTTAGATAATAACATAATTTTAGTCATCTCCGTTTTTGTGTATCCTTCACGTTTTTCCAGGCCCCGAATTTTCTTATTGTACTGTAGGCACAACATTGAGTAAAAGGAGTAATATTGCGATAAATATAATTAAGAAACGTACAGATTGCGTCGTTTTGTGGCCCCCTAACCAACCATAATTAACATACAGACAACATACATCTTTCGTGTTTTTGTCAGATGTACTACTTTTACTATCTTAAACAAA
Source organism: Rosalia funebris (assembly GCA_037954035.1). NCBI lineage: Eukaryota > Metazoa > Arthropoda > Insecta > Coleoptera > Cerambycidae > Rosalia > Rosalia funebris. Next base: position 26,644,330 of record JAZFAV010000011.1, read on the forward strand.
TTAATTTGTTACATTTAATAAAGGGACACTAAATCTTAAATGCTATGAAAACCTGAATTTCATGAAAAGAAAATCTGTTGAAAAACAAACATTTATTTAGAAAACAAATACGTAAAGAGTTAGAGAGCGTTGACTAGAAATTGTAGTTGTTACTGAGCGTAGTTGTTTTGAAAAATAACTGTAAAAGTGTTAAATGCTACATTTCTGTTCTGTGATAATTTGACGCATAACGAATGCATCTTACTACTTATAAAATGCATTTACGAAGTTTATGAAGTACTATTGTCCACCAACTTGCAGTTCCTTTACTTACTTTTGTTATACCTTTACTTACAACTCAAAGCAAGGCATTAATGCAAACATTTTAGTTAGATAAGATGAATCATGAAGTTTGAAGGTCATGAAGTTGCAACTTGGAAAAATATAAATATTTATCATAATATTCATGTATGAAATACGTTCATATGTACGTGTACTTTTTTATTCATTTTGGTCCATTCGTCTGTCTAGCTTAAAAATAATAATTTAAGGATTCATATTTTTCACTATCAATAATTTACATTTTACTGATCCACTTACATTCTACTAATTTACGTATCAAAATTACATTTTTATGTTAACGCTGGATACTTCACGAGTTGAAAATATGTTTATTATAAATATTTAAAATTTAGTAAATTAATATTGTACGTTCCGTTTTTACTATTTATACAGAAAAGCAAACAGATTGCATGTAGGTTTAACCAAATTTATTTCAGAATCCATGCACTGTTTAATTAAACCATAGTGAGCAACAAAGGAATTTGAACAAATAGACATTAATTATATTAGAAACATATCCGCTGTTAACCACGTTTTAAGCATAATCGAGGCAAAGCCCTCGGGATATCTATTATACCAAGGTTGTTAAACGAGAGGGTATTTTCATTTCGTACAAAAATGAGACCCCCGAGCTTTTCAAGTTGAAACGTAATATTTGTTCAGCTCACCGGCACCGCTGCTGTAAAGTATCTCGAGTACATCTGCATTAGGTAGTTCTCGTTCCACGAAGCAGGAAACCAAGTTATATACTATGTATGTTTGCATTATTTCAATGGAATGAATTTTAGTGACAAACTTTGGACATTTTTGATACAACATACATCTTTTTTATTTAGGAAACGAAAATGAAGCATGCCAAGTTTTTTAGCTATTTTTCTCATTTTATACTTAATGAGATCTGTAGTATACCTAATGTACAATAAGCGTATTATATGACAACGACTAGACGCATGTAGAGTATCACTCCAGTAAATGATATTTAAAATGCAATCTAAATCTACAGTTTATATGATTATTGTCTAAAGTTAATTATTTATGTAGGTCCTATTGTCAGATCAACAATGGCAGAAGACATTTTAGCCTATCCTATTTCAGCCTGTGCCTAATGTGGCACAAATTTAATTAATTGCCAATACTTTAGGATGCACCGAAACTATCTCACTGTACTATTTCACACCAAAATAATATATAGAATCTTTAGTAGATTAACAAATTGATATCGCAATGAATTACCTCAATAGTAATGTCAACGGTGAGATGAAATATCTTGTTTTGAAACCACTGCAGGATGACAATGTTGGAACTGCTACTGATATCCTGTAGCTAAATTCAATAAACCTAGATGGGTTTAAGAATGGTCTTGTATAGCACTACATTGTTATTCAAGAATATTTTTGATTAGCTAATAAATTTCAAACCTAGATGCTTCCGCTTGATGAATATATGTTTTTTCCATGTCAGTCGTCAGTCTGAATGCATACCGAGGTATTATCCATCTTCAGCTTGCGGAAGTTGACAACTATTGTTTCACGGGTAGACATGTTTCTCTGCGCAAGGTAAAGGTCACATGGGTGGATCTTAGTTCGTTGGATTTTACGTGCTACTTCTTTAACCAGTCCTGGATCATGTCGAGGTGAGCCTGCAAGTATCTCGAAACTGACGAGGGATCTGTATGTGATGATGGGACTTGTGTAGCATGAGGAAATATTACCGGTGGTAATACTTGTCGTTGATAAGTCTGCAATATACAGGATGCATAATACTAGTCCAATCGCGCCTCCTTGGGGAACACCTAAATATATGGAGTTTCAGTCAATGTATTCGCTTTCCTGTTTGATCAGGAAGTATATATCTGTCAGACAGGATGTGAACAGTTGAAAGTAGGTTTGGAAAACTTCTTTAATTTGACTTGCAATATATTTTATCTGTCAAGTCCTTAGTAAATTGGTTTACCAGGTTATGAACTTATTCTATTGTTCCTTATTCATTTCCAAATCCAAACTGATGCTCTAGAATTAGTTTCTTTTGGCCTATTATTATTATGAGTTTTGAAACGTATCGTATTTTTATATCTTACTCAAAAACTTTGGATAAGTATAGATAACAAGCTTATGAGTCTATATGAGGATGCATATTCTTGTTTTCTTCTTTCTATTTCACATTTCTTGTTATTAATGATTTCATGCTTTTCACGACATAGAAGTCTATGGCATCAGGAATTCTATTTCTATACGATGTGTTATAAGTTAGTTGCTTTGACTCTAGCCTTGTCCTTTTGGTGTCGTCAATTTTGAATTTTTCAAAAAATAAAACCCGCCACAGGCAGGATTCGACATCTGTCCCGGATTCAAACCGAACGACATACAGCTGTCTTAGTTCTTAACTTATTAGTTCTTATCAGTGCCGTACAGGGTACGCCGATCCAGGACAAATTCCGAATGAAATGGGTTATAAATTGCAGGTATTATTATCGGATCATATGCTTCTTCGTTTGTAGTACTGGTAGCTTATAGATAGCCCTTAGTGAATTTCTCCCTCCCATAATATTTAATAGTTTGAGTATGAAAGCGACTGTTCCTCCAGGTGCTTTAGTATCTGGGTATTTTATGGTATAGTTTATGTTTAGGAATTTGTGATATTTATCTATACAATGCATCTCAAAAATCATCATTCTTATTCATGAAGGAATATTTATGGGTCACCAATATGCCACTTGAGGCCATTTATATTCTAGATATCTATTTTAGATTTTGAGTGTTCTGCCATTAAGTTAATTTACTTAAAACGATTTACTTATTTGAGCATTGTCTCCATTTACACCATGAGCTTTCCAAGCATTTCTTCAAGATAATCATATTGTTAACGAATTAATTAATTGATTGCTTAATATTGTGCAAATGACATAGCTTGTTGGATCTGTAGGATCGGTATAGATCATGCTTGTGATTGCATATGTCTAGCTAAAAAACATATAAAATAAAAATAAATTTTTTTTAATAGTTTACTGTAATAGTCAGAAAGAGTATTTTTCCAAATAGACTTTTTGTTTAGGGTGGAAATGTTAAATATTATTTTTTAAGATGGGTTTTTTAATAAAAAATATGTGTTATAAGAAATTTGCAATTGTATGTATAAATTTTGAACTATTATAAAGAAAATCTTTTTAGAGTGGCAGATAGGTATAAAAACCTTCACAAAAAGTAGATGGGATGTCACAAGCCGACATAAAAAACGTTCCGCTTGGGAAATTATTTCTTAGTAGGTTCAGAATTCCATATGCATATATTGAAATGCCTACAAAATATATTGTATATAAATATCTGCTACAACATCCAGATTACATTAAATCTGAATTGGATTTATATTATAATAGCACTAATTTGCAATAATTGTTTTAAAGAATGCGTAAACGCGGATCAAATAGAAGAATATACAAATACAATAGAAGATCAAATAGCAATATAATTACACAAGATCACATTCCTATCACCTATTAATATTAACCATTTAATATATATAACAAAGGATATACCATTCAAAATAATTGTAACTATTGGTGGTAGTTCGCATGGGTCAAGAATTATCCTTTCTTGTGAGTAATCGAGTAATCATTAAGTCGTCATTTAGATCCACTTTCAGATTTAATTGATTTTAAATGTTATCAGTAGAGCTATTCATACAAAATACAAACTCGCCTTTACAATTAGCACAGAGTCCTATAATTACTTTTTTAGGCCAGGGATAAAATCTTAAGTGACTCCACTCTAAGTAGTGACAGCAATTAATTCTAAACCTATAGTGAATACAAAAAATTATCACGTGATTAAGAGAACAAATCTGAATCTTCTTCATTCAATTATAATCAATGGCAGCCTCGTGCATCTAGGTAAAATTTTATAAGAATTGTACCTATTTGATATTTTAACAAAGTTCGAAGAAAAGTATTTTAAAAACATTTTCCAAAGTATCTTCCCAATAAAAGGTATATAACATTAAATAAAATTAAAACCCTATTATAAAATGCTCGGTAGTATGAATATACTAATAAGTATTTATTTGAGAAGTTAGAATCTACCTGAAATCATTTATAGGCTCTATTTTAATATAAATTAGCGGTATCTTTCTTTGTAACTATTTATTGATACTAATTTATACCGTTCGTAATTATTCTTGTAACATAATAATTTTCAGAAATTCACAGAGGAACAGAAAAATTAAAGATTCCTTTTACTTGTATCGATTTATTAATTTTTTATATATTTTGTATATTAGGAAATTGTTTTATATCAGCTTTCTAGTAGTGACTTCACAAGGGTAACAGTAAATGTTGTTAATCTTTCTAGAGCTTTTACACATAATTTAAGCTGTTATTTGTTATGATGTTAGAGTTCTCTAAATATCTACAAGTTATAAATAGTAGATAACTAAAACTCACTTTTTTTAAGCAAGAAAAATATATGAGGAAATCTTAGGGATTTGTGGAAATAATGTGGGATTATATAAAAATATAATGTATTTTAAATGGAAAATAAATGAAAGAAGAAACATTTTCTATTATATTTCAGATAATATATATTAATAGATTTTTACAGTTTTATCATCAATATGTGAGAGAATTAAAAAAATCATTTCAATGCCACAGTGGCTATATTACCTAGTTATTATATATAGTAACAAAGTATTATTTTAGTACCCATGAGTAACACTTTTTCTGCGTAATCCAACTCTTGTCCTAACTTTTGTAACAGCTCTTTTATAAAAAATAAATCAATTTTAATCATGTTATGTAAATAGAACGTACAAATATTTCCTGTTATATAGCTCCATTTTCATTCAGAGATTTTTAAAAGAAAGCTATAAAATGAAATTCCCGAGAGAAATTTGCAAGAAACAGTACACTTTAATAAAAAAAACGTAACATGAATTAAAATTGGTTAATGTATTACATCTTGCGAGAATTTCTTGCAGGAAAGTCTTTACAACTATTTGATACTGATATTATATTCTAATTAGTTAAATTATTTTATTATTATCTATTAAATCCCGAATAAACCCGCGTCCTTGATAAATTCGTGATGATTCTCTAGTGGGTAATTTAATTTTATTTCTATTTAAATTTCCATAAAAAGGTATGATCTTCTTCTCGAAATAATAAAGTAGTCAAAAATAATGATTCGTCAACGAATAAGCTTTAGAAAAAAATTTGAATACTCATGAATTTTTGTCAGTACCCAATAACAAAACTATAGACGATTTTTATAATCTTGGTTTGATAATTATAGATAATTTTCAATATTATACAAATGCACTTTTTCTTTAAACAATTTAAACTTCTGGAAAAAATTAATGCATCAGTGAAACTTCACATTATTACTTTAATTTTTTCGAAAATTTAAATTATAATACCTAAGTGTTATTATAATTAAATGATTTGAACTGATGTTTAACAAACTTTAATTGTATTATTTGAAAGAAACATGAAGAAATAACAGATGGGAATGATATTGTCATATGAAATGAAAACGCTTTTAATAAACAACTTAAGAAAAAAAATTGAAGGTGAAATTGAATCATATGAATTTGAATTTAATAGCGTGTAGGTATGGCTCTAGCTCTTACTACGACCTCCATTTGTCTGGGCATGTTATTGCTCAAGTGGTAAATGATTTCCTGAGAAATGTTCTCCCACTCGATAAGAACGATTTATTCAAGTTGTCTAAGAGTCATGGGAGCAGGTATATGGCACCTAACTTATGATTTTGGTGCATTCCATAGATTCTCTATGGGATATCCCGTATCTGGGCATCTTGGTGGCTAGTCCATAGTTGGAATATTCACAAATCGAAGGTAGTCCAATACCTCTCTAGCAGATTAGCGCCGAGTGTTATCCTTCATAAAAATTAAATTGTCCCCGACAAACACTACAAATGGCATCACATATTCTTCTACGATATTTGTTAGATGGAAATGTGCATTCATGAATCTCTCCCGTATAGGAACCAAATCCATGCGATCATCGAAGCAAATTGCTCCCCAGAACATTGATTCACCAAAAAAATGGCATCCTCGGAAAGACATTGCAGGAAGCAAACCTCTCTTTTGACCTTCGCCAGACTCGTTGATGTTCATCTGGTGAATTAAGGCCTGCTCTTGTTTCGTCTGAAACCAAAACTCGCTTCTATAGTATAATCGCTGGTCTTCTACTATTCATTCCATCTTCATTAAGCCTTCTTATGACCGTTCGTTCAGAAATTGCTATATTTCGAGCTGCTTCTAGCGCTTAGCTCTAAATTGGTAGATCGCCTGTTTTTTAAGGCGACTTGCATAGAATATCACTCATTTCTTGCATCTTCGTAGAAATACGTAGAAACTTTTAACTGTGCAACTAATTGTTGATTGTTTAACTCCTAACAAATCAGATACAATTCGCTGACTACGTCCCTCGTTCAGCAGAGTTACTTCTTTCACTGCTTCGTCTTCTCTCAAGTTATGTAGATAATTTTTTCTACGCGAAGTGTACTAGATAAAATATTTCATTCACTTGATAACATAAATTTAAAAAAGAATCACTAGCGAAACTAAATTTATTTCCTTTCACAAATCATTTTAAACAGAATTATGTGTATAATTAACAAACAATTACAAAATGTTACTATACATCTGTCAAATAATTGCAATTATTTATCAGTAGTGACAAAGGATATCCTAGGCCATCTACATAAAATGTTTAACGGTTCTCGATAAATTATAAGAAAAAATTAAATGTTTTGCTGATGCATTAATTTTGTACAGGAGTATATTAACTGTGCTTTTGGAAACACCCATCTCGTAATTAATTTTCCTGTCACTGACATCTAGGTTTTCCTCCACTGACGCTACAATGGTATGGTAGAATTATTTTAGAAAGAGCAAGTCGGCAATAAACCGTGCGACAAAGAGCAATGTATAGCTTACCTTCTCCCACGTGAATGCAGTAAAAGAATTTTACTTAAGTCACCTTTAAAACTACTGAAGTGCACTGATACGTACGTATTTTTAAACTTGCATAAATCAGACAAAGACAGTAAATATTGAGTGTTTCGATAGTTATACTTAGGTCAGGTCTGCAGCACAGGGGCGGATTATGGTAATGAGAATGAGGGTGAATAAATGGAATACACAGAAACTGGTTTAAAACATTTATTAAATATTTGTAATATAGTACCCATGTTTTGATCACTAGACTATTATGACATTATAGTTGAATGAAATTTATATTTTTATAGCATGCTTTTAACATTCTTATAGTATGTCGCTAAAGGCTTTATAGGATTCCGTTTTACATTTAGACAATATTATGATATTATGAATATAAATTATATAATATAAAATGGTCTTTACTATAAGTAGATAAAATATAAAAATGTTAATTTAGGTCGACATCTGCCTCAAAATCTGATTTACTTTCGGAAGAGTAATTTGTACCAATGTTTATTACAAGTGGTTGTACCTGATCGTCTAAAGCACATTATTTCTGCCAATATTCCTTAATAATATTTTCTCTCTTTGATGCAATCTTCCCAATGTCTTTGAGGAACGCTCTGCAATGCTTGATTCCACATATTTAAAACGGCTTTTCCGTTATGTTCTTGTTGACTCACCATATTTTTGTTATAAAAATCTTTGCACTGAGCCCATACTAACTCAATAGCATTAAGAATAAAGTGGTATGGTGGAAGGCGTAAAACTTTATGACCCATTTTACAAATCAACACATCTGCGGCATATGGCATGGCCACTTTATATTTTTTTACATAATCTAATAGCTCACATTTCAAAGCATTTTCTGGAAAGTCTATTTCCTTATTTTTTAACTACTTAGTTATGTCCTGTTTTGTTGTAGATGTATTTGGAACAATTTCATTCAGTGTAGAGTGTTATCAAGCATTGTTCATTACAATTAAAGATGATCTTTCTAGTTTAGGGAAGAGTTGCTCTTCTAGCCATTTTTCGAACGGTTTGGCATTCATATTGTCGTGATAGTCAGCAAACTTGTGTTTTGTTGAAAATATAATACCAGCCACGTTTATAAGCCATCCCTATTCCCAGCATGAAGAATTATGTATCGTTTTCCCTCATTTTATTTTTTGTTCAGTACTGATTTGAGATCTGTGTCGTGCCAGGTTCTAATAACACTGCCGTGTTGAAAAACCCATGTCTCATCTAGAAATATTACATCTAATGGATTATCTGGCAATATGTTTTCCATGTAATTTTTCAAAAACTGTGCGCGTTTTAAAACTATTTGTGGACTTTCCATTAATTCGCGATTTCCACAGTCAGTTGTATACTCAAAACCTATTGTTTTTAGTATTTTTCTTAAACTTGAAATACTAACTGATATCATGTGTTTAATAATTAGTTCTTGACATAGTTTTTTAACGTTATGTGTTCCTTTCTTTCTATCATGTTATATATAACTCTTCTGATCTCATTTTTTTCACTTTCTGTCATATCTTTACTTTTTGGCGCTTTTCTATTTTCGGTGCGCTAAAACAGAAATAAGTAAGGTGCACATTTAGTATAGCTGACTTCATATTAAACAGGTAGAGTACTTTAAACAGTACTTAGACTAGCTTTTCTTAAAAGAAATTATTCTAACTTTTCATCCCAAAATGTGATTGTTTATTTTAAAAATCCCCGTCGATGTATAATGTTTGCTTATATTATAATGTATAGATAGTTTAATTGCAAAATAAATTTGTACATAAGGAATTTTGCACTAAAAATATAAATGAGCCTATTCTGGGATCTTACAAATATTTCTATTTATTTCCCTTATATAATATATTTAAATATACTAAACTTACTGGCTTCTTTATTCCAGAGGATCCTTGTTGTCTAATTCTTCTTGTGGTACTCTGACTTAACTTTAATGCCTCAGATGCACATTTAATTACACACATATTTTCTGTATTGTTCTCTTTTTGGTTTTGGAAATATTCGATAACATTTAAAACTAACCTTCGCCTTTGCGAATTTAACACTTCTCGTGACATTTTATACATTAGTTTATAATCTCTCACAGTAGAAACCCACAATTCAAATATTTAAAACTTTTGAGCCAAATGCCGATCTGTAATATTCTGACGACCCTTCGTTCGACACTCTTTTAGAAACTATCCTTGTTTATACTCATAGTAAGGAGAAGGACAAGAGGTAAGACTTGTGTATTTGATTCAGTAATACTATTACAAGCGGCGCGCGCAAATGATTTATAGGCCGGTATGTGTCTCTTATTCAGATTGGATTGGTATGGAAGAAAGCCAGACATGCATCTGTCTTTGGCGCACGATTTATTGCCGACTTGGTCTTCATAAACTAATTCTACTATAACTTGTATATTCTCATTGGTTCCTTCATGTATCTGATATTCTCATAATTGGCATTTACCGTTCTTCAATTCTGTGAAATATATCTTTCGTCTTTTTAAACGGTAAGCAATTTAAAGAAATCATAAATTTGGATGATTTTCTTTATAAATACGAGATACTAGTAAATAATTACTATGGGCTCTTCGTAGGACGTACCATACTTACTAACTCGGCCTTAGAACAATGTATACTTAATGCCTCTGCACTTTGTTAATTGAATTGCCTTCGAAAAAGCTGTGACAGATTATCAAAAGAAAAGAAAATAATGTGAAACTTAATAAGCACTCACTATTATTTTTTGACAAAAAAGCAAGAATTGCAATTGTTCGATAAAAATTCGTTTTTAAGAAAAACTGTTCAACTTAACTGTAGGGAACGATTTAAAAAAATATATTGATTTTTCAGTGGCGCATCTGACCATGTACTAATATATGGGATGTTCCATTTAAAACAAAGAAGACTGTATTTCATAATGTAAGGCTATTTTCGCACCCTATAATATCACAGATCAATTTCTGACTTATCGCTTAAGAAAGTTATGAATTTTGAACATTTGGCCAAAAAATTATTTAATGTGGCTAGCTATAAACGATGGAAGATATATCTATAGATCCAAATATCTCGAAAACCATTTATATTTTCAGAGCTATTGATATAAAATACGCTTAATTTTTCATGTAGAAACCGAAAAAATAATAAAAAACAGATTGCGGTTTGTGAAAATAAAGTTTATATCCGCCCATCAAAAATGAAACACCTTTAAATGAAAATGTATACACTTATCTTATTTTTTAACGGAGATACGCAGGTAGACACGCTATATAATATAACATAAACATATATAAACAGTACTGACTAGCCTTCAATATACAATTCGCTGAATATATCATCATAACGTACAAGTTAATGGATAATATTTGGAGTAATTTGGAGTAATTTGCAGTTAACCACAGACCAGACATCGCTATTTTAATGTGAAGCACTTCTAACGACTTTGTGAGCTCATATAACACGATCTGAAAATTTGAACTATGCAACTACTTCTTAATGCCCATACATGAAACCTGACAAAGGCTGAATCTGGAATACTGCCTGATATAACTTAAGCCGGTCTAAAAGTTTGTTAATACAAAGGAATGTTCTAGTAGTGAGTTATGTATATTTCCAGTAGATGGTTTTAGCTAGCGCTCCTATTTACCTACATACGTAAACTGGAAGTCCGCAAACTGGAGGAGTTTCAAATCGAAATCGAATAGCCTAAAGGGAAAGAGGATTGTGATGGAGAATTTAATTACGCAGATTGAAACAGAGCATTGAATACCTATAGATTGATTGTACTAAAAAAACTATGCAGAATAATTTGATTTAGAACAAAGTAATAGAAATGTGGTGATTGTTTGTGTAACGGAATAGTTATATTAGCCCGGGCAAAATAGACATTCAAGGTTACAAAAATTCGCATAGAGCTGAAAATTGGTACGAATGTTTGGAACACCATTATAAATGAAATGTGAAAAGTCCCCATCGATCCCACATCTGCAAAAAGAATTATTCAAGGTCAAAATTCGCAAATATTGGTTTTTGCATTTTTTAGCCAAACGGTAAGTTTTATCATAAAAATAGATTAAACAGAAATAGACTATGCAATTATCTATAAAAATTGTTCTTATACTTTTTTTTCTAAGAATCAGAATTCTGAGATATAGCGATTCAAAAAGTTAAAAAGTTGTATTGTCGCATAATATGCACGAGTACGCCGCCTATATGCATCACTGGGCCCGTAATACAAGTAAAAATATTAGTCCGCGTAACTTATACGTACAAATTGTATAGATTGCAATAAAAATATTAAAGCCGCAGAACAACGTCGTCGAACTACAATAACATATTCATCTTCTAATATCATTTTTGATCAATTTATGACAGTTCCCGCAAAATTTCTTGCTAATACTCACAACAAGTCTTGGTTCATTCCAATGTTGAAAGAAAAATTTACCACTGAAAATATTTTTGTCAAACAAGCTGATAATGACGCTGATGTCCTGATAATTGAAACAGCAATAGAACAATTCTCAACTCAACAAATACAACTACTGTTGTTGGTGAAGATGTTGATTTATTGGTATTACTTACTGCTCGAACTCGAACCGAAAAAATTATTTATTTCTTAAAACCTGGGAAGGATCAACAGTAATCGGAAACGTATTCATCCACAAGTTTATCTGCTTTTTCAAAATGCCAAAATCACATACTATTTTTACACGCAATAACTGGTTGCGATATAACATCAGCAATTTTCAGGAGGGGTAAAACAACAGTTTATAAATTGTTTGAAAAAAAAAGATTTAGTTAATTGTTCTAAAGTTTTTAAAGAGAGTAACTCTACTCCACAAGCTGTAATCACCAACGGAATTCACTTCCTTCTTTCTGTACTTTCACTTCTTTTTTTGGAGCTCCGTAGCTCCAAAAAAAATTACCTGCTTAGATAAGCTTCGATACTTATCTTTTGTAAAAAATACTCGTAACAATAAATGAGTGCAATTAGCTTGTCTTCCCCAACCTCTGCATCTGCTCATCAACATCTACTTCGGGTATATTATCAAGTGCAAGTGTGGCTTGGTAATCAACTGGATCCAGAAGACTGGGGTTGGAAGTTAATTGACAATACATTGGAACCAATCCAGACTTTACTCCCACCTGCACCGGAAAAACTCCTTGTTCATTAGCATGTATATATATATATATATATATATATATATATATATATATATATATATATATATATATATATATATATATATATGTTGATTTTAAAAAAATGAAAAGGTATTTCGCTTTGAAAAAATCTTACAAGCATACTAATCATCCGTATTGTGCTATATATGATAAAATTGTTTCTATCCTACTCTATTTTCATGTTACACAAATCCAAAGATTGTATGTAATTTTTTGGATAGCCATGTGGCTCAAAATTGCAATGTATATATATACATATTCACAATAAAAGAAGAATACTCAATATAGTATCAAAATAGCAACGCATAACGCTACACATTTTCGTATATTTTATTTTTTTGGTTTACTGAAATACTCCTTAACGAATTGTTCTCGCCCTGAACACTTCGTACGAAGCCTTGTATGAATTAACTACCATATTGGAAAGGACAATGTAGGTCTTATTATATTAATAAGAAATAACATTTGTTATTAAATTTGTTTTTAATATTAAAGAAGGAACGAAAAATTGTGTACGCTACTTATATAAATTTATACTTTGCAGATACTTTAAGTTAATGTGCATGACAAAATAAAATAGTTCAAGTGAAATGACCTAACTAACCCTTCTCTTCCCCCTACCATAGTACCAGGAAATATGTTATCTAATAGTCACGTACTTGATGTTCAACATCATCGAGCATGCCATATTACTGTATATCTACCAACATTAATTCACAATAATACAATCACATGTTACATTCTGCACCCGCAGAGGCTTCAAATGTCTTTTGCAGTTCAAACATCCACCAACAAAGAGAAAATATAATTACTTCTTTTTTTATAATTTGCATATCGCAAGAACGTCTTTTTTCACCCTCACGATCCTTTTTCCTACACATTTGTAAGTGATAGCGCTGTGAGAATGTATTCGACCAATTTTCTAATATATTTACTGTACTCTGATATCGATCAGCTCTCATAGATTTATCTCCAAAAATAATAATTATATTAAGAATAGAATATTGCTGAAACAAAAGTGCAATATTTAGTGCAATATCCAATATACGACATCCACTCACGTATACACTAACATTCGATAATTCTCATTTCCTTCTTTCCCTTAAGAATGTAAACCATTTCCATAATGCAGCCTACATATCTTGCTATAACAAACACCCTCTATTCTAAAAATTTTCAGTCATGAACTTATTTTATCAGAAAATAAAAAGTGGTTTGTAAACATCTATTCAGTCATTAAACCGTTGTCAGCTATGGTTTAATTGACAATGGTTTAATTGACTGACAAATTACACCATTGACTTACGAATGCCTATCAATTTAGTCAATTTCATTTTTAAAATGTTTGCTAATTTATAATTTTGTAACATTCTTTGAATTCATAAGTATCCATTATGTTTCTTTTCATTTACTTTTGCTTCGGTCAATCGCGTTTATAATAATTGTAATGTGCTGAAAGAAAGATTAAAATTGGAAGAACACCACGAAGTACCTGATGCAACTAGTTGCAAACATTTTATGATTTTCAGTTTCTATCATTTTTCTAAATATTATTCATACATGTTAACGAGTTTCAAAACTTAGTCAGTAGGCTTCAGTAGACTTGTAACGATTTAGTTCATATTTCATTAGAGTTTATTTATATATTAAGATTGTCATGCAAGCAATATTTTTAGAAAATGGCGAAGGTGCAAGTGTCATTTTAAGGTAAGGTTTGCTGATATAGTAAAACTAAGTATCTATTACAATATCGCGATTATATAAGGTAGTAACAAAGAATACCAAAGCAGTATTCAAATATATTCAATATAATACAACAAAATTCTCCATTGGCGCATTCGCCAATTTTTAAAAAATGCTGTTTTTTCCCTTTCATCTTAATCTAATTGAAAATAACCTGCATCTTTTATTTTTAAGTTGCCAACGAATAAAAGGAGACTGTTAGTAATTTCAACTGGTTGTAATTTTAACTAAAATAAATTGTATGTATTTCCTATATATCACTTTATCATTAGCCACGCTACTCAGGCAAACACATTCTGTTAATGGTTACACCTTCCCGATACACCAGATAATACGATTAATCAAGACAAACCATGCGAAAGTATCCTTTGTGCGGAATTCACGGAGAATGGGTTTCTATTGATAGTGCGAGGTTTCGATGTTGATAAAGACCCTCTAAATCCAGCTAACTTAACAAGTTAATGCTTCTTTGATACGGCTGTCATTGTAGTTAGAAAACTCCTTCTAAAGACCATATTTTATCGAATTTTATCTAATAGAAATCGATTATACAATTTATTACGAAAACATTTGACGTTGAATGGTATTAGAAATACGTACTATATTTTAAACTTTTTTATTTTCTCTTAACAAGGATTTATTACATCACCGCTTCTCAAACTATAAATACCCATCAACACTGAGGTGTTTACATTAGAGAATTAGGATTCATTGGAGGGATACAGTAAGCATTAGTCTTCAGAAAAAATATGGCTGTTGATAACCTGTTTATTTTCAATGTTAAATTTCAAGATATAACATTGTTTATAAAAATGTTTATATACGGAAATAATAAACGATTTTACAGTCGCTTAATAAATCATAAATATACCAGAGGTGACATAAAAAAAATAATATTGCAATAAGAAATTCCCCATTTTGTAGTCGTATGTAATTACATAAAATGTACAATTTACATTTCACGAATATTGTTAGGAGCAGCATATTATTATTTTAGTAATATAACCTAATCATATGTATACATTATTTACTTTGGTCACTAAATTACCGTTAAAGAATGAAAACCCAAATTTGAAAATAAAATTGTGAGCATTTATGTCAGTTGCCTGACACAGAGATGCAATAGTGCACCACTTTGCCCCACTATATGGATGTATTGCGATGGTGTCCTTATATGCTTGGGTTCGAATACTAACAAGAAGTGTTGGACACCTCTCCTTGACCATTTATATGTTTCTCCTCATCTCTACGTGTAACCATTCCCTTCGCAAGCTGTGGCTTCAGAGAAATGAGGTTAATTTCTGCGTTTGTAAAACTTTAAAGTTTAAATACATTAATATTCTTGTTGGAGTTTTCCCGTTGCTATTTGAATTTTATTTTTTTCGTAGGCATTACTTTTTTTAATGAAATGATTTGTGTTCTTCAATTCTACACATAAAAAAATATCTAAATTACTAAAATACGAACGACCATTTAGAAAAATAATCATCGTTAATACAATGATTTCTATGAACAATACTACTAAAGGTATGTTCTCCTTGTAACTGATTTTATTTTGAATGGTATAAATCGGTATAAATCTTAGTCCATTGTTTACAATTAGAATTCGATGAAAAATATTTACACAATTTTATTTATGTAGAATATCATACATATTTCAATTTTAGAAATAGTTTTACATAAAAAATAGATAAAGTATAAGACATACAGATAAGTATTTAATATTTCATTTTTTTTTACTTAAAATTGTTAATATACTTGACCTTGATGTGTAGTGATCACTTCAAGGTTATAACACTTTCGATAAAATAGTATTCGTAATACCGAACAAGAAGGAATGTTAGGACGTGTCAATTTTGTCTTTTAGATGGTTATTTTTTGTTATATATATATATATATATATATATATATATATATATATATATATATATATATATACATATATATTTTTTTGACGTCATTACTGTTGGATTTATAACTATCTATATTTATTAAATGGCTGTTTTCGTGTGTATGTCACGAAATTTTTAGGTCGATGTACGAAACGCTATTCATTCGTATTTCTGCACTTTGACAAAATCAATATAGTAAATCGACCCTTGCGAACAACGTGGTAACTTTTGTTCTTTTATCCAAAGCCTCTAGAGGCATGCTCTGAAGGTGCCTTCGATATAGCGAGGGGCGCCCGGGGGAGGCGCAATATTATTGCGATTTGCTTACTCGTCTATATTAAAAGGCAATATCCTTATCTAATAATTTCGCTTAAGAGAACATTTTTTGTATATAGTGCATGAAGTTTTGTGGTAAGTTACATAAGAACTGTTTCGAGGAATTTATTCATTTAATTATTAACAGGATCGATTTCCATTTTTTCATTCCAACACTGGTCGCATCTATTTTTTGAGAATTATACTTTTTGCTGTTTCTAAATTTTGTTTTACATTACTTGGCATGGCCCTTTTTGAAAATTCTTCTACTCTTTCCAAGATTTTACAATGTGGTACGTTTAAATATAACACAACGAATTAAATTTTGATAACGATTGGCTATGGAGATACGATCCTTAGGCAAGTTGAGATTTGTGAGTTATTTAATAATAATTATTCTAAACAACCTACTGCATACTCGGCTGTACGTGAAATAAAAGCTAAATTTATAAACTTCGATAATGTGTGAGACGATTATATCAAAGGACGCCCTGCCATTTTATAAGATACATAGTTGAGTGCGTTACTAGCTACAAAAGAATATCTACATCTACCAAATCGCAGCAGTGTTTGCACTATGTTGGTCATTTGTTTTGAAATGCCTGAGGGAGAATAAGGGGTACATATACAAAGTATAGTTATTTCACGAGCACGGGGAAGATGAGTTCGATTAAGTTTGTGACAGAGCAATGTAATAATAACTTCAAATCCCTAAACCGGATTGTCTTCCCTCGTCGCTTTGTATTTAAATGATTCAGACACACGCTGTTTTCAGAGATAGTCGACATATGGCCAGGAATTGTTGGTACTACAATTGTAGAACCATTTTCCATTAATAGTGCATTAACTGCAGAAAAGTACTTGGAGGTGTTACAATAATACATAGTCCCTATCCTCATTTATGACATTGCATTCAAATAATAAAAATCCCCAAATACCGGACAATTCAATAATTCAGTAACAGAATGATGGGGCGCCACCATATTATTCATGAATTGTGCACGATTCTAAATGGATTGATAGAGCTATTGAGGGACCAGCTATATTTCTGGTCCCACTATTCTCGATTTAATTCAACTCGACAATTTTTATGAGATTACTACTTCAAGATATATATTAACAGAACCAAATCTTGACAGACTAAATATTATTGAAGCATTAAAGGTATACTAAGGTTAATTATGGATTGACCTCTAATTATATCAACTTTACCGAAAGGTTTATACAAAGAGAATGTTGTAGAAGCGTATTAGGAGTCCTCCACAAATTTATCATATCTTAAACATATTTTTACCTGAGTTCCATCGTGAAATGCTGTTACTTGAAATTAATAAAAGAAAAGTGTTTCTTACCTTCCATCTGCCTCTCATTACGTGCTTTAATGGTTTTGCTCCATATTGGAATAAATATTCAGTTTTACCTTACATTAATTACCCTGTTATATTCATGTTTTCCCTCAGAAATACTTATATTAAAATTATCACCATTCACAAACGACAGAAAACAATGGTTCAGGAAACAGGGGAGAATATTTAATTTAATAATAAATATAGAAATTAAGGGATGCTTGAAAAAGAAATGTAAGATAAGAAAATTAAGATAATTTAAGTTAATGAATAAACGATACGTAATTTCAATAATAAACCGTCATACCTATTTCATACTAAACTACAGAGGTAACTCGAAATAATAATAAATTTACAAAAGTAATTACAGTAATTAAAATCTTTACTGAAATTAGACCGAAACAGAGCAGACAAAAATTGTAACTTTCTTCAAGGACTCAACATCCCATGGGGTGGTTTAGTCAAGCAAGGCCCAGATTGTTTGATGTCTTGAAGCCTCTGTACTTCGACCAATAACTAATTCTCGGTTCACCGTCTGTGGAGATGTCAAATGCAGGCATCGCTTCTTATTGAATGAATAAAATAAGGTTAATAAAATAATGAAAATAATTGATTCCAGTTTCGGATTGCATTTAGAGTAAAAGTATTTCTTAGAGTGTTTAAATTTGAATGAAAAACATAAATTTTAATGAAAAACATAAATGTGAAAATCTATCCAAGACTAAGTGGAAAGTTCGAATTAATTTACATTGTTTATCTCCTTAGGTCATTTTCTAATTCGATTAACTCACCATAATGGTAGTTTCTTTCCACGTAGATTTGTACGTAACATCCTTAATTAGTAGAATTATCCATATTAGCAATAGTTCATTTATTATTAATGAGGTTCATTTCATTGACTTACGAATGCCTATCAATTTAGTCAATTTCATTTTTAAAATTTTTGGCAATTTATAATTTTGTAAGATTTTTTTGTATTCATAAGCATCCACTGTTTCTTTTCATTTACTTTTGCGTCAGTTAATCATGTTTACAATAATTGTAATGTTCTGAATAAAGATTAAAATTGGAAGAAACACCACGAAGTATCTAATGCAACTAGTTATAAATATTTTATGATTTTCAGTTTCTATCCTTTTCCTAAATATTATCCATACATGTTAACGCGTTTAAAAAACTTAATCAGTAGGCTTCAGCAGACTTGAAATGATTTAGTTCATATTTTATTAGAGTTTATTCATATATTAGGATAGTAATGCAAGCAATATTTTAAAAAATGGCGTAGGTGTTAGTGCCATTTTAAGGGTTTGCTGATATTGTAGAACTAAGTATTTATTACAATATCGCGGTTATATGAGGTAGTAACAAAGAATGCCAAAAGAGTATTCAAATATACTCAATATAATACAATATTATCCACTGGCGCATTCGCCCATTTTTAAACATTACTGTTTACGCCTTTCATTTTGATTTAATGGAAAATAACATCCATGTTTTATTTTTGACTGTAATTTTAACAAAAATAAATCGTATGTATTTCCTATATATCATTTTATTATTAGCCATGCTACAAACACATTCTGTTACACCTTTTATGTGGTTTTCATATTTCCTAACCATGTTGAAATGAATGTAGAGTTTCAAATTAAAGCTTTATCTGATGACGTTCTGGTAGATTCTAGTAAATTAAAGCTTTTGAAATTCAAACGTAATTGATGGTTTCCATATGTTGGCATATGGCATATGAAAATATCATATATCAATCAAAACTAGCACGATATATGTAATACCTACGTATCTATTTAACATCCACAGAGTATTTATGCCTGAATTATTATATAACACTTTTCAATAATACTCGATAATGATCGTAATTATAAAATCTGGGTTAATAATTGCAGTTTTCAAAATTTATGTTATTTTATTTTGCATAAGTATATATGCAAAATAAATATTTATTTAAGTATTTAACATAATATTCAATTCAACATTTTAAAATTAACTTAAATTTTATTTTATTTTATTTATAAAACGCCATTCATAATTTATAAATTCTGAATTTTTACCTTAAAATATTATTCACATGCTTAGCTAATATACAAATGTTCAATTTGCATATAATTACATCTAAATAGGAATATAATTAAAATACAAATACCTGCAACTAAACTAACATCGGTTAATTAATTCAATTTGTTCAAGAATACAACATAGCGAAAGCAGTAAAAATGCAATCATAAAGGAAAAAGTATATATTATATATTTATAAATGTATTATGAGATTATCATATAAATTAAAAACACTTTTAAACAGCATAACATTCTAAAGAAATAAGGAGGTTATACTACAACCCATCTGTAAATGCCTTATATAATATGGACTGAACAAATTAGGTCAAAACAGCTATTCTCCTGGCTATATGCCAAACGCCGAACGCTGAATTACATGACAAAATTTGTCGTATTTTTGTCTAACAGAGTTAGCACTAGAAATACAGTGATTGTTCCAAAAGGATATCGTTAACTGCAGACTGGTTTCGACCTTTCTATCTTGGGTTTCGTCAGTGCAGTGTAAACGAGTATACCTTTGACAGGTAAAGCTCACATCTAGTAGACGTTACTACGTTCCACCGCAGTAGAACGTACCAAACGCCATCTCTTGGCAGTTTCGAACAATCTAAATGAAAGTAAAAACTTGAGATCATCAATATAATGCAAAGTTTTACTACCAGAGGGTAATATTCAAACTACAGAAATAAGGAGTTTATACTCCAACCCATCTGCAAATGCCTTATATAATATGGACTGAACAAATTAGGTCAAAACAGCTATTCTCCTGGCTATATGCCAAACGCCGAGCGCTGAATTACATGACAAAATTTGTCGTATTTTTGTCTAACAGAGTTAGCACTAGAAATACAGTGATTGTTCCAAAGGATATCGTTAACTGCAGACCGGTTTCGACCTTTCTATCTTGGGTTTCGTCAGTGCAGTGTAAACGAGTATACCTTTGACAGGTAAAGCTCACATCTAGTAGACGTTACTACGTTCCACCGCAGTAGAACGTACCAAACGCCATCTCTTGGCAGTTTCGAACAATCTAAATGAAAGTAAAAACTTGAGATCATCAATATAATGCAAAGTTTTACTACCAGAGGGTAATATTCAAACTATAGAAATAAGGAGTTTATACTCCAACCCATCTGCAAATGCCTTATATAATATGGACTAAACAAATTAGTAAAATCTTCAGTTACGATATCCTGAGATAGGTGACACTTTGCATCTTTCTTGGTGGTTTTGGAACAATCACTGTATTTTTAATGCTAACTCTGTTAGACAAAAATACGACATATTTTGTCATGTAATTGAGCGCTCGGCGTTTGGTATATAGCCAGGAGAATAGCTGTTTTGACCTAATTTGTTTAGTCCTTATTATATAAGGCATTTGCAGATGGGTTGGAGTATAAACTCATTATTTCTGTAGTTTGAATATTATCCACTAGTAGTAATCCTTTGCATCATATTGACAGCATGACATTTTTCTTATAATATATTGTAAGAAACCAAATTTATGGAAAATCGCAGATTTGGAAATTTTTAATAGAAATAAAATTTAGATTATATTTTTTATACATTTTTTTATCCTTGATTATCATAGTTTACTTTGAAATGAGTCTTTCTAAGAAGAATATGAATATAATATGGAGTATGAAAATTCTTAAATATAAAATATACTGTAAATAGAATAGAGTAAACAAAAGTGTAAATACTTTAAACATTAATTCCATATTTTGCCAATTACAGCCATACTAATTAAATAAAAAAATATTTATTAAAAACTCCAGTTCACATAATACAAGTCTCGCTGTTACACTTTATGTTTTACAACGTTGTGACGAGTATATTCTTGTACTTTTATTATTTAAATGTGAAATACAATAGATAATAAAACCCACTTACCTGCCGTCACATTCTACATGTTAGTCCCTCCAGCATATCCTTTTCTCCTTTTCTTCATCCAACTGCTTCCTAAACTTCACAATCTGCAAACGGTAAATATTTTTAAATTTCATTAATAGTTTAATCGTTTTAATAGTTTATCGTTCTTTATCCTTATGGAAAAAGTGATCCCTTTTCGGAATCGTTTACTCAACTTCTAATTAATATTTCTGCTTAATTATTTTGTCATCTTGTACAGCAAAGCCTATTGTAATATCACAGTTAGTAAAGTTAGTAAATTTTGGTTTAATAATACTTGGTGACCTGTGATACCTAGCTGTAAAAATACCCTATTTTTTAATGTTCAACATTTTTTTTTCTCAACCCTTGAGCAATATTTTTAAAAACTACAAACTGAGAATTTGTATATTATATCGTTACACCAACTGCATAAGTTTCGAGATAATGCAATCAATCGGTTTTGAGAAATATCTTTCAATAGCAAAAAATGCAACTTCTCAGGAGAAGGGTTTTTCTGAAAGAGTTCATACTTACACCGTTAAGACGAGGTATAGCCTTGACCCAGAATTTAATTTTTATTTTATGTCCGGTAAACTCGAGTATTTGTTGATCTAAAAATACCTGCTGAAGGGAAACAGCCGGCATTTTCCCCATGGGGTTCCCAATGGGGAAGTTGTTCAGGTAATTTTACGGTATTCCTTTCTTATTACTAAATTTAAGAAAATATACCGAAAAGGAAAGGCTAGACAGGGAAAAAAATATAAAATGTTTCACAGAAGAATGTAGATGAAAGGTAAGATCCCATTTATATTATGATTTCTATTGATATGATTTCATTGGAAATAACATCAACTCCTTCAAATAAGTTTAATTTGCAATTATCCTATTCCTCTTTGTCTTCATGTTAATCTAAACTTGATCAACAATTTTGCAACGATAACTAAAAATAAACCATTTCACTATTTTCAAAAAAATATTTTAAAAACTTCTAGTACTCAAATTTTCATGGAACTAACATCAATAAATCTAGAAATAGTTCTAGCTTCAGGAAAAGACAATTTCTTTTTCTTTTTCTTGAAAAGAATGAATTCATATCCCCGTTAATAGAAATATAATTATTATTAATATAGTTATTTTGATGAATTGGCAGCATTTACTACATATCCGGTTCCAAATCTGCAATAATTTGCAATAATTATCTAAATCTACGAATTACACTTGTATAAACATATTATATGTAATAAAACTATAACCTGAAACAATCAAATTTGTTTCAGATATACCATGGTCATATATATATATATAACATATAACTATGAAATAACTACTGGATTAAACATGTTTAAATATTTATACAGTATTCTTAAAAAAATCAGACTAACTATTGCCACTCGATCTTAGATAGATAGATTGCTTAGATACGCGTAGTTACTTTCGGTATTCTCTAACTTTTGAGGCTTCTAAAATTCTAAGCCAGTCTTCCCTCTAATATAAGAAGTTATCGTATTTGTAGAGTAACCGTATGCGCGCCACAATATACGTATGTAAATTAATAATGGCGCATTCGCCATTTTCATTGACCGTCTTCAAAATATTTATTTACATGTTTAATGAATCATATATCATCATCATGAGGTCATCAGTCCTAAGACTTGTTGGATACTAACCTTCAGCTTCTCCTATCTTGTGCTAATCTACGCATTTCGCTAATTGTGCTACAACCTACATCCCTTACTATTTGCGAGCAGTAGTCTAACCTAGGCCTGCCTCTGCCTTTCTTCACTCCTATTTCTGCCTCCAAAATATCGCAGACTATTTCCCCATGTCTCAGCAAGTGGTCTACCATTCTATCTCTTCTCTTCTTTATGTTTTTCCACATACTTCTTTTCTCGCCGACTTTCTCTAATACTTCCTCGTTTCTAACCCTATAAATCCACAGTATTTTCATCATTCTTCGGTAATACCACATCTCAAAAGATTCTAATTTCTTCCTACTTGCTTCCCCTACCGTCCAGGTTTCGCAACCGTATAGTGCCGTGCTCCATACATACATTTTCAAAAATCTCTTCCTTGTTTCTAAGTTTATCACCCCCGAACATAAAAGTGCTTTCTTTTTGTTAAAAGCTACTCGACCCTGCGCTATTCTTTGTTTTATATCTTTATCGCTTCTTTCATTCCAATTTATTTTACTTCCTGAATAATTGAAGTCTTTAACTTTCTCCAATCTTTCATTATTAATTTGTACTGTTTTTGCTCTGCTGTCGCGCCCTCTGCACACTAACACTTTAGTTTTGTTTTTATTCACCCTCATTCCGTATTCCTCTGTAAACACTACCTCCATATCGTTCAATACTGATTCTAATTCCTCCTTACTAGATGCTAATACTGCTATATCATTCGCGAATCTCAGCATTTTTAGTTTCTGTCCCTGTACTTTAATCTCGAAATCCACTCTATCTTTTACCACATCAATCGTCTCTTCGATGTACAAATTAAAAATTAGTGGTGATAGCGTACATCCTTGTCTTACTCCTTTCCTAATACCAACTTCCCTTCTTTCCCCTTTTACTTCTATAACAGCAGCTTTCTCTTTGTATAGATTGTGTACTAATCTCCTATCTCTATACTTCATTCCCGCGCTCTTTAGTATCTCGAACATTTTTTCCCATCTTACATTATCAAAAAATTTTTCTAAATCTACAAATCATATATAAGCGTTCTTCCCTTTTTCTATTATTTTCTCTAACATTACTCTTAGCGCCAGAATAGCTTCGCGAGTTCCCCTATTTCGCCTAAACCCGAATTGGTCTTCTTCTAGTATTTCCTCCGCTCTATTTTCCATCCTCTTCTGCACTATTCTGCTTAAGATTTTTGACGCGTGGGAAGTTAGGCTAATCATTCTAAAATTCTCGCATTTGTCGGCTTTTCTTTTTCGGTATAGTAACGATAATGTTCCTCTTAGAATCCTCCGGCATCTCGCCCGTTTCGTATATGTATTTTACCAGTTCAAACATCCTATTTACTACTTTCTGTCCCGCACATTTCAAAATTTCCAATTGTATTTTATCTACACCCGGCGCTTTATTGTTCTTTAGTCCCTTAGTGCTATTTCAAATTCCTCTCTCAATATAGGTTTTTCTACATCTTCCCTATCGATGCTAGATTCTTCCTCTAATATCTCTCCTAATTCCTGACCCTCGTATAAATTTCCTAAGTACTGCTTCCATCTATCCGCTTTCTCCTCTCTTCCGATCAATATTTCCCCCGATTGACTCCTAACGTTTCTACTTATTGGTCCTATATCCCTGTAGTTTCTCTTAATTATTTTGTAAGCCTCATCGGTCTTACCTGCTTGGAGCTTATCTTCTACTTATTTGCATTTATCCTCTATCCATTGTTATTTGGGATAAGCCTTTTGTTAGCTATTCTGAGGATTATAATGTGGTGGTTTCCTCTTGCCTTCCACATCGCAGTCCTGTGTGTCATAGCACCATACCAACCCCCACGGTTTCTGCCACTATGACTACTAAAAGAGCTGCTGCCCTCCTTCAGGGACTTGTCTTAGTCTGGTTTTTCAATAAGGACCCCCCACTATGGTTAAACCTATGGTACGGCTCCTTAAATCATTAAAACGCGCAAGCCGACCCACCCGTTCTAGTTTGCACTAAAACTTCATCAAGATGCAAGTCCTATCGGATCGGGAATCATATATCTTATTTAAAAGTTTTAATACATATCCAACTACCAATTTACATTGACAAGTACTAATGTCATAATTTTAATTAACATTGACTTGGATTATCAATAAAAAAATATTATTTAAAAGGAATTAAGTTGAGATGTGCAATAAGGATGCTTATAACTGTAGTTTTAATCATTTCCAGATGATGCCAACTTTGCTGGCGAAACGCTCGTCGAATATAGTTTATAGTGTTTTGGTGTTTTGTGGAAAACTAAGTCAGTGTTATTAATCATAAGTAAAAATCTGCTAACTATCTCCATTATATAAGCTGCGTTATTATCAAAACAAAAACTATTTTGTTAAGATGCTTTACTAATATTTAACAATTTTGCTAACATTTTTGTATTACCATAAGTCGACGTTTTTCTTACCACTAGTCGATGCACGCTTTAAAAATAAATAGATTTTATTGTTACAGCTCGTAAATAATGCTCTTGTCTTCCTTACACTGAGAAAAAATGTTCCTGTTACCAAATGAATGTGGAACCACTATACCACTATAGGTATGGCTGTAATATTCACAGCAGATGCACCTGTTTGCTTTGCTCTTATATGCTTCCCAACGATTGAAAGAAAATATGTCTCAATACCTCCTGATACAAGAAGTATAACAGTTATGCTATAGAAGCTATGTGGACTTAGTTTCGGTATTAGACAAGTAGTTCGGTATCTGTCTACGTAACTAGTTAATCCAGAGTCTAATTAACAAATGAATTAAGATTAAAATCGTAATTTTACCATATATAGGGACTATGTAAATCGTAAATTTATGCTTTTTTATCCACCAGTAAGTCAGCCTATCGGCCTTTGCGGAAAGAAGTCATTTATTAATCTCTGGAGAAAGTAATGCAAGGAATATTTGGAATCAACTTAAGTAAATTCTGTTTCTATGTCTAATAAACGGCGATTTATCATTACAAATATACTTTGGCAAAATTATTTTTTGTGTTAAGTTTATAATAATATATTCTTAATGGACCATATACTTATTATAATGCCGATAACCTTAGCAAAGTTCCTTTCTTGGTCGATGTATTTGAGTGTAGTTTTATTGTGTTAATTATTATCCTTATTTACCACGTTGCACACCTATACAAAACGTACTGTAACACGATAAGTAATTATAAGTTTTTTTCAAACTATAAGTTTCATTTAACTATAAAAAAATATTATTTAAAGGCAATTAAATTGAATACGGAATATGGATATACAAATATGCAAATTGATATTGGCGCTTTCTCCATTTTATTGACACCATTTAGAGCGTACCACAATTGCAGGATTTCATGTGCGACTCGACAGGTGGATTTACCGACACATGGCGCGCGATTCTAGAGAAGCCACTAAGAAATGCGCTTACAATGCACATCTATTGATATAATATAAATAATGTGTTACCTTTAAAACTTCGCAGAAGCCATACATTTGTAGCATTACATACGCCTCTACAGTGGACTCCTTCAATGACGTTCGACGTGGAGAAAGAATATTTTTATATATAGAGAAAGACCGTTCCGCATCTAATGACGTAATTTTTGCACATAATAATTGTAGTTCTATGTCACTTAAAGGTTCACTATTGTTACATTTTTGGTACATAGTTTACAGAACACTAAAATTAAGGTTTCTTATTAAAACATTGTTCAACTTTTCACTAGTGCGTATTCCCGTAGAATCAGTTAATGTCTGTAGTTTATTGCTTACAGTTGTCACTACATATAGGGCTTCATTCAATAAAAGTTCCTTTTCTCCAAGGGTCTTGTAAGTCCGATTATATAAAAGGAATGGGATAAACATAAACTGAACAAATATTAAACCTAAAATAAGTATGGAAAGTCACACCACCGACCTGACTCTCTTATCCACTATAATAGGGAGGATAAAAGGCAGCTTTGCCAAATATAATCATGGCATATTGAATGTTTTATTGAAATGTAATAAATACCTACAACAAACTAGTTTATATTAAACTAGTAATGTATAGTTTAAACTAGTAAAAGATTTTAAAGAAAAATTAGCTGGAGTTTGCCATACTCGTATTTGCTAGTAAACTAGCAAGCTTCGGAGATATTATACAGTGCTATTCAAAAGTCCCCTCCCTCCCTCTTATCTTTTTAACGATTATACATAAACTAGTGAAATTTGGTAACTGAATATTAAGGGTTGTAAACTTCCCTACTAGTGATGATAGATGACGTATGCGTCAAAGATGACGTCACAAGGTCATTGTGACCAATAATTTTAAATGGAACCCTATGGCAAGCGACACCTCTTTTAAAAGGTATCGAAAAAACTCAATGATACTAATATTGTTTGTATTTATGGTAGTTTTGATGGATTAAATCAGTAATCAGTAAACTTGGATAATAATTTTAATTACAGATTCAAGAATCAGTACCTACTTATAGTAATTGTTCGAAGTGAGCTCCATCTACTTCCTGACAGTAAAACGTCCTATTGCGAAACTCTTCTCGTACTTTTTCAAATGTGTCTGCGGAAATAGCCCTACATTCTGTAATAATACGTTGTTTTAAAACATCAATATTGTCAGGCTGAGTGGCGTAAACCTTCGATTTAAGATACCCCCACAGAAAA
Organism: Rosalia funebris; assembly: GCA_037954035.1. Classification (NCBI taxonomy): domain Eukaryota; kingdom Metazoa; phylum Arthropoda; class Insecta; order Coleoptera; family Cerambycidae; genus Rosalia; species Rosalia funebris. Next base: position 26,672,396 of record JAZFAV010000011.1, read on the forward strand.
AATCTAAAGGTGTGAGGTCCGGTGATCGAGGCGGCCATTCCATTGAACCTCGTCGTCCAATCCATCTACCAGGATATTCTTCATCCAAATACCGTCTTACTGCACTGTAATAGTGTGGAGGAGCACCATCCTGTTGGAATATTATTTCCAAAATGTCGAATTCATCTTGATTATCTTCCAAAATTTCAAGGATTAACGGTTCTATTGCATTTTACACCATCTGCAGATACACCTCACCGGTTAAGTTGGTATTTAAAAAAACAGGCCCAATGATGTGGTTCCCCAGTATACCTGCCCAAACATTGACCTTCTCGGGATACTGAGTATGTGTTTCACGAAACATGTGAGGATTTGCGTCACTCCAATATCTCACGTTTTGTGTATTTACATTTCCATTTAGATAGAAAGTACTTTCGTCACTAAAACAAATTGTTTTGACATAGTCTGGCTGTTGGTTAATTTTAGTCTCCATATTTTCACAAAATTGCAGTCTTCGGTCTGGATCGTCGTCTGAGAGTTGATGAACCGTTTTTAATTTGTATGGGTGAAATTTGTTTTTTTTTCAATACCCTGTGCACTGTACTTTGACTGACTTCACAGGTTGATGCAACTTGAGTTGTTGAAGAAGTAGGATTTACTATTACTTCTGCCAGTATATCAATTTTTTTCTCATCAGAAATTTGTGGTCTGCCAGATCGTTTTGCATCATTAATACTACCCGTTGTTTTAAACTTACGAAGAAGCTCTCTCAAATAAGTCCTCGAAACTGGGCGATCGGGAAACCTTTCATTAAAAATGCGTTCTGCTGCATGAATATTTTCTCCAGTTTCACCAAGTATTAGGATCGCTGCTACTTTATCACCTAAAACACGTACCATTTCTCTTCTTGAAGCACTTAAACGTTCAGCTCACAACAGTTTAACAAATTATTGAATGTACAAATATTTTAAAATTACCACAAGGTACTAAAACAGTTAAACGTTCGATCAACAATACACAAATTATTAAATGTATAAAAACTTTGACAGCTAAAAAAACATCAAATTGGGGAGACTTGCACCGTAAACAGACACAATATTAGTATCATTGAATAGTTTTTTTTCGATACCTTTTAAAAGAGGTGTCGCTTGCCATAGGGTTCCATTTAAAATTATTGGTCACAATGACCTTGTGACGTCATCTTGGACGCATACGTCATCTATCATTACTAGTAGGGAAGTTTACAACCCTTAATATTCAGTTACCAAATTTCACTAGTTTATGTATAATCGTTCCAAAGATAAGAGGGGGGGGAGGGGACTTTTGAATAGCACTGTATAAAGGTGCTATACAGAAAATGCTGTAGTATTATACCTTATAAGTAATTTTAATTCAAGCTGACCCATATTATTAGAAGAAAAATTATTTTTATATAGGTTTTATTTCATTCGTACTACATTCAGATGCAAAAGATGAAATATGAGAAACATAAAATGTATACGTGTCATACAATCATTTATGTAGTAATACGCCTTGGTTAATTAGCGGGATAGGTTTTCTCCTCACTAGTTCTATAATGAATACTTCCGCAAATGTTCCACTCGTAATACGCTTCATACTTTCCTATACCTAAACAGATATAAGCTGCTTATGTACTGATGACGTACTCTTATTAAATTTGCATTTGTAGGTAATCACATTATTTATTTTTCCAATTTAATTCGCATGTTCAAACGCTTCAAAGAGGGTTATAATATTGATTGCACTAATAAGAATCTATTTCCTTTAAAAAATATATAATTACTTCGAAAGTAGGCAGTTTACTTTTGTAAAATATTTGTGTCGGTTGAAGTTCTGAATTGCTCGACAAAATTAAAAACAACTTAAAACATTTTACATTTATACTCGAAACGATACTAAACAGACTGTATATCACATTTTCTATTTCAGAAGACACTTTATTACCAAATACTAGATCAATAGGATCATTAACTATTTTTTCAAACTCATTTGTGTTGCTATTCCATAAACTGTACTCATGTAATTTATATTACATGATGTTATATGTTCTTAAATTCATTTTTTATAATGCTGTCCAGACCAGTCTCGCATCAGCAGTTATCCAGAAAATTACCTTGAAGGTACCTGCAATGAACGATGAAACGTTAGCATTAACATCCGGTTTATTTAAATTGAACTTACAGTAACCGATTTTTTGTCCTAAAGGTTCATGTTCCAGAGAGCTGAAGAATAGGAAGCTTGAAGATAACGACAAATATATTAAGAGGTGTACCTCCTCCCATTAGGACTCGAACCTAATCATAAAATGACACCTTCAATGTTGGGCCCAGTCCCCCACCCAGGACTTTATAGTATGAAAGATATTGTTTGAACTATCTCTACGAAAAATACAGCATTTATGCTGTTGACACGGAGCAATTTTCCCATGTGGGATAACTAGATTCCCGTCATATTAACTAAAGGTTCTTGTTTTGTTTGCTAATGTAATTGCATCATACTACCATGACATTTTTGTCTGATACATATTGGTTGTCCAAAAAGTTCGTTCGATTTTCCGAGTTAACCAATTACGTCACTGCCTTTGATGACATGCGCACAGCTGCAGCATTGAAGCCTTCCTCCCTATTTAACCCTGATATTTAACTGTTGTTTACTGCCGTTATACTCGTGAGCTTGTTTTATTATTGTTGTGTGTGAGCTTCATTGAAAATGAGTGAAACCGAGAATTTAGACACGTGATGCTTTTTTATTTTAAAAAAGGCAAAATAGCCGCTGAAACTTGCCACAAATTGTGTTTTGTGTACGGAAAAAATGTCATTCAAGATCGAATGTGTCAAAAGTGGTTCAAGAGATTTCGATCTGACGATTTTTCACTCACGGATGCCCCAAAGACAGGCCTACCTGAGCAAGTCGTTCCCGAGCATTTACGAGCCATAGTTGAAGCAAATCCTTATCAAACTATACGTGAGCTGACAGAAAAAAATCGGAACGTCGAAATCTAGTGTACAGAATGACCTTAAACAACTTGGGTTTATCAGCAGACTCACGAACTCAGCGAATCCAATTTAATGGATCGCATCAACATCTGCGATATATTGAGGATTCAGCAACATAGTCATCCCTTTTTGAGAAATATGGTTATGGATATGAGAAGTGGATCATTTACGACAACGTCAATCGAGAAAGATCGTGGAGAAAGTCCGGTGAACCTTCTCAATCCACACCAAAAGCAGGACTTCACCCCAGGAAAGTTTTATTGTCGGTCTGGTGGGATTTAAAAGGAATCATTTATTTTGAGTTACTCCCGATGAACGAAATAATTAATACGGACATTTGCTGCGAACAACTACAAAAATTGAGCCAAGCCATGCAGGAGAAACGCCTAGGACTTGTAAATCATAGCGTTTCTTCCATCACGACAACGCTCTACCACATACTCCTCTGCAGACCCGGAGGAAATTGTTGGAGTTAAAGTGGGATGTTTTATCCCATCCACCGTATCCCTCAGACTTCGCGCCCTCGGATTTTCACCAATTCCGCTCCATGAATAACAGTTTACGAAACTTGACATTTGCCAATGACGAGGAAGTCAGAAATAATTTAAAAACATTTTTGCGAGCAAACTGCAAAGTTTTTAAGAAAATAATATTATAAAACTAACTGAGAGATGAGAGAAAGTTAATGAACATGGAGGAACGTACATTATTGATTAAAATAATTTGTAATAACTATAATGTTAATAATAAATACTTGAAAAATGAAAAAACCGAATGAACTTTTTATACATAGCCGTATATAATTTTCAGAAACAACACTACTAATAACAATTTTTTCGTGTTGACCCGAACTACTGTATCCTTACAATAAACTGTTGTATCGGTCATTGAATTAACCGCCTTATAAATTTGAAACAAACTTTTATATTTTGTTTCCACTTTGATAGGCGGTTATTCATCTAAATCTCTATTCCTTTCTATTCTAAAATTGTAAAATAATTTAAAAAAAATATAACCCGATACAGCTTCCAGCTTATATTTTGAGCAAATAAATTTGTTACCAACAGTTCCTAGGAAATCTTGACAGAAAATTGTCCCGTGACATTTACTCTTGTCTTATACATAAGGGGATGAAAGGGAACAACAAACTTAAGATAAGTTAAACAAGACAGACGTAAGTTTGTCAGCTATTTTTCTCTGCTATTTGTGCTCCCAAGACGAATCAACTATAATTTACTTTTACTTCCTCGCAATAAAGTTTTAACGCGAAAAAGTTGCAGACAAGAAATCTCGAAAAGTATTGCGTTGGACGGAGAAAGGTTCTTCGTAATGAAGATAAAGCGCAGCAGCTCTTTTTAGTTAATTCTTTGATTATATTCCGGCATAATATATTATAATGCTGATATTTTATTATAGTTACAGGATCATTTCAACTAATAAATTTAATATAAATTGATAAAACTGTTCCATAGTTTCAACTATTCTGAGACTCGTGTCTAAAGAAGGTGACTTTTTTATTTATCCATTGAATTATTCCAAAATAATCGTCTTCACTCTTAACGTAATATAACTGAAATACTGGTGGAAATATATATAGAAGCACGTTGAATATAAATTAAGCTTAGGCGTATGTAAAATAATTACTAATTAGTCAGATATGTATAACATTAAATTTTGTGTATTAATTATATAATTATATTTTGTATGTTCATTCGGCATTTGTCCTGGATCGGCGTACCGTGTACGGCACTGATGAGAACTAATAAGTTCGAAACAGCTGTATATCGTTCGGTTTCGATCCGGGACAGATGTCAAATCCTACCAGTGGCGCGTTTTATTTTTAAAACCATGAGACATAAATAATGAATAATATTACGTCACCGCTTAAAGCTACTAGTACTATCGAGAGTTCCACAATACTCTGTATTAGGTCCTTTATTTTCCATTATATACACTAGGTCCTTTCCCACTTTAATTACTGTGATTTTCTTTATTATTCATGTTGTTTGTTGGCTATTGACAGAAACACATACAAAAAGTTCAGAAGTATTGTAACGGTCTGATTTATGATCTCTGATCAAAAGTACGGTTAAATAAACAACCGTAAAATTCATTCTCTAAGTTAAGAAGTAAATGTATAGCCCGTTCATTTATTTTTAATAAGAGTCTGAAATTGGCAAGTAAATATACCCTGTCTCGTCAAAGGTCGTCCACCCTTCAGAGTTACTTTAATTTAAAACCAAATATAGATGTATCATTCTAAACAGACAAAGATTATAACTGTTACAAATGTATGTTAAATTAACAATAAGATAAATATAAATTTCACTTTATACATTCTTTTTACTTATTTTGTTTTCTTTGTTATTAAACGAAATTATATTCACCTTTTGATCCAGTCCAGATTAATGAAAAATAACAATTGTGTTATTCTGGGAGAATATTTCTTTAACAATCATTCTGATGCATTCCTCCAACTCGTCTAGTGACTTTAAGTAATTTCAAGTAAAGTTGTTTAAATGGTTAAACAAGAAACTGTGGTGGCCATTAAACTAACATATAGTCATGGAAATTTTTATTTATCGATATGATTGCACATTAACTCCATAAAGAAGTTTATGTAATTCCAAATAAATAATTAGTTTAAATGGCTAAAGAAGAAACTGAGATAGCCATTAAACTCATGTATAGCTATGGAAATTTTTATTTATCGATATGATTATACGTTAACTCCATAATGAAGTGGTTCTATATTTCATTATACTCAGCTTCTTTTATAAGTGACTTCTTAAAGAACATTAGAAACTTGAATGACAATACGTGAATGTATAAGCGAACTTAATAAGTGATATGATGATAAAACAATAAACTTTCATTGAATATTTTCATCGTGATATATTTATTATCAATTCGCTACTTTACGACAAAAATGTTCCTCCATCAAAAACTCTGAAACATCTGAGCGCCACCGTCTTATAATTAGAGTATGGCATAAGAAACCTCGCTTTTACTACCAAGAAGACCTATTACTCCATAAGTGTCTAATAAATTCTACAGACTTTCATCAACTCATCGCCTTTAACCTTTAGTGAGGCATGGAATTATAAAATCTCAAGAATGCGCCAATAAATATCCAAATAAGGGAAAGTAGATTCAGGCGTAATGGAATAAAAGCATATAAAATTTATATCTAGTAATATACTGTATATCTACGAATTTCACCTTTTCGAATTTCCGTCCCCATTCTATTTTTGCTTCACGGTAAATAGATTCTCACTGCAGGGATTTCATTTAATAGCTACATAAATTATCTTATATACCGGAAGGGGATGGATTTACATTTTAAAAAACAATAAAATGTCAATCCAGATAGCGAAATGGGTATAACGGAATATTCCGAAATGCTTTTGGGAAAATTCTCTAGATAATAAATTTTACTTTTGAAGAGGTAAATATTTAAAACACTTGTACTTTCGACAATTAGTTTGAGATGGGTAATATTCAAACAAATTAACAGTAAATAATTGAAGAAATACTTTCAATACTTCATCATATTTATAGTATATGTTAGTGGCCGTTCGAGACATACATGGTGGGTAATTATAAATTATATAAACTATGAAATTGTAAAAATTTATGAGCTTACCAATTTTATTTTAAACAGAAAAATATTTCTGATAACACTATCTTAGGTACTTATTACGTTAAATTCTATATTTATTATGGTATGTTATATTAGTAACCTTGAAACCTATTTTTTGGAATACCTATACTATTACTACTAATATCTTTAAATAAAAGTAATTAATAACACTCTCAAAACTATTGTCTTGAAGAAAAATAATGGTAAAAGAAATAAAATATAAACATTTAACTTAAATACGATGAAATATCACTACGTTATGATGTGTCAGTGACAAGTTTGTTAATAAAAAACATTAAGATTCGCGGTGCAGAATAGTTCAGCCTTTTCATCAAAACTATGTTATACCACCTCTATTAACAACAACAGCTTTAATTCTAGCAGGCATTATATCTACCAGCTTAACACACTCTTCAAGAAGCGTGTTGTCTCAAATTTCTTGCAATCTGGTGCGTAGATCGTTAAATGAACAAGCTGGATGTTTGTGCAACTGTTTTTTTTTTTTTCGTTTTATGCCACAATGTTTCTATTATCGCGAGGTTTCGACTGCTAAAGAGCCATTCCATAACAGGTACATTATGTTCTGTAAACCACGCTTTGACAGTTTTTGCTGTGTGACACGCAACATTATCCTGCTGGAAAATGTACTGCGCATCAGTGACTTAACAGATTGGTATTGACGGCAATAAACTGTCTGTAAAAATTTATTTATATTTTCCTGTTGCCACAGTACCATCTACGAAATTCAATTTTCCTATATCCATACGATTCATACACCCCAGATGATAAGAGACACAGGGAACTTCACTTTCCTAACCAAACAGTTGGAATGATCCTCGGAAGTCGGAAGTTTCCTGTGGGGTTCTTAGTACCCCGTTTTCTGGTATCACCTAAACAGATTTCTTGGTGCAAATTACTTGGTGCCATTGTAGTAAAATCTAGTGCTTATATTCTCTAGCCCACCTCAACTGATTGATTTTCTGTCGTTTAAGTAATAACGGCATTTCTTTTACCTGAAGGAGAAAGCGGTAAATTCAAAAGTAAAATGTAAATAATCGAACATTGTTTTGTAGAATCTGTACCCTTTTTCTTTATTCGGCGTTTAGTTGTGGATACGGAAATATATTTTGCAATGGCTTGCCTCCATAGTTCCATAATTCCTTTTGCACTGGATCGTCAGGTGTTAGAATCCTCTTCAGAAAGTGTTGATTTAAGCATGAAATTTGGGATGTTTGACCAGTTCCCTTCCTTTAGGATGTGCATCCAATTTCTTTATACAAGTTAATAATTCCCTGCACTGTAGATTTAGACAGCGAATACATAGCTGATATTATATATTTTTCGATCCAAAATTGCCTGTTTATGAACATTAATAATTGATTTTCGCATATCGTCACTTAATGACACACCACGTGCCATTTTTTTAGAAAATTTTCGCAGACGCGTCCAAAACACATATTATAATATTTGTTTCACTTTAACAACAACTGAGATTCTATTTTGTTTTAATACTCTACAAACGTTTAGCTCATTATGCATTTCAGCAACTGGCCGAACTATTCTGAACCGCGGATCTTAATATTTTTTATTAACAAACTTTTCTTCATGACGTAGTAATATTTAATCGTATTTAAGTTAAAAGTTTATATTTTGTTTCTGTTACCAATATTTTTCTTTAATAAAATAGTTTTAAGAGTGTCATTACATTTATTTAAATATAGTAATTGTAAAATTAGCCTGGCCAAACTATTATGATACTGGGCTCGTACTACATATCAATACACAGAATAATTTTAAATAGGGGCTATTGTTGTAAACATCTCCAACATACATATTTGTGCCCAGCTTCTTTGACGTTAACAATACGTGTATTTATCTGTCTATCTTCTACTTTACCCCTACGAGAGAATGTTGGCATGCCTATTTATTTTGATCTGCTTAGTCAACCTAGAAATTTGTCGTTTCTGATAAATACTTTGTTTCGATTGGTTGTAGACTTTTATGGGTTTAGTTTTCGATTTGTTACTTTATATTTCATGTAATATCAGCTATACAAAATTATTACTTCTATATCTGAAGTATTTTTAAAGTTAAGATTAAACTATGAACTTCTCCACAAAATACACTAAAATTGTTTCATTTAGTTATCTATAATGTTGTTTTATTCACTTCTAAGTTTCTGTAGTGATATTTTAATGAACTTAAAATTATTTTCTTCTATTTATAGACACGAATTATGTCTTATTTATATACATTATATGTGTACTATTTTGCATAAGCACATTATTATAAACAGCTGTTCTCTTTTGAGTTCAAGAATTCACAGGATTATCTCACAACAAGTGTTTCTCTTTAATCAAAACATAATCCAATAGAGTATGGTATCATATTAAATTTTGTAAAATTGTATAATAGCTGACTGAATACTAGGCAGGATGTAACATTTACTTCTCTGCCTCATGACCTAATATTTAAAGGTATTTACGGCTTAACTAAATGTGTGAAAATTATAATAGATTCCAGGACCACTTCGACATATTTCACTACAGTGTAGTTGTGCTAAAGATGCCAAATTTTTTAATTATAATGATTAGATTAACTGGCATTTTTTTTGTTAATTTATTGTTGTATATATTTTCTGGTTTCATTGTATACCCATTATACTGTTCATCCTACCCAGTTGTTCGATGTTTCCGTTAGATAGTGTATTGTTTATTTAAAAAAAAATCAAAATATCTAACATTCGGCTAACGCAGTTATAATTGATATTTTTAATTTGCAATAGTGTACTTCCTACTGGAGTATAAAAGAGAATATTGTGGTTTAACTTTGGAATGTTATAAGCAGTAATAAAAAAATATGTCTATATCTTTCCAGCACCCTTGTATGTCCCTATTGGTATCTAGTATTTTAAGACCTCTGATTTTTTCAAATGATAACCTATATCCTTTCTGTATTGTGAATCATGGCATTATTCTACACATGACTATAAAATTCTGGTTAAATTTCACTAACAAATACTCAATGTCTGTAAAAGAGTTGTCAGTAATTAAATAAGAATTTCATTTACATCAAATGTTTAAAATGTCTGCCCTTTTTCCCGATGCACAGTTCTAATCTACCTATTGATTACCATCTTACATTCACGAGCACTTTGCCTCTTATTACCCTCATTTCACCAGCAATTGGAGCTCTTAATTTATTTAAATTACATGGACAAAGATTATGAAAATAGTAAAAAACTTCTCCACCACGCTATGTTCAAAAAATTATTAGACAATTATATTTACATAAAATAGTATATTTACACTACTAATAATTACATGTACAATATTTAGTTCATTGATATCAACTTTAACCATTACGAAAATAATTGCTCTCTTAAGTGATTAAAACTGCCAATAGATTAAATAGTCACTTCGATTAAATAGATCCTTACCCTCTGTTGAGCATTAGCACTGTTCCAGCATTCGCCTGGCAAACACTAGCCATATTCCTATTACACTTATCTAAAACAGATAAGACTGGTAGATGGGATTGGACTTACTCTTCGTTTTATAGGGATAGCTATAAAACTGAAGTTTATAGAACCTTAGACCGAGGCGAAAAATTTGCTGATTGGAGAGAAAAAAGAAACGCTCTTAAAACCAAAACCGATAAAGACTTAATTGTACAATATGAACGTCCATTATATATTCTATATTTATTACTATTTTTAATGTTAACAATTGTTTTCTATTGTGAAACAAGTGATTTTTAATTATATACTATTTTTCACTTTTCCGCTAGAAAGCAAACATTATATAATCATGATAAATAATACTAATTACATAATATGTCTTGTCAGAGAAATAGTGCTTTTAATTTTATATATTTATATTGCCACAGTATTGCCCAATATTATATATTTAATATTTAGTTATGAATATTACATCGTGTAAAATATAAATCTGTTATGCAAAGATTACTTTAGATCAATTAATTTAAAAGTTTCGTAATACCCAATATTATATATTAATACCCAATACTTTTATATGTATTCCATCGATCTAATATTCTATGTTTTAAGTATGTAAAATAATGATGTAAATCGATCAGTCATAAAAACATCTTTGATCTCCACTGAAGAATGTAAATTTTGCGACTTTAATATGTTATCTAATAGTAGTAATAGTAATTATATTATATAGTAATATTAGATGCAAGTGTGGCAAAATAATCAAAATGCTACAAATGTCTGTAACAATTTATTGATAATATTATATTTCCAATTAAAGCTTTAGACACACATAAATCGATTTCCTTCACCTGAAGTATCTTTCCCTTCTGCGTAGGAGAGAATCACACATATAAACGAGGGCAAATACATCCATGGTTAGGGACAGTTGCCAAACTCCTCCTACTCATTATGAGACTCTAACTCAAACTCAATCTTGGTCAAAGTAGCGGACTAGTCACCCTTCGACCATAACCTTTCTAACCTCTAATCACTGAAATATTTATCCGTTATGCATAATAGTGACAACGAGTTAAAGGGAAAGAATGGTAAAAATATATTTATATAAATCTGCGTCGAACGAAATAGCCACAATATATTGTATTTACACGGGCGCCTCCGCCATTTATTTAAAAGTCAATATTGTGTAAACAATGAATAACCTCCATAAGATAATGTACTATTTATTTCATCGCTATTTGCCAAATAGAAATTCTCTTATCTTGCCGATAAATGGAACAATGTACCTGAGCCTAGCCATAAAAACTAGCCACGGTATGTTTTGAGATTTTCTATTTGGCAAATAGCGATGAAATAAACTATAGACGCGGAGTAAACGAATATATTTTAGTAACTTTGCATCGGACACTCTGGTATACATTATTGTGTATTTGTATGTATTATACGATGATATACCTTCTAAATAATATACAGATAACGAAAGCGGCATTTAATTATTAGCATTTAATTGAATCATGAATATTGTCACTCTCGTTAATATCGCTGAGAGCTTAATTCGATCAACTTGCGCACACAGAAGAGGTTAACGAACAATGTTGGAGCATTGCGTAAAATTTAGTTAGTAGTATTTTCCTAACAACAGACTGAAATTGTACAGGCATTGTGTCAGAGTTGCGTTATTAAATTTATGTTATAGACACATATTTGTGCATTCTAGAGGGCGAAAATGTTGTTAGATACCTAAATAATTTATGTTTGGATCACTTGAATTACTAAGTATGTCATTATGATTTTAAATAATAGGTCAACCGATCACCGATGGTATAAAACCCCCGAACGAAGTTCACCTGTAGTAACTACTTAAATACAATATGCAATAAATTATGAACAGAGGGTTGTTAGCTTCTCAAGAGCATCATAGCATAGATTAATTTACATTTGCGTAAAATAGATTAATTTCCCGGTATATAAGAATTAAGTTCCGGTAAAAGGAATAATTATAAATGAAAAGCAAGGATGTGCAGTAGCTACCTTGCACTGAGAGTAGAGCAGTGAATTATTATAACAGAAATTACCTAAAGGTTATTGAATTTTAATTGAGTACCACAGTAAAATACCAGCGCAGATATAGGGTCATTATTTAAATAAATCTCCCTTTTACCGATAATTAGTGTTCACGATAATTTGAATATTAATGAAAATGTAAGTGATTAAATAGCTCCCATCTAAGGAGCAGATAGGCATGGCGTCGAAGGCTTCTCCCCCAGGTTCGCAACCCCAACTTTCTGTGACGTCCATGACGGAGGCCTCGGACGACTCGATGGATGACTAGACTGTCCTCCGCAGTATACAGTCTGGTCTCATAATTTTCGAGTGGACATTGTGTTTCGAACGACGGAAACCCCGCGAGGTGGCAAAGTAGTAGACACGAACTGCTGATTTTCGAAGCTTCTATTCTTTTAGTCTTCTGGTTTTCTTTCTATCTTCACATGGGCGATCCTGATGGGCTGCGGATCTTCGCTTATTCTAGTCTTCGGATTTTCGGTTCTACTTGTCTTCCAGTCTTCGATTCTTCTGATCTTCTTCGGCCGGGTTCCCTCTGGTAACTCTTCCCAGACTACCTTCCAACAGCTTCTTCATGGATTAATTAAAAACTGTCTCAGTTTGGTTTTCGACTGTCTTCTCAGGTTGGTTGAAAACTGTCCTCTTACTTTGAATGCTTTCATGTTTAAGCAAAATGTGTTTCCTTGTGAGAGGGATAACAGATTCCTGAAATCCCCGGTGAGAAGAAAATAACTAGCACACGGTAAAACAGCGTACGCGAATTTAACAGTGCGACATTATTTTTAATATTAATAAATATTTGGTCAAGTTTACCCGACTCTATATCCATATAAGATATTAATATATAAGGGCGACAATTGTTTATCGAAAATAAATTTATCACTCGCTTTGTTTACCTATCATACAGCTGCTGTCAATTGCCTAGAGTTTGAAGCTTCTATGCGTTTTACGCAAAGATTCTTCTACTATAATCTTGATATTTTGTAGTGAATATTTTAAAACTCTAATTTCTCTCTGAAAATTAATTTAAAATGCGCCTAATTATTTTGACCCGATTATTAAATGAAATGATAATTATTTAGGTAACATTCTATATACTAAATTACTACACTAATGTCACAAATAATTGAAAAATACCGAGTGATCCTATAGACCGGATATGGGACGTTTCAATTGGTACAAGAAATTCAGTTTAGCTTTACCATAAAATTCGACTAACTGCTGTTTTATTCATTGTAAATATAGTGTATTATATAAATTATTATGACTTATGCATAATCATATCATACTACAACGCCACTGATGAAGCAGTTACCAATATCAAATAAATTCAGAAAGAAAATTAATGAATTTTATCAATCGATTTGTATAAGTACAGTTTTCACTTTATTAAATCATTATAGAACAAAAAAATGACTAAATGGCAAATCTCTTTTCAAGTTTGTTTAATTTATTTCAATCAACCTTCAGTAAAAACTTCAATCGCAATATTGCAAATAAAATGGTAAAAAAGTACCTAATACTTCCCTCAGTCTGTCTTTATCTTTAGAACCATATCTAACATGGTTATAGAAACTCTAGTCTCACAATACGATCTGGAAACATTGGTAAAATCGATTTTAATTTAAAATAATACCTTTTTGGATAACCTTGTACATTGATTATATTATTCATTTCACTTCTTCAAGTTTAAAACTTTCTACAAAACCCCAGGTGTTAAGTTCGCTAATTTCTCTAATTGTTAGTTGTGATGCTACTTGTGAATCTACTGAAATAAACCCGAAGAACTTATAATTAAAACTCCAATTAACAATATGTTTAAATAAGTTTTCCTTATTTAACTTCTTAGAAGTTTAGAATGGCTTTAGTTTGCTCTAATGTTTCCCTTTTTACCTCTGGTAGTCGCGCCCGGATTTATCAAATAATAGCATTTGCAATTTAAATGCTGAGAGAAATCCCTGCTTGTCTTATTTCTTGGCAAACTAAATAGAATAAATAGCCTCAAACTTTTTTGTTAATAAGATTTTCATCCACTTGTAATTATGTCAACGAATAGGAAGGTTAACCGCGTATTCTTCTTTATTACCTTAACATTTCTGTTAAATTCCATATTGAATTTAAAGGATAATTGTTACAGCACTTACATAGATCACTGGGTTACAAGTTTACAATTTTTTTGTGTAATATCGATGAAGGGAGTTATTTCTTTATTAATTTTCTTATTAAATATATATATGCATCAATCCAAATTTTGTCACACTCGTCATGCTTTATTGTTAGCAGGAAAAAGTATCAAAGATAAATAAAAAATTAACATCAGCACAACATTTATTATCACAGAATTTTAAAACATTGAAAGACACACACTTTTAGGTCATGAAACATGGTATTTTAAAATAAAACACAAGAAATGTAATTAACATAATGAAATGTTAAAACAATAAATATGTTAAACACCATCTGCATTCAAGCAGATACAGATGACTATTAATATGACCCTATTAGTTGAATCACCTGTATTCTATCAATAAATTGACTTGTCTTTACATTTCACTTACCTTATTCAAATGGAAGTATTAGAGCCCTATAAATGCATAAACTTTGTAACTCGTTAAAAATATTTTGTTTGAAGTGGTACAAATTTCATATTGTTTATTACATAAATAATTTTATTCTGAGATATGAAACATTTACATAGATGATCAACAAAGCGAACTCTAATAATACAAATAGTTAAATAAAACAAAGTATAATGTATAGATAACAAGTCTGCAAAACAGGCTTGCAAGTCTATGAAATACAGCGTTATACTAAATGTACATGGTCAACTACACAGAAGACGATGTACATTTTTTTAGTAAAACGCTGTACTCCATTAGTCGAAATTTGACAATTTCCGAAAGGAATTTTCATACCTTATGTACAGTTAAATTAGTATAAATGTGTGTATTCTGGTGTAAATATAACTTTGTCATATTAATATCATATTCTCCGTCTATAGTATACATAAACATGCTATAATATATCCAGTATTTATCGGATTATTGGTAAAATATTTTCGATTTCGTTCATTATTTTACATTTCACTGTACTGCTTCATATGCAGCTTCATACTAATTAAAAAATTTGTTAACTCGGCTGACCATAGTTTTGATTGATTATAAACATTATTTCAAAGTGTATTAATAAAAATAATTTGCCTTAATATGAAGCTTTATTTAATTAAAGTATGTCTAAAACGTATTTTCAATATTAGAGATTAGAAAATTTGAAGTAGAGATTTTAAAATTTAGAGTTATTTAATCTATCATTTAGAAAAATATCATTTAAATCGACCGACAATAAAGATTTTAGAGAGATGGTACCGCTTTCAAGTGTGTCTCCCGTCGAGTCGAGTATTCGACGTTTCGTAGCCAAACTCGAGTCAACCAATTTTATTAATAATAATACCAACACCCGTACGTCACCAAAACGCAAGGTCTTCTGAAAACATCGCTGCTGTGCGACTGTTGATTGGGACGATACCAATCCACACGATATATATCAGCACTAAATGCGTCCGGAGGAAGTCACTGTTTGGTGCGGATTTTGGTCTGGTAGAATCATCTGTCCGTACTTCTTCCAAAACGAAACTGGCATTGCCATAGCCGTCAACGGCGAGCGCTACATATCGATGAGAAGCACATTCTTGTAGTCTAAACTGAATGATATGGATACCGACGACATGTAGTTCTAACAGGATGGCATTACATGCCACACGACGCATGGCACGATCGAAATTCTGCACGAAGGATTTGAGAGCATGGTTATCTGGCGCAGCGGTGGCGTAAACTGGCCACCGAGGTCGTGCGATTTAACGCCTTTAGACTTCTTCCTTTGGGGCTATCTTAAATCGCAGGTATATGCGAATAAACCACAAATAGTTAATGCCCTCAAAGTCAACATAACGAACGCCATCCAGCAGATTCAGCCAGATTTACTCGACAAAGTCATCGAAAATTGAACCTCCTAAATGGGTGCCACATTTACGGACATTTGAACAGCGTTATATTCTATACTTAATGCCATAAAATATTCTTTAAAATAAAAGAAATATGAATGGATATCTCATACACAACCTGTTTTATTTACGTTTAAAAATCAAGCGTCGTTATTGAACAAAGCTTTATAAAATGCTTACTTCATACCATTGACCTCACTTTGTTTGCTTTAGGTCGAACAAATTTTCACAAAGTGAACTCTCTAATACAAATATATATTTTACCGTAGTGTTACTCATATGTAGTACGCAATATCGAGAACGAATAAAGGGGAATTAAAATACTATGAAATAAGGCAATATTCGCACATGCTTACAACTAGGCGAATACAGGCCATGGAAACTTTTCTTGTTATACAGGTTATTTCCAATAAAGATAATAAAACAAATCAACTCGCCTAATATACCAAATAATACCATTAAATATAATAGCTATAGCAGCGTGAACTTTATTTCCGGGCTTTTCTTTCTTCCAATTTAATATTTCAAAATATTATTACTTTTCATGAGTTATGCATAAACTTTTCTTAGTGCTTTTTTTTTATTAATAATATATCTAAGATATTACACTGGAGAGCAACATTTACTTTTTTATCCTACGAGCTGAAGTAGGTGATTTTTGTAGTTTTTTGCACTTATTTCAATTTCAAATATTTTTTTATTATGCTTTAAAAGTGACAATGCAATTAACTTTTCGAATACATATATATTATTTATAAATAAATGATTTCAACCAATTTTAAGCATCTCTTGATTGTGCCGACGCGGTTGACCAAACGTGCATTGAGTGACATAGAATTTTTGTTTGTGTATATTGGTGCTTGCAGAAAGCTGGTATCCTGTATTGTTTTAACTTAAACTTGATCAAATGTGTAATCAATAACACATTATTATGGTAATAGATATGATAATAGCATGAATCAATACAGGGACCCTGTACCTAATAGTTCGTTGTGCTGGTTGATACGGTGAGTGGTCACATAAACTGGGTTAGTAAAATGAATATTTAACTGGTTACGATTTACATTGTTTATATGAAAAAAATAATTGATGCTAGAAAATTTTCTAGCACAAGAATTGATGCTAGAAAATTGATGTGTTTGAAATTGGAAAAACGATTTGTAGGGGTTTACTGTACCTGAACAAAATTTTACTGTAAATAAAGACTAGAAGTAGTTTAAAAGTTAGTTGCCTCTGTTGATGGAACGTGCGTTGAATAACATCGCGATTGAATTAATATTTATAAAAACCTGTTTCGAATTATTTTAATTGAATCATTTCTCTATTTCAATTAATTTCAAGAATCGTTAATTGCTTAACTGCTATTAGGCAATATGTTCAACTGATCCTAGTTTATAGCTTTCTAATAAATTTAAGATTAATAATACTTTATTCTGCTAATTACTATAAATGGTTATTTTAAGCTGAAAATCTAATAGCTACGATTAATTATATATATATATATATATATATATATATATATATATATATATATATATATATATATATATATATATATATATATATATATATATATATATATATATATATATATATATTTACATCGTTTTATCTCAAAGAATTGTAAACAGGACATTTTGACAATAAGTATAATGCACAGTTAGTGCTTTATTACATTATTATAGTTAAAAAAATAAGATTGTTCCAAATAAATTGAGAACAAACCAGCCAATTTACCAAACAAATTTGCCGATTTGTGGATTATTTTCTTTAAAAGCTTCTTATATTGAGATTATTACTATGAAAATCTACGTAGAAATTTAAATAATTTTCAATTTTCATGACAATTCACATGAATATATTTTACAATATATTTCATATTCCCTTATATATTTTCCTCGAATAGCTGCAACTGTTATTTAGCACTTTAACCCAAGCTTCAAATTCTTCTTGTGCACTCTTTTATAATTTATATTTGCCATCAATTAATTATTTTCTCTATTTTGTTACAGCGAAACTGGACGGCGTGAAAACGTACATGCGCATGCGAAGAGTGCCGAACCATTTGCAGGTGAAAGTGATTAAATGGTTCGATTATCTTTGGCTCACCCAAAAGTGTTCAGATGAAGAAAGAGCCGTATCGTGTCTTCCAGATAAGTTAAAGGCTGAAATAGCAATCAATGTGCATCTAGACACCCTCAAGAGGGTGGAAATTTTTCAAAATACTGAGGCTGGATTCCTATGTGAATTGGTGCTTAGATTACGACCCGTGCTCTTTTCGCCCGGGGATTATATTTGTAGAAAAGGTAAGTCCTCAATGATTATATTCAAGCTTCGAAGATTAAGATTAGGTTATATATTGTTCATATCGTCATGTCTCGGATGGATTTATTCCTTTTCTTACTTTAAACTAACTTCTCTCAAAATATATCATACAGGGTATTTCATACACCAATAGTAGGTTTTAAGGGATGGTAAAAGAGGTTATTTAGAACTTTCTATTATTTCAGATTATCTTGGAGATGTATTTCCACAAAACATGTATTAATTAACAATGAATACATTTTATATACAAGATCAATTTGACCAAACTCAGTAATTTTCTTAGTTATTTATAATGTATTCTTTCTAAGTGTGCATCAAAATGTCTAGTATTACAAAAGAAGAAACTAGGTATGTGAAACAATGAGAAACTATGATGTATCATTAGAATACCCATCAAATGAACGACATGTTAAATCTACTTCAATGATTCTTGATTTGGCATGTATTTTATGTAAAAAATGTATAGTTTTCAAGTTTTATATTTTAAGAACAACTGAGTTTAAAATATTTTTGTGCAGCCATATATTTATGTAAGTATTTTATTTACCTCTTTTTTTTCAAAACCTAGTTTTGTTGAAACTGATATATTTTAAAAGAATAAATACATAAACCGATCCGATAGGACTTGCACCTTGACGAAGTTCTAGTGCAAACTAGAACGGGTGGATCGGCTTGCACGTTTTAATGATTTAAGGAGCCGTACCATAGGTTTAACCATAGTGGGGGGGTCCTTATTGAAAAACCATACTAAGACAAGTCCCTGAAGGAGGGCAGCAGCTCTTTCAGTAGTCATAGTGGCAGAAATCGTGGGGGTTGGTATGGTGCTATGACACACACGACTGCGATGTGGAAGGCAAGAGGAAACCACCACATTATAATCACAGAACAACTAACAGAAAGCTTATCCCAAATAATGATGGCGTCTCCTGGGGCAAAAAACATCGGAGGTAAAATAGTCCTCCGTTCGGATCTCCGGATGAGGACTGTTCCGGGAGACGTGATCGAGTGCAATAGTAGGAATAGTAAGAGGTGTAGCATTTCACGAGTCGGAGCGTGGAATGTCAGAACCATGAGACAGGCAGGGAAGCTAGAGAATCTGAAGATAGAAATGGATAGGTTAGGATTAGATATAATAGGTATAAGTGAGATGCGCTGGTCGGAAGTAGGAGATTTTTGGAGCGGTGACTATAGGGCAATACACACAAGATCGGTAAATGGAAACGCGGGAGTAGGAATCGTTATGCGGAAGTGTGTAGATAGCTACCTACAATACAGCGAGAGAGTAATGATTCGAAGCCAGTGAAAACAGTAATAGTGCAAGTATACATGAGTACTTCTAGCCACAGTGAGGAAGAGTTAGAAGCCGTTTATTCGGACATAGAGCAGGTAATAGGATTTGTGAAGGGTCATGAAAATTTAATAATAGTGGGAGATTTTAACGCAATCGTAGGTGAGGGGAAAGAAGGAGAATTTGTAGGTCCTTATGGATTAGGAAACAGAAACGAGAGAGGTAGCAGACTGATAGAATTCTGTGAAAACCACAAGATAGTAGTCGCGAACACATTGTTAAAGAATCACGTTAGGAGGCGGTACACCTGGAAAATGCCAGGAGGGATAGACAGGTATCAGATAGACTACATTCTGGTTAGGAGAAGATTTAGAAATGAAGTAAAAGACTGTAAGAGTTATCCAGGAGGAGATGTAGACAGCGACCACAACTTGGTAGTCATGAAAGCTAGATTAAAGT
Source organism: Rosalia funebris (assembly GCA_037954035.1). NCBI lineage: Eukaryota > Metazoa > Arthropoda > Insecta > Coleoptera > Cerambycidae > Rosalia > Rosalia funebris. Next base: position 26,692,628 of record JAZFAV010000011.1, read on the forward strand.
TCAAAAGTCTGAAAACCCGGAAGGATAAGAAACGTATAAATGTAGACATATTGAGGGATCAGAATATGAAAGATAAGTTCCAAGAGAAAACAGATCAATTAGACGCGGAATAGTCTAGATTCCGCGGCTATGGACGTTTTAGGGCACGAGAAAAGGGAAGCTAGGAAACCCTGGATAACGGACGAAATCTTAAACTTAGTGCAATAGAGATGAGGCTACAAAAACAGACGAGACGAGGAAGGACTGAAAACTTATAAGCCAATAAAGTGGGAAATCATTAGAAAATGTAGAAAAGCGAAAAAACAATGGATAGAGGATAAATGCAAAGAAATAGAAGATAAGTTGCATGTAGGTAAGACCGATGAGGCTTACAAAATAATTAAGAGGAACATCAGGGATATAGGAACAATAAGTAGAAAGGTTAGGAGTCAATCGGGGGACATACTGATCGGAAGAGAGGAGAAAGGAGGGTCAGGAATTAGGAGAGATATTAGAGGAAGAATAGGATCGATGGGGAAGATGTAGGAAAACCTATATTGAGAGAGGAATTTAAAATAGCACTAAGGGGGCTAAAGAATAATAGAGCGCCGGGTGTAGATAAAATAGAGGCGGGAATTTTGAAATGTGCGGGACAGAAAGTAGTAAATAAGATGTTTGAACTGGTAAACTACATATACGAAATGGGCGAGATGCCGGAGGATTATAAGAGGAACATTATCGTTACTATACCAAAAAAGAGAGGAGCCGACAAATGCGAGAACTTTAGAACGATTAGCCTAACCTCCCATACGTCAAAAATCTTAACCAGAATAGTGCAGAAGAGGATGGAAAATAGAGCGGAGGAAATATTAGGAGAAGACCAATTCGGGTTTAGGCAAAATAGGGGAACTCGCGAAGCTATTCTAGCGCTAAGAGTAATATTAGAGAAAACAATAGAAAAAGCAAAGAACGCTTATATAGGATTTGTAGATTTAGAAAAAGCTTTTGATTACGTAAGATGGGAAAAAATGTTCGAGATACTAAAGAGCGCGGGAATGAAGTATAAAGATAGGAGAGTAGTGCACAATCTATACAAAGAGCAAACTGCTGTTATAGAAGCAGAAGGGGAAAAAAGGGAAATAGGTATTAGGAAAGGAGTAAGACAAGGATGTACGCTATCACCACTAATTTTTAATCTGTACATCGAAGAGGCGATTAATGTGGTAAAAGATAGAGTGGATTTCAGGATTAAAGTACAGGGACAGAAACTAAAAATGCTGAGATTCGCGGATGATATAGCAGTATTAGCATCTAGTAACGAGGAGTTAGAATCAGCAATGAACGAAATGGAGGCAGTGTTGACAGATGAATACGGAATGAGGGTGAATAAAAACAAAACTAAAGTGTTAGTGTGCAGAGGGCGCGAGAGCAGAGCAAAAACGAAAGTACAAATTAATAATGAAAGATTGGAGGAAGTTAAGGACTTCACTTATTTAGGAAGTAAAATAAATTGGGATGGAAGAAGCGATATAGACATAAAACAGAGAATAGCGCAGGGTCGAATAGCTTTTAACAAAAAGAAAGCACTTTTATGCTCAGGGGTAATAAACAGAAACAAGGAAGAGATTTTTGAAAACGTATGTATGGATCACGGCACTATACGGTTGCGAAACCTGGACGGTAGGGGAAGCAAGTAGGAAGAAATTAGAAGCTTTTGAGATGTGGTGTTACCGAAGAATGATGAAAATACCATGGACTGATGGGTTAGAAACGAAGAAGTATTGGAGAAAGTCGGCGAGAAAAGAAGTATGTGGAAAAACATAAAGAAGAGAAGAGATAGAATGGTAGGCCACTTGTTGAGACATAGGGGAATAGTCCGCAATATTTTGGAGGCAGAAATAGGAGTGAGGAAAGGCAAAGATAGGCCTAGATTAGACTACTGCTCGCAAGTAGTAAGGGATGTAGGTTGTAGCACAATTAGCGAAATGCGTAGGTTAGCACAAGATAGGAGAAGCTGGAGGTTAGCGTCCAACCAGTATTAGGACTGATGACCTCATGATGATGAAATACATAAAAAATTACTGCGGTTGATTAAATTGGTTCCCAGTTTAATCAACTGGGAACCAATAATGTCGCTAATTCCGTAACGCTTGGTACTTGAATCTATAAGGTTAAAAAAGCTCTAAATTATCTCTTCTATCCAGTTAACTTGTAATTGATATACTAAATATTCGTTATTACTATATTGGCAACTTTTTTTATTATTATTTTAACTCCATGAATAGAGCAATCTGTCCCAGGGGGGCAATAATCGTTTTTTCTGACAAACGAAGAGAGCGACATCAGGAATATTATACCAGTGTATACTGTCTATTCTTAAGCTAATTAACTATAACTAACTAACCACCTAACGTAAATTTATGTACAAGTTTATACATGTTTATAAGATGCCTGACACTAATAAAATCTCGTAATTAAGCTTGATTGTAAGTATGTTGAAATAATTCACATATCTGACACTATATTTCGCAGTGTATGTTTTGATAACATCTTCCATTGAGGATCGTATTATTACCAAGTTTGTAATAACACGTAATATTTCTCTGTTGGATTTAGCTGTTGTACCCCAGAGTTATTGGGTTCCGTATGTGCTATCGACTTGAATATAGCATTGTACAATAGTAATTTCTTTTCCAATGAGAGTTTAAATTTCCTGCCGAGAAGCCAATATGTTTTCCTGAGATTAAGGCCAAGCTGATTTATTTTGGTAATGACGTATTTACTCTATGCCACCTCCTGAGAAGATACATATCGAGGTACTTGACGTTATTGGTTTGAGTAAGTTGAGCTGTTGTCAATTCTACAAGTGGGCAAGTTAATATGTTCAATGTGAAGGTAATATGTGTAAATTTGGATTCGTTGACATTAATTCGTCATATTTTTAGCCATGCTTGGATTTTATTTAGGTTAATTTGAAGATTCTTGAACGCTTAAATGAGATTTGTGTGGGAGGCTAATATTGCAGTATCATCTGTAAATATAGCAACTGTTTTTAATCTAGATGTAGGTAAATCGGTATCAGTCGTATAGATTAAATACAGTGTTGACCCAGTACACTTCCTTGAGGTATATCAGACAGAATATGATATAGGTATATGCACAGCCTTATTTCGCCAGAAAATGCCTCTTGATAAAATAAGATTTCAGTATTAGATCTCAGTACTAAACATTCTGTATATGAAATGACATTTCTCTGAAATCACTTTTCTCTGCTTTGCTCTTCTGACAAAGAAAGTTTACAGGAGAAGTGAAAATTAACTAAATTTATAGATCTAATGCATTAACAATATTTAAAGCCCTTTTTCGATTGATACCTTAAAACGGTAGAAACCATTTTTGTTTTTTTTTTTATATATTTGCGACTTATATATATCGTAAACATCTCTGAAACTGCAAGACATATTACCAATTTCACCACCACGAATTTTTTTATATTCTGCATGAAATTTCCAGTTTATTAAAATAACTATTCAAATAAATAAAATCTCAGTGATTTCATAATTTAAATTATTGAAGAAACTGATCTTTTAAGGGTATCACTTCTCACTTATAACTGTACGATGAACTGCAGCCTTTGATAAATCAACTTGGCCTGCGGTGTAATAAATAGACTTCTGGGAACTTCTGTGGCAGAAGACAACATATTTTGGTGATTCCTTTCACCCACTGTTCGCCATCTCTCCAATCTAGATCGGTCATATATACGTTCCAGTTAAATTTTTAAACTATTTTGCTCACAACCATTAAATTATTTCATCTTAAGGAATAAAGCATTACAGCTGTTTTTACTGGAAATAAAAATAATACAAGTGTGAGTCAAATAAACCGGGATTTTTATTTTACCGCACGTTGAGTAAAGAGACTGGCAAGCTGTCTTGATATATATTAGGTGGAGATGTGAAGAGGAGATGACTCCATCGGCGTGGTTCGCCAAGGCCGATTAACTGTCAGTAGCATCATGTCTGGGCAAGGGGTCCGTTGAGCAAAGCATTATTATCACATTTCTGACGCGGGAGGTCGTCAAATTAGCTCAAACATTGCGCCGATTGACTTTGCAGTTTTTCAGTAAAGCCCCTTCAAGGGCCCAAGTCTATGACTGGCATAACAAATTTGGTAAACCCTGAAAAAACTCACCTCGGAAAGCCAAAATTCGCCTTTGCAGTCAAAGTTGTTGTACTGCTTCCAGCTCCTTGATGAAGTAAAACTGGGTTTTCTGCAGAAATGGCGATATGGCTATCCGAAATGTACCTTTCTTCTTCACGACAACGTTCGGCTACATACCGCTGCTTTGACCCGAGAAAAATCAATGGAAATAATCCATTGGAAAACACTTAAATATTCGCCCTATAGCCCAGATTTTTCACCATGTTACAATAACATGTTTGGGCCATTCAAAGAAGAACTTGGAGGACGCCATTTTGATGACCACCAAAAAGTGAAAGCGTTTATGCACAATTGATTAGAGGCATGACCAACTTCATTTTTCGATAACGGCATTAAAAGACTTCCAATCATTGATAAAACATATATTGGTAAAATAGGAAACTATGTAGAAAGACAATATATATTCAAAAATGTTCTTACTGTAATGTACCAAGTTCCTGTACCAATGGTTGCTTGCCGCTTGCCCTCTCTAATCTTATCAACCTTACCAACAGGTAAGAGTTTACCAAGAGAGGCTGGCACAAAATTATAACGAAAGGGAGGCTTATATAAATTTATCTTATACATATTAATACGTGGGTTTTCTCGCGAAATGCTCTAACTTGAAACTAAGAAAAGGAAATCATTTCTTATCCAACACCTGCTTCTCGTCATTGGTGGTGATTGTTCTGGCTCCACATCAAAATAAATAGACACTCGGTTAACCTTACCTTAATTACTCGTTTTGTCGAGAAAACCTCAGAAATGCTTACATTGAAGTTAACACTAGCCAACGCGAGAGAAACACCGATTTAATTAACAAGGGAAACATTTAATTTAATAACAATGAATAAAATTAACAAATATATAAAAAAAGAAAAGAAATACAATAAAATGAGAAAATGGGATAGTTACAAATACAAAATAATATGGTAAACTTAAGCAAATAAAATAGTGTAATGTTCTACAGAGGTAACCCGAAATTACTACAAAATTTAGAAAGGGATAATACTTATATACTGAATACTTATTAAAATGTTTACTGAAAGATGACCGAAACAGAACTGACAAAAATTATAACTTCTTCAAGGGCTCAACATCCCATAGGGGTGGTTTAGATGAACCAGGCCAGGATTGGTTGAGATCTTGAAGCTTTCGTACTTCGACCAATAATATTGATTTTCGGGTTACCGTCTGTGCATATGTCGAATATCGACATCCCTCCTTATTATGCAAACAAACATGATAATTAACTGTAAGATCATAATATGCAATTCTGTACATATGTATGTATAGATCAAAACATTGATTAAACCGTTGATTAAAACATTGATTGTTAACTATATTGTTAATATTTTCCCTCGTATCCCGCTATATGTCGTGATATTGTATGATCAGTTATGATTGCTATTATCCATGCCTGCTATTATACAGAAATAAATCTAACGAAAGCTCTCGATGGACCAATCGGCGGGTATTTAATTAAATCCTATAGCCTTAATTATTTTAACTTAGTCGTTATTCTATTTCAATTCATTTACAATCTAATATAATTTCCTTTAATGAATTGTGTCCATTCAGACATCTATTAGGTGGCCTGCTTGAATCTTTAAAATAGCTCTTTATCCTGTTAACCCTTGTTCTGGGAATTTAGAAAAATACACGCCAAATATAACTTTCTCGACACATGTTAGAAGAATTCCATTCACTTGTCCATTTGTATACAGGCAAATGTTAGGGCACTCTTCAGAATATCGTCGCCAACTTTCTAATAAATTTTGATGACCACAATGGTGCTTTACTAATATTTAAAAAAAGGCTACTCAGAATAGAGAGCTTAATGGCAACCGGATGTTCCCTCAACTGCGGACCTGCCTGAAAGGACACTAGGACACTATACAGGGGGTGTCTACAATAGGAATATTACACGAGAGTCATCTTGTTACAGTAATAATAAATTTATTTAAACAACCCCCTCGTAAATAAACTAACGTTTTTTGTTTTATTTAATAGGGCTGTAAACTGGGGGAATCCGATCAATTAAAACAATTGTGGGTGCAATCACAAGTCTCTCAAATGTGATAAAATATGCTATACTACTAAAAGTACAACTATAGCGTTTGTTAACCAGAAATATTAAAAGTATAAACATCAAATAAGTATCACTCGTAATATTATCTTACATCAAAATTCAATCTTCTATAGTTGCACTATTTCTTGGTCGTCATTTGCAAACCACTCTGAACTCTCACGAGACGCGATCGATTCACAAGCTTTAAAACTTTCCAAACCATAACTAAAACAGTGTCAACATTAGCATTTTTCTTTCAAAGACGTGCGCTAACGTTATTTTGCAACTCAATTAGGGTGGTGAGAAGTAAGAAGTTTTATCTAAACGCTTTAGTTGCACACCTTAACAGCTTTGACACAGTTCTCGTTTTATCCTTTCGTCTCGTGGTTTACTCACATCTTAAACTTATGCACGATTTCCGCGATACTTCACATACCATTAAGGTATTACCCAACTTATCACTTTAATTCAGAAATATCCGTGAAGCAACTTGATACTTCAAAGCGAGCTTTGAAGGTATTTTGAACATCATACAGTTACCTAGATGTTGTGAACATCATATTCAGATATATCGTTCTAAGTAATATAAATTTTATAATATCCAAATAACCGGTAACGATGAACTAATAGTAGTATTAATCATTGTCCAGGTAATAATATTGACGGTATTATTAGTTATTATACAAAGCAAGGAACTATCCTGGCTTTGTATATACCGTATGTAATCTGAACGCAGTTTTTTATTAGTAATCTAAGAACGTAGAAATATACCATGTATTTTATTAACAATAATAATAACTATTTACTACAATTTTCTCCACTAAATAAAATTTGGGAAAGTTTGAAAAATGAATGATGAATCGTGGAAATCTTACAGACAATACTGAAGGAGAGAAGAAACATATTAGTAAAAACATTAAATTAAAAATGTCATGCTATTTGTAAGAAATAATGATTTTATTTCAGTTACTAACCCAATATTAGTTAATTCTAAATGACTAAATATCAGGATTCTTAACCTAAAAGTGTTAAGAATTTATATACAGGGTGATTTTAAACACATACGAAGCCTTTTGATTATGCTTTGATGAAATTTAGGAACTTCTCTATATAGACTTTTGCCCTAAATTTCTTATTTATCGAGTTATCCCCACGCTCAATAAACCTAATTGTAATATGGAGTATATTTTTTCCTCAAATCTGGGAAGAGGAATTCAGAGCAGTTCAATTTTATTTGTTTCATTTGAACTTTTTAATAAAGCTTCTTTTATTAAATATATACATCGAAAAGAATAGTTTAATTCATCGCTATTTACCAAACAAAATATCTCAAAACATAACCTTGGCTTGTTTTTATGGCTAGGCTCAGGTAGACTCTTCCGTTTATCGGCAAGATAAGAGAATTTTTTATTTAGAAAATTGCGATGAAATTAATAGTAAGTACGAGTATATAAACTATAATTATTTAGAACATTTTTGGCTCTTTCATTTTTTTGATCAAATTTATGGTTTTCGAGTGAAATAATATTATACCATATTCCGTCATTTCATAATAGTTATTTAACAGGAATATTAAAAGAAAACCAAGTGCCTTAGTAAGCTAGTATCAAAAGTAACACCAAAAGTATCAAACCAACCAAGATTTTAACATGATTTTAAAGCTAACTAATTTAAGTATGAAGGGAGGCTCGGAAGGGTTAGGAGCCTCCATTGTCCAAATAGTTATTAGTAAGAAAACTGAAATACACTAAATCGTAATCAGAGAAATACACTAAATCGTAATCCGAAAAATAAACTAAATCGTAATCGTAATCAGAGCCATCATGACGATGATTATCTTCTCCGTATTGATTACAAGAAATATGGACCAATCAACGAATAATATTGATATTAGTGATCATCAATGAATGTAGCCCACACTTTTTCTGAAAATTAGTGCTAAACGTGGTTGTTTAATATTTTGTTTGGAGTTTTTTCGGTCTATATATGTGTGAAAAATAATATCATCAGAGAAGGTAGACTCGTGGATATAGAAAGTCTGTTCAACTAATTCACAAATCTATTCTTTGCTAAAAATCGTTTGGTAAAAGAAATCTAAAGAAATATCCTCTATACCGTGATCTAACTTATGGTTTTAGCAAAAGCAATTTTTCAGATTCTTGTAGCATAACGTTTTGCAAATTCTATTGCTTATGCTACGTGAAAAGTTCAAACTGTGCATGAATACTCATTATTAACTGTAGATCTCGTAATATAATTGATTTTGCAGAAAGAGAACTACTAGAATATGTACAACTTACTCACTTAATAAATTCATATAGATTTACCGACAAATAAATTATTTTCCTCTTCTAGTTTGTGCTGTTATATTATTTATTCAAAAATTATTTTTAGAAAGCGATATGATTTTTAAATAAAAAAATCCGCGTTTATAAGAAGCTATAATAACTTCTCTCTCTCTCTCTCTCTCTCTCTGTCCTGAAAAAATTCTCCTTATTTTAGTTAAAAATATCTCCCAAAATATTTTGCATATATTGAAACACCCTGTATAATTTATATGATCATCATGAGGTCATCAGTCTTAAGACTGGTTGGACGCTAACCTAAAATAATTTATATATTATCTCTAAAAGGTAAAGATGTTTGTAGTATTCTAAGTACTAATTTTTGTACTCTCGGAAATCAAATAAACTAATAATTAATAGCGCATTGACCAAATGTTTACGTTTAAAGAAAATACCGCTAGCTAGAAATGTAATTGGTTTAACAATGGCAACATTCAGATGATCGCATTTCTTAAAAATGTTTACCTGGAAATACGATCATCTGAATATTTTAAGTATTAAACCAATTACATTTCTAGCTAGCAAAACACATTATTTTCTTTAAAGTTGTCGATGTCTAATATTGTTGCAATTCTTTATGGGAATGAGACTGTTGGAATAATTATAGTGGCAGGAATGCTATCGTCGAGGAGCTTAATTCGTTATAGTTGCGCAAAGGATGTCGTGACTGGTATTAAATGGTCCATGACTATATCTATTAACACTTGGGGTAATCCTTCTGTAGTTGGTAAAGTTTCAGCTGATATATCAACCATTATTTACACAGATTTTCCCTACAGAAATTGTGATATATAAACAAAAGCTCAATATTTGTCATCAAACTACTTTTAATGTGCAACGCCCTTTTGAATTTTTTGCAGTTTTCTATTTCGATGGATACGTTAAAACATTTAATTTCTTTAAGTTTAACTGTTTAAGTAATACTATCTGATAACAATGAAATTGGCCAAGAACTATCTCACGGGGTAGCCTCCATCCAATCTCAATCCCCACTTCATTCTTTACAGTGAATTATGGTATTTTGAATACAAATTATCTGTTTTATTGATCTTGGTCTTATCTGTTTTATTCACCCTTTATATGAAGTTATATATTTCTCAAATAATAACAACTTCATTCGAAGTTATAAACTCTTAAAATTATATACAAACTTTTGAAGTAATTTGTATAACAGTATAATTCCAAAAACCTTTTTGTATTTTTGTATTTTATTCTTAGTTGAATCATCATTTTGAAAATGACATAAAGTGTTGAAACTGCTGTCACAATTTTTATGTAAATATAGTGGTATAAAACTTAGTAGTTGTTCTACTCAATTGCGTTGGAACCGCAAAAACGTTATAATTATTATTTTTATGGTGTAACGGCTTTTATGGTTATAAGACTAATATTTGCTAATTCTCTTTTACATTGTTCTTTCCGTGTAATGCTATTGATTATATAGTTATACTCGTACATTAACAATTTGATGGAAATGATGAACCTGATGTCGCGATATGATTTATCGCCGGTGAATCCATCAACTGTAAAATAAAAAACATTTCCAACGACCTGAATATCTGGAACACCTTTGATTCACACAATGTTCAGTGACCTTCTTACTTTAGAAAACTAATAATATTTAACTTCGTATCTTATCTGTTGTCATAGACAATGTCTTGAAGTCGTATATTCAAAATATTAAAGAAATTTGAATGGATAAATTCTAATAATATGTTTTATGAGCCAGATTCTTAATTTAAAGAGTTGGAAAAGAGAAATATTGTTTATTTGTTTTGTATCTATTAAATAGTGTCTAAATATAATATTTACATATATCTTTTAAGCATTAGCAATAATGTATATGAGTTAACAAAGGCTCTATGGTTTTACAGTGATTTACGTTGTTTTCTGTAAAACTTAATAGTTCTTACATAGTAGAATAAATTAAAAGACTGGGAAAACATACACTATAAAAGAAATGAAGTAAATGCAGTATATTGAAAAGTAATAACAAACTTTAAGTTGATCCAAAGTAAAGATAATTAACCCCAAAGTTATTCAGACATTTATAGAAAAACATAATATGGACCATTTCTTTACATTAATAACGACAAGTTTTATTAGATAATTATTAACTTAATATTTACATTCAATTAGCTATGAAGTCGTTACTATGAAATATTTACCTGTTTTAAATTTTCTAAACTGAGGTGCGTCCGTAAAGGCTTTTTCCAATATTATACACATCATTTTAAAAATAATAAAATGAATGATAAGGCGATGAATTTAACAATAAATTGTAAAAGTTGTGCCAGGTAATTTAGATGCTTAAATGGTATAGATGGATCCATCAATGAAGCAGGAAAAAGAGTTATCCTTTCTGTTGGCTTAAAGATATCACACCGTTGATATCAAAACTTGTAATGACGTTTACTGCATGTAGAACTATGAATACGTTCAAACTGTATAGATGTACAGAATATACAATATGTACAAAATATGTAGTCAAGAAATAAGTTGGAAATATGTACCGAGTTGTCTAAATTTGAGGAAATTTGAGTTTTACTCGAAGACTATAATTATTACAGAAAACCAATGTATGATTCCTGGGGAAATATTTGAGCAAAAATTAGTAAAGTAAACTATAGCTTTCCATCTCTCTCTGGTTTAAGGATAAAGAACATCTCTCAAAAAGTGAATTTTTTAATTATATCTCGGTACCCAAGTATTACACAAAAAATAGCAAAAATGGCAAAACTCACTTTTTAAGTAAAATGCGATAACATTATAATATTTTATATGTTTATCTGCTTTTGATATATATACTGCAATTTATATTTTTTATGTAGAAAAGCATATGTTCTTACATTTCATTCTTGAAAAGTATATAACATGTACGTATATACTTTGGAATTATATGCTATATATTACTCACAGAATACATTTGTTGGAAAGGCCATAAAAATTAATGTGTTATGTGGAGAAAATGACACATTAAGACATGGTAATAACAGTAGTAAACAGTGAGTTAAAATAATATAATAAAATAAACAGCATTAAAATTTTAAAACGGACTTTTCCGCACTCAGAACAGTTCTATCTAGAAATTGAGTGGCCGAGAAAAAATAAACCAACACAGAATATGTGTTTTATGCTGCAGATTTACTTTTTTCAATTTTTCTCAAATAGTCCACCATCGTGCTTTCACATGACCCATGGAGAGGGTGGGGTGTGTCCTATCTACCTTAAAATTAACAAATGTCGTCTGGGAAGACGTCCCTAATCAGAATCAGTTGAAACGATAGGTCCGACACGATTTAAAGCACGAGTGATCGTGCTAACAAAAACAATTTCTCACATAATCCACCATTGTGCTTTCTCATGGCCCATGAACATGGTAAAGTGTGTGTGTCATCAGGGAGATGTCCCCGATCAGAATTAGTCAAAATACGATCGATCCAATACGATTTAGTTGAGTTACTGTGTTAACAAAAAAAATTTATCATATAGTCCACCATCGTGCTTTCTCGTGACCCATGGATAGGGTGGGGTGTATGCTATCCACCTTAAACTCAATAGGTGTCATCTAGGAGACGTCCCCGATCAGAATCAGTCAAAACCTGATCGATCTGATACGATTTAGTTGAATTATCGTGCTAACAAGAATAAATGCCGACGACAATGACGACAACGACACACACACACACAAAATGGTTTAAAAACCTTTTTTTTTGCTTTTAGGCCGAGAAATGAAAAATAAACCCTAGAAATCAAATTTTTTACACGATTACATTACGTTTCCGCGTATAGTAGAGTGCGGAAAAATAAAATTAAACCACTGATGCCTTGTTTTATTCTTAGCATGTTTGACACCTTCTTCTTATATTATTTATTATGCTTCTCGCCATAACACACTAATATATCTTGCTACATAATCTTACTAAATAATTTAACTCTCTAAACCGGGCATCTCATTACATTTGCCCAGATATCACTGGCAGTAATGAAGGAGTCTAGTTATTATTTAGCTACACGCTGCAGGTGTTGATTAATATTATTTTATGTTGCATGAATTTATTTTTTAGACAACATATTACTGTTCTTTTTAGAGTTCCTAAGTTGTTTTGAATTTTTTGGGAGAGAGTGCTGAAATTTCTAAAATATTTTCGGTTTTTGATCGCTAAATTGAAAAAGATTTCAAAACTTGTTAAATTTTGTTACAATCAAATTATTACAAGATTACAAGATTTTATGTTATTACAAAATTTTAATATTTTTCTTCGTTACGAAACTGAGCCATTATAAACAACATAATTATTTTTGGAGTTTACACATAATTAAGGGAATTTGGGAGTTGCTATGCAAATAAATTTTTCCCTGTAAATACTTTACAATATTTGCAAATGCTGAGTATGTCCTTTTTTATTACAATACTAAGAACATATTAACAACATGTTAATATACCATTGCAATTCGTATTTGAACTGCTGCTAAATCAAAAAGTGTTATAAACTACGGGATATTTCATACAAAAAATACAACTTGAAATATATATTTAAAAAAGCTCATTCATATATAATTTGTTTAACATTATTAAATTCTACATGAAAAATATGCTTTAAAAATGCTATTCTTTTATGTTACGTATCAATGATACAGTGCCATTCTTTATTTGACTTTAAATTTTAAAATGCACATATCTTAGAAATGATCTATATCTGTTAAGCAGAGAGAAATTGAAGCCTACAGTTTACGCAATTATTTTTTTCTAAAAAGTAGGCCTCAGAAGAAACAAATCGCTTTTGTACATACTTTATAGTTTTTGAAAAGATCCCAAACCCAATCAATTAAATATATACTTCCAATGACATAAAATAATGGACGCTTCTTTTGGAACACGTAAACAATGCATACAATATGCAGACATATCGTATGCAGTATATATTACAAATTAGTTTCTGGTTCCTTTTAGAAAACATGTGAATATATGTACATAATTTTAGATTAAAGTTATAAGTTCTTTAGACTTGTACGAACCTTAATACGAGTACTATGACACCACAGAAATCGTCTAAAAGATATATTACATAGTTTTAGAAATATCTGCGTAAAACGTTCTTTTCTTTAAAATATCGTCCTCATTATGAATAAAATCCCTTTTCCGTATTTGTTTCTCATACCAGTGTTTGTTTCAGGTGAAGTTGGTAAAGAAATGTACATAGTAAACCGAGGTCGCCTTCAAGTTGTAGCCGATAATGGGAGGACGGTGCTGGCCACCCTAAAAGCGGGTAGTTATTTTGGAGAAATATCAATATTAAACATGGGCACGGCAGGTAAACATCTTGGTAAATATCGGCAGGCAGGCCCAACAATTGGGGTTCCAGTACTTCAACCTCTGCATGTCATATTATATGTCATGAAAATCCCCTGCCTGGCTTTTATTTGTCAAATCCCCTCACAAAAAATAAAACTCTTAATTTACAGTGAAATATGGAAAAGCTCACATAGCGACATATGAAAATACAGGGCTTTTATAAAATACGACTAAATGTCCAATGTGCTGCTATAAATAAATTTTAGGCATAATTCGCCTCTTATGACTATTGTGAAATAAAAAAGTAAATCTATTTTTTATCCTCAATTTAAGTAAAAGCCAACATACTCATATTTAAAAATGTTTCATTATGCATTTTAGAAAGTATTTAAAAATTAATACACCCAATTAATATATTGCTACACAGAAAAAAGGGTATCATTGATTTTATAATCACAGTTTCTTTGACGTTTGCTTCATTCGATTGAAACAATAGTTTTTATTCGAATAAAAATTAATTTATTGTATAAATAAATTTTGTTTTTTTTTTATTATTCTGAATTAATTTTTTTTTATTTTAAGAAATCTCTTTTGAAGTTAATAATGTTCCAAAAAAATTATCTCTAACATCTTATAGAGAGCTGTTTGTGGTTTTTAATGCATGTTTTACTGGCTTTATTGAAAAAAATATTTCATTAAAGCAAATACAGCAGTAATATTAAATAATGTAATACAGTATTTTTTTGTATTAAGTAATCCTTTTTCTCTATGTAGCACGCACAGTTAATTGCAATATCAATTTTTGTTAAGTATATTACTTGATTTCTGGTTGATTATAAGTTAGATTAAAAAATACCCTTACTAAGAATAGTTCTAGTTGTGTTATACAATATTTTCAACGGATGATGTCTTCAGTAGTCTTTTTAATTAGATAACCCTTTTTAATTAGACATTTTTACAATTTTGAGATAGTCGCTTCTTTAACAATTACAATGAGTTAGTAATTACGTGAGACCTAATATCCTAAATATTAGCATAATAAAATAAAGAATATTAAGTAGTTATTAATTTATTACCTAACGAAATTATAAACATTAATTTGTTTTTATTGTACTATGACATTTGCATCAAATACTATGTTTATAAACTGTTTACATTTTACCTTGTTTCCGCACAACTGTCTGATAAAAAGACTCCTATGCTATATCCAAACGAAACATTTTCACAGCTATGAATAAAGCAAAGAGGACATGCTAAATGGCCATCGTGATCGCCAAATTTAAGTCCTATAGATTATTTTTTTGGGATCATTTATGACGGTTGTCTAAGACGATACCTCAGCTTTACACAATCAGATTTTCTTGTTCCCACAATAATAAAATACTCATGCTTTCTATATTAATAAATAAGATAAGATTTTCTATATAAATAGGTCTAAATATGAAAAAATACTCAGGGCCATCGCATAAAAATACTGCCGATGTCATATCTTGAAGAAGATAGGGCAGCTGTTGAAAATCAACATCACTGGATATATTAAAACAACTACATAACTTTTGTTAAGGGTATTATTTAATCCAACTATAGTAGTAGTATAGTTTTGCATAGTATAGTTTTGATTTCAGCCAGAAATCAGAAATTCCGACAGTTTTGCCCAACCCTGTATATCAAGAACAATACTAAATTTTTCTTCAACATAATAACATAATTAAGTGACGTTATTGCTTTAGTATGCATGCTTACAATAGATCTATAAGACAAACATGGCACACGAGCTGAATAGAATATCAAAGAATATGTTTAAATATCACCATTGTGCTAGAATTTCAACTTGTAAGATTTTTCATATTTCACATTATCAATAAATGTACGATATGCCATCTATAATACAAATGTAACTAATCATAATTCAATTTATCTAACTTTAAACTATTCTTATAAATAAAGCCTGACAATTATAACAGTTAAAATATAAAGGAGTTATTTACATACGACTTATTAAAACTTATACACGACATTCAAAAAAGGTTTTAATATAAATGCAGAGTGAACCTAGAATATGAAGTAAATGAAGTAATTTAAATACTCTGCGGATGACATTTCTCCTGGTAGATGGATATAGAGATACTGTTAGTCATAGTTAGTAGTTAGTTGAGTTAGATAGAGTGGTTAGTCGTCAATGTCAATATTTTAGATAAATCCGTATACTTACATTATATCAGTTTGGAGTTGTGCGTCTAAATATTCTGCAGTATGTTTAGCAGTGCACACTAACTTAGTAGTTGGTGAACTGATGTCTACACAAACTTTATTATATAATACAAGAAATGTTGAAATACCAACTGGCCTATAAGACATTTTAAGTGTTATTTTGTTAATATTTTTAAGTACTTCTGCTCCATCAAATCATCGCAAAGGTATATTTAAAATTGTATTCGGGTGAATAAAATTTTCCGATACATCATACTTGTCAGACGAAAACAACTTATTAAAGAAAGCATTTCAAATACCTTCGGTAGTACTTAGATAATTGACTTCTGAAATTAATTTTCTCACAAGTATTAGCTCATCCTTTCTTACTGTTAATAAACGTCTGGAATTGTGCAGCATTAGATTTAATATCCTTTTTAGTTATTTAGACAATTTTTCTTCTTAGATATCAGCCTTTCTTACTGTTAATAAACGTCTAGAATTGTGAAGAATTAGATTCAATATCCTTTTTAGTTCTTTAGACAATTTTTCTTCTTAGATATATAAATTCATCAAAAACTTAAATATCGCTAGTTATCTTAATTAATTTGCAATTAATTTGCAATTTTATTACATCAGAGTTAAACCAGGAAGAATATTTTTGTTTGTGGTATGAGCGATACTTTGGGACATGAAGGAAATCAAAAATTGAATTTAACTTCATGTAAAACATGTCATACTCTACGTTAACATCATTATATAAGGTTGTGAATGACTAATCAGTATCTGAAAGGGATTGATATCATAATAAAATTTGTATTTCCTAAAATTGAAACTATTTTCAAAATGAGATTGATGATTTTCTTATTTTTGCTATTTAGAAATATTGACACGTACTATTCATTTCATCACTATTTGCCAAATAAAAACTCTATTATTTTGTCAATAAGCGGAACAGTCTACCTGAGCCTAGCCATAAAAGCAAGCCACGGTATGTTTTGAGATTTTTTATTTGGCAAATAGCGATGAAATAAACTATACAGATACAATTAAGGAAAGGTGATACTTGTCTTTAGTACGAATGATATAAGACAATTCTCTACATTACAATTTATTTTGAAAATGACAAAGTTGATTGTATTATTATTACTGCTGTATTCACAATTGTATTATTATAAAAAACGCGTATCTATAGTAAGTTTAATAGTGATCAGATTTACCTTATTATCTGACTATTGATCATAAGAAAAAGTAGCATGTTCGTAATCTTTATTCCATGGAAAGAATACTCGTATATCATAATTAGCAGTAGTTGCATTCAGTGTTGTATGAATAACGAGAACTAAAAATATAAACTATCGATTGTTGGTAATACATATATCAAAACCGATAGAATATATTCAGGGGCGTAGCGTAAGAAAACAATCTAGGGATGTGATAAAAATGTTATAATGGGAAGAGGTATAGTCAGATGAATGATCGGCCATATGAAAATGATAAAAATAAAAAGAAGACACTAACCTAATATGATTATGCCGAGGTATATGTCCTAATTTTTAAAATGATAATCAATTCTCCGGTTTTTGTTTGTCCAGCGAAAACGTCTGTCACTGTTTCTTCAAATATTGGAGGCGATCTCATATCTTCTAACAATGCACTTTCAATATTTGTTAATGCTAAAGCTAACAGTCTTTCTTGCTTTTGAGAATTTCGCAGTAAGTCCTTATTATCTTTAAACATGAAAATGATCTTTCCGCGGAACTTCTTGTGGCAGGAATAGTCAAAATTAAACGACACAATTTTGATGACAACAGGAAAACAGAAGATAATTGAAGGGACATAATATATTGGTGAAGTTCAAACACAGTGCTCTTCTTCATATCTGGATCACTATAAATCACTGAAAATTCACTTTTTAAACGATTTGCGTCAACGAATGTTCCATATGTGTGTATCTACTAAAGAAGAAAAAAGTTCGTCAGGAAAGCGCTTTACGAATGAAGTAAATTGTGTGGAATCTAGAAGATTTAAGAATTTCAGTTTAGAAATTTCACTAAACCGTTGACTAATATTCAAAGTAATAATGTCCAAAATTTCATAAAACAATCGTGGGTAGGTGCTTTTCTTATCTTCTTCAGAGATTGAATCCAAACGCATTATTTTACTTGGTGGTTGATTTGCTAACACAAATCTGTCCATACGGTCCCAAATGTCACTAAACTCGTTTCTCATTTTTTGAATATGTGATTTGAAATTGGCGACCTCTTTATTGCAGTAACTAATATCTGATATTTTTGTCTATAGAATTTTAAACAGACTCGGAATATGGGAATATTGCAGAAAATACTGCTCAGAAAACATTAAAATCAAAGTCGCACAATAAAGTTGAAAGGTCTCTAGCACAAAAACCGGTTTCTCGATCCCATTCCTCATTTTCATTTTCCACACTTACCTGAAACAGCGCTTTCAAATCTTCCTTATGTTATGGCGACAGTCGCAAAGATGCGTTCACATAATCGCATAACTGAGTCCGGAAATAACGACAACAACCACTCGAGGTTCAACTGTTGACTCCGTAAGATCACTGACCTTTTCGTCCATCTAACGCGTAGCTTGGAAGTAACGCTGACCATCGCATTTCAACACTGCAGCAAGTAACGCAGGAGTCCAATAGTTTCGGGCACCTTCACGGCAGATTTGAAATAGAAAAGTTAATGGTAGCATTTAAAGTAAATAATGTATGTTTGCGGTCGGTTTAAAATAGTTAAAAAATTGTAATAACTGAATAAATCGATTGAACTTTTAAGTAACACTAATTTGCCAATTTTTTAAGGGATGCGACGCATCACTCGCATCAATGTACGCTATACCCCTGAATGTATTGCCAATGGGGCTGAACATTTAAATTAAAACTTGAGAAAATGCGGAAGTATCAAAAAAGCAACAGCGTACAATGTAAGGTTATACAATATTTTATCACAATATATAATTATGTTTCACCATAACAATGAATCGCGACCGGAATCTGTATTGCCTCTATCTGCCGTACCTCCACCGCAGAGCTCCATTTGGCAGCTTGCCAGTAGATGTATTAAATCATAAAAACGGCACTGGCAAATCCAGAATGTGTTGTAAAGGAGGAGAAGTTAAATGATTGCCAAGAAAGGCCTTTAACTGCGAGGACCTTTATGCTACGAACTGTATTCGGAAAAATGGTAAAATATAGCAACAAATCATTAACATCATTTAAGAACCGTAAATATTTATAATTTTAAAAGTTACTGTCAGTACTTCACAAGAATGTTCCTATTTTTGTTAACTTGAATGTTTCTATTTACATTAGATGATACGTAATCAAAAATAAATGTTCAATTTACCATACAAGAGAATATATTATGCTGTTCTCTTTGTTCTCTTCTTATTATTTCGTATACATAGAAACTATTCAGAATTTTGCTTACTTCTAATTTTATTTGCTTCCAAATTCTATCTATAGTTACCAAATGACAGGCATGTTATTCTAACTCTAGTTACCAAAACTCAGCGAAAATATAAATATCAACTATTTTTTGTGTATATCAAAACTTTCATAATGTTACAATCAACGTTTTTAAAAATAACAATATCAAATTTTATAACCTAGTTATTATAAGGAATGCTAAAAGTTACCAGGATGTTCCAGCAGGAAAAGTAAATATTTAAAGAATGGTTAAAGAGACCAAAATAAACTAATACACTAATTATTATTATTATTATGTCGAACATGATATTACAAACATTACAGAGATATTTTAATACAGTAGAAAAGAAGAATAAGAGAAATATACAGCATGTTACATAACAGGTAGGAGTTTGGCAAAACCGTTCTACCACTCCGCCGACGATACATGGCGTTCATAAGAGAAAGTTTGAAATAATGTATGCGACATCAACATTCCGCGATTAACAATTCAATAACGAATAGTTTATATACTCTAAACTGCTTTATGAAAGTGAAAAGAAGGGTTCTGCTATTGATAAGGCAACACCAATACGTCCTCGTCGTGGTCCGTCAAATAAAAATATTGCTCTAGTGAGACAAAGTGTATGGCAGTATCCAAGCACACCCATTCGACGTTGTACACAATTGAATCTGTCAGGAGCTACCACACATTGGATTTTAAATAAATGTCTGCATCTATCAGCATGCAAAATTCAGTTGACATAACAATTAAAAGTTACAAATCATTTATAACGTCGAACATTTGTTAATTGGGTGTTAAGAAAGAAAGAAGGTGATGCTGATTTTGGCGCCAAAATTTTGTTCAGTGATAAAGCATATTTTCATCTTGGCTTATAGGTCAACAAACAAAATTGTCGAATTTAGTGTGCTGAAAATCCACATGCAGTTCACGAAAAAGAAATGCATCCACAGAGATTCACGGGTTGGTGTGCATTTTGGAGTAGTGAAATAACTGGACTTCTTTGAAAATGAAGTTGGCAATTCTATTACAGTAAATGGGGAATGCTATCCTGACATCATATGCTTAAATAATTTATTTTCCACCAAATTGATTATTTGAGGATTTGAACAACATGTGGTTGTTCAAGTCAAGTGGTCAGCAAGACGGTGCAACGTGTCATACAGCACATGCAACCATAACTCTGTTGCATACCAAATTTCCTGATCATGTTGTCTTTCGGAAGACATCAATTAGCCTACAACATTATATGATTTAACACCACTGAACTTTTTTTCTTTGGGGTTATGTCAAGTGAAAAGTGTACGCCAACCAGCCAGCAATAACCTCAAAACAAACATTCAACGTGTTATTCAGGCAATAGAGCCAGTTTTATGTACCCGTGTTATGGACAATTTTGCTAAACGAATAGCGTAATGCCAATGAGTCGATGCGGCTATATGAAAGATATTATTTTCCATTTGTATAAATAAAAAACCTTTTCATTCACAAATCACATCTTATTATCCAAATCAGACACGATTTACGATTATGTCATAGATTATATCATATCTTAGGGACTATTGTCTAGTTACATACTCTTGCCGCTATAAAAAGAATATATGAGTAAATTAAAATAGTCTAATGTTTTGCTGAATAGACTAGGAGATGTATACTTAAACGAATCTTCAAATTTACTGATATAATGATACTATGTTATACAAAAGGAATTAGTTCTTATATTAATTAACCTCATCAACATTGATTCTAAGCTATTGAAGATATTCCGGTTTTTGATATAACTCAAGTTTGAAGAGAAATAAGTAGTAGAAATAATTAACTTTTTACTAATTTTACTAATTTCTGTTTTGGTTCTATGCCTAATCTGCCTTTTAGGTGATATAATGACTTTACCTTAAAACAAAACGTCTTAATAATATGATTAATATGTTCATTAAAACATATGTTTATAATATGTTCATAATGTATTAATATATTAATTAAATTTAATGTTTAGTCAATGAAACTTTTGAGATTTTTGGTGAATTCAAATCAATTAATTTCTGTATTATTTATTACTAATTTTTCTTGACAGATTATATTTATGTGACGATTATTTTCAAAAAAAATTAACTTTTAAATCACTATTAGTACATCAATTCTATAGTAAATGTATGAATATCTATAGAGTCGACTATTTGTAATATAGGGCTAGATATAACTGAATGTCATCAACATATAAATATATTAGACATTGCTTTATGCAGTTAATTAAATCAAAAGTATACGTAGAAAGCAATATGAACAAGATAGATAATCGTGACTCAACGCTGCAATAATATGTGACAGCTTTATGAATATGATTAACTAAGTAGCTACCAAACCATTGCAATAATTCACTGTCAGAGCTCACATATTTCATTTTAGATAGTAATATAGCAAAGTTATTAAGTCAAATACCTTACTTTAGCTGAATAAAACTATTTTTGCAGGTAAAATTCCAGTCAATGTAGAAAAGATTTTAATTACATCAAAATGATTTTTCCAAATAATCATGAAAATGCTGGGAGACTTAAAATAGGACTTAAAATAAATAAGGACTTTTAGTGTTAATGAACTGGATATTTTGTGAATTAGTACTACTCTAACAGTTCTCCAAATATCTGAGAACATTTTATATCTCAAATTTTCGTTAAATATACTTTGTACTACATCGATACAATCTGGAATAATTAATTCTATCATTTATATTTGATATTCATATATTTGACAAGAGCTGACACCGTTGCTTCTTACTTAAACTTTTTAAAGCTATAGAAACATAGTAGTGTGTTATTTCTGTAAACGAAAAATTTATATATTTACTTAAATAGTCACTTGAAGAAAAGCTGATGGTATCAGCATTCACACCTAAGTTTCTTTCACTATTTAAAAAATAACTACCTACTGTATCAATATCTGAGAGATTATCTGGTAATTTATTCCTCATATTCTTTGATTTGGTGCACAAGCCCCAGTGCGTAAAGTTTTTCCATAACTGTTTATAATTAATTTAATTAAATCCATTACATTCAAATCCGTTTTTCATCCGTTGTAGAGTATCCATCCATTAAAATTTGATTAAAATAAGAAAGTCTCACTGAAAATGATTATTAAACAATATTCAATTCTATAACTATTTTCGAGAATATCATAACCAACATCGATATATTTATTTGCGTCTGTATAATCTGCACTAGTAGCTCATTTTAATGAATGGTGGCTGTTCCTTATTACAGATGCAGCATTAATAATGCATTTGAGTAACTCAACTGTTGTTCCCGTCCTTGTTGAACAAACCAATGCTTTTATATATCTCTAAACTCAAAAATTAAAAGGAATAAAAAGGCAATCTTGGTCGCCAACTCTACGGACCGCCACAGCGTGAGATGCAGAATGTGGATGAGCTCCATTATATTCAATACATTCGTTGCCGAATATTAAAGTACTACAAGTATAAAAATACTTCGTAAAATTTCTGACAAAGGATCGTCCAAAAAGTCTGAACATACTATTTTCAGTCCGATAATCATCCAATACACACGGGATAAATAATTCATCATTAGACATACCCGCGCCATGCGATAACACTAAATCAATGTTGAAAATTACGTTCTAATAGCTTGGGGATTTTCGTTCGACCATCGATGATCATTATGACAATTGGTAATTGCATCGCACGTAACCTGAGCTGAGATTCAATCACTTCAGCAATCCTCTGTTATTACAAATCCACTGACAAAGTTATAGCCTTGAGGAACCATCGCATTCTCTGAAATATTATACAGGTTGGACATCAAAAGAATTCAAACTCTATTGTTTAAGTAATTTGATATTGTTTTGTAATACGCCTTATATTTATTTGCAACATTTTCTTGTATTCAGTACTTGCAATAGTTGCATTTAAGTGCATCCCGGTTTCCTGGGATGCATTTAAATTTGTTAAGACTCTTTGAAACACGTTTATATCAGAGGTACTCTAGATTTGGAAAAAACGATGGTATTCATCTGCAATTCGAATAGCACTATCTTTGTAATAACTGTAAACCAAGATCATGTCGACACACTCAGTTTAACTAAATTTAGGAAATGTTATTGTAATGTTATTAATTTCTAGTAATAAATACAAGAACTGGCTGTAGTTTTATCTGAAAATAATAGAGGGCTGGAAAATCTGTCAAAAGGCTGTCTGTAGTTTATAATATTTTCCAATACAAACTGGATAATTACTTGCCAATCAAAAAATTGCTTTAAATTAACAGAAGTATTTTCATCAACTGTGTTTAACCTATTTTCCATTTACTATTTATAACTTTTTTAATTTAATTTTTGACATTTAAATTATTCGGTAACTACCTTCATAAAAATCGAACTATATTAGCTTATTTTGCGTAAAAAGGTTCCATCAAATCGCACAAGAAAATACAAAGGTGTGCATACACAATGTTGAATTTATATTATTTTACAAATCATATAATTTGTGAAGACTAGTCCAGGTTATCTGGAAAACTATGCCATTGATATTTTGAATGAAATGAATATTGATGAATAATTGATAATTATGTGGTAATTCTTTAATTTTCATATACAATTAAATATTTGTTTGATAAAAGAGACAGATATAAGAAAACAACACATCTTTAGTTAACAAAATAGAGATATTGAACAAAGTGTTGTATTCTACATTACATAAATGTTCTGTTTTGTCTCAGTTACAAACTGTTCAAGTCTTCAAAATATTTTCCTATCCTCCCTAATCATTGTGGATAATAATAATAGTGTGCATTTATTAGATTTTAAAAAATTCTATTTAATGAATATTAAAATTAACGTATGTATATCACTGTTATATGTAAATTGATTGTTGCATACTATCATAATATAAACCAATTCATTACACTTTTGTTAATTTAATTTCTGCAAATATTGACATTTAAACAAACATATTAAAACGCTGCATGAAATATGTCAAGCTACTTACCATTGACCACGTATTTTATTTATCAGCCGCCTCTTTCATGGAGACAATTCATGGAGCCGCCTCCATGAAAGAAAAAAAGAGTTTTGATTACTTAGATAAAATAAATGTTTAATATTAATAATTAAAAACCGTATAACATTTTAATGTTCCAAATACATTTTTAGTTAAATTATAATATTGTAGTACCAGAGTGAAATAAAAATTCTTTAATAAATATATTCTAAACGATATTAATTTATTTTCGATTACGGGGTATAAAAGTAATCATCAAACCTTGAAAACTTTCGAAACAGCAAAGTTTATAAATTCATTATATTATAAAATTTCAAGAAAAATTCAAATATGCAGAGCTATATACAGAATTTCGACATAATAAAACAATATTACGTAACACTTTTGGTATAAACTAGCAAATACAAGCATTACAATATACAGGGTGATTCAGCTAACCTGTTCATTAAAAGTTTGTGAACTTCCCATTGGAATTCATTTTTTAAAATTTGAAATCAGGGGTTAGCGAGGACGGTCTATTCAACGAATGTATTTTTGCTTTTCTGACACTTCCGATTATACCGGAAGTAGCTATCAACTTCCTTATTTTAAATAGAACACCCAGTATATTATTACATTTTTGAATTACCCTGCTGATTTTAAGTGAACTTTCTTAACAATTCCCTATACCTATCTTCAGCAGTTTTTATTATGGTATCGAATAAAAAATACCTCGATAGCAAGAAAACGGTAGCAGATAGGTATAGGGAATCCTAATACAGATTGAAATATAACTTAATTCTCCATCACAGAAAGCAATAAAATACAGGGTGTTTCATTTAAGAAAATTGACTTTTGAGTAGTTGAAGTTTGTCAGAACGAACTAAATTTTCTGGACACCCTGTAAACAATAAAATATCAAACTACATATCACCTGAAAGCTTAATAGTCCGTCCAATTACGGCCCAAAATTTGCTACTATAACTTTTGTTTTGAATAAGTGACGAGCATTCCAATGGGATACTACAAAACCTAATTTTTTCAAAAAAATTAAAATATCTCAAAAACTGCTGAAGATAGGTATAGGGAATTGTTAAGAAAGTTCACTTAAAAATACTTTAGTTGAATAGATCGTCCTCACTAACCCCTGATTCCAAATTTTAAAAAATGAATTCCAATGGGAAGTTCATGAACTTTTAATGAACGGGTTAGCTGAATCACCCTGTATATATTCAGTAGGTCTACCATATCGAAGCAGACTTTGTACTACAACAATTTAAACGTTTCTTTTTTTATTTAACAATCTCCATATTATATCAATTTACACCATAATTATGAAGTATATTAGCAAACCGCTTAATAAGATTTGTTTTATATCATGTTTTCAAAATCGTGGATTAAAGAGTAAGTCTACCTTGCCGAGATATCTTCTTCAGCAAGCAATTCTTAGCAATAAATAATTGCTAATAAATACAAACTTTAAATATACTTTCCCATATTACACACACATATTCGAACAGTGAAGTAAACGATTATATCAATGATACTTCAATTATAATGTTCTCAACAGATACTCTATAAGAGTAATTGTTTATAAATAAACAGGGTAAAGATTTACTCGAATCCAAGCATATAAAGACACCCCCAATACAATGCACAGTCCGATATCCCGGACTACAATACAAGTGATTGTAATAGCCACCCTTATAGGATAATACCACCCACCGTGTACACGTGGAGCAAGTGCTTGAGTTTTGTTAGCTCCAGGTCAGTACTGAGCTAAATGTATTCTCATTGTACATTGTTTTGTATTTCTTATAATAAACTAGATATTTGTCAAATTATTTTTAAAGAAACTGATACATTAACAATGTAATTGTATAGACCATATTAACTCTTAGAGGAATACATCTTTTAAGATGTATTCCTCTAAGAGCTGAAATTTGTGAGAAACCTGATCTCTTTTAATTATATTTATAATAAGATATAATGATGAAGGATTATCATGAATCGTTTGAATAACGCCCCTTAACAATCCTTAAATTTTCACCTTCCTTTTTCCACCTTTTAATATATTCTAGCGCATCCTTCAGACTATTTCCTGACCTCGTACTCCTGACCTTGGACATAAACAGAATAAACAGAAATAAAGGGAACTCTGCCTGGCGCATTCGCCATTTTTGGACCGTTAAATGTTACCGTTTTAACTTCGAATTATCTAAACCAATACCAAAGAAATTAACAAATATATGCGTATTTTTAAAAATAACCAATTTTTATGCTATGAATTTGTACACTCCCTTGTTATTGTGTATTTATTGCTACAATTTATGTTAACGTTAAAGTTTAATATTTACGCTTTTTTAAAACATTCCATGTTATTATTTTCTCTACTAATTACTTTATCGCATTACTGTTCCCTTTTCGTGTTGTTCTTTTTTATTATTTTCTCTGTTGCATCTTTATCTAACTGGCGTAGATGGTGTGTTTTCAATTTTGAAATGCATATGATGTCCCATTATATTGTTGGCATGTTTTCAATATTTTATCTTTTCCTCGAGTTCGGTTCAGACTTATGCAGCGAATATTGATACTGGTTTAAATGTTTTTAAATACAATTGCAGGCAACCGACGTACGGCTAGCGTAAGATCGGTGGGGTACAGCGATTTATTTGTGCTGAGCAAGAAGGACATGTGGGACGTGCTGAAGGAATATCCTGCCGCCAGGGTTCGATTGGAGGCTATAGCCGTCAAGAGACTGGAGAAATACAAGCGAGCGCCGCTGGAAAAAGGTACGATAGAACATTATATTGTTTATGTCGAGAGCCGTCGATGGCTCTGTATTCGTATTTGTTTTTAATACACGATGGATTTTAATTAAATTGGGAGGAATTTGGAACAAATTCCACTAGTATTAGTTTATAATTAAATTACTGTAATTAGAGTTTATATCGTATAGCTTTACGTTATATATTAGTTGTGGATAAATATTTTTTGCAGATCACATACCCAAATTTACAACACTAGGCACAAAAATT
Organism: Rosalia funebris; assembly: GCA_037954035.1. Taxonomy (NCBI): domain Eukaryota; kingdom Metazoa; phylum Arthropoda; class Insecta; order Coleoptera; family Cerambycidae; genus Rosalia; species Rosalia funebris. The sequence continues at coordinate 26,720,201 of JAZFAV010000011.1, forward strand.
AAGAGATGTAAAAGAATCTGAAATTTTTGGGTGATTTTCAAAGGGTTCTAATTAACTAGAATACGAACTAGGACAAATGCCGAATCAACTCCGTGGGGTATTCATCTAAATCGATAAAAATTCATGTCAGTAACTTATAAGTCGGGAATGGAGAAAGGAATCACCAAAGCGCAAAGCGGTTGGCAAGTAGTTCCCGAATAGCAAGGCAATTATATTACATTACATTATGGTATATGGGTTTGGGCCTCATTAGCGACTGATTGCATGGGTAGTCCCTTGGCGATCCCCTCTTATCCGGGTCATTTTCCAAAAATGTTATCCCACAAAAGGGGCAATTTAGGCACGTCCCCCGCCTTAAGCCTCGCCTCTCCTCCTCTAGGATAACAGGGGTCCCTAATATAAGGTGAACCTCTTCTCCTTCAGTGCGGAGCAGGTGTAAAGAAGATGAATCGAGGTTTCCTCGTCTTGTTTATAGTATCTGCAGGCCGGGCTGTCAGTCAGCCTCAGCTTGTGCTTATATGCATTCAGAGTACTATGGTGGCCCGTTATGATTCTCACCAGGGTTGTGGTTTTGTGCCTGTTAAATTTAATGAATTCTTGAGCCCATTTCTCAATCTCTGAATATTTGATGAAGAGTTTGATTATTCGACGACCCATTACTCCTCTCCATCTTTTATTGTGCTGGTCTCTTGCCTAGCCATTGATACAGTCTCTGATCAGATTGCGACTTATTCCCACTGCAGGTTCTGATCCATAGAGGATTTCCCTGGTCCCTAGTCTGGCAAGGTTATCTGCAATTAGATTTCCCTTAATGCCATTATCCCCAGGTATCCATAAGAGTTCCACCGGTCCCTTATCTGCCAAGTAGCTCAATGCTTCATAGCAATTATAGACCAGCTTCGACTTTGTCGTTGCTGAATTCAGGGCCCTGCTATCCGAGCAAATACATACCTTCTCCTGGGTCCGATTTTGGTCGGCCCCCAGAACACCGTATGTAATTGCAACTAGCTCGGCCTGGAGTGCGGTAGTGTATTTGCCCAGGGGAAAGGTTTTACCTATCCCATCGCGTCGCCTATACACCCCCGAACCCGCTCTGTTCCCACTCTTGGCTCCATCCGTGTACCAGATGTCTCCATTGAGCGGTAATCCAACTCGACCCTCCATCCAGTCGGTCTTACTGGTGAGGGTGATTTTATATTTCTTGTCAAACAGGAAGTAGACACCCGTACTGTCAGAGGGCATCCATAGGACTCCCTCCTCAACTAGCTCTCTTGAGAGAGCCTATTCAAGTCCCTTACCTTCCTATTCATGTTTCCCACCCTATTCATTACCTTTACGGCTTCCACTTTCAGGGTGACATCAAGAAGTGGTATTCCCGTCAGTATCCCTATCGTCTCGATCGGTGTTGATCTTGGGGCTCCGATTATACTTCTTAGAATCAATCCTCTTAGCTTGTTAAGTCGGTTGGCTTCCGACTTTAAACAGGTTCCCTGCCACCAGACTAGTGCTGCATACGTCTGTCTGAGTTTGAGAATTGCCTTATACATCCATTTCATGGTCTCTGGTTTCAAGCCCCAGCTATTACCAATGGCTCTTCTTAGTTGTCAAAATATTGCTGTGGTCTTGGAACATATTGTGACATAGATGTTTTTCCCATGACAGTTTCCCGCCCAGGATTACTCCTAAGTATTTCACTTCGCTATTATAGCTTAGTTCTTGGCCACCAAGTTTCAACGTACATGTTCTGTTCCTTGGTGAATACCATCACCTCAGTCTTGGAGGGATTGACCGAGAGTCCCCTATCTCTACACCAGTTCCCAAGGCTATTACATAATTACGATAGAAAACAATAAATCCTCGAGCTAAAGCCCCGCCAGACATTGAATTATACCTAATAGCGATCCTCTACTCATTTATCGTGTTTCTGCACGATCAGCGAGATTGATGAGAATTAATAAGTTCGAAACAGCTCGCATCCGAGACAGATGTTGAATCCTACCCGTGGCGGGTTTTCTTTTCTAAAACCTTGCTTATCGTGCAGAAACACGAGAAAGGGATCGAGGATCGCTTTTATGCATGATTCAATGCCTGGCAGGTATTTAGCCCGAGAAGTAGTTATTTCCTATAGCGATTATGTAATAGCCTTGTTATTCGGGAATTACTTGACAACCGCTTTGCGGTTTGGTGGTTCCTTTCTTGATTTACGACTTATAAATTACTAACATTAATCCTATCGATTTAGATGAATACCCCACGGATTTGATTCGGCATTTGTATTGGACCGGCATACCGTGTACGGCACTAATGAGGACTAATAAGTGCGAAACATCTGTCTGTCGTTCGGTTCCCATCCGGGACAGATGCTGAATCCTACCCGTGGCGGGTTTTCTTTTCTGAAATGTTCCTGTAGACCATTATCAGTTGTAATGTAAAGTTCTTTTAACCAACTGTTATGTATAATATTGTCAATCTTTGTTCTCTGTAAACATGCTTTAATTAGAGCGGTCTTAATTTTTTACAATTCAACAGGTCTAAAGGAGCAAACTAACATTTCTTGTCAAATTTGGATCACACCCATTTGAAAATATCTGGAATGAAATGGTAAAGTGGACATAAAAAATTGCTAACATTTTTAACGTAATTTTAATCGACCAAGCAATCATTTAAATCGACCGATGGATAGAAGATTTAGAGACGCACCATACAATTAAATGGATTACCCTGTATATTTCATCATTTTACAAGCACTCGGGTAGCTCTAAAAACAAACCTTACATTAAAATTTTATTATTGCTTTAAATTGTTACATTATTATCTTAATTGTCTTATTAATATTATAAGATACATTCGTTGTCTATTTAATTACATTAGATAAACAAATTACTTTGTTTAGTACAATTTTATATTATACTAACCTTTGGAGTGGGTTGTAACCTTTGGTGTGAAGATAACACTGACATATTTTTCCACAGAACACCGAAACACTATACACTACACTCTAATGGGAGTGTAATGTATAGTGTTTTGGTGGTTTGTGGAAACTAGGTCAGTGTTATTTTATAGTACTCAAGTTAATTTAAATATTTTGTTGGCATATCCCTTAAACTTTCGCCATCTCAGTTTTATAATAGATGGTTGTAAGGTATAATTATCTAAACACTGTTGTTATAAGTTGCAATGTAACAATATGGAAACTGTAAATAAGGAATTAAGCAAAGTATATATAGAAATTATAAAAACTGGACATAGGTACCACATATAACAAACCTTGCTGTATAGAGCCAAAAAAAATTCAAACGCTGCATTTCCTGTATATAGTGGGCTGTGAACCAAAAAGTTCTTTTAGGCTATTACTGACCCTAGTTCTACCCAAATTAGATTTGTAGATATATATAATATTCGACAGATAGAGGGTCTGGATTAAAAGTTCTAGGCTCCAGCTATCACACAGATTGAAATTGTCCACTAAAATATAGAAAAATAACGCCTACTTAAATATATAATTATACTTATACATGTAAAATGTGGGCTATACCGCATCGACCTGTTCATAATACCCTATTTTAAAATAAAAGTATTGAGCTATACGAGGCAAGAAATACTATCACACGACAAGTTGGGTGGAAGGCTAATGAGTTAATAAAGAAATTCCAAATTCATCTCCCTAGTGTGTTACATTTGAAAGCACCTGATATTCCCGTGGAAAATTTCCCTCCTGTGTCTAGATTAGACCTGGCCATTTATGTATAAACACCCGAAATGAATAATATTGTTATCAAAATAGCACTAATCTAATATCAGAATATACAGAAACTACTGAAATATTCACCGAAGGCTTTAAAACGAATACGCAGAAGTAGGATACTCGTTCATTATGCGAGGACTAATGTTCTCAAAAAGTTACTCTCGTAAATTGTAAGCTTTGCAAAGGAAAATTTAACAAATATTATAGCTATCATATTCGACTCATTCAGCTCCATTCAAACAATAAAACTATCACTGGGAACATTCGTTAGTTCAAGGCATTTTGATAACCTTAATTTGATCTTGATAATGATCAAGGCATCTGATCTTATTAACCTTACCGAGAAGTCAAAAGTTTATCAAGAGTTACACAAATTTCTGGGATAGGGAGTCCTATATTAATATATCGTATACATATTAATACGTGGGCTCTCATAAAATACTTTTACTTAAAACTAAGAAAAGAAAATTGTTTCTTACCCTACACCTGCCTCGTCACCCATGGTGATTGTTCTGGCTCCAACAACAAAACAAGTGCTCACTTGGGTTCACCTTGCCTTAATTTCTCTTTATGTTCCACTTACCTCAGAAGTTAACTTACCTTACCTTATATTAAAATTAACACTGCTTCACGAGAAAAATCACGAGAAAACGTTTAATTTAATAATAAATAAAATTAACAAATATATAAAAGAAATGGAAATGAGGAAAATGAAATAGTAAGTTACTGACACATATTTGATAACTAATACAATAAAATATGGTAAAGCTTGTAGAACTACAATATAGTAAAGCTTACAGAAGTAACCAGAAACTAGCAACAAAATTTAGAAAGATAATTACAATGAATAGAATATTAACTGACCGAAGGAAGACTGAAGCAAAACTGATAAAACTTGTAAATTTCTTGAAGGGCGCAACATCCCATAGGGATGGTTCAATTGAATCAGCTCGGTATTGGTTAAGATCTTAAAGCTTCCGCACGTAGACCAATAATATTGATTTTTGGTTTGCTGTCTGTACAGATGTCGAACATCGACATCCCCCTTATTGTGAACAAAATATGATATTAACTCATATTAATTATAGGTGCAACTCATGACAATTACAGATTATAAACTGCATTACTAATATATTCCCTTGTCTTCCCGCCATGTGTCGCTCATTTACTTGATCAGTTTATGATTGGTGCATGCCTGTTATTGTATAGAGAGAGAAGCACGACAAAAGTTCTCCATTTACCAATCGGCGAGTATTTACTTAAATACTATAGTATTAATTATATTAACATAGCCGTTTCCCTATTTCAATTAACTTCCTCTTGAATATAATTTAATTTGATGAATTTGTATCTCTTCGGACATCCTTTATTTTACCTAATTGAATCTTTAAAATATAAAACTCTCTATCTATCTAATCCTTGTTATGGAAATTTAGAAAAATATACACCAATTATACCGTTATCTACATATGCTGAAGGAATGCTAACGGCCCAGCGACTTGACTGCAACCATCCACATTCAAGTAAGCGTTAGGGTACTTTTACAACAGAATATCATCGCAAACTTTCTAATAAATTTTGATAAACACAGATTTGCTTTACTAATATTAGAATAGAGAGATTAATGGCAACCATATGTTCAGCAATCTGTTCATCTGCGTGAAGGGACACTGTACAGGGAGTTTCAACAATAATAAAAATGCACAGCTATCGTCTTCTTACAGTTAAAAATTGCAAAACGGTTATTCTTAACGAGATGGTGGCTTCAGTCAACCGTCGGGCGGCAAATCAGCAAGAGATTCAAGGATTCATTCACATATACTGAGATAAAATAGGTGATCACCCACTACGTTCAGACAATAGGTACAGACAGTAGTAATCTGAGTAGAATAATACAGAAACCTTGTAAAGTACAAGACGGGAGCACATCGTATTTATACAGTTAATAATAGGGCATATACGCCTCACTTCCCTTTACCATCTGACCCGAGAAAGACAACATAGATGCGCCATCTGTAACGCAGGATTAACAGTCAGACATATCCTCTTCGAATGTAAAGATACATAAGTATAGAACGGCGCTAAGAATACTCGACACGTTTAAATTATTTCTTGAAAATGAAAAATAGCGAATAGAGAAAACGTTAGACTTTCTGAGGAGAATCGGCAATCTTTAGATGATATGATACATAAAAATTAAAATTATATACGTATAGTTTATTTCATCGCTATTTGCCAAATAAAAAATCTCAAAACATACCGTGGCTTGTTTTTATGGCTAGGCTCAGGTAGACTGTTCGGTTTATCAGCAAGATAAGAGAGTTTTCTATTTGGCAAATAGCGATGAAATAAATAGTAACTGAAGAGAACATACAGCTCAATCTATACAGTATCGAGCTGTCAATACCGAGAAAGAAGAGAAATCTAAACACTTTACTTTAAAATGACAGCGGCGCCTCCGCCATTCATTCGCATTAGTAAGTTATGTATCAAAAATATTATCCGCATTTTGTTAACTTCAAAGTACATTTACTACTTAACATAAAGTAACACCCTAGAATATTTAAATTTTATTTATCTAAAAATTTAGACATGACGTAGTAACTTAGGTAGTAAGTTCTTAAAGAAATATAAAAACTACAGTGAATTAAAATTGGGTCAAATAACTTACACTAGATCAGTAATACAACCTATTTGATTAGTTTAAATCGATATATTTCTAATATATAATATTCACCCGTAAACTAAACTTACCTGACAGAGCCTAAATGCTGTAAATTACAGCTCACAATGGTTTTGATGGGTTTAAAGGATACTTTCAGTTAATGTATCACCCGAAATAATTCCAAATTCTCCGACCTAATAACGTATACTTTGCTTTTTAAGTAACCTAATAAAAAATGATCTAGGGGTACCGAATCTGGCGATTTGATTGGCTATTCAATAGACCCCTTCTCCCTAGCTATTGATTGGGGAGCATTTCATCTAATTAATCGCGAACAGGTACTGAATAATTGGGAGATGCAATATCTTGAAAAAAAGTCATTTCTTCAAATTCAGATTCTACATCTGGATATAAAGTTATTAGTGCAGGAATAAGGTCATTGTTCTGTCTAAGATAAATACATAAGTATGCCTTTGTGGTTTTATGACCACGACTCTTTGATACTCGAATAGCAAATGGGCCAGCAAAATCTGTGCCACAAATTGAAACCGGTCTGGATGGTGTTACTCTATCTTTGGGTAAGTCTCCCATTAAAGGTTGATAACTAATAGGGTTTGATCGACGACATGTAATGCACAATCTAAGAATGCGTCTAACTGCAGTTATTCCAGAAATCGGCCAATAACCATTTTGTCGAATATTACTTAAGACTGTTTGAGTACCTGCATGAAATGTTTTAATATGAGTATCACGTATGATCAATGTTGTTAAATGATGTTTATTAGGAAGTAAGCACGGAAATTTTTGGTGTTCTAATAAATTTGAGTTTTTAAGTCTACCTCCTACACACAATAATTTATCAGTATTTAAAAATGGATTTAGTGAAAGCAATTTACTATTTTTGGAAAGAGGTTGTTTACTGATTAGTCGCCTTATATCATCTTCGAAAACTAACAATTGAACTGTCCTTACGATATAAATCATTGCGGTTTGAATTTCTATAACATTTAGTGGCCCTGATAACCTAGATTCTACAGGACTTGCACAGTTCTTGACAAACCTTAATGTATAGGCAACAATTGCTTGTAACTTGTTTAAGTCTGAATATTTACATATAAGTTCATTCATAAAGTTAACATTAACAGTAGAGACTAATGACACTTTACTATGTTTGATTTCTGGAAGATTATCATAAGATATGGTTGCGTGTGATTTGGGCCATTCTGAATTGTTTTTAGATAACCAACCAGGACCATTCCACCATAATGCACAATTAAATAATTTTTTGGGATTAAGGCCCCTAGATATGATATCTGCAGGGTTGTCATGTGTTCGAACATGATACCATTGCATAGGGTCTGTTAATTGCATGATATCTGATACTCTATTTCCGACGAATGGTTTGAGCTGTGAAGGTGGTTTGGTCAACCATGTGAGAACAATGGTGGAATCACACCAAAAATAATATTCATTTACAGTGATATTGAGTTTAGGTTTGATTTGATTTACTAATTTAACTAGGAGGTGCGCAGCGCATAATTCTAGCCGCGGTAGCGTGATAGTTTTTAGGGGGGCTACCCTACTCTTTGCACAAAGCAAATTAACAGTATGTTGTCCTTCACGATTAGTTGATCGAAGGTATATACAAGTTCCGTAACTAGTCTCACTTGCGTCTGAAAAGGCGTGAAGTTGTATGAATATAGGGTGAATGCATAAAGCGAATCTAGGAATAGTCATTTGTTCCAGGTATGAAAGTTCAGATCGATAGGTATTCCAAGTTGTGTGTAACTCAGATGGAATTGACTCATCCCATGTTACATTTAGCTGCCATAAACGTTGGAGTAAAATTTTAGCTGTAATAGTTATAGGCCCTACTAGACCTAGAGGGTCAAATATTTTACTAATTGTGGAAAGCATTGATCGTTTTGTAATATTACATTTGTTGTCCAAGTTGACAGGAAACTGAAAGGTGTCTGCCTTAGAATTCCATTGTAGACCTAGCGTTTTGATAGTATCAGTCTTGTCTGTAAAATATGTAATAGTGCTAGCATATTCTAAACTTTGTAATATTTCTTGAGAATTTGATGACCATTTTCGTAGAGGAAAGCCTGCTGATTGTAATAAATTATTGATCTGATTAATGACTAATTTGGCCTCTTCAATGCTGCGACTACCACTGATTAAGTCGTCAACGTAAATGTCATTTTTTATAATTTCTGATGCTTCAGGATGCATTTTATTATTGAACCTAGAAATTTCTTGTAAACATCGGGTTGCTAGGAATGGAGCGCTAGCTGTGCCGTAGGTTACGGTATTTAATTGGTAAGTATTATGTGGTTCGTTTATGTCGAATCGCCATAAAATGTTTTGATAAATTCTATCGTCTTCGTGTATCATGACTTGGCGATACATTTTCTCGCAGTCGCTAGTGAATGCATAAGGATGCAGACGGAAACGCATAATAATCGAAAATAAATCGGATTGAACAGTAGGTCCTACCATTAGGATGTCGTTTAAAGAGAGTCCCGTTGTAGTCTTACATGAACCGTCAAATACTACTCGAATTTTTGATGTGACACTGTCAGATTTGAAAACAGCGTGGTGTGGGAGAAAATACGCGTTTTTTAATTTAGTTTCTGAATAGCTAACATTTGACATATGGCCTAGAGTTAAGTAATCCCGCATGAATGTAACATATGCTTCCTTGATTGTCGGATTAGTTTCAAAACGGTTTTCTAATGAAAAGAATCTATGTTTGGCAATCTCATAAGATTCACCTAATTTCTTAGAGTTATTTTTAAAGGGTAGTCTGACTATAAATTGTCCATTTTTATTGCGTGTTGTTGTTTGAGAAAGTAATTTTCACATTGATTTTCCTCTTTAGACAGTAAATTTGTTGTTTCTATATTTTCCAAATTCCAAAACATGCTTAACTGTTGTTGGATATTTATGTCATCTGTATTAGATGTAGTAGTGTACGAAAAACAAGTTAAAAGGTTATGATATTTTTCATGTGTTTTGGGCATGAGTACTGAACCCGATATGACCCATCCGAAATGTGTTTTTTGTGCAACTGATAAATTCTGTCTTAGACTGATTTGGCCAATGCAGATAATATTCCAAAATATTTCTGCGCCTAATAAAATTTGTATTTCGTTCGATTTATTAAATTGTGGATCGGCTAGTTGTAAGTGATTCGGAATTTGTAAGTCGCTTGTATTAAAACTTGATTGTGGTAAATCGTTTGTTATTTCAGGTAGAACTAGACATGAGATATTACATTCAAAGGAATTATATATAGATTTGAGTCTAACCTTTGTTTCGCATAAAGCGTTTGTTTTAGAATTATTGATGTCAAAAATGGGAAGATTAACTTGTTTGCCTACGGACCCTAGTTTTTTGTATAAATCTTCAGTGATGAAGTTTGATTGTGAAGCTGAATCGAGTAACATGCGAACCTTTAATTGATTGCCTGTATTGTCATAAACATAAGCCAACGCTGTAGGAAGTAGTACTTGTGCTTTAGATAAATAAGAGCAGTTGAGTCCTACAAGAGAACTGTTAAAATTTGATTGATATACAGTATTAATTGAATTATTGTCATTTACCTGATCATTATTGTTGCTGGAATTATTTGTCTGTATATTAGTTTCATTAGAATTTAAATGTAAGAGTGTATTGTGTTTTAAATTACATTTTCTGCAATTTGAACCTGTGCAGTCCCTTGTCAGATGATTGTGTCTAAAACAGTTCTTACACAGTTTTCTGTTAGATATTTCTGTGATTCTCTGAGGTATAGGTAAGTCCAAGAATGATTGACACGTATATATTGGATGATCTTTTTTACAAAATTTGCAAGTAATCTTTTGCACCGAAACATATGATCGTGTGCCTTGTTTTTCTCTTCGCCCTGTGTATGATGTGCCCTGTGTATAATGATTACGATCGAATTGTTTTTTAGGTGCGGTTTCTATAGATTCTAATAATAAACATTTTTTTGTCAAAAAGTTATTTAATTCGTCAATGCTAGGAAGATGGTTTAATTCGGATTTAGTTTTTTCCCATTCACGTTTAGTAATGTTGTCTAATTTTGTAGATATTAAATAAACAATAAGACTGTCCCAATGTTGGGTAGGTTGTTCAAGCGTCTTCAACGCTCGTAGATGTTTACGATAATCGTTTAATAACTGCTGTAATAAAACATATGATTCCTTATGTACACAATCCAAATCGAAAAGTGCCTTAATATGATTATTGATTATTCGCGGTTTGTTTTCAAAATTTTCTTTTAGTAAATTCCACGCGATTACATAATTGTCTGCTGATATCTCTAAAGATTGGATAATTAATCCGGCATCGCCCTTAATGGAAGATTTTAAGTAATGATATTTTTGTATGTTAGTCAATGAATTATTTTCATGAATAATTGATTTAAATGTGTCGTAGAAGTTTAACCATTCGTCAAAATTTCCAGAAAATGATGGTAAGGCAATGGTTGGCAATTTAATGTGTGATACTGTTAAGTTATTTGAAGACGAATCGTTTGAGTTGGGAATGATTGTATGATTTGAGTGATCGTTTGAATTGGTGGTTTCATTATCACATGAATTGATAAGTGATTGTGCAATAGCTTGTACGCCGTAAAAATTGTTTTCAAATGTTTCACGTTCATTGAATTCCACAGCGGTGTCTGCCCCTTCGTCAGATAGTTCGATTTGATCTTGTACATCATTAAATTCGTCTAATAGACAATTGAATTTAGAATATCGTAATTTTAATTCACTGAGAATTGTATGATTTTGTCTTAACACCGTGGGATTTGTATCAATTTTGTCTAAATAATTTTTGAATCGTTTTAATTGACCTTTTATTATACCGCGTTTTTTAGGCAAAGTCTGTGACTCGTCATTTGACATCGTGTATTGCGTAATATTATTAAAATGAGTTAAACTGAGAATATTTGAATAAAATATATGTATAAATTATTGCTCAACTGAGGACATAAGGATGGGAATTATTATATGATTAGATGACTCACGTGATGAGTAGTGGATTGCTTCGCACTCCGCCTGCACGTCTGTTTTCCTGTTTGACTGGACGTTATCGAGACGCTCTCGAATGGCGGACGGGTGGAAAGGAATGTATAATAACTTGTAATTTACCAATGTGGTGGTGCTATGAGGCACGTATAGAATTGTTCGGCTTGAATCCGGCTTTCGAAGGACCAATGTTCGGGTGATGTATTTGTTAGTGGTGTCCTTTGGATTAAAACTAACTGGATGGAGTTGCTAACGTCTTTACTTTGGGAATATTAACGTACAACTGGTATCTTTCGTTTGATCGATACTGTTCTATAACATTGTGGTCGCTTATGCAACCATACATACACTAATGTATAATAAGAAATAAAGAAGTAACAGAACAGTCATCCCGAGGAAAATTTGAATATCTTGCACCAGCTAGGTTAACGCCAAAAAAATTGGAAGCCAGAATTATTCTGTCGACTATGCCGCACCACACATTCACTTTCTAGGGATTTTGAATGATACTCTATCATCGACTGGGGATCTTGGTACGATTTCAAGTTTTATCTAACAGTAATAAAAAGCATTATCGATCGCTAAGACGCAAGATGGTTGTTCTTATTTTTTATCTAACCTATACTCACACTAATATAATCACCGAAACGTATATAAAAAATGTGCTCTTTCACATTCTGCAGTAAAATAAAATCTGTTACACTATATCTAAATTATTTCTCCAATTTTAAAGGTATTCATTGGATACTTGAAGTACTATACAAAATAATTCATTATGAGAGGTATTAAATATATTTAAAAACGCTTATAATGTCTCTGGGGCCACATCTAGAGTGAATATTTCACAGAAAATTGTATTATTAATATTTAGAACAAACAAAACTTTGTTTGTAGTATATTCTATTATAGTATATAATAATCTGTTGTATTTCAGTCTATAGCTGTATTTTCTATTCATTATTCATTGGTTCAAATTATTACTTTTTTCGCTAATGTCTTGACTTCAAACAATAGTATATTCTGTATTATATAGTAAGTATTATTTTTGTATATTTAAACGATTTAGTTTTGAAATTCAATTATATTTTTGTAGACAGTGAATGATTGCAGAAAAGAGTATATTTAACCTAGTCTATTTCACTCGTGTTAAATATACTAGGTTTTAGGTTGCTAGAAGATGTTTAGGAAAACTAGCTGTTCTGAACCTGAGGGCTCCGTTTGACTATGTTCAACCGCTTACGAAAAAACACTTATCTTTTGAAGTAGTTATATAAATTACTACTTTTATTAATATTGACAATTACAACCTGTTAATTACCAACAACAAAATTCATTTTCTTCAAAGGCGCCATTAAGTTTAGCCACGTACATATTATACATTTTCATTTTTTCTTCTATATTTTGAAATCTACTGTGAAATTGTACTGTTAGCGGCGATAAAAATAATGGAAATACTTATTTCAAAGTACTTTCATGATAATCTCGTTTTAATAAATGGCGGAGTCGCCAATGTTGCATATTGTATAGTACACGACCTTTATAGCACTAGTCCAAAAAGGTAACAGATTTCTATACTAAATGTAATATCAAAACGCTACCTTTTTGTAATTGTTTTTATAAGAAAAATTATTTTCCTTATTCCGATTCATAATAATTTGGGTTACAATAGAAAATAATAAACTATATATGTATATATAATACATTTATTACATTATATTTTTAAATGTGATTTAAAATTATATAAATATTAAATAGTAGATACATATTATATTCTTAATGACTTCTAATTGTCATTTTTTTATTTGAACACATCAATCGACTTCATTCTCGTGAAGCCACAAATGGCAAAAGTGTACGTTACTAATAGAGACTAGAACAAGTAGGTAATATATTAATTATTAAGTATTAGTATACAAAAAATTATGGAAATTGTTGCATTATTTTCTTTTAATATCCAGTACAATATTTTCTGGAACCTCCCGAAAATGTATTTAATAAAACATAACATGACAATGTACCTTACTGTTAATTATTGGTATATTGTAGTAGAATAGTAGATGCATATAGCAAGTTTTAATATATTTATATAAATAATGAATATCTGTTATTCACAATAACAAGAACATTTTCTGCTGCCGACAGCATTTAAAAAATTGACGAACAAGATTTAGTATAAATGAAAAATAAATAGACATATAAAGGAGAATATGTAAAATAAATATTTGCAAAGAACTACTAAGAAATAAAAAAACTAATTTATTTTGTTACTAATAGATAAGTGATAAATAATAAGCAAATAAAGATATACCAATTATTGTTTCAAAAACTAAATTGAAGATTGAAGAATTCCGTTAAATGTTGTTATGGAATATTATTAATAACTTCACATGGATTTTGAACACACTGTTGGATCTGAACTTCATTTTCTTCAAAATTATTATTATTTTGAAGCCGCATACGTATTTTGCTTTTCTATTATTCCTTTTATAATTTGAAGAACATCAATGTATAATTGTATAGTTATCTGTAGTAATACTAATGGAGATATATTTATCTTAAAATGATTTAATGAGGAAATACCAGCAGTATGTAAATAAATGGCGGAGGCGCTGCTATCATATATTGTGTTGTACCTTACATTTGTCACATTAGTGCGAAAACGTAACACTATTCTATATTAAATGTAATATCGAAAGACTATTTTATAGTGTGCTAGAAGTTAAAAAGACTATCTTCTAACCCGAGAGCCAGATTCTTTTGAAAATTCTGATTAATAATAATTCCAGTTATACTAATTGTAAAATGTATAACATTTACATTATAAAATAAGATACTTAATGTGATTTATTACATTATAATTTTAAATATACTTGATTATTACATTCTTAGCAACTTTTATTTATCCTTTTTATTTGTTTTAAGTTTAAACACACAGAAAACGACTTCATTCTACTAGAGATTGAGTCTGAAGAGATGTAAATTATACATAGATGCAAGCATAAGAAGGATGATATGTTAATTATTAACATAATATGTTAATTATTAATTACTAGTATGTCAAAATTTGGAAAAACTGTTCCATTCTTATATTTTGTAATATCCAGTAGAATATTTTTTGGCACCTACTAAAACAAACAAAAAATGACAATGTGCCAGATGAACATACAAAAATATTAAGTCGGTTTTTTTAAACTTATTATTTTACAATTTTATGTGATGAGTAGACCTACTAAAAATGCTTTGGGAATAAGAAAATGACGGCTACTTTAATAAGGAGTTCCGTTGTGTATCGTCGAAATCCAAGGTCCAATACCAATGATATTAAGATGGGACCACCTTGGAGCTATCCTGAACCTAACGCATAAGAATATTTAGAATCGGTTCATAAACATAAACGTTATACCCGAACATACATAAAAAATACATATATACAGACTAATTGAGAATCTCCGCCTTTTTTTGAAGTCGGTTAATAAAATAGCGTCTAAATATTTCAAACATTTATAGACAATGAATTTCTGTTGTTCAAAATTTCAAGAAATCATTTTCTTCTTACACTAAAAATTACTCATTAACCGGTACTTTGATACATGTATATTTAGTTCTGAGACATGTACAGTTGTCCATTTTGTATAAACTTTTATTACGCAATTTTTTTTCGATAATTGCTATAAATTTAATGGATACTCCATTAATTAAACCATGAGAGTCTGTAAATTTCATATTTCAGTTAAATTCAGTCAAGTAAACAGCGTACAGTAATTACACAAGTAATGATAGAAATGTTTTGTTATCATTGCGGTCAAGCAACCACATAAAGAAATTACATATATTCCTTTGCCTTTGCCGTAATTGTGAGAGGATAATTAAAATCCATACAACACAGGCGCTAAATTTATAAATTACTACAACTTTTTTCATTTGGTATGAAGTTGTTACTCGCTGTATGTGAAATAATTTCTTATTCGTTATTAGTTACTTTATTAACTCGATTTATGCAACATTTTATTATGCATATTTATTTTTTTCTTGGTAGTTACTATAGATTTCCTGTGGAGGAAATAGCGTGCAGTGAATACAAAAGTAATGACAACAATTCATTGTCATCATTGTCGTCAAGCAACCACATAAAGAAATTATATTCCATTGCCTCTGCCGTAGTTGTGAGAGGATAATTTGAATCCATACAACACGGGCATTAAAACAACTTTATATTTTGTTTCAAACGTGACCGCTTGATACGTACACGACGCGCTACGGAAAATTAAACTTCTCTGAGAACTTCTCGAGGTATCCTCGGAGACGCCAGAGATAATAAGAGAAAGTTAACAAACACTGCGGCATTCTGAATATACCACAACCAACATCGGTCAGGAGTTAGTGCCAGAACAATTGCACGCAAACCGCCCATGTGTAAGTTCCGGTAAATTATGCTTAAACCTAACTCACGCATCTTTATTATTAATTGCGGTACGTCATGAACATGTAGACCACTATACAACTTCGTTATGTACTTTGGTACTCCTGTGGTGTTATTGTAAGATTTACGGTTATCTTTAGATATAAAGATATAGTAAACAGTTCAATAAGTGCATTAACGTTCTAGTCTTTTGTCATAATTTGTCAGGCAGGACTGTTGACAGATTTTAAATATAATTTTTTATACTTCTGATTTACCAAACTTTATTATATATATCACTATTGAAATATTCCACACCCGGGCTATAAAATCACGCGGTATTTTTCAATTTTTCGTAACATTATTAAAGTAATTTGGCTAATACAATTTGACTCATATCATTATCATTTCATTTAATTATGTGTAAGGATAATTAGGCGCGTTTTAAATTAATTTTCAGAAGAAAATAAGAGTTTTAAAATATTCAATACAAAATTATCGAAATCATAATATTAGAATCTTTGCGTAAAAACACATCGGGGCTTCAAACTCTAGGCACCTGATAAACGTCTGGGTATGTGTAACAATATCAAAGCGAGGAATGTAAAGGATTATCGCCCTTATGCGTTAAGTTTTTTATTGAAGCCGAGTTCAAGGAACGTAATCATATGTTTATTAACCTTAAAAATAATGTCGATCATGATGAGTGAAACCATAGAAGTAATAAAACAACTTTAAAAACTCTAAAAGAGACAACCAGAAATAAATCATAGTAGAGAAAGTTCGAAGTTAGTCCAGGGAGAGGCAACCAGGAAGGCGAAAATTTGAGGACCAAAAGAACTTAAGATTAGAAGAACCAAAAATCAGAAATACTGAAGGCAGGAAGATTCGAAAACTAGAAGACCAACTAACTAACAGTTAGTGCCCAACGCCTCATCCGCATCGGCCCCATTATTTATTGGGGTATAACAAAGCTGACTCCGGTGTCTTCCATCAAGGACATCACCGAAAGCAGAGATTGTGAGCCTGGGGGAGAAGACTCTAACGCCATCTCTATCTATTCCTTGCTAGGTGAGGGCTATTTAATCGCTTGTATTTCAGTTAATATTCAAATCATTGTGACCAATCTTCGAAATCGGAAAAAAGACGATATATTTAATTGATGACTCTATATCTGCGCCAATATTTCACTGTGGTACTAAATTATAATTCAATACTTTTAGGTAATTCCTGTCATAATAATCACTATTCTATTTTCCGTGCATGCTAACTATTGCACATCCTTATTTTTCATCCATTTATAATTATTTCTAATCCAGGGAACTTAATTCACTGTATCCATCTATTTTACGAAGATTAATCTATACTATGATATTCTTGATAGGCTAACAACCCTCTGCTCATAATTTTATACATTCTGTAGACCAAATGTGAACGTCTCTATAGGGGGTATTGACATCTAGGGTCGACTGTAACGCATAAAGTTATATTAGCAATTACTACAGGTGAACTTCAGTCGGTGGTTTCATACCATCGGTGACGTTTACCTATTGTTTAAAATGATAATGATATCTAGTGCTTACCGTCTTAGGGTGCGTATTTTATCTACCACAGAAAGGTAAAACTTTTCATCTAGTTGGCTAGCTGTCTCTACCTGGGTATCTCAGAGTGAGTGGGTACTTGGCACAAAGCCATTACTAGAGACAATGTCTGACATCTAATGTCTTTACTGAGGTAACAGTATACAACCTACGGCAACAAGCCGTATACAAACTGCGAGTTCGTGATTGAGCTTAGGTTCTTAATGTACCTCCAGTGAGGAAACTCGTAGAGTGTTTGGCGAGAGGAATTCCTATTATCGTATTGCAGAGTTCTGCATATGCCAGCCATTATGTAAGCAAACGGAAGTTTCCGTTACAAATAATAGAATTCTATTGTTTGTTAAAAACACTATTTCCACCTATCCAAGTTTGGATAATAAATATAAATTAAAGTGGATTCTGAGTTTATTTTCTATTGTCTCATTCAATTATTAAACCGAATAAAATGAATCAGACTTATATTCAAATAAATAAAATCTTAAATAAAATTAACTAGAGCAGATTATAAATGAGAAAATTAGAACAAGTTATGCCATACTTAATGTAAATAATCTGGGGAATAAAAATTAAAAACACAACGTAGCGAGGTTCCTACCACTAGGCAAAATCAGGCGATCAGTTCTTCAGATATTATTTCTCTGTCCACTCTCTTAAACAGGGGTAGCAGAGGTTCACTGGTATCATGTTCTACAGATCTGATGTGACTCCTGAAAGGGGAATGTTCTCGCGTTATGTATTTTTCAGTGAGGGTTTCATATAGAAAGTAAAATAAAATAAAGACGAGCTTAGAGACAAGAGATTTATTTTATCTCTCATCTCTAGTCTCATCTTTATTTCTCTTAGACTTTCTCTTGTACTAAATCTGTACTAATTTTTGTACTAAATGTACCTAATAAGAATTAATTTTATTTTTGAACAATATCTTCGTTAGCGATATTTTGCTAATATGGCGATATAAGGCTAGTATTGGCACTTATAATTTGGTGTGTAGATCGTTAACTGAACGGGCTCGATGTTTGCGCAACTGGCTTTTCATTTTATGCCACAATGTTCCTATTGGCGAGAGGTCTGAACTGCTAGAAGACTATTCCATATTCTGTAAACCAAACTTTGACAGTTTTTGCTGTGTGACACGCAGCACCATCCTCCTGGAAAACGTACTGCGGGTCAGTGCCTTGCCATATTGGCATTGACGGCAATAAACTGCAATAAATTTGTTTATATTCTTCTGCTGTCACGATACCACCACGAAATGCAATTTTCCTTCGCCCATAACATTCATACACCTCCAGATTATAAAGGACAGGGATATTCGCTTTCCTAACCAAACGGTCAGGATGATAAGTTTCTTATGGGGTTCTTAGCACACGTCTTCTGATATCATCCAAACGAATTCCAAGTTTGGATTAGACACTTCAAATTATCTGGTGCCATTGTTGTAGTTCAGTGTTTATGTTTCCTGGGCCACCGTACCGATTGATTTTCTATCGTTTAATTAATAACGGCTTTCCTTTTTCCTCAAGAAGAAACCGGTAAGTTCAAAAGTAAAATGTAAAGAATCAAACTTTAGCTTGTAGAATTTGTATCCTATTTTCTTTATTGAGCGTTTAGTTGTGAATACAGAAATATGTCTTCCAATCGCTTGCCTCCATAATACCATATCATCTTCTGCACTGGATCATCTGTTTGCTGTTACAATCCTCTTCAGATCATGTTGGTTTAGGCATGAAATTTGGGATAATCGACCAGTTTTCTTATACAAGCTGATAATGCCTTTCACTGTAGATTTAGGCAGCGAATTCGTAGCAGATAATTTTCCGAGCTGAAATTCCCTGTTTAAAAACATTAATAATTGATTGTCGCATATCGTCACTTAATGCCACGCCACGTACCATTTTTTTTAGAAAATTTTAGTAGCATTCAAAACACATATTATAATATATGTTTCATTTTGACAATAATTGAGATTCTATTTTGTTTTAAAACACTTAACAAACAAACACTTAACCTATTGTGCATTTCAGAAACTGGCCGAACTGTTCTGAACCGCGAATCTTAATAGCTTTTATTAAGAAACTTGTCACTAACACATCGGAACGTGATAATATTTCATCGTACATATTTAAGTTAAAAGTTTATACTTTGTTTCTGTTACCAATATTTTCCTTTAATGAAATAGTTTTGAAAGTGTTATTACTTTTATTTACATATATTAGTTGTAAAATTATGCCTGGCCGAAGTATTATGAGCCTGGACTCGTAGTTATACATCGGTATTTACACGTGCAGAACTGCAATATCAGCATTATTCTAAAATTGCGATTATCAGATAATGTATTTATTTTATATGCACATAACGTTTGAATATGGTAAGCTTATTAAGTAAGTGGACACATAATGTAGTCTGTAATATTGTACCATATATAATGTTGTCAATAATATAATTATTTTTGAAAAAAGTCACTTTTATTATTTAATTTAAAAATCGCCATACAAATTTACACAAATTTATCAAATAATAACATATTAGGCAGAAGTCGAATCACGTCTTTATATACTTCATTGTAATATTAGCCATATTGAAAGGTGCTTCTTATAATTTTAGTATCTATATATATTTGGTATCTATATATGTTATTTTTGTATATATGTGTATAGTTTTAACGATTCGGTTGTACTTAATACATATGTTTGTTTCCTTTGCTTTGATATTCTGCTATTCTAATAATATAATTGAAAGACAACAGTCAACCCAAAAGGATTAAAATGAGAGGGATTAAATACTGAAATGTTTCAGGATATTACTTAAAAATCGTAAATCGCATAGAAAATGAACTAGTCCATTACTTATGAAACAGTGCATAAAACTTGTATATAAAGTATTTCTATACTTTTACACACACTTGTTTTTACTAAAAGGTTTAGATTATGATGGACTGAATAGACACTGTTTGCTGTTGCAGCTGCGATGGGTCGCAGTCAGTCCACACCAGGCCTTGTGGAGTCTCGAGGTAAAGTAGCTCTAGAAGATATGTGGGTACCGCCCACGTTGATGGGTTTGACACCTGCATATCCGCGGTCTCTAATGGATTCACCGCCACGACAGCCACCAGATAGTCCTGGCGGAGTGTCGACGAGTAGTGGTAGGAGCCATCATCAAATAACCGCTTCGCATGGGAGGTCCGGTAAGTTTCGATTAAATTTAATCGAAATATTTTTTATCTTTATAAAAACTCCATTTATTGTCAATAAAAGAATTGTATATACATTTTTGTTAATGCTTAAAATTATAAAAGTCGTACTTCATATACAAACGGTATTTTAGAGAATTATAGGACACGCTCAAAAATGTTCATTTATAATCTAAATGGTGTCATAAATGGTATTTAAGATATACAGAATGTTTCATATGAGTGCAATATAGAAAATATGTTTTCAACGAAACAGCCTATACGGGATGGCCCACGAAGTTTTGGCCGGTCAATATCTCGAAAGCTATTTGAACAATAGTATTGAAAATTAGCGATGTTAAACACTCGAAAGCGTTTTCTGTTTTTGGCATAAAAAGACTGTATTCCACCTGCACATATCCGGTCACGTGACATTAACTTCAAAATTTTAAATGAGACACCCTGTATGTTATTACAATTTTGTGATGGTCTATCTAATACCAATCTAACGAAACCATATTTATTAGCACTTTTATGTAAAGCAGTGATAATCTGAGCTATTAAATGAATCGATGGATTTTTTTAAACTTTTATTAAAGAAGGTAAATAATTACAGAGCAAAACACAATAATTATAAATATTATTGCAGTTGATGCTCAAATTGATGTTAACCTTCATTAACGCAATACTTAAGTCGTTTTAAAATATTTGTGTAGCATGCTGCTCTAATCATTTCTGGTATAGCAGTTTGACACGCTGCTCTGATTTTGTTTTGTCAATCGTCTAAATTTCTAGGCTGTGTATTATAAACCAAACCTTTTAAGTATTCTCATAGAAATAAATCTAAAGGTGTTATATCTGGAGAGTAAGCCGGCCAAGACATTGTACCATTGCATCCAATCCATCTTTCAAGGAAAGTAGCACCAATATATGTCCTAACTTGCTGGGCAAAGTGAGAAGATGCACCTGCTGCCACCACATCGTCCTTTTTTCATTTAAGGGAATACCTTCAAGTAAATGGGGAAGCATATTCTGGAGAAAATCTAAATATCTTTCGACGTTCAACGTTTCTTGATAGAAATATGGCCCGATTAAACGGCCGTTGAATAAATCGCACCAAACATTTACGCCCCATGTTGTCTGGAAATTGGTTTCTCGCATCCATTTTGGATTTTCAGCACACTAGTACTAACAATTGTGTCCATTAACGGTAACGTTGTTGTGAAAATGACTTTCATCACTATACAATATCTTATTTAAAGATAACTGGTCATCTGTGCCTTTCACTGACATTTCAGCAATAAAATTAAGTATTCTTTCATGATGTTCAGGGGTTAAACCTTGCGTTAAATGTATTTTGAAAGGATGATATTTATGATATTTTATTATTCTCTGGATTGTAGTTCTACTTACTCCTAATTCTTGCTGAAGACACCGCGTTGAGATATGGGGATTTACTTGAAGATATGACAGAATATTAATTATGGTATACTCTGTTTGAATAGGCTTTCTTCGAAGAGTTTTCCATTTTCCACTAGAAAAAGAACCATGTTTTAATATATGTTCCACGTAAGCAAAAGTATTTTGACTTAGAGCTGTTCGGTCGGGAGAACGATAAATATAAAAGTTTCTAGCACATCATTTCTAGCAGCATATCAACGTACTCGTCGTAAGCAAAATGTAGAGGCATAATAATCTTATTACTAGTTCTACAAATACATAATCTACTAATACTGCTTGACAGGTCTTGACAAGTAATGAGGTATTTCTGTTCCTAGGATAACTTTTTTGTTTCTAAATAAACATAAACAGTTGTTTATCATTACTGTAGTGTCGCAAGAACTTGACAAATATGGTATCATTGAATTGGTATTAGACAGACCACCACAAAATTGTAATAACAAACAGGGCATCTCATTTGAAATTTTGAAGTTGATTTTACGCAGCCGGAAATGTGCAGGTGAAATAAAGTCTTTTTATGCCAAAAATAGGCAACGCTTTCGGCTGTTTAACATCGCCAATTTTCAAAATTATTGTTTTGATAGATTTCAAGATATCGACTGACAAAAACTTCGTGGGTCACCCTGTATATTTCCATATTATTGAATTACCATTTATGAGCAGACTTTAACAACTTATAACACTTGTGATTATTAATTACTGGAGTTAAACTGTGAGATTATTGTACGACTTTATTTAAATGATATTGTTTTTTAAATATATTAAAGTTAAGAAATATTCAAAATGATCTCTATTTACTTGTTTATATTACAATTATAGCCAGTATTACCTTATCTTATTAAAATCACACAATGTTAATCGGTAGGGTGAGATCACTGATATAACAGAGTCAACACTAGTATGAGAGATCCTATTCGTCACTAGGGTGAGATCATACAGGATTCTAAAAATTGCTGTAATTATTTACGTAGAAATTTTAAATTCAATCTATTTTAAGTATTTTAAAGTGGATATCCCACAAGTACGCGGTCTGGGGCCACTATTGATATTAATTCTCACAAATGTTGTAAAATCCCTCTCTCGGTTTTTTTGGCAACTATTAGTAGGTATATTTTTCTTAATCGACAAAGAAATCTTCAAGATCTTAACTCATCAAAAATGATCAAAAAGCATAATGTCTCTTCAAAAGACATCTAGTGTCGCAGGAAGAAATTTCATAATGTTAAATGTTATATATAAATATGGTATTTCTTTACTTGCAAATATATTTTCATTTGTTATATTCAATTTTCTGTTGAATATAACAATATTCTGTTGAATCATAGTAGGTTTTTCCACAAACCTTTACACTTTCTCGTTAGCGATTTTTAAGGAAATGGGATAAGCATTACTGTAATGTTGCATTTTTTTATGTAATAAACTGTATTAACTATTTCTTTACTATCACTATATACTTACTTTCTAATCTTTAATCGCCACATGGATGTAACTAAATGTAGGAGTTATAAATAATGGTTACTGATTAAAAAGAAACAATGACAAAAACATTGAAGTAAACTTGAATGGAACAAAATATCCACAATATACATATCATATATATTAAGATCGCATTGGCGCCTTCGCCATTTTTGCCTTTCTATGTAGACATTTATGTTATATGTAAAATATAATTTGATGAAATCCTTTTCTTGTAGTCTGCAATGGATAATAGTATTTCAATTAAACGAAAATCACATATCATTTTGTTAGCATAGAAGTAAACCTCATTTTTAATGTAGGAAGCAGAGGTCACCCATTCTTATTATAGGGATCTATAATAGGTATACTACTAAATGAGATTCTAATATATGGGATTCTAAACTAACAACTAAAATATTAGATGTAAAATTATGCCTGGCCAAATTATGATATAATGAGCCTAGGCTCGTATACTGCTCTAATGATTCCCAATATAGAAAACATGGTGATATAGAGTTTTTGTGCCTAATATTTCTCGAATATGCTAGAACATTCTAGAAATATCCAGAGAACAAGGAAATAAATCAATATTTCTAGTGTTAGATTACTCTAAAAATTAAAACCAATTTATTGGCCCGTCATTTTTGCCTTTTAGTTATTGTTTGACTACAAATTAAGATAAATATAATGAAACAGTGGAAGCAAAACTCTTGCTAAAAGCGAATTGTATCTTTAAAAAGACTGGGAAACACTTTATTAGAATATGAATTTACTTTAATAATAATATATTACTAAATTGCGTATAAGCTTCACGTTTGTCGGGATAATCACAATGAATGCAGCAGTTTAAAAAGAAAAGCTTGTTAAAGAGAACAGAGTTTTCCAGACTAGGCATATCCGCTTAACAGATTTACCGGGTTTCGCAACTACTAATCACCAAATCGGTTAATTAGGAGAGGAATCGCTTTCCAACTTTTACATTTTTAATATCTTCCGTGTCGTGAAAAGGTGTAACCGCGTGATGATGTTTTATTGGCAGTAAGCGGAAAATTTTGTTGTAGGGGAATTAGTGAATTGATCTATATTTAGGATTTGTGTTTTTAATTTTTTACGCAATGGGTAATTAACAGTTGGCCCTGGAAAATTTATTGTATTACAATATATATGATGTGTTCGTAATAATTGTGGGTTAACAAATACATAGCTTTATTTAAATGAAGGTTTACCATAGACTGGCGTACAATGTCAATCATATTTGACGAATTATGAGAATTAATAGTTGAGAAATATGCTATAAACATACAAAAGTAGTTATTCTAAATTTCTTTCGTATATGAAATCGTACGGTACTTCAAGAGTTATACAAATGCATTTTCAAGTTATTAATTATGTTTAGCTATTTACTTATTCATACTATTTTGTAATTTCTTACTAGTTTCTCAAGCCATAAAAAAGATTTCAAAAATATCACCTGTTTAACTTGAACATCCGAAAAGCTTTAATCATGTATTTGATTTGCTTCAGATATTTGCGAATTTAATTATAAAATGAAAGATTTAATATTTCTGCGGTGTAATATACTGTAATATATATAATACTACTTTAAACCATTTTTCTCATATACTTAATATAGATTTAGTTAGTAGTAAAGTTCCTGTATATTTTTTTCTATTCGCGAATACTTTTAGGGAATTTGACAACTACCCCTGTGATATTGATTATTAGACAATCTACTCTTGATTAGCTTTTCCGAATGTTATTTGCTATAAGGTGAAATTTATGTAGCATATATAGTTTTAGTTTATTTCATATTTACATTAGTTTATTTCGTATTTACATTGGTGACAATATTAGGTCAGTCAGATAATCATTCAGTCCAATTGTCTCCTAGATGAAACATTTTTACTTCAAATTTTGAAATATTTATTAATTATGATATTTTTTATACAAGTGATCTTTGGACGTTCTAATTAATGTTCAATATGCTATTTCCAGTTATTATCAAGTAACCCACATAATGTCTAAAATATTAAATAGATGCCTAAATAATTTCAAAGGAAGTTTATCAGTCGCCAATATTATTTCATCGTATACATTAACTAACTTGTTCCTTCATTATACTTGCAGCAGTTCTGTGATAGAATTTCAGGGTTATATCATTAGTCGTGTTAATGGTTGGTTACTCGACGTAATCACAAGTTCATCAAAGCATTTACAACATCTGCAGCCACGTTTGACATAACTATTACAAACGCATAGTTTAATATCAGAAATTAAGGGAATATCTTAATAAATTACACAGCTCAACGCTGGTTCTTTTAAAGTAAAGATTTATTGAATAACGGATTAATGTTAGAACAGTTAGTGTATCTTATATACAAGTGTGCGTAGAAGGCATCTGAAGATTCAATGTATTATTAAATGGTGGAAATCCACCTAAACAAATTTCTCTATATCTGGTGATTTATTTTTAAATTAAAACACTTCTGTATCCCTGCTAGTAATAAGTACAGTATAGGTCTTGGAAAACCTTTTTACTTTTCCATACTCAACTATACCAGAGCGAAAAAGTAATGCAATCGTGTAAAGAAAAATGGAAAAAAATTTTTCTAGCGCGCTTATTTTTCGTTTATCGGCCTAAATACCAGAAAAAAATTATTTTTAAAAAATTTTCCTCTGTGTGTGTGTGTCGTTATCGGCGGCATTAAAATTTTTGTTAGCGCTATAACTCAACTAAATCGTGTCCGATCGATCGGGTTTTGACTGATTCTGATCGAAGACGTCTCCCAAACGACACCTATTGATTTTGACGTGGATAGAATACACTCTACCATGTCCATGGGTCATGAGAAAGTACAATGGTGGATTATTTGAGAAATGTTTTTGTTAGCATGACCGCTCAATTAAATCGTGTCAGATCTATCGGGTTTCGACTGATTCTGATTAAGGACGTCTACCAGACGACATCTATTGATTTTGAAGTGGATAGAATACACCCCACCCTGTCCATGGGTCATGAGAAAGGTGGAGTATTTGGTGGAGAAAAGTAAAATTCTCGCATAAAACACATATTCTGCATTTATGTGTTGGTTTATTTTTCTCGGCCACTCAATTTCGAGATAGAGATGTTCTACGTGCGGAAAAGTCCATTTTATATCTTAAAACTGTGTATTTTATATTGACATAAGTTACTGAAACGTGAACAGAAATATTTTGCTTCTAGTTTAATAGGAGATAGCATCGATAAAAATTACTGGAGCTACTACAACAGCATTTCTTTCACTTATGGCATTCTATCCAAATAGCAAATATCCCCAAATATTTAAATAGTCAATCATGACGGTCCGCCGCTACATTATTCACTTACCTAACCCCATGTTTCGCAATAACTAAATCGACAGAAAAGGAGATATTAAGTGGCAGGTTATATCTCCGGATCTAGCACCACTGGTCTATTTTTATAGGGTTACCTTAATTCGAGAGCACGTCATAACAACAAACTAAATACTATTGAAGCATAAGATAGATTTCGTAACAATATAAGACTAATAATCGCTGAAACGTTAAATAAAATTGTAAAGAATTTCAATTTCAATTTGCACTTCGCCAAGATGATGATGAATGGTGGACAATTTTAACACTTAATTTAATATTTTTTGTTTATAATAATCATTATTCTTCATAACACTGTTTTGATTAATTTATTAAAATATTTCTTGTTTCTCAAGAGAGTTCTCATATAACCTATCACAAAGTTTGACTCATCATGCATAAAAAATGTGCTTCCTTTAATGGCAACATCAGGTAAAGGTGTTGCCTTTTAAAGGTGTTAATTTAAGAACTGTCATAATAAATTTAATAATGTAGACAGCGACCACAACTTGGTAGTCATGAGTAGTCATGAAAGCTAGATTAAAGTTCAAAAATCTGAAAACCCGGAAGGATAAGAAAGATAAGTTCCAGGAGAAAACATATCAATTAATAAATAAAGCGAGTAATGACGAAATCAAGAACGCAGATACTGAGTGGGAGGGTATCAAGAATAGTCTAGATTCCGCGGCTACGGACGTTTTAGGACACGAGAGAAGGGAAGGTAGGAAGCCCTGGATAACGGACGAAATCTTAAACTTAATACAAAAGATACGAGGCTACAGAAACAGACGAGACGAGGAAGGACTGAAAACTCAATAAAGTGGGAAATCATTAGAAAGTGTAGAAAAGCGAAAGAACAATGGATAGAGGATAAATGCAAAGAAGTAGAAGATAAGCTCCAAGTAGGTAAGACCGATGAGGCTTACAAAATAATTAAGAGGAACTTCAAGGATATAGGACCAATAAGTAGAAACGTTAGGAATCAATCGGGGGACATACTGATCGGAAGAGAGGAGAAAGCGTATAGATGGAAGCAGTACTTAGGAAATTTATACGAGGGTCAGGAATTAGGAGAGATATTAGAGGAAGAATCTAGCATCGATAGGGAAGATGTAGGAAAACCTATATTGAGAGAGGAATTTGAAATAGCACTAAGGGGGCTAAAGAACAATAAAGCGCTGGGTGTAGATAATATACAGGCGGAAATTTTGAAATGTGCGGGACAGAAAGTAGTAAATAGGATGTTTGAACTGGTAAAATACATATATGAAACGGGCGAGATGCCGGAGGATTATAGGAGGAACATTATCGTTACTATACCGAAAAATAGAGGAGCCGACAAATGCGAGAACTTTAGAACGATTAGCCACGCGTCAAAAATCTTAACCAGAATAGTGCAGACGAGGATGGAAAATAGAGCGGAGGAAATACTAGGAGAAGACCAATTCGGGTTTAGGCGAAATAGGGGAACTCGTGAAGCTATTCTGGAGCTAAGAGTAATGTTAGAGAAAACAATAGAAAAAGGAAAGAACGCTTATATAGGATTTGTAGATTTAGAAAAAGCTTTTGATAATGTAAGATGGGAAAAAATGTTCGAGATACTAAAGAGCGCGGGAATGAAGTATAGAGATAGGAGAGTAGTACACAATCTATACAAAGAGCAAACTGCTGTTATAGAAGTAGAAGGGGAAAGAAGGGAAGTAGGTATTAGGAAAGGAGTAAGACAAGGATGTACGCTATCACCACTAATTTTTAATCTGTACATCGAAGAGGCGATTAATGTCGTAAAAGATAGAGTGGATTTCGGGATTAAAGTACAGGGACAGAAACTAAAAATGCTGAGATTCGCAGATGATATAGCAGTATTAGCATCTAGTAAAGAGGAATTGGAATCAGCGTTGAATGAAATGGAGGCAGTGTTGACAGAGGAATACGGAATGAGGGTGAATAAAAACTAAAGTGTTAGCGTGCAGAGGGTGCGAGAGCAGAGCAAAAACGAAAGTACAAATTAGTAATGAAAGATTGGAGGAAGTTAAAGACTTCACTTATTTAGGAAGTAAAATAAATTGGGATGGAAGAAGCGATAAAGATATAAAACAAAGAATAGCGCAGGGACGAGTAGCTTTTAACAAAAAGAAAGCACTTTTATGCTCGGGGGTAATGAACTTAGAAACAAGGAAGAGATTTTTTAAAACGTATGTATGGAGCACGGCACTATACGGTTGCGAAACCTGGACGGTAGGGGAAACAAGTAGGAAGAAATTAGAAGCTTTTGAGATGTGGTGTTACCGAAGAATGATGAAAATACCATGAACTGATAGAGTTAGAAACGAAGAAGTATTAGAGAAAGTCGGCGAGAAAAGAAGTATCTGGAAAGACATAAAGAAGAGAAGAGATAGAATGGTAGGCCACTTGCTGAGACATGGAGGAATAGTCTGCGATATTTTGGAGGCAGAAATAGGAATGAAGAAAGGCAGAGGTAGGTCTAGATTAGACTACTGCTCGCAAATTGTAAGAGATGTAGGTTGTAGCACAATTAGCGAAATGCGTAGGTTAGCACAAGATAGGAGAAGCTGGAGGTTAGCGTTCAACCAGTCTTAGCACTGATGACCTCATGATGATGATGATAATAAATTTCATAACTTCAGTAATTGTTACCTTATATTTTTTTGATGCCATGTACGTACGAGAAAATATACGTACACCAAAAAATGTACACTAAAAAGTAAAATTAACTTAAATGTTTTTTCCGACTTGCCCGATAACAGTTTATTTCAATTTTCACATGCTCCCTATATATCTCCCTGAAATGTTTAGAAATTTTAGAAGGTAGAAGTTTTGGACTCTAAATATTACAAATTTAAGGATAATTTACAGTCTAGTATTGTGAAATACACAATAACGGTACAAGTACAATATAAGGACAAGACAATATAACGGGCCATGTAAAGAAAACATAAAACTATTGTAAGATTTTCTATTACATAACCACGAAGGGCATTCATATATAAACAAGAATTATTTTTTTTTAGATTTATTTAAAGACAGAAAAAACCAAAATACGTTGTTTTTCTTTATAGTCTCTAATTGGGAACTAGTTTATGCCATCACTACATAAAGAGAAAGGACGGGTCTGAAGTCAATTGCACACAAACACATCCACCCCGGCATCATCGTTGAACCACTGCGGTCCTAAAACCTCTTTTAACGGTCCATATATGTAAAAATCACACGGCGATGGGTCCGAACTGTGTGATAGATGTAAGGATCTCCCAGAAGATTTTCTCCAATTTTCAATGTGTTTGGTTTACCATATGGGGCGCTGTCATGAAGCAACATGACGCCCCTTAAGGGTTGTCGTCATCCTTCGTTCCAATAAACGGCTTCTACTTGGTCCAAGAGACTGCAATAATGAGCAGCATTAATTGTTTTCTGGTCATGAAGGAAATCTAGTAATAGAACACCCTTTGAATCCTAGAAAACAGTCGCGAGAACTTTCCCTGCTGACAAACGAATTTTACCCTTATCTTGACGAAATCTTTGTTTTTGCCATTCCTTGCTCACTTTCCAGCTCTGGGGAGTATAATGATGAACCTAGCTCTCGTCACAGGTCATAATACAACTACGGAGAGTCTCCCTCGGTCAAATAACGAGCAAGAAACCGTTGACAGATGTCATGACGAACGTTTTTTTTGTTCCTCTGAAAGAAGGCGTGGCACCCAATGAGTAGAAATCTTGCTGAAACCGAGCTCATCGCTGATGATCGAATGGATACTCCCAATGCTGATGTTTACCTCAGAAATAATTTCAGCGACTGTAAGGCGGCAGTCATTTTTAATAAGCTCACGAACCACTTGAACGTGTTCTTGGACGAAGCTCGTCGTCGGCTGGCGATTATGGGATTCATTTTCGACTCTTCCTCGCCTTCAGATAATGTTTGTGTGTCAGTAAAACACTCGTGGCTGTGAAAAGGCATTTTCATTGAACTGTACTCGCAATCTTCGCAAAATTTTAGCTGGACGGACGACCCCCTCCCATGTCAAAAACTTAAAGATGATGCGTTGCGCAACAAAGGGGTATACATTTCCCTCAGTCATCTTTGCTACTGCTACACTGACGTTCTCAGGGCTCCGTCAGCAACAGTTCTCGCCTTCTGTTGCCCCCTCCTACAATCCTGCTTCATCCAAGACCGCCTGTCTGAAGTTCTCGTTTATATTTGAACACCCCTCGTAACACTGGAGTTTTCAGTCACCAGAGCAATGTTAAGTAGATTTGTTATATCGTTTAAGATTAATCAAGCAAATTACAGTTTCTCAAACTACTGTGAAATACACAATAACAAGGTATAAGGACAAGACAAGGAAACGGGCGATGTAAAGAACACGTGAAACTTTTGTCATATTCTCTTTTAAACTGAGAACTGGCATTAAAGTTTTCAATAGGCAGCGCAATATTAAGAAGATTATTATTTCTATCAAATTGATAAAGTAAATTACAGTTTCTCTCAATGTCACACGATACATAACGAAAGATACGAAATAATAATAAAGAAAATATTGGCAAATAAATTCGTAGCGTTATTTATTGAAGAGTTTTATTACACCAAAAACAATAATTATAACAACATATTAATCAATAATGTATTTTCCGTTGTTGTTTACGACCTGCTTCCAACTCTTGACCAATTTGTTTATGCCGTTTGGCCAGAAATCGCCTAACCCTGTCTAAAAGAAGTTGTTGAGTGAGTTTTTCAGGTTCTCGTCGTTTTGTTGAAGGTTACGCCCCTCATTTGGTTCGACAGGGAGCGGAAAAGGTGGTGATTCATGAGCGTATGGTCCGGAGAGTATGATGGATGTTGAAGAACCTTCCATTCGAGCTCTTGAAAAGCGGCTTTGACGACTTGTGCAACCTGGAGCCTGGCGTTGTCATGGAGCAGAATGACTTGGCCTTGTCAGTTGGATCTTTTCAGTTGAATTGCCGCATCCACACGGTATAGCTGGGCTAAATAGAAGTCCTTGTTGACCATCTTGTCTTGTCGAGCATTTCTCCATGCACTACGCCTTCCCAGTTCCACCAAACGCAGATCATTGTCTTCTTGGGATGGGGGTCCTATTTGACTCTCGGCTTCTGCGTATCTCCCGGGGCCACCCACTTTTTTTTCTGCTTCATATTGACCTAAAGGCACCATTTCTCACCTTCAGTGACAATTCTGTACAAGAATCGTTGCTTGTAGCCACGTGTTGAGCAGAAATTTTAAGGAAATTTTCTTTGTTGTTTTCGGTAAGCTCGTGAGACACCCAAGCAACCAATTTTTCAGCAAATCCCATTGAGTGAAGATAACTGGGGATGGTCTAATGATATGGGTTTATTTTTTCAGCCATCTCACGACTTGTTTGGTAACTTTTTCAAAGGTACCTTAAGACGGTCCTCGTCGAATTTTGAAGGTCGTTCAGTGCGGGACGTATCGTTCAGGTCAACTCGCCATTTTTGATTCTCGCAAACTATTTCCGTACAATCGACTCGCCTATGACATTTTCTCTGTACACGGCGCCAAATGTTCCTAACCACTTCAGCAGCCTTTTGGTCTCGATGGAAGCCGAAGAATAGCAGATGTCGAAAATGATTATTTTTCCGCCTAGATATTCCATTTCTAATCCTGAAAAATCATGAAAAATTAAATTATTCAAAGCAACGATTATCACAGTTTTATAGAGCAGGAAGAGCTCTTTTAAGGTGCTACATCCACCTAGAAAATTCATCCCTGTTCGGGATAAATTTTCTTGGGAACTATTAATGATAAATAAACATTTTTTTTTAATTGAAAATAAATTGTAAACATGGTGAAATGAACATAGTTTAGGAATATTTAAAACCGGAAGAGATATGCTCCCCCGGAATAGACGCTCCCCCGGAAGGGGAGCGTCTATTTAGTGACCCGGTTTACGGTGACCCTTCTCCTGCTAAAACTGATCATCTGAAATCAAAGATAGTAAGCTATCATAAATTTAAGTGCATAAGAAACATATTGACCAACGCTGTTTCCGAAAATTATTCTTAAAAATACAGCACATGGAACTGAAGCATGAAAATTCGTTAAAAAACTCAGTTATTACCGTAATTTGTTTAAACAATTTTGGTTACTTTTGAAAAATGTGATCGTCATTCTGTTAACAACAGCTTAAAGCGAAACTGCTAAATTTCAAATGGATTTAAGCAATTTTGGGGGCGCTCATTGAGGGGCGTAGGTAGCAGCATTAGCCTCCCTCTACCCCATGACTGAAAGCTTTATATCTCTGTAAATTTTAATGATATCGACTTAAAACTTTCACAGTATATTCTTAAGCCTTCATACTGTAATATACAAAAAAATATCTAAAATTTTGAAGATTTTAGGTGGATGTAGCATCTTAAACAGAGAACACTTAAACTTTGGCAAATAATGCACAAATCGTTATAAAATAAAATCCTAAATAAGAACGCTACGAGCTTATTCGCCAACTTATTACATTTTCTATTTTTTCAGGAACCACGTGCCAGTGCGATAGCATGACGCAGCTGGTGTCCGGAGCGACTACGCCGATATTAGGATCACATGAAGCTTTGGAGACTGAAATCAAAAGGCTTCGAGAGCGTCTGCACACCGTCGAGACAGAGAACGCCGCAATGAGCCTTAAACTGAACCAACAACAGTGGGAACTCGAGAATCGACTGGCCGAAATCGAAATGCAGATATGCGGATCCCGGTCGACCAGCAGCTTAGCCGAGGATGAAAACGAAAGGAATCGAGAGAGCATTATTTAACAACAAAATGCGCTGCCTTACCAAATACTGCAAACGTTCGTTCAATATTTTGTGTAATGGCGGCGGCAAATCCGATAAAAGACTTTTAAAAACGATTTATAGTGAATTTTTACTATTATTAAATTGAAAAGATTTTTAGTGAACTGTTCACCGAACTGACTGCCAAATTTTATGTACTTTTCCTTAGACAGCTCTCCAGGGATAAAAATTGCATTGGTCCATCGACCCACTATAAAAATAAATCAATACTACAACAAAATATATCACTTTCTGTAAGTTGGCCTTCATAGTATAGACTCTATTAGAGATAATTTTAAATTAGAAAAGCCGTCCCCAAATTACACATGTAGAAAACAAAGTACTGAAAAGGAATATTATTTAGTAATGTAGGTCTATTCCCAAATATCATTGTGTATATAATGCCAAGAGACAGCTTTTTAAGAAAAATACAGATCACATTACTCTGTAGCAAAAACTATCGTAAATATTTATCATTATGTCTATATTTTCTTCCCATATATTAAAGTAAAACGCTATTGTTTAAGCAACAATTTCAATCCCACTGTTCAGTTTAAACCATTCTGATGATCCTAATCAAATAAAATATCAAAGTAAAATACGATCAACATATATAATTGAATATTGTTCGTAAATTATGCATATTTCTTGAGAGAAACATTCCCATGATCGTAATAAAGAATGAAAATAAAATGCAGTTAACTAAATACTTTGAATTCAAAAATCGGAAAGTACACTAGAAAAAGCTTAATTTGTGCTCAAGTGCTTTATGTTTAATGTAATAACAGCTTCTCTAAAAGCATATTGAATGATAGGCTTGGAAGGATCATCTTCAGACTATTAACAACGATACATTTCGACTGATACAATTAATATCCCGTCAATCTAAATCGATTAAATATACATCTGAATAATTTATTTTTAGTCAGGATTATTCTACATTTATTTTTAGGAAGGAAACTATCAACTACATTTTGTCTAGAAATAATTCCACGACGATCCGAATTTTTTTTTTTTTCAGCTATATCATATTATATAATAAAACCATATGAAAAATAATATGAAAAGTAAGGAGCCTTGAAAAACATTTCAGGGCATATAATTTGTATCCATTCCTTATCTACAATCTCCAATGAATAAAACGCAAATGATGACGACAATTCCGAATTAGAATTATGGCTAAAGTTTAAAAATAAACAAAAAATTTGTATATGATCTGTATTTGTAATCTGTGATCTGGAAGTTTTTATTGTAGAAGTCACTCTCTACAACATATATTATTAAAAAAATAAGAGATACAAATTAGCACAGTCATTCCTTACCTTCGTCAAGCTTATCTCATATGAATTTATAAATTAGAGATTTAGTTCACTCATCGAAAAAACTAGTTTTTGCAAATGTTTGTATCCTAATATTTGAATCAAATCAGTAAAACTCACTAAATTAAGAAAAACAATATATTCCCACGTACCATTGAGAAATAATGTAATGAGGCATGGTGATACATTCTCCTAAAATATATATACTCGTTTATACATTAAGCTGATGTTCATTTTTGTTTTTATTAAATCTTTCTACAATGATCAACGGAAAATATATGTTCCATCTTTAACCAAAACTATATAGTTATATATTATATACAACTCGATAAATCCCAACAAAGTAATTTACACTTTAATAATTTTATTTAATAATAGATTATTGTCTTTAGAAAATTGGTATCAGTACTCTTTTATCTAAATAGGTATTTTGGTAAAAATCTTATCTCCTACATTTATTTTTGTACCATAGTAATCCGTATTATTTCTAAAATTAATTTTTATATGAAATCTTCAAATTTGTTTTCATATAAAGTAACAGAAAGAAGAATTTTTCCTACCTACTATACATATCAAAGAATTTATACTTTACCAAGAATATAAGAAAAGGTAAATTATAAAATGCTTCATGAACATTATAATTGGGGAATAATGAAATAAATTTCATTGAAATTAAGTATTTTTTAACTACTTATGTCATAGCAAATTAAATAATAATTATTTTCACCATAAATATGTTTCAGTTATTTAAAATTGTAAACTATCGAACTTCTTCTAATTTGATTTATAAACTTTAATACTTATTTTGTTTATCAGTATTCAAAATTATGTAATTCATAACCACACAGAGAAAAGTCGTTATTTGATTAAAAAAGCACCTATTTTCAATAGAATATATAAAATGTGTGTAGTAAAATAATAAATGGTGTCTTTTAGTGTATAAAGAAATATATTGTAGCTATTGAAGTATTATTAATTTAAAAAAAATATATGTGAGTTTACTTCAGGGCCAGTTCTAGGATTCTGTCTCTAGGAGAAAATATTAGAAATATAACTTATGGTGGCTCCCACCCTCCTATGCCTTTGCCATTATTGCACTTTTTCTAATACGTTAACCACACAGAGAAAAGGAATTCTTTAATTTAGACAAAAATTTTTTGTTTTAAAAGGCGCCCTTCTTGCAAAGTTAGTAAAATATACATATTAAAACAATAAATTAGTTTCTGCAAACTATTAATACGCACAATATAGCTCCATCGTGTTCCTATTTAACGTCTAAATGTCGATATACTAACATAATTTTTCATCTAAAATAGTGTTAGAATATTTTAAGAGATCTGAATCACTTTTTAACATTATTATATAGTGTGTTTTTGAAAAGATATTCCACCAACAAACTAAATTTTTTAAAGAACATTCTTACATTGTCTCAGATTATGTAATTATATATTATTCCGAGTAATTTTAGACACTGATATGACGTGTTGATTCCGATTCATTTGATCTTCCTTAATCCATGTACATATAGTTCCATATATTTATGTTTAAGAACCTCTTCGATTATTACTCAAAAAATCAAATGGAGAAGGTGTAGAGAATAAGGGAAATGTATAACACCTAGAATGATTAAGAAACCAATCAAATCTAGTCATTTATTATGCAATATCATTAGGTTTTGGAAAATTTAGGCTCAATACTAAATAACAGTATACACACCGTAATAAATATTCTTAACGATAATAAATGCACTAACGAAAGTCATTTCTCAAGGATAATGATGTTATGTAATCTTAAGCAACGATTCTAACTCTATAGTTACATAAATTTTATGAAAATAATTTTTAATAACTTATATTTTAATAACTCGATATTCAAGAGATTCGAAGATTTCGAAATCAGAAAGATAACAATCGTCTTTCATTATTAGAGCAACATCCTGATAGTTGCTCTCCTATATTCATTTCGAGCATCTTATCTAGCTTTATCTTTTTTATAGCTTCATAACTTTAATCGGTGTCTCTTGATTAACCTACCAGCTGTTTTCTAACTAATAGAAGCATCTGTTTCCTTAAGCCTTTGTATCAGCATGACAATAATTACTTTGTATTTCTCTTTTTTGACAAAATTTACAAAGAAACTCGATTTGAAACTTTGAAACTAGTATTTGAGTAGTTCTATCGATTTTTTGTTAATTACGATTTTGAACTAAGAACAATGATACGTTATTAGATAGTATTGCTACAGATTTGTATCTCTAATGGGGTCTATCATGACAGTTCAGTCTACAAATAAGAACTCATGAAATTTATATGCACACACAAATTGTGAATTTGGCCTAAAGTAACTGTAAACTGCAGCAACACCGGCGTACACGCAACAGGCAATCTTTATCCTTAGGGCGAGCATAATTCAATTTAGTGTGATCGTGCACACAGCCCAGTGAGTGAAAACTATATGTTATATTTGTTATGGTGCTTCGATTGATACTCGAATTAATGTGCTAGGTTAAGATGCGATCTGTAAATACATTATAAATGTGTGAAATACAGAAATCTCCATTATCCGTCGCATACTACAATTCATTATCTTCTATTAAGAAATTTATTAATCGATCACATAAACGATAATATTCTTGCCACAGAGACAACGAAAAAAAACTCAATGCCAGTACCACCAGAACAACCTTTTTTATTGTATACTATACGAGATATAATAGTACTAAACAGAGGCACTACTAACATAGTGTGACTACATTATATAACACAACATTAACAAATCTACAGCCACATAGAAATTATACATACAAAAACTTGTTTCAGCAAATGTCCTCATCGACGTAATTCGAAAAGTAACAACGCTACTTCTAATGACATTTGTGTTTCATTAATGTAATTAATGTTATTTTACGTTAGTCATAGTTGTTGTACAATCTCAAAATTTTAGTTGAACTACAGCCATAATACTACTAATCTACAGCCATAGTACTAGCCTAACATTATTAGGTTATGCAATACAACCAACAGCTAAAATTTCATGGCATTCAAATTTCATGCATACCAAGATAAAAAAAAAGACCTAGACAAATACAAGAAACTACGATATGAATGTCGTAAGTTGTTTAAATACATTTTTTAATTATTATATTAACCTTGAAATTTAAATAAAGTATGTTTGTCATTGGCGCATTCGCCATATATTCGAAAACAGTATATTGCACTTACTTTTAGATATTTTAATAAAAAGACTATTTTAAATTATACACAAGTTAGATACTATGTCGGTTATTTACCAAGTCACAAACCAAGTAAATGTCTAAACTTTAAGTGTACCAAATACGAATTAATAATGTGTGTATCATTTAAATAACTAATGCTTACTTTGGTACAGTTTTACATTATTACAAAATTAATACGAAAACATAAATTAAACAGGAATATCATGTTTTATCGTATGCAAAAGTACAAAGAATAATTTTAAAAGTGTATTTGAAATTACAAAATTACCATAGAGAAAGCATTAAATATCGATTTTGAATCATGCCCTGCCA
This sequence comes from Rosalia funebris, assembly GCA_037954035.1. Lineage (NCBI taxonomy): Eukaryota > Metazoa > Arthropoda > Insecta > Coleoptera > Cerambycidae > Rosalia > Rosalia funebris. Next base: position 26,758,795 of record JAZFAV010000011.1, read on the forward strand.
TACCTTTTTAATTACTGTAAATTTTATTCTGATTCAAACAGCTAGGAAACTATGAAAGTTCAACAAGTGTAATTCTATAAGCAATAGTTCCACAATAGTTATTTAAAGAGTATATTGACATGTGTTTCTAACAAATATGAATTTTACTTTAAATGGGATTTATAATTATTGGTCCGCAAATTTTTTTAAATAATAAATAAACACATATTTTCAGATGATAAAAATTAATTAAGCAATCAGCGCTTGTAATTTTTTTACAGTAGAGAATTAGATCGAGTCGAATTTAAGAAATAAGTCCATTTATATTTCTCTAAAGAAATGTATAGGTACCCCATATTCATTTAAATTATTTATATATGCATGTCGACTAAGATAAAAATATTTCAACCTTTATATAGCTTTTTAAATAGAATATATACCCTATCTGTTTACTTAATTCAGGGTACCATCGATATGTATAAGATAATTGGAGGTTCCAGCCCCTTTCTAGGGTATTTACTCATGACAATGACACATGAATCAACTACAGAACTTTAACACCAATTTTCTTTCATTGTTTTATAATAATATCGGTTGGTGTTTCCGAAATTTAATAATCGTAACTGTGCTTCCACCAAAATATTTATAATGCAATTTATAGTGTCTATTATTTAAGTTCCTTAAATAATAGACACTATAAATTGCATTATAAATATATTTACTGCCACAATAGGAGTGTTCTTCAACAATAATATTATTTGGTATCCTTGAACTCTTTTGTAGTGTTTTTATTTCGAACAGAGTATTTGATTGTTTGTTGGGCTCTTTGTTTCACTCTCATGGGGTGCAAAGAGGACATAAATGATTGGTATAAAATATACCGATCACTTATCTTACCAGATTGGAGATGAAAATATCCATATTTTACTAAAATAATTGTCAAAAACAAGCACAAAATGCTTGTAAAGAAAATATATTAAACAAAAAATTATTAAACACTTTTAATACATTCCTATGAAATATAAGATATATTAATTAATTATGGAGTTTATTATACTGTTGTTTACTAAAGGGCGCGACCATTTCAAGGTTAATTGTATGATTAACCATAAAGTTAATTAATTATTGCTTATATGTCAGGGGGACGTAACGAATGTGTTTCATAAAATTTTTACGCAATGGTAATGTTTAAACCAGAACAATTTCTTGTCGTAAAGGCAATTCTGGCAGATATATATCTACACTCTTATATTGTTACTTGCTGTTACTTGTGCAAGATTGCACCTACCCATTGCAACAATTTGTATGAGATAATATCGAATGATTCTTTTGTCTAAGATAGATGGTTAAGCTCCAATAACTAAAATTCTAAATTTTATACTCAAATAAATAGTATAGTTTATCAATTGTTGGCGGCTTAATTATCGATTTTAACAATAACACAGGACGGATAATGAAGGTTTCTGTATATTGTGTACCTTGAAGCAAATATGGGACTACAACCTTATTTGCCGTATTCAATTAATGTAAATTTAAAAACAGATGTATAGTTTCTATGAAAATGGAGTTGTGAGCGAATATGCTCATTGAAACTAAAAAAAATTGAACGAAGCGGCTTTCGCTCTACAGTGGCTAAGTTCGAAGGTCCATGCGCCGACCACCAAAAGCTAGCACTACCCAAACACAAATTTGTTGATACCAAAGTCCAAAATGACAACCTAAAAAACGGCACGTGCGCAGGGACCAAACTTACCCCAGGTTATGCGTTCATTCATCTTTGATCCTCTCTTATTTTTAGTCAGGGCAATGCCAGAGGTATTGTAATACGATTATCCCGACTATAGTCGCCTGTGTATATTGCATTTTGCATTTATAACGAAAAATGGAAGAATAATAGCCTATGTCAAGTAAAACTAACACAGAGACTTCAGCAAATTATTATATATATTATGTACACCTAACCTATTAAATCAAATAATTGTTATTAAACAAAAATACTATGGAACGAATAATATCCTTATCTCTTTTATGTTTCAATTCATAATGAGTTCATAAAACTCTCGCACGAATACTAGACTTTCAAGGTTTTATTTTTGCAATACGTGTTTTTTTTTACTCTACGAATCTTTATTTTAATTTTATTAAGTGAGGTGGATGCAAGGATCTTGTATTTTAAGATATCTGGGATATATATCAACAGGATATTATTTTTTAGATTGACAAGAATTATTAACATTTGCATTGCAAGTACTGATTCGGTCGAAATCCTACTATGGCGTTATATGCAATTTGGCTCCATAATAGAACTTATTTCAAAGCAAAATAAACGTAGTAATAAGTTTATGTAAAAAATATTCATTTTAAATTTTTACAGTAATTAATAGACCCCCAATTTTTCATGTTATAATATCGATATATAAACTTAGGTTTTTTACTACATTTAGAACATTACTAACATAATCAAATTAATGGAATAAGTGTTATTCGTATGTTGTAATATATAGAGCAAATCATTTCAAATCGTATAAATGAAAGATAAAAGGAATGCAATTAAAAAAGGACTCCTAAACCCTTAGATGCCATTTACTACAGAAACTCCGTAATCATGAGAGTAACCGAATTCCCAAGATGATGTAAAATTATCCCCTAATCCTGAACGGGATACAATATTGTAAAAAATCCTTCTCATGTCATTTAAAATAAAATGCAGATATATGACTTTATTTTCATCCTGCCTACGAGAAGTTAATAAAATTATTGGTTGCATCTCACAAAATAGTCAAACAGAGATTTTCTTCTTTTCTTGTATTAAAATAGTACTTATTTTTAATGCTGCTGCCATGAGTTATAGTAAGAATACAAAAAATATACTTACATACAATAGATATAACAAATATATATTTGTCTATCTATCTAATAATACAATAAATATATATTTGAGAGTGTAACAAAATATGTGAATATATCAAAATATTGCTCAATTATATTATTCATTTTAATGGATGTCTTACTGGAACCATATAGTTTTTTATTCACGAAATATCTATTAAAATGCATCAAATTGTGGAAAAATGAATTACATAATATGTAGTACTATTACACAACTAGAAATCAAATAACAGCGCCACAAATATATACGATTTTTCATATGTTGTGTTCTAGCTACAACTCTGTCACGAAATCCGACAAGACCTACATTTCATTGCCATACAATTGGTGATTAAATGTGTTACATATTAGACCATATAATAAACAAAATACATTCAAATTGAACTGCCTACCATTAATATAAATCTTCTGTTATATCTTTGCTTATCAAGAATCGTAACATTCGTATATCAAAAATCGTTTATTTAGATCTATAGACCAAAATATTGTAAGCAGAGTTACTACCTGAAAATAACATGCTGAAAGAAATTATGATAAAATTTTTAGTTATCAACCCTCAAGACACATTGGCTGTTGAATTATTATTGCCCATTTAATTTTGAGACATTATTCGCCTATTTGCATTACCAAATTAGTTATATTAGTTATTATTAGAAATAGTTGTCGCGTTATCAAAAAATATTTTCACATTAATAAAATGTCAAACTTACGGCAGCAAAACTTTCTAAGAATAGTTTTCAATTTAATCACCTGCTACAATTAATTAATATACTAAACAGTTAAACAGTACGAATTAGTTAATAACTTATTTTCAAATACTTAGGTATAATATTTCACGAAAGATTAATGGCCTTTAATACTTTCATACACTTTGAAAAGTACCTAGCATTTTTTTATAGTAACTAATATGAAATTGTCTATCGAAAATACTCATACTGAAGAATATTTGTAGATATTGTACGTAGTATCCCATTACTGCGGAAATCTATCAATATTTTAAAAGAACATGTAGCTACGACATTATCTTATATTGCATTACTATAAATTATGTTATAGCACCATGCGATTACTTTAGAATCAGTCGACACCAAAAAATCTGTCTGTAGTAGTAATAATTTTTTTAAAATAAAAACTAACAGGAAATGAATAATTGAGGATATTTTTTAATTAGTTCCCTAATAGAACAATATTTGTATTATACACTATATATTCTATATAAATATAAAATTCAGAAAATATAAGTTAACCAGTTTCCACTGACAAATTAATATTTTAATGTTTCACATCAACTTTAAGATTATATAAAATGTTGAATATTTACTTGATTTACTTTAAATACTCTGGTATTATATTGACCTCGTATTTAGAAACAGAACTACCACTAACTCCTAATGATACCTGTAAGACATGTGCGGTTGAGAAATAATGGAATGCGACACTTTCGATATGTTCCACTGGAATATGCACTAATGTTAGCGTTAGTTATGGTCCTAGTCAATAGAGAACGCGGTCTCTTTGATACCCAGCAAATTATTATAAATTTAATTCTTTATTGCCTATGTATCAGGGGAAACGAATACAGAAAGTGTCCCATTATACATTATTTCTCAATAGTACTTGCGACAATAATAGTGGGATCAAAAATGACTGCACGCACCAAAAATGAAAGATTTACTGCCATCTTTACCATTATCACCATTTTCTCATTTTATAGACCGTAATATTAGCCAGATAGTATTTTTAGAGAACCCCGTAGGTCCCGCAGAACCCCTGAAAGTTTGCTTCGACAGTGAATTCCGTAGTTGCTAATTTATCCTAGATTTTTAAACTGGAGTTACGGGTTACCTTTGTAACGAAAATAAAAACGACCTGCCTTACAAAAACCATTTACTCATATTTGTATATATATAAAAGCTAATTATAGCCTTTATTTAGGTATTCGAATTTTCGTTAAAGGTAACTTGCTAACGGAATTTAAATCTAAAATCATAACAACCAGTGAGACCAAATACTTTAAGATATTTTACTTGTAAATTGCTTACGATATATTATTCGGGAAAAGTGAAAATTTGTATATTTTCTGTTAATAAGGAAAAAATTTCCATATAAAAGTTTTTAGAATTGGTATAGAAACAAATTTTACGAATATATATACGTTATTAAAACATTTGTTGCTATATTGTTATATAGGTATATTATAATTATTACAATTATTGTATTAATTGTATGTAATTATTATTTTGTAGCACTGAAGGTCATATTGAATTTTATAATACTTTTTTCCGACTCATATCATAACATTTAATTAAATAATGCACGTATTATTTTGTTGTGCAGACAAGCACAATGAGAAAAATGCAATTTATATCCTCTAGCTGAACCGATTTACAATTTACCAGCAATTTTGTCATTGTTATAATTAATTATTGATATAATTCCTATTAATAAAAAATTACTTCGTAACATGTTTTTTATTGATGTTCCTTTATGCATCGAATAAAAAAAAGTCCACAATTCTTTCTAACACATACATACCTCTATGCACTTTATTTTAAACACCACAGTTCAGTTTTGCATAAAATGGTAAAAATATACTTGTTACATATAATTTTCATTTTATTTGAAATTATTTTATTTTATTATTACATAATTATATAACTTGCCATTGGCTATTTAGCCAATAGTAACACGATGACGCCCATTTATCAAAAATATTACTTTTAGTTGTTAAAAAATTATCGCCCCATAACAGTAATAAGTATATAAAATCATTAAATAGTAAAATGATATATGCTTCCTACATAAATAAGTATAATATAATTACAGTGATAATAGGACTGTCCAGGGAAATCTACAGAAAGTGCAGTTTTATTATTTTTCTGAATGCATATATGATTGCATAGACAATAAGTTCATTTGAGCTTTTTTATTTATCCAAAGCATTTGACTGTATTAATTTTGATTTTATTTGTAGGAAGTCATTAGTATGCCATAAGTTTTAAAGGAAATCTTAGATAAAGTCATATCTTGAACTTTATTAATGATCTACCAACACATACGGCTGCTATTTCTATTATCCTTTACCTGAATGATGTCACATTAGATATTAATGATAACACCTTGGCTGACCTCAAAAATAAATATCATACAGTTTCTACCCAACTCACTTCCAATTATTAGGAAGAGAAAATTAGTTTTTGGCACTAATAAAATAATTGCTATGGTTTTTCAGAATAAAAAAGTATTGATGATAACAATACAAATATTAATTTCTACTAAATTTTTGAGCATCAACATTGATAATGATATGACCTGTGAAACTCATTGACCAGATATGCCACGAAGTTAGTAGCGGTTATTTTGTATTATTTCACTTAAAATATTCAGTTGATATAAAAAGTTTAATCAGCATCTATAGTTTATTACTATCACAACGTAACTTCATAGGGACATATGAATACTACAAATACTATATGAAAAGAGGAACATACGAATATTTTCTTCAATCAAACGAACTGAATCTTGTTTCTGTGAGTATAAAATACCAACATTTTGTATGTATTACAGTATATCATCTATTAAGAAACATACAATAGTTTAAAACTAATTCACAAAACCATTGCTATGATATAGCTGGTTTTGTGAACTAGTTTTAAACTCAGCTCTCTCATAAAATTGATTAAATATCAGTCATCCCTATGTGAAACTACTTTGTCTTATTCAGCATGTAAGCAAGTTAATCATTTGTTTAGATCCTGATCCATTTATTTAAAAAAGGGCCAACTAGGTATGAAAAAAGGTATATTGAAATGAGCATTTGGTGTCACTACTCTAAATTCATTTAATGATAATGAGACTATATTAAATTACGTACAAGAACTTGCTAATTGCAAACTTAAAACCTTCCTCTCTTCAACCCCTATGAAAACACTCCCAACTTCTTTTCAAGCGCACCACTACTTTTTTTACTGAAAAGAAATCCCCGCTTCATTTTAGACATAGATGTATAACACATTTAATATTTTTAATTACATCTTTCCATAAGAAAAAACAGTATTCTTAAATAAATATTGGTAGTGTTGTTCCAAAACGTCACGTACCTTTACCTCAATGTACCTTTTCGTATTCCCTGAAACTTAATTTCATCATAAATAATATTAGTGTTCCATATTTTAAGTTACTAATAGTTTCCTGGTACATGCAACTCGAAACATAGCTGGTGGTATATGTAGACAAGTCTCACGAACTATATCTTTCAAGTTGTTCAAATTCAAAAGTTGAGTATGATACACGAGATGTTTGGGATACCCCATATAAAGAAATCTATTGGCATAAGGTCTGTGGGCCTTACGGCAATTAACCGAACCCCTATTGTCAATTTATCTATCTTGAAATGTTTTATTTAAACGCTCTGTAACAATTTATGTATTAAGGCAAGGAGCACCATCTTGCCAAGTTTCGGAAAAGTATTTATAAGAAAATATCTGTCGTCTTTGTGCTGTTAAAGTACTTTTATCAAAATATGACCCCATTAAATGACTTAAATAATATATGCCAAACATTTATATCCCAAACTATTTGAAACTGTGTATTTGCTGAATCTAATGAAAATTTTCATTTGACCAATAAATGTCATTTTAATTATTGATAGTATTATATAATATATTATATTATATGGGAGCGAATCTCATCAGTACACACTCCAACAAATTTGATCTAAACCTGCTGAACCCTCCTACATAGGAAGCATTCTTGGTATAACCAAGCTTCTTCATAGATCAGCATCCTCATCTACACTAAGTTACATTATGTATTACAATTAAGTCACAAAAACCAATCACAAAATAATTCTACTAAAAACCAGTCATAAATGATTCTAACTAAAACACAAAACTGAATAATTTTATATTCACTGTATATTCCTGCCATACAAAGAAAGACTCGATACATGATAAATGCTTAAATGATTTTTTGTTGTATTTAGATGCACATCAGAAGCAATCCCAGATTATGGAATATTTAGCTAGTTACATTTTACGTAATACCAATTTTTAGTACTTATATTGTTTCATAATTAATCTATTATAAATTAAATTATTTAATTAAACACAATTCATTTCAAAATGATTTGGTCACTTGGAAGGAGATGTGTACTTATGTGTTATACTTCTGCGTTCACAAAAAAGCGTGGAGATTCATATTCAGTAAAAATCTTAAACAAAATGGGGGCGGTTTCTTAAGGGTTGAAAGAAAGTTTTAAATTTACAATCAACAAGGTTTCTCTACACAAGTTGAAAGTTTTTGGTTTATGGTTTTTTCTTTTCAAATAAACGGGATATTGACTGAAGATATTCTGGGACACCCTGTATAACAAAATGTAATTTAATAGTTACGATTACGGTAATACAAAATTCAAATATTTTGCTTTATTTTGCAATGAACTGTTGCACTGAAATTTAGTTTGTAAATTAAAATGAAATAAAGTAAAATGTTTAATATACATTTTAACGAGACTAACGACAGAGATTAACAAGAACTATGGTTTACTGCAATATAATAAATATAAACTTCGTTTTAATAACATAAAACCTTTGCATGTGCTTAAATTATAATCATAAATAATACAAAATTATGTACATTTTTGTTACAAAATTTATTACATAACAAAAAATGTTTACACATTTTAGCGAACAAGCCACAAATGAAGTATTAACGCTTACCTTTTAAAATTAAAATTTGACGATAGTAACTAATGAGGTTTATAATTAGGGCAATACAATTTATTCTGTAATACGAGAACTATTTTTATCTATAGAGTATGCATTAAAAAATCTATTTTAACAGTATTTGCATCTGCACTCAGTCTTATCCGCATTCTTCAAGCCCCAATCAGCTACTACCTCTACAAGAACTAATAAAATTTGGTGAATATGTAACAAAAATGGATGATAATCTAGACAAATAGAGTTAAATTACTTTTCAGCCTTCTCAGGTTTCTTATTTCTAGCTATGTGACTTAGCAATTTGTGTCCAGTCAAAAATGTCCACCCGCCTATTGGTAGCAGCCAGGCGCAAGTTGTAAACATGTCCAGCTTCAACCAGAACAAAGTATATAACCCTAAAATCGCCCCGAACCCTAAATGAAAGGGCAGAGAAAGTGGCGTAAAATTGCCAAAATTTATTCCAATTTTAGCCCAGAGAATCAACAGAATTAAAAAGGGAGCAGCAGTTAAAGCGGTGAAAAATAGAGAAACAGTCTCAGCTGGGCGTTTCTCTGCTGGTCTAAATAGATGCTGGATTTCAGGTTTGGGTCCACGTGCAATCTTCACGCTAGGAGATTCCGTTGCACCCAGATTTACATCAATAGCTCCCAGCTTCCAGCGAGTTGGATTTGTGATGATGGAGTCACCTAATATAAGTTCCATATCAAAACTGTCTGTATATGATAATTTTGCAGCTAAGTTTACTTCTTCCTTGTATATCTTATTACTATCCTGCTCCAATAAAAAGAAAATTTCCTTCTTGTCAGTATATAACCTAAGAAAAGCCTGATGGACAGTTCTAGAAATGGATAATTTAACTATCAAATGTTGACTTGAATCCGCCTGCAATTTTGACTGCAGGGGTGAAGGATGTGTGAGTCTGGTAAGTTTAGGTATAGAACTTCCATCTGCATCACTTAGTCCAATTTCTAGATAATTAACTTCTATGGGACCCAAAACTCTAGCAGTGAAGATGGAGGAGTGACTTCCTGCATTGAGGGCAATGCGATAGTATCCAGGCTCTAAGCGTAAATTCAAAAGAAATTCATTTGCTGTATTACCAGGTGCTAAGGGTTGTTTAGCTAAAACAACAACATCATCAGATATTCTTGTTGCCGACTGTGCTACGACTGGATCAGGTATCGGTTTGAGTGGTTGACCAAAAATGTTACTAACTTGTACGCGAAGTTGAGGGTTATCTACAGTTACTTGTGAGGATTCGATTATGGAGATGCTGACAGGTGAAACGGTACTTTTAGATAGGGCCAATGCAGCCTCCAGAAGGGCATGAACACCCTTCGGGGTTTGTACAGTTTTCCTTGTTAATAAATAATTTGCTAATTTATCTGCCTGAATCTGTGTAAATGGACTGGCTCCTGGTAAACGAAGTAAACCGGTAATTAACAATGATGTTGTAGTAAGCCCCCCTTCCCACTGCAGTAATTTACCATCTATTTCATCAGCTTGTACTACAATATCTTCAACACGGTCAAGTGCAAATTTCCCAGCATTTCCTAATAAGGATGCCACATGAAGGGCATGTCCAATACTAAGTAAACTGTCATCCTCTTTTATCTTTGATTCAACAAGTTGTGCAACTTTTGCAGGATTGGCAATTGACGAATTAATGTGTACTAAAATTTCTGCAGCATATCGAATATCAGCAATTGAAGACTTCTCATCACTTAATATTGACTGACAATTCTAAAAAAATATATAATCTGTAAATAAAAACATAATATATGGAATACAGTGTCAAATAAACTTATAAATGTACCAAATATAATATTTCGACATTCGTTGAAAACTGGTCCCTTGTTTTTATTGCTGCATTGAAGGTTCCAGATTCCCTTTCCCTACATAGGTGAAACAATTTTTTTATAGCCCATAACATTATCACCAATAATAAATACTCAACACTTAATGAAAAATAAAAAAGTTGATATGATTGATGAATTTTGAATGAAAAATTTTAATTTTAATTGATGAAAATAATGCCTATTTCTGTGGTTGGAGAAAAACATAGACAAAAACAAATATAATTTTGTTAATATCTTTACGCGTGATATAAATTCATTCATTTTTTACCAAGTGCAACAAATAATTCAATGGATCGCTAAAAAATTATATACGTATAATGTACGGATTCTTATTTACCTTAATCGTAACATCTGTGTATAATCTTCCCTCACAGCCTAATATAGACCAAGTATTGAATGCGTTAAAAGCTGCATCTAAAGCCACAGTTGGCTTATAATGATTCTTAATATGAGAACAATGATCCAAAACGAAAACTTTAATAATAGGTTCATTTAAAATTTTAAAACCCCTCGCTGCATAATATGACTTTGAAATATCATCCTGCTCTATCGCAAATCCTTTAACCAATGTATGAAGAAACTTCTTTTTATCTGATAAACTAATATAACCTCCTATGCTTGCTTGCACTGTGAGAGCTAACAGCTCAAAAGCGAAAAATCCTGAAAGCACAATTATAAAACTGAAATAATGCCCATAATATTTCTTCAAGACTGCTCACCTAACAGAATTTTTAAAGAAATATGCATTTTGAATTATTACAAGACCCACCGGCACATTACAAATCTGACACGTATAGATATTTTTCATTAAAACATGCGCAATGTAATGTATACGACTCGATCCAAGTCAGAGAAAATTTAAAAGTCACATGGAGACGTAGATGACACGCTGCAAGTATACATTGGGCCGACTCTTACAACTTCACTGGTACACTTTTTACACTACATAAACATAATTTTCAGATTAGAAAGTAACCAATTACAACAAATTCTAAAGTAGATCTGCATTGAGGTACAAATGAACAGAATATGACTCAATTGATTATTTCATGATAGTGCAAATCCATTCAAGAAAACATAATTTTTGAATACTTTATGCATATAGAATTTCTAGAAATATGAGACAGAAATATGTAGATTGTATTGTGTAATTAATAATTATAAACTAAAATCATAGTATCTATCTTGGGCGAAACTAGTGAAAATTAAAGCTAGTGAAAGTATTACTGTATCCATTAAAAAGCTGCACGTCACTCGTTTTGAAGCAAAGTCTGCTGTATTTTTTTAGAGCAATTAGGAAAATAAAAGAAATTTTGTTTTAGACATTTTATTTTTGTTGTTGGAATGAAAAACTATAAATACTTTATCACAGAGTATTACCACTTGATAAATTGATTTAAAATTTAATTTTTAACTGTACGTTCTAAATAGCAATCTGCAGGGCATTGTTTTTTTATTCTGCGCTGTACGAAGACTAGAGAACACTCTCTAGTCTTCTTGCTGCGCTGTATGTAGTGGCATCGAATTCTTATAGGTATAATTTCGAGAGTAACATTCACAGAATTTAAAGGAAAAATTCTGTGACAACATATTTATTCTACATTCAGTATAGTATACTCTGTGAGTCTGTGCTCAAAGTTTTTTAATATTTTTAGTGAGGTACACGTAAATACTTGGTTTTTGGTTTACTCATTTAATTAAAGTATTTAGCAAATATGTTCTTAAACTACGAATTTAAATAATAAGGTTTATGATTTATGTTAAAAAAAAGTTAACTCCATCAAAATGAGTGAAAATAATTCTCCAAGAAAAGGCGAAGTTGGCCAAGGCAATACAGTTGCCCCTGTTCCACAGCCTCCTCCTGGTCAGAGTTGGGTCCAGTTTGATGAAGACTCGAGTGGAAATAAAGATTCACCAGCAGTTATTTCAACGGAGAGTGTACATGTTAATTTAGAACGGAGTATCAGCAAGTCAACAGATAGTAACAACGTTGCTATTCTAGACCCTAAACCTTTAAGAAATGTAGAATTGCCTATTGCTACTGTTGAGCCCATAAGGCAAGGTTTTTGTAAGTTTTAATACTTTACTATTAAGTTTGGGCCTTTGTTTTTGAAGCTATCTGTATTTGTAGCAAATGGAGATATTATTGTTACTTTGCTACCTGTTAATACTCGTTTTCCATGGGTAACTCCTGCACAATTCCGTCCAGAACTAGTGCCTGAAGAATTAATGGCTCAAGGCCTTACAGTGAGTAAATAATAGTTATATAATGATTTGAATTTTAGTGTAAATAAACATAATTTGTTTAATTCAGAGTTTATGGCTATAACAGGTTTACTTATAAATTCAGGATTATTAATGATAATAATGTAAACAATAATATATATGGCACCTTTATTTATTAAATCTATAGAAGTATTAAGATTACCCAGCAAACTTAATAATTAGTTGAATAAATATTTTGTGATTGATAAAGCAATGGTGAAATCAGGAGAAATCTTCTTGTAGCAGCATAAAGATCTCTCATACTATTACCTTAGAATGCAAGTAGATGTAATTTTTATATTAAACATATATAGAACAATTTTTTTAATAACCACACAGAAAATTATGTTTTTTAAAGTAAACAAAAAAAAATATAGATCTTTTAAAATACTTTTGTATATGATTTACCTTATAAATATTATGAAATTGTTTACAATATAGTTGAGATATCAATCAATCAAAAAAGATATTTTAATATTTTAAACTCGTAACATTCATAATTAAAAGATAATAAATATAATAAGCAGGTAACCATTTAAATTTCATTCACAATGATAACACTCCTAAGTCATACTAATTACTTTCCATAAAGGAATGCTACACTATAGAACTAACAAATGATTAATACTGAATGGTTTTATACCTATATATATTATGTATGTGTGTACATTACCGATAAATTTATTGCTGATAATATTTGTTTTATTTTGTTTGAATAGGTTTAAATATATTTCAAATATACTTATATATAAAATTTAAAATAAAAATTATTGTAAAAATTTGTTTTTTAAAATCTGGGAGGTGTATGTTTAATAGAGGTTAAAGTTTTGATAACTATATTATACCTTATTACATATAAATCTACAGTGCCTTCTGCCTTCACAGGAGATACCTTAACCAGAAATAATTTATAAACGATAAAAAAACCAAAAAATATATTAATATAACGTTATGAGGAAATACCTATAATAATTTATTTAAATAATAATTTTGTTCCTTTTAGGCAGGTAAACTAATATGAATTTTCTAAATTTGTGATTTCATATTATATATTAAATATAACTATATATTATAATAGTTAAATTTTTGATGGTCCATTGTATAGCTGATAGTGATAGCATATAACTGATTATTTTAAAATTGGAAAAGATAACTACGGATCTAAATACATTATTTAAATCCATCCATAAATTTTACAAAATTCAGTAATAATAAATTATATGTATATGTATGTATTTGTTTCTATTAAAAAAAACTATTAATAAATATAAATACATAAACAATACAAATTTAACGATTACAATTTAAGTATGAGAAATTTCAAAGGTGTTTTATTATTCTAATGATAATTGAAATTGCATAATAAAAGTTAACACAAAGGAAAACCATTTATTTACTATTTATGTTTATGTTTTAGTCATCGTGGAATGGTTAGATAAAAAATCACCACAAGCTTACTCTAGTTAGCTATTTGCTACAATTTTTAAATAAAAATTATTTTCACCTTAATATTACTTTTGCATTGTTTTTTTTTTTGCTTAATTCTGGATCATTACTAAATATAATCAATATTTAAATGATAAAAAATACCTCTTTAATGTATAAAATATTTATATACTATTTTTAATTACCGAAAATTATCTGTTTTATTACTTATTATACTCCGTTATATACATCTTATAATAAACAGAATTTAGCTGACCTGCTTACTGTAAAACTCAACTAGATATACACAACATTTTATTTTTTACCACCAGTTCCTATATTTTCAATAATTCATACACTACGTCTACATAAACTGTTGTATTTATCAAATTTCTTGTATATTTTAGTTAACCGTAGAAGAGTATGTCCAAGCCATGGAATTATTAGTAAATGATGTTCGATTCTCCTTATACAACGTGTGCTATAAAAGAATACTTGTTGTATGGATAACTTTGGCATTCCTAATCTTGCTAGGGTTATTATTTTCTGGCCTGGCGGGCCTAACCCTTTTTGGCTTAGGCATTGGCTGGTTACTTTTAAATGCAGCTGCAATTTTTCTATCAATGTACTTAAAATTCAGATTACAAAGAAATCTGGAGAGATGTTTGGCCCATGTAAATAAGCAACTGTTGAGACATAAAATTGTGATAGCTCTTGATGACCGAGGTAAAATCAGTTGTCACAAAGTGAACTTGTGCTTCCTCTACATGGATTCGGCTCCGTGTATAGCACATTTACAGTCGAGTATCGAGCAACAAGAAAGGGACCCGGCAAGTGGTTGGGAACAACGGATGGATATTACTTCACATGATATTGTTATACAAGGCAGCAGAACTACAAGACTGTCCAGAAAACAGGTAAGTCATGTTTTAAGATTACTTGTTTAGTTAATAAGGTTAACAATTCAGGTTGAAGTATAAAGACAAGTATACGAAACTTGTTTACTGAAATTTGTAATTAATAATTAATGAACATTTACAATTATCTTCTTTTTTATGCAGACTTTTTCCATTAACATTATTCAGTTTGTTGAAACGGTTGACGTTTATTTATTAAAACATTCATAAGTCTAGAATTCATTTGTTCATTTGTTTTTACCTATTGTTGATTTTAGAATTTTGAAATCTAAAAAAAAGTTAATTAGGACTACATAGGAGTTAGTAGATAAATTTGAGTTAGAGCTAGAGTTACCACTTCTAGGCCCCTAAGAGGAAAACTTTAGAGTTTTGAATAGAATTAATAATGTAGGATAATAGAATCTGCCTACAATTATCATTATTTGATTTCATTGGATAATTTGTTGTCTTCGTACTTTTTCCATAAAATATCTAATAAACTAAAAACCTAGCAGTGTTAGTGTCAGTAATATTAATTTAAAAAAAAAGAAATTAGCATGTTTTTGTTAATGTAAATTATGATGGAGTGGTTTACGCATTTATTAATGCATGCTGTATAATATGCTTTCTTAATATTAGTTATAAATATAAAACATTGTTTGTACTTTATTACCATAACACTTTGTATTAGGTTTTATTGTGGACTTTTAACCGTTTACTTGTAATACACTTACATAATTATAAATTTCTCTAGTAATGAATGGATAGTTGCCAATGTAATAAAATTGAATGTAGTAAATGACTTGACATTAATAGAATTTATATAGGACCGAAATGTTAGTTCATTAATTAACATTTTGATGTACACATATTCTGGTGTAGAGATCTTAATTTGTTTCAATGCAGGCCAGCTTGATTTACTTAAAGATGATAGGAATAGAAATTTTAGAGTTTTGTGAAATTGCTTGGAAGTTTTTTCGGTATTTATAAACAAAATAATATGAATCTGTTCCCAGTGAATTGTCGTTAAAGGAGCTATGTTTAAAAAAAAAAGTCTCATACAAAGAGTATGTGAATGGAACTGTGATATGATCTGCGCCACAGTTCAACACATGATAAGGAGCAAGTGCAACTAGTACGAAATTGAAAGATAAAAACACCAATTAGTGTATATTTGTGATTTTTTGAAAACAAAACATGATGTGTATAAATTTTATTACTTACTTTTGAGTCGCACTACGTAATATTCTCTTGTATTTCTTTTTTGGTGTTTATTACAATGTATACTTAGATTATATAGAAATATATTTTTTTGAACTGGGATATGCTCTTTTTATTTTATGTAATTACACAAGATTCAGTTATATGAGACACAATTTTGCACAAGGCATTTCAGAAAATCGATAAAAATAATTTAAACTTATAAATAGTAAATAAAAAATCTCAAAACTTTACCTCTCTAATAATAAATTTCCTCATGTCATGCTACAGAGTGGAGAATCAATTTTTATAATTTAAGTAAATGAAGCATTTGTTGATGAAACTGATAAAAACGAATACATACCACAATTAACCCACCTTCCAAAACAGAATATATTTGATTATTATTATTATAGAATTATAATGTTTAATTATGTAATATATTATAGATATGTTATATGTTTATATTATAAAATTATAATGTTTAATATTTATAAAAGTGTACTTAATAATATGCCTTAGAAAAGTCAAAAAAGATCTTCTACTCGCTTACTCTTCAATTCAAAGAAGGGGACAATTCATGGATTCAATCAATAGCCTTACATGTCATTCGCCAGACAAAAAATATGTTTTGAATATTTCACAATTAAGTAATAATATATGCCTTTGACAAATATTATAATGAGATATTTTCTCATTAGACAATATGTTCCCCAAAAATATGGGCAGTAATGAATATGGGAGTTAATTATGCTTTTACTCGGTGGAGACCCCAAATATTTTGAGACCAAGAGCATAATTGATAGAATTGAATCATTATTGTTTATAATTCAGATAAATGTATCACAATTATTCTCAATAGTACAATATCAATTAACATTACATACAAGATATTGTGGAAAATAATATTTAACTATATTTTTTATAAAAATATGCAAGTAAACTAATGTAAAAAATTATACAAGTTTTCAATACAATGAAAATCATTCGTCACATATGTACATGATTATAGTTTTTTGGATGGTCAAGATTGTAGTCGTATGCCATACTTACACGTATGAAACTCGTTCTCTACCAAAAATTTATATTGTGAGTATTTAGAGAGAATAAGAAGGTACAAATTGATATTTTATATGTTCACAACAATATATGGGATTTATAAAAACCTCAATTTGAATCATTATTGGGATCATTTCCTCATATCCAAAATACCATATCAAAATACTATCTGGATTAATACGCATCCGAATGAAAGCCTTTGTAAATCATTTGAATGCATTCTTGACCTGTCTTTACCCAGTTTACTTCAATTGGGTTGAGTTCACTGATAACATATTAAAAGTATTAAATGAGCTTTAATTTATTCTTGGTATTACAGTGAAAATTGTTTTTCATTTAAGAATGACTGGTATATACAAATTATTGTATAAAAAAACCACTTAATTTAAACAATATATATGTGATGTGTTACATAAATCATTCTTCAAGATTTGTTGAATTGTAAGTTACATAAATAATCTCGAAATTTGGCATGTTAGTCACGTACTGTGTTAATCTCTAAATATCTAGGTGAAACTAATGAAGTAGGAACTGTGCTTATTAAACTAGAAACCGTAGTTCTTTCCTGTATTTCTTTGTTGATTGTTGGTGTCCTATATTTTGATTAATCATACTTATATTTATTTAATTATTTTTCCATAACATCCATTAGGTTCACATTAGAGCTATCATTTTTTAATGGTGTATTTAAGTTTAGTTACTTAAACTATTATATTGAAAGAATGACGTATTTAAATGGTATTATAACTTCTTTGAATTATGATATCTTTAAAACCTTCGTCTTTATATTGAAAACTACTTTATTTATTTAAAATCGTTAAACAACATGTGTCCATGTCAGGTATACAGGGAGATCCAAGATGATTGAATGATGCTGGTAATGATGTTTTATTTAATTTATTATGATTCAATATAACTAACATCCATTTTTACACATTATATTCTTTGGATAATTTCCTTTTTTCTGTTTTATTCTTTTTGTCTGCCGTCTTCACTTAAACATTCCTTTTTTGAGATTAATCAATATTTTGCTCGCCTTTATATAAGGTAATCAATCCATCTACTTGAATCTCTCTATATACCTACTCTTAAATATTCTTCTCTTCCTTTAGCCACTCCATTACTTTTATATTATATATCCATATTACTGCCTTACCCTACAGTTATTTTAACTTTTTTCCTCATAGGGTCGTGCAGAGCAGTTGTTCTTACGTTACTTACAAAGGTGGGGTAAAGATTTTCTGAGGAGACGATTAGATTGGACATTGGATGAAATGTTGGGTAACCCTTCTAACCCACGTCACATTACTTCTGCGCTTTGTCCTTGTCAATATGTGGAAGAAATTCTCACAAACAAACCACCCAGGACAGATAATATGAGAGATTGCTGTCCTGCTTGGTCAAGATTGATGACTCGCATGGGCGTTTATTAAGTAATTTTTCTTTTTTCTCTTATCACTTTCATTTTATGAGTTCCTCATTACTTTACCATGTAGATGTTTTGTTTTGAGATGATGTATACCATCAGGGCCTAATATCAGGGTTAAAAATATGAAAAAAGAAGTATTGGACCTACTTATATTACATCTCAGAAAAAACATCTGAATTGCAGTGGTATATGCATAAATGATAAAGTGGATTCCAGAAGATCACATGACGATTAAAAGATGACTTTTATGATTTGACAGATGCCTGAATAGAACCTGTAAACACATATTCCTTATTTTAAAGGAGCGTCGATCAAACTAGGGGCGATTCGTGGTCAAAAATGTTGCTCGAAGTGTATTGAAAAATGATTTCTCTACTTAGTCAACAAAATATGTCATATGTAATCTTCACGGCATATAACTTAAATACATGAGATTGGCAATATTTTATTTTGCTGAAACATAACCAATTTCAGTAATTTATAACCAGTCAAAATATGATTTTGGCATGTAGAATAGGAGTATTATTTTATTGTTCAGGATAAATTTTTAAGTACACCTCCCATTGCCATAAAATGTGTCGATCTGAAAATAACTGACACTGCCAACAAATTAATTTATTTCGTTCTGTACTCCCCATCAATCATTTTATATACACACTTTCTAAAATTATTGGTTATTAAAGCAATATTACTTAAATCAAAGCACAGGATAAATAAGTCCTTGATATACATAATTTATCATCAGATAAAAGTTAATCAAACAGAAATTGTGATAGAACATCTAGTCGTTGCAGTTTTTTTTTTTTTTGTTTTAATAAAGCTGGCAAAACAAATAAAATCTCAATTTTTGACAACTATAGGGTGTAAGAACATCCAGTTTTCACAACTACGTAATATTGTATTAAAAGATGCTACAAATTGCATTACTCTTTTACCTCTAGAAATGTTAGATGACTATGTTTTTAAATCCTGCGATCCTGAAACTAATATAAGAAGGTTTGCCTTTTATTTATTCCTATTCTCATTAGAATTCCCAACCGCTCGTTTTTTCCATTAGTGCTACACTGGAAAAACGCGAATACGTATATAAATGTAGCACTATATTTAAATACATAATACTGATTCTTTGATTGTTTTGTCCGGTTCGATATTTCATCAATGAAATTAAATAACGGATATAATTGTAGATACTATAATTGTGATTATAAGTAAATAAAACTGTATATTCAAACAAGAGACCAAGTAAAAATAATTTATGTTTTCTGTCTCTTGTTATATTGATGAGGCAAATGCCTCACCTACGAGTATGTACCCTGATGAGCCTTCGCTGGAAATAACTTAAATAACACCAACCTTAACCATTGACAAATAACACTAGATCGTTAAATTATTTTTACATCATCTGTTGATTGTCATCTGATCTCATGGAATCAATCCACTATAATTACCGCAATTTTTAAGGTAGAAGTAGATAAGCCATGAGAGTATCAGACCAAAATCCCATGTATTTTCTTATGGAGGTCCATTCTGGTCATTTTTGTACCACACCGACGGCCCCGGTAGGCTCCACCTGACAAATCCAACAGAAGTTCCGCCCCGACGCCCCCCACCCATGCGCCCGAGTTTTTTTTAAATGGTATTGAAATTCCCGACAACGCCAACACTTAGGATTTACTAGCAGTGCCAATATCTGTTGAATTTACCTGCCGGAGCGTCGAGGCGGAACATCTGTTGGATTTGCCAGCTGCAGCCTACCGGGGTCGTCGGTGTGGTACAAAAATAACCAGAATGGACCTCCATAAGAAAATACATGGGATTTTGGTCTGATACTCTCGTAGCTTATCTACTGGTAGGAACAAGGTATGGTAGGGGTAAGAATTTAATGCCACAGGATATTAAAGTCACCGCATATATAATTAACGGAATTATATTATTACAAAGGCTTGATATTTCAATTCCCAACATATTCTATTTTTTTTTTTTTTTTTTATTTCATTACTGTCACGACTAGTTTGTAGGTTTTAATTTTAATAGCCCATGACTTGCATGTGTTGAATTTTTGCCTCTACTGTAAGTGCCTACTGTATACCTGTAGTGCCTTATTACCTACTGTACAGTGTGAATGTAAATATCAAAACTAATTAATCCAAGTTAAGGGCAGTTAAAACAAAATTTTTTTCAGTCTACTTATTTGTGAGATTGAGTTATATTTTTTATTAATGTTTATCAGCCAATTATTCGTAAATGGTTATTATGGTTCCAAACACACAATTTAATAATTAGTCTGGAAGCAATAAACTTATGCCTAAGCTAAGAATTATTTAAACCTCTATAAATATTTTTAACTCACTTTTAGCTGACAATATTTCCAAATGATAAGACATATTGTTTTCATCATTAAAATCTACCAATTATAAGAGAAACAGCTTTTTAGTAACTATTTTTCAGTACAGAGAAAGAGTATAATCAGAGGTTAAATAATAATTCTTAAGTTAATGTATAAGTAATTTTGTAGTGTTGTATTTACTGTTATGTAGTTTTCATGAATTTTAAGAGTAATTTCATTACTACTATTAAGCTACATATTATGTTAAGCATTGGCAAAGGACCAATTATCAATGCTATTCCTTATTAGTGATAGTTCTTACGAAAACCGATCAGGCACCTATTTTAACATTAGTGAGAATCGAAATCTAGAGAAACATACAGTCCAACCTCAGTCATGTGTAAATGCAAAACAAGCAAAGCTTTGTATTCTGATTGCTGATATACTTCATCCTTGACTCCTCACTCTTCAGAACAGGCAACAAAGTTCTTGCAATTATACCTGCTTTGATGGTATTGACTACCTGCTCTTCTAAATATCTGGTCTAAATGTAATATAATAATAAAAACGACATTAAGGTATAATACGATTTTGTAAATATTTTTCTCTTCTGAAATTTTAGAAAATTTATAAAAATTGCTTTTGCACTAAGTAGTTGATAATTGCACAAAATGCCACACTTATTTACAATAAAATTTTACTAGTACATATTTAATGATTACACATTTAAGTGATAGTAAATTCATTTATATTTACAGGAAAGAGCAACATTACTTTACTTACGTTATATATCACGTTGGGGAAGAGATAGAGTTAGGGGTCATTTAGTAAGTCCCCCTGCAGCAGGTGGACGACATTGCTCTTCTATAACCTGCCCATGCCAGTTTATCGAAGAACATCTGCACTGTAAACCATCAGGCAAGTTGTCGTTTAAATCTTTTTTCTCAATACCAGAACAGCCTAACGACACCAGCTTATGTAGAATTCAATGACGATAGATTTTAGGTTACGATCATTCAGAGTACCAGTTTTTCATGGCTGACTAGGAAAGTTATCCACATTAACGAACATCTATGTTACTAACACAACACGGAGGAACTGGTACTAACTCAGTTTTACAAAATTTGGTAGCGGTTCCTTGTCTTTTATTTATTTTAACGAATTTCTTTTCTTGTTATGTTTCACCCTTCCCTGTTATTAACCTAGTTATAATCCCTTTGTTGTTGAAAAAGTCTCACTGTTCGAATTGAAGTCAGTAGTTTCAAACCATTTATGGTATTTATGTATACTACATAGCGTCTCATACAGGGTGTGCCATTATTAATAACGTAAGGCTTAGGTGTAAGCTTCTGAACCAAAAATAGACCCAAAAGGCTAATATACCCCAGTAAGATATTGTCACTGTTCAAAGTAATGTTAAAAATTAGAAGAAGCAAAGACATAGGTATGTAATATTTTTTACTTATTGGTAAAGTAATCTAGAGACAAATAAGTCTATAATATTTTCTACATAAACTTAACAGAACTTTTTAATAAACATAATAAAACTTTATTTAAAAAAAAAACACATTTCAGAGTGGAGTGGAATATCACATCCTCTTTGAAATGAAAGCATTTTAACATTTTGTCACAAACTTAAAACTTATTTTATCAATTTTATATGGAGGTATCTGCAACAATATTATTCATACTATATACTGGTGTAGCAGACTGGGTCCTGTATTAGAGGTGTCATTGTATACTTGGGTTCAAGACCCAGTGGAGAGAATTTGACACCTTTCCCTGAGCATATGTTCAGTTGATTTTCGTGTCTCTAAAATTTAAAAAAAATAATTTTTAGGATTTTAATACTAGACGAATGAAAATATCTAAATGTTTCCATCAACAAAATTACATTCTACTTTTGCCATTTTATATATTTCTTTGTGCATTAGGAATTTTTTTGTAATATTACGAATTTTGACTGTCAAAAGGTTGAAGCATAATTTATATTTTTTGCACTTATTATGTACACTTTCCGTGACTTTTTAGTAATAGCCTTATTCTCTCGTACACTAGGCACAGAAATTAAGGGATGTAAAAAAATCCTAAATTTTTAGGTGATTTTCAAAGAGCCTGTAACTTGGAGAAAAATAGTCGCAGAGCCATTTTAAAAAAAATTTCTCCAAGTTTCTAATTTTCAGATCTTGAGTTTAAATTTTTTCCCATCAGCAGGTTTTAAATAATCATAAGAAAACCATCGGAAAAACATTTTTACAAATTTTTGCTTGTCTTTCAAAAGGTCCACGGACTTCAATAAAGTTTTTTCAGTGATTTCATCATAAAGATTTTTTAGATGATTTTATACTCTTTACTTTGAGTGGTTTAAAAGCCTTGCACAATGATTTTTCACTGAGTTATCGTCGTTCAAAGCAAAAAAGTCAGTTTTGACTTTGGTAATAATTACTGAGGTAATAATGTTTTTTTTCAGTTCATTTTTTTTTTTCTTACGATTAACATTTTTGATAAAAAAGATATATGGATTATTGCTAAAAAAAAATTTCAACCTCACAAAGTGAATAAAAAATTAATTCATCCTTATATTGATTTTTAGCAAAAACAACAAATTCATTCAATCATTCCAAACACAACGAAAACAAAATCGGAGCGCTTTGAAATTTTCAAGGATTCTTTAGGATACTTTGAGATTGAAATAAACAGTCAATATCCTTAGACTATCCATTATTTGCAATGTTATGCCATGTTAAGCGAATATCCCTAAATATGCAGTTTACCTCTTTTTCAATCAACATTCTCGCACCCAAATTTTTTTTTACATAAACCGATAGCTACGACTTGTAAAAAATACTTTGCTGTTTTTAAAACCCTACTTAAATTTTCTGTACAATCATTATTTTCCAAGTAATTATACATATATGAAGCGCTCGGGAGAAAAAGGTGATATGCCACAGTTTTTGTGAAATTGTGATTTAAGCACATCTAAAACCCTTATACTGGTAACAAGCCACAGTGAAAATATTTCTTTTATTAAATATTAGATGGCGACACTTATGCTTGAATTTCGTTTTCACTTCAATAGTAAACAAGCATATTTGTGTCGGAAAAGGGGGAATAAGCCACAGTTAAAAGCATCATGGCGGCAGAGTCAAGTGTCAGTGACATCAAGAAACGTTTATTTTCTAGTAGAAATAGTGGACACAATGCCAGTATTTGTGATTCAGATGACAGTGTTAAAGATAAGGATATGTTTAAAGGTAAGGTTATGTTTATCCGTCAAGTGAGTCGTTTGAGCCTGAAAATTCTTCAGAATTAGTAAGTATAACTATTTGTGGCATGATCCCTTTTAAAATTAAATTTATATTGGCATATTACTTTTGGTATAAAATTTACTATTAATCATATAAAGTCTTCAAACACAGTTTATAAACAGTTATTTGCTCAAGAATCTCTTCAATGTATTCTAGTATTTACAGGAAGTGAGGTTAATTGAAATCAATTTAGCGTACAATGAAATTAAAAAACAATCGCCGTTGCACTGTAGCATATTCCCTTTTTGCTCAGTTATTTTTTTTGTTTCTTCAGGGAGAAGATCAAACAGAAAGTCGAGGTAGTATTGTCATGCCAGATAAAAAGGGTCCTTCCAGATGCAGACGAGTGAATTCTGAATATAGAAAAACAACAAAAGAAAGTAAAAGACTGAACTTAGGGTATGCTTATAAAACTTATAAGGTCGTAGAAAAATCATCAAAAGCCATGGGAGAGCCATGCAGCTGCAAGAAAAATTGTCCGCAAAAGCTTTTGAAAAAAGAGGGCGACATTTTTCATGCCTTTTGGAACTTGGAAACCCACGATCAGCAAAATAATTACCTTTTTGGCAGGATTCAAACTGTACCCAAAAAACGTTGCTATCCAAAGAAAACTAAGAGAAATAAATCATCTCGAATAGTCACGTTCAAATACTTTATTAAAATCCAGGGGCACGATGTGGAAGTTTGTAAATGAGAATTTTTAGCTGTGCATGGGCTGCAAAGCTTAATGAAGCGTGTGTACAATATCTGCTCTCTCATTGCCAGAGGATGTTCGACACCAAAATCAGATGGACGTGGAAAACATAGAAACCGGAAAAACAAATTATCAGAAGAAAGAATCCAGTCAGTGCATGATCACATTAAATGCATCCCAAAATACATTTCACATTACAGTAGAAATAAAAATCCTAATCGAGTATACATAAATCATAACCTTTCTATAGCTTCATTGTACAAAGATTATTACGTCCCATGGTGCCGTGAGCGCCAAATCATTCCTGTAAAAGAGGACAGATATAGACGAATATTTTGTAATGAATACAATATCGGTTTCAAATTACCGAAGAGTGATACTTGTCATACATGTGACATGTATACAGTTCAAATTGAATCTAACAAAGAAAATGAGGGTTTATTAAAAGAACTAAGAATCAAGCTAGATTTACATCAAAAAAGAGCAGAAGCGATGCAGGCTGATATAAAGAAAGAAATTAGAAATTCTCAAATTAACAAATACAAGGACGTAATATCCTTCGATCTACAGCAAGCCCTACCCATTCCATCCCTCACAGTTGGGAAAGCATTTTATCTGAGGAAATCATGGCTATATAATATGGGAATACACAGATGTAATAATGGAAAGGGGCATATGTTTGCCTGGACAGAAGATGTAGCTAAACGAGGCAGTGACGAGATAGGCAGTGCCGTTACAAAATTTTTGAACACATATAAATCCAGGTGCTACTGAGTTGATCATTTTTACAGATAACTATGGTGGCCAAAATAAAAATTGGACAATAATGAGTCTATAGCTACAACTTGTACGAGAAAAAAGGTTTTCTGTTATTCAACATCGTTTCCTCGTGAGTGGGCATACACACTTACCTAGCGACCGAGACTTTGCGATGATAGAAAAAAGAAAGAAGTTTCTACAACAAATTTATCATCCTCAACAATGGTTAGAGGCAATACGAACAGCAAAAGAACGAACCCATTCGAGGTTATTGAAATGCGGCAAAGTGACTTCCTTTCTCTTGACACACTGCAAAAGCAAATGTGCAAAAGAACGGTTGCAGATGATAAGACTCCTGTTGACTTTGCAAATGTTCGATGTTTCAGATTCGAAGCTGCTCATCCTAATACCATGTTCTTTATTATCATTATCTGAATGCAGCATTCAGTAGTATCTAAATATAGGGAAACGAGGAGTCAAGTTGACAAGTACAACGAAAATATCTGAGTTGAAACCAAAATATTCTAATATCATTCCGCTCCAGGAAAATAAATTAAAAAATTTAAAGGCACTTATGCCTTATATCCCTCCAATTTACCACGACTTTTATGCAATTCTTGGTGTCGCTGATGTGGAAGCTGCTTTGATTTTAGAGCCGCCTGAGACAGAACACTTCGATTTGGAGCTGGATGAAGAACTAAGCGAAGCGACGCGGACATGATATGAGTGATTACATTTTTCTTATGTTCCACTGATTTTATTTTCTTATAATATGTAACCAATAATATTTTACTTATTTAAAATAGTGATGACTTTTTCTTTATATTCGTCCAAAATATAGCCTATTGTGTCTAGTAGAAAAAGGTGACAAGCCACCTTTTCCAGTTTTTTTTTTTCCACTTTTTTCCTAAAATTTACATTTCACCTCTTAATTCCGCACAGCAGTTTGAATTAAACCTAATTTTGAACATTATGTAGAAAGATTATATGCAGACATCCCATAACATGATTTCAGGGTTTGATTGAAACTTTGAAATCCATTTTTCTCACAACTAACGTATTGTGGCTTACCGCCTTTTTCTCCCGAGCGCTTCATATGTATATAACATTTTTTATACATAGTCGGAAAGTCCAAATGTTTTATAGTTTAGTTCAGTAAGAAAGGACTAAATTCTTGTAGAATGGCCAACCTTTGGATACAGTTTTGTCAGCCAAAGGAAATTATTTTACTTGATCTTAATTAACTAGACTCTATATCTGTTATTCGCATGAAAGGATACGTTTAAAATAGGACAAATATCTTCTACAGGTCGTAAACAAATACACATGCAATTTCGTAGAACAATGTAAAATGTAATCATTTTTGTTTGTTATAACTGTTGTCTATTAACTAATTTCTCCCTAATCTCCCTCATACTATAAGCAAACGAAACTTATGAACTTTCCGACTATATATGTACACCAACTTTAAACAAATATACCGTTACAAAAAATCTATACAAAATTTTTCATAATTTCTACATTATGAAACAGCACAAATGGACTTATTTGTTTTTTGATTATACATATAATCTTTTCTTCGCTGTAACTGCAAATTTATTTTAAAATATATTTGCCACAATTATTCATTTTCTACTTAAGAATCTACACTTAAGCCTTGTCTCATTATTTTTGTGCCACCCTTACAAGGTCCTTAATATATCGGAAAATGAGGCAGAACCATATGCAGAACATAACATATGAACCTCAGTGTTGGGTTAGAAGATTATTACATGAGTGACAAATTTGTGAAGCAATAAAAGTATGGATAGATGCCTCCAAACTTTTTTTATTATGTTTTGTTAATGTTACTTATTAAGATATATAATTTCTCCTAAGCATACAATATTATTTCTATGAAATTATGAAAATTGTTAAATAAAGCATTTGCGATTATTAACAAATTAATTAAAACTCGCTTTTATAATAAGCGACTTTCTTTTGATTCTGGTAGAAGAATATCTAATATTATGTAAATGTTCTAGTACTTTGCATAGGTTACAATTCCTTAGATATTCATTACAATTTCTCCAATAAGGTAATGATCCCTTTACATGCTCTGGCCTTGGAATTAATTCATATTCTCTTCAGAAGAACAAAAATTATAAATAAAAGAAGGATGAACCTTCTATGCTTATTGTAGATTATCCTATCTTCGTACATATTCATATTACATATCATTTTACATATCTTCTAATTTTACTAAGGATTACATATCTTCTATTAAATTATCTATTAAATTAAACGAGATTTTCAATATATTCCAGCCATATATAGAATTGAAAGGAAACCTAAAGAAACCTTGTACTATTTAGGTAACACAGTATATTTTCAGCACACTAAAGCTAAATTCAAAATCATTTTCAAAGCATACACAAAATGTTCAGTGTTTCATTAAAGAAATAATATTTAATTATTATCATCATTTAAGTAACTTAAGCATTTTGAAGACAGTATGTTTCAACTAATTCTAAATAGTACTTAAAGCCGAATCCAGACATGCGTAACGTGTAATGTAATGTAAAGCGAATTGTATGTGTAGACGGCACTACGAGCATTACATAAAACGCTCGCAGTGCTCGTTTGGACGGAGTTCGTGAGGGTTGTGCCATGTGGACGTTCATGATGTGGAGTGACGAACAATTGCTTGTAGTTATCAATTTATATCAACAGAAACCTGTTATTTGGAATCCAAAAAACCCGGAGTATCTGAAAAATTATGCTTGGAGTGATATTGCTCTTTCGTTGGAAAGAGATGTAGAAGAATGCAAGAACAAAATGATTAGTTGGCTTTGTATAGTTTGCTTTGCATTATTGTATCTTGTCTTGATATTTTAGATGCAATCATTGTTAACAAATGTTCAAAATCAGTAGGCGACATCCGGGTAAAGTTTTTATATTGGCCACTTATTTGCTGAGATTTTAGTTCCACAAGTAATGAAGATCTTCTCTTATACAACTTTGTTTTCCGCCATCGACGCACCGGACATATTTTCCGGTCTTCAGTTAATAAAAGGTGGTCCAACCAAAACGCACGATGTTAATTGTAATTAAAACAAAAAGTTTTCAGAGAATTATCTTAATATTTTTTATTATGATAGAAGAATCTATGACAATTATGTGTGAAATAAAATATCGGCCAAATGCTCGCCACGGCTTCGGTGGCATACCTCTATCCGATGGTCCATATTTTCAATGACTCTGAGACATAATTGAGGCTCAATGTCGTTAATGTGCCGAATTATCTCATCTTTTAGCTCTTGAATTGTTGTTGGCTTATTGACGTACACTTTTTCTTTTAAATATCCCCAAAGAAAGAAGTCCAACGGTGTCAAATCACATGATCATGGCGGCCAATTAACATCGCCACGACGTGAGATAACAAGGCCATTGAATTTCTCGTGCAGAAGTGCCATTGTTTCGTTGGCTGTGTGGCAAGTGGCACCATCCTGTTGGAACCACATATCGTCCAGGTCCATATCTTCAATTTATGGCCACAAGAAGTCCGTCATCATCTCGCGATAGCGAACACCATTCACGGTAACTGCTTGGCCGACCTCATTTTCGAAGAAGTACGGCCCGATGACGCCGCGCCGCCAGCCCATAAACCGCACCAAACAGTCACTCTTTGTGGGTGCATCGGCTTTTAAACAATCACTCGTGGATTCTCATTTACCCAAATGCGACAATTCTGCTTGTTAACGAATCCACTGAGGTGAAAGTGTGCCTCGTCGCTGAAGATGATTTTCTCTGTAAAGTCACCATTCACTTCTGTCTGTTCAACCAACCATTCGGCGTATTGACGACGCTTGAAATGGTCAGTAGGTTTCAGCTCTTGAGTCAATTGAACCTTGCAAGCGTGTAAATTCAAATCTTTATTCAAAATTCGCATCAGTGATGTTCGTGAGATGTTCAATTGTTGGGCACGACGACGAGTCGAGGTTGACGGCTCTGCTACACTATCGCGAATAACAGCAATGTTTTCCGCAGAACGAACTGGGAGAGCATGCACAGCTGTTTTCACATTTCCTACAGACCTGATTTGCTAAAATTTGCGCACAATTCTCCCGCTTGTGGACACATTTGGTCGATTATGCTGACCAAAAAAGTCACGAAGTGCACGAAATGCATTTTGATTTGAACGCCCATTTTCGTAAAAGGCTTCAACAATCTTAACGCGCTGCTCAATTGTGTACCTCTCCATGGTTGAATTTGTCAAACACTGAAACAAAGAAATGTCAAATTAAGTTGGGCAAAAAACTTGACGTTAAGGTGTGACTCACAATTAACATCGTGCATTATGGTTGGACCACCCTTTAAATACATACAAATAAAAGCAGCACCAGCTACCACGACCTTCCCATTCGGCATGTTCGTAGCAACTGAGTGGAACAGATTTTGAACAAGATTCGCGTTGAATTCGTGTGCCGTCCACACTATTCCCGTTACATTTCACGTTACATTACATTACACCTTACGCACGTCTGGACCCGGCTTTATGTACACAAAATATTACTGCTGTTCATTGACACTTAAAGAATCCACAATTGTTGTGGTTAATTGCAACAGAAAATCATCTAGCTCAGTTTTAATCCTATCATTTGCCAATAATAGATCATTTACTCATTATTTTTATTTATTTATTCTTGCTTATTTAAAAGAATATATCTTTTAGATTATTTTTTTTATCTTATTTAAAAACTGCGTTCATGGCCACAGCAATACAATTTTAGCTAATAAAGTAGCTAACATCTTGTATAGACATAAAGAGAATATCTGACTATTGGGAAATGGTTAACTTATTGAACAAACAAATAGAAAATTTCTAAACAAGTTGCTGCAAGTATTTAAGTAATAAGTAAACTGCAATTTATTTCTCAGTAATGAGTCTGATATGCATTGCTTTCTATCAGACAGGGACTTCTTACTATTGCTTTTGGAAATTTGTTACAACCCATTTCGACCTTATACTCTACACATTATTTTTATTAACTGTTGGCAAAGCTTATGAAAAAGGTGATTATAGAAATAATGTTGTATGTGTGTTCTATTATTTATTCTAATTATTATTTATCTGCGTTTAATTAACTCAGTATTGACCTCCCAAGTATGCACAAAACTTACAAAAGTATTGTTCAAAATTTAAGTACTTAATTTTGCTATGGTTTTTGCTTTATTGTTATTTTTTATTCATACGTTTTTTATAAAAATATTTATAGATAAAAATATTTATGATAAGAGTGAAACGCAAAGATACATTTTTTTTAAATTATTTAAATTTACTCCTGTGTAACTAAAAGTTATTAATACAGAAACTTTTTTTTATTGTCTTTAGTGTAAGACAACACATAATACATATTGTAAATATGTAATCTTTAAATATGTTTGTATTATGAAATGGAGAAATATGTATATAGACTAGTATATCTAAAAATTCTTCCTTTTTTATACAAAAATTAGTTTTCTATAAAATACGTTATAAGGAAATTTAAATAAAACTAATTTTACTAATTAATATCATTAAAGTGTACAGTATTTAAAGCAAATTCTATGTTCATTGTACTTACCAACGGTTTTTTTTTTTATTTTCTCATAATTATCTCTTTTGAGATATAATCAAATATAATAGAATCTGAGATTTTTATGTTGTGTATGTAATAATTCCAATTTCATAGTATCAGTGGTCATAGGTGCGGCAGTAGTATAAAATAAACTTTATAAAGGTGGCCCTAATTTTTTTATGACTTTGGAATTATAAATAGTGAGTATTGTTATTGTACTTAATGTTTTAGAAAACCTTAATCCGTCCAAAAACTGTGTTATTATATATTTTATACAATAAAAATATACCCATAGGATGTTCTTTTATTCCTAATTTCTGCACCTGCTTCTTTTGGATGCATTTTAATCAGTATAATATGGTAATATGTATAGTTCTCAACAAATATGAAGTCCGGCTAAAGAATTATTGAATAACGTTTGTAGGCACATGGTGTAAAACTGTGCCATAGGCCTAAAAAGTGATAACGGTCAAATCTTGACAGAAAAGGACTTTATATTTGGCTACTGCTTTGACATCTTCCTCTTTTTCACTCTCATTATCTTTCCCATGCATCTTAGTTCTCTACTATCTAGGTTTCCTCAGTATAATAATAATGGCAAATGTAGTTTTTAATATAAATATGGAGTCTCTATTTTCCAGCCCCCCCCCCCCTTTATTTTTATGGATGTGATAAAAGGTAACGTATGTCTCGTTACCAAAATAATTTTGACCTGTCCAGAACAGAATTTTGTAAAATGTTCTGCAAAATTAGTGTAATTTCATAATAGAAATACAATGAGTTTTATTACTATTGGTTTGTGTTACACATTAACGAATACTCACAATACGATGCAGTCAGAACTAGAATTTAAAATTTTCTTTTATGTATCGCTTTCGAGTTTTTTTGTTAACTTTTGAATTTTTATAACATATACACAAGCAAATTGGTATAACTATTTTTCTATTGCTGTTAGAACAGTTTCAGCTCCCATTTAAAAATCAAAAATTACTTGTAGTGAAATTGGAGGCTTCATGGATGGGATTGAATCAATGTTAGAAATTGGAAAATAAATATGTGGTTAGAAAACTATCTAATTGAAAGGGTATATTAGTTAATCTTTTTTATTATACAAGCCCTTAATCATATTTGGCTCAGCTAGTTTTGGACTTGTCGTATTAAAGAACCTAAACCCATCATTCTTTTATCTGATGTGTCGAGTAACTTTACATATTTATAAAGTTATAGAATGAAACGCTTGAAAATAGAAAATGATCTTTATTGAACATAAAAATCTAAAAGGAAATTGAAGCAAGGTTTCAAGTCCATTAATAACCATTTTATAAAATTGTTGATTTTTCTTTTTTAAAACAATTATACTATTTATACTCCTGCATACCAATAATTAAAAAAGAAATATAAACTTACAAACATAATTGAAATACTGCTTCTCTGTGAAAATTTAGATTTATAGCACTTTTTCAATCAATGATGTGCCATACTGATGAACTACATATTTTAAATTTTTCCTGTTATATTTACTGGATGAACCTATTTATTTATTTCCTGCGATTCTTTTCTAATGCAATGCGGTACTAGCAAGTATAAATTAGGATTAATAAAAAAGAATTCATATTCATCTCAAGTTGTAGGACTAAGGTATATCATGGGCCTACTTAGAGAATATTGCAAATCGACTTGTCGAAAATGAAAGTCTAGTGACATTTAACGGACCAAACATGAATAAAATAAAATTAAAACAGAAAACATTTAAAGTAGGCATGTGTTGTTGAAAAAAGTGTACAATAGCAGTTGGACTTGCGACTTTTGAAAAATAGGCTAATGATACGTAGTAGAAAACAACATTAACTTTTCTATCCTTTATACTATCTTTGAACTTCCATGCCTAAATCTCTTGCTAAGTATGGATACGATTCAAGATGGGCTTGATACAAGTTCATTACTTGGATTTGTTATTCCTCATCTGCAATGAGCTGTAATACTGGCTTCGCTTTAACCAAAAATTTAACAACGAGGTACGTGGGCCCAAATTAGAAAACTGTGGAAGATAGACCTAATTGGTATATTTTATTTCCAGGATATCCCTGCATGCTTTGCTTCTACATGTCCGATAGAAATGTTCAGGTTGAATGTCCTCCACATCATGCAATTGTTTAGTTAAAATGTACTATTTAGAACATTTTAAGTGCATTGTATATTGAGTGTGAAAGGTTACTTCATACTCAATATCGATGTTGATTTTAACATCGTTATGTAAGATTACCATTAATCATTTAATTTTATTGCATTAAGAAAAAATTTCTTTGAAATATTTAGGATTCTGTGAAAATATATATCATCATTCTGATAGTGAATAATTTAGTAGTCTATAATAATAAATATATTTTCATTATGAAAACAGACAGTTAAAGGGCCCTTAAGACCTGACAAACCAGATTTTAAGAACTTTTTAATAAACACCATTTTAACCTTGAATAATTTTTAAATAATAGTACATATATATATTTATTTAATGATTACAATTTTCAATTATTACATGTTTATTAACTTTTTCTTTCCAATGCAGCAATTTATTTGTTATGCACCTTGTATGTCCTCAGTTTTTCTTTATTTTCAATATCTATATTTCTAATTAACCAGTTGTAGTATATTAGCTAGTACATGACATTCCACTTTGATCACATTTTTATGTTTTTATTAAAGTATTTATTAACACAAACATTTCATATTCAAGAGGATAGAACATAGAGAAACTTTTACTTTTATCATAAGGATAGTAGTAAATGTATAATAAAAAATGTTTCATCATTCGTATTTTTTCTCTATATATTATTTTCAGTTAATATTAAATGTTTAGTATATGATTTTATAAAATGTATTTAATACCATAAGAACATCAAAAATATAACATTGTGTGAATAAGAAAATACACAAAATATAATGAAAAAGTAATTATGTACTAATTTAATTTAAAACAAAAATAATACAATGACCGATTACTGGAGTAATTGATAATAAAAAATTAAATTACTTTTTCAGTACTAAGACAAAAATATTATAAGCCTTCAAATTGTGGCGGAATACTTTGAAATAATATATGTATTACTATTTAAAATAATATATAGGATATTTAGAATATTTATATTATTTGTACAGATTGATCAACTCATCCGGTGAATAGTTTATATATAGTATATAAAGAAAGGCATTATGAATGGGTGTCAAAAATTTTATAAAAAAAAAATTAACTAAACGTATATGAATGACATTATGGGACTGGTACATTGACACCAGAGTACCACAAAGATTTAGGACTACAACAGAGCATTAACAATTCAATTACTGCATGATATGGGTTTTTTAGAGGATCTGTATTATTTATTAGTAATTTCATATAACCACAAAAGTAACTGCATTACTTGAAAGTAATTCCATTATTCTAAAGACATGGTCATTAACTACTTTAATATAGCAAATTGGGTTAACAAAGTAATTCAATTACTTTTGTAATAAAAATAATGTAATTAGTAATGACTAGGTATTAACTACTGCCCAGTTCTGCTTTTTAAATAGTGTATTTTTACAAGAACATATTGATTTTCAAACACAATTTATCTAAAACAATCTGCAGAAATTATTGAGTTATTTTTTATTGATATACAGAAGAAGTACCAGAATATTTCTATTACGTTTGTTAAAGGATAAATCTATAATTCTCTTCTAGAAATTAACAAAGGTAGAAAATGCACGAAAATACATTTTTCCAGGTCAACAGTATGCTGTATGTATTATTTGCTCTACATGAACTATACATAAGTTCCACACAAATTGCGCTTATTCAATTTAACTACTCAATATAGCCTTCTTTGCAATCTCAGTCATATTTTTAATAAGAAAACAACCCGTACCAAAATATACAAATGAATAAGAAAGAAGTCAAATGTGAATATAATAGGAAACTTCATATTGTTATTGGATTAATTCATTACCAGTCAAAAGGCAACACTTTGCTTATGTTAGTCAAATTGTTGCATTATGCCATACACACTGAATCTGGTATTGACCATGTTCTAAATATATTCATTGTACTGTATTTTGCACGAAACCATAAATTAAATTCTAGCAATACATTCTTGCATGTACCCTCATTTGCATATCTCGTCGCCTTACTATCTAAATGATGATTTCTAGAGTTAAAAAGGATACATCCTAGATTAATATTAAACAAAGAATTTATATGAGCATATACACCAAGATTGGAAGATTGTAATAAAAGTTTAATACCCTTAGCTATGCCAGTGGGACTCAAAAAAAAACAAGGAATTAACTGAAAGATAACAGTATATCTGCTACAAGAAAAAATCAAAATAAGGTAAAAAATATAAACAATGTATGCAAACTAGGGCATTTAGGGGATATTTGTTCCCATGAACTTTTTGTAAATTAAGCCTATATTTTTTTTAGCAGATTTAAAACTGTCTATATGCCAAGTTCTGAATATGTAAAAATGCTGACCTATTTTTGAAAATACTCAACACAATCTATAAAACTCAATTTATAAAACTTTATTAAAACTATTAGATTTTATTTCTAAATGTGTAATCTGAATCTTCATTACCTAATTTAATCCTTTATCGAGTCATAGATTGACATTAAAAACTAATTTTAATCACACAAAATAGGTCTCATATTTGAAATATCCCTATAAACCCTAACATGGTAACGGGAAAAAATAGGTATATTTAATTATTTTTCTCAGATATAATTGGCAATTGCAGTAGAATATCGGAATAATAATCAGCTCATGAAAGTAATTATTATCATTAATGTTGGATTGTCAATATTAACAACCAAGCCACTTCATTCATCTAAATTTGGTGAGACAGTTCAAAGAATGTCTTGAGCGTAATTGCTGCTATTATCTGGAAATATATAATGGCATAGTTTGTTCATTTTCTATTTATATTTTGAACCCATGTTATAAACTTATTTTATAAATAATAATGTTAGATTTCTATAAATATATATAAACACCATTACACGAATTTGCTAACTATTAACATGACTAAAAGTAAGTCCTCTATTCTTCAAATTACTAATGTTTTCGTTAATTTCCCCTTTCAAATGTTCCACGTCATTAGTAAGGCCAACTAAACTAGCAGATATATCTTCTAAATTACTAGTGCCTTTGAGAAACTCTTCCAATTTCGCAAATTTATGTTCTTGTGGTGGTTTTTCCTCCAAACACACAAATAAGTGACTGCTTTCTTTTTCATTTGCTGTAATGAGTTTGATATCCTGTAATATCGCTTCTTTACTCACACTAAATGATTTCCTTGTCGGTAATGTATTTTTCTTAAACATTTTATTAACCTATTGACACAATATTCATATTACTTCTTTTGACATGGAACAGTGGAACACAGAATTGGGATTTTCGAGAAGGATTTCGTTCAAAAATAAACTGAAACATAGAGAAACAAGAGAGATAAACAGCTAATAATTGTGTTGTCAATTGGCATAGTAAATAAAAATAAAATAACCCTTATTTATTCTAGTGTAAATAAAAGATATATTAAAAAAACGATTCCATTACACGGAACTACATTAGTTCAAATTATTTTGAAACAGAGTAATGAATATTGAGTATATGACTTTAAATGTAAACAGTTGCTCCAAAATTATAAACTAGCGTCTACAGCACAGAGGTAGGTAATCTGTGGCACAGAAGACGAAATCTGTGATCTACAGACAACCCGTACTAGCGATCCCGAACTTTAGCGCATGCGTAGACAAGCTTGGCGCACAATTTTAAATTCGAAAACAATATAATGTGCAATGATGAGGATATGGCGCGCACAACGATATTAAATTGTACGATTACAATATTACTGTATTTGCTGCCATACTTGTTTTTTCTTTGATGCAACCATACTCCGGAGGCTCGGAACCAAGGTCCGTAAACTCTACATCGAACCTTGGCTCGGAACAGCGCTAGCGGCCATGTTAAATGAATCTATGATCTGTATAATAGGTCTTCAAGATTTCAATAGCCCACTGCTGAAAGCGTAAGGCTGGGAACCCAGAGGTCACCAGTTCGAATCCTAGCCGTCCCCAATTTTTTTTCATTAAAACATTTATTAAAAAATGTAGCGGCGCCAGAGTACGGACTGTTTCACAGTCTGTGACGTCACTGTCTGGCACAAGTAACCCTGACTACTACATATTACAATATGTGCGATATTAAATTGTAGGACTGTATATTATATATTATTGCAGAAATGTGATGCACTGAAATGTATTGTACTACACGCACATGATATGTGCGCGTAGTGCAATACACTTCAGTGGATCACATTTCTGCGATAATATAATCGTACAATTTAATATCGTTGTGCGCGCTCAGCCTTATTCTGAATAAATAGGTATGAGAAGGTATTTTCTTAGTTTAAGACTATAGTAAAATTAAACGCCAAATATTTATAAGAAGTCTATTATAAAGTATTATATTACATCTAAATATTAAGTCTAATTGTTACAAATATACAATAAACATTATATAAATTTACACATATTGATTTTATGTTCTTGATACATTCTATATGAATTAATGGATTTATTGAATGAACTATGTCATATTTATAACATTATGAATTAATGTATGAATAAATAATTATGTTATATAACATAAATTAAAAATAGATCAAATTTAAAATTTTTCATAAATGTTATGGACGTGTATAACATGGTTTAATTAAAATTATATATAAGACTGTTATAGGACTGTTAACTTATAAAGATGATCTTTGTTTATATTAAAATTTATCTGAAATGTGACCCGAGAGAATTGTCAAATCTCAGTGGGAATAATAAGGGGAATTTAGATTCTGAAAATGACATACATAAATTATAAAACGCTTATATAATTATGCAGCACAAGTAATGACATTAAATTAAATCTACTTCGATCTTAAGTAAGAAATATGTACATACTTTATTATAAGCTTTCTAAAAACTATGCCAAGAAAAAACTGTACTGTAATAGTTTAGATATTAATTAATATAATCAGAAATGAAAAAGTCTACTTATTAGAATGTCAATTAGCTAAGACTAATTTTAGACAATTTTTAATGGTACAGAATGAAACACAAGTTACATTTTAAATAAATGCATTAAATGAAAGGTATTCATTCACACAAAAAATATATAAAATATACAACATTTCTTCTATTGCCTGGTTTTGTTTGTCTTCTTCGGTTCACTTTTAAAATTAGATACTCTGTTGCTGCATCAAAGCTGCAACAAGTGTTTCAGTTTCTTCTGCTGTAGGCTTATTGATTGAACCAGTTCTGCGTATGTATTTCTTTTTAGTACAAAATAACCTTCTTTGGCATGGAATCTTTTCATTATGAGGTATTACTTTTTTTATTAGGAGTGGAAGATCTCTGGAATTTGTAGCTGCCAAAACGGGGGAGAGTGGTTTCATTATTTTTTAAAAATCTCTAATTTTGTAGGCAATTTGATACTATCTAGTTTGTTTAACATTTTTGTGCGAATGTTTTCTTTTTCTATGTCAAATGACTGTTGAGATTTCTTGCTTATTTGTTTTAATGAAGCATCAACAGTGCTTGATAAGTCATTCTTGTCAATCCTGTCATCAAGATTTAAACATTCCTCAGTGATGATCTCAGCAGCTGAAATATATA
The DNA here is from genome assembly GCA_037954035.1 of Rosalia funebris. Classification (NCBI taxonomy): domain Eukaryota; kingdom Metazoa; phylum Arthropoda; class Insecta; order Coleoptera; family Cerambycidae; genus Rosalia; species Rosalia funebris. The sequence goes on from JAZFAV010000011.1 coordinate 26,797,913, forward strand.
CAGATTTAAAATTTTAGGTCACATTAATTGATATACATAAATAAAAAAACAAGACAGCCCAGCACCAAAGATTAGATTATTATTTTATTATTTCTACTCTTCGCCAACACTATTAAAAAGCATGTAATACCTTTAAATATAAAGCATGTAATACCTTTAAAGCATGTAAAACTATTAAAAAGCATGTAATGCTTTAATTCATCAACCCACATAATATAATATATTCTTAGAATATTACCACATTCTCCTTCTCCTACTAAAAATATCTACCAACTAAATATACATATATATATTAATTTATAATTATACTATGCATATCCATGTATTTTAAAATTAAGAAGAGCATATGTTCTAAATATATAATATGTCTGGGATAAGTTACAAAAGTATTCTTGAATTAATTTTTTAAAATAATTTTATAATAATGTCGATATATTATTCCAGGAATAATTTTTTGAAATATATGCCAGCCAGTATAACCAGAGAATATCTAAGAGAAATATTGTAGATTTATTCTAAAGCAATTACTTACAGCTTATTTTTTTAAATTATCCTGGAATAGTTATTCCTAGGATAATTTAGGAGTATACAAGGATTATCCACAAAATTTAAAAACAAATACTAAAATTAATATGTAAAATTAAATATAATATATAATTATTTAATTCCTTAATTTGTATATGTTTTGTGATATCACTTATGACAACTAGCGCCCTTATTTGTCGACACAGAACAACAAAAAGAATTACACAGAACAACGAAAAGAGGGTAACAAATAGGTAATGTTCAGTGGATATTTTACAGTTAATCCCTAAAATATCCTTTGCACAGAAAAATGTACCTATTCTGATACTCTAGGAATATTTTTAAAAGAATATTTATATTTTCCAAACATTCTAGAGATAAGTTGATATCTTTTAAATATATTTTAACAACATGCTATACATGTTTTCAAATATCGATGACTGAACAGCTGATTTTTAAAAATATTTAATAAATAGTTGCTATTATTCAGAGTTTTCTCAATATAAACACATTGAAATATCGCAAATGAATTTGAACCAACTGATATTTTGTTGATGAGTAAAAAAACAAGATTACAGTAATAAGTAAATAGCAGTAACAAACAGAAACTATATAGTAAATAATATAACGAGAAAAAGACCGGAAACACCACCTACACCCTTAACCGTGAAATGATTGATTACCTTATGGCGTCATCCAATCGTGTGATATGATGCGCTGCACAGGACACCACCAATGGACAATTTCTAACTATATTTGCATAAATAAGACAGAATATGTCTTCAATATTGTCAATTAGGTATATACTAATTTAAAGATAAACTTAAGAAACCTACCGGTGTTTGATGGTTCTTCACTAGCCTCTTTCCACTTAGCGAGTAAATGGATGTGTTTACACATATTAAATTTAATTGCAGAGTCTATACATGTACAGATATATCGATGGAAATTTTACATTCACTACAAATTAATCAGCAGGTACAAGTTTTATATTCTTCTTGAATCACATAGATCTCTTTATTACTGCCTGAAGGTACTTCCCAGCCTTCCTCTGTTGTTATTACAAGAGATGAATCCAAATTTTGAGAGCTGATGTGACGAGAACGAATATTTTTTATTTTAGAGCTAATTTTTCCTTTGTTGATAACGATTAACCTGTCAAAAATCTTGTCCCTTACAAAGCACATTATTGCTGCATCCTTTATCTAGTCTTTTAACTTTCTTGCCCTTCAAATACATATATTTAATTGTCCGGTGCATGCGCTTCAAATTCATATTAGAGTTAAGTCCAGCATATAACCTATAACAATAAGCCCAGTATTGGCAGTTCTTGGAATAATTGTCTATGAAATATATTATAAAGTGTGCTGTATCAGGATCATATATACTACAAAACTTCTGAAGCGTCTCCTCAAAAATATTGAAGTGGCATTCTTCCAAAAGAGTCCTCAGTAGTTTGTATTGAGATTAGATTTCTGTCTAAAATTTAAACTAAGTTTACTTTCACATTAGCAATTATGTTGTTGTAACTTACTTGTTTTTCCTTTGTTTTGATTTTCGGCAAATTCTTCCTCCATGAACGGTGAAGATGCTAGGTACAATACAACCTAAAATCATCAATTTAAAATCATTAACAACATTACCTATATTATGTAGAATTAATTACCTTCTCTCAGGAATGCCCATGACTTCTAACCAGGCATTGATATAAGAATCGGCCAGATCAGACATGAAAATGTTCAGTGTTATTTTGCCAGCATATTTTTTAATGTAAGAGAAAAATACTGTTAAAACATCTGTGTCAGATCTATTTGATATTAAGAAAGCACAAGGAAAACCTTCCCTAATATCATCAACGACAAGAAGCGTGTTTAGTTCAAAATTGTAGTTATTTAATCCATGAGTACCATCGAGACACACGCAGTCATATCCAAATGTTTTCAAATACTCACACTGGGCATATGTCATTATAATCAGTACAAAATCTTCACTCTTTAATGTTGTGGTTTAATGTTCTAAGATCATATCTTGTGGTTTGTAAAACAGTACGCAATTCCCTTCACGCTTTATTTCTTCTACCCAACACTCCACGCTAATTGCATCGTTTGGATGCCTAACAGCAGATGATGCCAAATTAAAACATTTTTCAATGTTAAAAAGAACCTTTTTGGTTACTAGATGGATACGTTTTAATGTTGAATCGGTCAAAGATTCTCGAATTTCATCTAGTATCTCGTCAAATGGTATTTTTAAAGCTATTTTTGCAGCCAACTGTTCTCGTTCATGTATTGTTAGAAATAGGTGACCTATTTTAGCTTAATGTCCTACATGACTCTCACAAAAATTTACCTGGCATTTTCCATTACCATATTTAAATACTTTAATACTTGCTGGACAATAAGCATTTAATTTATTACTTCTCTGTGCTTTAATGCATCTCAGACCTTTACCTTTAGAAATAAATTGTCCAGATCGATGGCATCTATAAGTTATAGTAATATGGTTCTTAAAATTTCCAGTTTTTGCTTTCACAAATTTTGAATTAGTGTTACTTTCCATACTTTCCTTCCAATCCTCAAATTCCTTCCAGGAAGAAAATTGCAATGTTGTTGACTTAATGGAAATGTCGTGTAGCTTTATAAAGTGAGCAATCATATCCTTTGTGTGCGAATTCTTATAGTCACACATTGGACATTTTTGTTTCGGCTCATTTTTCCGAGAATTTGTTTGCTCTTCAGAATAACTGCCATGTGTTCTCATATGACAGTGGAAGTTTTCTCTTCTGTTAAAATTTTTATTGCAGATGTTGCAGGTAAAATTAAAAATCACAGTATCTTTTTGAAGAGGAGCAAGAACGTTTACTTTCGATGGATGAAATTTTCTCACGTGTTTTCGAAGATTTGATGTATTACTATAATTAGTCTTACATTCCATGCATACAATTTTCTGCGATTGATTCATTTTTAATATTGATGTTTAGATCTATAATACAAATATATCAAATAAAAACTACATTGTTATGATTTAGGTTAGGGATTCATAAAAACCCAATTTTTAAAGTTACATATTTATAGGTAAGAATATGCTTACCTGGGACAAGTAAAAAAAACAAATTGCAAGTTTTCAACTCGCCAACAATTTTTACAATATTTAAATTTAAAACTGTTGCAAAATGAATTTAATAATGAAAGTTCAAACGGTTCAAGCACATCTACGGGGTTCAAATCAAATCAAAGATCGTTTAAATTAGACTATATACTACGAGCAAAGAGGCTCGTAGACTATATATAATTTAACTGATCTTGGGTTCAAACTGCCAAGCAAGAAAGAAAATATCGCAGAGAAAAATAACCTACCTCCGAGAACGTCCTAACGCTGAACCGTACCAACAACACGTCTACATACAGTGGGTGTTGACCGTTCACCGTACTCGGGATCGCCAGTTACGGGTTGTCTGTAGACGCTATGCTATATAGTAAATTATAATATGCTCAATCAAATGATATCTATACTAGAAGTACTTTTAAATTATCATAATTAGATTACAGAAATAATGTATAATAAATACAATATATTACAGTTTTTGTTATATCAAAACTGGAATCATTCGAGTTGTTTTGACATCAAATTAAAGTACCTATGCATCTATGTGTCAGTGACTCTAGGGTCCACGTCACTTGCTTCGTAACCTATAAAAAAGTGAATTTTGAATTATTTGTGGTACCATGAAATGAAATTTATAGTGAATGTGTTACCATTTAAAATTTATAGTACTATATGCCGTAAGTACAAATGGAAACTATAAGAAATAGAAAAATCAAAAATAAAACCAAACCTAGTGATTTGATTGAAGACAGGCCACAAGAAAAAGATGAATGTAATATAAACAGTTCACGTAAATCTGTAGAAAAAAATCATGTAAAGTTAAATAATAATAAACATTTTATACATGAAAAGAATGAATCCTATAATGAAAAGAGAAAATTGTTTCGAATCAATTTTGAAATTGATATTCTTTCTGTTGGTTTATTTATATGTGGTATAATTACACGGATGTATAAATTAGAAGAACCAAAAAATATTGTGTAGGTAAACCAATATATATGGTATATATGTATGTAATATATTTATTTTAGGTTTGATGAACTACACTATGGAAAATATGTTTCACTATACATGAAAAATACTTTTTTCTTTGATTCTCATCCACCTCTAGGCAAACAATTAATTGCTGCTGTGGCTCACTTGGCAGGTTATGATGGAAAATTCAAATTTGATAAAATAGGGAGTCCTTATAGTGACTCTGTACCATTGATAGCTCTACGTTTTATTCCAGCATTGTTTGGTAGCTTAATAATCCCTACCACATATCATTTGATGTTAGAAATAGGTGTATCGCAGTGGACATCTTTACTAGCAGCTCTATTATTCTTATTTGATAATGCTTTGTTAACACAAAGTAGATTTATTTTAATGGAATCAATTTTATTATTTTTTGCACTGTTTGGTATATTGTGTTTACTGAAGTTTCAAAAATATTCAGAAAAGCCGTATAGTTTTTTTTGGTTTTTTTGGATCATTTTAGCCTCGGCATCTTTAACATGTGCTTTATGTGTTAAGTATGTTGGTTTTTATTCATGTTGTTTGGGTGCTACACTATTGCTCATTAATTTTTGGAAGTTGTTAGCCACACGGGAATTATCCGATGGTTTCTTATTCCTAAGATTTTGTATTCAATCAATTGCAAGTGCAGCTATAGCTTTAGCTCTCTATATAGGCATATTTTATATACATTTAAGTATATTATATAAAGCAGGACCTCACGATAGTATTATGACAAGTGCCTTTCAGGCCTCATTAGAAGGGGGTCTAGCAAGTATTACAAAAGGTCAACCACTTGTCGTAGCACACGGATCCCAAATAACTTTACGGTTAGTGAATACTATTTAAGTGTTCTTATGGTTGTTTTAATTTATATCAATCTTTATAGTCATACACATGGAAGAACTTGCTGGCTACACTCGCATAATGCTGTTTATCCTATTCGTTATCCAGATAAAAGAGGCTCCAGTCATCAACAGCAAGTAACCTGTTATTCCTTTAAGGATGTAAATAACTGGTGGATTGTTAAAAGACCTGACAAAAATGATCTTGTTGTTGAACAACCTGTAGATGCTATTAAACATGGGGATGTAATACAGCTTGTTCATGGTACGTATGAATTCATGCCATAAATGTAGTTTTATATGTATAATCCTACAGACTAGTCGTTGTTTTATAAACATTAAGGAGTATTCTATAGTTTACTTAATATAAATATTTTTATTATTCTATTAGGAATCACAAGTCGTGCACTTAACTCACATGATGTTGCTGCCCCAATGTCACCACAGTACCAAGAAGTATCCTGCTATATTGACTACAATATATCTATGCCAGCTCAAAATTTATGGAGAGTCGAAATAATAAATCAAGAACAAAATGGCGATACCTGGCATACAATTCAGTCATTAGTTAGATTTATACATGTAGAGACTAATACCGCTTTAAAATTTACTGGTCGCCAATTACCAGAATGGGGTTTTCACCAACATGAAGTTGCTTCTGATCGTATTGTAAATCAAGACGATACTGTGTGGAATGTGGAAGAACACAGGTATACTAAGTGTAAGTATAGTATAAATAAATATATTTTATGTACTTATATGTGCTTTTTCTATTCACAGCTGACGATCAAAAAGAACGTGAAAGAGATCTTGTTACGGCAGAAATGATTCCCACTACAGCTACTAAGCTGTCATTTTGGGAAAAATTCTTTGAATTACACTACAAAATGATATTTGTCAATGCCGATACTGTTCAAAATCATATGTATAGTTCAGAACCATTGGAATGGCCCCTCATGTCTAGAGGTATAGCATATTGGGTGTCATCTTCCAGCAATGTAGGTATCTTATTAGTTACATTACTCTATTCAATGTCAATATTATGTCTGAACCCTTTATTGTTTGTTGTTCGCTTTTATTATATGCCTTAACATGGTTTTGCAGGAATGTTTCTTATTGAAATGTAATATCGTCATATCTCTGATACTTTGATTTTTTTTTTTTTTTCAAATGGAACAGCCTATATATTTTTTGTAACACATTTAGATTTATAATCTGATGCAAAATATTTGTTTTCAACACACTAGTCGTTCACCACATTGTTAGAATTATCACAAATCATTTAAAAGAAGTCCAAAAGTATTTAAAACTATCAGAGGAACTATAGAATGATCATCAACATTACCCTATTTGAAGGCACTGGATTTTTTCATTTAAGGAAAAAATAATAGAAAATCTTTCAAAGTATCTTTATTTTATAGTAAATATCTGTGTACTAAATATTCAGCAGAAATGTACTCAAAAGTTTTGGTCCTGTCCAGTGGTAGATGGAATTTAAAATTTCAACACTATACATAGTACCCACACTCCAAGTATTTAATTTTAATGCAATAGTAAATAAAGGCTATGATCTGAAAGAAGGCAAGTATCTAGGCTATTCAGAATGTTCCTGTCATTCCACTCTTCTAATTCTGACAAATGTATGTGTTTTATGAAGTAGTTAATTGGACTCTCAGTGAGACATCTTACATTATTTTCCTGTTGATTTTATGATGGTATTTTAGTGTCTTGGTTACCAATTTTATTATGTACTTGTGACAACCTGAACCCTAGCTTATTTACCCCCAACCCATACATTATTTTATGAGCAATATAACTATAGAAATGGTTAATTGGACTATCCATAAGACATTCTACATCATTTTCCTCTTGGTTGTTTCCTTATAATTAAAGTTCTTGGTTCAAAATTATTTTTATGTAATTATGGCATCTTGAACCCTAATTTAACTACCCAACACACATGATTTTATGGGCAATATAACTAGTAGAAAATTTTACAATACCTAAATAGGAACTAGGTAAACATAATAGTAAGAAGGAAAAAAATTGAGGAACATACAGTATGGGACATAATAGTTGGAACAAAATAAATTTGCACCAAAAAAATGTATTAAATAAATATCCGGCAAATGTATAGTTGCTCTCGGATTATTAGAATATTTCCTACAGTTTACAAAATTTTTGCTGGTATTTGAAGATAACAAAAGAAAACAAAACCATATTTTTATTTTGTTTTCGGGCAAAAAGTTTAGAACTTTTTATGTATTATCAAAATATTTCGTGGTATTTACTTACAGAGAGTCAAAGAATGTTTAGAAGTTGAACAGTAAAGCATACCGATATTTTCTATAATTGCGAAAGGAAAAGCACTTTCTGAGCTATTTCTATTCTAATTCTATTGCAAAAGAAAGCACTTTCTTTTGCAATAGAATTATTAATTATTATAAAGAAGGGATTCGGCAGAGTGAAATATCAAGAAGACTTAATGTACGAAAAAACAGTGTGTCTTGAATTATAAGAAAATTTAAAGTGTGGTAATATACTTCCAAGTAAAAGTCCAGGGAGGCCTAGAAAGACAACTGCGTGCCTGGATAATAAAATTATTCATTTATCCCAAAACGGTCCATTTCTGTCTTCAGTGAAAATTCTGTGGAAACTTGACAAAACTACACCATCCGGCCTATGAGACAGAACAATAAGGTGTAGGTTAGCTGAACAAAGTCTTTCGAACCATAGACCTTTAAAAAACCATTACTAAGTAAAAAGAACGTTAAAGCACGACTTGCATTTGCAATGGATCACGTCAATTGGACTACTAGGGGGTGGAAAAGTATTTAGTGATGAGTCTAAATTTAACTTGTTTGGCAGTAATGGAATCAAACGTGTATGGCGTCCTAGGAAGCAGCAATTAAATAAAAAACATATTTGCCCAACCGTAAAATATGGCAGAGGATCTATTATGGTGTGGGGGTGTTTTTCGTGGTATGGTATGGGTCCATTACATCGTATACATGGAAAGGTGGATCGTTTTATGTACAGAGACATTCTTAGAGGTGTACTGGAACCCTATAAATTTGCAACCATGTCGATAAGTTTTATTTTCCAGCATGATAACGACCCAAAACACACGTCGGAGCTTATTAAAGAATGGTTATCATGCGAAAAAATAAATATTCTGAAGTGGCCTTCACAAAGTCCCGATTTAAACCCCATAGAAAATCTATGGGAGTTGGTTGATACAAGAATCCAACGGAAAATGTAAAAAATGCAACTGAACTTTTTGACAGAAGCCTAGAATATGATTGACAAAAATGTTATTGAACATTTAATCGAATCTATGCCGATGAGGTGTGCAGATGTGATTAGGGCAAAAAGATATCACACCAAATATTAAAAAGTTAATTGCGTAATCAGTTTTTAGAAAAATTGTTTTGGTTCCAACCATTTTGGCTAACTTATTTTTTATTTTCTTGTCTCACAAATGTGTGATTACTTTGAACCAAATTATATGTGTACTTGTTTTTACCCAAAACGCCTTAGCTAACTATTAATAAATATAAGTAATGCATATGTCACATAATTAATTAATTATTTTAAAATTGCAAAAGTTCCAGCCATTATGTCCAATACTGTATGTGAGCTATGTGAAGTTATAATTAAGATACTGTGACATATTTCACAATGTAATTTTATTAAATAATGTAAAATTGGAATCTTAAAAACCGGATAATTTAAAATATTTCTATAAAAAAGTAATAGTTATGATTATTGTCTGTACTTTCGTAATAAATCTGTGAATTTACTTTGCTCAAGTGACTTTACTTTTCCATTTTTTTTTAGGCCCAGATCCACCTGTTAGGCAATATTATTATTTGGTATTCTGCAACAATAGGTCTCCTTGTGTATAATATTCTATTGGTGTTTTACCTTTTAAGGCGAAGAAGATTATGCTACGACTTAGATGAAAAGAACTGGAACCAATTTAAACTGATTGGTCAAGTTTTCTTTATAGGTTATATTTTCCATTACCTTCCGTATTTTTTTATAGAACGAACATTATTTTTACACCACTACTTACCTGCTTTTGTGTTCAAAACCCTTTTATTAGCTGCAACTTTAGAACATGTATATGTCGTTTTAAAAGATGTACTTAGGATTAAGATTGTGGCTCATTTACTATTTTTAGCTGTAATGGTCTGGTTAGGAACAATAATTTTTGTCTTCAGAAAGTTTAATGTTGTTAACTATGGTACGACAGATTTAAAGACAAGTGATATAATTAACTTAAGATGGAAAGATACCTGGGACTTCATTGTCCATAAAAATTAATATCGACTGAATTAATATAAGATTTTGAACATGGAATTACTTCCATTTATATATTTAAAGTTTCTGAAACCAAACTGCTTGTCTTAGTAATTATATACATATATTTTTTTATCAACAATTTTTTCAGTATAACACTAATTTTTGGCAGAAGAAAAGATTATTTCAGGAATACTTTTTAAATGGAGTCTTATGTCTTAATGTTAAATGGAGCTATTGTGGATTTCCATAAACATCAAAATTCGAGGAAATTTTTGCTAGTTATTTGACATATTGTAAATAAATTTTCTACCCGTTATAAAAATATGGAATTTTTACAAAGGTTAAAACCAGTCGAATTATCTACTGAAATACAGTATTTAGGTTCTTTTAAATTTTTAATATATCATGAATACCTCCTGCAACTCATATATAATGCTGGTGATCTTCTTTAATTTAATAAATCATTGTCCAAAGCTCTCATTTTAAATAATACTATAAATTTATCTTGCCTCATATCTTAAACCTTAACAAAGATAGTCAATCACACACGTTTTTATCGTTTGTTACTTTTAATCTCATGCTATCTGTAATCATGTCATTTGTAAAATCACAACTCGCCCACCCCACTTACTGTAATTTTGCCTGATTTTGATAGTGCAATTATTTCCAGTCTTGATTAACTTTTGAAATCAATTCACTTGCCCTGGAACTGAAGCTCAGCACATTTTGTGCTTTCAGTATTAGTAGTATTAAATTTAATATTAGGACGCCTTAATATTATTTGATGTAAAAATTTGTTCCAGTATATATTACACTATTTAAAAAAATTATTAATGAAAATCATGTCAAAAACTGTTGAAATGTCTACGAGAAAATGAACCTTAGAAATATTAAAAAACAATTGTTTTATGATAAAAATTGGTTTGTATTATGAAAACTTAAATTAATATTTTTTCCCCCACATTTAGATTTATATACATAAATTTATAATTTTCTTGTGACATAAGCTGAAAATTTGTAAATGTACCACACCATTTAGAAGTAATAAAATAGCGAGGTCAAACACATCATAACAATGAGAACCCAGTGGAAACTAATCTTCCAAGTCAAACCTTAGAATTTGCATATTTGTTTAATTAAAAAATATATTAATTTTTATAGCATATAATGTATTGTTTTGTTAATATAAAATTCATTCCCTTCAAAATTACTTTTAAATTTGTAACATGACATTACTTTCATTTCATCTAACTATTGTCAGAAATTATATTTTCCTAGTGAACTCGCATTAAATATTATGCATTACTTGAAACTGTTTAAAGACAACACTTAAACTTTGTTATATAAATATTTCCAGAAATCTATGAAGATTTTTATCATGACTTTCTACATGTACTTAACTTTGACGTTATTTAAAAATAACTTGAGCCAATTTTAAATTATGTAGACGTGAAATTATCTAAGGACTAATTACTGTAGGCAACTTTTTGTGATAATTTGGTATTAAGTGGTAAAAGATACTTGTATGTTACATTATGAATAACTTTAGATATTATAAATTATATAGTTTATATTTAAATATTTTTATATACTGAAGCTAAGAATTATAGACCCCTTTTCGGACATTATATATTTTGTAATAAAGAAATTAGATTATAATCAATATTTTAATTAATTTCCAATCATAAGGCAGATTAAGCAGTATCCATTTGTTCAGTTTCAATTCTTTCAACTAACACTTCCTCAATGTCCAGGACATTAGTAGATAATACTTTGGTGGTTCCTCTAGGATAACGATATGATGCCTGTTTAATACCTTTCTTATTGGCCTCATCGTAGGTCCTTTTATAGTCAGCAGAACCTTTACGAATCACACAGACATCGATGTTCGAACCTGAACCTAAATCATTAAAAACTCCGGCTGCAATAGCATCCCTCACTAATTGGATACCAGCTTCCTCCTCAAGATCTCGTTTCCAACCAGCTTCAAAGACTGCCATTGCAGCTAATGAGCCAGATCCCATAGTTACGTAAGGCAACTGATCTGAAGAACCATGAGGATAAATTTGGTAAAGATGAGGGCCTTCAACGTCAACGCCCCCTAAAATAAGAGCAGCTCCTATATATCCCTGGTACCGGAATAAGTATTGTTTCAACATTTGATTTGCAGTAGCAACTCTGCAAACGCGATTTGTGTATAATTTGTGCAGCTCTAATTGAGATGAAATCATCTGAGTTGTCATTTCTGTGTCCGCTGCTGTTCCAGCACCACAACAGCTAAAAAAATATTCAAACAGTTAAAAAACGACATCTTTTACTTATATTTGCCGTAGTTCATTTAGTAATTAACTTATGATACTTACTACATATTAGGTGCTAAATAATGTATTTTCTCGCAATTTTTATCAGCTACAGTTGTATCTTCGGTTGCCCTCGTATCAGCCCCAAGTATAACTCCATCTTTATAAGTAATTCCGACTATGGTCGTTCCAGTTTTAGTTGCTTTAGGAACACTGAATCCTTTATTTTCCAGTAGAGCATTTCTATAATGTTTTTGAAGGTTATGTTTTATGACAGAGCAACATTAACAGAAAAGTTAAACAACAATTACGGTTAAACAAAATTGAAAATCATTCATAGGTGAAAAAATGAAAAAAATAACTATTTACCTTCTACAATTCTCAAACGAAAAACCAGACGCTGGGATCTCCGGGCACAATATTGAAGACATTGTATTAAAAGTATTTAAAACACTAATGCACAAGCGCTTCTGATCTATTGATCTAATTAGACATACACCAATTTATAAATGATAGTTTAAATATTGTTATAATTTCCTATCAAAGTTGCATTACTTGCAAATAGTTTCTACCACAGAACGATTACAGAAAAGTATACAAAAGTTTATGAAATCAGACATTTACGGAATCAGATATATATGATCCATACTTGTTCTTACACAGAACACAAAAAATAAGATTGGATTCTTGATTATAAAACTAAACTAACACTATAATCCCACAAATCTGATAGCACATAACACTACAGTTGTTTATTATATTATATAAGCCTAATTATTCGGATCTATAGTTTTTCTTTTAGTAAGAGTTTTTCCCCAGAGAAACTTCCAAAGAGACCCCAGTAAATAACAAAGCTGTAGTAATCACCACAGACTACTAGTAAAGTAATCAGAATCACAAACAAGTAAGAGATACTAGATAAAAACAAGTAAAACAATAAACATATGAATATTCCTAGATTATAAAATGTTATTAAAAATATGTTAAACAAGAATTTCTGAATAGGTGCTAAGCTAAACAGCTTTTCCATATAGTATAATAAGTGAGTCGTTATTTTGCTGAATAGCAATACTATATCAAATGTGTGTACGGTTTTTTTTTTATACCATCAAGGAAGAAAGCAATGAAACACATTCGATGCATTTTCTTGTAATTATACTTTTAGCCATTATAAAGCGTGAACATTTGAGACGAGGAGCTTATTTTTTTAACTTAATTATAACTTATATTTCAGGGAAACATATCGAAAATATTTCATTACGTTCTATCTCGAGATTCTAAACCGTGTCTTATAGACAAATTTGTCTACACAGTCTTACACATTTGTGAAGAAAAAAATGTGCACACTCACTGCGTTTGGTAATGCGATATGTGCACTCCAATCATTCTATTGCGTTTTGTTATAAATTTCCAGAAAACTCAAAGCGGGATTTTAATAAATAGTTAATCAAAAAAAGATTATTACGTAATTCAGCTTATGAACTTACGTACAACCACAGAATAAGAGGTTTCTTATATTTATTTTACCTAGTACGCTTGTATATTCATTGCTAAAGCTGCATTCATAGTAGCAGTAAAGTTAACTTTAAAAAGTAACACAAGACGTAAGAAAATTCAATACAATGTTTCATAAGGCGCCATTCATAGCGCATTTTAAGCAATAATTAAGGAATAAGCCGTTAGTCTTAAGAAGTAAGAAATGACCAATTTTTATTTCTCAAGTTTTACTGATAATTGATTCGTATAAAATCGTGATTAATCGTTTATTTACGGGGAATTTCTTTTAATTCTATGTTCAGTAAGTTCTGTTTCTGTGATTTGTTTGCTAAGTCTATGGTTTATGTTTGTTTTAAGCACAGTTTTTGAAGTTATATCTGTATTTTTTTGCGGTCTAGTCGTATCACACTCAGAATAGTTCATCTTCATCTAATTGCATTTTTTCTACCTTAAAATACCTTCAATTTATTCACACTTTTATTTTTAATGTCGACAACAAATCTACAAATAAATCGAGAATGACGTGAATCTGACATTTGACATTGTCAAAACAAATGCAGGCTCAATTTAGTGCGCATGACTACTTCTTAACTTATTTTAAACTATGAACACATTACTTCTAAATCCATAATGCTTAATGCTAACTTCGTACTGTTTACTTTTTAAAGTTAATTTTACTGCTATTATGAGCGCACCTTAAAAAGTAAACAGTAAGAAGTTAGCATTAAGCATTATGGATTTAGAAGTAATGTGTTCATAGTTTAAAATAAGTTAAGAAGTAGTCATGCGCACTAAATTGAGCCTGCATTTGTTTTGACAATGTCAAATGTCAGATTCACGTCATTCTCGATTTATTTGCAGATTTGTTGTCGACATTAAAAATAAAAGTGTGAAGAAATTGACGGTATTTTAAGGTAGAAAAAATGCAATTAGATGAAGATGAACTATTCTGAGTGTGATACGACTAGACCGCAAAAAAATACAGATATAACTTCAAAAACTGTGCTTAAAACAAACATAAACCATAAACTTAGCAAACAAATCACAGAAACAGAACTTACTGAACATAGAATTAAAAGAAATTCCCCGTAATAAACGATTAATCACGATTTTATACGAATCAGTTATCAGTAAAACTTAAGAAATAAAAATTAGTCATTTCTTACTTCTTAAGACTAACGGCTTATTCCTTAATTTTTGCTTAAAATGCGCTATGAATGGCGCCGTATGAAACATTGTATTGAATTTTCTTACGTCTTGTGTTACTTTTTAAAGTTAACTTTACTGCTACTATGAATGCAGCTTAAAGCTCTGGTATAACTGGCTTTAACCTTCAATGTTGATAACGAATACAGTGATTGAAAACGATTCAACTATTTATAGGTTAAAGCAGTTCAAAAATTAGCAGTTGACTTATCCGTTTAAATTTTGGCCGCCTGTTTGCTGAAAACTGTTTGTTCTTTCGCTTGCTGCTCCGTACGGGCGTATATTACACGATTATAGCTCTGGCACAACTCGCTCTACTCTCCAATCGAACGCAGTGATTGTAGTGTTTTAGTATGTATTCTGTGTGTGTGTGGCGGTTTTGTCTATGGTTTTTAGTACCCTAACCAAAAATTTGAAAATGAGTAATTTGAATAATGATTCTGTTTGTCCAATATGTAATAAATCATATCCAGTAAGTGAAATAGAACAGCATGCTAATAAATGCATATTTTTAAATTGTTCAGATTTGCAAAAGAAAAAACGGCCACATTCGCCTATTTTCTCAAACAGTCCATCAAAATTAGGGGCTAGTAAAAAATCTCCTGGAGATAACATTACACTACAACGCAATGAAACCACTTGTGCAACAACATCATTTGAAAGTAGTACCTCTAGTGCAAGTGCTCAAAAAAAGGCTATTAAGAAATTTCAAATTAAAAATGATGATGAAAATAAGATTTCATTCTTAATTCCTCTAGCAAAACAAGTTCAACCAAAAACCTTAGATGATTTTTTTGGTCAGAATCAGGTACTAGGAAAAAATACTGTATTAAGATGTTTGTTAGAAAAGGATGAAATACCAAACATGATTTTATGGGGACCACCAGGATGTGGTAAAACCTCACTAGCAAGTGTTTTGTCTGAAATATGCAAAAAGAATCCAAAAAAGTTTAAATTCGTAACACTTTGTGCAGCTTCCACTGGGGTAAAGGAAGTTCAAAGTGTTATTGGTATAGCTAAAAACGAAATGAAATTTGGAAGGAGAACAATTTTGTTTATGGATGAAATTCACCGATTTAATAAACGGCAACAGGACATTTTCTTATTAAGTGTGGAGAAAGGTGAAATCACCTTAATAGGAGCCACGACAGAAAATCCGTCCTTTATCATAAATTCAGCTTTATTAAGTAGATGTAGGGTAATTGTTCTGGAGAAATTAGATCCGAATGATTTATATTCCATTTTAGAGAAAGCTGCAGAAACTCTGAATGTTGATATAATAGATACTGAAAATCCATGTGGAGTGGTTAACCATGATAGAGGGTAATCATTTTATATTTCAATATTACTTTAAAAGAAATAAATTGTGGGACTATTCTCATACATAATTGGCTATAATGCAAATTATAGTTTGTAATTAATTTGGATCAATATTTTGGCGAATAAATATGGGGGTATATTGTTCACAGGATGTGATGTAGTAACTACTTTATACTTTATGGGTAATATTAGTAGAGGTCTGCTACTCAAATATGTTAATTTTAAAATGTGAATCTATATTCCCATGATTCATATGGTAGACCAAATTAAATTTTCCCTGTTCATTGGGTTACTAATGTAACACAAACTAATAAACAATATTTATTTAGCGTTCATCTATAACAATTAGGTACAGTTGTTACCCAAAAATATACAATGTTTTATTTCTTTTAAGTTCTTAGGTGGAATTATGTTAAATGAGATTTTTTTTCAATCTAGTTGCCACAAATATCATTTACATTATTTTTAGATAGAATCAATTTATTAGTAATTGTGCTTTGATGGTGTCTTCATATGAATTCTTTATTATTTTCAAACCAAAATTACGAAAAGTAGGATCCATACAAGAAAAATTATGTTATAGCATTTTAATGCTTCAGTGGCTTATACATGTAATTCTAACAATTCAGTTGTTAAGTCAATATATTTTAATTTTGTTTTAGTCATATTAGTAATTATTGTCTAAGACTGTTGTGAGTATTGCTACACAAAATCTAAATCTGTTAAAAAAAATAGTTTACGTAATCATCTTTTTTCGTTAAAGATCAATATAATATATTCAGATGTTTTGAATACAATTAATGTGGGGACTTTGACCTTAGCACCATAGGGGTAATTTTAAGTAGAAATGTTTTCAAGCAACCATTTTCGAGTAACTCTGATTATATAAGGAAGTTATCCTGTGAAAAGTCATCAAATTCATCATGATTGCGTTATTGATATTGAGATAGTTTTCTGTAGGAAGTTGATAATTTATCTTAAACTTGTACCATTAATGTTAATCCACTCATATACATTCATTCATCTTTAAGCACACATTAATAAACTTGCTTTATAGAAAATAAACATGTTGATGCTCAGATAAATTTTTGTTTTATAACACCATAACAGTATTGAGCCTAAAATACTTTTGTAGTAGAATAAACATTCTCCGAATTTCCCTTTTTTATTTTTAACTTATTTAAAATTTTCCTGTTGATAACTACAACATTTTCAAAAACAATAGCTTTTAAATATTTACTGTTTTAAAAATTCATGTTAGATATTAATTTCTTTAGGATTCCACTGAGATATTGTCTTTAATATTTTAAATAATTAGTTCTCAAGTACAAATATTACGTGGACTCTATCCATGGCTTTGCTGCTCTGGCATTTTATCTAGAATTCGTTGATAAATTGTTAATTAATAGTATTGTAAAAGTGTTGATATTACCTACAGTTATAATCTGATGTACATGATGAATTAGTATATACTTTTGGCCAACTGACCGCCAGTATGTCTTAATAATAGATATACTCGTATTTGTCTACACAAGCTAAAATATATTATTGTTTTATGTCCTCCTATATTGGAATCTTACAATCTGATCGATCATCAGAACTGCCATATAATTTGTGTTTAATGTATATATACATTCCAGAGTAGCGATAGAAAATTCAGCTTTGCAATGGTTGGCAGATATAAGTGATGGAGATGCTCGAATAGCTTTGAACAATTTGCAAATGGTTATTCAAAACAGTAATAATAACGGAAAAATTATTACGATAGACGATATAAGAGATGGAATAAAGGTAAAATTAGTCTTTGTTAACATTACTTTGATAATTACTGTATTAATGTTTTTAGAAATCTCATATGTTATATGATCGAGCTGGAGAAGAACATTACAATATAATATCAGCCATGCACAAAAGCATCCGAGGATCTGACGCAAATGCAGCACTGTATTGGACTACAAGAATGATTGTTAGTGGTGAAGATCCTAGATTTATTGCCCGAAGGTTAGTGAGAGCAGCTAGTGAGGATATTGGTGAGTATATTGGAATAAAATAAAACAATATATTATATTATTTGAATATAATGTCTATAATAAAATATATATTAAATTTTAAACTCAAGGAAATGCTGACCCTAATGCATTACAACTGGCAGTTACAACGATGCAGGGTTGTCAACTGTTAGGCATGCCTGAGGCGGATGTTCTTCTTGCACAATGTGCTATCTATTTGGCTAGAGCCCCAAAATCTCGAGAAGCAGATTCAGCATTAGGAAAAGCAAAAGATCTAATTAAAAACTGTAAAGGAAGTCAACCCTCGGTTCCTTTACATTTAAGAAATGCACCTACAAAGTTAATGAAAGATCTGGGTAAGAACTGGAATTGTATATTCTAGATCCTAACTTTAGTAACAATTAAATTTTTTATAAAATTTTTAAGTCAATTTTTTTTGTGATATTGCTATTCTGAATATGTCGATTATTATATCTCTAAAAATTTTATAGTGAGGTTTAGAAAAAAGGAACGTACAATGAATCATTAAATATTTCTTGTCTTTTTCCCTGGACGATGTTCGAAATTAAACGGAATAATTTTTCCCTTGCTTTCCCACGGTATAATAATTGGCATATGAAATGACAGTGTTCGCAATACAAATTTAAGTATTTGTTCTTTTAAGGGTATGGAAAATTAGAAAATGGAGCAAACTTCTGTTTTATGCCTCCCGAACTAAAGAATGTGGATTTCTTCAAACAGTGATGTTATTTAGATTTTAAGTGATATATAGTTTTATTTAAATAAAAGTGCTATTAAATTCTAATATCTATTTTACAAAATCCCATATATAAAGTACTACAATTGTTCTAATAACAACACTTAATTAAAAAATCGGTTAATTAAGAGAATATTAAATTGCAATGTACATACTCTGAATTCGTTTGCTTTATATCGGTATTGTGTATTCAATATTAAATGTTATATATTGTCTTAATCACATACTGCATTTCAAAATGAAAAACAAATACTTTCTCATTTAATTTCATTAAATGAAGAAAGAATATATTTTGTATTAAATACTCAAAATATTTTCAAATTAAAAGTAGCATTGACCTTGAAAATTATAGTATTTGCCAGACTATGATTTTAATCACAATCATTTTATCATAATGATTAATAATTTAATTAAATAATTTTTGTTAAGATAATTATAACTACGAGAGTGCATTACACTGTTATAAATGAATGGAAATAAGCAATTTTGATGAGCTACAGTGGAACCTCGCTAAACGAGCGTAATTTGTTCCTAAATCTTATTCCTAATGTGAAACACTCGTTAAGCAAAACATTTTTTTCTATAGGAATCAATGTAAAATAGGGTAATATGTTCCATTCCGAAGAAAATACTCCACGAAATTTATAATAATGTAATTTATTATTTATAAACTTTGTTTACAAGAAAGCTGTCTAGTGACATTTCTTTTTGCCTACTGTTCAAAATTTGACGAAAAAGAGACAGCATTATCGTTAAATACATTTGTAGTGCGCATAGTCACTGCCTTATTAGGGTGATACTTCTCAACGTACGATGCAACAGTTTCCCATGCTTTCAGCATCTCCCTTATTTCACGGGAAGGTTGTTACTCTGCTGAGGCTGTTATCTCCTCCTCCCTGGACGTAATCTTCTCCACAACTTCTTGCTGTGATACAGAATGCAACTCCATAAGCTCTTCGGTGGTCAGTTCCTGGATATACTCTTCCACTAGTTCATCGATGTCGTTGCTATCCACCTCTAGCCCCATAGTCTTGGCCAGAGACACAATCTCGTCGATTACAGGCTTCGCAGATACTTGCTCAAACCCCTCGGAGTCGCGTTCGACAACGCTATCGCCAAAGCTTCTTCCATGCAGAAATAAGGGTTCTCTTGGTGACCCCTCCCATGCCTTGTCGATCATCTTGAGGCAGGCAACGATGTGAAAGTGGTCTTTCAAAAACTCTCTAAGAGCGAGATTGGTTCCTTCACAGTTACCAGTTGAGTGACAATAAGATACTAGCCGAACGAGCGCTACAATAGAAGATAAAATGGTAAATATGAAGATTATGGGTCTGGTGAAAGTAGTGTATTGGGGACATTATTAATCATTTTATATATAAATGATACAATATTAAAGTCATGATATGTATTTGGTACATATCATGTACTAAGTCTTACAATTAGTATTACTACTAACTGAAC
This sequence comes from Rosalia funebris, assembly GCA_037954035.1. Lineage (NCBI taxonomy): Eukaryota > Metazoa > Arthropoda > Insecta > Coleoptera > Cerambycidae > Rosalia > Rosalia funebris. The sequence goes on from JAZFAV010000011.1 coordinate 26,818,242, forward strand.
CAAACATTAAAAATATCGGTAATTAAATGGATGTAAGTAAATTAAAATATTACACTGTTAGGAAAAATGTCAAACTTAACAAAAAAAGATGTAGAAATGATTACTGAAATTAAGTAATTAGATTAAAATTTAAAATGATTTAAGGATAATTACTGTTAATGAAATTTAACAGTAAGACTGATTACATACTTTTAAAAATTATTGGAATGGTTAGGTGGTATGCTACGTCTTGGGTAAAGACGTTTATTGTGCTAAACAAACATTTGTTTTTTCAAGTTTGTTCAATTTGGTATAAATGGTTGCTAGAGGAAAATGAAATATTTTGTAATTTGTTTATGGCATCTGCTAGTTCTGGGCATCTTGAAATTGAATATCTGACTGTCCCTAATGACAGCTGATTCTTTAACAATGGAGTGTAAAACTGAAGACTACTTTTTTTTTTAATTTTCAAATAAAATGTCATGTTCCCCTTTGTGCAAGATTCGGCTGTGAATATTCTAAAATACCAGGGCACTGTTCATGAATTTTCCAAGTGTGTTTGGAGATTTGAGAATGATTCAGAGGACACTATCTGTAAAGCTGCGAGATATAATGCATCAAGTTTACACGTAATACGTAAGAAGCTACCACACTCTTGTTTACGATAACCTATAGAATGTATGGTTGGGAACCATCATAATTTCTAATAACTTATTAGTAATCATTCACTAGCAGTAAGAATAAACATGACAGTTTAAAGAGGATCCAGTGTACATACTATAACATTAAAATTATTTAGTTTTACCATCTATCATCTCATCCACACATAACCATAATTTTTAATTGTGTTGTAATTCAGATTACATATTTTTTGACATATTCGACACTGATAAATCAAATTGCCTCATGAGTGCGTACGTATATGGCGTAAAATGGCCCACTGATAACATTTAGTGGCACTAGTTAGTAACATTGCAATAATTATCCTTGTCAACATGAATATGGGCGATAGTGTATGTACATTGTCACATTGAACATAACCACAGGTGATCATATACAACAGCAGAGCTCAACCAAATGATTTGTACGTATATTGAATGAAATGTCAAGTCTGAGACGGCACATCGGCTGCCTCAGTCACAAGATTGACATTACTGATGCAACACCCACGGTAAGCAACTTTAGTAATCATATCACTTCAACCCTAATAGTGGATTATTTCTTTGTAGAGACTTATAATCCAAATTGTTGTAGAAGTGCCGGAAACAAGTGGAAATGGTGCATATAAAAACTTTATTTTCTATCAAGTTTTATTTATAAGAAAAAATAATTTACATCTATCACGTAACGCCCAATGTACTAATTAAAAAGTTCGTCATTTTACAACAGAAATTGTACTACTTAATTTTTGCCGTTTCCCAACTAAAAGATGTGGATTTCACTATATAATACCATTTAAAGTGAGTATTTTTTTTAAATAAAAGCTATATATACATTTAGTCTTTATTTAATAAAATCTGTAATATACAGATTACTACAATGCTGTGATAACGGTAATTAAACAACTTAAAAAATTGGTCAATTACATAAAATATAAACTTAATACCCCAACTTGCACTTTGTAAATATAAATACAAATATAATTAATTGAGGAATTATTTCGATAACTGATACAAAGTATAAATGATACTATTTATTTGTACAAAGATATTTCATATCACTCACGTACACATCATCTTCGTCTCTAAATAAAATAAAAATTAAAAACATCACTACAAATAATTTAAACTTATACTGTAAAACGATCTAGTGGTTTTTTCCTCATAATTTTGTCTAACCAACACAAGTCTGTCTCTTTTTTAAATTAATAAGTCTGTGATTCTGATTTAAGTAATTTAGAAGCGATATTCAGGACCAGCCATATCGATAGCCCACCTAAACTTATCACGTTGGGTTTTGTTGTAAATTTTTTCTATGGGAACGTCGTATTTCTTGCACCATGCCACGCTAATGCGGGGATCCAAGTAGTTCAACTTGGAAGTGCCGAGAGCGATAGTTTTATTCTCATCCCTGTCAGTCTCCTGTATCTCCAGTTTAATCAGTTGGTCCTTTAGTCTCTGCAATAGTTTCTTCTTCTTATCGTAAACCATTTTCTCTTTCACACTGCCATGTTTGGCGTCTTTTTGGGCGTCCTTCACCTGCCTTTCTGCATCCCTTATCATTTCCTTCTTGGAATCAATTTTTTCTTTAAGTTTCTCCATGGACTTTTCGTGGCCTTTCGGAACGGACCTTTGATGGTTACACAAGATAGCGACTGCTCGATTGGCACGGTTATATGATAAGATCTTCTCGGCCACGCTATCGTCCTCGTTCGTGAGCAGGTCGAGCTGTTGTTGCAATGTCCAAGAGGCATTGTACGTACGGAAGACCTTGGCAGTGAGGCCTTCCATAAGTTCGTTCAGGTGCTTGTTCATGATTTGTGTGTTTAAACGGTCAAACAGATCGTCGCTGCCCTTTTTGTTTTCCATGAACAGCTGCAGGTTTTTGAATACGCGTTTCTCTACAGGTACTTCATTATAATACCGGATGGAATCTTTACCCAGGAAATCGAATACAACAACGTACTCCTTATCGTCTTTTCTCTCATGAAGCTCAATATGCTCGACACGCAATGAACAACAACCCACCGTGTCGGCTTGGTCCTCATCCTTCTCGTTACCAGCTCTCAAAGCTAATTTGTCTATGAAGTATAGAGCAACTGCCCGTTGCCGAATTTTCATCTCCTTCGACTTCCAATCTTGCTGGTATTCTCTACGAATTTTGTCTATAGATATAGCAAGCTTTCTCGCAGTCTCATACTTTTGCCAATCTTTCTCTCCCTTCAACTTAGAACTAGGATTTAACATAACATATTTTACTTGATTTTGCACATTCTCTGTCCACGAGGCCAACCATGTTACCGTGTTAACATGTCTCACTTCCTTCCATTTGTGACCCTTTGGTGGTTCAGGTATCTTGGAATCCTTACTACAATTAATTATTACATCTTCGGCTTCGATTCGTCTCTTCAGTTTGCCCATCTTTGGATGTTCACCTCTACCCCTGAATAAACCTGGAGGTTCAATTTTAAAGTTGCCTATCTTTTCCTTATGCCCATCGATTGTACAGAAACCATACTCCTTCATAATAGCTTCGTTTTTCTCTTTTAACTGCTGTTTTTCTTCTTTTGTCCTGTTTCTGTTCTTCTCCGCAATATCCATAAAGTAGGCGTGCATTGATTTAAAGTTACATTTCCTTAAATCGGTGATTAAAGCCTGTTCCTCTGATGTCATACATTTCCTCCAGTCTTTAAAGAAATTCTCATTAAATATATCTTTTGTAGTATAGTCATGGTCCAACATTTTCGCGTAAAAACCAGCAACTTCTTCGGCATCTTGGGACAATTTAATTTCCTTTCCATTATAAGAGAATTTAACATTGCTTGGTAACCTCTCATACGGAGGGGCAAACACTGGACCTTTGTGTTCAAGGAAGTTCCACTTGACGCCATCATCCTTTTTATCTTCTTCCCACCTAAAACACATAAATGGATGTTTATTTACAAAACTGCTTTAAATAAGTAAATTATTGATTGCTATAACAAAAGAAAATTATTTCAATATACGCAATCTACCGGCATTTGGAGAACACTTACTAACATTTAATAATTTAGATGAATAATGTTTATTCGAAATAACAATCTATTCTACAACATAAAATAATTTATAATGAATCATATATTTGTGCATTGTATTGCATAATAAAAAATATTTTAGATCGCTTGAAAATATTTTGCGAGATCAACAATTTTAACCATACTTTATGCATATATTAATATTGATATGATTTTCCAATAAGACATACATACATGTTTATAAATATTATGGAGCCCCTTTACATGTATCGACGAAGTTGTAACTCTACACATGGTAAATGACCAAATCACATAAAATTTTACTAGAAGGCTCTTAGATAGCATATGGAATACTGAATTAACATTGTAAACATTGCAAATAAATTAAGAAAATTGTAACGAATATTAAGACTTATGACAACTTTACAATTTCAGATATGTAGAAAATAAATATTGTCACTTATTATGTTAATATTAGGTATATACACAATATAAAACATATATACATAATAAAAAGTGAAAGCTATTTTACTTAAGATAATTATTTACTTCACAGTAAAACTCTCAAATCCTCACCAAATTTTAGCAATCTCCCCATTTTCGGGAGTGCTAAAAATCTAGCTGGTATCCAAAATTTGGTGAGGATTTCAGAGTAGAGTTACCCTAAAGTAAATAATTACCAAATTATAAACTGTACCAAAATATCTAGGAAACTGTTCTAATGCCAAAACGACAACTGGAATTTGTCTTGAGTGGTCTCAAAAATAAAGTAGCCACAATTTCGTCATAATTTGCGAGTGTTATGTTAACTTAATAACCATTTTCCTTGTTTATAATTTTCATAACCTGCACCATAATTTCCTTGCTACCTTTTCAATATTTCTTCAGTTCGCTTCAGTTCTTCTAAATTAAATAAACCCGATTTGTTTTTGTTTAAAAACTCTTCATATAAAGTTTCCTTAACATTTTCATAGGATTGTAATTTTATCTGGGTACTTGTATTTTTTAACCTAACTCTGTAACACACAACACTGGTTTGGAAAAATTTCGACTTGTGTATGTAGCTTATATGACACAAATTCGAATAGTTTCTTGATGTGAGTAAGACAAATATTTTAAACATTATTTAATAGAACTGGTTTTTACAATAACTAGAATAGAAACACGAACATACGGAGCCATTGTGGAAAAATCACGACTGCCAACATTACTAAAAGAAATGCCATAAGCGGGAATTTCGAATTATAATCATGATGGTGTGGTATTTCTGATTAGAATTTTTAAAAAGAATATTTTATTGTCATTACATCAATTGCTGTTGTATGTATGGACAAAATAATGATTCACTGTATTGTTCCAGTACGGAATAATGTTTCACAATTAGTTTTTTGGATCAAATTAAGTCTTTTTACATGGATTTTTTGTATGAATGTTATTTGAAATAAAACCTCCAAATAAATACCATACACATTTTTTTGTAATAAATTTAATGTGCAGGATGGCCTTGTAAACATGTTTAATATAAATAATTAGCTGAACCAAAACAAAACTGTAAATATGGCAATTTTGATTAACTAATAACAAAAGCAGTTTGAATAAAATGTTTAATTTGTTAGGTTTATGTATTTAAAAGTATTAAGTTTGCAACAGATATTTGCTGGAAAAAAATTTATTGATATTCAGTTTATCTATTACCTTGTTTATCAGTTGCCTTTTCGCAACATTCTTAATGCAACAATTTTAATTTTAACAGAGATAAATATGGCTAAAATAATTAAAGCTTGCATTTAATGTTTATTTTAATAACATTATTACTTTGATTACTCAATTGTAGTTTATTTTATAATAATCCTCAAGATTATATTTTCTTAGCCTCGTTTTCTGACCACATTGTTTCACTTTGTATTTTCCTCAAATTAATTAGGGTTTAGTTAAAATTTATCAGAAGCTATATTAACATTACAGTTACCCATAAAATGAATTTTAATAGTCAAAATTACTTTCAAAATATATTGTCATTAAAAATTCAACAAAAGCTATGAAGTGCATAAATACTGACGCACTTCAAAATTCAAACATAAAAATTGGATTAGATTGGGGTTGGGACAGGCTCGCGCAATCATGCCAATCTCCACTTACATTTACATTTAAAGTTAAAAATTGACCATCTCTTAATGAAATTATCAAAAATTAATTAATCTTGCATAAATGGAAACTTTGATATACCTATACAAGATTATCTTTCTTAGTGAAAGTTTAAAGTTAATGAAAATGAAAATATGTGGTGCATAAATCCACCCAATCCAAGTCTTAATTATTTCATATTTATCAACTTCTGACTAGACTGATGACTATTACAATAAAAACAATTCATGTCAGATATACATCAGCTTGGAAAACAGATGAATCATAATTCTGAAAATATAATAGTCTAGGATGTATTAGTGTTATAAGAAATAAAAACTAGACATTTGTATTAATTAAGAATTAATAAATTTCCGGTCATTAAATATGCACTAATATATCTAATACATATGATAATGACAAACCTTGCTTCAATTCTCAGATTATAAACACTCAATTACCCACATAAAATGGCAGCCCGTGAATTCAATTCAATAGTCTGTAAATATTACTCACCATTTCCATACTTCTTGTTCTTCTTCCTCTTTTCTCTTTCTACCGCCTTTTTTGGGGCTGTCCTCTTGTTTCACCTCCTTTTTGACTTTGGTTGCCCTTTCTTTTTTCACTTTCTTCTCGGGCTTATACGCCTCTTCTTCTTCATCATCATAATCTAGTTTTTTCTTTTTTTTAGTCTTTTCTTTCTTCTCTTTTTTGGGTTTTTTTCTGGCCAACAGGGGAACATCATCCTCTTCGTCTTCGGAATCGAATTTCCTCTTTGTCGAACTTACTCTAATAGACTAAACAAAAATGGAAAATTTATTATATTATAACAAATTATTTTCTATATTATTATTTACCAACGGCATATCCTCATCACTTTCTTCCTCTTGTTTGGGTTCAAATGATTTGCCCTTTTCTTCATCTTGTGACCGATCTAAACTTTCATCCTGTTCCTCTTCAGATAGATCAAATTGGGACTCGTCCTTTTTAAATTGTGCCAAATTATAGTCACAGCTGCTTGCAGTAGAAACATTTGCACCATCGTTCTCGTCTTGACTCTGAGGTTCGTCTTTAATAACTAATTTATCCTCATCATCGTCGGTACTATTTTCTTCTTTTATCGAATTTTCAACAGCTTCTGATTCTGGCTCATTCTTTATCTCTAACTCCACCTTTACCTTTTGACTATCATCTGCAGATAAAACATTAAGTTGTTAGGGCAGTTAGTAGTACTACTGTCTTGAGAATCATTTACCACATTGAATATAAAATACCTCCCTTAAAACTCGTGGGACAAGAAAACAGCAATTTTAATAAAAATTAAAAAAATTTATATAAAAGCAAGGTTTCAACTATTTCAATTTACTATGAATATTTTATATATATTTAAGAATTCACCTAGAATGGATTACTACAGGTATCTAATAACAATTTTATTTTAATTTGCTGCACAGTTACATTTTTTTAGATAACACGAGTATGATAATTTTTAATATATAGGTTTCTTTTATCACAATCAGTTAAAGTAATATGAATAACTTGCCATAGCATATGAAGAATAATAAAGATGAGTAGATTGATTATTTTATACTACTACAATTTTAGATTTAAACAAAATTTTAGTTTCAAGTGTTACCTAATTTTTTAGGTAGATTAGCTGACTAAAAATGAAGCTTAAAAATATATTAATATCATTTATATTCACATTTATTAGTACATATATAGATGCCATATACTCTATATTGAATATTCATCATAAATAAACATACTACAGACAGTATTTTCTTCATCTCTTGTTTTCTGATACGTTATTACAAAAGCTTACCAAAAACCATTTTTTGAAAGGTCATCACAAATTAATTTAACAACTACTGGAAATTTTGCATTCTGAAGCATTTTAAAAAACGATTCTTGATACTTGTAACTTTTGACAATTGTGACATGACATTTTTTATAACCTGTCTGATTACATTTAATTGTACAATCAGAGTTGATGAGTACAGACTACCCAGTTAACATTTAAATGAAAAAAGACTCATATAAATATATTGTAGAAAAATTAATTATATATAAGCACCATAAACATTTTCTTTTACTAATATTTTGAACATACTTTTTAATTTCTAGCTACTTAATGATACTGGTAGATATAAACAAAATGGCAAAACTTCCGAAAATTGGAAGTTATGTTATATATTTACCTTTTTCCTTTTCAGATTTTCTTTCCTTTTCCTTTCTATCTTTTTCTTTTGAACTAGAATGATGCTTGTCCCTGTCTTTATCCCTGTGTTTATCTTTTGAACTACTATGTCTTTCCTTATCTTTATCTCTTGAAGAACTATGCTTATGTTTATCCCGATCTTTTTCTCTGTCTCTTTCTCTATCCTTATCCCGCTTTTCCTTATCTTTATCCCTTGAGCTTGACTTATGTTCTTTATCATGGGAACTTTTATGTTCCTTTTCTTTATCTTTCGAGGATGAACTAGATTTTTTCTCATCTTTATGACGGTCTTTGTCTTTTTCCTTATGTTTTTCTTTATCACGATCCTTGTCTCTACTAGAAGACTTATGAGAACTGCTATGACGATCCTTCTCTCGATCCTTATCTTTTGAACTAGAATGATGCCTATCTTTATCTTTACTTGAGTTTTTATGTTCTTTATTTTTACTTCTATCTTTATCTCTATGTTTGTCCTTATGATCAGACTTATGGCTCTTCTGCTTATCCGAATATCCGTTTATGCCATTCACATGGTTCGAATCTATGTTGCGCTCTTTGGCCTTGTTACTCTACATATTAAATAACACGTGAGTATATTTTGTTAAAATTAAAAAGAATTATAAGATAAACAAATATTAAAAGGATATTAAACGCCTTATATTGCACAATATTAATATAATAAAGACGGTATTAACGCGTGCTTTGTACTCACATAATACGTGGGACTTAGTTTCTGACGCCATTTTAGGACTTAGAAAAATTTTGCTTTGTGATAGTATGGTATCAATAAAGTGTATTTATTTGGAAGAAATTCAACATTTTGTTAAAGTAAACAATTAGCAAATAATATTTTATACATATTTTTCTACTTACAGGACTTGAATTTCCCTCATTCGCAGAGTTTTCTACATCCATAACGGTACAGATTGCACTAGGAAACTATAAACTTTGCCGTTTCTCGAACAAGCAGCTAAGCTAGCGCCTAGCTGGGTGAAAGCAACGCTCTCCGTCTAAGTGCTCAATTTGGTTTGTGCGCAAACTCCAAGGAAGGCAATAACCTTTTTTTAACCGCCAATATTTAAAATTGATAAAGATCATTCAACTTTAAACTTGAAAATAAAATGTCAAAACCATCTGACCTAGAGTAAATTGATATTGCAATTCAAATGAATGTCATAATTTTTTAGTTTGACCATATTAGGATGTCTAAGCGAATGTTTTTAATAATTTCATTGAATAAAATAAATCACTTTTAGAAATAGATTTCATGTGAAGATATGATTTCATTAATTGATATTTCATCTTCTTAATATTACCAGATAAACCTTAATTTATTTTTATAATTTCGAACCTTTTTCATAATTGTAGCTTTTATTTAATTTTGTGTGACTGTGTGACACTATATCAAAACTGCAAGTTCTTATCAAGTTGAGCATGGTCAGGCTTAAGTAGACACATAACTCTTTAGCTACTGGATGTAGTCCAATCAATAGGTAACGGCCCAATGTATAATTTCCCAAAATGTTCAACAGGAAAAAAAATATGGTCGTATAGGAAAATAAATCCTAAGAAAGATAGCGTTTTTAGTCCTTGGCGTATTAACGGCGAACTTAACTTAAAAAATTCGTAAAGTTGAAAAAAACGGTTTTTCGCAAATAAAAAAAAAACTAAGGCTCGTAGAAAAAAAAATTAAATGAGAAAATTGTAAGTATTAAAAAACCCATCGATTCGTATTTTTAAATATATCGATTGCCATATTACTTTTCGAGATATTTCGAAAAAACCGTCAAAAATCGACTATTTTTGTTTTCGCCGTATATCTTGCAAACCAAGGTTTAAAAAATTGTTACTTGGTGTAAATGTAGCGTAGCTTTTTTTTTTGTAAAGTAGCTTTTTAAAAAAATTTAAAATGATGCAAATTTTTCGAGATATATCGATTTTTCGAAAAAAATGGTGGTCTCGGATATCGGCTCCTCTTGCTCGATGGATGGTCCTAGAGAAACGAATCGTTCCGCTCATTTGTTTCGTTAAGAGTTGTCTTACAGTAATAAAAAATGGTAACGATTTTTTTTAATTTTAAGACTCCAAAAACGACTTTAAAAAATTAAAAATTTTTAGTCCCGTTTTTCTTTAATAATTTTTTCGATTTTCATTTTTCAATAATGTCTACTACAGAAATCGATTAGGTTAAAATGATTAGGAAATGGCGACATCGTAAGTCAATAGGGGTGGAAAACCGCCGAAAATATAATAATGCCTGTGTACACGGAGGAACCTTTGATACCAGAAGAAATATCAAAAAAAATATCGTGTAGTTGCACCAGTGGCTGCAAGACTAAAGCCTGTGGATGTAAAAAGAACTTCCTTAAATGTACAAGCGTTTGCTTAAATTGTGATGCAACGCAATGCAATAATTTTGAAACTCCTGAAGTCCAAATTGATAATGATCCGGCAAGTATTTTGGAAGTAATTTTTGAATAAAATTGCGATGAAAATAACGATGAAATCTACGAAAATGTGAACGCGCAGGAAGAGGAAGAAGAAGAGAGAGAGAAGACGGCGAATTCGAAGAAAGTATTGAAACTAAGAGAAGAAGAATCGAAGAATTGTAATGAACAAATGTGATAAACTTTTTTTGTATCTTTATATTTCAATGTAATGTATAATAATTATCTAAATGAATTGTAACTATTTTTGTAATCGAATAATAAATTAAATTTAATTGAATTGTAGTTTCTTTATTATAAACAATCATTAAAATACCGTAAAACGTCGAACAATTAAAAATGATTAAAATTTTAATTTTTTGGGCTCTATTTTGTTTAATAAACAAATTTAATTGTTATATTCGTGTTTATCTCGTCGAGCTACCCCAGATTAAGCACAAAAAGATTTTTGTACGTGATCAAGAAGTCGAGATATTAAAGATTTTGCAAGCGCGAATGCTTTTGAACGCGCGAATCCAGTTTTCGGAGCGGCAGAGCGGCGTTGGCGTTACCCCCACTTCGCCTCCCACTCGCGTGGAACGCGTACGCTTCGCACGCTTTTATTAAAGCTAAAACTGGATGAAAAGGAGTGCGCTATTTTTTTATTAAAAATATAAGTATTCAACTTTATTCTCCATTTTTTTAATCAACGTACAATTCCTTAAAATTTTAAACCTTTTGTTACACATGGTAAAAATATTTTTAATACTACATCAAAACGACAATGAAAATGATTGTGACTATGTACTAAATATGTTTTATGTGTTCTGCATTTAGGTGTAAAACAAGTTTGCACCATATGCACTTAACTCATCTATTCTCCACTTCTTTGCTGCATTTTAAACACACAAACCTACGAGCAAAAAGACACAAACGGAGTATGCTGCAAAGAAATTTTAATTATTACAATACAATACGTAGTGATTAGTTAATAAAATTTTATGGAAAAAATGCAGTTTTTATTAGGTATTAATTCATAAAAGCGCAGTAATAGATTGTTTGATATGTGAATAATTAGTATGAATACGTTCTTTCGTTTGTGTTAGAGTGTAGTGTAAATCCCATTGCACCGAAAATCCGTAGATTATGGGTGTAGGCAAAAATAAACGAACGGTAAAATATAGATTAACGCTATTTCCTTCTTTGTTGTATTTTTTAAATATCCGTCATTTGCCAAAAGTTTATGTATAACAAACTTTAATTAATGGAATTAACGTCAATTATGTATTTAAATTGAATGAAATTATCTTTTCATTACTAAAATTGAAGGTGAATTAACAAAAATAACAATTTTAAATAAGAAATAGTAAGAGTCCTCCAGATTTACACATTTACTATTTAAGAAAGTTGTGTAGATAGTTTTCAATTTCAGTGTATTGTGAAACATAGTGATAACCCATATACTTAATATAAATATGTGCAATACTTCCCTGACGGATATAAGTTATAACTGTGTAATTTACACATTTCAAACGAATGCAAATATGTAGGACTTAATGTAACGGAATTATGCAAATGAGGAATTTTTCTCTCCTTCGTATAATTTAGGACTGCACTAATATTTTTTCAGTTAAACAAAACGCAAAATTATTTAAAACTTTCATTGAACAATACATTGTGACACGATATCAAATTACAAAGTATAAACAACGGATGTTATTTATTTTTGAAAATTAAGTAAAAGTAAAATATATATTAATGTAATTTTCTAACGTAAATATACTTCTCCTTATTATTTGCTATATTCATCAACATTTCTAATTTTTCATATGACTAAACAGAACTGTTTCGATATTACCTACATATTTGTATACTTAAAACTACAGTACAATACATACTTAAAACACACAATAAGTATATACATACAATCTCATTGATGTTAATATAATAATAGACAATAACTTATGTTATAGCTTATGCTATAACTAAAGTTGTTAAAAATTTCCATTCAAAGGCTAAAATTATAAAAAAAAACATTACAATTAACCATTTACTAATATGTAATGGAAAATGAATAATGGACAACTTTATGACGTGATACGTATCCACAGTTAACAGTTCATTTAGTGATATTTCAAATGAAATTAATCGTGCACTTGGGTGTTTTCTCAATTTGTATATTATTATTTTTGATATTCTGTGGTGTAAGTACTCTGTGCTGTGGTGATTACGTAGTCTGTGATACACAGAATAAGTATTTATGTTCTGTAATTTGTACTGTATATTTTTATTTATTTGGGAACTTAATTATTGAAGATAATTGTTACAAGTATATTATATGGTATATTATATACTAATTTATTAAATTAGATTCTTCAATAATTCTAACGATCAACTAAGAATAGTGTCCTACATCCACTTTTTAAATTTTGAGATGACAACAGGTTTTAATTATTTATAATCGTGTTTATTTGTGTGTTTCATTAAAGTTAAAAATGGGCGAGATTGCTGATTTGGAAAAGGCTTTAGTTCTAGCAGCTGCCGATGCCGATTCAAGACAATATTCAGATGGAATAACGAGTGAAGATTGCTCTGAGAATCAAGAAAGAAAGTTTCTTGTAGCTGAAGTTACAAATATAATTCCCACTTTGAAAAAGAAGAATGAAGATTTAAGTGGACTACCTATAAAACGTGTGTTAGTTACACACAAGAATGATGATGAAGTTTTTAATTCTGCAAAAGTTACAAGTAGGGGATATAAAAGACAATTAGATGAAGATCCTGCTATAAATTTAAATGATGGCCTTGCAAATGTTGTTGCCTCACATTATAATCAAATTGAAGAAAAGGGATTAGATGAGCGGTCAAAGTCACGTATTGTATATTTGAGGAATTTCCACAACTGGATAAAAAGTATGTTAATAAATGAATATTTAATGAAGATAAAAAATGTGAAAAAACATAATGCCGCAATTCGTGTTCATGATATGTGTAGTGGAAAAGGTGGAGATTTAAAGAAATGGAAAATAGGTGGTATAACTCACTTGATATGTAGTGACATAGCATCAAAATCACTAGAACAGTGTAAAACAAGATATCATGATATGAAGGATAGATGCAGTAGAGATAGGAACTCCGGACATGTTTACTCAATCGAATATATTTTAGGTGACTGTACAAAGATGCGTTTGCGAGAAAAATTTTCAGATCCCTCGATGAAGTTAGATTTAGTTAGTTGTCAGTTTGCATTTCACTACAGCTTTGAGAGTTTGCCACAGGCAGAATGTATGTTGCGTAATGCATCTGAGTGTCTTCAACCAGGAGGATATTTTATTGGAACGATACCTGACGCTTATGAATTAGTGGCTCGTGCTAAAAAAATTAATACTAACACATATAAAAATGATGTTTATCAGATTACTATTGATTTTGATTTAAACAAACCTCCTTTGTTTGGTGCTAAATATAAATTCCATTTAGAGGAAGTAGTGGACTGTCCAGAATTTTTGGTGCATTTTCCAACATTCGTCAAATTAGCCAAAAAATATGGCCTTCGGTTGATACAAAGTGAAAAATTTCATGATTTTTTTGAAAGAATGAAAGTAGATGGGGGACAATTGTTAAGTAATATGAAAAGTTTAGAAGCATATCCTCCGCATGGTGAAGCAACATTAGCTGGCACAGACCCAGAAGATTATGCCCATGCCAGAAACTTTATTGAAAAAGAAGCGAAGGGCAAACGTCTCATTGGTACATTGTCTAAATCTGAATGGGAGGCTTCCTGTAAGTTCTGTTCTAAATATTTCATAATTTGTGTTTATATCATTCAAATATTTTTTCATATAGATTTCACTCCCTTGTATCAAAAAATTCATGGAAGAAATTCAACCGTGCAAGTATTCTAGCAAACTAGAATTTTAAACGATTTTTTAATGTCGGTATACCCAAATTATTTGTATTAAAATGAGTAAAATCTTGGATAAAGAAATTGATGAACAAATGTAATTGTTGAATCAATAAATGCAAATTCAAATCACTTATTTATTAACAACAATACACTTGCAATAAAAGAAATGCCTTGTCGTCATCTTTTTCACTAATTTATAATACATATATTTATATAAAATATATACAAATATAAGAACTATATATGTGAATATAAGCATATAAGAAATAAATGAAAAGCTTATTTACATTGTATCTTTTTTTCAGCAATATACATGACATTTGTGTTTGAAAAAGTGAAGAATACATGGAACACAGATGGAACACCTATCTACGATATTTAACATCTTATTGTGAAAATGGCCGTAGAAGAACTATTTAAGATAATATTTATATAGAGATGTATTTCAATATTGATATTATTGAAGAATAAACTCATAGTGGTTGGATAATGTATTACAACAGGGAAGATGGATTATTTTATGAAAATTTACTGGTTTTTAATAATGTATAATTTATATGCAATATGTAAATAATGATATAGAAGTTGATAATAGATTTTTTAGTGTGTTTAGATTATTTCAGAAAATAAATATCATTGCTTCCTCTTATTTATGACTAACTTATGATAAATATAAAAAATATTGTTAGAAAATCATGAGCCTTTATATATAAAATCACTGCGTTGTAGGGAATTAGATAATATCGTAACTAAATGGGGACGGTGATAGTATATTTCTTATCAATTACCATGAAGATATATATCCTCTTAGTTATATGACTAGATTATGATAAAAAAATAACCAATTTGCCAAATAAAGGCCTTGACCCGGACAAAACACCAATATCTGTTAAAAAAAGCCTATTCATATTGTTCAATAAATCTGCAACAAGATTATTTTCCTGAAATATGGAAATTGCATATGTAATACCTATATATAAAACAGGTGATAGACATATAGAAAACTACCAGCTTATCCCAAAATTATTAGAAGATAGTGCTATGACGCAAGGTGATCTTGATAGGTTGTCTCAATAGTATATCAATAACAACTTATTCTTATAAATGCCATTCTATTACTTTTAGGAGGAATTCTTTACTTTACTAGAAAGTCATCAAATGCTAGGTTTCATATTTAGATCATGTTATGTATTTAAAAGTCCTAATTCAATTGACCAATGTACAATACACATTGATAAGTAAGAAAGTATGCCAAAACAGATTTATTGATCAACTGATATTGCTATTTACTTAATGATTTGCTATTAACTGTTCTATTGTATTTTATGATGCAAACATATTTTTTACTGAACAGTCCAATACAAATTATTTAAATTCTCTCTTTCATATGGTTGTTAAAACCTACTTTGTTATATAGATATATTCCTGGGTGATTTTAATAAATTTTATAATTAGTCTATAACTGACTCGGCATATCGACTGTTAAATTATAATTTTATATTTTCACATATTTGTTATCTATAAATCTACTTGGATGTTAAATTTATTTTCTTTGGATCTACAGTTTAATAAATTAATGTAATGTATAGTATAACTTGACTATTAGTAACATTTAGTGTTTAAAATTATTTTGTGGGCATTTTTTGGAATTCACATCTTTGTATTTCTATTAAAAAAAAAAAAAAAAACTTATCACATCACTATTATCATATATAACTTAAATACGAATCATCAAACTAGGAACAAAAACGTAATATTACACATTTTACAAGAATGTTCTTAAATATAAATCAGTCCTCCCAACGATTTTGTGTGTGTAAAAATGTAGGACATATTTGCATGAAGTTAATATTTGAATTTATTGGACATCAAAATACTTTTTTGTATTTAATATTGTTTTTAAGGGTGAATAAAATTAAATGATAGGTTCTATACCTGTCTACTTTACATCCTTTCCATTTGCGATTGATTTTTAGGTGTTAAAGGCTAAGCAAGAAAGGGTTTGAAGGTTAAAAAAACTACAATAATTTTTTTTTTAAGAAATAGTTTTATGGTAAGAAAATTACTTAAATGAAGAATAAAACAAACTTTATACAGATAACATTATTTATCCTATTATATAGATAATATATAGAGACTCATACACTATTGCTTTGAACTTGGGAGTCTTGATAGTTAAGGAGTTGAGGATTGTTTTTTACTTGTGCAATATATTCCTCAGCCATACAGCAGGCTTGTTCAATTTCATAATTCTGAGAAACCAATGCTACCCATTTTGCTTCTAATGCTTTTAACTGTTCCCCGCCTTTCGTTTGCAGAGATTTTCTTTGCCAATTGACTTCTTGTAGTTGTTGCCTCAGTTCTGCTAGTTTTTTTGAAGCTATTTTTTCCATATCAGTTAAAGTTTGTAAATAACGTTGCCATGCAGGGCAGCAATATTCTAACATAAGCTGCAGGTTTAATATTCTTACTGCTTGATGTTCTAACTGTGCCTGTGAATTATCCACACATTCTGTCCAAGCTCCAACTTCATTAAGTTTACCACTAGGAGGTGGAGGTAATTCATAACGTTTCATCGAAAGAGTCTCCATTGGTAAACGATTCTGTAACCGTTCAAATTCGTTATGCATTATAGATGTTTCAAATGATGAAACATTCAATGGCGGCAAATGTTCCAAATAATTTTTTGTGGGCCTATATCTCCTACATTCTTCCTCGACCATGGCAAAAGCCTAAAACATTACGAATTCATGGATGATAGTTTTCTTAATATTATTTTAAGCATACCGCTTCCCTAACACCAGGTTCATCGTATCCTTGATCAATATATGGAAGAGCATCAACAATTACTTCTCCTGCCATTATTTAATTTAATGATTATATACAAACTTGCTAAAAGAGAATTATTTGTAATATTTTTGTTTGAAGAACGTCCTTAAACACTTCATACAATAATGTCAACAAACATATTTGTCTATGTCTGTCAAAAATAATTCTGTCTTTTTGCTCGTAGTTACAAATCTACGAGCAATCTCTTTGCTCGTAGTTACAAATACAAACACAGAATCCACAGAATACACGATGAAAATGTTTTGGAATAAGGTTACGTTCAACGGGTTCAACGCTCTAGTCTTAAAAGTTTTGTATTCTTTGACTATATATTCTATGATTGCTCATTGACAACTAATAGTTAAAAAATCATAATTTGATATTTGACGTAATTTGGCAATTACAGAAGCTCTTTTGTGGGCACAAAATGGTAAGTAGAAATAGGGCAAACGATAATAATTGAAATAAATTCACTTAAATAAATTTCAGTCGTTTCAAGATAAGATATCGGCATTAATGGCTCGACCGGGGCAAGATCCCGTGTCAAAAGATGATGTTTCTTGGTGGATGAAATTTGCTGGCAGAGGGGTTGGCACAGTGGGAGGTTTTAGTTAGTATTAAATAGAATATTTTAACATATGACGTTTACTATGTTTTAATTCTTACAGTTGCTATTTTTTTGGGAGTTTGGAATTGTGTGGGCATATTAGGCGGTGATATTTATGCTTTGTTGGCTGGCATCTTCCAAATAGTAGTTGGATTTATTGTACTATGTTGTGAGGCCCCTTGTTGTTGTATGTTTGTAGAACATGTTCAAAAACTGGCAGATACAGTGGATAGAAGACCGTATTGGAATAGAGCCTTGGGATATGTAATGTAAGATTATAAGAAAATTTTAATAACAATTGATGTAAAAAGATTAATTGATAAGTTTATATATTTTATATTTACTTCATGGTTTCCACATATAATTTACCTATGACAATTGGAACCTCGATCCACATAGTAAATTTTATGTATAGATTTACGAGTATTAAGAGCAAAAATACATGTTTATCGGTTTAACTTTGAGTTTGATATTTTGGTTAAAAAATGTGCCATAATAAATTCTGGTCAATTAAGTTATTTCCCAATGGTAGTATAAATTGAATATACTGGACACATCCACCATTTAATAATGGCGATTTCCCTACAACAAATTAATGAAATACACAACTTAAATAATATTTATCTAGCAGTAGTACATGTGTCCAAAGATAATGGAGCTAATTCTACCCTAATTTTACTATCTATTTGGATCTTGATACTGATAATGATCTTAATAATAATTAAGCTGCAGTTATAATTACAGTAAATTAATTAAATAGGTGATTACTGAGGCATGTGTGAGGCATAGTGGTACCTGTCTTAGTAGAAAATTGAAGAATGATACTTTCGTAACAAATCCACTGCCATACTACCAATATGAGAGCAGTAGTTTTAAAAACACCAGTTAGACAGAATTGTTTTTTATAAATTGGTCAAATATGCCACAACATATATTCTAGTGGGGTATCCTTGACGTACATGGATAGACACAGGCATGTATGAACATTTGTTTTGATGTGACAAATGTAATGGATTTACCTAATGCGGTACCCTATTTTACATATTCAGCAAGTATTATTACATGGACCTAACTGGTTGGAAAAATTTGGCTTAGAAGAAGTGGTGTGGCATTTTTCAGCATTGTTCAGTATTATTTTGGATATTATAAAAATCACTAGTCAAATGTATAGGTTGAGATGTTTATCAATTTTATAGTTGTTTACATGATTATGGTAGACACCCCACATGTTGATATTTTTATGATATACTATTCCGATGCAGATTTTAAACAATGTGTGATTTCAAAGCTTTTTTGATAGCTGTTTTACACATTACAATTTTTAGACTTTAATTTATTGGAGATAGATATACATAAAACAGAAATTATTCTTCAATTTATCATTTACAATAAATGGAGTCTGGTTTTAACCTGAGTTCTAAATTTCATGATTAATTTTAGGGACACACAAAACATTTTGTATTTATATTTAAATACCAACTTCATACCATGTATCAAAAAGACTGGTATTTTTACTTTTATTATGTATGCATTTATATGTAAACAAATATAATTTGTGGTTGTTAAAATAAATAATTA
The DNA here is from genome assembly GCA_037954035.1 of Rosalia funebris. Lineage (NCBI taxonomy): Eukaryota > Metazoa > Arthropoda > Insecta > Coleoptera > Cerambycidae > Rosalia > Rosalia funebris. Next base: position 26,837,586 of record JAZFAV010000011.1, read on the forward strand.
AATCTCCATCTAGTGCATAAATAATTTCCAAATGGAAACCCTGAATAACTTGAAATCCACAGCAAATTGAACACATACTTTCTCTTATTTCAATCCTCTATATCAAACTTCTTAATATAAGTTGGTGAAACTGAATTGATACATAACGGGTCCATAAACAATTATAGAAGTGATCAATTTATTGTAAAATTTATTTTCAAATTGGAATGTGTAAAACAGCTGTGAGAAATTTATGTCAGATTACATCCTATTTTATGATCTCTTTGAAGATAAAGATAAATTAACCAAAATTTTGTAGTGAGTATAAATGCAGGATGATTAATAGTTAAAAAAGGAAATTTATAGTTAGATCATAAAAATATAAATTAACCGATAAAATATCTGATAAAATTAATTTAGAACCAGTGACATATTATTGCGCTATTATATCAATATTTCATAAAATTCCATAATTTTCAGGGGTATCAGAATCTTTGAAGAAATTAGTGAATAATGAGTTTAGAACATGAATTAATTTATAAACATCGGCAAGAATAAACTAATAATGAAAGTCTGCTTATTAACCATTATTATCTTGAACAAGTCAATTAAATCTTAAATCAATAATAATTGTTAATTGGCCTTCATGTGGCCTTCATATGAACCCTATAGAAAATCTATAGGGTAAAGTGAAAGGACATATAAAAATTGGATGAATTGTATGAAGCTATTGATGATGCCTGGTAGTTAATAATAGCGGAATTTTGTCCAATATCAATAAACTGTGGATGAAAGACGTATAAAACAGAATATTTCTCACAAAAATTTATTTTCAATCATTATTTATTTTAATAACATCTTAATTCGTCGTAGATAATTATTTGTCTCCTTGCAAATTCCGGAATAAGTTAGTTATAGATATTAAATTGGTCGTTAACTAATAAACATTTAAATAGACTGTGGACTGATTATGTTGTGTGGTCTTATTCTACAGATTTTTTATTAACACGAAGTGTGAAACAAATTATAGAAATTCTTTAAGCGCAGGACATCATAAGCAGTTAGTGAGGTATTAATTTAATGTAATACTGTGCTAAATATGTTAGACCATAGACATATTTGAAATTTTCATATATAGAATAGATTTTGATTAAACCCATTTACTTTTTTAGATTAGCATTGCCTCCAATAGTACTTGATGCAGGTTTCAGTACTATATTTGGAAGTGGTCTTGTCTTTGCCACTGGCGTAATATATGGAATGATGGCATTAGGCAGAAAGTAAGTATTCTATAATAATAATTCTGACTATTGTGGATAAAAGCAATCATTAGGTACAAAACAAATTGTATATATTTCACATGTAAAATTAATACATTAAGTTGAGCTCTAGTTAATTAGTTATTAAATCAAGTGATATAGTTTCTGGAATTTTTCAACTCATGGTGGATAAATTGTATAGACAATATAGTAGGTGTTTGGTGTTATATTCATTAAATAATATAAATATGAATTTTACTTCACTACAAAATATCTGTCTATATCTATAAGGAATTAAAAGGCAACACTATTTACAGATAAATAGTATTACTAATAATAACGGAAATAATATGCAGGTACAGAAAGAAAAAAAAAACAAGATTGAAACAGTAATGATTTTAAATGTTTCTGTTGGAGACTAAATTAACGTATTTTTCTTCAAAGTTGTAAAATAACAAATTTATAAAAGAAAGCTCTAGAAAGCCATTATATATATATATATATTTTATATTATGGTATATATAAAAAGGAAGAAAAAATTATTTCGAGATATCATAACATTTTAGATAGTAATTTTTCAGGAATGTAAAGGGAGTACTTTATATTTTCCCATCGTTTTATCATTTCCTGAAAACTTTCGTTTAAAATGAAAAAAATTCTAAAAGAATGATTCTTTTGATAGTATGTAGTTTTAATACAAATTTTATTGTTTGTCTTAATTGCTAAATAATATTCAATTTCTATTATTGCACAGCATACTTAACGGCTATGAAATAGAGAATTTGACTTTCGGGTAAATGAACTAAACCATGTTTCTTAAGTATGTACTATTATTATGAAAAACTTGGACGTAAAATTGACAGCAATACATATGAGACAAACAAAAAGAATTTTACTTTGTTTTACAGCAATAACATCGTAAAAGTAGATCATAGTTTATCATCATAATCGCATTTAAATTCAGTTTCAATTCACTTGTAAGGTATTAAAACTGTTTAAAATTGGCGTCGAAAGTAACATTTTGAGTATAACAATGAGAAGTGAAAATGACAGCATAACATAATAATGACAAATGAAACAGATATGCTTTATAAATTAAATATTCTTCTGTGTCCCTTCCTTATTTAGTTACTTTCATTTCTATTTACATTGAAGAGATATTCAGATATTCAGTTCTGAGTTATATTGGATTCCATATACAGTCCCTGCTCACTTTACTAATTACTGAACATATTTTTATACCACTAATATTTTGTCAAACCGCCTTTGGCTTTTATTAGCGTGTCCACCCTTTGAGGCATGCTGTTTACGCAGTTTTTTGCAATTTCTTTTAATTGATCATTATGGTTCCAATGATAAATTATTCTCTCGATTAATTGAACCTTATTAGTTATGTTTTTCTTTGCTAATTCTCGTTTTAAGCATTCCCACACATTCTCGATAGGGTTCATGTCTGGCGAGTTTCCTGGCCATGGTAATAAAGGTATTCCTTGTTCTGCTAAGAATTTTTTTTATATTCTTGGCTGTATGATAAGGGGCCCCGTCTTGCATAAATATCTTACGACCATTTCCAAACCATTCCCTCATCTGTGGGATCAATTTTGTTTGGAGAACCTTTTTATATTAATCTTGCCGCATGGTTCCTTCTACGACATAAAGCCTTCCCAATCCCTTCCCACTTATGACAGACCATATCATCACAGATGTAGGATGCTTCACTCTCTTTACTACACAATCTGTATTAAACTTTTCACCTGGACGTCTTCGAACAAACTGGGTTTTATCATCCATAATTTGAAAAGTTGCTTCATCGCGAAAGCAGACCTGGAGACATGCAACAAAAATAATAAAACCACAAAACAAAATAAATTTTAATGACCTACCATTTGCTAGTCATCGACAGAAAGCCTTTTATGCAAAATAGCCCAATTCTGCCTCTTCTTGACCATGGCTGGTGTTAGTTTTGGTTTTTTAACTGTTCTTCGACATTTGAAACCCAAACCGTACAAGTTTTTTCGTACAGTAGCCATCGATACCTTGTAGCCTGCCTCATGAAACTTATTCCTTATTTCACTGTGGATTGCCCTTCTGTATTCCACAGCCATATTTCTTAAGAATCTCTGCCCTCTAGGAGTTATCAGCGATTTTCTGCCACAGCGACCTGTCCGAGCCGAACCAACAGGTAGGTCCGCTTGCAATTTTTGACTCAACCGTCGAACTGATGATTGGGACATTCCACATTTGTTTGCAATTTCCCGTTGACTATTCAGTATTTCGTAAAAGTGCAATTACAGACGATTTTTCGTCCGAAGTAAGATCTTGACGTTTACCCATCTAAAAAAAGTCCATTTAGGGGTTAGTCGACTGAAGTTTTTGTAACAAAAAGTATAAAAGCCACAAATAATGGCATTATATAGTAAAATCATTACTCACCTTTGAATTACTATAATGAAAATGGGAAAATTTTAAAGCAAAACAATTATTTTCATCCAAAATCAACACAAGTTCCAGCTTGTGCTGGAACAGACATACAGAGCACAAAAAGTCACTTTCTGACAGTTGCATAAAAATTCTGCAATACCGACTGAATTATGTTATCAAATCGAAACCTTTTGGTTATGCATCCATCAATATTTATTTGTTGTAACATACGCATACCCATCAGGTGCAAAGACTGATTTTAATATATGCCAGAAATTAAAAAACTGCGCTATGAGGGGCGAGCCTAATAAATTGAGCAGGGATTGTATGTTTAAGATAACAAGTAGAGAAAATAACTAAAATTTTTCATCCCCTATAATTTTTCGAATTTTTGCTGCTTTGTATTAAAAAAAAATTGTTGAGTTATTGTGTACATAATATTTGTGGTTGTTTGACTTAATGCTTCTTGTGCAGGGTTCTAAACATGTGGTTTTACTAAACTTGATTTAAAGCACATAGAATGTGTGATTTATATTGTACAGCTAATTTAACAAAAAGGAGAAGGTTTAGGAATTCTAGTTTAGGGTCAGGCTTTGTGTGGTGGTAGTGTACACTTAAAGTGTTGATTTACCCAAGTTATGAATGTATTATTTAATCACTCTCGAGAAAAAACTTTGCATGGATTTTCTTAAATTTTTTCATTATGTAGGCGGTTTTTTAAAAATATGTGTACATATTTTTATACGAAAGTATATACTTGAATATTATTTTTCACAGTATTTTCTATGTATATAAAGTAAATTTTATCCATACAAGATATACATAATTACACCAACAGAAAATAGAAAAAAAAAAACACAAAATAGGAATCAACCGATTCAGGAATACTACCATCTAAACCACACGATCATTTGGAGAGTTAATAAATATTTAGTTTATCAGCTGTTAGGAAATGTTTGTAGTATTGTTTCTTGGGAATGACTAGTTCTGCCCTCCATAGCTTTGATATACGAATACCTTCAGTATATGCTATTATCACACAAATGCAGGATAGAAATGAAAATTCACAAACTCGGCCATCTCCTTGTAAGTAATTATGTAACTGTAAGTAATTATGTAAATGTAACATTGTTTTACATACATTTATAACAAATCAAATATTTGATATGTAAAATAATATTTTTCATTTACCTAATTACTTTCATTTATGTCTTCGAGGCATCACTTTAAAAATATCTTATATCTATGCATATTGCAGTTATAGTATATATTTTTATATTATTATTGTTATAACAAACATAACTTTGATTAAACACGGTAAAGAAATCTTGTACTTGTAAATAGTTGTTAATGTATAGTTAGTGTTTGCTTAATTTGCTTCATTTCTAACCTAATAATTTAGAGCCTCTAGACAGGACATGGCAGCAGCCGCTTCTCCGCAACTGGTTACTTCGCCTTCTGGTTTAAGTCATACTGACCATCATACTACTCTTATGGAAGATCCAGATGTGTGGCGTCCCACATAAATGTTAAAAAGTATAACCATTTATTAACTTCTATGTTGCTCGATTGCCCTTATTTCTTGCATGCTAGGTGTGCTGCATATCTGTTTTTCTTATAGTGAAGCTTGCACTATTGTAGAAATTGCTGTCAACCTATTTAATAAATGGTTTTTGTATTTATATTCCAGTATGATACCTGCAAGGTATTGAAGGCTTTCTGACGTTTGAGAACTGATTAGTTATTGTGAAAGTAACCTTTTTTATATAACATGTTTTGTTGGAGTGCCTAGTTTTTAAAATATCGAGGCAACACTTAATTACTCTTAAAAGTTACTTGCATCTTATTTTAATTAAACTACTAGCAATATCTTGCATAGCTTGTTAAAGACCAGATTTTTTAAACAGTGTACTGTATAGAGTAGGTAAATTTCAATGTTTTCATAGGAAACATTCTAATCTAATTACATTGAGCTATTACATGAGAAGTGAAAATTATCTTGCTTTAAAAAATGTATTTTTAATAAAATCCAGATGAAATTTAAGAATTGATTAACATTTAAGAACAACATTTATTGAGAACAAAATGTTATTTGCGTTTGTTATTTTGCTCATAGAAAATGCTCAAAAATGACAAAAGCATTCTAATTCAACAAATTACTGTTGTTTTTTATATAAAAGATGAACATAAGTGAATAGTCAAATTTTGGTTATTGCCACTGTGTTATAAGAAAAATATGAACAATTTAAGGAACATTTTTCTAACCTAATAGTATCTAATAGTGTGGAGATTCCTTATAGAACTAGGAATAATTGGACTTAATTATTGCATTTTTAAAATGACATATGCTGCATTCATTTTTAGATAGTAATACAGGGTTTGGCAGGGAGGTATGGAAGATTTGAAAAAACTGTAACTCACTCATTTTTTACCTAAACTCAAATTTTATTTTTTGAATGTGTACCTTAGATGTTGCCATTACAAAACCAGTTAAGAGTAAGAAAAAAAAATTTGATTAGGTACGAAAAATAACGTCAGTTAAGTGCCGTCCATTTTTGTCGAAATACTCCTGAAGACGTTGTGAGAAGTTCTGCATACTCCTCTGAAGCATTTTACGTGGAACTGCTCGAATCTCTTGGGTTATTGTCTCACTTAGGGCTTCCAGTGTACGTGGTTTGTTTATGTACACTCGTGCTTTGAGATAGCCCCATAAAAAGTAATCACATGGTGACAGGTCCGGTGATCGAGGGGGCCACTCCACATCTCCTTGCAATGAAATCAGACGTCCAGGGAATGTGTTCCTTAAAAAACCCATTGTTGCTCTTGATGTATGGCAAGTCGCCCCATCTTGTTGAAACCATACAGTATTCAGGTTGTCTTCTCAGTTCTGGCAGAAAATAATCACGCAACATCTGTAGGTAACGATCTGTGTTGACAGTGACGGTCTGACCGTTTTCACGAAAAAAGTACGGACCAATAATGAAGTTTTGACTAATGCCACACCAAACTGTTACCCTTTCACTGTGGAGAGGTCGTTCATGGAGCTCTTGCGGGTTTTCAGAGGCCCAATAACGGAAGTTTTGTTTATTAACCACCCCTGACAAATGAAAATAGGCTTCGTCACTCATTATCAAAACAATGTTATCTGTCAAGATTTGCAACATCGCTTCTGCAAACCTCATCCGTCTGCCGTAGTCGTTTTGCTGCAATTCTTGAACAACCATCATTTTATACGGATGAAAATGCAAGTCGAGGTGCAAAATTCGGCGAACTGAGCGGTCTGACATCCGTAGAGCCCGAGCGTGACATACGGCTGATCGACGAGGGCTGGCTTCAACTGCTTGACGCACCCTTTCAATGTTTTCCGGGGTCCTTACCGTTCGATCACTTCCTCGTGCAGTTCCAGGTCTCAAAGATCCAGTTCTTTGAAAGCTATTCACCCACTTCATGATCGTTTCACACTTCGGAACACGACCGTGATGGCCAACGTTAAAATGATTTCGGAATCGTCTCTGTGTTTGAATGACAGAACGACCCGTTTCAATGAAAGTGTTGTAAACAAACACACGATGCTCAATAGACCACGGCTCCATGGCAACTAAAATGGCATCTCGTGACCAGTAGATACTACCTATTCCGAAAACATTAGGTTCACCCCACCTTGCTTGGCGCCCCGTTCAAATCTTCCATATGTCCCTGCCGGACCCTGTATCTGAATGTATTTTATTATTTTGAACACAAAGTCGTATTTAAATGTTCGACATGCCTTGAAAATTATTTAGTTAGCTAAAAAGCATACCACAAACGAACATATTTTTACTCAAGGAATCAGCTGTGATAAATTGCTTTTATAGACCATCCTGTATATGAATAGAAACTGTTATTAAACATATAATGTTGTCATTATTTGTTATTATTATTATATTTGCCTGTGCCTGATAATTATAGATTCATTTTATTACCACAACTATTATCATGTAATGCATAATGTCTTGTTGAATAGGGCAAGTGCAGAAGAAATGCGACAAGCAGCAAGTGCAGAGAGCAATACAAATAGGCCCACCTCCAACCTTGTCGCCAATGCTCAACCCATCAGTTTCACAGGAGCTCCGGTATTCGATAGTAATGTCTGATTAATGTCTTCGAAATTTATTTTTTATCGTCTCTTTTACCAACAGACTTTATACTTAAAAAGAAGTAAGTGATTCCATAGGTAATATAAACACAATTTTTATTTACATTCTTGTTATTCATTGGTATGGTTTTTTATTGACGAGTATAACCTTATCATCTTTTAAAAATTTCATATTGTAAAATATTGACAGCAGCTGTAAAGTTAGCATTGCAATTTTAAATCTACAGCATATAGAGAGCAGTAGAAAAAATTGTTGTTTTAAAATGTTGACTTAATAGTACATTTTAATATTATACCATACTAATTTTGTTTTACAGGATTTTATTTATACATTACAAAATTCATATTTCGAAGATATAAGGTAATCTTACCTCCGTTTTAAATATACATTCATATACATATATTTAATAATTTATCTCAAGTAAGTTTATCTTTGTGCTTCGTGCTTTAATTTATATGTATTATGGTTCCGAGTTAGAATGTGTTTAAGAACATTGAGGGATGTGTAGGAAGATTCTGTAAAAATATAGATTTTTAGTATACGTTTTAGCTTTTATGTATGTTTATTCTATAGAGCAAAGTTATTTAATTGTGATATGTAAGATTTTTTTTTTTGTAATAAGTATAGTGAGTATATGTATAGTAATATTTAGGTAATACAGTTTGTAATATTCCAGCTAAAAGAGGAAAATGAAAGAAATATCCGTAATTACAGCCTGAATAACTTTAGGACATTTACATACATCCTAATTGAATTGGGTTTTTTAAACCATTGTAGCATTTTCCTATTATGCATAGATGATCACAATCACATATAGGGGTGTCTATTAGAATTTTTACATTTGGAAATAATTCTTATATGTTGACAAAAATGCATTTGGCAATTGTTTTTATATTATTGATCACATAATTATTTACTATGTATTACAGATCACATATAACATATCAAGTGTTGTTTGCTGTTATGGTAAATTATTATAAGATAAAAACTATATAAAAAAAAATGTTGAATGAAGTAAAAGAGAAGGGCAAGTGATGGGTACTATTATTTGCTATTTATTTGATATAAAACTGAAATTTTTGGAGCTGTAGGATAAAAGTGCACAGTAGTCTTAGGAATGTGTTAGGGTTACGAATGAAGAATGGAACGCGTTTGGTCATTCCAGGGCGAGGTTAGAGCTAGGGAGTAAATTTTACCACGGTAAACTATCGCTTGAGAATTGTGAACATTTGTGGATGCTCTCGGAGCAGAAGGAGTTTACTTACTACCGTTCACCTGCAACCTGTATTTCAATGTTCAATTGTTTCAGTAAATACGTATCTCTTGCTTGTGTCACAATGTCACGTTATTTAAAATAAGTCCTATGTGGAGCAAGGGTCTGTGAAGTTAGATAGATTGGACGTTCCTTCCAGACAATTTTTTTTGAGATGGCGTGAACTGTGTGTGTGGATGGGATTGTGGTTATGGTAATGGAATATAGTCCTGGTGATTGATCGAAGCTGAAGATTTCCTTAAATGATCTAGTTAGTGACAATAAACTTCACGGGATGAAGTTCTACTTTCAGCTGAAATTATACTGCATTATCACCGGAACTAAGTTATTGATGCTGATGTAACGTTTTTATATTGTATTTATATATGTTTCATTCCCAGTAACAATCTGTTCCAAGAATGGAACTTGCGAGATTGTCAGAGGGCAATTATATGCGCACATTAACTGCGATATTGAAATTGTGCCAGTAACAGTTTATCTGTTACCCATTTTCTTCATCTGGTGCTTTCCAATTCCTCTCCGTTCACCATCTAAGAAAAAATATTTCAAAATAAATTGGACTTATTTTGTTTACCTTAACATGATCTTCCAGCATCAACCCAACCTTTCACCAGGGCTGTATGTGGATGTTACACAGCCATAATATCAAATTTTAGGTGGAATCAATGCGGAGTAATACAACACATTCTTGTAGAGGAGGGGATATGAGATATGTATCAGTTGAATACAATCCAAATCAAACAATAATCTTATATTCTTCATATAAAAGTTGTATTAGATAATACTATCAATACTGCTTTGTGTGATTTGTCAGGGAAATGTTTTCTTATTGTCCTAGCTATTTGTTTAAAAAAGGAAGCTATGCCTTTACTTCTAAATTATAGTTGCTGTACCTCTTGTAGAAAATCTCTTGTTATAGTTGTTTCTCTAGAATAAATATCTTCTACATTTTTAAATCTATTAAAATGTATAAATAATAACTAATCTAAAAGGTACTAGAAATTTCACTATTCACTATCTAATTATGACAAGAAAATGTGCAGTATTGGTTGCTAGGTTTTTTTTAAAGAATTGTACCCACTCAGTCAAATATTGGATTGGTCAGAGACTTAAAGACTATATAGTTAAACAACTTGACAAGAAAGTTCCAAGTGTTGATTTTTAAAAGTGAGGATGGTGTAAATATATCTCCGAGATACTTGCATTTGCCAACTAATTCTCACATTATTAAAAAAAAATCTTATTTCCTACCATATTACCTCTAAAGAAGCAATTCATTTTGATTTGATTTTAGGTTAGGTTTTAGATTGTGTATTGTTTTTAACTTTGTGTTTCAGTCCAGATGTCAAATTGCCAAAGATGTAGAAACAGTTTTTAAAGGTATTTTTGTCATAATCTAATTATTAAAAATTATTCCTTTCATTGCAAATATCTGGTTAACATTATAACAAAATATTATATTATTACAAACCTGATGTATTGCAAATAATATTTGATACCATAAATGTGATGTGGTCCTTGATTGGACAAAATTGGTTTATCCACATATTTTCTTTAATTATGTTGCTGGTTGCTACAATTCAAACTGACAATGTGAGAGCAAAGTAATGTGATGGTACATAGTTTGAGGATTAATTTTATCGATACCATGATTTTTACGTAAATCAGGTAATTATACCTGCGTATTAAGTTCATTGAAAGCTAAAGAATTGATTTTCACTGTTAAATGTATTCTTAACTATAAGTAGAGAGTAACATATTAAAATAAAGAAATGCCCGCTGCCTTTTTAAATGGCAACATTCAGACTTTACTAATCAGTTTTTAGGAATAGATTATTCTTAAAACAGCTATTTATAGGGTATATTGCCTACAAAATTTCAAATGAAAAATATCGTATGGAATTTTAACGTAAATATATGCAATATTATAAATTAGTGGCAAACATTTTTAACAGTGATCCCTAAAAACAATCTGTCTATAAAATCATGTAACAGTTGACCAGAATTCATGTCAAAAGGTTAATTAGAAGAATTCATGATAAAATAATTTTTTATGGGCCTTAAAATGTTTAAGGGTTGTAATGATTTGGACTTATGTTATATTGGATAACAAATTGATAAAGAAATCAAGATCGGCAACAATCTGACAACTATTATTCACACTGTACTTTTTTTAATCGATTGTAATAAAAGAAATAACAACCATGATCATATGAAAGGACAAGTTTGCAATGCAAACAGATATTGCAATTTTTATTTCATCTCCAGTCTGCTTATTTAGCCAGTCTTCTTTTCGAGAATCATATAATTGGAAACAGTGAAAATGGCATAAGATACTTAATTGTAGCAGCATTAGTTTTAGGAGTTACTGAATGAAAGAATTATGATTAAAATTTACCATTTGACATTACTATGTAAGTGAATTTATTGTGTAAATTGAGGTTTTTATTTGTGTATATTCATATATATATATTTTCAAATTTTGCTCTTAGTTATGTAATAGGACATTACAAATTATTTATTAAATAAAAAACTTAACTTGAAGCTTGATTAATCGAAATCATACTGGACAGTCAAAAATTTAAAATTAAAATTTTAAGGCCACTATTATTAGTGTTAGGTCACTATTGTAGTTCGCATTGAGATATTTTGTTCCAAATATTACATTTCTATAACCTAACAAATAACTTTAATAGAATGAATGCAGTGTATTTTATCTCATATAAAAAAGTATGCTTAGAACAAAATTAAGGAGAATATGTATAAAATATTTTGAGATATGCCAAATAGAAAATGCTATATGGGAAAACTGAATTAATAAATTTAGTATTTGTTTAAATATTGTTATAATATAATATAAATTATGTTATATAGTGGATTTTGAGTAATAATTAAGAACAATTTAACACATTTTGTTTGTATATTTCTTTCAGGTATTAATATTAATTAAAAAAAAAGGAATAATCAACAGATTATTCTTTTCAAAATCAACAAAAATATCAGAACAACAAAAAATAACATTATATTTTTATTATTTGTAATTGGAATGATTTAAACATTTTTTTACCAAAATAAGTAAATTTTACAAAATATTCTTTTCCTTATCAAAAATAATAAATTTAAATCACTTTTGGATATGCTTTTCCTCAAATGCATTATTTTAAGAGAAAATAATGTTTTTACATAAAAAAAGGAAAATTGTGGTTCTTAAAATAGAAAACAAGCGGAATGCTGTGGTTTATGTACCTAAGACTGTATTAAGTTTAAATTTAATCTATTAAATTTAATTAATGTATTAAGTTTAAATCTTAGAATGTATATTAGATGAGATAATTAACACAGTTGTTTCATCTAATGGAAATTAAAAACACTATTAGTGAAAGTATTTGAAATATACAGTAATTAGCATGGTATATTTTAACGTTAATTTTCTTAATGTAATCAAATTACGAAAAATTATTTTACTAATAGTGTATAAAAGCTGAATGTTTTTAAGTTTGCTCAATTTTGTTATTTCTTTTTCAAAGCATGGTAGAGAAAAGAGAATAAGTCATTTGGCTGCTAGAAATTAGTTGTAATGATTAGAAAAATATATTTATTCCATTACTTGTGATCGTCGGTAAATAAAAAAAAAATGGTGTAATTTTTATTGGATAAGTTCTGCTTTTTATTAAATAAACATAACATATCATTTATTCCATATGATATTTGGTCCAAGCTAGATTTAACTGTTTTAGAGTATTCCTGTTAAATATTGAGCTGTTTTATAAATTGATTTGGTATTTTTTACATTCGAAAAGCTACAGAAATATTTATGAATGGTTGCAATGGCTTTATGTACGTAGAGGTGTTCTTCAACTTTCATTGTGTAATCGTAGAAGTTATAAGGTTAACACCTTGTAAACATGTTATTTTTTAATTTTTATAAAATTTCCTTTGACATTAATTTATGAACTCAAGTTATTTGTAGTGTTGAATTTACCATCTTCTGGTGCTAATTATTTTTGCTTGTATTATATAATTCTACTTTTTATTTGAGTAAAAAGTACTCTACTTCATTTGAGTATCATATATATATATATATATATATATATATATATATATATATATATATATATATATATATATATATATATATTATTTAAAAATCAATGAGATCTTACAGAGATCTGGTGGAAACCAATTTTACATATTATTTGGTATTAAAAAAACTAGTCATTTTAAAAAAAATTAAAATTATTGCAATTTCTTGTTTTGTACACTTCCTTTATTTCTTCCGATTTCATATAGGCTTATATTTACTGTGTCGACTGCAAGCAAAAGGGATATAGTAGTTGCTTCTCATACAAATATTGTTGAAATATTTCTGTCCATCCTTGCTTGCAGATGTACACTACGTTACCTATAGATAAGATCAATTATGCCTAGTGTAACCTATTGAAGACTTAATTATCTTAATAATGTATTAAATGTAATTACTGTATTGTTACATAATTGTATAATTAATGTTTTATTGTAGCAATAAACATTCCTAAACTTACCTTCTATCATATGCATATATAGTCAGAAATTTTCAGTTGTGGATTAGCCATGAAGTGTATATTGAATTTCAGATTGCTATTTTTTATTTATTTTATGAGGAGCAATAGTTTTTATTCCGATAACATCATCATTTTGATTTTTGCTTATTAGTATTCTTTATTTAAATAAAATCTGAAGACAATTAGTAATATGACTCATCTGATGATCTGACAAAATATGATCATGAGTAGTTCATACATTGATTTTTCACAGTATTTCTACTGAGACATTAGCGAGCAGCAATATGAGGAATCTGTAGTAGCTTATGTATCTGTATTCTAGCTTGATGCTGTTATAGTAGCAGGAAGATTACTTACCCATCATTCCATCTTATTTGTACCTTTAATTAATAGAGGTCACTTATAATTGGATAGCTAATTGTAAATATCATCATTCATAGAAAGAAGACATTTAAAATAGTTTGTAGGGATAGTTTTTGTATGCCTATAGTATAGATATTTCCAGTTTGATGACTAATTATAACTGTCAGGGATTCATCATCTACTGGAGAGTAGTAATTGACTGTGTTGACTTGAGTTTAGTATTTTTCTAAGCAGTGGATACAATTTGAACCTTTTCTGGAATTGGTATTTCCTTCAAAGCCTTATCTGAATTACCTATATTGTGTTTCTAAGAGTTACTGCTCCTGTTTTTTCTTAACGTCTTGGTTTATCCTGTCTTCCCTAAGCGGAGAAGTGGATTGCTAAAACAGAAATGGAAAACTGTCTACGGTAGAGTTGAAATAAATTGTTCTTTCCGTTTTTCATCTTATTTTTTCTAGCTTGTTTATTGTTAGGGTTTATAAAAAGATACTTTGAGGGTTTTTCTTTTGGAAGAAGCTTGACTATGTCACAGCTTACTCAATACTGAATAAGCTGTGACTATGTCTTCAAATTCATCTTAATTTGGAAACAATGCGGGACACTGGATATGGAAACCATTTTTGTTACTGAATAAAAGTGCATTAAATATGGTATATTTAATGCGCTTTTATTCAGTGTACATAATAAAAGGTAAATACAGGAATACCCACAATATAGACATTTATTTTTGCAGTGTTAGGAATGGTGTAATTGTAAATTCTAAGTGACGATGTTCTCAATAGAGAATCTTTTACGTTGTCTCAAAAAAATATAACCTAATAGTATATTTTGTATGAATCAAAATATAGCACTACTAGTTTATTAGTTTTTGTAGTAGATGCATTAATTGTCTAAATGCCCTAAGAAATTAACTAGTAAAATTAGGTACCAAGTTTAAGTACAAACAATAATATTTATTATCTATTAATTATTAAATTGATGGAAGTGCGTATAGGTATATTTTATTAATTTGCCCATTGGTGTCCTACAGTACTACCATCCTGTACACCAGAATGCGATTCCATCCACGCGCAGAGTTAGCTGGAGTGTGCATAAGTTGGCCCCATTTTTTTTTTTTTTCACTTGTATTGTATATTATAATAAATATTTATTACCACTGACGGATTGTCATTCCCAAATCTGCCAGGAAAATATCATTTGAGGATTTAA
The DNA here is from genome assembly GCA_037954035.1 of Rosalia funebris. Lineage (NCBI taxonomy): Eukaryota > Metazoa > Arthropoda > Insecta > Coleoptera > Cerambycidae > Rosalia > Rosalia funebris. The sequence continues at coordinate 26,852,767 of JAZFAV010000011.1, forward strand.
ATATAAAATTAAGATACAATAATTATTCCTCCCCTAAGTAAAGGTAATAAGTGGATTGTTCTCCAAACTACCCAGAACTGATGTGTATGGAGTAAAGGCAACACAGATATTAGGGGACAATTAATTAATTTAATAATTGTTTATCTGTAATTATTTTAAAACTACTTATTTTTCCTTGTAGTTATCAAGAATTAATACTAACATTTTTCTTTAAAAATTGATACTATTGAAGTAAACTATGTAAGTTTAAAAAAGCAATAACATTTAAAAATGGTATTCCTGCTTAATTTGACTCAAGAGTTGCAAATTAATCAAAGAAGGAAAAAGTTCTGGAAGATGTAATGGAAAATACTCGAAGGATATTCCTTTTCATGAGTTAAGTTCATTTCAAGTAAACAGTTGATAATAATTACAAAATACTTTGTTATAAAAATAATTCCATTCGAATGAACTCGAAAGTTCATCACTTATGGGTTAAAATATTTTTAATACCTTAATATATGAAAAAAAAAAATATCGTCCACCAGTTTTAAGAACTTCTGTTGAAGTAGAAATAAGAACTTTCAATTCTGAAACATTTTCAAACTAATTCAGCGTTGAGAAATAGATGTCTATTTCTGAAAAATTTGTGAATGAACTTAAACATTTTCGATTTTAATGGATTTAAAAAAAAATCCCATTCAAATAGATATAAAATTAAATAGAAAACCTAATAACTCTTAAGGTGCTCCCAATTCAACCGAAATAGCTAGACTACAGAGTAGGTCAAACATATTTCACACCAGTTTTTACGAGTTAGATTTATCATGATTCTTTTAATTTTTGTATTTAAATTTCGAGAGCAGGTTGGAACTTTCGATGCAACGATGAAAAGAGAAGACTAGTTATCTACAAACACTGAAAGATAATATATAACTCGATGTGTCTTTCGCCAATGAAAGTGGCATCGTCAGATGATTGCATTTTTTTTTAAGAATTTTTGTCATACTCTGAAGCCAATATGCTCGGTGAAGTGTGCGTCGAGCCACTCATAATTTTTCGGTATTTGTGAAAACTAGTCTTATGTCCATCCTGTTTATCATTTAAACCTGATATTACCTGACTTCATCATCATGAGGTCATCAGTCCTAAGGCTGGTTGGACGCTAACTTCCAGCTTCTCCTATCTTGTGCTAACCTACGCATTTCGCTAATTGTGCTACAACTCACATCCCTTACTATTTGCTAGCAGTAGTTTAATCTAGGCCTACCTCTGCCTTTCTTCACTCCTATTTCTGCCTCCAAAATATCGCGGACTATTCCCCCATGTCTCAGCAAGTGGCCTACCATTCTATCTCTTCTCTTCTTTATGTTTTTCCACATACTTCTTTTCTCGCCGACTTTCTCTAATACTTCTTCGTTTCTAACCCTATCAGTCCACGGTATTTTCATCATTCTTCGGTAACACCACATCTCAAAAGCTTCTAATTTCTTCCTACTTGCTTCCCCTACCGTCCAGGTTTCGCACCCGTATAGTGCCGTGCTCCATACATACGTTTTCAAAAATCTCTTCCTTGTTTCTAAGTTTATTACCCCCAAGCATAAAAGTGCTTTCTTTTTGTTAAAAGCTACTCGACCCTGCGCTATTCTTTGTTTTATATCTTTATCGCTTCTTCCATCCCAATTTATTTTACTTCCTAAATAAGTGAAGTCTTTAATTTCCTCCAATCTTTCATTATTAATTTGTACTTTCGCTTTTGCTCTGCTCTCGCGCCCTCTGCACACTAACACTTATTTTTATTCACCCTCATTCCGTATTCCTCTGTCAACACTGCCTCCATTTCGTTCAACGCTGATTCTAATTCCTCTTTACTAGATGCTAATACTGCTATATCATCCGCGAATCTCAGCATTTTTAGTTTCAGTCCCTATTCTTTAATCCCGAAATCCACTCTTATCTTTTACCACATTAATCGCCTCTTCGATGTACAGATTAAAAATTAGTGGCGATAGCGTACATCCTTGTCTTACTCCTTTCCTAATACCTACTTCCCTTCTTTCCCCTTCTACTTCTATAACAGCAGTTTGCTCTTTGTATAGATTATGTACTACTCTCCTATCCCTATACTTCATTCCCGCGCTCTTTAGTATCTCGAACATTTTTTCCCACCTTCCATTATCAAAAGCTTTTTCTAAATCTACAAATCCTATATAAGCGTTCTTTCCTTTTTCTATTGTTTTCTCTAACATTACTCTTAGCGCCAGAATAGCTTCGCGAGTTCCCCTATTTCGCCTAAATCCGAATTGGTCTTCTAGTATTTCCGCCGCTCTATTTTCCATCCTCTTCTGCACTATTCTGGTTAAGATTTTTGACGCGTGGGAAGTTAGGCTAATCGTTCTAAAGTTCTCGCATTTGTCGGCTCCTCTCTTTTTCGGTATAGTAACGATAATGTCCCTCTTATAATCCTCCGGCATCTTGCCCGTTTCGTATATGTATTTTACCAGTTCAAATATCCTATTTACTACTTTCTGTCCCGCACATTTCAAAATTTCCGCCTGTATTTTATCTACACCCGGCGCTTTATTGTTCTTTAGCCCCCTTAGTGCTATTTCAAATTCCTCTCTCAATATAGGTTTTCCTCATCTTCCTTATCGATGCTAGATTCTTCCTCTAATATCTCTTCTAATTCCTGACCCTCATATAAATTTCCTAAGTACTGCTTCTATCTATCCGCTTTCTCCTCTCTTCCGATCAGTATGTCGCCCGATTTACTCCTAACGTTTCTACTTATTGGTCCTATATCCCTGAAGTTCCTCTTAATTATTTTGTAAGCTTCATCGGTCTTACCTACTTAGAGCTTATCTTCTATTTCTTTGCATTTATCCTCTATCCATTGTTATTTCGCTTTTCTACACTTTCTAATGATTTCCCACGTTATTGACTTATAAGTTTTCAGTCCTTTCTCGTCTCGTCTGTTTTTGTAGCCTCTTCTCTTTTGTCTTTTCATATTACCTGACATGATATGAAAAATGTTACATAAATACGTTTTCTTTTTAAATTAAAATCTTAATATAAAAATTGTCTCTGGAGTGTTCATTTCTTTTTTATATTGGTTAAATTGATTTTAAAACCAAAGAACATCTAGAAGATAGAATCATCTAGAATTCTAGAATATATTCAAAATATTTTTGTATTTTGGGTATATTCCAATATTTTTCTACTTGAGAAGCCCTAGGAGATCTTTGAAACTTTTGACACAACAAAAACAGGAGACCAGTTTCCTACAATGACGCGCATCTTGGCAACTAAGTTGGCATCACCTGGAGACAGTAATTAACTTCCGATTATGCTAATTTGATTGGCGAAATGCCATCAAGCGTCGTATAATTTTTCGTCCTTTGTGGAAAACTTGTGTCTGACTTTCTTCTATTCCTGGATAACAACGGATAATCGGCTCCGTATTCTCTTTGTAGATATACCACCATTAAAGTGTTAACAAACTATATGTTGAGTCACACGATACGTAGGACCAGAAATATTTTTACATAATTGCATAAAACTTCTATTGTAAAAAGAGCGTTTCTAAGAATAACTGTGTTATGTAAATATAACTCATATCACTTTAAATCTTTATGTAATACATACATACATATATCTTCTTGAAAAAGTGAGACGTATTCGTTCGAGTGAGACTATTCAGAGTTCAAGGATAGTGTGAATGGCACCTTTAAATGGCTCTTGCTTTTCCACGTATTTTTTTAGTAATAAAAATTTGTGTGTCGTATTTTGAAGTATTACAATAATCTTCCAATCATTGCTATAATATAATCGTTGATGCTGATATAATTTATTGATGATACGCTCGCAGGCATCCTTTTCCAATGGGTTTATATTCCTCTTCAATTTACCCTATAACAAATAATTTCAGTTTTGTTAAACGTTTATGCACTTGATCGATAATAGATTGTATTATCTTTGGGTAAACAGTAGTTTTATGGAAAATGATTAAGTTGAAAAGTTAAAGTGAAGTTAATATTATACATACTGTCTTACAAAATTCCTCAAGCTGTAACTACGCCATTTTTTATCCTACTTTAGAAATACAAAACAATTAACGATCCTAAAAATATTCCAAACTGGTGTCAGTGCCGATTTGTTTCAATATAAACCGAAGAATCTACTAACATTACCTTTTATGTTCGAAGTTAATATTTATGTAATGGTTTGTAGGTAAAAGTAAGTAATAGTTTGTAGGTAAGTAAATTGCAAGTAAGTACTAGTTTGTAAAATACTTCTTTCATATTAATTCCGACTGGATGGGTTAAATAGCCCCAAAGTCAAAAATTGGTCAGTGTAAAGTCAGGGGAACGAGCAGGCCACTGAACTGGTTCATGAGTATGTACCTATCTACTGTCCATTAAAATTATCATTAATTCAATTAACATTTAGTTGGTGGTCTGTGGATCATAGCGTCATCTTGCTGGAAGTAAATCTATTAAGTTGTGCAAGAGGCAAATCATTTAAAACGTGATCAAGTTTTCGGTCAATAATCGATTATATTTTTGTGCTGTTAGAGTACCATCTATGAAAAATAGTCCTATCATTTTATCATAGAGAAACCACAGCAAACGTTTGTATTAAATCTTTGTTGAAAGTAACTTTCCACGATTTTTCTAGGAGTTTCCTCGCTTCAATATCGATGAATATTTCATTAAACCAAATTATCTTTCTATACAAAAAATACGATCATGTTGCATCGTATCTAATAAAAAATAATAAACTGCTCTTGTTGAACATGATCATTTTCGTCTAATGACTTTGCGATACATGTGGTTTGAATTTGTGCTCTTTCAATATCCGCTGTATGTTTTAATAGTATTTTTTGTTGTATTAAAATTATTGTCCACACATATTTTTGGATTCACTTGAACATTTTTAAGAACATTCAATTCCATATTTTCATTAAATATCCACTTTTCCTGTTTGGGTTCCTGTAAAGCTCCATAATTCCATAAATTTTGCTCCAGTCTATAGAAATTTTGTGCATCTGAAATCTTTAACAAGTTGCGGTTTTCATCAGGAAAACACATATTCATTCATGTATAAATGTACCGCTTGGTAATTATTTTTTTGCATTTGAAAGTACAATTGAAGCATGCCAGTTTGTTCATTGTAATTCATTCATTAATTTTTTATATAAAAAAAAAAAAGAACAGCAAACGTTTGAATTAGAAAACACAATAGGTATTCAATAATTATTACTATTAGGCGAGCATTGACATTTAAGTAGAACCGTTAACAGCACTTTAACAGAAATAGTTAAGGATCTTGAGACTCGGTAGGGATTACTATTTGCAAACACTTTAACAGAAGTATACCTTATGAGGTTACCTTAAAAATACCCCAAACTAATTACCCTTATCCTAATCCTAATGAACCTTATCAAATTGTATGAAAAATATTTTAAAACTAATTCCAAAAACCTCTTTTGGTAAAAGTTGTTAAATTAAATTTATTATTTGTTGTTAAATTATTAGTTGTTAAATTTAGTAGTAATATTAGTTGTTAAATTTAAATTGGGATTTAAAGAGTTTATAGGAATTATTTATTATTTTTCTCAGCCAAGTTATTTTCTAGCTAAAATGCTACTTATACACGATTTTATCCTTTAGCCAGTGGCGGCTTGTGATGAAATGAAACGGGTGTTCTGCACAGGGCCGATCCTAGGGTATTGGCCGCCCGCGTGCAAATTTCAAACGTATCCAAACTACTGGCGCCGTAGGATCCGCAAAAAAATTGTGAAAATTTTCAAGGTCACGCGTTTTCCTGATACATCAGAATTTTTATGTAAAATCCGTTTATACAAAAATATAGACTTTCACAAGAAAAATTTTTGGAATTTAATACCTTTTGAAGAATATTCATGTTTGCTGTCATATTCTTTGGTTAAGAGAAAAGGCTTGTAAGGTGACTTTTCTACTAGAGGGTCTATAAATCTTAAAATATTTTCCGAAAGAGTTTCAGCGTCACATTTTGTAGGTTTCAGGTATGTCCAAAAACGTTCAATCGGTTCACCATCGAGAATATAACTTAAAACTACCACTAACTGAGTTTTTGCAGATCATCAGTTGTTTCGTCTGCCATAACTGCCAAAAATGAAGGTTTGTTAATTTCTTTAATTATTTCTTCATGACATACTTTTAATATACAGTCTAAAAGATAATTTTGTATTTCTTTAGAGGTTTCTTTAAATACTGAAGCATTTTATAGATGCTCGCTTAAAGTTACATCAAGCTCAACAGAAAAATTTATCAAACCACGAAATATCCCCGGGTTTTGAGAAGTTTCAGCTTCGTCATGTCCTCGCAGCGCCAGTTCAAAGGCCCCACAAAACTTTATGCAGCTTATAATTTTTGACAAAACGTATCTCTTTTTTGTCACATTATCACAATGCTTTTGCACATTGATCCAATAAGCTGGATCTAGCTGCGCTTTAATATTAGTTGTTCCTAATAAAGCTAATTCCATTGTATTATGTAGATGGCTTTTGGAGTTGTCGTGCTTTTTTATTTTTTCAGTTAAGTGCACCAAATCTGTCACCCCTACCTCCGTCCATGCTTTATCACCGTCAAAAAGTAAACAAGGAAAACAAAATAACGCATTTTTTTTGTTGCACCCACAAATCCAATTGTTCTTCGAATAAATGTCTCTATTAAATTGACGTTTATATGCTCTTCCGCGGCTAACACCTGCAGTCTCAATAATAATATCGGGCAATGGCCTACCATTGTTTTTTAAATCAATTTTTTCTTCATAAGAGTATTTAAAAAATCGCTTCACATGAACTAAATTATAAACTAAATCCATTGTCACTATCACAGTATATAAATATTAATAATTAGTACAATAAATTACTACACAAATTCACAAAACAGTATTTAAAATCTCAAATTAACATGAAATACGAAATAGGTACGATTTACGCCCGCCCGAGTAGGAAGGAGTAAACATTCACTGATGTTGCCTTAGCTAAAAAGAATACAGCTCACTGACCGTGTAAATTCGCGCATTTACGAGCGCCAAGTGTGGATTGCCGCGGGAGTTGAGGGGGAGGACGGGTGTGCCGAGCCGTGCTGAGAACTACCTCGTGTGGCCCAGTTCAATGTACCGCGACGCGCTCGCGTAGAGACCCAGATAATTCATCTGGTCTACGACTGAATAGAGGACGGCGGGTAGAATGCGACTTTAACGCAATAATTTGGTTAGCTGCACCAACTAACCAAATTATTTTATTAATAAATTTTAGTAATTATTATATCGCGAAAATATACAAATATCTAATTTTTTGGCAGTTCTGCAGCTCTGCAGCACCTATACACCAGCCGCCCCTGTCTTTAGCTATGTAAGTAGTACTATTGACAGCGAAAATTGGCAAGTTGTTATAATAGAGTGCATTATATGACATGATATATGTAGCTATTAACTGCCATGATGATACTGGTTCGATTCCAAGCGCTGGAACTCGCTATGATGTCGTTGGAAGGGGTGTTTTGGGTCAGCGTTTTTTCGATATGTATCCCGCTTCCAGGCATTTTCGGCTATGGATTTGGGGATTGTTTAATTTATGGTGTATTTTATGTATTAACAAGTAACGAGTTATAATCAATGGCCATTTAGTTAATGATATATCATATACAGATTGAGGTGATCAAGTGCAGTATATCATGGTATTTATGGAATTGTAAAGGAGAGAAGGTATAAATAAAGCGGTAAGTTAAATATAATGAAAAATGACATCAATAATTATAGTTTGAAGATTTTTCCGAAATGTCTTTACATTTCGAAAAAAAATAATTGTAATATGTCTATGTGTTTTTATGCACAAATTACAGAACTGTATGGAGACGTAATGTACCCGTTACTGTTTTATATAGATAGAGTTACTTCACTTAAAAAAAAAAAGAAGTGAAAGATAAGACTTAAGTTTTAATAGTTTTAAGATTTGTCCATACAAAGTTATTGAGACTCAATAACTTTGTACAAGCTGACATGTTTCAGTACTCAATAATTGAGTACTGAAACATGTCAGCTTGTTTTTTAAATAGACATTGACTTACGTAAAAAATAATTTATCTTCGGATTTTGTTTTAACTGTTTTGTGTTATCTTTTGTTTCAGATTTGTTTTTCAGGTTTTGTTTTCAGATTTTAACGTCATCGTAGTCTATCATAAATTACAACCCCTCTAATTAAAAAAAAGTTCATTCGTAAAGTTTTCCGAATAACAGCGTACCCTATATTAGGTCATATTTACTGTTTATTTGGTCGGTACGTGTGTTAATGTCTTATTTTTAACGTTCAATTATTTCCGAACTGTATTATTAATTTCGATTCCAATTCATTGATTCATATCCTGTAAATTATTCGGTTTATTAAAATGGTACCGTGATCTTGTGAGTAACTTTAGAAGAAATTCAAGGGGGTAAAATCAAGTAAACGCGACGGCCATTCAGTTGCTCCTCGTCTCCCATCTATCTTTCAGAGGAAGTATCGTCAATAAATGACCGGGTATCAACACCAAAGAGAAGAGCTAGGTCTTGTTGAAATCAAATTTATTTATCGGAATCATCATCCCTATTATTTGGATAATGAATGCTAATACGGGAACTAGCCGAAACGTATGTGAAATTCTAAATATCTAGTAATGGTCAACACGTAAACAGAGACAATAAAACTACATACAACAAATATATAAAATCATAATATGTAATAAATAAATTATACATATGAATTATTTTAAAAACTAAAATATTTGTCAATATTATAAAATTTATTAAATAAAAATAATTGTAGTTGTTATTTCTAATAACCTAACCTATCTTCTAATATCTAATATATTGAATAAAGACAATGTTTTAGAGTTTTCTATTTCTAAGGTAAGCAGTTAAAACATTTGTGTTTTAACTGCTTATAGAAAAAGTGACTTTGGTGAACTTAATTTATTAAAATTAATTAAAAATATATTTTTCTGTTTAGTACAAATATTTCTTAATTGATTTATTTCAAGAATAATATCCTTAAAATTTTCAAATTGATAAACTGCTGACGTGCTGACAGACACTATTTTTAGCTCCACTTTTATATTACTAATTAGTAATATAAAAGTGGAGCTAAAAATTTACGTTTGTTGTAACTGTAAATAAAAAATAGTGGTAATACTAAAGATACTGAAGAGGCGTTAACGTTTGTGGGTTAAATATGAAGCCTCTTTATATATAGACGGAGATTAAACTGTCCCGAAAAACCTTCTGCAGGGTGAACATATTCTAAATGATAGTAGTGCTACGAAAACCCACTTAGTTGAAAATATTCTATGGCCATACTGTTAATAATTTTGTGGCATTAAGTGGTATCACCTACGGCATTTTTATTTTCCAATGATTGGAAGGAATGGATATCGGACATCAATCGGAAATTCCAGAACAATATTCCAGTGAGGGCTCAATCGGAAATTTGTAGATGATCAGTAGTCTGTAATGTGGATATGAATTATCTCTTTAATCGAAATAACAAGGTCAGTGGTCACAATCATGCCAATTATTAGATAGGTCACAGTAATTTCCGAGTCTTTATCTTTTATGGCTCCTCGTTCTACTATTATCTATGTTACTATACCAGTTGCTAGACTTACCTAGTCACTCTTTTAAAATTTAGGGTCCGAATAATTAAGTTGCTTTTAAACTTGAATCACTAATTAATATTCAGTTGAAAGTCAATTAAACCATTCTTAAATTAACCCCATACATATATTATTTTTAATGGGTATATTTTAAAATTGTTTGACTTTTGTACGATTAATTAATACAGTTTGAATTTAGAGTCATTTTCACACACTAAAGATGTAGCTATTAAAAATGGCAGAACAGATTCTTTTTAAAATTTTTATTTACTATATTCCCATCAAATAAGGCGATTTCATATAATGTGGTCGAGTAAAAAGGTAATTAAAGATTAATTTAAAAGCTGATAAACCGGTACGAATGATATAACCAACGAGATATATTAAAATAAATTAACGATTTTCTTTGAAAACTCGTAATTCACTAAATATTACAAATAAATTATTTGGTATGGACATATTTTTACATATAGGGTGGAAACTTTAATAACGAAATTGACGGACGGTTTTGGCATAGTGAGGTGGAGTTCCATTTTGTTAAAACCATATTCTGTCATCAGGTACATCTTAATCTAATTCATGTGAACAAAGTTAAAACCAAATTTTCTTGAAGGAAAGTTAGATATGCTGAACAATCAAGATTATTATTAAAAAATAACAGTCGAAGAACCCTGTTACCTTATTCTAGTCCACATACTTAATTTTTGTGAGCAACAGGTATGACTTTGCTGCGTCCAGCAAAGCTGGACAGCTTGGATTTAGACTCCATTATTAGCTCACAAGACTACATTTTGCGATCTTGGCCATCTTCAGTATGTTTCTGAACCAATTGTGTTTTGTAAGGGTGTATTTAAACTTTTTTTCAATAACTTCAGAACTGTGGTTTAGTAACATTAAATTCACGAGCCAGTGATCGAACTGGAACAACAGGGATTTCTTGAAACACATTTAATTTGGTTTCCTCATTGCCTAGTCTTAGGTACATCTCTGACAAGACTGAACTCTCGGTAATGAGACTTAATTTTACATATTGTACCTTGGCTAATGGATGGTCAGTCTGGATGTTGGTTCTTAAACAATTGAGGAACCTCTCTTTGAGTTCGACACTTTTCGTCATACCTACCCGATCAGCATCAAAATTTTAATATGAAAAGTTTTCGTTAGATAAGACATTTTCAAATCAAGTTACTACACTACAACTATTACAGAGATAAAATGCGAAGGAAGAGCACACTCACATTTCTTTAAACTGAATTTAACCAAAATTCCAAAACGAAACAACTAAGATAACATAAGAAAGTGAAGATAATGTGTATTATCAATATTTCTCCTAATAAATCACGGCGAGAAATAAACGGTAAAATTTTGAAAACGAGGTATGCGTTGTATTTCTCTCGATGTGATCGCATAGAAAGAAATACAACGTATCTATCATCCTTACAGTTACTTCCTTAACAGAAAAATAAGTGGAAGGGGTAACATCTCTCAAGCTGAAGATAGGTAAAGATTACTTATGCGTGGGCAACCAAAATTAAAAATCGATCTGTTCCAGGAACTTTATTGAAAACCTCCATATGTAAGTTACAGAATGTATTACACTTAAGCCCTGTATAACGATTTATTTCTACCTTTCAGTAAAATTAATGTCTACATGAACCTATTTAGAATTATGTCAAAAAACATGGTTTAAAAAGGTAGAACAAATGTAAATAAACTCAAGAAAAAATTATCTGTTTTGATGTCAATCAGATGATCATCACAATGATCACAGTCATCAACGACAGCATTTTGTATTATATGGCTATTATAAGATTCTCGTATTATATCGATATTATAATCAGTACAACACAAACAGAAATTAAACAACATTCATTTATCGTTCTAGTTATAAAGATATGTAATTTAATCTTGCAATTTGGAAGTGAAAATGATAATTAAATTTCATAACGTTTCGTCTTAAACCATTCTTACAGGTAGGTACTAAAACTATTGTATGGCTCCTTGGTATCTCCCAATTATGGTATATGTATTTCTTACTTTACTCGTAATGCCAATATTACATCATTTGTTAAAATTTAATGGACAAAAACCGAGTTACAAAACAATTTGGACTTGGAAAAGCAATTTTCGTCCAATTGTCATACATATGATGATATATGAAAGAACGTTTTCCACGCTCTAATTTAAGTAGGGTAGACTGGGTACGGTTGTAACAATTTTTCTTTAATTGCTCACAGCTTAGCTATTACAGTTGTATAGAACGATCAAAGCTTTTGGGATGAAAGCATAGTCATTTGTCTTTAAATTAACATCAAAATCAATAGCTTAGGTAAAACAGTTTGATAGCAAAATGACATTTTATTGAGTGTATGCGATTGTTACAACCGACCCCATGCCAGGGGCGGTTGTAACACCAATGGTGGTCGGTTGTAACACTCGAAATTAAAACAAAAATTAGGGCTTTTAAATCAATTTTATTAATTTAAAATACCAAAATATTAGTAATACAAATCAACAATGTTAATCACATATTTAAATATATATATATATATATATATATATATATATATATATATATATATATATATATATTCAAATAAAAAAAAACATAACAATACTTCTTTTTTTCGAGTTCTCTTAAAGTCAGTCAGACTCGTCAAACAAAAATAATCTTTAAGTAATCACTAATCAGTAAAATCTGAAGTTACACAAAATATGTTTTCAATATAAATAATCAGACGCCTCACAATTATGGCATATATACCTAATATCTATTCCCGTCAGTACAGGCTATGTGAGATAAAAAACGTAAATAATACTTATTTATATTTGTTTTTTTAAATCAGTCAGATTCGATCAACAAAAATAATCTTTCATAATCAAAAATAAGTCATCATCATCATCATATTCAGTAATCATTAATCAAAACTAATCAACAAAATCTGAGGTTACACAAAATATGTTTTCTTTTAAAATTAATCAGACTCATCGCAATTATGACATATATAATATCTACTCCCGTCAGTAGCTGAGACCATTGTTTACAACCTCCTTGACACTGAATCCAAGTGTCTCCGGGCCGACTCGTTGAATACGTCTCTAGGCAAAGAAGGCAATACTATTCATCTTCTTCTGATGATTCTAGTGATGTATTAATCTTCTTGTTCTTTGCTTCACCTTTCCCTTTGTTTGTCTTTCCAGTAGATGGTTTAAGCACTTTTTTCTTCGTTTGCTTATTTTTCAACCTTTTCTGTCGCTCTTCATACCCTTTTCTAACAGCTACCTTTTCAGGAGTATCTGTGTAGATCGTAGACTTTTTGGTTTTTCGGCCTCTGTTTACTACTTTCCTGTGAGGCGCTTTAGTGTAGGGCCGTAATACCTCAGGCGAGAACACAGCCTGGTTGCTTGTAGACGGAAGAGGTTCTGATTGCTGACGCAAAAAAGCAACACTAGGAGAGATGTCCGGTTCCAGATTCAGTGTAATAGCTTGCGACTCTTGGTTATCTTCTAGAGGTGTTTGTCTAGGTGGCGTTTTTGTTGGTTGGAGCTCGGCGATTTCAAGGGAATCTCTGTTAGTCGATGTAGGCTGTGAGGCAGCTTGTTCAGTTGATGCTCTATTTTCAGGCTCAGTTGGATGTACTGCGCTTGATGAATGTAGATCCTCATTCAATAACGAAGGTGATAGCGGTGGAATTTCGTCATCAGGCGCAAATCTAACGTTTTGTTGATTAGAAGTGGCTACCTCTTCAGTGTTATTTGGATTAGGTCTGTCTGTCACGAACGATGGTGCAAAATCAATTGGTTGGAATAAATCGCGGTTGAATGGGAAGATCCCTGTCTTTCTAAATCCAGACTGGATATTTGCTTGAGTAAGAGTAAGCGGCATTGCGGTGGTGATGATGCTCGGTATGTCGTAGATAGACATAGTTTTGTCTCCATGGTTTCGTATCCAGGCATCACACTCAGTATTAATGGCTTTCTTCAAAGGTCCATAAACGGACCTATCCAACGGCTGTAGTTTATGTGAGCAGTGGGGCGGAAATGACAGTAATACTATTCCGTTTTCCTTGCAAAAGTCTAGGGAGTTGATATGTACATGTGAAGAATGATTGTCTAAAACCAATAATACCTTATGCGACAGAGAGGCATTGGTATGTTTTTGAAAATGTTTAAGAAAAACCATAAATGTATCGTCTTGCATCTACCCTTATGGATTGCCGGCACCGATTGATCCAACTGGTTCGTGTCTAATGAAATGCTCGTGGTGTCTAATTCTAGGAAACACAAACATAGGTGGAATGACGTTTCCCAATGCGTTAGCTGCAAACGCTAGCGTAACCAACGTACCTCGTTCAGCAGAGGTAAGTGCGCCCACCTGCCTTGTGCCACGTTTTGCAATAACTCTGTCAGGCTTCTGCACCATGGTTACGCCGGTTTCGTCGACATTATATATGTTCTGCGGTTCAAAGTAATCCCGATCTATAACGGCCTGAAGATTATCATAAAACACATTGACATTATGTTGGTTGAAACTTGTCGCTCGAGACAGGCTTGTGGCTTGAGCAGCGCGCACAGATAGTTCGGGATTGCGCTTCATGAAAGAACGAAACTATTCCTCTCCAGCCAAGTGGAAGGCGCGTTTAAATTGTATTTTATGGCAAGTTCAAAGGCCAACTTTCTCACCTCTTTTGTGGAGAGACCAAAATATATGTCAGCGTAACGTATCAGGTACTTCGCTAATTGCCGCTCTTGACCTTCGTTAAAAACTCTGTTATGAGCTACATATCCCATGCTAACATTTTCTACCTGATCATGGTCTTCATTTACTGCATCCCTCTTCCGCTTATATCTCAAAAGAGAGACATAGTTAACGCCATACTTTTCTGCAGCTCGTATCAAAGAAGCCCCTGACTTGAGCTCCTCGTAGGCGTTCTTGTATGATGATCTGTCGCCTTCACCTCTAGAGGTCTTTCTTATGCGTTTTCTAGACATCTGCAACACAAAAATATTATACAATTGACGTTACAACCGTCCCCATGAAAATCGTTACAACCGTCCCCACCCCCCTATTTCGGTAATAAGACTGTCATTAGCGCAAGGTAACACAACTTATACAAAAACAAAAGGGCTTATTATAATCTATAAAATATAACGATTACATAAGCAAACTTTGAAATACGATAATTATATCAATATTTAAGATATTTTACAAAGAAGTTCACCAAAAATACTTACTTTTGGTTGAAATATTCAATAGGTTTCTCTGTAATCGTTATTACTGCGCGAAAGGTGACGCAACACTGGGAATCGTGTTAGGACTTGTCGGCCGCGTACCCCTCACCTACCGTGCGTAGTTTCGATAATATTTGAGTTGTTACAACCGCACCCAGCCTCCCCTAAATCTTTATATGTAAATCTAATAATTATATAGAGATAATGTAATTTTTAGCTGTCGGTTTGTTAATATGTGCTATACAAAATGGCTGTGATTGATGGGGAGAAATAGATAGCAAAAAGAATTTTAAATGAAACAATACTCTACCAATTTCGTGTCAATGCCTAGGTATATCGTGTTTCGATTGCTTATAAAATAAATTATATGCAATATTTTGTTGACTAAGTAAAATCCCTTTTTCAATGTCTCACCGAGTTTTTGGCCATGAATCGTTGATGTACTCCGTAGTTTTGCATAGCCATTTTATGTTAAATTTATGTAGAAAATATACATATCAGTAAATAATTTGACCAAAAAAAGCTTCGCGTGTAAGGCTACAATAATTTTTAGAACTAAAATGTGTAACAAACTTGACAATAAATTTGTTACATTTTTTTTTGAGTGATATTTAAAGAGATATCGGTAGATATTAACAGAAATTTTAATTTTTAAAGAGGGCCACAGTAATATTTATAAATATGTCTAAACAATTTGTTAGACATTTTTTTAATGATATTTAAAGAAATATTAATATATATTAACAGAATTTTTTTAATTTGTTTTGGGGAATAATTCGCCAGGTCCAACTGTAAACTCATTTCGGAATACTCCATATGCCCATTTACGAATTTTGACAATGAAGTAAATATGTACATATTATGTACATACATTTATACTCGGATAATACATTAATACTACAAGCATAAATAATAATTTAAATATTTCTTGGTTAAATTAACTTTTAATATTATTTAAAGTTCATTTAGTTAACCACAATTCATGAGATAATGGCCTTCAGACATAAGGAATGTTGGATTTAATATAATTTCTAATCTGTATGTCTGTCTCATAGAAATGAATGTTATTATCCGATGTCAAACAAAGGACTGTTGCAAATAATCGGTAATATTTTACATAGATTCTGTAATGCTGTTATTATATGTTTGTTGAAATATTGTTTATTTATGTTTGATGGGTTTATTTTGTTGTAGAACGGAAGAAGTTTACTTACTGAAAGCTATGTAAGCCTGGAATAATTTGTTTTTATTCTCCACCAATTAATTTTTAATTGGTGGAGTATTATTTGCAATAAGGGAATTTGCAACACTTTCTTCAATTTACACAAAAAATGTCCAGTAACCAATATGTACCTACACATGAAACACATCCAGATTTAGAGAATTAGCTGATTTAATTAATTCCACTATAGAGAGGGGTCATCCACAACCTAACTAATATGCTTTATACAGAGATATTATACAGGATGTGCATTCGTACAGGAATAACACACGATACGCTCCTATACAAAACGATTCACAAGGCGGTCAACGTTTTACATCGAGTAGCCCACAACCCAATTTTCGAGTTTATCCGCAATAGGACTATACACAGGGTGGCTCAATGTTCGACCAAAACAGTTCACTATTACTTCAACACATCTCTGTCTCATCTCAAGTTCCTTCGGGAATGCATAGCGGTTTAACTTTTCATTACAGGGTGGTCACTTTAATTTTTCATTACAGGGTGATGAATTGAATCTACCTAGGCCAGGCGGAATCTCTGGAGCACAATTTAGTGGAATACAGGGTGGTTTTAATTATGATAATCAAGTAGGTCCATCAAATTTATAGAGTGACCTATCAAACTTACCGGGTGGTTCATCAAAACTCCAGGATTTAATTACTGGTCAGACTACTTACCAAACAAATGCATGGTATGATAGGTATCCGAGTCAAGTCCGTTCTTCCGAAGTACAAGGTGGTAATCTTAATACAGTTGCGAGTCAAGATGTTCGTATATCTATTGATTTAATCGATCTTGACCCATCTCCACGAACTATTACTGTTAATGATAATACACAATCTATGTTAAAAAACAATTTGTCACTAAGATACTCAAGCAATCTGAGGAACCAATATGTCTAACTTTTTTCTACTTTCTACCCACAAAAAAAAACCCTTAAATTCGTGGTAATTCTAGTTATTTTTAATTTTTAATCAAAGGTCAAATATGACATTTGGATCACAGTGAATGAGTGTTTACATGTCCTACATGATATATGTAGCTAGTTTTCTATGAAAATAAATAGAACAGGGCCATAATCAATCAACAGAGTACTGTATACATACAATGTATATTCTGTATATCTGTTCAAAATTGTAATACACTTCCCACTTGATGAAAATTTCCCTGAAATTTTCTGTATATTGAAAATACATACAAACTATCCGGTCCTGAGAGAAAGAAGCCGTAATCATATACAAAAAATTAACAACTTAATCTAAATAATATTCATATATTGGGCTATTACTAGCAATATCTACAATCTTACCTCATAATTGGGACAACAAAAAGTATGTGGTCTATCAGCACTTTTATTATAGATGTTAGAATTTTGATTTTCTAATTGTTTTAATGGCATAATTATATTATTACCAAATATTTTTAAATTTAATTAAATTTGTTTTTAAGTTTTTTAAAATATTTTATTGAAAATAGGTAATTAACAAAGAAAATTAAAATAAAGTAAACATACAAGTTTAATTTCATTTTCGTTTAGCCACAAAGGTTTCTATTTACAACAAAATGCACACATTGAAGTAAAATATGTCTTTCAACCTTTATCTGATCTGCTAATAGTCGTTTCAGTAAGACTCCATGTTGTTTAATAAACCGATTTGAATTTTTATCCTTATTATGAGAAGTAAAACGTTTTATATTTTTTTTCTTACTATTTTCAGATTTACATATTGATTTTGATATGCTACTACCTTCCTTTTTGATGTTTATATTTTGTTGTAGCCTGTCGTTGAATGGTGTTCTGTTTATTTGACATTCAAGAGGAAAGTTATCATCTTTCACTTCTTTAACTCCATACATTTTATTTTGAAAAGTATTATTTGCATTATTGCAAATGGGTTTTTCTTCTTCATCTTCTGTTCCATATGCTCCAATTAATTCCTGAAGTGCACTATTTAGTGTAACAACGCCGCCTGAAACTGAAGTCCACTGTTCATCATCATCACTGTATATACATTTTTCTTCTATTAATTCCTCTTCATATAATTCAGGTGTACCCTTAAATGAAAATGTACGATACTGTAAATGGTCTTTTTCATTTAAGAAATTATGATTTCTTTTGACGCCACTTATTTTCTTGGATTTATGTTTTTTGGTCATGGTTTTAAATTGATGGTTCTTTATTTTTTTAATACTATTTTCAGTGGGGACTTCTGCTTTATGTATATATTTTTTAGCACTTGGATATCTCTTTTTCCTTTCTTCAATCCAATTCATTACATCTTCGGGTGTGTTAATATTGCAAATCCTATTGTACAGACCTGTTGAATGCTGCATCTTAATATGCTTTTGTATGATCTTCTCATGTGCAGTAAAAGTACATCCATCTAAATTACAAACTTTGTGTTCTTGGATATGTGTCTTATATGTTATCTCTGACAAAAAATCTTTTTCACAATTGTCACAAGCCCAAATCTTTGACGTATTATCGGTACATTCATTATTTAAACAATATTGATATGGTTGAGATGTATGTTGTCTAAAAGTATCTTCTTCACTATGTCCCATGTTGGTACATGACTCCTGCTGCCCAATCAATTCCATTTCAGCGGCATGGTAAACTTTGTTACACTTCTCCCTTTGTTCTCTATAGATTGCCCAATCTTCCTGACTTTGCGATGACTTTGCAGTACTTAAAAGTTCATCTTTCTTAATAAATTCTGCTTTAATTGCATCAGTAACCCAAGATTTTGTTAAATCAATATTTTTCATATAAGGCTTATTTTTTTTTATAACTTTATTTCTTTTATTTACACCTTCAAAATTACTTTGGAATCGACCTTTTCCGCCATATTCGCTCCTAAATGATCCACATATAGCAGAAGGTAATGGTGGCCTACCCATTATCACTGGCGGTGGAGCAAGGCTCATTTCTGGTAATGTAGGACGCATTCCTCGTGGCGGCGGATGCATATACGGTGACAAACCTCTCAGTCGTGGACCCATATGAGCCGAGGGGCCTGGAATTGATCTCCCTCGTAATGATGGTCGCCCTCCTCTAATTGGTGGCATTAGAGGATGCTCACCACCTCTAAATGGAACTCGTGGCCACATAATTGCTTGATTACCAAATGGCGGTAAATTACCATTAAAACCACGTCCTTGTCTATACCCTTTGCCGGTCTCGTTTCTCTGATTACTTGCTCCGTTTTTACTTCCGGTATTTTGAATGGGGACATCCATTCAAACAAACACTGTAAAAAAAAAAAGGTAACACTAACTAACCTTCAAAACTCAACAGTTATAACGCAATTCAATCAAGCGCTTTTGAATGTTCTAATCGCTTACAAATCCAACAAATGACTGAACGTATTCGTAAGCGTAATTATAGCCACTACTGGCTCCTAAATTTTTCGTTGTCAAATCTCTTCCTTATATTTTGTAGGTTAATTCGGTAACCGGTCAACCATTACAATCGTTGGCCATAGATATTGGCAACACAGAAGAACTAATACTTATAAAGACATAGATTAATGGGATCAGTGCAATTATGAATTGTGAACTATAGAGAAAGATTAGAGTTATGTTTGTTTAATTAAGGTTAATTTATTCGGTGATTCAAAGTAGGTGCTCCTTTGTCATTCACTTCTATCTCTACTGTAAGCTAGCTAGTAGTCGAAGTGAAGGAGAGAAATCGAACTTACATTATAAGACTTCAACCCATACAACCCTTGCTACGGCAACACCCCCTTCCTGGGGCGTAGCAGCATTTAGTAAATACTACATATATTAAAAAATTACAGGCAGCGAGGCATATGATGGCATCTCATTAAATTTGTTTAGTTATGAAATTATACCATGAGATTAGAAACCGACATATGTTAAAAAGAAAAAATAGAAGTCTTCATTTTGAATAAAATTTCATTTTATATAAGTAAAATAGATGGGGTTAAACTGATGAAAATCATACGTGAATTACCTACCTGATTTCGGCGACAAGACACTGTAATGTCTATTTTACAAAAAATTTTTTACAGTTGATAAAAATGTCGTACTAGCCAGATATTTTCTATAGTGTATATTACTTTCCAATACTATATTTTAACAGGTGTTCTTATTTATATTGAGATTCATATTAATGTGATGATGTATACGATAAGTACATTCGAATATTATAATATTAGAATATTCATAGACGTTGTAGATGATGAATACATAGATTTATAAAGTATTAAATAACTATTATGTTAGGATAAGATAGGAATAAGCTAGGTTTAAGTTAGGATGGGCCCCTAGGCGTTAAATAATTAACTAATTAATTTTCAAGTCTCAGTAATATTTTGTAACGAATCAATTCGCATTACAATATTCTTGTTCTATTTTACATATAATAGTATAGCTTAAATAACATTTATTTTTTTACTTTTACTAAACGAGTTCAGCGAATTTAAATAATATCCAGATTCCTTTGCGGACCATTAACATTTCGCCACGGATCACCGGTTGCTGACTATTGGTCTAAATGACAATACTAGTTATGAAAATAGAGCGAATGATATTAAAATATAGATCTTATGAAAATAGACCGAATGAGGGTCAAAGTAACAAAAATTAAGCTTAAACTATAAACGTCTTAATTTTAATTAAATACTTAAATCAGGTTGTAAAATAATCTCAGCTGCCTCTCAATGGTGTCAATATAAAAAAATCAGGAAATTGTAGTGGAAGAACAGATTTGCAATCTAATAATTAACACTTTTATGGCGATGTGACCCATAAATTTCATATAGTGTTATGAATGAGATCGGGGTTGTAATCACTTGATAATAAAATATCAGGGCTGATATAAAATATAAAATGGGTTGAAAATAATCGATTGTTTCCGATTAATCGATTATTGGTTAATCGATTAATTGATAATCCATTAATAAATTAATTGATAATCGATTAATTGATAATTGATTAATCGATTGTTTAGGAAAGTGTAATCAAATGATTGATAAATCGATTATTTTTCGATTAATCAATTATTTCTTTAGGCTCTAAATACGTAGCTGTAGATAATGTAGATATTAACTTTTAAATTTTTATTCTGATTAGTGATAAACTGTTTGTAGATCAATTAATAATCAATAGATGATGATTATTCGAATCTAGATTAATAATCGATTGATGGATGGATCGATTAATTTATAAACAATCGATAATCAATTAATCGGTTAATCAATTCATCGATTAATCAATTATTTAGAAAAATATAATCAAATGATCGATTAATCGATTATTTATCGATTAATGGATTATTTTTCCCAGCCTTAGTAACCAGGTTGTCGAAATTTCCAATATCATCGTTTTCTCGATTTCAAGGAGATATGTCAGTATTGTAAAATAAATTTATTTAAAAATTAATTCTGCTCAACTTACCTATGTCGTGAATCAATTTCCATATAATATAAACATGGATAATATATAGGATGGTTAATAGGTATGAGTAAAACACATTTAACTGACATTATATTCATTAACCATTAATATGGAAATCTTTATTATGGTATTACTGTATGCAAGTCATTAATGCTATCAGTAGGGGCTTTAACTTAATAAGTTGTTTCAAAATAATTATAAGGCAAGAAGTGCGTTTTTCATTTCATGAACATATTTTACCAAAATAATTCTTGGTAACATGTAAGTCGGAAATCGAGAAAGGAACGACCAAACCGCCAAGCGGTTATCAAACTAGTTCCCGAATAGCAAGGCTATTACATTATCGCTATAGGAAACAACTACTCCTCGGGCTAAAGCCCCGTTAGGTATTGAATTATACCTAAAAGCGATCCTCGACCCCTTTCTCGTGTTTCTGCACGATCAGATAAGGTTTCAAAAAATAAAATCCGTCACAGGTAGGATTCGACATTTGTCCCGGATTGGAACCGAACGACATACGGCTGTTTCAAACTTAGTAGTTCTCATCAGTGCCGTACACGGTACGACGATCCAGGACAAATGCCAAATGAAATTTGTGAATAAACGTTGAACAAAGCATCACAAATATTTGGAATGATGCTTGAAATAGCTTGTTTCGAAATTTTGAATATGTATGCCAATGAATGGTAGGAATCTCCTGTTGCTAGAAATCGCAGTGTAACAGCAAGAGCTGGAATTAGTTGGAGCTGGTATTGATGAGCTGGAATGGCTTTTCTGAATCCAGTGTCCCTCTTGTTGATTATCAGACCGGTCAAATTCAGAAGAATCTCAAATCATCATCAATCTGTTTGTCATTCGGAAAAAGTTCCGGAAACCACCTCCACATCTGTATTCGAGACTTAATCCGTCCACATCATCCAAAATTAAATCCTTCATCGGTTTACTCCCTCCATATCAAGCTCTACCTCTACCAAGATTTCTTGCACGATTTCTACCTCTACCAAGGCTCGGACGTATCCAAAATCGTCGATTCCGTGGTTTATGACTCGCTCGATCAATAATTATTAATACGGCTACAGCAGTAACGTAGCAACAAGCAAGTCCTCGTCGGTATACATCGCGACTGAATGCCATTTCCAATCTGGATGCATCGGCATTATGAGGATGCGGCTTTTGGATTTGGACCGACACTCGTCGGATTCGGGTTGGGATCCCAGCTGGCACTATTTTTGGCATACATCGTCATAATGAGGATGTGGCTTTACAAATGCTCAGTTCAATTCTATTCAAAATCTCTATGTCTAATCTTCATATTCGATCATTTTCATCGACATTAACAATAAGACAAAGACAATTTATACCACAAAACCTTCAAAATAACATAAGAATTACTGTAACTTAAAATGTTTGTCGTACCAACTTAAATTATCTAACGTGTTTTTAGTTTAAAATTTTTTTGATTATTATAGAACGAGTACAGTAAGTAAGCATACATAAAATTTTTATTCTTCAGATTTTGTTTGCAATTAAACAAAGTATAAAGAAAGTTTATTTCGTCGCTATTTGCAAAATAAAAAATCTCAAAACATAACCTTGGCTTGTTTTTATAACTAGGCTCAGGTAGACTCTTCCGTTTATCGGCAAGATAAGAGAGTTTTTTATTTGGCAAATAACTATGAAATAGTAAATGCTATTGTTCGAAAAAAAGTTATTTGACCATGACGTAATAACACTTCAATATCATTCATTTAATGATATTCCAAATAGAAATGGGAATATGTAAAAACATACAGTTAAAGTGTCATATTTAAGAAAAATGTAAGTTTAGTGTGTCAGATTTATTCGAAACACCATGTATATTGAAATAATGTTTCAAGTGTCTTCCTTAATATCACAAAAGTATAGGTTAAAACATTGCCTTTGCATGTCGTATTTTAAGAAATAAAGCGATCACGACTCCATTTTCGACGAATACTGTATAACTGCGCAAAAGGTATTCCTGAATTTCAGTTATGTCTACATTTCACTAGACAATACACCATTTATCCAGTTTCAATTTCACTTCATTTAGAACCAATCTGGGATAATGATATGTGGTCTTGGAATTAACAAATAAAATGACAAAAATATTATTGTTTATTTTAAAATTAACTGACAACTGAAATAAGAATACTAAGTAAATAAATAACAAACGATCATAAAATAACAACAAATGATATACGTATGTACATGATAATTAACCAAAAAAGGTAAATTGTTTAAATGAATATTTTTAATACGTGGAATTTTCGATATTTTGTATTTACAGCGAATGTTTTTCTGATCTAGAATAAACAGAATCATTGTAGATGAAAGCATTAGATAATATTGACAATACATAATAAAATATGTTAATAGTTCATATTCAATGATAGTAAATATTCAATGATAATGTAAAAAAAATACCTAATGTCGGCATAATTGTCAGGATAACGACAGTTGCAATTTCATTTCTCAAAACCTAACTAGTAAAATGTTTTCCAGAGTTATTAAATGGGCATTCTCTTTATTTGTGATTTAATGTGTGATTTTTTTTTAAAGGAGCCCCTTGTAGTTTTTAATATATGGTATATCATACACAAAAGAATATCTTACCAAAGTTTACGTACTTAAAAACTAGCTATCGCAATTATATTGTCATCTATAATGAAATTCGTCAAACAATGAAATATCAGAGTGGTTTTCATTTTCATCAAAGTTAATTAGTAAATGTTCTACAGAAATATTGGCAAGATTGTCTTTTTTTATGTTTTATAAACTTTCTCTGCACTACAATGAGAATAGTGAGCATGGTTTCGTTGCATATTCATAGGACATCAGTTATTTTAAATGTCCCATTTCGCTTAGCTACCTGATTTTTCACATGTCCAAATAAGTTGGATGAAACTTGCAATGAGTCACATGCAGCCATAAAAGTTTATCCTTATCTCTTTCAAGTTCAGTCGTGATAGTATCCATTAATAATTTTTTTTTGAAATGATAATAATGTCAGCTTAATTCTTGCGTAAGTCTGAGTTAAGTATTGCCTTAATCAACTGTTTAAAAGCAGTCATTTCATCTGGTAAGGGTACCCACTTGCCTCTTAAACATCCATTCAATAACTTGTTGCTTTTTCCACACGGTAGTTAGATTTCTAAAATCTCGATCTAATATAGAATAGTACCGAGCTTGATACATTACAATTACCGATTTGTCCGGTATTGCAGGTAATGCGAACTATTCCTCGAAGTATTATTTATTCATCTCATTGTGATAATCTGCAGGTGTAACACTTTTTATCCAGTGAAATACTTTAAACCACCTTGCAGAAAACTATTTTAATTACCAATGTGTAAAATTATTATTCTTACACTTATTTCTTACACTCCTCCCCTGTATTGATCAAAACTGTTTCGTATTTGGGGTTTAACACAACATTTTCAAGTGCGCTACACCATGCGTATTACATGGAATATCTATTATACATAAGTATAATAAATATTCCAGCCACTGTCCTTATACCTTTTAATGTTATAAAAAATTCTGCTCTTCGTACTGCCACAGAATAATCCTCCAATAAAATTCGTGATTTCTTATATGAAAAATTTATTGTGAAGTCAGCTATATAGAGTTGATATGAAAAATGCAGATAAATCTTGGACTTCAGCCTAAATTCGTGATATACGTCTTATATATTAGGAAATAGTTTCTTTAAATAAAACTTGAACTTTTCTTAAAACTCCTTGTAGAAATTCATGGAGATCAATCTTTATCGTATCGCTCCTAATCATATGACACCAATCATACACATTCAGGATTTGGTTAATATTAATGCTTTTTAGTCCATTAATGTTTTCTTGTTCGCAGTAGCTTCTTGCGCGCAGAGTAATTGTTTTTATTGAATCTTCGCCGTAGGGTTGGATATGATTGTAAAGCAATATTGTCTATAACACCACCCTTATTGCTTAATGACTCTGCTAAAATTTTAGAAGAGTTTAAGGCTGCTCTAATTTGATAGTATTGTCTACGTTCTACTATTATATATTTTACACTTTTAAATATCCAGCAAGTTTTGTAAAATGGTTGTTGAGCTCTTGCTGGTAAATCAGTGGGTGTAATGTCCGTTTCTCAGTTTTGTTAATGTAACCTGTTCTCTTCTAGATATGTTAATAGCTGTTCACCTGGTGCAGATAAGTAGATAGGCTATAAGAGTTTGTAGAGAGGCCCAGTCTGTAATAAAAAAAAAATCCGACGCTGAGGCTTGAACCGGGGACTTATATATTCGGAGCCGTAAACTCACGTAGTGTACGCATGCGCAGTGGAGAAGAAAAAAGAATGCAGCGAGAGAGAAACGTGCGTCGGGGCTGCCGGAGGGGTGGGGGGATACAGACAGCATGGTAGGAGCCTTAGAGAAAAGCATGTACAAAGATGGTGGCTGAAGAAATTGTCAAGAAAAAGTGCAGTACTGGTCCTCTGGGTAAATATATCGAAAAAAGTTATTGAAAATCGTAAAGTGATTTGATTGGTTGATTTTAGTTCTAGGAGTGAAGTATTAACAGTAGTTTGATATTAGAATTACAAATGAAACAAATATTTGGATACATAATGATGTCATAAAACATTTATGTGCATTTTTCAAGTTATATTAAATACATATAGGTGTAAAGCTTTGCCTGAAAGCGAATGTTATCTCAGAGTTAGATGATTATTCATTTCCAAGAAATATAAAGCAATTAACTTTATGAAGTATACATGCTACACGTTTGTGAGTATCAATAAATTTGTTAGGTCAGCAGGAAAGTCTTTTCCCTAAAGTAAACAAGTATACAGGGTATTCCATAAGTAATGATTCATCTGGGATGTGGAGGTATGAGCTTTCCTGCATCCTTACTCAGATAGTTGGTTTAGTTTGTTTTAATTTACTTTCCATATCACTCCAGTCAGCTTGATATCTGTTGTATTCTTTTATTCTTGCACATACTACTAAGTGGTCTGGACGTATGACTGTATCTTCTAATAGTTCGTTACGATAATGGTTTGCAGCCTTGTCTTGAATTCCGCTATGAGTTTCATATTAGTATTACACGTCTGCCGGAGTAATATATTACTGTATAGGTAGAGAATGTATTGTATCTTAGGGTAGATGTTAAATATATTATATAGGGAATCTATAGCACTACGCGAATTCTTGCAAATAAAAAAAATCGGTGCTGGTAAACCATAGGGCTTGCCAAATGGCATATAACTCTGCCATCACAATATTTTTAGGTTGTGGTAGACTCCAGGAGCATGTTAAATTGTTTATTATGAAAGCTCATCCTACACCACGGTTCGTTTTAAAACCAAAACACAACAAATACAAACAACCTTGCTACAATAGGACATTTACTTGATATAACATAAATTATCTCGTATCGATAAATGACAACACAGCACTGATACAATTTAACAATAACCCATGCGTTTTTCAGTTTCTAAGTACTCGTTCTCTATTTCTTAATATCAAATTAATTTTCCTCAAAATTTTTAGGATTTATCGTAGTGATTTTTCCACATAATGATTTTAACAATTGAATCTTAATCGTTACCAAACGCGTCGCGTTTTCAGGTTACCATATTTAAGATATACAATGCGTTTTTTTTTAGCGAAACTCATTGGCTTTATCCTATTTCTTTTCCAGGGCTTGCAAATATACATATATATTGGGTTGATATATAGCGCAAACCGGGGTTACATTGACTTTGCGGGTAACTTTGACAGTTCTTGGGGCTACATTAACATAGAACGTTTTTGTGTGTTTGACCTTCAATTTCGCGTGAGACAAGAACGCAGGGAAGGCGGAAGGGGCAGTAGCCTCTCACTTTGCGCCCGAAATTATAAAAGTTGCACTAGTTAATAACATTTATTTCACAAATCTTGCACCAAATTCAACTCATATGCTACAGCCACTAGATCTCGGGGTATTCGCTCCCATGAAGAAACAATGGCGTAAACTTCTTGATAAATGGAGGCAAGAATCTAGAAGAAAGGGATCGATACCAAAAGAGCAATTTCCATTATTATTGAAAAAGTTAATAAATGCTATTACTCCCAAATTAAAAAACAATTTGCAAAGCTCCTTCATATCTTGCTGACTTTATCCATTTGTTCCCGAAGCTATGCCGCGAAAGATTCCGTCGGAGCAGACAAAAGAATCAGGAAGAGTTCTCGACAATAGCTTACTCGAATTCCTCAAAGATATGAAGGGCTACAATTCAGAGAGATTGCGTCACACAAGAGGTAAAACATCCTTCACAGACCAGGAACTCAATTGATTAATGTTGAAGCACAGAATATTGAGGCAACACAAGCTGAAGCGACTATTGGGCAAGATCAAGAGGGAGCAGTTTCTGAGCAAAACGAAGAGGACGCTATTATTGAGCAAAATAAAGACAATATTCTAACAACTGCATCAACTTCTTGACTTTCCCAAAGACCTGATGGATCTGTACCCGATTCAGAGAAAAGAATAAAATACAAGGCGTAAAAACTTTTTGACAGTTCTAGTTCATCTGAAGATGAAATCATCCCACTTAATGAGATAAGAAAAATAGAGACGAAACTAACCTGTGCACAATTTGCAAATGTGATTACAATCACTATAATTAATAAAAGACTGGATCTGCTGCATCAGCTGTCTCCACTGCGTATGTGGCATTTGTAACAGAGGATCTAAAAAATTGACTTGCGAGTGTGGGCGATGTGAAGATTCAGGCTAATTTTCTACTTTTTATTTTTGTAAACGTTGATTAAGTTTAAGTGTTTCTAAGAGATTGTTAATAATAACAATAATAAGACAGTTAATTATTTGTAATGATTGATTTTGACAGAAGACTGATTATAAGGTTGCAACCAAAGTCCTATTAATGAGTCAGAAATCGTTTAAATAAATATCTGATTTTTCTTATTCAAAGACTTTTTTTATTATGTTTTGTCCTTTGAACAATTATAAAAACGTGAAATCATATATATTTTTTGTTCAAAAGGTGTCAAATAAACCCGTACTATTTTTAACTTTGACTTCTATTCGAAAATAATGCTATGTCAAACTAATCCCAAACTAGAGGTTACTTTGACACCTTTTTAAATAAAAAAAAAAATAAATAAAAAAAACTGCGGGTCCAAGGGGTGCCATTTCTCACAGCTTTTAAAGCAACAGGTTCTATTAGTTTGATAAGTTATAGTGAGCTCGAACTAACGTCTTAATTTTTTGTAAAACCAAGAAAAACGTCTCAAACTATGTCTAAGTAGCCCCGGCTTACCGTAATTATTAAACAATAACAATTTATAAATAATATTTATTATGAAAAAATAAACATAAAAATTCCAACAGAAACATATTTAAATGACTATTCTGAAGCATACTCACTCTTCAACTTCAATAACTGCTTCCCATTTGATTGGCAGATGGTTGAGTCTACGGGCAAAGAAGTCGCGGTTCTTAGAGCCAATCCACGCTTTGACGTCGTCCGTCAACTCATCCAAATCGTTATAGTCTTTGTTTGCTTGAGAGTTTGTCAACAAGCGATTGACGTGGAAGCCTTCGGTCGGTGAGTATGGCGGATGTGGGAGCAGATCCTATCCCTTATTGGCGATGGATTCGACGACACGACGCTCAACATGAGGACGGTATTATCGTGATTGAAAACGATTTTGTTCCTTTTGCGCGGTCTCTTCATCGATCGGCCTTGTTGATGTCGGAAAGTCCGTGAGAGATTCATCCACCTAATTTCCATACCTTTCCGAGATTTTTGAGGCAACTCCGGATCACGATGGTGGATTGGCCATCAGCTTCCTCTTCCGCGGCTACCAGAATTCCACGGCTGATTGTTCCATCGCCAAAAAAGTTCGTGGAGATCGCGAAATGACTGTGCTGCCTTCCATCCTTTCTTGAAGTGATAAAGCATAATATTACGAATATAAGTATGGTTTTCGACACGAATTTTTATCAACTATACAGAGAAGAATATTTTTATGAAAAAAAAAAAAAAATAAACGAAATGTCAATATTCTCAAAGAAAAAATGCGCCAATATAACCGCCTGCTAATTATGAATCAACCTATTATATTCATAATTCTGGAAATTCTATGTAATTACACTTTACAGTGTCTGCAGCTCGCCATAAAAATGTGTCCATTTTGATATAATGACGCAAAACTTGGCAAATTAAAAAATCTACTGTTGCTATTCATGCAGGATATTAATGTATGTTCAAGCTATAATCTCTTTTTTGTGGTTTTTAGTTTATTTGTGTAATCTGCACTCAAATTGAACTGCCAATACTTTTGAAAATAATAATAGTAGGTGTACGAGAAAAGTATAGATTTCCATACGGCAGCTAACGTATTAATGCATTAGCAGCAACTCGTATGTTTTATTTGCCGCGTATTTTATTCAATCGTAAAGCCTTCCAGTTTGAATCTAAATAATTCCACATGACATCTTTATCAACAATGTCAATATCGAGAGATTCAGTGTAATTTTCCCCCCAGTTATGATCTCTCCTAGAAGTACTTTTGTACTATTCGTAATACCCGTAAAATTTACTAGCGGAAATGTCCTTCAGACATTATTTTATACTAAGTCTAGAGAGAAAAACGAAAAGCAAATAAAAAAAAATTATTTACTTTATATTGCATTGGAAATTACCTATATTCTTAGTAACTTGAATATATTTATTTTCGATCAACTTTAAAACTCTTCAATTATGCAGAGTAATGTAGATAGTTATTATTTTAGAACTGATGGTATTTAGACGCAAGAGCACTTTATATTGATCAAAGTACAAACCTGTTATGTGCATCAACTACCTGCGTAATTATGTTATAAAAAGAATGATTCACTCGAACGGTGAACGCAAATACACACTTTGATTCGTGAAACCTGAGAACGCTCACGAGAAAAGATCACCTGAAAATCCGATACCTCACATCTTCTGGGTATATCACACCTTTAGGTGGGAGACTTCAACGATAGTGAAAGCCCCCATTTCTGTCAGAAAGCCGGTAATAATTATCTATCAGTCGCTGAACAGTCTTACTGTCGAGTGAACGCTCAAGTTACGCTGAGATTCGGAAATAGTTTAGTGCAACATCGAGAGCACGTGCTGTGAGATGCTGAAGATGGATGAAGACTTAGGGTTCAAATTGCCCGTCGGGCCTGTTAGTGAGTTTAAGGAGATCGAATTTAACATTTCCAATATTTTTGTGAAATCCGATAGTGCCAGTGCAGAGGTCGATGTGGCCGATCCGGAATACGAGCAATTCTTAGCCGACGTCTGGGTGGGAATTGTATTGACTTTGATGGTGTTGAGTTGCGTTTGCTTTATGTGTTCCTGCCTCATTTATCACAAATTTCAACAGTGGAAAAGTAGAGGTAATTTTTTTTAATTCTAAAACAACGGAAAAGGTGAAATGTTTTTTTTTTCATTCTGTTTATACCATCTCTAAGTTGGAAGTTTATACAAGTCATTAGCAGCAAACAAAAATGCGTTTTTGCAATCATTGCCTTGAATATTAACTGACTACTATCAGCTGATTAATGACAAGTTTACAGAATGCAAATTGTAAAGATTAAAGGTTAATTATGTCAAATAAATGTTGTCTTTTATATTTTCTGGAGCCTACAAATTTTGTAACTGAGAAACTATTCGCATATTAAGATAAATACTATGACCTTGAATAGTAAATATTAGCCCTTATTGATGGGTTACACATACAGACCCTATGATTTTGCTGAATCAAATATGTAGATGCACTGCATACAGCGAAATGAATGTTGTGGTTGATAATTTGCGTTTCTGGTTTAATATCAAACTATACAAACTGTCAAAGATTAAATAATTAATATTTGAATTACAAAACGATTAATAAGTTACTGGCAGTCTTATTAAGAATAAAATGTAAGTTACAATACCAATAGTATAATTAAAATAATTTTAGTGATATAGGGAGTAAATTTTAATGATATCTAAGGTAAATTTAAAATTTTATATTAGCATTGTGGTATAATTTCTGAGAAAATAATATATTTGAACTGTAAACAATGTAGGTGTGTTTTTGAGTCAAACTCGATGTAAATTACATTTTTATTTCATTCTTATTTCAATTAATCCCCTTAGATTATTTCAATTAATCCCCTGAAAAGTAATGCATCTTCGATAAAATTGATACTACATTTTTGTTGAAACCCATTCGGTCATGTCAGAATATATATTTGAAATGCAACATTGAGAAGTATCCTTAATATAGCTATAATAAATAATTTTTTGAGCTTATTTTTAAAAATCGTGGCGTCATCAATATTTTTTAATAGAAAGCCGCATTTTTGATTGCGCCATTTGAAAGAACTATTTTGTTTATGTACAGTAAAGTAAAGTAAATGATTGGTTACCTACATTTTTTTTGGGTAATAATTTGTTAAAACAAATGAAAATACATTGATTATTGAAATTTGACTACATTGATTGATATTTATTGAAAATATTGAACAACATAGTTCATGTGCTAATACAGCCCAACATTAAATGCGAAGAAGGATTTTGTTTAATTTAAATGATTTTGTTACAATTGTTTTTTCTTCCTGTTGATTTAAAAAATTCTCAAAATTTAGCAAAACTACCTCAAAAAATTATGTAACCGATCCTTTATTTTACTTTATTGTACGCAAAAAAGAATTATTTTAAATGACATACTAAAGAAAACATCGCTAACGCTATAACTTACAAATACGGCTTGAAAAAATGTAACTCTCAAATGAGCACTTCAGTTACATTTTTAAACATGTCCGAGTGATTTAAAAAACAGCACTAATTTTATCGAATTTTGACATTACTTTTTGGACTCATTGTATATATTTACGCATCTTTTTAGAACAAGAATTCCTCAGAACTCAATAATCTTTTACATAAAAAATAAATTATTTGATTGAACGAAGGCGTAGTTTTGGCGGTTTTGTATTCTTTGATAAAAAAATTGCGTCTCAATACGTGAATCATGATGCCTCATTTATTAGTGGTTATAATTTAGGCGCAAATGTGTGAACAAGGATTTTTAATAAATACTCTAAATTAATTTTTGTTTGATACGAAATTCTATTACGATACCATTTGCGAAAAGATTGATACATCGATTAAAATTTAAAGATTGTCCAATTTATTACAAAAAACTAAAGGCTGTTACAAAATATAATACATTTTATGGAAAATCCAAAAATTTTACGTACGTAAATTTACGTTTTATTTTCGATTTCTTTACCTAACTGAATAACAAATAGCCTTAGTAGTTTTGCAGGTATCTTGCATTACATATTAATTAATATTTACAAATAATTAAAAATAATTGTTTGCGTTTGAAATAATTTTCATTAATTCATAAAACAATGCATGTATTTATTTTTGGCCCGTAGCTATGTGAATACAAAATAATAAAATATACATAAATATATTATTACAAAGCTATAGTATTCATATTCAATTAATAAAGAAGACACGATAATAAATCGTTACCTAACACGATGATGGCCGATTTGGTTAATTGATCGACCATATCAATAATGTTACCTCGAATTATAATACTGGTTACTTAATTAAAGTTTATATTTTATGTTGCTTTTATACAGGGTCGTTAGAATGTATGGAAACGACAATAATTTGAAAATTATTAGTTGTTATTGAAACCTGAAATTTTTAATATGTACTTTCAAAATATTTATTGTATATGATATTTCAGTTCCAGATCCTTTTTAATAGCATCCGAAACTGAAATTTTCACCGACAGCAGTGTTGTAGAAATATACGTACATGTTTTGTAGTAAGAGGAATGATAATAATATACCGTGGAGTAAATGTATCTTATGTATATATATATATATATATATATATATATATATATATATATATATATATATATATATATATATATGAACTACCACAGAGTAACGGCTTCCTCGATTAATTTCTTATGTATATTGGTAAATCCTCCTCAAGCAAGCGTTTTTTAATGATTTCTATTTAGATTAGAGTTGTAATGTCGAAATGTAAACCAATTGTCTCTTGGGAAATTGGTTGGACGTACTCGTACATTCTAGCTTTTCTAGTTTCCAAAAATCCATTGAAATTGACTTTTACCCACTTTCAATTTCATTTTCCTGTGAGATTTTGACGTAGAAGCTTGGGATATATTTTTTATTTTCTTTAGAAATCATTTGTGGTACACTTGCACAACAAAAAGTCAAATATTGCTTGTCTTAAATCCTCTTTTGGGCTGGGACGGGAAGTTTCGGTCGGAATTATTTGAGATTGACAAGAGGACTGCTTATTATGGCATCAACTTTGTGACTTTTGATTTATTTTTCTTAATAGTGAAATACAGAAAAGTGAATGCTAATGCAATTTTAATTCCAAGATTTATTTCAGTTATTTTCTTAGATCTTCTTCCTTATTTCTTAATTTATGGTAGCAGGATAAGTAAATCAGTAGTAAGGGGGAGAAATATTTGGAACGCGAAGAGCTTTTCCGAAAAGATATCCGTTGTAGTCATGTAATATTAGAATACTTCAAAATGCAAGGAAATAAATTACGTACATTTGTAACAAAGTATTTTCCAAGGCAAACGAGCCCATATTAATCAGAAATAATAAATAATATTAGTTAGAAATTATTATTTTCATATACCTTTCTGCGATAATGACTGTGTATTCAATTTGTTTGCATAAAATAATGACAGTAAGTTTAATGTTCTGATGGATGTGTTAATAGAGAAATAATCTCTTGATGCCTACAAATAACTTGTTGTGTCGACTCATTTCTGAACTTAACCTATTTATCAGCAAATTTACGTCAAATGAAAAAAAAAAAATAATACCGATAGTAATGCCAATTATAACAATTATGTCAAATGAGGTATAATAATCAGTAATTAGCTTGGGGTAATTGGAACATCATATATCTGTTTAAAATTAAGTACGTTGGGAAATATGTCGTTATGAAAATAAGGCATTTCTCGACAAATATTTTTAAAACGTTTATATGCGCAGCGGCTCTGATTTTGCATTTAACAAGGTATTATTTTGTGCGTATGTATTATGTAAGATGCATGTATTATGTATCGCTATTGATTATACGTAAATTATTATTTAAAAATAATTGTTCATTATAATCAGAACAATTAAAAAAATAGACTGTTAAAATAATTACAATAATATTGTAATTATTTTAACAGTAATATTGTAATTGTCATTATTGTAATGTGTCGTTTCAGAGCAAAAGTATCCTAACTGAAAAATTTGCTACTACTGTTAACTGCAAAAAACTTTTTCATTTGACAGCAGCTTCCTTAGTATTATAGATAGAAATAGGCTACTTGTGCAGTGAATCCATGGTGCTAAGAACTATCCTAAGCGATTAAAAACTGAAAATGCAAATTTTACAGTTAGGCTACTTCTGTTCTGAAGCGACGATGTATTCTGCCTTAGATGTGCTTATATGTAGGAAGAGATGTTTATTTTTCATTTTTAAGCAGGAGAATGTATATCATCAGCTTTATATTTATTTATCTATAAGAGGATATATTTATATTTATTTACATAATTCATTTTTTACAAATTAGTGTATTAATAGTATTAAGATTTAAAACACGCCAACATACGCAGCGGGGTGTTGGTCTTCGCAATTGAAAATGAAATAAGACAAATAGAGGTGACGAAACACATATATAATTCAAACTAAATAATAAAGGCGTAATTAAAGAAACTATTAGAAGTGTAATTAATGATTATATAGACCAATATCACTGATATTAAATGTGTTTAAAGTTTTAGATGGTAATAAAAGGAAGAGTTGCGCGATATTTAGAAAGACAAATCGTTATCTAATCTATAAAATTATTTTACGAAGGTTGGTTGGTTTTTCACATCTATAATAGTCCTATTTTTATTACTGTATATTTATTATTAAATAGTAACTCGACATAATTTGGATCCCTAGCATATTAACGGTCCTGTTATTTTATGGGTATGGGTTCCTATTTAATTTGATAGGTATTTCAAAATAACAGAGTGTTCTCCATATTTTTAAATTCCCATTATATATATATATATATATATATATATATATATATATATATATATATATATATATATATATATATTTTTTTTTTTTTTTTATGCTTAAAAAACTGCTATATTATATAAAACGTGGGGAGAATTATTAAAAACAAATATTATTTGTGCACTTCAGTCATAATATTACAAATTATTCAATGATTCTAATTTAGATTAATTTTAATTAAATTTATTAATTTTTAGATTAATCTTAATACAACTTTAGAGAATCTACACTATTTATTGAAATATTGTTTATTGTTGAAATATTTTCAACAATACATCCAGACATACATTTACATTCTAGACTTTTCATCCATGTTGCTTATTAAAGACCATTTATCAGCCACGATAAAAAAAACTGGAAAATTTTCCAATTCAAAACCTACGTATCAAAAATCTGGATATTTGAAGTCTGAAAAAAAATACTCAAAATTTCAAAAAATGTTTTTCAGATAATTTTGTAATAAATATGTTTCAATGTTTCGTTTCGCTACTTCGCTTCAATGTTTATTTTATTTTTTGTATATTTATTATGTCGTGTAAAATAAACATAATAAAATAAGCACGCGGTATGTCATAATATAATAAATTGTATGGTTTAGTATGACATACCAATTCCAGTGTTATCGGAAATGGTAGTAACGATATCTGTATGTCAAAATAAGCCTATTTTCTTCTCATATATGAGTTTTAAATTGGAAGTTTGATTCCCATAAAAAATGGCGCTGTGATACATAATCTCGTTGATACCTAGTATACGAAGTAATACAAATATCATAAATTTTCATGACGCACTACTACATTGGTATGTAAATAAACACAAGATAATGGTATGTAGACTGCTATATTATCAACCTGTTTATAATGTAATGATTCCGGCTGTAATATTCAAAAGCTTTTTGAGGAAGTTGCTCGTTTTAAATAATATAGAAAGTTCACAATTTGCTTAAAATTTCATGGCAGAAATCGTCCAAAATAAAATCGTGCTATACAAAATAATATGACTTCTACATGTATCGAGTTCGGCTACGACGAATATCTACAGGTTCCTTATTCTATTGTAATTCTACACGAGACTTATCTACTGCATATAATTTATTTGCTGCATTTGTGATGCAGATTAGTGTCTGATGAGGAGGTATAAAAATGCAGTACTTTACACCGCGGCCACTACATAGATGGGCGACATCATCGTATTTTCCTGTAGAGGTGGCTACAAAAATGTTATGCGAACTATGGTCCGGGGTGGCGGACTGGTCCCAATATTAGAGCGTCATTGTTTCCTTAGGTTCGAGTCTCATCAGGGATAGTTTGGCGCCTCCTCTGAGTGTCTTTGTCCTCGACTATACGTGTAATATACCCCCCTGAAGCCTGTGACTTCAGGGGAACGAAAGTTTTCATGTGCAAACTTTTGATAAACACTTACATACATTTACTTAATATAATTAGACATTATAACAAAGTACACACTTGTTCTATCCATTTTATGTTTGAAACCAATTTACACGTATAAGCTTTTGAATTATGTTCGAAGTATAAACTAATTGACTATTTTACTTGTTTCTAGAAATTGCAGAAGTTCATAGTGCAAATACGCAGAACATGTTAAATGTCGTAAATAAAGGGTTCCTTAATTGGTTTCGTCGATAGCAACCGGGAAAATTAACATTTATTTATCATAACGTACTTAACATAAAGATAATTTAAAGGCCAACCTTACTTAAGGTAGATCTATGTGTATGTATATGGTCGACGTTCAGCGACAAAAATTTCAAATCATTAATATTTACGAACCGTTGAACAGAATTAATATTAATTTATATCCTCGCAATTGGCAGGGATCGTATTTTATATATTTTAAAGCGAATACGTATTATCAACAAACGCTACCCGATAATAAGAAAGACAATGAAAATAAAGAAATACAGATTATTTTATCACGCGCAGGTGTCATACGTGCCTACATTTAAATTTTAAATAAGTTCAAGTAAGCATTCTACCGATGCTTTTGTTGTAAACATATCGGTATTTTAGGATTATCAAAGTGTTAAAACTGGTTATACTACTGGATGTAATAATTACATACAGGGTGGGCATGACCATGGAAATTATTTTTGGCATTATTTTAGAGATATATGGGACACGCCAATATTTATTTGTTAGTTATGTGCAATGCCTGGGCATTTAGTTCTTTTTCATTCGGAATACTATCTGTTCTCAGAAACGTCTGAAGTATCTGTCGTAAGTATGGACTGGCTAGAGAAAGGGCGATAGGGAGATCTCTCATTGTAAATTCCTTCAACTACATGTAGATTTCTTCTAGGTTCACCAATAGCACTGGATAACAGCAATTTGGTTGTCTTAGATCTGTGACTTGTTTTTGACTAACTTTTGGCCTCTGAATCCAAAATAACCGCAGTTTTGTCTGCCACGTCAATATTTTAAGCTACAGGATACACTCTCTTTGTCTCAAAAGTCATACAAAATGTGCACATAAAGGAAAGTAAAGGGAAAACTTACCAAATATACTGTTAACAAAGAATAGTCTTATTCATACAGAGGCTATATATATATATATATATATATATATATATATATATATATATATATATATATATATATATATATATATATATATATATATAGTTAACGCAAATTAAATTATGTTCATACAAATAGTAAACATACATATTAAGGTAAAAATTTTCGCTTATAGCTTTTATATATAGCCAGCTATCATATGTATATCCCATCTACCTTGATACCATGCCTCCATGACCTTCAAATCTTGGTGGAATCGTTTACCTTGCTCATCACTGACTGCACCAAGATTTTTTGGGAAGTCAGCAAGATGTCTATGTAAAAAATGCAATTTGATGCTCATATTGCATCCAAACAGTTTGTAGCTGTCCAGGACTTGCTGGATAGTTTAGGTGTAATTCTGTGCTCGTGTATTTCCAAGAAAGTCTTTGACAATGGAGAAGTTAATCGGAATCTATTAATATTTTTAATCAGTGTTCTGTGTTCTGATTTTCCCAATATCGTCTATGATTTATGCATGGTTTAGGGGAATTAGGCATGTTAAACCGTTAAAAAGAAAATCACATTTCGTAGAAGATTATGTGAAAGTGATATTTTATTGTATTCGAGCTAATTCGATATCAAATTCACGTCCAATTGTTCTGGAATAGAACATAAACTATATAAGTGGCTTCAAGTGAAGTATCTCCATAAAGAAAAACTTGGACGAAGTTTTTCTTTATGGAGATAATTCCACAGAAGATACTTCTAAAATGACATTACTAGTGTCAGTTAGTGCCCAGGCACTAACAGAAACCAATCCAGATGAAGAGATACGGATCAGTCCGCATCCAGTGAGATTCCTCCATAGTTTCAGGAGCACCCTCATTGGATGAAGTTGTTCTAGCAAACTTGCATCCAAATGCACTTACCGAGTGACTATGTTTAGTTTTAATAGGATAGGCAAAGTCAAATTATGCCTTAGTTGTAAGAGAGTACTTAAAAGAAAATTTCCCAATTAATGGATTAAACAAAGAGGTGCTATTGAGTGGCCGTCTGGGAAATTTCAAAAATAAAGTATATGTATTGAATCCAAATGATATCGATGATCTCAAAGAAGTTGTTAGAAGAACAAGAAGAGATACGGATCAGTCCGCATCCAGTGAGATTCCTCCATGGTTTCAGGAGTACCCTCATTGGGTGAAGTTGTTCTAATAAACTTGCATCCAATCCAAATGCACTTACCGAGTGACTATGTTTAGTTTTAATAGGATAAGCAAAGTCAAATTATGTCGTAGTTGTAAGAGAGTACTTAAAGAAAATTTCCAATTAATGGATTAAACAAAGAGGTGCTATTGAGTGGCCGTCTGGTTAATCTTAAAAGTAAAGTATATGCATTAAATCCAAATGATATCGATGATCTCAAAGAAATTGCTAGAAGAACAAGAAGAGATACGGATCAGTCCGCATCCAGTGAGATTTCTCCATGGTTTCAGCAGCACCCTCATTGGATGAAGTTGTTCTAGTAAACTTACATCCAAATGCATTTACCGAGTAACTATGTTTAGTTTTAACAGGATAAGCGATGTCAAATTATGTCGTAGTTGTATGAGAGTACTGATAAAGGAAAATTTTCCAATTATTGGATCGAACAACGAGGTACTATTGAGTAGTCATCTGGGTGGCCATCTCAAAAATAAAGTATATGCATTAAATCCAAATTATATTGATGATCTCAAAGAAAGAATACAAACAGAAATGAGGAATCTTTTATCTCAAGTCTTAAGAAAAGTTGTGCAGCAATTTTGACTAGGAGTATAGACTAGGTTTTTACTAACAAGTAATTGAGGAACATTTTCAATAGAAATACAGTTGATTGAATAAACAATAACGTTAAAAGTTTTTCAACAATCTTATTCCATTTTCTGTGATTAGCTAATTAATTAGTTATATCACAAGTACTATGAGACGTTGAAATTCGCTCATCAGGGAGACTTCAGTAATATAAAAGTATATAGGATGCTCCATTAAAAGTATCTTTTGTACTTCACCTCATGAATCACTCTGTATATTTAAGGTTTAATTTAAAAAAGCTTAATTTATATCAAAAATTAACTTGTTCGGGCGTTTCTCATAAAGCTGTAAAATAACACCAACAATGATTTTAATCCATGTGTGGTTTTCACCGTATACAATATACTACCAATAATACTATCTAATTAAATGTACAACCGTACAAATATACTACCAAATTAAGTAAATAAAAAGATTTTGAAAGTAAAAATATGTATAGATTTCAATATCTATATTTTGCCCTGAATAAATATGTAACTATCAAGTGACCTTCAACTATTTTTTTTTTGTATTCGTTGATACATTTTAAAATAGACTGATTTAAATAGGCTTTGATTTGATATGGTTATGTTTTGGAGATCTACAAAACTAACGGTAATACTTGGGCATTTAAGTACTATTTATGGAACAATATTTTATCAATTTCCTTGAGCACTAAGAGCTGATAGTATTAAATTATGAAAACGAATAACATCTTGTTGTTTAGGACTCGAAACTTTTCTCGTTCAAAATACTAAAACTATTTGTATTACCATCTCAAATTTAACTAATAAACAAAAAAGATTGGAAATGATTTTGACCCAGTATTTTAAAAATATATTATAATATGCGTAATTATATTCAGTTTTTACTCTTGGCATTTGTTGTTTTACATTGGCCAATTATAT
This sequence comes from Rosalia funebris, assembly GCA_037954035.1. NCBI lineage: Eukaryota > Metazoa > Arthropoda > Insecta > Coleoptera > Cerambycidae > Rosalia > Rosalia funebris. The sequence continues at coordinate 26,893,724 of JAZFAV010000011.1, forward strand.
AGTGATTGTCAATAGGATTGTATTAAATGAAAAAATATATATCAGTATGTTTTTTTTTTAATTTAATTTTGCGCTAATAATTTGTGAATGTATGAAAATTAAATAGAAATGTATTAAACATACTAAACGATTTTTACAATCGTTAATAAAAACATTGTTATATTTAAAAATTGTGAAATCTATTTATTTATTTGTTTTTTTAATACGTTCATCTATTATTATGCCCATATGCCAATTGATTATAAATACTATCCTTTTATTGTTTGACTAATATTCAGACATTTCTAAAAAAAAAAAAATAGTATCGAATTTGAAAATGGAAAAATGCAATAATTTTTTTGGATATCAACGATTTGTAGCGATACCTTTTCCATTTAATGGTAGCTTCTATATATGTGTTGCACTCTGTATAAGTAGGTCTATGTAGGTAAATATGGATAAAATCTTACATTTATTATCTCACTTGTGTTAAACGAAATATTTTACATATTCAAACATTACAATGTTAAGGTTAATAGGAATCGTAGAAGCCTAGAAAATATACTTCTGTGTGATAACTTTCGATGGTCGCATCAGTTTAATTTTCTTATTGTATTTATTTATAAAACTTGACGTGGTTGATATTTATAAAAACTTAACACGCGTTGTTGAAATTCGAAAAATAAACATGAAAAATGCTATCAGAATTCATGGGCTCAATCATCACATGTTATATGCCCCGGTTCTTAAATAAATGTTCATTTATGTGCAACAGGATTAGTGCTCTCATCTCTTTCATATCACAAACTGTTGTTAGTTAACATTAGCTAGGTCATTATTGACGTAATATTAATGGCGTTATTTTCAAAACTTGTTTATTTTTATGCTTCCAATACATTTCAGTTCAATGTCGTTGTTAACAAAATTTTTACGTCATGAAGAATGAAACTAAATGAAACCAAATTCTTGAATAGAGTTCTTATTCACTATAACGGTTCTCGACTTCATTCAAGTCAGCTGGTAGAAGTTTTGCCATAAGTAATTTATGGCACAGTTACGGAGTACCCAAAGAACATTATATTCTATTATGTATATAAATCAGGATTTTGATCGTAGGTATGAAAATATTGAAATATTATTTTAGAAATTTTCAGATAGCTAAATAAATAATGTATTATTTATTTAACTTAAAAATGTGATTTTGTTTCGGAGAAATGATAGCCACGAACTAAATTTATGTCGTATTCAAACTAATGAAGGTGGTACTTCTAAGAATTACCTTTTCTGCATCAATAAGAACAGTCCGCAAAATCTGAGCACTATTGATTTTAAAATTTTTAAAATACGTAAGTTTTCGTTGTAGTCGAGTTAATCCAGTTAGTGGTATTCTGCACGAAAGATTATTGAATATATTTAAAGTTCAACTCTTACAAACTCGAAGAAAGTATTTAGGTGTAACTTTTTGTATAAATTATTAAATAATTGTATTGACTGTTCACACTTGCTATCACATATTAACCTTCATGTTCCTAGATTTTATGACGTTACATAAATGTTTTTTTCTTACAACCCCTAAAACTAATGTACTTTTATTTTCACCAATATATAAAATTTGCATAGATTTCCAAACAATACAAAATAGGGTAGATATTGGCAACTCTATTCGTATAGACATACGTAATGCTATATTATGTAATATTTAATGTTTCGTTTCAAAGATAAACAGTTTTAAATCCTTAAAACGGACTTCTCCGCACGTAAAACATCTCTATCTCGAAATTGAGTGTCCGAGAAAAAATAAATCAACACATAAATGCAGAATATGTATTTTATGCGAGAGTTTTACTTTTTTCAATTTTTCTCAAATAGTCCACCATCGTGCTTTCTCATGACCCATGGACAGGGTGGGATGTGTCCTATCCACCTAAAAATAAATAGTTATTGTCTGATAGACGTCCCTAATCAGCGTCAGTCGAAACCCGATTGATCGGACACGATTTAATTGAGTGATCGTGCTAACAAAAACAATTTCTCAAATAGTCCACCATTGTGCTTTCTCATGACCCATGAACATGGTAGAGTGTGTCCTATTCACCTCAAAATTAATATGTGTCCTATCCAACACAAAATGGTTTAAAATGGTTTCCGCGTACAGTGGAGGGCAGAAAAGAAATAGGTGTTTTTATATATTATATTTTACTATTATTTAATTCTATGTATATATGTTTTGTGTTGATTTTTTTCCCTTCTATAATATACCTTAGCTGTTGAATGGTGTATAAATAAATACACTAAAATAAAATCTGTACACCGATCAGGCAATGGCGCTATTAAATTTTCACAATTTTCAGATACCTACTTAAAACAGTTCATCGTTAACTTTGATTAGTGAGAATTCCTTCATTTTTATTTTTTGTGGAACTAATTTATAAATCAACTAGACCTGCGACTTCTAGAATTAACTTTTCTGACTCGATAAGAACAGTTCGCAAAATCTGAAGGTTGTTGATCTTACAATCCGCACAGCTATCAGGAAATGGCTTTTATTAAATACAAACAAGTATTGACAACTGCCATATTCATCTATTTCTAAGTTTCTAAAAGTGAAATATTTGCATGCAGATATTTCATATGGTTCAGCGTGCATTTTGAAATTTTTTGTTTTCCGAAATTTTTGGCTCTTTAGACAGTTCTAAGTCTTACCTACCTACCTACCTACTGATTCTTAGAGTTACCTTGAACTTATTCGTTCAAATAAATTATAAATACCTTTTAGAATATCTAGTTTGTAATACAAATTCATGAAACTGATTTATAAAACTGATATGTCATTAAAAAGAAGTAATTCCGCTTCCAATATCAATTTAAAAAATCCGCTATTTATAGTTAATATTAGACCATAAAAATTGTGTTTGTGTTGAGGTATACGTTATATATTTTTATTTTAGTAAATATTATAATACTCAAATAGCACCGAAAATCGTTTATAGATGCAGTAGTAAACAACACTGAATTGAAAATAAAAGAAACAGTTACTAATTGTAAACCTCACGTTCGACTTTTATGATTAACATTTGATGGCAAATTAACATGGACGCAGCATGTAAGTGACCTTATTCTAAGGTGTACGAAAGCTCTTAATATATTAAGGAGCCTTTTAAATCTTAAATGGGGAGCTGATTAATATTGACACGTAACTAATAATCCCATCCAATGCACTGAAATTAAACTAGTCATTTGGAGACTCTATTGTGTCTATTGTGGTATACCTCTTTTAAAATTCTGAAGTCGAAGATGTCTTCAGATGTGTTCGTATGAGGCAATATTTGGGCGCAACCAAATCATAGAATTATATTTAATTGTGACCAAACAAATAGATTAATAGTTCGATCAATAGTAATTTAATCAGCAGGTGCCCAAATTCAAATATCATTAGAAAACGAGTACCCCAGGGTTTTATATCGGACGCCATCTGAAATACCCTCTTGGAAGACATCACGGATATAATATCAGTTAGAATGTGCCATAATAAGAGTCGTACATATTAAAACAGGTTTGCTGAAATATTATCCAAACTATGAACAATATACATATTACATATATTGATGGCTTTAAAAGCTTGACAAATCCTATGGTTCACTAACATCGAAATTTCTAATCTGCAGGGATTCGGGTAGTGCAATAGATTACCTATATAATATCTTTAACATCAACCCTATGTTACAACAAATTATCTGCCTACATAATAATATATTGGGACAAACGAGTAATACTAATATGGAGGTCATAGCGAAATTTAAGACAAGGCTGCAAGACATGCTGGTAACGAGTTATCAGAAGATATAGTCAGTCATACATCGACACCACTTAGCAGTATGTGCAAAAATGGGAGAATACAACAGATGGCAGGCTGATTGAAGTGATAGGGAAAGTAAATTAGAACAAATTAAAGGAACTCTTTGCACCTGGCGGAGATATATGAGAACATCTAGAAGAGAACAAGTCACATTAACAAGACTCAGTATCGAATGTATAGTTTATTTTATCGCTATTTGCCAAATAAAAGATCTCAAAACGTACCGTGGCTTATTTTTATGGCTAGGCTCAGGTAGACTTCCGTTTATCGGCAAGATAAGAGAGTTGTTTTTATTTGGCAAATAGCGATGAAATGAATAGTACTCGCATTACATCCACTTATTTATTAACAAGAGCTGAACAACCATTTTTCGCAACTGACAATGTATACTTAACTGTTAAATATATAATAGTATAATGTAGACAATGCCATAAAATTAAAGCAATCTTAAATTAAACATTTTCAAAAATTTAATAGAGTCATTAAGCAGAAAGGATGAAACAATTATGAAGATTAAAAATTTTAATACACTGATGGAATTATCCAGAAGAATATTAAACAAAGACCGACTAACAACCAGCAGCACTTGATGATACAAAAATATGGTGTTATCATCTCACACAAAGAATACAATAATGCCCCAATTGATATATAAAACATTCCGAAAATTTTCTGAAATTTAAATTATTTGTTATAATTCGAGATAATTACTAAGTTTCTCATTATTAATATATATGGTTTTACTAGGAAGCATACAAAACAATGTCTTTACGATTTGTTATGGCAGAATTAGCCAAAGTTTATTTAATATAATGAACATGGAACATGGGAAAAACAAGATACGTGATAAAACACATACACTTTCCGAGGACTGACTGTATATTTTTGTATTCCGGCAAGCGATTTTAATTCATCCTGTATTTAATTCGTCCCCTATAACAAAGCCCAATAAAAGGATTGCAATATATGTAATTAACCTCTTTCAACATCAATATCATATATCTGAATATTGACAGGTTACACGGTCTGTTTATTAAGATAAAAGAATAATCCCAGTTAAGGTTAAATCTAAGGATTAACCATTCGTGTCCTCAAATATTTACCGAGACAAAGTAAAGCTCTTTATTTTTAGCATCCCGACCTGAATCAATTAGGATACAGAAAGTTAACTCGAGACAAATAGCATTCAAATAAAAATACTAATTCTCTGAAAAGTCCCGCTTTATCGACTTTATTTGCGATGCTTTCTGTTTATATTTTTTGTACTATTAAGATAATGTCTGTTTCTTGTTTGTTTAGTATATCTGCGGTACGCACAAGATTGTGTTAATCTGGATAGGTCAGTAAGATACGAATTCAATGTAACAGATAATTTTATTTTGTATTCGATTTGTCTTATTTTGATTTAATATAACACGCGACGTGCGAAATACGATTTAAGTATACCGTTCTTATCGTCGGCCTATATTCGCTATCAAAGTCTATCACTGACACCAAGAAATTTTGCCGAAGACAATAGTTTTAAGTAAAAATATAGATAAAATACCAGGTGACCCTAATATAGCAGGAAAATATCTTGAAGCTAAACCATTAAATGGGTCGCTTGTCAAGAGCTTCCTGGGTTCTAATATCGTCTTTGATTTTTAAACAACACACCTATTTTATTTTGAAATTCCGCATTCCAAACATATTTAACTTTCCCTAGGATTTTATCAAGCCGTTTTTATAAATAATGGAACGGTGAATCGACAGTTCTGATAACTCTTCTAGACGGAATAATTGCTCTATATAAATGTATTCATTTAATTGATCTACTTTAGAGTGTGTTCATGAGAAACTTAGATCTATGTGTCTAACTCAGACTGCACTTACTCTATCCAAAGAATTTCTAAATTAATGTTGGAAGGACTATCTAAAAATAAGTCAAATCAAAACAGATCTTTCGATCAGTTAAATTATGAATGAACTTTCGCCTTTAAATTGAGTAGATGAGAACTACCAGATGTTCATTTATCATGGAAAACTATATGATATGATTATTTAATTCAATCATATTTTGTTAAATTAATATGTGGACACCAGGGGCCGCTGGTGGTGAACAGCTTTGGTGAGGTATGATTTTAAAAGGGATTTTTTTCTATTTAACCGATAAAACACCGTGATATATGAGTACTATAAAATATTCTAGAGTTCAGTAAAACCAACGGTAAGATGCAGATATTACGCTTCTTTTTCTCTACTTTTCTAAAGTAAAGCTGATTATTAATTTGAATTAAACGTTTTACTTTAAAATATTAACGTAGGATATGTACCGTTTTCATTAGGTAGGAAAAAATTAAGAAAAAATAATAAAATAAGAAAGGATAATAAAATAAATAATATTCTATAAAAATAAATAAATTTGTAAATAAATATAAGATAAAATTCTATGGATAAAGGTAAAGCTTAAAAAAAATATACAATTCTCCTTCCTTCGATACCTAACCCCCTCCTTTTAGAATCCGATAGAGCTAAATATAAGATAAAATAAATGTAAGTTCTAAAAAAATTATACAATTTATATGAAAACTACAACTAAAAAGCCGTATATTACAGTTTATTACTCGATCCATGAGTTATCGGCAGCCTCTTTAATAAAAATTGACAAAACCTGAATAAAAAAAATCACTTATCACAACCGTAGTCTATAACAGTTCAGAATCACTAGAATTCATCATAATCACTAGAATTACTCCAATAGTTTAAGGAACATATATATTTTATTTTATTATATCTTACATGAAATTTAATCACAGAAGCCAGATAGGGGCACGACTGCGCAAAAAATTTTTACGTAAACTGACCTCACACGTAGTTTACTATCATATCTCGTATTTGATTGGTTTACAAAGACGAGATGCCTTCAGATGCTCTAAATTTCATTACTGTTTTATCTGCGAAAATGTTATATTCAAAACCTAGCGTTTTGAAAAACCAATATAAGGAGGGAGGCTTGTCTCTCGTTAGAATTCGGAAATGCTCGTTTCTTATCATTGGCGTTACTTGAAAAGGGCTAATACTATATAAATGTAAAACATAGCGCGATATTCAAATACATACTACTAAATCTTTAACTTCCCTTCATTCTAGATTATGTATTGCTTGATCTGCTAGTAACTAAATATTAAAATTAATGTAAATTATATTAGAATTACGATAACAAATAAATAAAACTAGATATTAAAATAAAACCAATTAAAAATACAATCATTCTTATTTGCTCACTTGCTGTTGATGAGGTACCGGCTCACTAATAATATCTGATTCAAGTAGCCATATATATTATGTAAATATTCTTTTTTTGAACAACAATAATGTTTATTAAGTTGATGGAGATTCTTTTTTAATTTTTACGTATTTATATTTTAGGATTTAATTTAAATGTTCAGAAAAAACGATTCAATGCACCGATATAAAGGCTGCTCATATTTTTAAACACCATACAGATATGAATATAATAATGATAACTTGGTTGGAATAACAGTAGATTGTATTACTTAATACTATTTGGTACAGAATAGAAATTGGTTCTTAGGGTTATTTTGATAATAAAATTGAAGTAAAATTTGTTTATAGAAATTGGTTCTATTACATGTTCCTCATTTATTATTATTTTGACTATTTTGTTTTGATCGGTCTTATTAGATTTTGTAATAGTAGATTTATGAATAGAATCGTTAGTTACGAAGAATTGATGATCACCAATGCAACAATGATATTTGATATAACTTCTTACTTTGGTATTTCTTAATCTCAATTAACCGACTAAATTTTCCATAATACTAAAAAATCGCGATAAGGGTAAACTTAATATATTATTATATTAGTAAGAATAAAATATACTACAAAGTAGTTGTACTAAATATCGTCCTTGTGGTTTTCATAAATATAACACATTTATTATATTCCACTAACCAAGAAAATTGTTTTGTTGCACCTATAGGCGCATATTTCGATAGAAATATTATCATCTTCAGTAGGAAAGGTTGCTTCTTATTCGAATGCATTTCAAAACTACGAATTCGTGATTAAACATTAACATATTGTTTATGGTTAAGGGGAATTTAATAAATGTGTTGCATTATTAAGACCTATTTTTTTTATCTTTCTTATTATGACTTTGATGGTAGTGAAATGTAGGTAAACATGTTTTTTAAGTGTCTTCTCAATCATTCTCTTAAACTCCTCGATATCAGTTTAGAGAGGGAATAACTTTTGTTTCCTCATCTTAGAAAAACTATCTAGCCAAAAGAACATAAATCACATCAATGTCGCCCTCATTCAATACATCTATACTCTATCGTACACTAAATCATTATATCGTTCTTTTGTGCCGTGATTTGTTTTCACTACAATTCTCTGATATTTCAGCTACAGGTTCAAATCTCGGCTAATCGATCAGCACCTGTCTCAGGAAATAGTATCGTGTTCTGCGTTGTCTCGTGTAACCTTCTGCGGTCAATTTCATTGTACCGCAAAATTTGTTGTTTCGGCGTCAAGTCACCTTGCCCTTTACTGCCTGTGTCATAGTTTAGTACAGCAGTACAGCAGTACAGCAGTACACCATTTTCGGACCTAGAACTCTCTCGGAACTGTCTAGGGTAGTAAACTCTCGGTTTTACCGAGAGTTTGCTATCCTAGACATAAGATGTGTCGTTTATGGAACCCATCTTCGTACACGTTGTTTCGTTAAAAGTCTTTAGTTTCTGTATGTTATTTATAGTGCAAGTAACGTAAAATAATTTGTGTAACTAAGGGTTCTGATTGGAATATTGTGATAATAGTTCACTCTTCCACGGATTATCACTTTACGCAATAGACCAAATAATTTTTTTGACTTCCATTAGCAAAGCCGTGCCACTTTTATTAATAGTTTTCTAAATAATGTAAAAGTTTCAGATTTAGAGTATGATCCACTTTGCTTCACATTGCTTTATTAAAAGTGAAAACAATTCGTTGCCTGCGATCGTCAACCGTTTTGTCATCTGTTATATGAATTATAATTAATATAAAGCAATACTGATAGACGCAATTATGGGAAAAACTGAATTTATTAAGAAACCAGTTTGGCATCAAACGATTATTATAATTTAGTAATTTGCAGGCATTGTACTACATAAATGAAATCCTAGGTATAATTAGAAATATAAAATAATAAGGTTATGGTAATGTTGGTTTTAGTTTTTATGGTAACTGCTTGATCATATATCTGATATAACTGGTTGATCATATATCTGATATATTTTTTTAGTATTTTAATGAATTTGCAGAAACAGTATTTGTCGTAAAAATATTATTTAGTAGGGAAATATTGTCGTTGGGGTCAGTTATGTGTAGCAGCTAGTTCACACGGTACTCGATAATTATGCATTCTATATGATTATCAAATCATACGTTTTACTATTCTTCAGTAGCACATGCATTTGCAATCTGTATGTATATGTTCCTTATCATACAGTTCAATCCAATGAGTATATTCATTATAAAAAGTTGTCGCATATAAAATCATGGTTTTGGAAGAAAAACCGAAGCTTGTTGGCTTGTGAACAATGCACCCAATTAATGCCGTTTTTGTAAAAAACCGAGAGCCTGTGGGCCAATCAAGACTTATGAATATTGTAGTTCTATATTTGTGTTTATTTAGATATAGTGAAGGAGATGGAAATTGTCTGTATTTGAATACAGTCTCATAAGAATATACGTCCGATATTATAACCTAGATTGGGAGAAAGTTGATATAAATTTTTTCCTTACACTGGAAGAACAGTTTATTTCAGTACATACAAAAATGATATTGATTTAGTACATACATACTTTTCATTTATTTAACAATCTACATATTTTATTCTAAAGATATTATTTATTTCATAAACTTGTAAACAAATTTATTTAGCTTGAATTATTAAATGTATTTAATAATAACTTATTAGCAACCCCTGATTAATGCAAATATATTAGATAGTGATAAACTTGATATATTAAATATTAACTAATAATTTCTTTCCTATAAGTGAAAATATTAAATCACATCTAATATATTTGTATTAATCAAAGTGTGCTAATATGTTCGAAGTTATTATTTGTTTAAGAGAAACTTGTATTTGTTTTATTATATCCACAGTCAGCTTTTGCTCGTCATGAATGTAATTAATTAACAATAAAAATGTTGTTATTTCAGTGTACCATACATACAGGTCTAAAATTTTCATAACTTTATTATAAAAGTTTCCTTGCATTTGCTGTAATAACATAATTACCTCTTTTTTTATATAAAATTAAGGTAGTTATATAAAGTTTTATATAAAGTTAAAGTTAGGGTAGTTCAGGGTAATAGTGAAAGGGATAAATAACAAATATATATGTGAATTTTACTAAATTAAGAAAGTGTTAGGTAAAACGGTGTTCAAACCGCTCGGTGCCAACACCCACTTATCTCAAGCCAATATCAAATGCTAGGGATGGACGAGATTCAGAAAGTAGTTCGTTATATCATGTAGTATTTGAACATACATCAAACATAATCACTATATACAGTTGATCATACCTCATTTTATTTAGGATAGTACATTTTTCTCAAAAAATAAAACCCGCCACAGGTAGGATTCCACATTTGCCCCGGATCGGAACCGAACGACATACAGCTGTTTCGAACTTGTTAGTTCTCATCAGTGCCGTACACGGTACGCCGATTCAGGACAAATGCCGAATGAACTTTATGGCGTATACATCTTTATCGATACGATCTCTGTCAGTAACATATAAATCGAGAAAGGAACCACCAAGCCGCCAAGCGGCTATCAAAGTAGTTCCCGAATAGCAAAGCTATTACATAATCGCTCTAGGAAACAACTACTCCTCGGGATAAAGCCCCGTCAGGTCTTGAATTATACCCAGAAGCGATCCTCGACCCCTTTCTCGTGTTTCTGCACGATCAGATAAGGTTTCAAAAAATAAAACCCGCCACAGGTAAGATTTGACTTGGTGGTTCCTTTCTCGATTTCCGACTTATATGTTACTGACAGAAATCGTATCGATAAAGATGTATACGCCATAAAGTTCATTCGGCATTTGTCCTGAATCAGCGTACCGTGTACGGCACTGATGAGAACTAACAAGTTCGAAACAGCTGTATGTCGTTCGGTTCCGATCCGGGACAAATGTCGAATCCTACCTGTGGCGGGCTTTATTTTTTGAAACCTTATCTGATCGTGCAGAAACACGAGAAAGGGGTCGAGGATCGCTTCTGGGTATAATTCAATGCCTGACGGGGCTTTAGCCCGAGGAGTAGTTGTTTCCTAGAGCGATTATGTAATAGCTTTGCTATTCGGGAACTACTTTGATAGCCGCTTGGCGGCTTAGTGGTTCCTTTCTCGATTTCCGACTTATATGTTACTGATAGGATAGTACAATTTTAAGTTCAACAAATCTTGGAAAAGAATTTGAATTAGAAACACCGACAGTTACCTGAACTGTCTTCTTATAATTCAGGTTGATGGTAGCTTGCTTTATTATATCATCAAAGACCATCGACCGAGGTCGGGGAATTTTACAGGTCTTCTTTACTCAGAAGTTGATATTGAAGGTATGCTAAGGTAGATAGGAAAGCTAAGTATATCAAGGGGGCGACAAAGATGTATAGGAAGTCATCAGGTCAGCGAGTCTAGCGTTGAAGACCAACAAAACATAAATGAAACAAAATACAGAAAATTTGGAACTATGGGTTTAAATAATTTTTCTTATTAATAACTTTTCTTATTAAATTAAAATTTTAAGCACTTTTTTGCATTACGTTTTTTACTTGAAAAATAAAAAAAGTAAACATCTGACAAAAGTATTTGAATATAGTGGAAAGTTATTTTATGGAAAAATACCTATCCATCATAATCTGTCATTTTTCAAAATTCCTGAGGCAAAAAAGAAATTACAATTGATTTTTAAAGTTGCCGATAAACTGATAAAAGGTAGTTACTGAAATAACTCAAGCGAAATTATGAAAAATGTTTCAATAGATAATAACGGAATGTTTCCAATTATGTTAACAAGTACAGGACAGAAATAATATAGGTCAAAGCACAGAGATAAGGTACTATATAAAATTACGATATATCTTATTTTTGCCAGATTATGTTGTTTAGTTGTTCAAATTTACAGAAATTTACTTATAGCGAATGAACAGATTCAGTTATACATCAGCAACATTGTTGGTTCATGCAAGATGTATACTAACTTGGAGGTCACTTTTAATTAGATTTATTGTATAAATTATTATTTATTATAATTTTTCTTCAAGAGAATATATTATATTACTAGTTTTTCATCGACTTACTGTGTGCAAGTGTATGGTTTAGTTTTTCAGTTGTGGATAGCATAGGTTAATTTTTTCTCTACATTATCTTGTGGGTCTAATTGGGGGATCTTCAACACAATAATTTTAGTTAGGTAAAATCTCTAGGAAAATAGATTGGTCAATATACATGCACCATCTTCCATTTGTTTCACTTAGTTAATGTGGATCTAAGTTCCTTTGAATCATCACAAACTATTCGATTAATTCCACAAATTATCATTTGAGACAATTGAGATATTAACTTGTGGCTGGAAGAATTTGCTATTTAGAGTTGATGTGGATCTAATAGACATAATCCGGATTTACGTAATCTACGTCTGTATACATAGAAAAAAAAAATAAGTCATTAAGAATTTTTGAGAAACATATGAAGTTGTCAATTAAAACTAACGTAAAAAAATATGTCTTTACCGAAAATAATTTTTTGTAATTCTGCAGATGCGATGGTCTTTAGAGGAGTGGATCGGGCGCTGAGCAGGACTACTGCTCTTTGCCGATGAGTGAACGTCTGTTTTATCATACAACGACTGCTGTCAGCATGCTATCTTTCTATTAAAAAGTTTTCGGAAAAATTTGTATCAGAAAAATTATTTTTCTTTTTATTTTAAAATTCATTTAAGATTTTACTAATAATAAAAACAATGTAACTTGAAAGAAAATCCCAAATTCCTATTAGGCATTAAATCCTTATAATATGTAGCTTTACATTTAACTTATTTCAGTAGTAGTATCTGTAGAACTTGGGCTTTTCTAAGTCTTTTAGACTTACCTGTACGTTGAATTTTCTTGTTCTGAATAAGTCTTTGGCCCTTCTGCAATTTACTTGTAAGATTTTCCTAGAGTTTTAGAATATTATACCTTTCCCACGCCTACTTTATGTCAAAGCTTATAAATTTTTATCTGTCTATTTATTACCGTATACCTGATCTACTGCATCTACTGTACTATAAAAGGTTTAACTTGTGTCTCTGTTTATCAATAAAGTATCTCTGTTTATCGCATTATTTAAAACATTTATAATATTATGTTTCTTGTTATTCATTTGATATTTCTCCTGAATATGCAGGTTATCAAACTTATGTGTCATGAATGAATACATAAAACTCGTGCAATGTTTGTTAGTTTCTGAAAAGTTGAAGTTATGTTAATGGATTTTTTAATTTCAAGGTAGGTGATCGGTAGGCAAGACCTAAAAAATATGCAAAACTCATTTAATGCCTTTAGGGCATTTTTTTTATTTATTTTATATTAGAGACAGTGTTACGATTACTTAAAATAATTAATGTAGCAACCATGTATGCGGTGCGCTTCTCATCGGTTACGGTGCCCATGCGCAGGATGCTACGTTTTGGTTCGTTGCACCTCTTTCTCGCGGAGGGGTGTTGATGTACAGCAACGCAAGTCAACAGCTCGTTATATTATTACCTATAAGTTTTAACTATAAGTTTCCCTTTTTTATATTTTAGAAGTAGTGTTTGCTCAATATACCGCACGTTATATTGTATTTCCACTGTGTCAATATAGATGCCTTCGATAATAAAGTCCATGACGACAAAAACTGTAATGATTGGAAATAAAGCACAGTAAGAAAACGCAGGAAGATTAAATACAGTGCACTTCCCATCCACATTTTCCCAACATAAGACGAAGGGAAAAGGTTGTCCCCACACTGATGGTCCTTCGAGCCGGATTTGAACCAGCTACATATGGATATACAGTCCACACAGTACAGACAGTAAAATAAGCAGTTGAAGGGTGCAAAATTCTGGGAAATTGATGTGAATTCCAAGGCTATTTAAGACCTTTTATGTTGAGGTTTTCGTCGAAGCTCTGCGTAATTTTCAGTAAAAAATTTTCCCATTTGAATAAAAATGATTGGTTCGTATTATGTCGATAGGTGACAGGACATGGATATAGGGGACATGACGACCAAGTGATATGTTTAGATTGTTCCAATTAAATACATACCCTTGAACTTGTTCTTATATTCCTCATTTGGGATTCCAAGAAATCTGGGTTTTTCGTTATCTTCATCCACAAATTGTACTTTACCAAATATTTTTTTTATTTGGTTTGTATTGTATTTGGTAAGTGTATATTAATTTTTTAACCTTATGTTACGCTATATGACGTTACTTATGACGCAAACAAAAATATCTCATTATCGTTTGAATTATTTCCACAATATAAACATTTGCCCTGTTTAAATCTGAAGTATTATTCCGCTAACAAAAACATAATCCCGCTGAATTCCTGTTACGAAGATAAAAAAATTAATTGAAATAACAACCATCACATTACACTCTCTGAATAAACAATGAAAATATGCGTTATTCCGCTCGCGTACTAAACAGAAATAAATAAATAAAATTCTAATGGCGAACTTCTTTGATCAATATGGAAGTCATCAAGCGGCGAGACGCAAATGTGCTTTGTTATTTACCGTTGAAGATAAAACAGCGTATATGTTATAGTTGGTAGCGCCGCAAATACATTTTTATTTATAAAACCGACGACGTGAACTAGATCGTGATTTTGGTTAATTTTTTCGTTATAATTTTCAGTTATTGATGTACTAGAATTTTTAAGTAGGTAACCACAATCAACAATATAAATGAGGTTATAATAAAGTAATAAACACACTGACGTAAATGATAATACTTAATCGCTATACCGGTTTCAGTACACCATTTTAAACTAATGATTTAATTATTCTCTATATCTATTTGACGACGACATATACTTCTTTACAAGTTGCAATAACCAAGAAATATATACATATATAGAAGAACTTAAGGAAGATAAAATAACGTCTTAACTTAAGATAAAACAATAAATAAACACACCGTCAAAAGTCTTGAACCCCCAATGTTTTGTATTAGTAAATAATTTTTTTTAAATATTGTATGTGTTATTCAAAATATGTTTTTTCTAAATGTATTTTTTTGTAATTCAGGAATAATTTTTAAAAATTTATTCAATTAAAAAACAATGAGAAAAAAATTTGCAATTTTTTTTTAAGAAAAGTTATTATGACAAAAATTAACAAAAAATATTTTTTAACAAAGTAAACTACAACTTCATAGCCAGTATGGCCTCCTCTGCTTCTCAGTACATATTGACACGCCTATGCATTGAAACAATCAAACGATTGATAATTTCTTGAGGAATATTGTTCTATTCCTCTATTGCTGCTGCAGCTAACTCTTCCTCATTTTGGGGTGGGTTCATGCGTTTGTGAATTGCTCTAGAAACAAAATCCCACATGTTCTCAATGGGATTCATATTGGGGAATTAGCTGGTCAATCTAATCGGGTAATATTTCTCTGTTCAAGTACCTCTTGAACCGTTCTTGGGCGATGTGGCCTCGCGTTGCCGTCCATGAAGATGAAATTGTCACCTAATTCGTCACGTAGGGGATAAATAATGGACCTGATAACACTTTCAATATAAACTTGACTTGTCGTACTCTGATTTATGGGAATTACGGCGTACGGCGATTGAACATTATTCCTCTCCAAAACATTACTGTCCCACTATTGTAGGGAGCAACCTCACGGGGAAAATTTAGTCTCTCTTGATGACCTGGCTATCTCCAGACCCTTTGCATATTGTCATCACTCACCAGTCCAATTCTGATTTCATCTGTGAATAAGACCCATCGCTATTGCTGCAAAAGCCAATTACTACGTTCCCGTGCTCACTGAAAGAGGGCAGCTCGATGTCGTGGAGGTAGAATGGGTACCCTTAAAGACCTTCTTGCACGTAAATTTGCACAATGAAATCTTCTTCAAACTGTAGAGGTCGATATAACAAGGCAAAACGTACCTTGAAAGTGAGCCCTGAGGGCTTTAGCTGAATCATTTCGGTGTATACGGGTATATTGAACCAAATACCGATCCTGCCATTCATTTGACACTCGAGGCTAACTACTATGTGGTCCTCTTTCCGCTCTCCCTAATTCTTGATACCTATGAACTATTCGCACAACAGAAGATCTAGGAATAACTAACTTCCCGCATATCTGATGATTGGAATATCCAGCATCATACAAAGCAATAAGTCTTGCCCTATTAAATGCAGAAACCTCACGTTCTGGCATTATAACGAAAAAAAAGTATCAAAGTCGCTTTGCTAAATATGCAATAAACCTGACGAATATTAAAAAATTATAACTAATCAACAATATTTTATCTAGCAATTCATTTGATCTTGTTTGAAAGCTAAATAACTCACCTTTGTTGTCTAGCAACGAAAGCAAAATAAACATAGTCGAAATCTGTAATATACGGGTGGTCCAAGACTTTTGACGTTGTGTGCAAAATGAAAAATTTTAATAAAACAATGAAAATAGAGTTTGTATTTTTTTGAATTGTATTATATTGAATGAAAAACAACTATACATTATCAAAGTTAGATGAATGTTACATAAAAAATTACTAATTGCGACAGATAAAGTTTCTTAAAACCAATAAATAAATGCACTAAATTGAACTGACTTAAGTGTATTTAGATTTCGAGAAACTGCATAATTTGGACAACTTGTAAATTTTAAATTAGGTACTTCTTTTTACTATATGACAATTCTTCAGTTTATATATTTACAAATTTTGATTCCTCATTAAATAGTGTCAAATCTTACACAGGACGAAGTGACGTAAATATACAAAAAAGGAACGTGACCATGATTTTGTCAACCAATGCCCGGTTTCAACAACATAGTGTACGGCTGTTAATTGTTTAATGTAGAGTATATTACGTAGAGAGGTGATACCCAATAGGTATAACTGATATCTTAAATTCTTATTATAATGTACCTCGAGTTTAGAGCAACGAATGATGATCCTAGTAATAATGTTATTCATTGTATCCATGAATATTGTGGTTAAATACATGAGTTTTGCTGATTAAAGGCATATAGTAGTAAACAGCCTGTGGTCATTAAGACGAGACATTTTTATTATTGTATGAATGTAACAGTATTGTACAGTATTAATAACATATTTATTGCATTGAATTTTTTTGCATTATTATAATGAATATATCATCATTATTGAGAGAGGAATTTGAAATAGCGCTAAGGGGGCTAAGGAACAATAGAGCGCCGGGTGTAGATAAAATACAGGCGGAAATTTTGAAATGTGCGGGACAGAAAGTAGTAAATAGGATGTTTGAACTGATAAAATACATATACGAAACGGGCGAGATGCCGGAGGATTATAAGTGGAACATTATCGTTATTATACCGAAAAAGAGAGGAGCCGACAAATGCGAGAACTTTAGAACGATTAGCCTAACCTCCCAAGCGTCAAAAATCTTAACCAGAATAGTGTAGAAGAGGATGAAAAATAGAGCGGAAGAAATACTAGAAGACCAATTCGGGTTTAGGCGAAATAGGGCAACTCGCGAAGCTATTCTAGCGCTAAGAGTAATGTTAGAGAAAACAATAGACAAAGGAAAGAACGCCTATATAGGATTTATAGATTTAGAAAAAGCTTTTGATAACGTAAGATGGGAAAAATGTTCGAGATACTAAAGAGCGCGGGAATGAAGTATAGAGATAGGAGAGTAGTACACAATCTATACAAAGAGCAAACTGCTGTTATAGAAGTAGAAGAGGAAAAAAGGGAAGTAGGTATTAGGAAAGGAGTAAGACAAGGATGTACGCTATCATCACTAATTTTTAATCTGTACATCGAAGAGGCGATTGATGTGATAAAAGAGAGTGGATTTCGGGATTAAAGTACAGGGACAGAAACTAAAAATGCTGAGATTCGTGGATGATATAGCAGTATTAGCATCTAGTAAGGAGGAATTAGAATCAGCATTGAACGAAATGGAGGCAGTGTTGACAGAGGAATACGGAATGAGGGTGAATAAAAACAAAACTAAAGTGTTAGTGTGCAGAGGGCGCGAGAGCAGAGCAATAATGAAAGTACAAATTAACGATGAAAGATTGGAGGAAATTAAAGACTTCACTTATTTAGGAAGAAAAATAAATTGGGATGGAAGAAGCGATAAAGACATAAAATAAAGAATAGCGCAGGGTCGAGTAGCTTTTAACAAAAAGAAACTTTTATGCTCGGGGGTAATAAACTTAGAAAACAGGAAGAGATTTTTGAAAACATATGTATGGAGCACGGCACTATACGGTTGCGAAACCTGGACGGTAGGGAAAGCAAGTAGGAAGAAATTAGAAGCTTTTGAGATGTGGTGTTACCGAATAATGATGAAAATACCATGGACTGATAGGGTGAGACACGAAGAAGTATTGGAGAAAGTCGGCGAGAAAAGAAGTATGTGGAAAAACATAAAAAAGAGAAGAGATAGAATGGTAGGCCACTTGCTGAGACATGAGGGAATAGTCCGCGATATTTTGGAGGCAGAAATAGGAGTGAAGAAAGGCAGAGGTAGGCCTAGATTAGACTACTGCTCGCAAATAGTAAGGGATGTAGGTTGTAGCACAATTAGCGAAATGCGTAGGTTAGCACAAGATAGGAGAAGCTGGAGGTTAGCGTCCAACCAGTCTTAGGACTGATGACCTCATGATGATGATCATCATTATATTAATGAAAATGTTGATGACCCAATGACTAAAATACATGGTTATTGTTACTTCCGTACAATATATTAATAAATACTTCATAATATTGTTGATCTTGTTAGTCATTATTATTCATTAATATCATGTTTGTTATTTCTTCCTGTGTACACATACATATATGTACGTTAAGGGAAATAAAATTGTTAGCGTTTGATTTCACACTGTGACAAGGCTGTTTATCACTTTGTTGAATAAGAATATCTCTAGTTATTAAAAGTATCCGATAAAAATTAATGATCGCCACGGTAGAGCAGTTTTACTAAACATCCGATTCGATTGACTTACGTTGATTGTCTTTTTGCAAAATAGTGGTAAAAGGATTACTATTTTTCTGCCTAAATAGAAAGGATAGGGCTATTTGCTAGAAGAAAATACCTGCTTGTGGATTTAATTATTTGTTTTATCTAAGCAATTGACAGTTTTAATAGAAAGCGAGTGACGGGTGATTTACAATATTCAGACATTGCAGATGTGATTTGAACGAAGTAAATGACTAGGCTCATAAATAATGATTACTATTAAGTAATATAATATGCCGTATGGTAAGAATAATTTGGAGGTCTATGAAATCAAATGAATCGATTTAATTGATAGTATAATACATTTAATATATAATATCATCCACATTATTGGAAGGATCCTTGTTCTTCATCTTTACCATCAATTATGTATAATACAAATAATTTTGCTAATATTCTATATTGCAATGTTAACAGCTATTTTGTTGTTTCAATAAGAGCGCGCAAAATATTATTCTAATTTGTTTATTGCTAACGGTGCTCAGTAGGTGACCCATAATATATCTTAAGATCCAAATGAAGAGTTTAATAATCGCTAAACATAACCTAACCTAACACAGCTAAATAATAAATGTTTTAGTTGATATATGCTTATTAGTAGACCTATACATAGAAATTATTTATATGCACTTGCCTTCTACTGTAGAAGTGGAAGTCTGCGAAGGTAAATTATACTGTAAAGCAGGAAAACTAGTATTACTTCCATTGAAGACTACCTCAAACTTTTGTGGAATAGTGAAAACACTCGTACATGTTTATATTTGGAGAATGACGGAAATTTAATGAAGACATATTCGCGAACTTAAAATATTTCTTCGCATCCTATTGTTGATTATTCATATATAAATTTATAAATCGCTGTTTCTGTAAATCTGGACTTTTATTTAATATGGCAGTAAATCCTATACCATCTATTAAGTTGTCCAGGGATATTTCATAGTCTGAAAATTCTTATTATAATATGCGACTGTATCAAACCACATACTCCACCAGCTTAATCTTGGTTCAGGTCGTAATTGTAAGTCCCGGATAACATGTACATATAACACAAAAACCTTATTTGCGTTGGCAATGAGATGGCTCACTCCTGAATACTTCTTCCGAATAATATCTGCTACCAGATGAACTGCATGTAAGTAAACATATGACATGAATGATATCCAGAAATATTGTTTGAGTATTTTGACAGATGGGTCGCAGCTCCATTAGTGACCAAAATTCGAAGTTGACTCTGTTGTGTACTAAATTCTGCTTAAGTTCTATGTTATCACTTTCACTATAACTTCTGCATTAGTCCTTGGATGTCGTTTACAACATGCAAGCAAAGCAAACATTATGTTTTAAAGTACCAATCACCATATACACTATACTGTCTTCCTACACTGTGTTTTACTATCTGTCAGTTCGCCCATAATTAGTTATTTTTTATCTTATTGTGTATGGTGTCTTTTGAAAATTACTTCACTTGTAGTAAATGAGTGCCAAGTGTCTTCTACTTGGTAATTTTAAATTCGGTACATAATTTTCTCAAAATTCTTCAAAGGTGGCATTTTCCATACAATATTGTGGAAAATAAGACCGCTTAGTACGATATGTCATTTTTAGATTTTGTTTATGTCCGCATCCTCCATTTGTGATGGTTGCAATCACTTTCAGTATAAGCTTATATATTGCAAAATATATATTTCATACTAATGATGCTGCATATTAAACCTGGATAACGATGTATATAAGCTATAAGGTTATGCGCATTTTGCAGCCTTTTACGTTTGGATGCTATTATAATAACGTGATCAAGTTGAAAACGTACACTGCCTATCGGCACTACATTATCTGTTTTAATATCAGCGAGAAACTAGTTGATTGATCTATACACCGTCGTACTTATTAGTTGTTGAAAGTTGAAACCTAATTAGATTAATTTGATAATCGCAGGAAGATACTTTTTATATAGGGAATAGTGATTCACGGAATATATTTTCTGTATAATATTACAACTTGTGTATTTTATAACATGTGATATTTTAATTCATTATGTATCTCTGTCAATGTAATAGAGTAAACAAACTGAATATTTCTAATGAATGATAAACAATTATTTAATCTATCAAACCAAATTATTTCTTAAATAATGTTAATTAAAAATTTACACCATAAATGAAGCTCAATATAGTAATAGATAATTTATATTTCAAGATAACATTTAATCTAACCTTTTTATGAACACAATAAATCTTGTGTATCGAAGTATTCTATCAATACCAAAGTATTGAATATTTTCATATAACAGTTATTGATAATACCTCCATTGTCAGTATCCCAAAAGTGGAAAACAAAATTCTATTTGGTTTCGGAAAAAGAAGTAAGCCAACTAACACATAAATATAATACATTTTCTTTAAATCGTTCATAAAATAAAATATTAAAGTAAAATGAGTAATATATTTATCTTATAGATCCTAACATATCAGCTAATTTTTTATATGCCTGCTCCACACGAAGTATTCCACCTGTTTACAGGTAGAATATTCAGTTTGTCTCATTTAAATAAAATATAGCTTTGCGAATAAACAATATACCATCTATATGTTAGTTTCGATGGTGAAATATTTATATATATAGTCACAACTTAATAAAGTTCAACGTGTTATCTACTCAGAATTCTTGTAAAACATTATAATTGTTGTTAATGTATTAAAGAAAACATCCTGCTTTAAACCGTAATATTTCTGTCTCTCCTGGTATGTATACAATTAGAAGTAAACGTTTTTATCACCTCTAGATTATTCTAACTTGTTTGAAGAAACGAGTATCGGATTGTATTGCATCGGATAGTATTTTATTTTTGTAGAAACATGATTTCATATTTTTAATCGTTTAGATTGCATTTACCTGTAAAGGTAAAAAATAAAGATGGTATAGCCAAAACGTCTTTATCGCGCAATACTAATATGGTGCAAATATCTCTAACGAGAATATAGCAATTATATAGGGTATCTCAGTTGGAACTATAGGATTTGAATTGAGCGCCATTTGTGTTCTGTCAAAGACAGGGCGTTCATATTTAACGACTGTCATCTACAAACATGCGGAGATTAACAGTTCAATAATGAATAGTTTGTGTGCAACTATTTTATGAAAGTGAGCAATCATTTACAGTTGCATTAAGAAAAATTCGCACCAAATCAGGGTAAAATGAAGCGCCTACAGAGTTCAACAGTTCGTAACTTAATCAAGAAATTTGAAGAGACAGGTTCTGTTATTGATAAGGCAACACCAATACGTCCTCGTCGGTGTCGGTCAGATGAAAATATTGCTGCAGTGAGACAAAGTGTACAAGTGTGTTTGGAAATATACAAACACATCAATTCGACGTCGTGCACAACAATTGAATTAACCAAGAGTCAAGAGCCACCACGGATCAGATTTTAAAGAAAAAACTGCATACAGACCATTTACAACGTCGTACATTTGCTAATTGGGTATTAGAAAAGAACGAAGGTGATGCTGATTTTTGCAACAACATTTTTTTCAGCGATGAAGCACATTTTCATCTTGACGGATACGTTAGTAAACCAAATTATAGTTCACATGATGTTCACGAAGAAGAAATGCATCCACAAAGATTCACGGTTTGGTGCGCATTTTGGAGTTGTGCGGAGTAACGCTATCATGACATGTAAACAATTCCTTCTTTTTCCATCAAATTGATGACTTGAATAACATGTGGTTTCAGAAAGACGGTGCAACGTGTCATACAGCACGTGCAACCATAACTCTGTTGCATACCAAATTTTCTGATCATGTTGTCTCGCGGATTGCTGACATCAATTGGCCTGCAAGACAATGTTATTTAACACCACTAGACTTCTTTTATGTCAAGGAAAACGTGTACGCCATCCAGTCATCAACAATCAATGACCTCAAGGCAACTATTCAACGTGTTATTCGGGAAATAGAGCCAGTTTTATGTGTTCGTGTTATGGACAATTTTGTTAAACAATGACATCGTGCCAGATGAGTCGAGGCGGTCATATGAACAATGTTCTTTTCCATTTGTAGCTGTACCGTCTCCATTTCATGCTGAAGAATAAAAAAACTCAGTTTATCACATATTATTAGTTTTATTCACAAATCACATCCTATAGTTTCAAATGAGACACTCTGTAGAAATATAACACCAGAACCGCCCCTTTATCTCCCAAAATTAAACTTGAAGCCATTATAGTTTGAGGTTCTTTGATAACTCATCTCACTTGTAAAAAATAAACAAAAAAACATTTTTTTTCCATTTTTCTTTACACGATTACATTATTTTTCCGCTAGTATAGTTGAGTGCGGAAAAGTAAAAAACAATAAATGTGGTTTTGGGTAAACCCAATTCAATGGTAGGTACCCATTTAGTGATGATGTAGTTCTGAATACCCGAATGTATAACATAATCGAATATTGTCGATAAGTGTCATTTAGTGACGGCAGACGGCTAAGTATTTTGAAAAAATCTATCTGTAGTTCAGAGAGATATGTATTTCTGTTTTAAATAATATTGAATGACGCGTAATTTTATATCATTAGAGAAAACATAGGTGCTAATAAAAATAGTTCAAATATCTTACATAACGTTTTTGCTTTCAAACTTAAGAGAATGAAATTTATATTCGTATTTGTCTTGAAACTGACATTATCAGTACATACATATTTAAATTTGGCTGTTAGTTCGACAGCATCGTGTGGATATACTTTTATTTGACGTTATGTTATTTATAAGTGGTGTTTTTAATGTTCCTGTCCGTGAATTTATTATACTGTTAATGTTTTATAATATGAGTAATAAATATTTCGCATAATTTGCATATCTTTATAGGTCTTCCATATAATATATATTTACAGGCAGGTGTTCATGTTTGATTTTCTTTATTTCTTTTCTTGCAAGGAATCCATTTATTTTGGAATAAATATGATTATTAAATAGTAATACTTGGGGTGTCGAGGATATTATACTTATTCTAATGGCCACTGATCTTATGATTATTCAATTTAGCTGTTATGTTGAACGCTTGAACCTTCTGCTCAATCACTTGAAGAGCAGGATTGAGCTGTGATAAGTATTATATATTGCAATTTATGTTGGTGTTATCTTGTAGCTTAGCCAATGGTATATATTTATATACACTGAGCTTTTATAAACTTGAAAAATATGTTTCAAAAAATAAAACCCGCCACAGGTAGGATTCGACATTTGTCCCGGATTGGAACCGAACGACATACAGCTGTTTCGAATTTATTAGTTCTCATCAGTGCCGTACACTGCACGCCGATCCAGGACAAATGCCGAATGAAAGCTATGGGGTATACATCTTTATCGATACGATCTATGTCAGTAACATATAAGGCGGAAATCGAGAAAGGAACCACCAAACTACCTGTGGCGGGTTTTATTTTTTGAAACCTTATCTGATCGTACAGAAACACGAGAAAGGGGTCGAGGATCGCTCTTAGGTATAATTAAATGCCTGACGGGGCTTTAGTCCGAAGAGTAGTTGTTTCCTATAGCGATTATGTAATAGCCTTGCTATTCGGGAACTACTTTGATAACCGCTTGCCGGTTTGGTGGTTCCTTTCTCGATTTCCGACTTATATGTTATTGAAAAATATGAAAAGTATTTTTCTTTTACTCTGTCTTCGAAAAAAAAGACTGGTTTTGCTGATCTCTGGAAGTATACACAAAATTATTTAATTAGAAAAATACACCACGCTATTGTTGATGAAAAAAGAGAGATGTAATTTAAAAAAAAACCGTTTATGGTATCATAATTATCATACAATCGAAAATGGGAAATCCTCTTTAAATGCTACAATATATAATTTCATTAAAAACATGAAAATTGAATTTGTCCATTGTCTTGTCATAGTCCAGTTTATTATTAATATACAGTGAGTCCCAAAAGTAATGTATAAATTCGATTAAAATTATATTTTTTGTTTTTATGAAAATCACTCGGAAATGTCAAAAGAAGCCACTTCGAGGGAAATACGAAATGCCACTTCAAGAGTTACTCTTTCATTATTTCGAGAACCTTTTTATAACATTATGACACTACCCATATTCTATTATTGGACAGTCTCAGTTGTAATTTCTTCATTTGAAAGAAGTTTTTTTTTTGGAGTAGTAAAGTTAAATGAGAGATTGGTTACATAATTTTTTTTGTGAGCAACAAATTGATTGAAATAATAGCAAACTCTTCATTCACATTTAAAGTTGGGTAGTATTAGCATTTCAACTATTAATTTTCTCAAGGAAGACTTATAATTAATTAATTTTCTTGTTTTAAATTTCTATAATCATTATATGTTTATTTTACATGGTAATCATTATCATTTGATTTGTAGAATTATTACTTTAAAAATCCCTAAATAACAAAATCCTTATTTAAATACATTAGTTTTCGGACCCACTGTACATATATTCCATGATTTAAGATACAAAATAATAGAAATGTTCGTTTTCTAGAGGATTTCTGTGTAATCGTAGTAAGGACACCAAATAACCAACGCATATTTTAACTTACACCTGAAAAAATATGAATTCAATGTTTGTAATGTTTATATTCACATAATCTGCACTAAAAAATATTACAAGCCAAGTTTTTAGAGAATTGACTGGCAATATTTTCAATGTGAGTATTAACTACTAGTAAATGTCAAATAATATATCAGTTCCTCAGAAAGTCTCAGATTTTTTAAAATATGTCCTACATTACAATTAAATATATAATACGAATGTTTACGTGCAAATGATAAAATTACACTCACTGACATTCAAAATGATATTATTGCATAGTTAATAATTAATAACAATCTTGTATATTTGTTATTTATCTAAAGATTTTCGGTCATCCGCATGTAATAGAGATTTATATTAATAAATATATCAAATAATAAAGGGCCTAAAGCAGAACACTGAAGAATACAGTACGAAATTCAATTTGTATATTCTAAAACATACAGTAAACAATTTTTTATTAAAATAATTTTTTATGTACTATATTCTTGGGAAATACGAATCTCTTCGTTCTTTTTCTACCTTAAACGGAGATAGTGCTTCGGCAAGTAGTTCCGAAATTCCCTGGATATATACAATATATAAAGTGCTTATTGAATTTCAATTGTGTTATAGATATCAGTATATATACAGTATATATATATATATATATATATATATATATATATATATATATATATATATATATATATATATATATATATATATATATATATATATATTTTAATGCTGGTATATGTAAAATTGGAATATTTGGTACATATGGTAGAAGAAGGTTGGGCAAA
Source organism: Rosalia funebris (assembly GCA_037954035.1). Classification (NCBI taxonomy): domain Eukaryota; kingdom Metazoa; phylum Arthropoda; class Insecta; order Coleoptera; family Cerambycidae; genus Rosalia; species Rosalia funebris. Next base: position 26,920,195 of record JAZFAV010000011.1, read on the forward strand.
TGAATCATTTTCGATTCAACAAATCCAGTTAATTACACGTGGGCTCGTTCCTAGAGACGTATATGACTTACCGTTTTTCCGTGTTAATTGGTAACTGTTTACAGAGATGTTTCTGGTAGGTACCCAATGGAATACTGTTTATTAATAAATTGTTACTAATGTATGGCGATCTGTAAATTAAACGTTTAAACAAACATTGTAGACGGCTGTAAATGACGAGAAACAATAAATTTTACTATGGTATAGTAACAGGTAACTATAAATTAAATTATCAGAGTAATAAAAAAATGAGTAAACGTAAATTAATACCGCAAACGACCAATATCATCAGGTTCGACGAAGATGTAGCTTGACGAAATATTATGCAATGTAACAGAATCCCCTTATACGTAATTTTTTATAAGACAGAATGTAATTTTTTTATAATAGGACAATTTTATACATTTATATAAATGTGATGCACTGCTCTCGTAATTATTTTTTGGAAATAATGATTAATAACTATTAATTAATTAATTAATAATTAATTAAGCAATTAAAGGAGTTAATTTATGGTAATTAGAATTTTAAAAATGGACTTCATTTTGAATAATTTGATATTGTATTATTGAAAACAACAGGAATAGGTCTTTTAAATAAAAAATTGACAAAAGATAGTTGTTCTTTTAAATGTGAGAATATCGATATTCAGGAAAAATTATGTTACTACTCGATTATAGCAAATAGTGGACCAATAAAGGTATTCCTGTGTGAGTTCTGCCACTATTTTTTATTATTAAAGTACATTAGTAGTATTAAAGTTTTATTTTATTAAAGTACACCGCATAATATTATATGAGCATTCTCAGACTGAGACACGCCTTGTGATCGTAGCCCTTGATCACTCTTGGAGTTTTATTTACTTTAGTATGAGAAACTGAGCACCATGAATAATTTCAGCTGCCTTATCTGAACCAATTTAGTTTATGGAGCGATTTAGAATTAAAGTCTAAATTAGTATTTCCGACGTATTATATTTTATTTTAAATATCATTCTATAGAGTAATTTCTAATCTAATCACCAAGGAACCCATCAAAGTGCCTAAACTAATCTCTTTGTATAAAGAAAACTTCAATTTCATTTATACTTCCTTACAAAATCGAATATGGAATCTTTTTTCATTATTTCCACTCTAAATGTTCCAACTATCTATAATTGATTTCTATGTAAATCACCACAACTGTTTTTTAACACTAATTTCTGGCATATTTACCAATGCCATATTCTGTTTAGCACCATTAATTTTCCAGCAATAAAACCTTCATTAATCATTAATTCTATCAGAAAAATATATCAATTTAAGAGTTGTAGAAAACCAGCAGTTGAAATTGTACCCAAGAAAATTTCAATTTTTATGATATTTGCCATGTTCGTTATTAGATCCGGTCAGATAAATATTGCGTTATTGATTGAATAAAAAAAATCGTTATTATTGCGAAATAAAACATTTTTATATTTTAAGAGAGAACAATCATATAGTACGGAATTAAATAACAATGAACAGGTTTACTTGTAATTGTTTATTGCAATTTAGGGGTTATTTATCGAGTTATAGATAAATTCAGTTCTAAGTAAGATTTATATTTCTATGTAACTTCTTAGAGCAAAATTAATATAAATACATTTTATACTTCAAAGATTAAAAAATGAAAACACTTAACGTTTTGACTTGATTAAAACATACTAAGTACGTATTTCAGTCCCTATCTTTTAAATAATTTCTTATTTTCATTGCTGATAACCTCAAAACTGTTAGAAGTCATGTAATAATACATATTATTGCAAATACATATTATAATTGATTATTGGTTCTATGGTAATGTTCTATTGATTGCATACTTTTAATTGGGCCTTCAAAAGGTTTTATTCGAATAAAAGACATATTACCTGTGGCAAAGCAGATACATATTTTCATAAAAAGACATTTCAAGGGCTATGCATCTGTGATATCCAATGATAGTTTCTTTAAAATGCTCTCAAGATATCGAATCATGAACGATAAAGTAGGTATAGTTCACGTTTATTCGAAATTAGAAGATTTCCTTTGTTTTGCATTGTGGGAGGTTTCACTCATTTCTTGTTTTGCATTGAAAATGTTCCATATACTTACGCAACAAACAAAAAATCTTGACTAATACGATGCCATAATTGTACGTGTATTCAATACAAGGATTTTCAACTTTTTGTTATATGTTGCAACAGTTTTTGGAACGAGACACCTAAATGTGTGATTTGTAGAACCTTGATGTTTTTACGCGTGATTGAATGTTTAATACGTTGACCATAGGTAAATAGTTTACGGAAGGTATACATATGTTTTTTTCTATTTCTTCAGTTATTATTATACTTACATATGCATGTAATAATCCCTAAATACAGTGTAAGTATATATAATTGAATAATTATATGTTATAGCTGTAATTATTGAATATTGACTTTACAAACAATATTTAGAGTCAATTAATTACATTATAATTAAATATGTGTTCCAGTTTTGTCACACCTTGTCTGATTTACATCTAGTTTACCATGTAAATAATAAAAAAATAGTAGTTATACTAGGAAGGGCTAAGCTATTAAGTTAGTTGCTTAAAAGACCCAGCTGGTAAAATAACATAGGTTCATGCCAATAACTACGTCAATTGGAATGATTTTGGTATGAACTACCATACATATAATATATTAACATATACTTACTACTTATACTTACTTATTATCAAAAGTTACTATAGATATAGATATATAGTGCTGCTCTAAGGGTTTAACTTTTTAGTAGTGTTGTTTAAATAATTTTAAAGAAAATAAACTATTTTAGAACCTTAAAACGGACTTTTCCGCACGTAAAATATCTCTATCTCGAAATTGAGTGGCCGAGAAAAAATAAACCAACACATAAATGCAGAATAGGTATGTGTTTTCTGCGACAGTTTTACTTTTTTCAATTTTTCTCAAATATTCCACCATCATGCTTTCTTTGAGACATGCACAGGGTGAGGTGTATCCTATCCACCTCAAAATCAATAAATGTCGTCTGGTAGACGTCCCTAATCAGAATCAGTCGAAACCCGATCGATCCGACATGATTTAATTGAGTGTTCGTGCTAACAAAAACAATTTCTCAAATAGTCCACCATTGTGCTTTCTCATAACCCATGAACATGGTAAAATATGTTCTATCCACCTCAAAATCAATAGGTGTCGTCCCCGATCAGAATCAGTCAAAACCAGATTGATACAACACGATTTAGTTGAGTTATCGTGTTAATAAAAAAAAACCATCGTGCTTTCTCATGACCCATGGACAGGGTGGGGTGTGTCCTATCCACCTCAAAATCAATGGGTGTCGTCTGGGAGACGTCCCCGATCAGAATTAGTCAAAACCCGATCAATCCGACACAATTTAGTTGAGTTATCGTGCTAACAAGAATAAATGCCGACGACAATGACAACAACACACACATACACAAAATGGTTTAAAAACCATTTTTCTTTTGGTTTTTAGGCCGAAAAACGAAAAATGAACTCTAGGAAAAAAAATTACACGATTACATTACTTTCCGCGTATAGTGGTGTGCGGAAAAGTAAAAAATAAGAAAGAAAAGTAAAGGAAAGGTTTAAGAAAGGAAACATTATACTCATTATTCTTGGTTGAATGATTTTCGCATTTCCTAATGGAAGTAATAACGATAATTTTAATAATTTACTCTTATTTACACTAATATTATTTAAAAGTGATAAACATAATAAACGAAGTTAGCACGTATGCATTTATTAGTTAAAGAAGGCCTTGAAGGTCTGGTGAAATAGAAAAATTATACAAATTCTTTACAATGGATGTAGGAAATTTCCTTCTAAAATTTATATCTCAACATTCAGATCAGTGCACAAATGTCCTCTTAACATTTCCATTAAATAAACACTAAAAACTTAATAAAATACTGCTATAATAAGTATAATGCCAAATTCTGGGAATTTATTGTTCGGCATTCGTATTTTATGGTTAAACATCTTTTCTGGTGGTGGTGGATCTTGAACAAACAAAAATGTTATCCCAATTACGTTAATTAATTAATAGATCTATTTGAATGTACGTCATTAATGTGGGCTGACGTACCGAACATAATATGAAAAAATATATAGCATATCCGGATTAGTTTCACTAAATTTACGGATTAAGTACCACAATATCAAAAATTATCTTGGTTCAAAGTGGTCGTGCATTTTTAAATAATTATCGGAGATAATTATGCCTTTGACGCAGAAAGAACAAAAGGAGACCAGTTTTCCAGGAACAGCAAAATGTTCTAGTTTTAATCACCTCCTGATACTGTCAACACGGTTGACGGAACGTGCAAACATGTAATTTTTCGGCGTTTCTGGACAACTGATTTTTTCTTGTCAATCATTTTTGTTCTCATTTGTTGAGCAGTTCTAATGGAGTTTTCTTGCTATTGAAATCTGAAGCAGTTTTGGAATTACAGTGTTCACCACTGAACACAGAATTTACGTGATGAATTAAAAGTGATGTATTAGTTAATGGAATTTGAGTCAGCAAAGAATACAGTCAGTATTTATTTTTGCACTATTTTCGAGAGCACTTAGCAGTAATAGCAAAGGATCTTATGTGTGCCTTTCATGTCATCAACATTTCTTTATGAGTTTTTCATGAAATCGACTCATAAAATATATATTGTAGATCAACAGTTCGTACAGAAGAAGTTTGAATCCCTTTGAAACGTATGTCTCAAGAAATTGGACATTCTTATGGAACATGCTGAAGAATTGTAAAGATCTTAAACATGCATCCATTCAAGATGCAATAATATCAAGCTGCAATAACATCACGTTCTTAATTAATAATTATGTGATAAACTTCACATTTCTTTTGACGAATTGTGATCTCATGTTCCGGGGTACGTTAATTTTCAAAATATGCAAATTTAGAGCATCGAGAATCAACATGTTTTTAATTCGGTTTTGATTCGGATGAAAATATGGCTTGAAAACTGGACATGGATGTCAGTTTCCCCCAGAAGAATAACTGGCCTCATTCTTTTTGTATTTCACCATCAATGTAAAGCAGTATTACACAATTGTGAACTTTAGAATGCCTTTTTTTTCAGGGATATTATATAATAGCACATAGAGTCTTCTTACGACCGATTGATAAGCTTGCATACACTACTCATTTAAAAAAATAAGATTTTTAGGAACTTCTGTAGGTGCACATTGCAAGAACTAGAAGAAATAAGAATGAAGAATGTCCAATCATAACGCTAGAAGTGTGGTAAAATAGTTTTTATAGTATGAGGAGACACAAAAACTTGTGAATAAGACGGGTGATATTTGCAACAGTCCCTTAAATTGACGTTTTCTGTTAATAAAAACGTCTTTAGTCTTTTATTTTAAGTTTCAAATTGGTAGTTCATTATTACTTTATCTCTAGAATTAATCATACATTTGTACAGTATTGTTAACGTCATTGTGGCACGTAAGCTGATAAATGTTGTCAGAATGATTTTAAAAGAATGTTATATTATGATCTAAAACATGTTCTAATTTTATGACCTCATTTAACTAAAACAATTTTTGATGTCGGAATTTCTTAACAGATAATGGTGAGGTTGACTACTGAATAATTTAGAGTAGAATGATATACATAAACTAGTCCACATGATATACGATAATATATCGAAATAATTAAGATAAAATGTCAGTACAATAATACCAAATTATCTACTAAAATAATTCCAAAAATTAAAAACTATTTTTTTCTACCAGATAAAAGTTAAGAAAATAAACCTGTAAAGTTACTACATACTCGTAAAAAAATTGGTTTGATAAAAGACGATTCGTGTATTTCTCAGTGACGTGTTTATGAATTCTGATTTATTGATTCTATTATAACTTAAATTCTAGTTTTCATAGAGCTACACTTTGACTTCTGGTGATTGAAATGAACTCTGAAAGTTGCTTGTGTGTGATGGGCCAAAATAAACACAGAGAAATGATTCAGCCTGTAAAGCTGAAAACTGAAACTGAAAATCAACAATTTATTTATATTCAATTTATCAATATTTGGCGTACTGAAATTCGTACAGTATGTTAGTGGGCTGCTACTGAATTCCACGGTAAATGTCTATAAATACTGAAGGATTCTGAATTAATAGAGAATCAAGAACTCTTTAGAAGTGAAATCTTTAGCTCTAAAAATAGGCTGTCTTTTTTGTCACAAGAAACATCTTTTAAGCTTTTAGGCTTAAAATAATTTTACTTACACGTATCTAAATAATAGCCATGTCGTAAAACAATTAAATAATATTATTAATATCTGGTGTTTCCTAAATGAATACCATCTGTCCATCTGGCGATTGAATACTGTCTATGAAGTGAATAAATATATTATCCTATAAAAATAAACTATAAAATCAAAGGCTTAACTTTTGCACAACAATATTCTCTATTAATAATGTCAATAGAGAATATCTTTTTGATTTATTTATTATTCTACTTACAATTAGTGTTCGATGGTTCATTGCCAATGTCGATGTAACTTTTTATTCGGCAATGTTCACGAACAAGTTTTTTTTTATTGACAATTAATTATATTATAGGCAGAACAATTATAAGATATCTCATGGTAAAATATTATAAACTACTCGTATTATAGTAAATGGTTTATCCTGGTATACATTTGTATTAATTTTTATATATTGACGTGGGCGAAAATCATTTGATGCCATAATAATCTAGAGGACAATCCTTCAAGTATAATCGTTCCTTGTTTGAGTTAAAGGATTATTTTTTTAGGTAATTAATTTATATTTTAAGGTTAATTTTTTAATGCTCCAAAGTCATTCAATATCCAAGAATTTTACATCATTTTGAACAGAAAACGAACTAATTAAAAAATAATCATTCTATACATATTATGTATAAATTATGTTATACTGCTTATAAATGACATAAGTGGAATTTGAATGGAAGTAAATATTTGAATATACGTAATGATGATGATGATGAGTCCTTTGTATAGGGTGTCTCAGTCACCCAGTCTCAAGAATACTCCACCACTCCAAAATGCGCACCAAATCGTGCATCTCTGTGGATGCATTTCTTTTTCGTTAACAGCATGTAGATTTTCAGCACTCCAAATTCGATAATTTTGTATGCCGACGTATCTGTCAAGATGAAAATTGCTGAATAAAATTTTATTGCAAAAATCAGCATCACCTTCTTTCTTTTCTAACACCTAATTAAGAAATATACGACGTTGTAAATGGTCTGTATCTTTTAATTATTGTGTCAACTGAATTTTGTATACTGATAGATGCAGCTCTTTCTTTAAAATCCGATGCGTGGTGGCTCTTGATAGATTCAATTGTTGTGCACGACGTCGAGTTCATGTGTTTGGATACTCCCGTACACTTTCTCTCGCTGCAGCAATATTTTCGTCTGACAGACCACTACGAGGATGTATTGGTGTTGCCTCATCAATACCTGAACCCGTCTCTTCTTCAAATTTCTTGATTAAGTTACGAACTGTCAATTCTGTAGGGCCTTTATTTTGCCCTAATTTTGTGCGAATTTCTCTTAATGCAACTGTAAATGATCACTCACTTTCATAAAACAGTTACACACAAACTATTCATTGCTGAACTCTTAATCGCGGTACGCTAACGTCTTATGGTTTGCAGATGACAGTTGTTAAATATTGACGCTCTACCTTTAACACAACACAAATGGCGCGCAATTCAAATCCTATAGTTCCAACTGAGACACTCCAGAAAATGTAAAAAGTGGCTTATCAAAAATTCTTCGGTATTAGAGGTGTGTCATCGAACAAAACCATCTATTGGAACATAAAGTAGGACGTATTCTAATTTTCTGCAGTTATCATTTAGGTTGCAGATAGAGGTTACGTTAATGGAGATGACTGAAGTTGGACTTCCCTAGTTTGTTAAGTAGCTTCATCCAGATTATTCAGATATTCTGAAAATCAATTTGGTGACCTACTGAAACATTAGGAAAGTTTTTATCATAGTATCTGGGACAATACAATAAAGTACTGCCTCCTCATAATCGAATTTTTAATTGTTGTCAACATAACTGTTGTTAATGGAAAGTAGAAAATTATTATTAAAACTGACGAGTCGTTATGTTATCATTTTTATGTATCAACGTGTTCTTAAACATAGTAACATACTTCTTTGCGGTATGGTTTGTACATACTACAGACTTGAGTATAAAGAAGATATGCATTTAATGTCAATAAGGGATTTGTATAGAAGACAGGTGAATTTTACCAGAAAGAGACTTTGTCGTTAATTTCATTCAAATAAAATCCTTCAAAGGTATACTGAGAATACAATGTTCTTATTGTGTCATCATTACCTTCCACCTCTTAAATATGTATCTGCGGAGAAAATATAGGGTCAAAAAGATTTTTTTTAATAATCTCAAGTCTTACACTATGCTATAGTCTTAATAGTTAAGGGGATATTATAGTTATTAATTATATAAGGGAATTAACAAGCTTTTAATCCTTTAATGACTAAAGGCTGTTAATTCCCGAATGTAATTTTACTTACAACCGTTTTATCCACAACCACGGGCAAAGCTGGTCAATTAGGAGGTGAAAACCTCTGGTTTTGAAAAACGTCAGATTTGACAGATTTATTTTGATCAAGAATATCGGTATTATGAATTTTAATCCACTAGTGTATTAGAAGGCCTCTAATCCACGGAATACATACGTATCAAACCTTCCTAATGTAATGGTGGATTAATATTATTTAATACATTCAAAATACCTTTTTCGACTAATCTAAAATTGGAAAATATTCAATATCTACCTGCTTTTTTGTTTATATCGAATTAATTTCATTTAATCTGACTTGATGAAATTAAATATAACCGCAAATATTGTTTAGAAAATTTAACCTTTAATTTTTTATAATTCGATGTCTCGTGTTATTTGAAATCTTTCAACTCGCTAAGAGCGATTAACCAGTTTAAATATTTTCCTTATAATATGGTAATTTTGGTCGCATCTTTTAGAATCATTATTTTATTTGTCGATTGTCATTAGTGCCAATTAATTTCAACCTTATAATTGTTAAGGTAATCTATGATAAGTTTATTCAACTAGTGAAGTCAATTGCGTCTTACAATAATGTATTTTACCGTTCTAGAACGTACTCTCTACTTATAAAGGGGAGTACCGATATAAGGATTACTCATACTTCTCAGACTACTACACGGTACTAGTGTGTACATACTAAAGTGAAGACATTCGTCAGAAACATGGTCGGACTGTTTGTAACGAATTAATAGACTTAATTAATAATTTATTAATAAGGTCATACTATAACGAGTAATAGATGGAGTCGTATTTCCCGTTTGTTATACAACCACCACAACATCTCTCATCTCTTATTATGCCAATACTATAGTGTGGATACAGGAACATTTAACAACAGTAACGAATTTGTTCTTAGTTTGCATCTTTTGTTAGGTATGTAGTCAAATTTTCTTTACCAAATTGTATGACGCTTGTGTAAAAAATAGTATATTATTCGTTGGTTATTGGTATTAAGGTCTCTGCCCACTACATCGTACCATACTAAGACCATAACCGTATCGACACATGCAAAAAAACATTATTTGCATCAATGGTCAGGTCATGGTACGCTACGGTGTTGGCCGGTGATGGAACGGTTTAGTGGGCGTTGTCTGATACAAACTGATGCAAATTATATTTGTTCGCATGTGTCGATACGGTTACTGTGGTAGTATGGTGCGGTGTAGTGGGCAAAGACCTTTATACTGAAAACGGCAGCCTGCTAGGTGGATTGCTGAGTTAAGGGCAATTAACGAATGAATTTCTCAGATATACATGAACCGATCGTTGGAAATATAGGGTGGCAATGGAATATAGAGTGGAATATGGGAATATAGAATCATGGAACAAAGAAGAATAAAACTAATTATTTTATTATGTTTCGGAAAGACAAGTACAACTAATTGTCAGTGTTTGTTAAATGCAATAAGTTCTCAATAATGCAAAAGTAATTTACAAAAGGTTGTAGAAAAGGTGTAAATAATTAAGCGCAATTTGGTGGCCGATCATTGGGCGAAATGAAAAACATGTTTAACGAAATATTTCTAAATCAGCATCCTGTATCGGCAGTGAAGGTTTTTTCCTTCACTGCCGATAGTCTGTCGTGTTAATCAAAACTTATTTTGTCCAGTTGAATATTTGTTACAATTGATCTCCTTTTCTTTTTCCAAATTATATTCGTGTTGCTTTTACATTAAATTTCCCCAATTTAACATAAAAACGCACCACAAATACCCAAATATTCGCCTAGTAGCTTGCCGATTACTGTATGTAGTGAATGAGTGAATTATATACTATATTCTTATGTTTCGATTACAAATGATAGAAAATTCGCAATTTAGTATACTGTACATTGTGTGAAAAACATTAAGCCCTATTTTCCAATTTTATTATCATTCGTTTAAGATGTTCTATGCTCATGGTTTCACGTTTCAGTTGCTGTTTTGTTTTGGAAGAAATCAAACTTGGCAGTGGGAACTGCCAAGTTTGATTTACAGCTGGAAATTTTTTCTACAGTGAACGAAAAAAATAATTGACTAACAGTTGGAGTAGATGCATAAAACTATTCCAACCTCCGTATATCGAAAATAAATCGTACTAGGGAATTTTCAAAGATACATATAAATAATATTATCGATACATCACTAAGAAAAATTCCCACTTGAAATTAAATGGTCTATTTAATTTCTAAGGTGCTGCTTAGTATAAAACCGATTATAAGAAAATTAGTGTCTATCCTATTATAAACCTTTGTAAATTAGATATACATATATACGTGTCAACTATTGTCAATACTGACTAAGAGATTCTGTCCAAGTTTCGTTTGATTCGTATTTCGATTATTATTCAATGGGATAATTTTGGTGTTGTCACACTTTATTTTAACCCATATTTGTTGTACGTTAGTCAACAATATTATTCCTTCAATTTTTGAAGTTATGTGATATGAAGTTATTTCTTGTTCACGTAAAACTCTCCACACCATGAGTTATGATATACCTGTATTGAGTTAATGATAAATTTGCCTGGTAGACATTGCAGGATTTTTTTCAATAGGATTTAAAATCACGTTCATTTTCATCACTATCCATACATGTCGATAATGAGCAGCATTATTATTTTTAGATTTAAACGGCCCATTTAAATTTAAACGCCATTCAATATTAGTAAAAGTTTATCTATGTGGTACACGATTAAGTAATTTGTCTATGTACCGCCTAACAACATTCTCCTAGTATAAGCAACATATCAGTTTGTTCATTTAAAAATATAAAAACTTATCAATTTTTAAATTAATGTCTAATTAATAATAACTCTTTTAAATAATGTGAGATTTTTGTTTATGATGTTTTACGTATTTTGACGTGTTGAATGAATAATTTAAATTAACTTGTTTCATTTACCAGTCTATTTGTAAATAAGTAATGTATGAATTTGATCCAATTTATTCTAATTCCATTTATAAAAAAAGAAAACAGAATATGCAAAACTGATAAAACTAAATTATAACTCATAATAAGGTACGATCCAAATATTATTCCATCCTGTTAATAAATCAGCACTAAAGCATCGAACTTTAAACTAGCTTGGAAATAATTTACATTAGAATATTTCGTATTTTAAATTTCGTATATATATATATATATATATATATATATATATATATATATATATATAATTTTTTATATAATATGTATAATGTTATTTGTGTTAATTTTTTATGCTATATAATTGTTGTAAATTCAATCGCCCATTTCGCGAAACATATTTTAAGAATACATTTTGAGTAAGGAACTTTGTGTTGGCAACTTTGTACTTTTGGCATTTACGTTTCTGTTATATAAATTTCCATGTTTCTGTTATATAAATTGAATGGCATCTAAGTACGGTTCTTATATACGGAAAATTCTTCGCTTTAATACATAGGTGTATGATACGAAAATATTTGCTTCTACTATAAAAAATGTAAAAGAATCTGATAAAGTATTCTTTATTAGTTACATTACTAATAGATTAAATAAATATGTACATCTCAGTATTACTCATGGAATTTCCATAATAATGATAGGATTTTTATATAAAAGAACAATGGATAATGTTTACTGCTGCATGTTTTCTTACTGTTCAAAATACTGTAGTATTCCGTTACGGAATAACAGTTACATGTAACTTTTGTAACATACAAAACAAATTTCTATGAGCGGCATAATACAGCCACGATAAAATAATAGGTAATAGTTAACTTATGATGAAAAAATATTATTAATGTTATATTAAGAATTTTACCTATATTATATAAAATTCGGGAATGGGGTACTAGAAATAATAGTGAACTATTTATAATGGATATTCAAAATAATAATATGCAATAGTTGGTAACGGATGCAGCATGATGAAAGCGAGAAAGTGTTTAAGATATATGTATTTCAATGTTGATTAATCCAGTGACTAATTTAAGACTTAGAGTATCGAAAACTATTTGTTAAAGAAGGTTTACGAAATTTGAAGGTTTTCCTTTTCCATCTTAAATAATGTTATTTTTTTTTAGAATTTGAGATAACTAAGAAAACTGTGTAATTGAAACACATTTGTTTTACAGTTATATTCTAGAGATTTCAATGATGAAATTTCTTCTTCTTACTAACAATATTTTATACGTCTCGGTTTTTGGGGTTTTCGACCAATTTATTAAATAAAAAAAAATCTTACATTTCAGCATTACTCGCCAACATCAGAGAAATAACTACAATTATTAATACGTTACAAAAACAATTATTTAGTGATATTCCTATCACTAATAAAACGGAGTATGTTTAAATTTGAAAAATGTAATTATCGTTTTGTTTGCGACCGGTGCAATTACTACGTTTTAATTGCCAGTAGGATAAAATTAAGCCATTTTTTAGCTCCACTTGTGTCTTCTCTTTTTTGTTTAAAGTCACTTGTACTCTCAGTTTATTTTCCAAAAAAGTACAAGTGCTGCAGACATCTGTAGCTAGAGATAATGTGTAGCCTCAATAAAAACAGTATTGAAAGTGCAAAAAAATGGATGTCGCTTATTTCGTTTCGATTGACATGTTACAAATTTGTATGAAAATTATTCCATTTTGAACGAAAGTGTGCTCGCTCATTCAAAACTGTTGAAACTATATTGTAATTGTACCGTTTTGATCGAAATCACGAACTGTGGATTTAGCGCAGTTTTAGGTAGTTTTGCTTGGGAATGAATTAAGATTTGTATTCAGTGGGCTAAAAACGTCCGGATTAAAAAAAAGTATTTTGACCAGAAGCGTAATTATACCGTTTTGTTTGTCAGCTTCTCAAATAATATGGTGTAGTAGAGTAGTAGTATTAATTACTAATAATTATCGTAAATAATCTCCGTCATCAAAGTTTTTCTTAAATAGTACATTTTATATCGTTCGGATACAAAGATGTAAAACAAAAACATCCATTATATGTGAAATGTTGGCCAACATTAATATTAATTTTTCAGTAAAATATATATTTAATACGGCACAAGTTATAAAAAAATGGCCCACTCTGATCGCCGGATAGTCGCTCATCTAATTTTTAAATTAAATATCAACTTAATTAATTATGGCTTAAATCGCCCAAGGCGTTATAAACTACAATATAAAGTTGACAAAGCATTCTTAATTAGACAAAAACGTGATTTTTATTATTCGCAAAAATAAAAGGATTATTTAATTTTAATATGGGTGCAGTGTTCAAATTATTATTAAAATGCATTCATAATATGAGAATTTTGGTATCTGTAGTATTGGAAAGTTACTATACACATAATAATCTTAAGTCATCGACCATTCATTCTTGACATTCACTAATTCTAGGTGAACTAGGGTCAACCATTCATTACTTATTCTAAAAAGATTACGAGTTTATATGCTTTTTAGAGAAGTCGAAGAAAATATTTCATCAAATATTTTTGTAATTAAAATTATGTTTGCAGAAGCATAATAGTATATGAGTTTAAATCTCTTGTTTGATTAAGATTATCACCAAAAATAATGCAAGAAATAAGATAACCTAATTTCTGTACGTGACTATTTTTTAATAAATACGCGCGCTAAGTTTGATGACATTTGTAGACATAAGTAATGACTATAATAATAAAGTGCGGTTAATTACATGTTTAGAATATATCACCTGAGGTAAACATCATAATTAAATTTGTGAGTAATAGAATAAGCTGCGACTAACGGTGTCGTATATCAATTTTGTTTTAAAACGTGGGAGTTTCCAAAGAAACATAGTTATTGTCTCTGATTACAATACAGGTGCATATGTATGAAAATTCACATGCGTTCGATACACACAGTTCTAATTTTGAAACTACTAAACCATGACCTGCATATTCTGGTTGCATAATTTTTTGCTGATATTGTTATATTTGTCGGTCATTACCAACAACTTTCGCACGGTAAGAGGTTGTGCTGCAGTCTGTTTCAAAGGAAACTTATTTTCTGTTGATCGTATTTAATCTCATAAATATTCTTATCTCTGTGCAGTTTCTGTGTACATCTTTTATTCCAGTATCAGTTAATCCCCGAAGATGATCATCTTCGTTTGTACAAAAAATATTTCGCAATGTTGTACTACCTTGTAGAACTTTCGTAATTCAGCTAAAGGATCTCTTATTGTAGCCTACATTGAGTATGTATGTTCGTTACGCAGTTGAATCAAAACACCGAATCTAGTATAGGAATACCATTCATATATTGGGCAATTACATATTTCGTGAACGCAAGGTACCGTAAACGTTTAAATATTTCTTCAACTTTAATAATTAAAAATAGATAAAGGCTTTGTTAGTCATCTGAAGATTGTTTGCTGTAAAGGGGTCAGGACCGACATTGTTTCTTACGTTTGTTATATTTCATGGCTAATAATACTTTCAACCATTATTCCAAATGTAATAATGATTGTTACTTTTTTATATAAATTGCACTGTGATATTGTACTATTAATACCAGTGATATAATATACAGGAACTTCAAGGAGTGATTGAGAACTCAAAAAATTAAAAAAGTTCCTATAACATATATGGCGGTCTTCAGGGTACGTGTAGGGAAACGATACTATCATAGTAGTTATGTTGTTATTATAGCTACGTTTATTTGAAGATAAATAAATAGCGAGCAAGCTAGTACCGAAAGAGGAGAATGTTTTGGGGCGAGTTGCGGTACTTGACTAATTGAAAAACTTATCCCAAAAGCCAATAGCCTGGTGCGGTCATTACCAGACGGCACATTTGTTATAAACCATTGACCTAATTTTCAAAGGTATTAACAAGTCGATGGCTGGGACAGTAAATCATGTAACTTATTGCCTGGGATGATCGCATTTTTACCCCCGAGAAACAGATGATTCCGAGTACTAGCATAATATGCAAGGGTTTCAACTTTCTAATATCTACAAAACTTAAAACTAATATATACAAATACCATCACGGCTATCAATAGGCGTATGTGGAGCCACGTGTGCCCACACATATGTCTGAAACCCATTTGTTTTCTAAATTTGAGTGTTAGAATTTAGAAAAAAAGAAACTGTTTACATCTTCCGGTATAATTAAGATAAGTGAATAACATTTAGTACACAATATCTCCTTACGCGTATATTGTGTACCAAATTCTGTTGTACTATTTTTGATATTATGAAAATATCAAACTTCACCAACAACCAGTGGCGGAGATATGGGAGCCGGTGTCATTAAATTAAAAAATATTTGTAAGGTTCTTTTGAATATTAATTTTCACATAGTATTGAATATCATTTGAATATCATAATCACAAATTTGATTATCTATAAAATATACTGTTGTGATATTTAAAACAGTAACTTAAAACGTTGTTTTCTGAGCCCACTTATTTCAAAAACATATATGAAGACTAAATAAAAAAATTGCAATAAGATAGAAAATTTGTTTTTGTCGACAAATGATGACAAATACGAAGACTAGTCAAGATGTATTATTTGTCGACAATTAAATGTTCTACTTTGGTCTTTAATAGAGTTTATTTTTATTCAATTCAATGACATTGAAACCCTCTAAAACCACCACTGGCGCTTGCGAGGGATGATATTTCTATAAAGTATGGCATATTATCAAAATTCATAAAATAAAATTTCATAAAATAAAATTTGGTTTACATATTTCAATTTAATCGCAAAATAAAAAAAAAATCTTAAAAATGTTAACACTTAAATACAAACGGGTTTTGGACATATATTTATACGAGTATGGAATATAACAGAACACATTATTTTACATACGCTACGGTAATAATTACATTAGTATGATTATGATTATACGTTAGATAAAAAAATTAAGAAAAATAATCACAATACCACAGAAACATTGTCATTTTTCTGTTGAATTGTGAAAGTATTATACAGCGACATTATGTAATAAGCCGTATAAATAATATTGAAGTTTTAACGTCTTATTTTCCTGATGACATTACTCTCGTATTTACATTGGAAGCGATTTTTCTAGAAGGGCATTTTCACACATAAGAGAGAGAGAGAGACAACTTTTCCTTCCTCCTATAAAAATATTTTGCGTTCGTAGTTCTGCTAGTACAGTATTGAAATGACCCTGTTAGGTGCAAACCATATTACTTCCTTGTCATTAGGAAACGCGATACTTTTTTTCAGCTGTACGCAAGGTTGTCACTATTAATTTTTGATTGAATATTATAAGAAACACACTAGGTGTATAGGTTTATTACACCTTCCTATTAAAAGTACTCCTGCACGTTTTGATATCTATTAATATGTTAAGGTAAATATCGTCAAAAATATCACAAACGTTCATTCTAAATTAGACACATCGAAATTCTATTGTATACAGGAATTTTATTTCGAGTGTTAATAAAAATGTTAAGTTACCATCGATTCCTTCTCCTTAAAACAGTTCAACATCAAATGTACTGTAGGAATGCGATCTTGAAAATTGGGCGGTAGATATAACTTTTGCAGAATGTAAATATGTATTACTGTATTTCCTAAGGTAGAACATATCAGATTACCTCTTTGAACCCTTGGGATAGACGCAGTGATATATTTTTCGTTCCATACATTTTTAGCTATAGCAAGGATAAAGGTGCATGCCTTGACCGGGAATCGAACCCGGGTCTCCCAATTGCCGGTTGGTTGCTCTGATCGCTGAGCTATCAAGGGACACTCATTATCCTTGCTAATGTTGCCAGCTCTAACGCGTCGCTACAGTACTCCCCCTCTAGAGACATGGTTTGTCTCGATACAATTAACGGAACGTGGCCGCGTTCACTATTCTTACGAACCATTGTTCGGTAACCCCCGGACTATAGGGCGATGGATAGGATGGGAATCCGCGAATTTGAGACGTAAGGGAGGTTCGATGTACTGGAAGGAATCACGTCGGAGTCACCACTTTTGGCGATAGCAAGGATAAAAGTGCGTGCCTTGACCGGGAATTGAACCCGGGTCTCCCGATTGCCGGTTGGTTGCTCTGACCACTGAGCTATCAAGAGACACTCATTATCTTTGTTGCCAGTTTTAACGCGTCGCTACACATTAATAGGTAGTTCCAAATAGTCGTAATACTCATTTTACATAGTACTGTTTTTCACAATAGTACTATTACACAATAAAATTATACAATTACCAAAAATTTCACAATAGGTTTCTGTCGTCTCGCGTTTGATATTTTTGGTGTTGTATCAATATAAAAAATTGCTAAAAAATATTAAAACGACAAATGATTAACTCATTAGAATTATTATTAAAGTAGTTACGTCATTAATTAATAGGAAGAATTGACAAGTTGGAAGAAAGGGATCAAGTTGGAAGAAAAGGAGAAGGGCAGAATCAACTTATTAATTTATTAATTTCTTGCAGTGACTAATTTTTATCACATTTAAATTCGACATTCTATATTTTGACGTAAATATTAAATAATGTTTTGTGCAAATTTAGTATTTACCAAATTAATTAATGCCTACTTGTGTATGTCTGAGGTTTGATTCACAGGTTAAGATTAGTTATGTTCAACTTCTAAGTCTCCTCAAATGCTGGTAAACCTTAGTTAAAAATAACTCAATTAATATTAATTACATAATAACTGATAATGTGGTACGTTTTTTAATTATCCTTGAAGTTTTTTCGATAAAAACTTTTCTAGATTGTTGTCAATTACTGATACTTTTTATAGCTGTAGTTGCTTTTTACTATTTGAATCAACAAAGTTCTACCGGATAATTTCAAAAGAGACTCGAATAAAGAGTACCTATATAATTTGTTCCGTACATTTTAAGGTACCTGATTTTAAGGACCTATTTTAAGGACCTATTTTAAGCTTAACAGTAGTTGAATCAGGGATTATTAACTTATAGTTCACTTCTATCATTATTACTTTTCCGCACTCCACTATACGCGGAAAAGTGTAATCGTGTACAATTTTTTTTTGTATAGGGTTTATTTTTCGTTTTCCGGCCTAAAAACCAAACAAATAAACAGTTTTAAAACATTAAAACGAACTTTTTCACACGCAGAACATCTCTATCTCGAAATTGAGTGGCCGAGAAAAAATAAACCAACACATAAATGCAGAATATGTGTTTTATGCGACAGTTTTACTTTTTTCAAATAGTTCACCCTCGTGCTTTCTCATGACCCATGAGCAGGGTGGGGTGTGTCCTATCCACCTCAAAATCAATAGGTGTCATCTGGATGACGTCTCCGATCAGAATCATTTGAAACCCGATCGATCCGACACGATTTAATTGAGTGATCGTGCTAACAAAAAAATTCTCTAACAAGAATAAATGCCGACGACAACGACACACACACAGACAAAATTTTTTAAAAACCACTTTTTTTTGGTTTTTAGGCCGAAAAGCGAAAAATAAACGAAAAAATTATTTTTTCCATTTTTCCTTATATGATTACATTACTTTTCCATTAGTATAGTGGAGTGCGGAAAAGTAAAATGGATTTTAAACCATATTTTGTGTTAAAACTGTAAATTTGTTTTTGTGACTGTATAGCTATAAAGCACAAATATAAAATATTACTGACCAATTAAAAATACTTTTAGGGGTAAAATTCAGTACATAGGTCATTTTAGTAGGTATACAAAAATATAATGACAAAAAAGTAGGTAACAATTTTTAATAACAAATTTCCCTTTTATACAATTATTTAGTCTGTTTGTGCTATTTACAAGAATCTTCATGTCTGTCATATATTATTGTTATACCTCTACATACATATATTGCTATAAAAAGTACCCTTCAAACTTTTTAAGCTTATCTTACCTCTGATCTCATTGCCTTTTAAACAGAATGAGAAAATCTACTATAACTTTTGTAATTATTATACGTTTATACCTACAATCAAAGGCATAAGCTATAAAATAACATACATACAGGTATATATTTTTTATATATATTTCGTTATATTATTTCGTTATCTTTTTTAATTTATTTTGAGGTTACATATAACATAATCTTATATAGCAATAATAAATCATAAGGAATATTATAATTGTTTTAGATTGTACCTATATACGTTATATTAACTGGTTAAATAAAAAATGGATAATCTTTTTATTTATTAATATGCTTTAAGAGGAATCAATAAAATTAAGTTGCAGATTAACAATCAATTTTAAAATTTATGTTTTATCATGAAAAAAGTAATCTGTTTTTTTTTATTATCATGTTAAAAACGTTTTAAATATCCTATAAATGGAAATGTTTGTGTAATTCCAAAACAAATATAACATCGAATGAAATTTATTAACTTTTATCTAACGAAAATCATCATGTCAAGGTGACTTATTTCAGTATAACATTCTCTTAAAAAGCATCATATAAGGTTCTTATGACTTTAATAAACATCAAATACTCACTAGGTACAACGATCAATGTTTTTATACAAAGAGACTTCGAAAATAATGTTGTTATCGTCAGTAGAAGTTGCACTTAAACTACGATAATTATTGACAACAATAGTACTGTTATTGAACTATGTCCGTCTTTGTGACAAAGAAAATATGATTATGATTAATTAGTTGATATAAAATTAATTTGATTATTGCTCTATAATTGATAAGGTATTCTTAAATGGTTGACAGAGCTGGGTCTCGTTTATGGATTTATTTTATAACTTTTTTTAAGTCGTAAGTTTAAATGGATATCCTGTGTAGTAACCTTTTCTATGTAATCTTCTCTCCAGTAACAATCTTCTTTCCTATAGCAATCTTCTCTCTCATAGCAATCTTCACCCACATAGCGATATTCTCTCGCATAGCAATTTTATCTTTATATGATAACACTATTGAAGGTGATTTAGTAATTAATAGTAAATAGTAATTCTGATGAGAGAATTTTTCAATATTGTTAAAGCCAAAGAATATTAAGAAAAATAATTTGGAACCAAATTAGATGAAAGAATTTTACCCCTAATCTAGTAGGTACTATTCATTTCATCGCTATTTGCCAAATAAAAAACTCTCTTATCTTGCCGATAAACGGAACAGCCTACCTGAGCCTAGCCATAGAAACAAGCCACGGCATAAGATAAGAGCCGTTTGGGATTTTTTTATTTGGCAAATAGAGATTAACTATACAAGTATTGTGAGCTACTGGAAGTTAGTCAGTTGTGTATTGTTCCTTTATTCAATAAAATCCCATGACTATTAGAATGTAGTTTAATTTTTCTAACAGATCCAAGTTGTATTCTTTTTTGTAGTAAGTTGTTTTTTGTTGCTTAATCATTGGCGTTTTTTGAAGGTGCCATAGCTCCGAGGAGAATTGACAAAAATAAAATCTGTAAAAAGCGTTCTATATAACATCGTTAAAATATTTTGACGTATCTCCGCGAATTTCCTTAGACTCTTTATCACTGAGAAAATTAATCCCAAGTCAGTAGATTTCAACCATAAAAATTTCATTTTACTCAGTGTAGATTTTTCTATTTCTCAGATATTCATTCACTGTCCGATCAAAAATTTGCCTTATGGATTTTGTAGTTGCTAGTCTGTAGAATGTATGTATCTAAATAGTTTTTTAAATTGACTTCGTCATATTAAATGTTAAAGTAATCTTTGCGATTCGATATAAAAAAAGGATGGAAATGGCTGTTAAGGGATTCATGGCAATATTATGTATTAAGACTTATAGCAAATGTTCGGGGTTCCATAACTTTCACTTTACTGGGATAAGTTATCTTGAACTGTATTACTACTTACAATTTGTATTTTTAATAACCTGCTCCAACAGATCCAGTGGTCATGAAATTTATAGAGAAAGGGTCGTCCCGACATTAACAGAGGCAAAAGAGAGGATATAAAAGAGACAGACTAGTAGCCAATCATTCATTGTTTCTTTATTGTTCATTGTTATGCTAATTTACCTTGAGATTACTCAGAGATAGAGTCAAATCAAAATTCGCCGAAACATGTCAAAAGGTTTACATGATGCTCTATACATTTTTTTCTATCAATTCCTCTCAAGAGTTATAGCATTTTTGGAAAAAAATGCAATACTCCAATAGTAATAATATATTTCTATAATTATGTTCAAAATTACTTCAGGAAGAATTTTTTTAAATGGGTTATATACCTAGAATGGTGTATTAGGTAGGGCATTGGATTTACTTCTTCGAGGAATTGCTTAATAATAAATGATGTTACAACAAGGGTGCAAGATTTGAATAGTGCGCTATTTTGGTTGTTATGATTCGATGGGTCAATAATTGTGACAGGTCGATAGGAGATAGATGGGAGTTAGTAACCATGGAGCTGAATATGACACAACAATAATGTTCCAAACCATCTGTGTAAAGAATAATCGAAAATTCTAAAGTACTGGTTCAGTTATTGATGTGAAACATACGACACGAATTCGTAGTGGTCGTGCAAAACAAAACATCACGGTAGTTCCTAAGAGTGTGGCGGAGAGTCCAGGGACCTCGATTCGTTATCGTGCACAAGAATTGAACATTTCAACAGCCACTCTTCACTGCAATCTCAATGAAGATTTGTATCTCCATGCTTATAAAGTCCAATTGACTCAACGGCTTCTGCCAACATACCATGAATAGCGAAGAGAGGCTTACCAATTAGTGAAGTAGTTTATCAACTATTGAACAACAAGAAGTGAATGCCGATTTTGTGGACAAAACTCTCTTCAGTCATGAGATCAATTCAGCCAATTTTCACGTTGATGGCTTCATTAATAGGAAAAATTGCCGCATTTGGGGCTCAGAAAATCCACTAATTA
Organism: Rosalia funebris; assembly: GCA_037954035.1. NCBI lineage: Eukaryota > Metazoa > Arthropoda > Insecta > Coleoptera > Cerambycidae > Rosalia > Rosalia funebris. The sequence goes on from JAZFAV010000011.1 coordinate 26,942,654, forward strand.
TTCATGAGAAACAAATACATCCACAATGTGTCATTGTTTGGTGTGCACTGGAATCATTGGACATTTTTCTTTGAAGACTGTGCAGTTAATGTATTAACGGTAAATCGGGAATTTATCATGATATGATAATCTAGTTCTTTGTACCTCAGTTGAAAGATATTACTCTTCAAGATATCTGGTTTCAGCAGGATGGTGCCACTTGCCATACCACCCCTGAAACATTTACAGTCTTTTTCTGGTCGTGTCATCTCCCGTTTTGGCAACTAGAATTGCCCGCCATGATCTTGCGATTTAACACCTATGAACTTTTTGCTGTTGGGTTTTCTGAAATCTCAGGTTTACGCCAATAAGCCTTCGACCATCCAAGCATTGAAAGCCGAAATTGAACGCTGTAACAACGGAATATCGTTACATTTATGCAAAACCGTCATTGAAAATTTCACTCCATACATAATTCCTAAATGTTTACATTACAAATCAATAAGTAAATATTTCAATACTTTGCCACAGAAAACCATGTTTTATTTTAAATATACATTTTACACTCTTGTTGTAACACCATTTATAATAATAAAATATTAAATATATTTTATTGTTGTAAATGGTACCGGGTTAGTCACCTAAAATTGACCCCCCCTTTATTTCTCTTCATTTCAATCGAATCGAAAAATTCAAAAAAGGATTTTACATGATTTTTTATAAATTTTTTGAATATTTAAACAAATTTTCAAAAACTGTAAATTGAAAGGGGGTGAACATTCTTTTATTTTTCTTAAATAGAATACCCTATATTTTTTACTAAAAAAAATTACCCACAGTTTTCTGATCACAAAAATATATAATTGTTGTATCTTGGTAAGTATAGTTCTTGAGATATTCATACAAATATATAGTCACATCACAGGAATAAGTTTGGCATAAGACCATAACTCAGGAGAGCTATGAACGGAAATGATTTAAAGAAACAATAATGCTTCGTTTGCCAGTTATGTTATGTTTGACTTATGTTTGATTGTTATATTATTAATACGCTTTAAGTTAAGTCTTAATACACTTGTTAATATATCTAATATATTGATATGGGATATTCATTAGTCGAAAGGAAAGAAATATTAGAAATTTACTTAATCAGCAATAAAGAAAAAGCTAAAAGAGAATATGCAAGAAAATATCCTGAAAGACGCGAGTAGTAAGGCTATGTCACTCCTGGACCACCCTCGGATTTGTCCGCGGACATATGATGCGGATGGCATGTGGTCATTGTTGATCTGAAGAACTCTTGGCGCAGGTATAAAACAGGTCTGTACAGGTATAAAACAGATGTGTACCGGTTTAAAACAGGTATGGTAACCTGTTTAATGACGTCATGTTTTTTCCTAATACCACCATATCTGTTTTAAACCGGTACACACCTGTTTTATACCTGTACAGACCTGTTTTATACCTGTACCAAGAATTCTTCAGATCAACAATGACCACATGCCATCCGCATCAAATGTCCGCGAACAAATCCGAGGGTTGTCCAGGAGTGACAGCTATACTACTGACGCGTTCCCTCCAAGAACACTTTCTCTAATATTTATCTCAAGCTTGGGGACAGCGAATTCTTAAAAGATAAGAAACGAGAAAGAAAGAAGCCTAAAACAGGAGAAGATATGGAAATGGACGTTTTACTTTTTTTTTACCAAACACCCCAATAAATCTACTAACGCTGCTGCAGAAGAATTTAATACTTCTCAAGCAAGTATAAGACGTATATTAAAACGTCACAAATATAAGCCTTATAGTATTTTGCCAGTTCAGCTTTTAACTGAAAATAACTTTGCCGACAGAAGAGCTTTTTGTAGAGAGATGATTGAGAGAGCAGAAAACGACAATAACTTTTTAAAAAACTTATTTTGGACCGATGAAAGTAGCTTTTCAACGACTGGACTTTTTAATAGGAAAAATGCACATTATTGGGCGCCCGCAAATCCACATATTATAAAAAAGATAAAAACCCAAGGATATAATACAGTAAATGTGTGGTGCGGTATTAATCAAAATACAATTGTGGGTCCCGTATTCATTAATGGGTCCTTGAATGCAGTTCAGTATTTGAATATTCTTCGGGGGGTGAAGTAGAGAACTATTTAGATAATATTCCCCTTGCAACCAGGAATTCTGTTATTTGGCAACAGGATGGTGCTTCTCCACACTCTGTACGGAACGTAACGGAATATTTAAATGACAAATATCTATTTTGGATAAGAAGATACGGTCCTATACATTGGCCTGCTAATAGCCCAGACTTGAGTCCTTTGGACTTCTTTTTGTGGGGAACACTAAAACAAAACATATACGAAAATTCGGTATATAATAACTCGGATCAGTTGGAGGACTGTATCAGTCAAGAAATAGAAAATTTGCGGCAAAATGTTCATTTATTTGAAAACGTTAGAAATGAATTTATTAAAAGATGCCAACTGTGCCTTGATAGAAACGGAGGATATGTGGAGAACATATAGATATGTTTAATTTTAATAAAGTTAATTGGTTTTATGTTATTTATTGTTGCGCATTGTTTTTTTATCATTATTTCGTTATTTATGTTTTGTGTTCATTAAACTTTGTTGTTGCCATTTTAATAAAGGTTTATTTGTTTATTATAATTATTATGTGTTGCCGCGTCATAGAATTTTCATACTTTTTTTCTTAAAAAACAAGATGTGTCGTTATATCTCAAAAACATAGCTCTCCTGATGTATGGTCTATGCCAAACTTATTCCTGTGATGTGACTATATATTTGTATGAATATCTCAAGAACTATACTTACCAATATACAACAATTATATATCTTTGTGATCAGAAAACTGTGGGTAACTTTCTTAAGTAAAAAAATATAGAGTGTTCCATTTAAAAAAAATTAAAAATTGTTCGCCCCCTTTCAATTTGCAGAATTTTTGAAAATTTGTTTAAATAAATATTCAAAAAATTTATAAAAAATAATATAAAATCCTTGTTTGAATTTTTCGATTCGATTGAAATTAAAAGAAATAAAGGGGGGGTCAATTTTAGGTGACTAACCCAATACATGCATTGCACAAACTTAAAATAATAATACATTTGAAAACAAAATTCATTTGAACTACTTAAAAATATAATGCTTACATATATAAGTACAAGAATATTTTACGAAAATGTGTCAGACTCTAGAAGTAAGCAAATATAAACAGTATAAAGAACGAATCATCATTCAAACATCAAAACATTATGCAATATTTCAATAATCAGTTTAGAATAAAAACAATTTTTTATGCCTTTTTTATACTACCAATCAAAATTGTCATAAAAGTGCAAGCTTGTAATCTAGTACGATAAAAAAGGTTATAAAGATTTAAAATTATGATTGTTGGAAAATAATGCGATATTAACGCAGTCGGTCATAGATTTTAGACAATAATTAATCAAAAAAAAAAAAAAAAACAACAGAATAAAACGTTAAAAACAAATAGCACCTCTATCTAATTTAGAAATTAATTAATCAAAAAAAAAAAACAACAGAATAAAACGTTAAAAACAAATAGCTATTACATGAAAAAAATTATTTCCTGATATTTTGAAATATGACGAATATGAATATTTCAATAAATTGTAAAATCGAAAAAAAATCTCAATGAGGAAATATAACATGTTGATAAGGATTTTTAATAATGTAATATAGCATACGATTATTATATTATTACTATTATTATTATACGATTATCTTATTATTTAACAGAATCCTTACGAAGACACGAGAATTACAAAACAATTTATAAAAATTTTCATTGAAAATTTGGATCTATAAGTACAATAAGCTATAAGGTATCTCTTTTTAAACTTTTTCTATTACGTATGACTAATTCATGCAAAAAAAACATTACTATGAATTTTACCGATTATAACAGTATTTTAATTAGGTAGCGTCCATATCTAATGATATTATTTTTTTTTACAGTTATAGAGGCAAGGAACGCCGCAAATTTGGAGTCAGGAGCAACGGAGTCTGAACTGCCTAGCTACACCATAGCTTCCGGTCTACCGACGTACGAGGAAGCCTTAGAACAATTGAAACAGGTCAAAGAACTTAGCGGTTACAGCGCAAAAAGCTTAGAAACAACAGAGAATTGGACGCCCCATACGCCGCCGACTCCTGCGGTGAATAACACGCTGTCAGTTATAGATTTATTCCAGCTTTATAAAAATAATGATAATGCCCCGTCGATGAAAACAACTTGAAGTGTCATATCTGTGCCGTTGATCACGTAGGCATTGGACGGTGATCCACATTTTGCGCCTTTATGGAGTGTACGTGTGAAGTACACGATATTACGGAATGCGATTTTCTTACGAAATGACCAACACGAAGAATCCGTGCTTGGAGAAGCAACGAATCATTTCTGTTTATTGGATACCGTGCAGCTAAAGTGTAGTGTTGTAGATAATCTACATAATATTTATATTAAACCACTTTTATACATTTTGTAACTAATTTTTTTTTACAAATTGTGCATTGACTTATTCAAAATGTACGATAGGTTGATACGCATATAGCTAATGAGAATTGCATTGGAATAACAGATTAAGTGTTTCTTGACATTGAAAAATTAGAGCAATTGAAAGGATACTAATTGGCATGTACAAGGTGGACGGAAAAATAAGTTATGAGAAGCTATAATTATATCAAGTAATTTGTAAACACAAGCTCTTCCACATCTGTTATCTTACTTGGACAATTTCAATACCTTAAAATGCTGGACACATTTTCTTGAAGTAAGAATAATGAACCTGGCAATTTTGTCGACTGTATGTCATAAAAATTTGTAGAAATAAATAAAACACTGCAGTTCTGTTGATAGATAAACATATCTACTTGATTATTTTTTCAACTAAAGCTATATTTATTTCTGTGTGCGTTAAAAGTAGTTAATAAATCGATAAACTGGATATAGTGGTTTTGCTGTATCAAAATTTAGTTTGAGAATAAATTTTTCCGCGGCTTTGGGATATTTGTAATAATTAGGAAGCACTAAGAAGTAATTGCCACAAAAACACTTTTATAAATACAACACCACATAATATTTTTCCCTTAATCGCAAATAATGTTTTTTATAATATATTTTATATTTATATAGTTCGATAGTAATACTATCATCCTCAGCAAGAAATGTTGTTTTTTATTCTAATGTGAACTGGATAATTTCGAAAGTTACCGTAATATAATAAATAATGCGTCAATATAAAAATAAAGTCTGAAGTTTGCATTTCAGTGATAAACAATATCTTCTGCCTATCCGTATTTCATGACTATCAAAATATACATATACAGATGCATTAAATTATGCTTTGTGGGTAAGGGGAATATAGTAAATGTTATATTTGTTATGGCACTGAACTAAATAGGGCAAGAATTATATCCGTTAATTCATCCATTTTTAGTTTTTCAATCATAAACAACTATTATTATAATTTTCCTTCTACAGACGAATAAACTATATTTCATTATTACGTAAATCATTACATTTGTGGCTATACCGTTTTTAAGTTGAAATATTCTTCTATGATGGTGTTAGAACAGTAACATTCTCACATCAATTGCACTCATACATTTTTACGGTTTTACAAGTTGGATATTTAAAATATTATCCATCTATGTATGTAAGTTAGTTAAAAAAATAATTTAATGCTCTTTATGTGTATTTGTCATATAAATCTCTAATTACAACATATGTCTTCAATAAACTTACAAAAATATAAATATAATTTTTTTTTAAATTTGCTCGAGGATCATGATGACATGTTGCCTCTTATGTTCAGATTAAGGTCAGATAATAATAAATCAATCATCAACTAACTATTTTATGTACGTTCGATTATCTTTGAACATTACAAAATATTTGCGTAACGTAAATTTATTCTCATTATCGCATAGTTACATTCCACGGTTTGAGGTACATATTTCACATAAATTGAAAATATCATTGCTTATTTTAATTGTGCGATTCGATACTTTGGTCTGAATAATTTTGTTTAGCATATACCGGTAAGATCAGTTGACATTTTATCAATATAAAGAAGTTAAAATCGTTCGAACCTGTATAGACGACGAAATACTTGATGACATTTTATTTGTTATTTATAATTTATAACTATCTGTGTATTGCATATTCTTCGTATTCTTGTTCATTAAGGATTTGTTTAAAAAGATTATTGACTGACCTAATTGACCTATATCTTTCCAGCATCTAATTATATGAACCAAACATTTATGTATGTACAACATAATAAAGTGAGTATCTAGAATGGGACAATATAGAGACGAAAATAAATTTCTTAGAACGCTGTACGTGATATTTCATCAAAAAATAGAGTAGGGCATTAACATATTTTATAAGGCAATATAATTTATAACTACTTTTATGACGACAGTTTTTTTATCACGTATGCAGCATTGCAAATTACCTTATTTTTTAACACGTTAAAGGTGCTCCTGTTATTGCTTAAATGAGGAACGGAAAACTGTTCACCATGTACAGAAGTATTACTCTCTCATTGTCGAAGCGAGTGATACTTTAATAAGATATTTCTTTTTAACTGTTATTCGTTTAATAATGGACAGTATATTTCCAGTACAATCATTCCTTTGATAAACCAATTATGTAATAATAATATGTAATATTAGACCATCCTACACGTCATATGGAATAAATTATATAAGTATTATATTTAACGTGTAGGTATTAAAGGCTGTGTTATTATATTAGCGTTTTTTTAGTTTAATTGTATTCTAGCATAATGTTGTTTGTTATTTATATGAAACGTGATAATTTAATTTAAGTCTGATGACGCTGGACGTCCGTTTTTATTGTAGATACCTACATAAATTGTAAATATTTGTTTTAGAATAAGTACCATAATCGTTATAAGTACATGTCCTTTTTTATTTTATTAATAGCGTTAATAAAAATTTATGTCACAGAAAATGTTGCATTTTTATTTTAATAACGGCATGTAATAAGTGTACCTATGTAATTAAAACTACCACTAAACGTGTTTATCAGAAGTATTTATAGAACTATACTTTTATGTATGTAGTTATATACAGTGCCTTCGTAAAGTAACGAATAAATTCGTTAAGTATTCAATGAAAAACTTTTGAGAAAAACTCTGGGACCGTTAAATTTTATTCTTAGGAGGTATGGTGTCATCGATATTTTTTTAATGGCAGTTCACTTTTACTTTTCCACACTCCACTATACGCAGAAAAGTAATGTAATCGTGTAGAGAAAAAGTGAAAAAAATTTTTTTTGTTTATTTTTCGTTCTTCGGCCTGAAAACAAAAAAAAAACGATTTATGATTGCTGTGTGTGTGTCGTTGTCGTTGGCATTTATTCTTATTAGCACGATAACTCAAATAAATCGATCGGGTTTTGACTGATTCTGATTGGGGACGTCTCCTAGACGACACCTATTGATTTTGAGGTGGATAGAACACATTCTACCATGTACACGGGTCATGAGAAAGTACAATGGTGGACTATTTGAGAAATTTTTTTTAGCACGATCACTCAATTAAATCGCGTCGGATCGATCGGATTTCGACTGATTCTGATTAAGGACGTCTACCAGACGAAATTTATTGATTTTGAGGTGGATAGGACACACCCCACCTTGTTCATGGTTCATAAGAAAGCACGATGGTGGACTATTTGAAAAAAGTAAAACTGTCCCATAAAACACATATTTTGCATTTATGTGTTGGTCTATTTTTTCTCGGCCACTCAATGTCGAGATAGAGATGTACTACGTACAGAAAAGTCCGTTTTAAGGTTTTAAAACTGTTTATTTTATTACGGAATGTGGAGTAAATTTTTTTGCATACGTTACTGTAATAATTAGCATGATATACGTTAGATAACATTAACATTCGCATGAATATAGGTTCAGTGGCGACGCCAGGGGTGGGCACGGGTGGGCGAGTGCCCAGGCAATATCCTTTTCGCTCAACCACTCGCCCAACCTCTTATAATACCACTACATCACATTCGCACATAAAATAATATATTTAACGCCCTCGCTCACCCTAGATATTTCCTGCCTATTTTCGCCCAACCGCAAAATAATGCTAGCGCCGCCACTGTATAGGTTAGATAAAAAAATGAAGAAAAACGATTTTGCACTTTTAAGATATCAAATTTAGAGGTTACTATTAGAGATGTTTCAAAATCTTATGAGCTTTGACCTCCATATGCGCAGAAACATAATTACGGCCGGTGCCTATTTTAACGATAGACTTACATAGTAGAATAATGGGGATAGCCCCGCCTTTCGCGCATTTCGCGGCTCATAGGGTTTTGAGACATCTCTATCTAAAAAATCAATTAAAAGAAATGTTCAAATTGTGCACCGTTGGCTGCTTGACAATGGTCAAGACGATTAATAAACTTTTTTTGAACATTGTCAATAATTTCAAGAGGTATGTGTTGTATTTAGTGACAAATTCTTGAAAAATTTAAAATAAAATTTAAAATTTTATAAACTCTTCGATTTAATAGTTCTAGTAGTATTCTTTGCTTTCTAAGTATTCTTACAAACAGTAACCTAGTGGTTTCAAATCTGGCGATTTGGCTGGCCACTAATTTGGCCCCCTCCTCTCTATTCAACGATTCGAGGACACTCACCTAAAAAGGCGCGGACAGGTGCTGTATAATTAGTATAATGCTGTATAATAATATAATGTTGAAAGAAAAAGTAACTTCTCGGAAGATCAGGTTTCTTTACATTTGGAGATAAAGTTATTAGTGCAGTAATAAGGTCGCCTTGAAGAAAATTCAAATATCTTCTAAAATTTTCGAAAACATCGCACAAAAGTAGAACATCCGATTTTAAATACAAATCTGAATATTCTCCTAAATTTTTACAACTCAACGAGTTCCAAACGTCCCTTGCCCTGTCGTAGTCATTATCTGTAATATGTTCATCATTTTAAAGAAATAGGGACCCAAAATTTTCCGTCGACTATGCCACACTACACATTTGCTTTCTGGGAATTTTGAGCGTTATACATCATTAATGGTACCGATGATATTCATCGCAGAGGAACAGGTCATAGACCTACTTTAGAAAAAGGAAGAAGAAGAAGAAATCATTAATGGGGGTTTTAGGTACGAATTCAGGTTTTTATCTGACAACAATACAAACATTATTGGTCACTAAGGCTACTATCGGGAAGCCAACTATGCACAATAAAATTTGAATACTTATTTAATTTAGTTGATTCTTTAAATAATCATTGTGATTAAATTTAGTATTTTGAAATTGCAAAATCGGTTTTCTTATTTTTTTATCTAACTTATACTCACGCTAACGTAATCATTATCACAGCGTATGCCAAAAGATGTGCTCTATCATCACAAATCACCTTGTATGTATTAATCATATTTAAAAAATGCACAACTAAAAATAAAATTTGACAGGCCCGAGAGTTCTTCCCAAAAGTCCTTGATTTTTTAACAAATTTATTACTTACAAAAGCACTGTATAACAAACAGTACAGTAAAAATTTATTATAAAACGAAAATGATTATAAATATTTTTAACTAATAATGTAAAGAAAATTATCCAATCTTCTTGTATCTTTAACATATCAGCTTGAATGAATTCGAACTGAACATAATATGCAAATACAAATTTTCGCCATTCCACGTTTAAATCAAATTAGTGTCGGTTTATTCCATACATACATATATAAGTAGGTAAATATGTAATATCTTTTGTATTCGTCGCATCCGTTTAATACAGTATTCGATGTTATTTTTGTTAGTTCTTTATATGAGACAGATTAACATTCGTCTTAAATATTTTATTTACTCATTTATTTTGCGCATTTGGTATATCGTACACGGCACATATTTATCATTATGTACCTACAATGAGCTATAGAAACTCAGGTGCAAATTGAGATCTAATATCACTGATGACTGGGGTAGCTTTATTATTTTTGTATGCATTGTTGATATTTTTTAGGATAGACTTTGTAGTTTTATTGTTATGAAATACTAGAAATATTTTATTTTTATTTTTATATTGGCAGATACGATACAATATTAATATGCAATAGGTTTTTAAATTTAGTTTCCAAAATTACAAATTAAATGCCTCAAAATAAAATGATAATGTTAGATACAGTAAATCACTTTAATGTTGATGGTAGTGTTAATATCAGTGTATGTACATCAAATATCAATTAAATAATAGGATGTGAAACATACAGAGTGTCCCATTTAAAAGGAATCAGTCGCAATAAATGAATATGGAACATGTTTTTATAGAAATACGCCAATTTCTGTTTTCAAGAGGATATCTCCTGATTGATTTACGTTTGTTACTCCGTAATCAGCATATTTGATAAAATCTATTAGATAAACATCTATTCCATATGGGCCTAAAGGGAATAAATGGTGACTAGATTCTCAGTTTTGTAATTTTAAAAACATAACAAACACAGAAGCGTAGGGAGTAAACAAACAATGCAACGAAAGTTTTATTACAAAAATTGTTACTTAACAAAATAAGTAATTTAAATTACTTTTTTCAAGCTCTTGTTTTTACGGGGGCGAAGTAGCTTAGTACTATTCCTACATCTAACTCCAAGACATTCATATGGACATTCACACGGATACATACACATACACTCAGCCGATTTGTGCTGGAATCAACACGTTTGATTTACACCAAGTGGGCAATCTAGATCAGCTCCAAGTGACTGGCATCGTTATTCCGGATCAACCCAGAGCACTTAGAGACCTTCTGCAAGGTAGTTCTGGGATAATTTATCCTCAGAAGATCTGGCCATAGCTATAAACATCTATGTCAAATCGGATTCGAACCGAAAATCAAGTAGACACGTGGGATAAAAAAACAACCAATCGGAGTCCTGTCCATCATTCTACATCACTGATCAATTTATATATATATATATATATATATATATATATATATATATATATATATAATATATATATATATATATATATATATATATATATATATATATATATATATATATATATATATATATATATATATATATATAGGGGCATATTTATGGTCAAACACAACAAATAAAATCTGGACATCAGTCCAAGTCTCTTTTAAAAAATAATGTTTATGTGTTTCAGAGGGTCAGTTATGGTCATTGTGCGAAACTGCATTAACCTCATCACTAGACTGTATTTTTGTCACAAATAACGTTCTAGACTCTTTTGTTTTTTTGGTTTAGATGCTTCTGCGTTATTGGTAAATAGTTAAAAGACTGCGTCAATTGCATTAGTATTTTATTTAAAACAAAATTAGGTCGATTTCTAGCAGATTTGTAAAAAAAATTTTCAAAATGTAAAAAAAAATATTAAGTTTGCCTAGATATCTACCTCGACAGTTTAGTCAAAATACTTCTTATTGGAATACTCAAACTCAGTTTTTTGAATAAGATTATGAAATTTCCTGAGTAATCGAATAAGTTTAAAATATCCAGGTTTAAATACTCTCAATTGTCTATTTTGATGAATACAATAGACAAACGCAACATAAATATTAGTAGTAGTGGTATTAGATATTAGTTGCGTCATGTCCACTGGTTGATGCGAAAATGTTAAATTTTATTAACAGCTTTAAATAATTCGAGCTTGAAACTTATTCCAGGAATAGGCGGATATTAGGAACAGGCAAACAGTTTCTTAATATGCGAAAAAATAAGGAATTTATTTGAAAAATAGAATTTCAGGGGCATATAGTTTAATAAAAAACTAAGGCCACATTATAAATAATCTTGTAAACTTAGATACTGTAGTGTCAAGTGTTCATAATCATAGTGTGGGCGCGTTGTTTTAAAAATGGCGGTGGTTTATTTATATTTGTAAAAATAAAATATAAAAGTCTTGCATTTAGATATAGAGAATAGCAATACTATATAACAGTGTTTCTTTAGTTCGTTAACCCTCCGTCGGACGCAACCGATCTGTGAGATCCAGCAGTCACTTTTTTCTTTGCCTTTTCGTGTGTATTACGAATGTTAACATGAACTCTCTCATAGCTTCCTAGCTCCAAACTACTCTTCTCAATATGGGGGTCTCGATTCTTTTTAGTGCATTCCCTGGCCTTGTATAGGAGCGGGTAAACATACAACACGGCTCCCTCAGCTGCGCATGCTCATCCATTCCATGCAATGATAGTAACAAAAAAATACCTGCGGAAAATTTGATTATGCAGAAATGTGTAGAAATTTCTAGCCTAAATTTGGATTCATCTGATGCGAATACACTTTCACACTGTTTAAAACAACTAAATAATATCTACAACTTCCTAAAAATAAGTAATGTTGACAAGACGAATGGCTTCAAAAAAGGTTAAAAGTAATGAAATCAGTAAGGAACCTGCAAACAAAAAAATAAAAAAGCAGGTTCAATTTGTTTCAACAAAGAAGAAAAGAGTTCTCAATAAGGAGCAGTTTAAAAAACCTGGTGCTACTGAGATATCGGAAGTAAAAGCAATTCTGCAGTCTAGGGCAGTGCTTAATATTTCAAAAAATGCTATATTAGATCATAATTATTTATAATAACTATTAATGTTTAAATAATAAGAATACATAAACATGTGAATAAATACCTAAGTAAGTTTAACTCTTCATTTTTATTTATATAAAAAGGTTTAAAAGAGACGTCGTGATGTAAATTAGCATAAAAAAATATTTTTAACGTTTACCATTTTTAGAAAGTCAAAAATTTGACATTAATGACTATTTTATTATTCCAGTGGTGTTACTGCGCATTGGTTTTAAATTTGAATTTCCATTATTATTCCTATTACTCTGCTATTTTACAAATTTTTGTCATTTCAATACCAATTAAATTAAGTTTTATATTAACTTTAATTGGTTTTGAAATTACAAAAATATGCAAAATGGAACTTGATAATAATGGAACAATAGCCGGAAATTCAATTTTATCTCTAGTTATTTAGCATTTTTAGTTTTCTTTGCATTTATTAGTGTTATTTAACCCACTTGTAAAACATATAATTTAAATTTCCTACCGCAACAGACTACTTGCACATGCGCAGCCGAGTGAACCGTGTTGTATGTTTACCCGCTCCTCCTTGTATGGGCCGCCCGAATCTGTCAGGTGTCTTGCGCCTGATTACGTCATTATTTTCATTTTTATATTTTGTCAGATTTTTTGGATCTCTACACATACTTATTCTGGCTCTTTATGGTGTTATTATTAAAAATTAGCACATTTTGGCGTTAAGTTATCGGTTTGTACTAAATATCGTTACCAACAATGTGACTTTTATTTTTGTTTGGAATGTGCTAAAATGATGAAGAGGATTTATAATCCTTTACACTTAAAATAGACAGTTACTTATAACTTTTCTTTGCAAGCCACGTCCAGTATTCTTTATATGTATAACTTTTACATGAAAATATAGGTGGTTTGTTTTCTGTATTCAAAATATTGGTCAATACTAATTTATGTTTGTATTTTTTGTCCTTAAAACAGAAGAAAACTTGTCAATAGCTGGTTCTCCTATAAAAATCTTTCAAATTTATTGTTTTACAACATTAAATGGGTTCCTTTATGAAAATCCAACTATTGCGATTAAGAACTAGTGTGAAATATTTAATATTGTATTATATTAATCAAAATAAACGTTTAATTAAGTCTTCACTTCATTAAAATCTAAATTGTTCGAGATTTGATTATAGGTTCTCTCAGATTCATTGTACCTGAATGTGATTGGATTCATACTGCACCCGACGGAAGATTAAGCAGTAAAATGTAGAATATAGATTTTACTTTATATGTCTTAGATGTACAAAAAGGTGTAGCTCCTGATTTATTGTTTTATTAACGAGTCATTTGATACTTTTCACATACAGTAAATAACCAAATATACACAATTAACAGACTACGTATACACATCCTGCTAAATTACTCATTGTATTGACTTCAAAATACCTGAATCATTTCAAAATTACTAATTTTCGTGTTATTAGGAGCAATTCCCTGAGTTATAAATAATAGTGAGAGGTATTCTGAGGTGCGAATTGTAAGTTGAAATATTTTAAAATGTAATTAACAATAAGTGTTCAAAGTTCATTCATCTATTATAAACATCTAACGGAAATATTATGTGTATTTATAGGTGAATTGTTAGTGCTACCGTGCCATTTTTTTCCTATGAATTACAAGCGTATATGAAATAATATAATTACTAGAGCTGCCCATTTCATTGCCCCATCAGAGACGGCGCCGTATGTAAGCAACTACGTATAAGTTATAATATTTTATATAATACACCAAGATGACAAAAGTAAATAGACACGCTCAATTTTTTAAAAACGAATTATATTATAGCAATTAATCACAGTATTTCACAAGTTCAATTTCTGTACTTCACTGTTTTTTTGTCGCATTTTAACATTTCCTTAGAATAAAAATTTTAAACCATATTGCTAATCGTATCAATTAGAGCGTTAATTTGTTCCTGAGGTAAATTTTCTCACATTCAACACTAGCCTTTAACACTTTTTTATTCAGCTTGGTAGATAGCTTTCTTATTCTTATAATTTGAAGAATATGCCAGATATTTTGGACGGGATTTATGTTGAGATGGACCTGGCCACGGCAAAAGTGCTAGCTGTTTCATTTTTCTATTTTGTCGTTTTTGCATCTGCTTTGTCTTCAATAAAAACGTAACATTCTCGTCTCATATTCTTATAATCTTCTTCAAGTGGGAAAAGTCCATCATTTGATATCTCAATATATTTTTCTGTATTGATGCTTCCGTCACAAAATATGAGAGATGGGCGACCGCCATACCAAATCGCATGTAATATGTTAATATTAGCTCTAATTCATGTTCGTTCCCCCGGAAAGTAAAGGCAATTTGTAAAACCAGTATGGAATCCTGATTGCTGTGTATTTATAATTTCTTTAAATTTCAAGCAATCTATGTCCAAGTAGAATTGTCAAAACGTCATCTATCTGTTAAATGACAAAATGTCAACCTATGGTGCTATGCTGCTTCTCATCATTGATACAGATTTCCTCGCCTAACGCAGGATTTCATGTACACCATGTGAGGAGCTAACAACTTCAAATGAGTCTTTTCAACTGAGAATCGATTAGATAGCAATAATTCCCTTTCAAATTATTACCCCCTTACGTAGTGTATGTGAAAACCTGAGTTAGACGAAGAAAATCTCCATCAGAAATGAAGAGCGGCAAAGCTTTTCGTAGGTTAAGACTTTGTATACTTGCATTGATGATTCCTAATGAGAATAAGATCGCTATATACAGTTTCGGGACGGCCTGTAAATAGTGGAACGGCTTGGAAATAATTCGTTTCATCTACATTCAAGTCAAGCTACTATGGTTGATAATAATTATTGTTTAGTATAGTTTCAGAAATGCTTATGATATTGCAAGTAAATTTTAGCCAGCAGGTCACTAGAGGAATCATCTTAGGAAATGTTTTTCTAAGTTTAAGTTTTATATTATTGCAGTAATATGCCCTCCTTACTTAGCATCTACACACAGATAAATGATAAACTTATAAACTATTGAATCAGTAATTCTTCCGTCACTTATAATGCATTATCTATGCTATGCTATGAATTTGCTGAATGGCGTTCGTTATGTTGACTTTGAGGGCATTAACTGTTTGCGGCTTATTCGCATAGATCTGCGATTTAAGATTGACCCAAAGTATGAAGTCTAAAAGGCGTTATATCGCACGATCTCAGAGGCTATTTCTTGTCGCCGCTGCGTGAAATAACCATGCCTTCAAATCGCTCGTAAAAAACGTCCATCGTGGCACATAGCGCCGCCCTGTTGGAACAACATGTCATCGGTATCATCTGGTTTAGGCTACAAGAAGTTGCCACATCTATCTGTAGTGCTCGCCGTTGATGGTTATGGCAATTCCAGTTTCGTTTTGGAAGAAGTACGGACCGATGATTCCGCCAGACCAAAATTCGCACCAAACAGTGACTTTCTCGGGATGCATTTGGTGCAGGTGTATTTCGTGTGGATTGATATCGTCCCAAATCCTACGATTTTGCTTGTTCGCATATCCATTCATCCAAAACTGGACCTTGTAGCTAAAGACGATTTTTTTGGCGAAATTTGGGTTAACTTCCAACTGCTTCAGAGTCTAATCAGCGAACACATGGCGCGGCGTTGTCTATGGCCGTTTACTTTAAGTTCCTGGGTCAGTTGGATTTTATATGGATGCAGACCCAAGTCCCGACGCAAAATTCACCAAGTTGAAGTCGCATAAAGGCCAAGTTCTTATGAACGATGAGAAAATGACTACTTCGGATTTTCCTGTACACTCTCGCGCACAGCAGCGATGTTTTCAGCAGACCTTGCGTTTCTGTAACCTACAGGTGTTGGCTGATTAATTATTTATCAGACTGGTTAACTCGGATTTGTCCACCAAACTTCGAATAATTGACTCGGCGGGACGGTTGTAGTGAGGATAAGAATCACGTAAAGCGCCGAACGTTTCTTCAACGGAGCATTGATTTTGAAAATAAAATTTGATGATTTGCACACATTGTTAAACGCTATAACCCTCCACGATAGTTTGCTATATACTATGAAATAATTTACAATAAATTCAACAGATATTGTTTTAATAACATGGTCGCTATAGCCTAACAAATTTCAAGCGTCCCTATTGAAAAACCCTATAGTAGGTCTAAAAATAGCTCAGGTTGATAGTGATTTCAAGAAACGGTACGTTGTAAATATATTTTTCTATAAAAATCAAATACAGTTCTAAAACCTGCTCTATACTTATTTCGTTATGTTGATGCGGATGGATTGAAATTGGGTAAAAGCATAATTTCAATTTATTTTAGATATGAAAAACTAACCAGATATTCGAGTTATTATTTCGATAAGTGTTTGCTGAATAAAACAAATGGTTTTTAAAATCTACATTTTAATTCTCTATAGGAAGAAGTTAGTTTTAATATACATTTATGGTGCATTGTAGTTCCATTGCAGGGACGTATCTATCTAATAGTTTATATTTATAGAAGGTTCTAATGTTATTAAAACATATTTGCAAGAAAATGTGTTAAAATAAATTTTAAAATTGATATTCTTAGGTGTCACTTCATTTACAATTCGTATGTCTCTAACACTTTGATTTTAAATTGCAGAATTTAATTTTAACTTTGTGTACTATGCGTTTTACATAAAACATCAGTGTTAAATATATACAGTTTATTTAGAGTTAAGCTTTTACGTCTGCTACATTCTGTGTAAACAATTCGAATTATTATTAGCCTACATTATACATATACATACATATAAAAATAGTATTAATAATGTATATCGAGGAGTAGATATTTAGCTGACATCGATTTTCATAAAAAATATTTGATATTTTTTTACTGTACGCTGTGTTAAGTTACAACCCATTCAGTTCAGATTTTGAATGTAAACAGTGACAATACAAAAATAATATTAGCTTTAATAAAGTGCATAGACTTCGGAGAGGTACAGCTGAGAATAAATGATTCACGGCAAGTATTAAGGAAAAAGTTTTGGAATATTGTATAAAATTGACTCTGTTAAACAAATCATACACCGTGACAGAAAATGCCTTAGATTAAAAGTAATTGTAATAACTTTGTTTAAATTTTTGTTTATAGCTTATTAGAAACTGGTCAGTTTTTTCAAATTGTATTTTAAGGAACGAAAGTAAAGAACATGAACCGAAGCGGTCTGAATTGGCAAAATAAAAACCCGTCAGATGTATACTTGCAGGTTTTATAATGTGAATAATTTAATTAACTAATTAGAATATATTATAGATATTATCACGTGTGTGTAAGTCTATATAATTATATTTGCATACACCAATATATTAAATTAAATGTAAATTAAATTAAAGCTAATCGGTCAGTAAACTTAGTTAATAAAATTAAATTAACTTAGTTAAACGTTTGTGATGTACCATATGATGCACTGTAGAAAAATATTGAAGTAGGTTAAATTATGTATTAAAAAATATACTACATGCTTGACATATTTGATAAATTTATGACGTAATAATATGTGCCTATGTAATAATATTATTAATTATTTTTTGAACAGGAACATGAACAACCTCCTTTCAAATGTATTTTAATTATCTGTTCCTTATATGATTGAGAATGCGATGTTTATAAAATACAAATATGAAAAAATATAAAATATTATGAATAAACTTTAGTCGAATTGAATTGACGTGTATGTTAAGGGGTTAAAACATTTATTTAAATAGAGTATTAAAATTATCTGTAAAATTGCAAGTATTATGCACTATATTTGTATATATTTTTTATGGT
This sequence comes from Rosalia funebris, assembly GCA_037954035.1. Taxonomy (NCBI): domain Eukaryota; kingdom Metazoa; phylum Arthropoda; class Insecta; order Coleoptera; family Cerambycidae; genus Rosalia; species Rosalia funebris. The sequence goes on from JAZFAV010000011.1 coordinate 26,961,082, forward strand.
TTTAAAAATATTTATATAAAATAAAAAATAATATTTACAAAATGAAAAATGAAATACAGTGTAATATAACATTTATAAAAACACAACTCTTATGTATTAAGCTTTTTTTCATATATACTGTCTCTCTAGGGCAATATCCATTCTTTGACAAGTTGAATGTCTGCCTGTAGAGTGAATTTAACTTTTTTAAGTGGCATTTTAAAGCAATTTAAGAACATCCAAAAGAATGATGCTGAAATAAGAAATAAATTTGTTCAAACTTTATTAGGGATAGGAATGGGGGATCCTATGTTTGTTAAAATAATTGTGTTCAGATGAAGCTGAGTTTACTTAAATAGGATATAATAATATAAAATTAGCCTCAAAAATGTTGACCCTTTAAGAGCAATGTAATGGGTCCATAAAATATGTCAAGTATATCTCGTCTTGTACCAATTATGTGATATTCACATGATCATAGGATGGACTATTTACGCATTTTTCGATAGATGAAGAGGTTAATAGAATCATTCGAATGATTAACTAAGTATACAGGCTTGACTGCTAATATTCATTGTTTATTGGAAAATTTAAAGAACAGAATTTATGAGTACTAGAGAAATTAATCACAGTATTAGAGAAATTATTACAGTATTAGAGAAATTATTACAGTATTAGAGAAATTAATTTTGGGATTCAATATAACGTGTAAAACTGTAAATGTCATACATGGCGGGAAAAATACTAGAAATATGTATTCATATGTCTCATCGGATTTTGCCAAAGGTCCATTGTCTTTAACATTAATTATAATAAATACATGTATTTGTGAAACTAAATATTCGTTTCTTGCACGTTTGAATTAATCAAATGGTTAGGTACAAAACTAAAGGATAAATTACAATATACAGTAGATCTGCTATGAGTCCATTAAATTAATGTTGATGATATCACAAATTCGGTGGATGCATGAGAATACGCGAATTGAAAAAGCGACTTATTGCAACATGTATTTTCGCAAGCTTAGTTCTCTATATACGAAATTTCTCTATTTAGAATGTGATGCAAAAATGTGGAATCGTTTTATTCCATATTTTTGCATCACATTCTATATCTTTAATAATATAAATAATGTAACATGTCTAACAATAGTAACATGTGGTGTCCTAGAATTTATAGAGTTGAAATTAAGTAACTTTGCGCTAAATAGCTAAAAGCAAGTAAATGATTTTGATTAAGATAACAACAAATCAGAGTCTATTTGGTGCTATTTTGCATTGGCAAAACATGCTTTGTTTAAAGTTCTGTTGAATATTGGTCGTCAATTTATGTTATATGAACAAAAGTATTTGAATATACTGTATTTTAAAATATGTTCATTAGTGTTAAAAGTATCCTTTGAACACATTGAGGGTTCGCACGCATGGAAAAGTAGATTTAACTATTGCAACTGCGTTTGAGATAAAAAAAAACATATATATATATATATATATATATATATATATATATATATATATATATATATATATATATATATATATATATATATACATGGTGGAAAAAGAATATTTTATAAGATGGATGCGTTGCTATAATATAAAATTTCCTATTGAATTTTCTCCTCGTGGAGAGGAGATGTAGCTTTATCGGTACCACCTACGACGCTGTCATTATCGTTATCCACCGAACCGTCAGGCTTTTCTTCGTCTGAATCCTGTTCATTTTCATCCTCATTATGGTCAATCTCGCTACCTTCGACGTTGGCATCGCCGGTGGTTACAGAAGCTTCTATGTTAGCAGCTTGTGCGTGTTTCTTACCTCTTCTCCTTGATTTCTTCTTCACCGTGACTACCTCTACGTCAGGCACATTATAGCCAGGAGGAAAGAAGTACTTGCAGTCCTCCTCACCAACGATCGCATCGAAACTTACGTAGGACGGGTTTAGGTTGGAAAAAGCCAAGAAGCATTCCGGATTTTCCTTTATCAGCTGGATGACAATTTTCTCAGTACTGAAAAATTATAGTGATGCTAGTAAAGAAATATAAGGATGGTGTTAAATTGATTTAAATTATCACAGAATTATAATCTTGGTGAAATGTGGTCAAATTACAAATTTTATATCCAAAAATTATAATTCTCGTTACAGGAAATAGAACTTGAAAGTAAAAACTTGCAGTGGTGAAGCGTCCATTAAGGCTGTACAGCTACATAAATTGCACATCATTTTTCGTGTACTACCCTTTCCTCTCACTACACCGCGGATTTCAATCCATTAAAACGTCCAATAAGTCCATTAAAACCAAGGCGGTGGACAGTTAGCCCAGAGCGCATACGCATTTCCGGTTACCGACAAGTCGACGCGAAGAATGATATGCAATTTTGCTAGCTTACAGTCTTAATGGACGCTTCGCCACGGAATAGTTGTACAATAAAATGGAAATGGAAATTTATTAAGTTATCAATAGGAATATGCAACAGGAAATATTTAAACAAAATGGTAACATTTGTGAACTATATAATAGTATTCAGGAGTCATCGGTAAGTTACAAATTAACTTAATTAACCTAGTATCTATATGGTTTTAAAGTGTTATGTGAATGTCGTGGAATTGAACATACGTTGTGCTGTAAACAGAATTTGAATGATTTTGAATTTGAGTGAACACAATTTGATTGTCTTGAAAAGTTGTTTTAATAGTTATATATTATTTCCTTATAAAAATACGCAAGAAATAAAATGTTCTCTTCCTAAATAAGCTTAAATATTTCATAAGTTCCCTATTCCTAAATATGAGTTGAAAGAACACAGTATGTAAATAATGGTAATGTACGATGACTTAGTTTTGTTTGTTGTAGACAACAGGAATAAGTTTGATAAGAAAATTTATCAATTCAGTTTATTCAGTTTCTACTAAATATTGTTGAATTTGTGTTGTGGATGTTAATTATTTAATTAATTATTTATCACAATTATTTATAACACTGACTTAGTTTTCCACAAAACACCAAAACACTGTACACTACACTCGACGCGCGTTTCGTCAATAAAGTTGGAATCATGTGGAGATGATTAAAACTGAATTGGTAAATAAGAAATAAGAGTCTTGAGTTTTAATCATCTCCAGATGATGCCAACTTTGCTGGCGAAACGCGCGTCAAGTGTAGTGTATAGTGTTTTGGTGTTTTGTCAAAGCACTGTTATCTTCACACCATAGGTTCCGACCTACTCCAGTACAATTATTTATCATAAAACTTGTACACATAGTTTTGTTATGTTTTCTACATATATGTAGATAACATATTTCATTACATGTAGTTTTTGCGATCATTTTTCCTGAGATTTACAAAACTTCCTGTATTTATGTAATAGGGTATCTCATGCAATGATGTTTGTAAATATATACAAGGGGGTACCCAAAAGAAACCGAACTGATGTTGTGGTGGGCGGAGATTTTATAGTACCGCGTTCTGCCGCTAGGAGTGTATAGAGGTACAATTCCTGAGTCAGTAAGCCAAGCATCGTCGCTAAAGAAGGTTCCGTTCGGCTTGTCTGCATTTTTTAGTGATAGTTCTTTTGTGTGCTCGTCATTTTTTGATTTTCGTGAGCAGGGGCAGGGGCGTTATCGTGGTGGAAAAACCACGCGCCCGATTACCACAAATCAGGCCTCTTCCGTCGCAAACTGTTGCGCAATCTTTTCAAAACTTCCAGGTAGAAAGCTTGGTTAATTGTTTGATCCCGGGGAACAAACTCTGAATGGACAACTCCTCTCACATCGAAAAAACAAAGAAACGACGAGCACTCAAAACAATTCTCATTAAAAAATTCATACAAGCTGAACAGAACCTTCTTTAGCGACGACGCTTGGCTTATTGACTCGGGATAGCTCTATACGCTCCCAGCGGCAGAATGCCGTACTACAAAAACTCCGCCCACCACCACATCAGTTCGGTTTCTTTTGGGTACCCTCTCGTATTAAGAAAATCAACCCCGGAACAGTGATAACTCACAAATACTACAAGTATTGCCTTCCCTGCTTTATGACTTATTGACCCTTTTTTAATTTATAGCGGCATCAACTGCACCACTTCGCTATATTCTATTTAGATGTTCACATCATGAACTTTTATGCCTCATATTCTTTATACAGGTAGTTGTTTTTGTAGAGACTAGTACTTTTTACAAAACTTATTATTTTTTCAGTTTATTTATTTTCATTGCTGAGAAATGTTTCAATTATATTAGGTAAGTATGTGCAAAGTTTCTCTCTGATGACGGGTATTTATACATTCAAACAAAATATCTTTTACTGTTAGTGTTTGATAACAGGTTAGACTAACATATTAGTGGTTGTTCTTCTTTAAGAAGATGCAAAGAGGTAAAATGTCTATGACAAATCCTTAATCGGGATAATGGGACTTGTTCCCGTCTTGAAGATTCCGAGGTAATGTCCTTTCATCTACTCTTGACTTAACAATTTTAAACATTTAGTCCGTTCTGGTTCACTCTAATTCATCATCATTAGGTCATCAGTCCTAAGACTGGTTGGACGCTAACCTCCAGCTTCTCCTATCTTGTGCTAACCTACGCATTTCGCTAATTGTGCTACAACCTACATCCCTTACTATTTGCGAGCAGTAGTCTAATCTCGGCCTACCTCTGCCTTTCTTCACTCCTATTTCTGCCTCCAAAATATCGCGGACTATTCCCCCATGTCTCAGCAAGTGGCCTACCATTCTATCTCTTCTCTTCTTTAAGTTTTTCCACATACTCCTTTTCTCGCCGACTTTCTCCAATACTTCTTCGTTTCTAACCCTATCAGTCCATGGTATTTTCATCATTCTTCGGTAACACCACATCTCAAAAGCTTCTAATTTCTTCCTACTTGCTTCCCCTACCGTCCAGGTTTCGCAGCCGTAAAGTGCCGTGCTCCATACATATGTTTTCAAAAATCTCTTCCTTGTTTCTAAGTTTATTACCCCCGAGCATAAAAGTGCTTTCTTTTTGTTAAAAGCTACTCGACCCTGCGCTATTCTTTGTTTTATGTCTTTATCGCTTCTTCCATCCCAATTTATTTTACTTCCTAAATAAGTGAAGTCTTTAACTTCCTCCAATCTTTCATTATTAATTTGTACTTTCGTTTTTGCTCTGCTCTCGCGCCCTCTGCACACTAACACTTTAGTTTTGTTTTTATTCACCCTCATTCCGTATTCCTCTGTCAACACTGCCTCCATTTCGTTCAATGCTGATTCTAGTTCCTCCTTACTAGATGCTAATACTGCTATATCATCCGCGAATCTCAGCATTTTTAGTTTCTGTCCCTGTACTTTAATCCCGAAATCTACTCTATCTTTTACCACATTAATCGCCTCTTCGATGTACAGATTAAAAATTAGTGGTGATAGCGTACATCCTTGTCTTACTCCTTTCCTAATACCTACTTCCCTTTCTTCCCCTTCTACTTCTATAACAGCAGTTTGCTCTATGTATAGATTGTGTACTACTCTCCTATCTCTATACTTCATTCCCGCGCTCTTTAGTATTTCGAACATTTTTTCCCATCTTACGTTATCAAAAGCTTTTTCTAAATCTACAAATCCTATATAAGCGTTCTTTCCTTTTTCTATTGTTTTCTCTAACATTACTCTTAGCGCCAGAATAGCTTCGCGAGTTCCCCTATTTCGCCTAAACCCGAATTGGTCTTCTCCTAGTATTTCCTCCGCTCTATTTTCCATCCTCTTCTGTACTATTCTAGTTAAGATTTTTGACGCATGGGAAGTTAGGCTAATCGTTCTAAAGTTCTCGCATTTGTCGGCTCCTCTCTTTTTCGGTATAGTAACGATAATGTTCCTCTTATAATCCTCCGGCATCTCGCCCGTTTCGTATATGTATTTTACCAGTTCAAACATCCTATTTACTACTTTCTGTCCCGCACATTTCAAAATTTCCGCCTGTATTTTATCTACACCCGGCGCTCTATTATTCTTTAGCCCCCTTAGTGCTATTTCAAATTCCTCTCTCAATATAGGTTTTCCTACATCTTCCCTATCGATGCTAGATTCTTCCTCTAATATCTCTCCTAATTCCTGACCCTCGTATAAATTTCCTAAGTACTGCTTCCATCTATCCGCTTTCTCCTCTCTTCCTATCAGTATGTCCCCCGATTGACTCCTAACATTTCTACTTATTGTTCCTACATCCCTGAAGTTCCTCTTAATTATTTTGTAAGCCTCATCGGTCTTACCTACTTGCAACTTATCTTCTACTTCTTTGCATTTCTCCTCTATCCATTGTTCTTTCGCTTTTCTACATTTTCTAATGATTTCCCACTTTATTGCCTTATACGTTTTCAGTCCTTCTTCGTCTCGTCTGTTTTTGTAGTCTCGTCTCTTTTGCATTAAGTTTAAGATTTCGTCCGTTATCCAGGGCTTCCTAGCTTCCCTTTTATCTTGTCCTAAAACGTCCGTAGCCGCGGAAGCTAGACTATTCTTGATACCCTCCCACTCAGTTTCTGCGTTCTTGATTTCGTCCTTACTCGTTTTATTTATTAATTGATCTGTTTTCTCCTGGAACTTATCTTTCATATTCTGATCCCTCAATATGTCTACATTTATACGTTTCTCATCCTTCCGGGTTTTCATATTTTTGAACTTTAATCTAGCTTTCATGACTACCAAGTTGTGATCGCTGTCTACATCTGCTCCTGGATAACTCTTACAGTCTTTTACTTGATTTCTAAATCTCTTCCTAACCAGAATGTAGTCTATCTGATACCTGTCTATCCCTCCTGGCATTTTCCATGTGTACCGCCTCCTAACGTGATTCTTGAACAATGTGTTCGCGACTACCATCTTGTGCTTCTCACAGAATTCTATCAGTCTGCTACCTCTCTCGTTTCTGTTTCCTAATCCATAAGGCCCTACAAATTCTCCTTCTTTCCCCTCACCTACGACTGCGTTAAAATCTCCTACTATTATTAAATTTTCATGACCCTTCACAAATCCTATTACCTGCTCTATGTCCGAATAAACGGCTTCTAACTCTTCCTCGCTGTGGTTAGAAGTAGGCATGTATACTTGCACTATTACTGTTTCCACTGGCTTCGAATCTAACCTAACCATCATTACTCTCTCGCTGTATTGTAGGTAGCTATCTACACACTGTCCTGCGTTCTTCCGCATAACGATCCCTACTCCCGCGTTTCCATTTACCGATCCTGTGTGTATTACCCTATAGTCACCGCTCCAAAAATCTCCTACTTCCGGCCAGCGCATCTCACTTATACCTACTATATCTAATCCTAACCTATCCATTTCTATCTTCAGATTTTCTAGCTTCCCTGCCTGTCTCATGCTTCTGACATTCCACGCTCCGACTCGTGAAATGCTACACTTCTTATTATGATTGCACTCGATCACGTCTCCCGGAACAGTCCTCACCCGGAGATCCGAACGGAGGACTATTTTACCTCCGGAGTTTTTTGTCCCAGGAGACGCCATCATTAATTTAGGATAAGCTTTCTGCTAGCTGTTCTGAGGATTATAATGTGGTGGTTTCCTCTTGCCTTCCACATCGCAGTCGTGTGTGTCATAGCACCATACCAACCCCCACGGTTTCTGCCACTATGACTACTGAAAGAGCTGCTGCCCTCCTTCAGGGACTTGTCTTAGTCTGGTTTTTCAATAAGGACCCCCCCACTATGGTTAAACCTATGGTACGGCTCCTTAAATCATTAAAACGCGCAAGCCGACCCACCCGTTCCAGTTTGCACTAGAACTTCGTCAAGGTTCAAGTCCTATCGGATCGGGGTTCACTCTAATTACCATTCATATTTAATTTTAAAATCAATCGTTTCTTGGAAAAATTGGAACGTCATGAACTTCTTGGGTATTTGCTGCCTCGCAAATATCTACCATTTTATTATCTTTTATTCCTATGTGGCTTGGACACCATATAAACTTATATTTCTTTGGGTATGCTATTAAGCTAAGTGATTAAAGCTAGTATGCGTTGAACGCGAGGGGCTTTGCTGTAAGGGTTTTCAAAAGTCTGAATAAAACTTAGGGAGTATGTTATAATTGAAATTTATATATTATAATTGCACTCCACATATCTCAGGACGTGATAAATACTATACAGCTCGGCAGTTAAGATACTAGAGTTAAAAAGAAGATTTCAAGAATGTGTTTCTCTGTCATAAATGCCTACACCAATCTCCATCTTCGTTCCATCTATATATATCTAATTTGTTGTTGGAAACTAAGAAAGTACATTACAGAAAGAGGCTCTCTTAAATTGGAGGTCCTATCATTCTCATATATGGTAAAATTTTCGATCTATAATATGGAAGTGTTATAGTCCATGGAGGGATTTCATAGACGTCTACTGATAGCACTGAAGGAAGAACCAGATGCAATTTTACCATTAATTTCTTGGCTCGTATACTCACTGGATAAGGTATTGTTCGTCGTGCCTTATATATTTCAAATAAGTCATTATGAAAGACACCAAAATGAATTGGATGTTGTGGTAACGCCCACATTTTACTTATGCAATTAAATAGTACCCTATCTCTTCTAAATTTGAAAGAGGGGGATGCCTGCTTCACAAAAGATTTATTGCCACTTAAATTTATAGTTAGTGTAGAAGTTATACAATTTGATAAGCGACGATCACTCGATGAAAAGTGTTAAGTGTGGAAACAGCCCTAATTCAGGAGGCTAATGTATGGTTTTTGTCTCGTTTGATAGTCTCTCTTGGTATATTGAGTTTACGTGCATATATAAGTATGAATACAAATTTACATTAAAATAATTTACATTTATGTGACGAGTCATTTTAATATTATATTCGGAATAACTGAAATATCACTCAAAATCCGTTAATAATGTTAAATCAAATAAATTACTGTAGACTGAGAAGACTATAATGAAAATATGTTATAATATTTTAAATATTCAGAGAAATGTTATATATTTTAATAATAATGACTTCAGAATTCGTTCTGCCAATTGCCACTCATCTATTTTATATAAAATACAGACCGAATCATTTAATCACTCGAAAGTTGCCAAGTAAATAATAAGGCGGAAATTGCCCTGATTGCTGCAGTTGTTTATAATATACATATAAGTGTGTGTGTAACTAACAGTACTTTTGTTTGTATTGTTTAGTGGCTTTTAAGGTTTAAATAATAATGTGAATGAGATAACGAGCCGTCCATTTTACATTGACATATTCCTTTATTTCTTTAATTAAGTGTTTTTTCCGTAATTAATGCTTTGCATTTAATGCACTTTTTTTGTTATGCGAATATGAACAGATATCCCAGACTAATTTACCCAAGCGATATCTCCGAAGCAATTAAAAAATATTCCATAAAAAATACTCTTGTGTGAAGGATTAGAATATATCGGTTGTCCAAAATGCTCGTTCGGTTTTTTCATAAGTGTTTATTATTAACATTATAGTTATTACAAATCATTTTAATCAATAATGTACATTCCTCCACTTTCAACAACTTTATCACATCTCTCAGTAAGCTTCATAATACCATCTTCATAAAAACTTTGCGGTTTGCTCGCAAAAACGTTTTTAAATGATTTCTGACTTCCTCGTCATTGGCAAATGTTAAGTTTCGTAAACTGTTGTTTCGTAAATTGTAAAAAAATCCATGGAATAGGTGAAAATCCGAGGGCGCGAGGTCTGGAGAATACGGTAGATGGGGTAAAACATCCCACTCTAACTCCAACAATTTCCACCGGGTCCGCACAGTAGTGTGAGGTCGAGCGTTGTCGTGATGGAATCTTACATCTTCTTACAATTTACAAGTCTTGGGCATTTTTCCTGCATGGCTTAGGTCAATTGCTGCAGTTATTCGCAGCAAACGTTCGAATTTATTGTTTCATTCCTCGGGAGTAGCTCAAAATAAATGAAATGATTCCTTTGAAATCCCACCAGACGGAAACTAAACTTTCCTGGGGTGAAGCCCTGCCTTTGGGGTGGATTGAGAAGGTTCATCGGACTTTTCCTACGGTTTTTTTCGACTGATGCTGTTGTAAATGATCCACTTCTCACCTCCAGTAACCATATTTCTCAAAAAGGGATCGTTACGTTGATGAATAACATATCGCAGATCTTGATGCGATCAATTAAATTGGATTCAATGAGTTCGTGACGAACCCAAACATCGAGTCTACTGACAAAGCGAAGTTATTTAAGATAATTCTGTACACTAGATTTTGATGTCCCGATTTCTTATGCAAGCTCACGTATGGTTTGGCGAGGATTTACCTCAACTAAGGCTCGTAAATGCTCAGGACGACTTCTTTAGGTCGGCCTGACTTTGGGGCGTCCGTGAGGGAAAAATTGCCAGATCGAAATCTCTTGAACCACTTTTGACACGTTCAATCTTGAACAACACTTTTTTCCGCACACAGAACATAATTTCCGGCAAGTTTCAGCAGCTCTTGTGCTTTTTTTAAAATAAAAAAGCACCACGTGCCTAAAATGCTCGGTTTCACTTATTTTCAATTAAGCTCACACAGAACAATAATAAAACAAGTTCACGAGTCATAGGCTGTGACTTAAATGGTTAACTCGGAAAACCGAACGAACTTTTTGGACAACCTACATACCACGGAACAAAAACTACAACTAGTAGGTTCACTCTCCGGCGGTACTTTTATTTTACGCTTACAAAGGGCATGCCGCTATGCAGCTGTTGAACGGGGTAAGGAGGGAAGCTTAGTGGGCGGAGCTTAGAGTGTACCTTCTAGTTGTAATTTCTGTTCGGTGCCCATACTTGAACAGATATTTCAAATTAACAAAAATTAAATCAAATTTATCAACAATAATCAAATGGTTATTACAAAGCAGCAATTACCCCCTACAAGGCACTGCTCCTTCTCAATTTGAGAGTTAAATAGATGAATATTTAAAAGATAGCTTAATTGCCAAATAAATAGGTGAATAATAACCTAATTCATTAGACTACCTAACCTTACCACCCTTAATTTTTTATGTACGGTTATCTACATAATCTAGTTTACTAGTTAGTTTAAACATTAAGGAAGTCCGTTTTATTTTACTGGCATACCTTTTAGCCTCTTAAGATTCTTCCACTTCTGAATTTTTAAAATCGTAATCAAATGTCTGTACAAATTGCTCCTTTTGTCATAAAATGTTTTTGACACGTGTACATTTAAATATTGAATTGTAGAAGTAGCTATTTAAAATTATGATAAATACACTTTCTATTCATAATATAGTTTCTAATATTTAAGAGTGGTAAGATTAACTAAGTAATAAGTAAACTACAGAAATAAGGAGTTTATACTCCAACCCATCTCCAAATGCCTTATATAATAAGGATTAAACAAATTAGGTCAAAACAGCTATTCTCCTGGCTATATGCCAAACGCCGAGCGCTGAATTACATGACAAAATTTGCCGTATTTTTGTCTAACAGAGTTAGCATTAAAAATACAGTGATTGTTTCAAAACCACCAAGAAAGATGCGAAGTGTCACCTATGTCAGGATACCGTTAAATGCAGGCTCGTCAGTGCAGTGTAAACGAGTATACCTTCGACAGATAAAACTCACTTAGCGCTCGGCGTTTGGCATATAGCCAGGAGAATAGCTGTTTTGACCTAATTTGTTTAGTCCTTATTATATAAGGCACTTGCAGATGGGTTGGAGTATAAACTCCTTATTTCTATAGTTTGAATATTACCCTCTGGTAGTAAAACTTTGCATTATATTGATGATCTCAAGTTTTTACTTTGATTTAGATTGTTCGAAACTGCCAAGAGATGGCGTTTGGTACGTTCTACTGCGGTGGAACGTAGTAACGTCTACTAGATGTGAGCTTTATCTGTCAAAGGTATACTCGTTTACACTGCACTGACGAGACCCAAGATAGAACGGTCGAAACCGGTTTGCATTTAACGGTATCCTGAGATAGGTGGTACTTTGCATTTTTCTTGGTGGTTTTGGAACAATCACTGTATTTTTAGTGCTAACTCTGTTAGATAAAAATACGACAAATTTTGTCATGTAATTCAGCGCTCGGCGTTTAGCATATAGCCAGGAGAATAGCTGTTTTGACCTAATTTGTTTAGTCCTTATTATATAAGGCATTTGCAGATGGGTTGGAGTATAAACTCCTTATTTCTGTAGTTTGAATGTTACCCTCTGGTAGTAAAACTTTGCATTATATTTAAGTAATAAGTAACTAAGAGAGTTAATAATTCTTGGACATAGTCTAGCATACTTGCACTGAGGATTCCTAATAAGGATGATATTGCGATATGTAGTTTTAGGAAGCCTGGTGTAATTGGGAATTAAGAAGACGGCAATAATTCCAGAGATCTACAAGTTTCAAGAAGAAAGTAAAATATTGATAATGCTTTTATCAACAAAAAAAAAGGTCCAATTCAAGTAACTGTTGAAAATGTTCTCGGCTTTGTATATTCTTTAACAACTGTTGTTCCAGTACTTGCTAGTTAGCTACAGTGGAGTTCCGAAAATGTTACTTTTAAAGTAAGGAAACATAAAATAGTTCATAATGTGCAAATAAGGAGACCTCGGGTAAATTTAACTTGTGTATACAAGCTTCATCAGATGGTTATCAAAAGAGTGGCGGAGACAAGTTTTTTTTATGACCGAAATGAGGACTAACACTGTTGTGTCCCATTCCGCATGTGTCTTTCAACCCTTTTGTTGAAAATAGCCATGTTGAAGTTCATCATCGTGTAGTTGTTGGCATGGTATTTCCTTAGAACTGTTCTAACTATTTTTCTGTGAGTAATTGGCATTCAAACATCAATTTTGTGAAAATGCAGTGGGGATTCACAAAAGTGTATATATTCACATTCTTTCCATGTCCTACATTTATATATTTTGAGAATGCATACCCCGAAAGATAAAACTACACTCTATCAGAAAAGAAAGTGTAACAAATACATTAAATTATTAACAAACCACTGGCAGTACATAAGACATCTGGGGTGGCCTGCTGATAAAAGAGCTTAATATGAATGCATCTTATAACGGTGCATACTTGGACATGCATTTATATAAGGTATAATGGATGCAGTCATCTTTTCAAGTGATTTAAAGGTCTTGTAGGCTCTTGTTCCATAATGTTGACGAATATTATTAACACAATTAATTCTGTACAAAGGGTTAGTCTACCAACACTTTTTTGTCAGAGGGCCAGTTGCTGGCTTGCGAAATACCCCATCACAATTTTCTAGACGCGCATAAAAATCCTTTGGTAGTATTGTTAAGTAATCTCAAATTATCTCAAACACTAACTGTGTTTAACAAATTTCATTGGCTAGCATACCAGGTAAAACAAAAGTTTTAACTAAAGCTTCTGATTCATTGCTTGATAAATTTTGCTAATGAAAAAACAGTTGCCTTAAATATATGAAATTAGCTTCGACAAATAATTTAAAATCCATCACCATTTTCTTGATACTGTTACACATATACATTCTGGATATCGCTATAAACACAAAAGAAGAAAACATCTCCAAGGTACATAAAATCATACATAATGACAGTTTTGACAAATATGAAAAAATATACACTTATAAATAAAATCTAGTCTGCTTATATTAAGGATGAAATTGAAAATAAGGCGTCTTTCATTATGTTTTAAGAAGATACATGATAGTGGCGTATGTAAGTACTGAGAAGTCAGTTGAAAATAAGGGATCGTTGGTCGAAGAAAATTATGCAAGATTAATACCTGTATAGGTGTAATGGGAAAATCAACTAAGAAAACTACTATTGTATCGTTCATAATTTGGTCGTATCTAGACAAATGGCACTGTGTCAGCCAAGTTTGGAAAAGAAAAGGGCGACGCACTAGCAGTGCATCTCTAGCAGTGAACCGTCTCGAGCTACTTTCGACTTTCCCCTATAACTTAATAACTATTAGACTTACATACTCGTATGTCTAATAAGGCCTCATTGAATACCTATAATCTCAAATACCTATACCTATAATACCTATACCATGAATAAGCCTATTATAGTTCTCGAGTCATTAAGGTTGGAAAAGTGCTACTTTTATCACTCACTGACTGACTCACTCACCAAAAATTTAGACCACTTCTAGGTGACTTAGAAACTTGAAATTTGGCATCAAGGTAAATCATTAGGTATACAAAGGAAAAATTACAAAAATTATCGATGTTCGAAGTCAACAAAGTTATTGTTGCGGTTAGTTACAATCAATCAAGTACTAAGTATCAATTAATTAGTTTCAAGTATCAATCAGTCTAACAAAAAGAGATGGCGCCACCGCACTTCGTGATTTGTTAAATTATTTTCTTCTTTTCAAAAAATAAAACCTGCCACAGGTAAGATTTGACATTTTTCCCGGATCGGAACGGATCGGGAACTACTTTGATAACCGCTTGGCGGTTTGGTGGTTCCTTTCTCGATTTCCGACTTATATGTTACTGACAGAGCTCGTATCGATAAAGATGTACACGCCAGAAAGTTCATTCGGCATTTGTCCTGAATCGGTGTATCGTGTACGGCACTGATGGGAACTAATAAGTTCGAAACAGCTGTATGTCGTTCGGTTCCGATCCGGGACAAATGTCGAATCTTACCTGTGGCGGGTTTTATTTTTTGAAACCTTATCTGATCGTGCAGAAATACGAGAAAGGGGTCGAGGATCGCTTCTGGGTATAATTCAATGCCTGGCGGGGCTTTAGCCCGAGGAGTAGTTGTTTCCTAGAGCGATGTAATAGCTTTGCTATTCGGGAACTACTTTGATAGCCGCTTGGCGGCTTGGTGGTTCCTTTCTCGATTTCCGACTTATATGTTACTATTTTCTTCTTACTAAATATAAAACACAAAAGCAACATAAATATTCGTAACTAATTATAATAAAGTAGGTAATTTATATTTAGATATACCAACAATAACCACATTGCCTTATACTAAATAAAACTTTTCAAAAATCAATGATATCTCACGAAAAACATAAATGTGAAAAGTGGGCCAAGTTCGGTACAAACGACGTTCGTGGTTGTCGAACTTGACGTGTCGAGTTCGTGGTGTAAGTTCCATTGGAACTTATAACAGGAACTTACAATAGGAATACACAACGGTCTTCAATTGATTTAAAAGAAAATTTGTTACGTTCTTTGATATTGAATTTATAACTTGGCAAGTTTTGTATCCAACTAAATTGTTTGTGAAATGAAATAGAACAACTAGCAAAGTTAAATTTTAAACTTGTATTAAATATCATCACGTTAAACGTAATTTAATGACTATTAAAACTTACCAAGTTATAGATTCAATGTCGAACGTAACAAATTTTCTTTACACCAATTGAATATCGTTGTACATTCCTATTGTAAGTTCCTGTTGTAAGTTAATATGGAACTTGGCACCCATTCAGATCTTAATTCTTTTGTACCAAACTTGGCCCTCTTTTCACATTTATGTTTTTGGTGAGATTGTATTGTTCATAACTGCCATCAGTTGAAGACCTGATAAGAATATATACTCGTATTATACTCGTTAACCACTCCTTTTCAAGCATATATCCCAGAAAATTTAAAACGTTAAAGATCATAAATTGCAATAAAATTGTTATGCCGTAAATGAATGTAATTATCTAAGTTGATAAAAAAAGTATATCATGTGTTATTTCTAACTCACTTACAAATTTCTGGTTTTCACGATTATATATCAAACAGGTTTCATTTTCAGTAAATAAATTACATATTAAAATAATTTTCCGCGCAATTCTGTTTCATGTAATATTTTAAATGTTTATTATTCATTGCTTTATGTGTTTACTTTATAGCCTCGATTAATATACTATATACGTTTCACTCCGAAATGAAATGGAATGCGTTTTAAGTAATACTACGTTTTTAATAATCAATTACTAATTCGTAATCAGTAGGTTATCTGAATTATTGATTAGATCTATGTATATTATATAAATATAAAGAGACAAGATATTTGTGTTCAAGTTGAAACGAAAAATGTTATTATTTATTACATAATACAAGGTGTGTCCGAAATGAGTATTTAAAATTGCAAATCGAAAATAACTCGAAAGCTCCAGTACAATTTTTCTCTAAAACATCTCCCAAAAGGGCTACAACCCTTGAGAGGGATGTACTGATAGCGATTTTTATTAAACAACTTTTTGATATATAATTATGACATTTTGACTAGTTGTCAATGCAAGAGTAAACTCTTTAAAACAATATATAATATAAAACATTACAAAATTGTAATCAGGGATATGTGAAAATGGGGAGATTTGGAGGTAAATTTAATTATAACATTTTTGTATTTATTTTTTTCTAGGTTTTCGACACGAATAAAAAGTTTTTTTACATAAAAATATACTCGTTGAACCTTGATAGGATGCACTGGTTTTGAGTAAAATCGATTTGAAAATTTCATAACCTAAGGTGAGACTTGTTAGATAGAAAAATACAATTATAAAAGTATGCTATAACAAAAACTGTAAATCCGTAACATGTAACAGTAATTATTGTTAAGCTTTCGATTAGTGTTTTTTGAGTTTGGGTATATGATATTAAGTATCTATCGTAACAAACTATTGATAAATAATAAAAAATGTGTCACAATATAGGTTTTCTGAATTTCTGAATATATGTATTAACTTTAGATGGGAACACAAAAGATGCTGTAATATGTAATGATAAAAAGTACCCTTAACAGAAATTTTCCCAATTATAACACAATTATTTGTATTAAAAGGCATTAAAGACCGTTTAAAAAATAATAATTCTGCAAAAGGTTGGTAAAGGACAGTGCGATTGTTCTACATGGTTGAAGATAACTGTCTTGGTAACTATGCAGCTATAATAAGTCAACTGGCAGTACAAAATAATATGCTACATTTGGTAGACTGTAGAATCCTAAAAGGACAAGAGTTACACCTGTTTTATTACTTACGTCAGATTGTTTCAGAATATCGTTCACTCCTGTCTAAAAAATATAGAAGTAGATTCATGGTGTATGGCCAACATTCATGTGTGTATATGAAAATTTTTTCAACGGCGCGCCAAATTATTTACATTTTTCGAAATTTTTTTGACTCAGTTCTGAAGCGATGGTTAAAGTGTGTGATATGATTGTATGGGATGGCATGTATGTATATATTTAAACATTTTCATAACCTCACATATAATTCAGTTTTTTGTAACAACTGGTGAGGCTGTAGCTATCCACTATTTTTCATAAAAATAAAGCAGTATATTGTATTAACATACAGGTATATTGAAGATATATTTAGTTTATAAGAGAAAGTGATAAGGTTAACATAAACTGCTTGGAACCAATTCCATCTTATGGAATTTTATCAAGATAATATCAAAGATCATACATTGACTTCTCACCTAAGACGAAGATATTCATATCAAATTGTTGTTTACTAGTTTCATTTCCCTAGTTTTCTTCACTTTTTATTGATCTAATATGAAACAATATATACTACTTAATGATTTAAAGTTTGTTAATGAAATACCTGACAATATCCCGTTGTCCACAAAGATTCCTTCTGAAACTATTCTTATTTAATATTTTTATAAATATTATACATCTGATATGTTAGACGTATATATACGTCTAATATCTCAAACCCAAAGGTCTAATGTCTCCTTTAAGCCGATGATTTACTAAATATACATGGAGATTTAAAAACTGGATGTATTCGTTTGCAATGCAATTTAAATAATATTAGTAGGTGGTATGAGAAAAATAAATTATCTAGGAATACACAGAAATGTTACATACTTGACGTCTTATATCGATATTAAAGATTATCTTGGTCAAAGGTTGTTATTGTCAGAGCATCGTACATTTACATCAATCATTTTCTGGTTGTCAAAATCCGTCAAGTAGTTCTGGCGAATTTCTAGCTACTGTAATATTAAGTTGTTCTTGAATTATTGTTCTTGTCATAGAACACAAAGCTTACATGATCGAAGCTTATTTTCAAACTAGTGTGCTATTTAATCGAGCAGTAACATCAAAAGATTTTCATGAACGTTTTAAGAATGTGTTGGTGTTTTGCGGAACTAATCCTATGTCTTATAAGAAAATTGCTGGTAGACCAATTGCCTGTACAGATGAAGTTACTGGAACATGTCGAACGACTGTAAAGAAAACTTTGGACATGTATCCATATACATATGGCTCAATGATATCACACTATTTTGCCGGCACACCACCTCAGACGCCTTTTGTACAGCCGGTGGTTTGTTAATAGCTTGATGAATGACAATGTGCCAAACTCATTTTTCTTTCTGACGAAACGTATTTAATTTTTCGGTATACGTCAATTCTCAAAATTGTGAATGCGGAGCACTGATATTTCACATATTTTTGTTGATTCTCCACTACATTCTCATGAAGTTAGTACTTGGATGACAGATTCTTTCCGAAAGATAATTGGCCCATTTTACTTTTCCGCACTCAACTATACCTACTAGCGGAAAAGTAATGTAATCGTGTAAAGAAAAATGTAAACAATTGTTTTCCGTTTATTTTTCGTTTTTCGGCCTAGAAAAAAAAATGGTTTTTAAAAAATGTTTTCTGTGTGTGTGGTCGGATTTAAAATTTCTTGTTAG
This sequence comes from Rosalia funebris, assembly GCA_037954035.1. Lineage (NCBI taxonomy): Eukaryota > Metazoa > Arthropoda > Insecta > Coleoptera > Cerambycidae > Rosalia > Rosalia funebris. The sequence continues at coordinate 26,979,712 of JAZFAV010000011.1, forward strand.
CACGATAACTCAAGTAAATCGTGTCGGATCGATCGGATTCTGACTGATTCTGATCGGGGACGTCTCCCAAATGACACCTATTGATTTTTAGGTGGATAGGATACACCCCACCCTGTCCATGGGTCATGAGAAAGCAAGATGGTGGACTATTTGAGAAATGTTTCTTGTTAATACGATAACTCAACTAAATCGTGTCGGATCAATCGGGTTTTGACTGATTATGACTAGGAACGTCTCCCAAACGACACCTATTGATTTTGAGGTAGATAGGACATACCCCACCCTGTCCATGGGTCATGAGAAAACACGATGGTGGAGTATTTGAGAGATATTGTTTTGTTAACACGATAACTCAACTAAATCATGTCGGATCGATCGGGTTTTGATTCTGATCAGGGACGTCTACCAGACGACACCTGTTGATTTTGAGGTAGACAGAACACACTCTACCATGTTCATGGGTCATGAGAAAGCATAATGGTGGACTATTTGAGAATCTTCTTCGTTAGCACGATCACTCAATTAAATCTTGTTGGATCGATCGGATTTCGACTGATTATGATTAGGGACGTCTACCAGATGACATCTATTGATTTTGAGGTGGATAGGACACACTCCACCCTGTTCATGGGTCATGAGAAAGTACGATGGTGGACTATTTGAAAAATGTAAAACTGTCGCATAAAACATACGAGTATATTCTGCATTTATGTATTGGTTTATTTTTTCTGGGCCACTCAAGTTCGAGATAGAGATATTCTACGCGCGAAAAAGTCCGTTTAAGGGTTTAAAACTGTTTATTTTAAAATGTTATCAACAAAAAAAGGGGTCGAAACTACATTTTGACTGAATTTGTTCAACAACTACACGATGATGAACTTCTGTATGGCTATTTTCATTAGGATGGTATAAGGGAATATAATATGATTTTCAGGAGGCACGTTCGTAAATTTACATGACATTTTTCATTTCATGACTATTGCGATTTCGGTGTTGCTTATAAGCCGTATCATTTTTTTTTACTAAAAATTGGGTATCATATTATTTGATAAAATATCAACAAGGAAGCTTTTCATAGAGGAACTTCGTAGTTTGTTCTTTATTTATAATCATTAATTATAAAATTAAGTGCCAACCGTGATCGCAAAAATAAAATTTGGAGGTCTATAAAATTAACTATAGAGATAAGCATATAGTCATTTTCAAGCTTATATGCACTCCGTTAGAGATGGCATACGAAATCTTAAAATATTGAGTAAATGCATTTACCAGATTCCTATTACCTTCATAGCTGTTATATTTCTAATACATTATTTATTATAATGTAGTGCTGTTTTTTTACTACCAATAAATTACCAAAACTGATTGGGATTAATATTTATACTGTTATACTATTTATACGATTCTGAATATATTTATACTATTTAATATTTATACTAATAGTACTTTTGATATTCAATATTAACTTGATATCTTTCTCTGAAATCGTAATAATACATATTGCTTTAATACGACAGGATCATTAATTACATTTCTTATAATTTCACCAAATTTTACATTTTTGTTTTACATATTTTATTACATTAGGTTACATGACGGAGGGTATTTCTTACTGGTTATATTAGTTTCAGGAACAATTGCGTTAATAATTTACACAGAATTTATCAAACACATAATATACATCCGTAATACCTAGAAGAAATTGTCAAGGAATATTAGCCAAACTGCCATATAACTAAACCAAATTTAGCTTTACGATAGTTATAAGATGATATATTTACTATATCTTTGTTGATATATCGTAATCAAAAATGTATTCTCTATTTTAGATATAATTGATATATAATTGTGATAATTGATTTATGTAAATTGAAGATAAATTATTTCTAAATCTATTATCTGCGTGAGTATACCTTAACCATACTTAATTTCATTGAAAACAAATCAATCTTATCCATTATTAATTTTTGAATTTTAGGGTTGTAATTAAAAAATGGGATGATTTATTAGCTCAAAAAGACGTCACCAAACAAGGTTACGTTAGTAAAAAATCTTTAAAATAAAATTAAGAGTTCTCGTTAACAGTATATTACAATTTCTTCAGATTTTATGCACGCACTCTATGATAAATATCATTGTCGTGGTAATTTATCTCCATTTAAAATCATACTACTTCATTAATTATACATTCTGTTTTAAAAATAAAATGAATTACGATTGTTCTTCCCCAAATAAATGTGGTACGTATTAAAATAGTGGAAATGGCGAAGAAAATAATATTTACTCACTCATTAATTAACTGATGTTCGTTTAAAATTAATAACGATAGCATTCCACATTTCATAGAAAAAGCAATTATAGTGGACATAAAAATTGTTGCAACAAATCAAAAACCGCATCATTCTCTTTGACCTCTGATTATATGATTAATTTTGTCCTCATTGAAAACGATATCATGTCAGCTCATTTACTAATCTTTTCTTTACCCAATTATAAATGTTAAAAGTTATTGAATTTAAATTCTGTCACTGACGTTGGCTATTGATTTTTTCTCACATGATACTTGAAGATTATTTTAAGAATGTCCTTACTATTCATTTCATCGCTATTTACCAAATAAAAAACTCTCTTATCTTGCCGACAAACGGAACAGTTTACCTGAGCCTAGCCATAAAAACAAGACACGGTATGCTTTGAGATTTTTTATTTGGAAAATAGCGATGAAATAAACTATAAATCAGTATTATTTTAAGCAAAGTAAATCGTTGAAAGATAAAAGATCTGAATATTAAAAAAAGGATATTCATAGATTGCAGTAAAATACTGTAATTTTGTTATGTAATTGTTAGAATTGCTCTGAATAACTCGATCATTGTTTTTTAAGAATAAATGAATAATTTTACAGTTTTAATATGCTCATACATTTTTGTTTCAGGGAGATATATGTTAACGAATTCAAATGCATCTTCACCTCTTGGCTGGGTGGTCACCCTTTCCCAAATTATTATAGGGAATACTTTTACTATCCTCTTTGTAAACGTATTGTATTTTAATAACAATATTTATTGATTAGCGTTGCTCTTCTGATTACGATATAGAAAAACATATACCTAAACTTTAAATTTCAATTAAAACTTAATTTTCAAGTTATTTAACTTATCTCTTTACTTTCATTTGATACAAACTTTAATTTTCTACAATACCTGTGTTGTAAGATTTGTATTACATAGAAATTTCTTAATGCAGGTGAAACTTTCAATTCATTTGTAAGTTTATATCGATACAAAATTGTCTGCTTGGATTACAATGAATGCATGGTGTAAATATATCTATATCAACATCTGTATGTACTAAAATAAGCATTAATTTTATGTAGAAAATAAAAAAGTAAGATAACAGCTCCATATCTATATTTTTTATTGAAATATGAAAATGACAATTATTCATCTTATTGGCAGTAAAAATAAACGTTAAATTTTCATTTGTTGTTTACTTAATTCGGAGTAATCACTATATTCACTATATTATTAGAAATATCACTAATCACTAGTAAATGTTTCTAGTTTGTTGCTAGTTTATTGAATGGTGTCATGAAATATCTGGTTTAAGTTTCTCGTTTTTCACATTTAAAAATCTTGCAATGTTACAAGGAACTTTTGCAAAAATGTTTCTCCCTAAGGGATGGTTAACACGGTTGTCTTTTTGACGTCCTAGGAAGACTTTTTTGTTTTCTGAATTCTTTGATCGAAGATTCATATTTTTTTAATAATTCTGGACAATACAAATTTTCATGTTACTGCCAACAATGGTGAGATTTGGTGATTTTTTAAATCAGGTATTTTACCAAGCATTGTACTATATCTAACATGTCACTTAAGGTCATAATAACCCTACATGATAAAAAATCATCACTTACAGTGTGACAAGAAATGATCATTTACACTTGCATTAAAAAATTTGATGCAAATGAAAAATTCGCACAAAATTAGGATAACATGAAATGTCTACAGAGTTAACAGTTTGTACCTTAATCAAGAAAGTTAAAGAGACGGGTTCTGTTATTGATAAGGCAACACCAATGCGTCCTCATCGTGGTCAGTCAGATGAAAATATTGCTGCAATGAGAGAAAGTGTATGGGAGTATCCAAACACATGAATTTGACGTCGCGCACAACTCGTTCACAACAACTGAATCTATCAAGAGCCACCACGCATCAGACTTTAGATCTGCATTTGTCAGCATACAAGATTCAATTGACATAATAACTAAAAGTTACAGACCATTTATAACGTCGCACATTTGTTAATTGGATGTTTCAATAAATAAAACCCGCCACAGGTAGGATTCGACATGTATCCCGGATTGGAACCGAACGCGATTATGTAATAGCCTTGTTATTCGGGAACTACTTTGATAACCGCTTGGCGGTTTGGCAGTTCCTTTCTCGATTTCCGACTTATATGTTACTGAATTGGATGTTAGAAAAGAAAGAAGGTGATGCTGATTTTTGCAACAAAATTTTGCACATTTTCATCTTGACAGATACGTCAGCAAACAAAAATATCGAATTTGGTTGCTACGATCTCAACATTCTGTTCACGAAAAAGAAATGTATCCTCAGAGATTCACGGTTTGATGTTGATTTTAAAGTGGCGGAGTAATTGTACTATACTTCTTTGAAAATGATGGTGGCAATGCTGACAGGCGTGTTGAAGTCATATGGTATGTAGATGACAGTCATTAAATATTGATGCGTAATTCTTGACAGAGCACAAATGGTGTGCAATTCAAATCCTACAGTTCCAACTGAGACATCCTATACTCTAATTTAATTAAATGCGCTTGATCGAATACATTTTTTTAAGAATTTAATAACGTATTCCATTACAAATACGTCACTCTTTTAGGGCAATGTCCAATATTTTAGTTTTGCAGAGGAAATGAGGATTTTTCGAGAAAATACATAAGTAATACCATAATTTGCATGACTCCCATCTTTTTAACATCGCATGACTTTCGCAACAAATCATAAGACTTCATACTTCTTATATTTTTCTGGTAAACAAATCAAGAAGGGAAGATTTGCAGTGGTTTCGATATCGATCTGATTCGAGTTCACTAACAGAGGTTAGTAAAATAATTTCCTAACAGCGAACTCTAAGTTACTTTTAATGATTTTAATGATACCAAATAGCATTTTTGACTTTAAAAATATTACTTAAATCTTCAATATATTTAATACATTTTTAATAACTTCAATATTCATAAGAAGAAATGCCAAAAATTGCAGTGAGAAAATTTCAGTAGTTTTAATAGAATTTTTTATTCACGATTGTCACACATTTAGATTTGACAGGTCAGTTGACTTTTTTACAATTAATACTTATGCATAGAGAATTGGAACTTACTATGTGACTGGAGTTGTTCTTGACTCAAACTCCTCCATTGTCTTAGCAATTAACTGTGCTTCATCTGGCTTGTCTGTGGTAAAAAATCGATAGGCCATTATTTGGCCAGGATACTGCGTCGATAGATTCGAAACCTCTCTTGCTTTGAATGCGTCATATCCAACAGCAACATAGAGGGGAGTAGGAACGAAGTCGGGTAGCCTAAAAGGTGCCGATAAATTTGGAAATAGTAATTTTAATGCCGTAGCCTTTGCTAAGGAATTCGGGGGCGTCCATATACCTATAAGTGTATTCTCTTCGTTTTCGTTGTCTTTCTTCATAAGATTCTGGCTAGGAGATGTCTCGTCGCCAGGCGGTTTTCGACTGTTTCCGTATACCATTTGCAACACGATTTCGTCGATATCTCCACTTAAATTTTCGGAACGGCGCATCAGTAGTAGTGCTACCGACGGTTTGTTACTTATTATATCTTCGATGGTTTTCTGTGGAAATTTGTAATCACTAAAGAACAACAGTTCTTCTACCACATCTTTTGCTATCTTCACCTAGAATGAAAACAGAATAATCAATATTATGACGGAGTTATAAAAAATAATTTGATAGTTCCACAACAGCAAGTTTTAGCTATTTACCAAATTTAAGTATTCGTCTGCTTCATTCTTTCTACTATGAGCCCTATTGTTTCGTTTTTTATCAATTTTATGGCAAATTTGAGGTGGAATGACATTTCAAATTTGCGTCGAAGTCAAAATGAAGAACGATGTCGAAATTATGCGAATGAGAATATACCCACCTCAATAGTGTGTATACCAATTACCAGTCTTCACTTCTTATATTACGTGTTACGTGTTTTTAGTTTTCTAAATTATTTTTCCTTATATTGTATAATACTGACACATAAAAAATTATCTTGTATTTTAAAACAATAATTGCCGAAGCCATTATGAATTCATATCGATTATTTTTGATTATCGAAATTTGTCAAAAGGATTGATCCTTTTTTATTATGGTTTCACTATAGAGCGTAGAATTGAAATTCGAACTGATGTGCCAGTTAATAGAATTTGTGAATACAGTCAGGGTTTATGTTTGAACCATTTTCAAGAGCATTTCATAGGAATACTAAAAATTTTTTACCTGTGCCTTTAAAAGTTATGTTGGTATGTTTCGTAAAATTAGCTTTGGACTTATGTATATAATAGGTTCTGGGAGACCAATCTAACGCATGGAACAATAGAATACAAAACCTTGTACTCTTATTGTAAATAAGAACTTAGACATGGATGTCTTCCAGACGCTTTCCATACTGTCAGTGGCCTATTTGTACACTATGAACTAAAATAGATACTATTGGAGTAGGTTGAAACCTTTGGGGAGAAGATAACACTGACTTAGTTTTCCACAAAACACTATACAATACACTCGACGCGCGTTTCGCCAATAAAGTTGGCATCATCTGGAGATGATTAAAATACAGTTTTACATAGTTTTAATCATCTATAGATAATGCCAACTTTGTTGGCGTAACGCGCGTCGAATGTAGTGTATAGTGTTTTGGTGTTTTTTTGGAAAACTAAGTCAGTGTCAAAATAGATACTGATATCTGTTATTAATAAGAAATAATATTAGAACCTTTGAAAATATAGTGAATATTTTAGTACATGCTTTAAAATGGACTGCTTCTTCATTCCATTCCCTCTAGCAAAAGATTTATAGAACTAGCGTTTAGCGTTTAGAAACAAACTACGAGCGACAAGTACATTTACAAACATGCATATTTATATACCTTGGACTACTGATACAAATTATAGTAATATACTTTTTATTAATATACTAGCAGAAGGCGATCTACTAGTATACTAATAAAAAGTACACTGGATATAAGTAATCTGAAGTTAAGGAAAGCAATATGTCAATAAAGCTCACAGGAAGCTACTAAAGAATAAGCGATTAACTCGAAAAAACCAAGATTAGAATATAAAAAACGTTAATAAGATCCATACATACCTATGCAGCAGAGTCAATAATGCCAGAAAAGAAGAGAAACGAATGAAAGACGCTGAAAGGAAAATCATGAGAATCATATTAAGCCCAATACGAACAGCAGACGGAGAATACGGAATAAGAACCAAATTGGAAATAGAAGAAGAATTAAAAGGAGAGAATACAAAATGAATCATTGAGAAGCAAAGACTAAGATGGCTAGTACATGTGTGGAAAGTCAACCAAAAAGATGTGATAAATGTAATAATGGTATGGAAATCAGCAAGCAAGAGACGTAGAGATAGACCAAAATCAATTGTATACAAGAAGTTAAAGATGACCTTGAATTGAAGAAGTTGAAGATGAAAATTGAATTAAGAAACCCAAAGGGCGAACCCAGGGATCGAGAAAAATGATATATGTATGTAGGTAAATAAACAAATTGTAGGGGATTGATCATCACCAAGAAGCTCTAGATCTAGAAAACCTTTATAAGTGCAGTGGCGGCTCGTGGTGACTTGTCCTGGGTGGGCAACAACTAACTATTATGTTATATAGTGCAAAATAATGAAGTAAAATATAGTAAAAAAACTTTGACTCATCACTCTATGTTAGTCATTGTGCAAGTATTATGTTAAGATTTAAAATTCTTTCAGCTATCAAGTTGAAAATGCATAGCACTAAAACTGGATCAAACTAGTACCGACTCTTATGAATGCTACACAATTTTTATATTTACACATTTTCTAATATCTACATTAATAATCAAAATAATTTTACTTAATAATATAACAAATACAGTATCTACAGAGTACAGACCTCGCTGAGATAAACAACGTTTTACAACGTCTCTGAAAACTCAACTCGGAAATACGGAGATCGGATTGATCGAAGATTCTCGATTCCTTCCCCGCTTTGCCGAAAGCTTCTTCAGCAGGGTGGTCTAACATATCCGTGTCACAGCTTACTCGAGACTCGAGTAAGCTGTGCCCGTGCTTCAAATTGTTTCATGTAGTTTACACGTGTATAATTTTGTTTTTGTCTTCAAATCATTCGTAATTTAATGAATTAATTAATTCTATTCATGTGTTTATTGTTTATTTAATTTTACATTCCAGATTCCCATGTTTCTATATCATTGTGAAATAATTTAAACTTTCAAGGGATGTTGAAAGTATACCTATGTCAATAATATCAATATTAATTTTAAAAAGTAATCTTGATAGACACTTATTTACATGTATTTATTTATTAAAGCAATAAATATAATTTTTTATTTGTGCGAAATGCTTGCGCTGTCTCATATGTACAAAGCCAGAAAGATAAAAGGCGTGGCCGCCTACTCGGCCCGGCACCCACCACGCTAGGCATAACCACGATAATTGTTAGGTCCACGGTTAGAAGAGTGAATTGCTGCACTTGCACTGCAATTTTCCACCACAGTTGCGCTGTTAGTATTAGTATATACAATCAGAAATTTTCATTGTATTATTGTTGTTATGTAATATATAATGTATTTAATTAATTACATATTACATAATTATATCTTCACTAATTTCTATAAACGATAAATAACAAACTTTGGAACTGTGTGTTTCTCTTCTTCTAGGAAACAGCTGGGTGGGCACTGCCACCCTGCCATCCCTGACCAGCCGCCACTGTATAAGTGGCTACCCCACTTGGATTGTTAATCTAGCCACACTTACTAGTAGATAGTGAATATGAAATACATATATTTATCTGAAATGTTACAAATAATCTCATTAAATAAGATACTAAAATTAAAAGATGTCCTCAAGACATCGAGTGGAAAATAAACTCGTACTAAATAATGTAACATATTATACATATATGTATATAATGATAGACATTTGCAAAATAAATTTATCTACTTATGTTGGTTATATGTATTTACTTGATCTCTGCTTATGAATAATATACAACATATTTATTGCATTCCCCTTCCATACTTGCGATACTTTAATGTAAGCCATACACGCTACGGTCTACCGGAGAGGTTACCTGCGCAGGCATATCTGCACAGGTAGACCTCTCCGGTGGACCGTAGTGTGTATGGCAGCCATAATGTACTTGCTTATGCATATTTCGATAGAAATGTTATCCTCGAGGGCAGTGTATGTTGTTTCTTATTCGAATGAAAATTCCAAACTGATTATCAGCTTTTAAGTTCTAAGGTAAACAATATTGGATACCAATATATACCGATTAGTCATTAAGTGTGAACAGAATAATAAGATAATAATGAGTCAAATTTAAAATAATAATATAATAAATATCATTATGTACTTTATAATAGAATATTAGAAAATAATCTGTTCATTCATCTGTTTAATCAAGAATATTTTAGTAATACACTTACAATTATATTACAATTTATATTTAATATGATACATAAATATATATTTTGGTTTTCAGACATGCACGAACTGTTGCACAATCAGACATGCACAAAAAGGACAAAATTTAAAATGCGTTTTTGAGGAGTAAATCAATTGAAATATTACCCAGTAATGAAACCCAGTAATAATAACATTTTCATATTGTTATTATTATATCAAAAACAACCATTACAAAGTTAATAAAAGGCAATTACTTTGAAACTGCAATACAAAGCTTATTTAGTAAAAATGACACTTTACGTTTGTTTATCATACACATAATAAGTTATTATACAAAATTAAAACCTTTGCTGGTTAGATTTTCACTTTTTATTTGTTAAACATAACAATTGTTTCAACATAACAACAACAAACAGTGGCTTCTTCAGATGTTGAGTACATTGACTAGTCGTATGTACTCAACATCTGAAGAAGCCACTGTGTTGACGAAACAATTGTTATGTTTAACAAATAAAAATTGAAAATCTAACCAGCAAAGGTTTTAATTTTGTATAAAATGGATTTTCATCAAGTAACGGCCCAATCAATTCAGAATTTTATTATAACTTTTAAAATTATACAACCAACGAGTATACAACCAACATTGTCCCACAGAGGTGTGGTTGAAATTATGTATTTACATAATTATAAATTCCACGTATAAACTATATATTTTTTAACTAATAGATATATAGATTGTAGAATACCTATATGTTGTTAAATTTTTGCGTCGAAAAATAAATAGATGCAGGTGTGACGCTGCTGCAAATATTATTCTTAACAATGTTTTTCGTAAACAGATATAATAGGCATGTGTATTTCGATTTACTCTTTCATATCGATAATAATAACTAAATATGTACAATACATACTATACCACGAATCAAGGGTTTTTCAAGTATATGTATCGTATTTACAAGACTTAATGCATATATGTGACCTTATTCTAAATAATTATTTCCTTAAATAACAAATAAATTATAAATAATATTATTATTTACGTTTTATTTACGATTTAGAACTTATTTATGTCTACAGTTGTTTATTATATCTAGATAATTGATAAACAGGCAAATTTTACTAATGATATTTGATGATTTCAATAAATTAAAATTTAAAATTAAGATTTAAAATAAAAGTTGTCTGTTAATGGCAAGAATGATAAATTCCATCTCTGATTTATACTGACTTTGTGTACTATTAAAAATCATGTTAGAATGACTGTAAGCAAATATAGATCCACAGATTCCTATTTAATACATTTGCGGATTTCTCGTATTAGCTCTTAAAACTAATGCTAATGTACCATCAAAAAATAACATAATGAGATACTTTGGGTACGTTCCCCTGAAATACAGGCAACAATGAATTCATTTCTAGAATTAATTATACTACTAGTCAATAGACAGTACCACCATTTTCATTACTATTACTTTTGCCTCAGTTATTGAAAATGTGTATTTTTGTTTTGTTCTATAAAAACCCACTAACACTTATTATATTAAATTATTAGCCAATCAATTGTCTTTATTAAGCAGTTATAATTCTATATTAAGCATTATTATACTAAAAACCGTCTCTTTAAGGCTTAGGCGTATAAATATTTTTGAATATTATGAATAAAACTACATCTCTAATGTTGAATAGTTTCTGATATCTTATACAAAACCAGTACTTCCAAGAGTAAAACCTAGGATGAGGAATAGATTTAACATAAATTCTGTAGTTCGGAGGTTTTGTATTATTTGCTACAGCTGGTGTTTATTTTAGTAATTAATTTATAACTGTTTCACAACTTGTCATTAAAAAAATTGGGTATATATTTGATCAGAATCTACAGTAGAAAATATAATTTATAGATATAATTTTAATAGCGAATACAAACAATTTTTTTTAAATTCTTATATTGCTTTTTTTGTTTTCGAATGAGAAACTAAAGTTCATGTTAGAGGTTATACGATACAAAACCATAGGAATAGTTACGAATCGACTTAACAACAGCCCCGAACGTTGTTAGCTGTTATAAGATCCACAAATATACAACACTAGAATGTAACAGTTTCTAATCCAACGTGTTGCAATAACTAGCAATAGCTAGAAATTGTCAATCTAAGATAGTCAAAAAATGCCTGAAGTTTATTAATAATTTTAAGTTATTAGTAAATTACGGAAAAAAATATAAATAAATTGCGAAGTATTTATATTATTTCATCTAAATGACAATTTCGTAACACTGAAGAACAAGAACTTCATTTTCTAGCAATGAAATCGATATACAGATATTAAAAAAGGTGTGGAGGACGGTATTTGAGTATATGTTATGTCTAATCAACATCAACATCAACATCAAATAAAGTAGCGGGTTCTTCTGTTAGTTCCTAGTATTCAATCAGTAACATCTCTTAAGGCTCTGCCACACAGAACGCGATTTTCCACAGCGGGCAGCGAACGTGCGATCGTCGCAGCGGTCAGCGATATGGCACTGTCACATACAGTGCGATATCTTTGTGAGCGATCCAGTATTGTATTTGATTTCGGGCGAGCAAATTCACACAGGCTTGTTGTTCTTTCTAAGTTGATTTTGGGACAAAATGAGTAGTTCTGACGAGGAGCAACTACTTCTATTAGCATTACGAAATAATAGAAAGGAAAGACGATTTTGGATGCATGACATCAATGCGAGGAGAGAACATTTTTATAATGTTGATGCGATGTGTCAAATAAATACAGATGTTTTCGCACTCTTTCAATTAATAATTCTGTAGGTTCACTCATTTTGCCAAACTGATTAGCGCACGCGAGACAAATCTGATTGTAACTGTACAACTGTATCGCTGCACGATCTAGATTTGCCCGCTGCGACAGACCGCATTCTGTGTGACATGAATGATGTAATATTGCATCATACAACTAAATCGCCTGACTGATGCGGACAGAGAGCGCTGCCCGCGACGGTAGATCGGGCTCCGTGTGGCCGAGTCTTTAGTGTCCGAGATAATTAATAATTTGTACTATGAATTGTATTTAGATACATGCCTACCTTTCCGGTTTATACGTACTATTTTTTCATTAATGTTCGTCAGTCACGTGACTATCAAATGTATGCAGTCAATATTATACTATTGGTATTAAAATGATTAACATTTATGTTTTGACATAAATGTTAATCATTTATGTCAAAGTTAAACAAGTTCTGTAGACGCATCTAATATTGATGTTTCTATAAAACTAGAAATCGTCGTTTTCGAAAATCATTATTTCCATCTACTATTACTAAGACATTGAACATTCCCCATTAACTGAGGTTGCATTTTAAAAAAATACTATGATAAGATAGTTTAAACCCAAAAAAGAAAATAAAATTCTGTTAGTCACTGTCTTTTTAAAAAATAAAATTGACATATTTCAGAGTTTTAAGAAAAGTAATTTAATAACAAAATTATAAAACTGTGGGAAAGTTTATCTTACGCTGCAATGTTAGTTAATAGTACTATTGACTCTATGCTGGTATGATAACATTGTCTTTAGACATATAACTAGTTTATATTTATTTAGTATTGTTTACTCTGGCATGCCCATTTGTGTCGCATATTGATAGAATATCAATTGGATTAGATTACAATTTCGGAAATTACCGTATAGAAATTAACACAGGAACTATACACAGTAACTTTCCCAAAAGTTATAATGCTACAAATAGTAAAACAAGCAATATTAATGTGATTCAATAAATAATTAAATCCTTATATCCATACTAATGTCACTAGAATTTTTTTCCCTTAATGCTTCTGTCAATTGACATAACCGTCAATAGGTATTAGGCTGATGAAAATCTGCTGCGGATGGAAAAATATAAATATCTTCCCAAATAAAAAGTATTAAGAATATTGTAAACATGACCCCATTCTTAAAAATAACTCAAGCTGCTGCGGAATTGAAAGTTCCTGTGTGAGGAAATTTGTATATAAGTCTTTTAGTATCTTTTATTAAAGACTATCATACAAGTTTAATTTGATATAATCATAGAAGTCTAATATATATATATAAGCTTAATACATTCCAAATGATTCATACTAAACTAAAAAGAAAAATATTATTGTGTTAGTATATTTTTTATAATGAAAACTATGCCTGATCTCAAGTAATTTTTCAGATGATGTCGAAATTGTTAGCTCTGGTTAGGTAACATGGTACTCACTTTTCCGCCATTTTTTAATACACTACATGATAGGAGTATATTTATTTTCTCGTCAATATTTCTTGGTGTATTCTTATTTAATACGTTACATGATTTTTTCTCGTTGATACTCAGCTCCTGTTAAAATTATGCTTATATTATTGTAATTAATAATATATTGATGTAAAAATCATTATTTTATCTAAATATATTTAAGCGTAAACGAATGCCTCTACATGTATATAATATAATCATGTAAAACCTAGGACTCTTCAGTTGCAGGTGGTGGTGGTGCTTCTGGAGCTGGATCTGCGGCTGGTTCTGGAGCTGGCTCTGGAACTGACTCTGGAGCTAATGTTGGTGGTTCTTCTGTGGGTTGAATCACCGGACTAACTTCAGCATCAGTCATATTTTCTTCAGGTTCTTCTATTTCTTCATCTTCTACATATTCTCCTTCGAATTCTTCGAATTCTGCGCGTTCTTCTAGCCCCTCATCTACATCTATCATACCTTCTTCTTCCTGTTCTTCATCTAGTTCTTCGTCGGACACATCAGACTCTTCAGGGAAGAATAAATCGCACTCCTTTTCTCCAACTTCTGTATTTGGTGATATATAAATTGGTTCAAGTTGGGCTAATGCGAACATTAATTCGCTTTTCTTTCCTGAAACTTCGATCACAAGTTTTTCTGAACTATAAAAATAGTAAATATTAGTGCTTTAGTTGAGAATGCAGTTTTCCTTTTAAGACGATAAGGAATATGTACTGTAAGCTCTATTGGATGGTAATATTCAAGTTTTTGGTAATAGTAGATGTCTATTGAGTTGAAATGGTATTTTACTTACAATGTCCTTCTGTCACTTTTCTCCAATTTGTGATATGTTTTAGCAATTAACTCAGCTTCTTCTGGTACTTCTGAAGTAAAGAAACCATAATTCATAACGTCTTTGGGGTATTTACCTATAAGGTCTAATGCTTCGTGAAACTTTGCAATACTGAAAACCATGGCATAATGTGGGGGTGTGGGCTCCGGTTCAGGTATTGAATAAGCCAGGGCTGCCCTGGGGAAGAATATCTTTAGACAAGCCGCTGTCATACAATAATTTGGTGGCGCCCAAATTCCGGTCAATTCACGAGCTTCACCAGTGTCCTCATCATCTTCCACTTTAAATAGTAGATGAGCGGGAGATTCTTCAACGCCAGGTGGTTTCATTAATTCACCGTAAACCAACTTCAAGACTTCATCTAAAATGCTCTCTACCTCATGCCCCGATCTGGCCTTTATCATCAATGCGACGCTTTCCTTTGAGAAAAGTATATCGCGTGTCGCATCGTTGAACACCTCCATGATCGGGTTTCTTTCTCCTCTCTCTTGCTCTTCTTCTTCCTCTTCTTCTTCAAAATCTTCGTAAAAGTAAAATATTTCTTCGAGCATTTGCTGCGTCACGAAAATCTGATAAGAGAAAATATATCTAATAAATAAGGAACAGGGTCTCTCAGTAATTAACATGGGGTGTGCGATGTGAGTAGAAGTGGGTGCGTCGTTGTTCCATCTTTAAAGATGTCTATTCTTATAAAATGTTAAATAGTAACTACATGTAAAATATATAGGACCAACATTAATTTATAAGTGTATATATTAACGAATGTTGGTATTACTTCGATGGAAATAAAAATGAATTTTAAAAGCAATAAAAATGGGCTCAGTATTCTATATTCTCGTTAAAATTTTGAAAATGAGTAGAAAATATTCTGGATATTAAATTTTATCGAATGAGCATGAAACTGCTTACGAAAATCCAAAATTGCTTACGAAAATTCGAAAGAATGTGATAAAAGTCATATAATAATAATAATGCCATTACTATCCAAGAGCAAAAAACCTTCATTTATTGGACAAAAATAGGTACAAATTAATATAGATATATGTGTACAGTATATAACTAAAAAACTTTAATATATGATGAAATACTTCAATAATATATACCGCCAATTGGGCTGTACTTTCCTCGCCGGGGTAACTTTACCTATTTTTGAAAAAAAAAGTTTGAGCGCCAAACATAAATTACTTGAATGGTCGCTCGATGCGCAGCAAATAATCAGGGCTACTAGTTGGGATGTTGGCAAGGGTGGCATTTAAGTTTTTCCATGTGGTGATAGTTTATCAGTGTGAAACTGTGAGCTGTATAAGGAGACTTCAAGATAGATAATTGGAGTACCTAAGCAACTTTCATTAGAGCAGCCAATAACAAAAGCTGGTAAGTTTTTTAAATTGTTTCTATGTTGTTGTGATTGGTGGGAGGTGCAAAACACAGCACACAGTATAAAGTTGCTAAACCTAACTAAATTTTGATGACCTATCAACTCTTTATTTCAGAATAATGTCACGAAAATATACACCGAAGTTGGGGCGCCGTCAATACAAGAATTATTCTCAACAGGATCTTGAAGAAGCTCTGAATGTTGTTGCCAACGGAGATATGTCAATAAGGCAAGCTGCATCAAAGCTCAACATCCCAAGAAAGACCATTGGCAATAAATTGACAGGAAAGCCCACAAAGTCTGTTGGTCACCCAGCTGCACTTTTTCCAGCTGAAGAGTCTAAAATTCTCCACAAAAATCTTGCATGTGCTGACTGGGGGATGCTTTAGGTGTTTTGGAAGTGATACTAATCGTGAGAGACTACTTGGTGCGATGTGGACGGGGTGTTAGGAATTTTAAAGGCGGTAACCTGTCAGGAGAAGATTGGTACAGCTCATTCATTCAACGCCACAGAGATGAGTGAACAGTCAGAAAATGTCAAAATATATCTCGAGAACGGGCAACTGTACGTGAACTACGACGAAACTTATCTCATAAAGTTTATTACTTCAGAGGTGGCAAAATAAATTTTGTATCAACTGTTCTCATGTTTGTCTTGGCTCATTTTACCCCCTACAAAGGTAATATTGTCCAGAAGAGACTTTGAAGGCAGTTTTAAATAGAAAACCAGTTGTCATCAAAAAGTTGTCTCTCTTGTGGGCAAAGTTACCCCTCTTGTCCAAGTAAGTTTGCCCACCAGGTTTTTGAATTTATACAGAAAGAGAAAGCAACGAAAACATATTTTAACATAATGAATCAGTTCTACCTCCTCCAAGCCCTCCCCCGATCCTAAAAAAAATTCCACCTCTCCATTCGATAGAGAAGTACACGATTTTTTTACTTGAAATTTAAAAGTAGGTAAAGTAACCCCGGTTTACAGTAATTTATACCACAGCAAAATGTTGGTGTTCTTCTAAAGATAGTAACT
Source organism: Rosalia funebris (assembly GCA_037954035.1). Taxonomy (NCBI): domain Eukaryota; kingdom Metazoa; phylum Arthropoda; class Insecta; order Coleoptera; family Cerambycidae; genus Rosalia; species Rosalia funebris. The sequence goes on from JAZFAV010000011.1 coordinate 26,996,968, forward strand.
CATTATGAATACAATTGTTCAAATCATAAGGTTAATTTTATATTAAAATTTAAGGACAATATTAACAGTACGTTTAGTTTTTGAAGTCTGACGAATAAAATACTTTTCTCTCGAGAGACTAGGTATAGAAGAGTCTATGAAAAAGGAAGGCTAGTGAGCACTATTCTAGAGTTCAATGACTGTATACAAAATCTTCGTAGAAGCAGAGTATGGCCGTAACTCCATAATGGGTAACAATTGTCTATAAAATATAACAGATACCTGAAGAAACGCCATTGTATAGTTTCGAGCTGATTCAAATGAATTTGAGATCGGGAATACGAAATAAGGCTCCAATATTCTAATTTCGAATTAGATTAAATGACTAATAAACGAATATTATTAAATGATGTGTTTCTAATCACGAAATTAAGGGTTTTATAAGAATTAAGAGCCATATGGTTGATATACCCAGAGAACGATAGTTTATAATTACACACGTTATATGTATAATTACAATATAATTATATATATAACGATAGTTTATAATAAGTATATATAAGAAAATACAAATATCCTCAATATTTTTAGGACACGTTGGAATCATCGGTAAAAAGAAGACGATGCGACATAAGAATTAGAGACAAATAATTAATAAATAAGATAAAGAATAATGGTCCCAAGTTTGAGCCTTGAGGTAGTCCAGAGAATGCCAAGAAGATTTAAAGCCATTATATGAAACAAATAATGTACGTCTGGATAAATACGATTTAAAGTAAAAGTCTAAGCGAAGAAGATTACTACTAAATCCATATAATTCTAATTTTGAAATTAGTATATTATGATAATTCTGTTATATACAAATATTTAAAATGTTATTCAATAAATATTAGATGTTCTAATTATGTTGTCACTTATTCTGTTGTGGTAACTGTGACTTCTAAATAAATTATGGAATATATAACTTACTCTTTCAGTCTGTGTAATAAGTAGTCCTGCTTCACCCACTAATTCTGCAAGAATACCCGAATACATATCTTTCGCGTTCGGAAACACCAATGCCACACCTAATCCCGGTAGATTGGTCAAAATATTTTTACATTCAGCTGTTCTCCTTTCGAAGAGTTCCTTGGCTTTCTTCGCTTCTTCTCGTTCTTGTTTTTCCCTCTTAACGGCCTCTTCGGTGTCGTAACGAATTTGTTCTTCCTCTGTGAGATCGGTTATTTCCATCATCACAGTTCTCTCTTGTTGACCGTTTATAGCCAACGTTTCCTTTTTCAATTCGTCAAGAATCAGGCGAGTTAGGTCGGGAGAATTTGCGCCGAACATTAAGTTTACCATTTTTCCTCTCTAAAATATTACGAACTTGTTGAAGCTCAGTTTCTATGTAATATCAATGTTTATAAAAATTTAACCTAAAAATTTGTTTATAAAAAATTACTTTATTTATAAGCTGAGAGTAGTTCATTTAGAAACTACTTTAGTAACAAACTTTGTTACTAGTTTTTTATTAACGTTGTTAGTCTAAACATTTCTCCTAATAAGTGCGAAAAACTATTTCCTTATCTAAGATTATTTAAGCCGATGCAATTAGAAAAGACTAGATTTTCACTAATACTGTTATTAATATAGGTAGTTAAATACGATAGCAAACATAAATTGACTTGTACGAAACTGCTTTTACCTAGACCGATTCAAATATTTTAAGTCTACGTGATGGCATGTCATGTAGTTCTAATGTGGCACTCACGGTAGGCAGTTTCATTAGTCAGTATAAGTCGGATATCGAGAAAGGAACTACCAAACCGCCAAGCGGTTATCAAAGTAGTTCACGAATAGCAAGGCTATTACATAATCGCTATAAGAAACAACTAATCCTCGGGCTAAAGCCTCGCCAGGCATTGAATTATACCTAAAAGCGATCCTCGACCCCTTTCTCGTGTTTCTGCTCGATCAGATAAGGTTTCAAAAAATAAAACCCGCCACAGGTAGGATTCGACATTTATCCCGGATAATAATAATAATAATTCAATGCCTGGCGGGGCTTTAGCCCGAGGAGTAGTTGTTTCCTATACCGATTATGTAATAGCCTTGCTATTCGGGAACTACTTTGATAACCGCTTGGCGGTTTGGTAGTTCCTTTCTCGATTTCCGACTTATATGTTACTGACATAGATCGTATCGATAAAGATGTATACCCCACAAATTTCATTCGGCATCTATCCTGGATCGGCGTACCGTGTACGGCACTTATGAGAACTTATAAGTTCGAAACAGCTGTATGCCGTTCGGTTCCAATCCGGGACAAATGTCGAATTCTACCTGTGGCGGGTTTTATTTCTTGAAAGTTTCATTAGTAATAAATAACACTTTGCATATTTATTATAAAAATTAACAGCTATTATTAGAGGAGTGGTAATTAACATTAGAAATTAACATTTAATGATAGACTACTTTCTTTAGTTTAATATTTAAGTTTTTGCTGAAAGTTTATATTTAATAGATTTTCTATGCATCTTTGTAATATTTGAAGAACATTGTCAATCCATAAGTAGAAAACAGAACCGCCATTAAAAAATATTACTTTGTAAATAAGTAAGACAGGAACTGCATCAAATTATTTGTATGATGTAATTCATTTTTCATCCAGTTAATACTTCAGTTTTTCATCTAATTTTTTTGTATTGTTTTAGTTTTTTTTTATCATATTCTTTACATTTAATACTTAGCCAAACATGCCGAACACGGAATAATTGATTTCCAAGCTATTATTTTGCAATGTTTTCCAGGCGTTGCTATAGTCTTGAATGAAAAGTAAAAGTAAATAGTTGTATTGGGACCAACAGGGAAAACTGGCACGAGAAAAAATAATTAGAAATGTGAATAACTTCATATTGTTTTTTCCATAAAAGTCTGTTAATGGAATATTATTGTATCTTATTTTATCGCGTTTATTTCTATCATTATCAAGTGTATTTATTTAAAAGATTCTTGGAAAAGTATATAAAGTAGGGGGTATTTTAATCATATTGGATTATATTTATAGAGAACTGATATTTAAGGTATTTATTAAAAACTTACAGATATAAACATCCATGTTGGTTCACTTTTATTTCGAAATCTTTCCAGTTGAGTTATAGTGTCAGATTTTGCCTGAAAGAGGATATTATTATTTAATAATTCGATTCAATTGAAACAAATTTAAATGAATATTACTACGAATATTTATTATGTTTAGATAATATATGAAGGTATTTGTTAATTTCATGATCTGTAAACTGAATAATTTTTTAGTGCAAAGTCATACAAGTAAAATAAATGAACCAGCTTTGTCAGATGTATAACGAAAAAGTTCTATGATATGTTTAAGTATTCACTGGATATGATTACATAAAATTAATACTTACTATTGCTAATTGAAGCATATCTCCTCCTACTTCTAACTTGATTTTCTTCAAATTACCAGTCATCCCTTGACAAGGTCCACACCAATCCGAGTAAATATCTATAACTATTCCCAGTAAAAACTTATAAGTTACAGTATTTAAAGTCTTTAGATTTCAATTTAATTTTATTCTTGCAAGGGAATTGGATTGTTATGCTGAAGCTTGAACACAAAGTATATGTGTAGGTGGAAATAATGTTAGAGTTAAAAACGTATATTGTTTTGGACACTCAGAAATCGATTTCCTCCTCTTAAAGCCTCAAGCTACGGACGAGAAAGTTAAACTTAAAGACAAAGATATGACATACAGCCTTTATTATAAACGTTAGGAAACAAACTTTTGTTTATATACAGCTCAATTCCACATCATTCATTGCAAATTATTGAAGAATCGAATGAATGGAATTAAGTAAAATGTTATATTTCTGTTATGAGTACATTGTTGTTTTTTCACGTTATCATTGAAGCTCAGTGAAAGAGATGAGCGGAATTCTAAATACATCTTTGTATAACTATTGTAGGTACAGATTCCTTAGCTAGTAGGTAACCTGTTTCGTAAGATATTATAATTGAAGACAACTACATATTCTAATTATTTAATGTATCCTCTCAAATCTATCAATACATTAACGACAATGCATTAGTGGACTGGTGGTGCCAGTTCATTAATGTATTAGACAATAATTTACAGGTATATGATACAAAAATAAAAATAAATTCTCTAAATAAATAATTTGAAATTTACACTTTTTATACATGCAAGAAATATTGCATATTGTATATTGTCATTAATTTTATTTTATTTTTTCATTTACAACTTTTTTGTTTCTTTATTGCTAGATACCCTGCACTGGAGTGTTTTAAGTATACTGAAATTTACTTTGGATAAAAGAATGTTTGGACACAGCTTTTATAGCTGAGAAAGGAATAATGTTACTAATTATAAATATGTCATTGTGTACCTTGGCGACTGACAACAACTATTGTTTTGTTTATTGTTATCAGAATGACATTTCTAGTACTTTATTTATTGTTTCTGTAGTTTTGGTTAGTGAGATCACATTTAAGCGAGTTTCTGTTAAAATTATTATTTTAGTCAGCGAGGGTTACAGACAAGAAGATATTGCGACGAAGATATATAGATGATTTTAAACTGTTTGTTTAAAATCATCTATTAAACTAGATTTATATGTCAGAAATTCATATGAAATGTGACAACCATTGTAGATCAAATGCAGTCCTTCAGATTTATTACTAATATTGATAATATGATAATTAATTTGCTAACTGCTATTTGGCTTTATTTAGTTGAAAATAAAGTACAGTTGATTAATCCTATAGCTTAAAATCGTATAAAGAATTTGATGACTCGTTTCTTCTTTGGAACGGCTATATTTATTATGCCGTGTATATAGTAAATATTTACTAAATGAATAATAAATGAACTACTAGGAGACTAAAGTAAAACAAAAATATTTAAATACAGGTCTCAATAAAATAACAGAGGTAGCAAAAACTTACGGAGAAGTCCACTTTTTTCTAGGAATTTCTCCCATTCCTCGTCATTTCCAATTTCCGCCTGTAGTTGAGCCTGTCCTCTTTTAGCCATTTTGACAAGAGACCGACGTTAAAGCGGTTAATCCAGCCGAGTTGCCATGAATACGGAATATTGATTTAATAAATTAGAGATTCTTACATACACTTTATAGGTACAGTATAAATACATAAGTTATATTATTAGATTCAGTTCGCCGTGGTCCTCTTTCGACTTATGAAATATGCGAAAAGGCAATTTCTTGAATTTAACCTTCTCGATATCGCCTTCTAAAAGATGCAAGATGTCGTCTAGGTATCGCGTCTCCTTTAATTCCTTTTGGAGGGCTACTGCAATTTTAATCAACTCATTTACCTTGATTTCGTCCTGCTGAAATAAAAAGTAAAGTAATTTGCTTGAGAACTTATCAAAAAAAGATTAGGTACATAATTTATGGAACAGTACAAGAAAACGTCTTGGTTTAAGGCGATAATGAATAATGTGCGGAGAGACATGCTAGTAATTATTTTTTACACAGTGTGTTGATACATACTTTTTCTATTTAAGTTTTTTCATTTAAGCTGTTTATTCTGATTAAAATACATACAAACAAAGATTCACAATATTTTTCAACTATTTTAATATAGCGATTTTGAAGTGAAACTTCTATAGTGAAGTAATGAGTCCGAAAAACTGAAACGGAATTCAAAGTGAAACACTTTGGTGGAGGGGATACAACCAGTGTATGCGAATGAACGAAAGTGAGGACGCGTGAGGAGTGTACAGGGGATACGCGTAGGCACCAAACAGAAATTACAATTAGAAGGTTCACTCTCCGGCGGTACTTTTATCTTGCGTTTACAAAAGGCATGCCGCCATGCAGCTGTTGAACGGCGATCCTGCGACATCAACAACGAAACATGGAACAATAATAGATATTAGTTTTAGTCGATATTTACACACAGTAGAAACGCGAATATTTGTATCGCATTTTAGTTATCATAAGCCACTTGTGACATTTGTAAATGAAAATGATCTAACAAATCGATTATATTATAAAACACAACTCTAATAATTACTTTAAAACTCAATTCCGAATATCTCCCCAGAAGTTTGAGTTCAATTGTGTGCTTATAAAGGTGAGGCACACTATTTTTTTCATTAGAGTTTGTTAGTTTAAATGTACTTTTTGTTTTAATTGTAACGATTTTACAAGGTGAATATTAATTAACAAAGGAATAATTTTAATAAAACGTATTACTATACATACACTGCGCGTCAAAAGTCTCTTTGAACTTTGGAATTGATAAGCATAAGAGAACGAATTGTGATACATACTCGCACTTTAAACTGAAAAAATAGTGTTTTAGTTAATAAATAGTGATCTGATTACTGAAGGTGGCGTCGCAGAGCTATTTTGAAAATTATTTCTAAACAATATGTGACTAATAAATACCTCATATGGAACTTGCTTCAAATATTTTATAAACGTTGTTCTTATTTTGACATATGGACTTTGATTTTTGAACGTCGGCGTCGATTAAACTTAATACTGGCATACCTTATATTTTTCCTATAAAAGCTAAGCGCCAGTTCTTTCTGACAGCAAGCAAGAAGTCTCACACATTCTTATATAATGTTATGTTGTCTTTATATTGTGAAATTTGAAATTTTGATTCATTGATTGATGATTTTGATTGATTGATTGCCATGCACTTTAAAACAAAAAGTTAATGCGGTGATAGTTATTGGCAAGGCTGAAAGAAATATACATACAGCTAAAAGAGTTTCTAACAAGACATGTTTAGAAAACGTTTAGAGCGTATTGTCTTTAGAACGTATTTACGACAGATACTGCAGAAGTTTTAGAGAGTAGGTAATAGTTAGGATGAAAAAAGGACTGGACGGCAAGACATTGCAGAAAGTTAACAAATAAATATTATCGTAACATTTGTAAATCCCACACAATCTACATCTCAAACTGTAAATGGTTTTAAACAATGATAAATGTCACCCCTGAAGATTACAAATAGTTCACCAGCTCACAGAAGGTGATCTCAATAGCAGACTTCATTTTCCGAAGAAATACCAGGAAAAGTAGCGAACTTAAATATTTAAAAACAATTTGTTTTTCCTATGAATCCACGTTTTTGCTAAATGACAATGTGAATACCCAGAATGTAAGATACTGGAGTGATCTGAATCCTCATATCTTCCGAGGGCCATATAGAATTTATAGAAAAATTAAGGATTTTGTGTAATCACATAAATTCACCTGTGCTTTTAAGCAAGTACAGTTGAGTTGGGAGGAAAATGACAGGAAAATCTTGATAAATTTCGAGATCTTGAAATAACTTTTCAACAGGATGGTGCTCTACCACACTATCATGGCGGTATATCAGTAATAGTCCTCAATGAACAGTATGCCAATAGGTGGATTAGACGCTGGGTTATAATAGAGTGGCTTGCTTGGTATCCAGATCTAATGCCCTTAAATTTATTTTTATGGAGATACTTAAAATCTAAGGTATATGCTACATCACTCATTAGCACCCGGGTGAGGTTTGAAGCAGAAGTTATTGAAGAATGTAAGTTCATTTCCATAGAAACACTTGACCGGGCGAGATAAGAGCTATAACAGGATGTTGTACTGTCAGTAAGAGGGAGGTGCATATTTTGCGTATTTTGCGAGGTGGAGTATTTTGTGTAATCATAATTATTGATGGTCTATTTGAATCAGCAATGAACCTACATATTTTAAATGCTCAACCTCTTCTCCAAAATGTCAGCTACTAGTGTGCTGAAAATTTCCAGCTGTTTCGTGAAGTTCGTAGGTACTCAGCTTCAAATTTTAACGTTATAAATTTTTGAGAAATGTGCCCACGATTGATGATGAATATTGTGAATAATAGTATATTACATAATCATAAATATTTACGGTATATTTGATACAGCAACGAATCTATATATTTTAAATGGTCTTGGTCTTCGTCAAAATATTAGATATTAGTGTTCTGAACACTTCCAGCGGTTTCGTGAATAATTTAGGATTTTAAGAATTTTTAAGAATTAAGAATTTTTAAGAAATGCGGTCAAATTAGTAGAGAAACTTTACATGGAGTTAGAGGGGCCACAGAAAAATACTTTATTTTTCCAAAAACTGAACGGAGAACATGTTTACGATCTTTTAGAGTAAATCAATGTTTGCGATCATTATTAAGTTGAATAGATTTGTTATCTCGAGCTTTAGAGTGGTTTTTCAGAAGAGAGTTAGCAAGCTACCCTTGTAGTTATTACATAAGTTTACACCACAGTGACGCGATTGCTTATCATAATATTTATTTTTTGATTTGTAAGCGTGTTGTGCAACTGAAAAAAATTTCTACATTAAATTTAGGCCTTATATATTTTTACTATTTTATAATAGATTGCTAATGTTTAACATGTTTATTGTCGTGCGTAATACAGGAACTAGAAATTGTAGACTATGTATCAGTCTATCAGACTTCAATAATTGTTGTATGTCTATTATATTTCTCCTATGCTTAGATTTTGTTCTTGATTTGTTTCAAATAGGTATGTATTTCTTAATATGCTGAAATAAATAAATATGTTGATTAAATGCTGATTAAAGTTAAATTAGGAGAGTTTACCGAGATTTCTAAATATACCGTAATCCAGAACAGGGGGGTTTGAATTCTTACATTGGGGCCCAAGCCCCCATTATTTACTTTTTCTTAGCGATCGATAAATGATAATATTTAAGTATTTCAAAGAAACCTATTTATATAAAAAAGTCCTTTATATTTATTTCATATTTTATCTCTAGATTAACAAAGAATATATAGGGGCTACTTAGGCAAAGCTTGAACTTCATCTATTCTATCTATTTCATTATAAATAGTATAGGATGGCGCAGAAACAGAATTTCTCATAAAGAAATTTATTTTTATTTATATGTCCTTCGAAAACAATAAGGATCAATAAATTCAGTTCAACTGTACAAGTAACTGTAACCATATTACAAAATTAGTCGTTTATTTTTCTTCAACTTATTGATGATTTAAGATATATTTTAGACAAAGGTAATTCCTATTGCGAAACTTAAATTGAAGGATAAGTTTTTTTATCTAAATCATTGTAACAGGAGTTTATAATTTATGATATTTATAATATAATTATTTAAGTCCTGGATCTTCCCATAGGTTCATTCACAATGACTTACTCATATAATTTTGCAATTATACTAATTCTTCCTTTTTTTGCAATGATAGTACGGAAAAGTCAATTAGTTAGTAGTAGTTAATAAAATAATTAAAATTATTTAATATACAGTTTAAATATACCATAATTCTTTGTAAATGAATTTTTATTTTAAATAAATAATACGTACTTAAATTTTAATTCTGATTTTAAATTTTATAAACAATTTTTCAGTTCTACACGGGAAGTAGTAAATAACCTGGGTGTAATACAAAACCATTGATGCACCTAAACCTGTAATACAAAATTATTACAATTACAATTTAAATTTATTTTTTTATATATTTTGTTATATTAATCCACATCTTGACTAAAATAGTTCTATGTTTATATTTAAATAATTTCTGAACAGCATCTATATTTTGATTTTCAAATTGCAACTAATAAATTATATGACTCTTTAAAGGTATTTGTGAGTCTAAACTCTAAATACACAAGAAAGAATAAATATCAGCAATAAAATAGAAACATGATTGATTGTAATTATAATTTTATATATAACAAATATATCTGAGATAAACTACATAAAACACAAAAAATTATTTACGTTATATAATAGTTATTAAACAGGAGCGATTAATGAAACAATAAATCATATTAAAAATATACCTACATTATTTCCTTCTTTTTGTTCTTAATAAATTTGACACAACAATTTAACAAAATAAAGTATTTATTATATATTTAACTTCATCTTTATAATATTTTTATTATTGCTGTTATAACTCCCACCTGTTGATATACCATCTTGTCTATGACCTTATAGATGGATGTCATAACCATTGTATTGTATAACTAAGTAATTAAAAAAATATAGAACTGGTAATATTTTCTATAAAATTTTAAATAATGTTTCCTGGAAACTACGAAAATTTATAAAATTAAGTTACATAATAGGTAAAAATTGGGTAAAGCTGATCAGAAGTTTAATATAAAATTGTTCAAAAGGTAAATCTCCAAATAAAATTTAATCTAACGAATGTACTTCGATGTATTTTAAAATACTATACTAATTAGTAATTTTTTTTAATTTCATTGTTATTAAAATGTATAATTCCAAAAAAATAATTATAAATGTAGTATCACGTTCATTAATATCAGTACAATCATTTATCGACATTCTAGTTTAAATTTGCTTGCCAACTTCCAAATGCTAATACTTTTCCTTGTGACTTTTACTGAAATACTAAATGGTTTTGGAAGCAGATTTTTGTTAATAGACTATAATTGTATCAGTGTGGTGCTTGTTTATTAAGAAAACTCAAGTAAAAGAATAATTTATATTTTCGCCAGTCAGTGCACTTTACAAAAATTTATAAATATATTTTTGCTATCTTCGAAAAGGGAAATTTGTAGAAAAAATCCTATAGTAGAATATACTTTAGGCTACCTCTTAATAACGAATAATTAGTTGGAACTAAATGTAACATGTTTCCCTAGTATTTTAAATGTGCTACTTTTGAGCAATGCTATTGTTAGGAGTAAACGTATATCTATATGATTTCATATAGGAACTACGAGTATATATTGTTAAAAAAAATAATTGTTTTTTCATACTTGCAAATACGGAATGCGGGAGGAAAAATAAAAAACCTGTGACATTTATTTCTTTATGTAATATACATATAAGACGCGGTCAAGACGGTGAAAAATTGTCTTTCACCTCCCCCCCCCCCGGAGGTATTTCTATTTGTTCACAACTTTTATTATTCACATTGACATCATAAGTGGTATCTCCAATAATATTGTTTTTGCTTTCTTAAACCAATTATTAGCATATAAAATTATTTATTTGTAATCTTATCATTTATTTGTAATCTTATATCTTTTTTACATCTGTTGTTCTCTATTTCTGTTCCCTTTTGTCCTTATTTTTTCTGTTAAGATACTCATGCACATACATGTTTAAGTTGCAATTATAACAAACTGCATAAAATGTAGGACCATTTCCTAATGAAAATGTAAATAAAGTGAAAATGTTAATGGAAATGTGAGTTTTTCAAATAATGTTAATGGCGAGTATAATAAAAATATTTTATATTCTTTTTGCTTTTGATGTATCTAACCCATATTTGATTGTATCGCAATTACCTAAATGGTAGTGCAAACCCGGGAACTTCTGTTTTCTTTGTGCCCTACTATATTTAAACGTAATATACGTGTCTAGGTAATTATCTAACGATAAAAGCAGTCTGTGGTTCAGGCTCAATTTATTGAAACTAGCCTTTATTAATATTAATACTGGAAATTTGATTAATGCATAAGGTTATGGTATTTTGGGGAAATTAATTATTATGATACCTTAGTTCATGTAGTTTAGTTAAAATTTATTGGACGTATATCGGTAGCTGATAGCCCAGTAAATAAACTGAATTCAAACTCATTCCAAAGCCAAGCGTATCTTATTTTACAAACATTTTCAACTATCCATTATCGTGTGTCTTTAAAGATTATATGCATCTCGATTTATCAAATAACAATACTTTTGATAATATTGTGTCTTATTGACGTTACTGTAATCAGTTCCAGGAGTTAATTTCTGATGGCAACTATTTTAATCTTGTAGACGGTTAACTACATAGAAAACGTTAAGTAGTAAATATTCATAAAAATGATAACAGTACCTAATTTGATTTTCCTGTGCAGTCTTCTGAATATCAATAGATACTCAGATATGAGTTATCGAATTATCTTTTCGCAATAGATGTCTAACAAATATGAATGAAGATTATTTTGTCCAAATTTCTAAATTAAGTTTAGTTGTAAATTATTGTCAACTGGTGAGGTATTATGCTGCAGATTTTTTTTTATAAAAAAATTACATTTAGTTCTAATATGTAGAAATTTTTAATTTCAATCATTCTCATAGCCATCCTCACTAAAATTTTTGACTAAAGATGCAGTAGGTGTATGCGCTATTGCATGTACATACACGCACATTTATTAGTGGTTAATTTTATCAAGTGATAAGGAAAAATAAATTTTGTTTTAAGAGACAAACCTGAAAATATTCGATATCATTAATTCAAATATAATTTTTTATTTATATAAAAGATGCATTTTGTATAACTATATATTACTTAATAATATTTCTTTACTTATAAAGCAACAGATTTAATAATTCCAGTTTGGGGATGGTAGGCAATTATGCTTGAAGAAAGATATTATTTTAGATTTAATTGGCTCGTCGTAAAATTGGGTTCCAAAAAATAATGGGTTCGTTGACGAAAGCTTATTCCTCATCAAGTAATTCATGACAAATTGGAGAATTATAGAAAATTTATATATGGCGGATTAAGTTAAAGAATCAGATTAGCAACTAGAAATTTCCGCATATTTGGTACTTCTACAATTGGTTGGCTAAATATATCTGCATTTGCTCGCATCAGTAAAAATTTCATCATCATCATCAGCTACAGCCACAGTACCAGTACAGTAACAGTATGGTCACATACAGTTGGCGTTACAGCCCTTGATGGGCCTTAGCCTGCTCCAGGATCTCTTTCCATTCGTTTCTATCCAGCATTTTCTTCTCCATCCTCTCATAGCAATGCTTCTTAGGTCCTCTTCCACGTCGTCTAGGTATCGTAGTCTAGGTCTTCATCTACGTCGTTGTCCTGTTGGGCTTTAGAACATACATATTCTTGCAGTAAGAATTTACTTTCAATATTATCGTAGGTTGTGCACATTTGGATGGCTGAATATATCCTACTTTATACTTAATATCTACTATGCTGTTATCAGTAAAAATTTACTTTCAAAATCGCGGTAGGTTGTGCACTGTATGTTGACATACTGCGACATTTTATTATTTACAATTATTGACAATTTTTGACTTTGTTTATTCTCTATGGTAAGTGCTAAGTGAAAAGATCCTATACTTCTTTACTCGTATAATAACTTATACAAGTAATGGTTTTAGATTCATACATTGATTACATTCGAGTAAAAATTTTAGTTTATTGACTAAACTCCACGCATTTAGGGCAATATCACAACTACAAGTCAATTCAATTAGTTCGTATTACATGAGGAGTTATCAGAAAATGCATAGATGAAACATTTCAAATGCCTAGCGAGGAATGCCCAAAAATTAATTTAAAAATAACAAAGAGGATATATCCAAATCGAAAGAATTCTACAAAGTTGTGGATAAACTTGTCAAGTAGAGATGTAGAAGAGCAACATGAATCGATAGTATACAGTAGAGTCATTATATTTTTGGATATATATTATTAATATATCAGATAATTACATACACTCTAAGGGATTTTGTAATAATGACTCTTAAGATTGAAAAAATATGCAGTCATAGTTGTTCTAAGTATGCGTTCATATAAGCTACACGGTATGTTTTCACATTGACAGTAAGTAAAAAAGGGAAGGATTATATATTGAATATTGTTTGTTTAAAAATACTAAATACTTATATTGGATGTTATGTTTGGTTTTATTGTATATAAACCAACTACAAATTTTCAAAAGAATTAATAATTAGTAACAATCAATCAATATTAATAATAATCGACATTAATAATATTAATAACATAAATGTTAACAATTCAAAAATTGAGATTATGTTGGATTATTTTGAGCTTTATTGGACGTTTTAATAATCGCTTAAAAACTGTAAGACGGAAACGGGAGACACCTGCAGGATGTAGTATTTATATTCATACAAGATTACTTGCTAATATTTTTCCTACAAAGGTTATGCTGCTTTGGACATTATTTTTCATTTTACTTCATACAAATATTTGATCACGTGTACCTGATTTGTGCCCAAACTTATAATTTCTCTACTGTACTCTACTGTCCCTTAGGCCAAAGGTGTAAGAATGTCAGAGTGTAAGAATATAAAAAATATCAAAAACCCTATAATTTTAGCGACATATTGATGGAACAAGACAGGCATGTAAATAACATCAACACCGAGGATTGTATTTATTGGATACTTGAGAATTTGGGCAATATTGTCTACGAAATAAACTCGAAAGCCGCAGGAGATTTATTCATTAAATAAATCCTATGTAACTGTAGAATTTCCCCATTCCCCTTCCGTATTTAGTTCATGGTGGGTATGGCTATTGCCCATAGAAATGTTATGAAGTACATATTTATGTCTTTCTTCACCTTTCTTATTTGTCTTTAATGTTTTCGAAGTTATAGCGATCTAAATTTTACTCGTACAGTGTAGTGAATATTCATGTAACAAAAAATAACACAGTTTCTCGATGATTTACATACATATACTAGTATATTATTGTTTTCCTACTGAAAAATAATACCATAAAAATTTGTTGACAAATGAAAGCTGCATGAGAAAATAATCATTTAATGCGAGATACATTGTTTACTATTAACAATTTCTTTAAATTTTCATTAAAAGTTTACTTTAATTTAATTTTTAATTTATGTTATTAATTATTTCTTTCGATTCACGGGCATGTGTAAAATTATTAAGAAACACTCACAATATTATAATGTTGAGTCCGCATTTTATATCGTCTGAAGAACATTACTTCTCTGTCTCTGATCGATCAGAGACAAAGAGCACGACGTTGTAAATGTCATCTTTTGATGGATTATATATTGTTATTTTAATTTTACTTGAATATTTGTAATTACACGGGAATTTTACTAGTATTATTATTTATAAGGAATATGGCATAATATGACGTTTTACATTAATATAAAGTTATATTTCAATTACATTTCTTATTGGGATCATCAGTCAGTTAAAATAAAAAATATATATATTTTCTGTTCCTGCTTTATATAATCCAAACGGTTATAACTTCAGAGAAGTAGAATATATATAATCGTAAAGGTCGTCAAGAATAGGAACAACTCTCAAAACTGCAATATCGGACCACCCACGAGGTGTGCAGTAAATAGCCTGGTCTTTATTAAGTCACATTGAGACCTTTGCAGAGTTAAATATCGAGTGTATTGAATGTACACAGAGTTCGATCTGGCCGCGTGTAAAGTGCATCCTTTTCTCTTCGATGTTGCCTCACTCTTTCTTCTACGCAACATAGAGAATATTACACCTTTTTCGTATTCTTGACAAGTTCTATATATATTAGATTGTAACTTATATTTACAGTATTCCCGTATATGTTATTTGAATATAAACATTTTTTGTCTGTTATGAATGATACAGTTGAAGAACGTTTACGCATTACAGACAAGAAATATTTATAATCAGATAACCTATACCGAATAGATGTAGCTATAAAAATAAGTTATTACGTAAACCTATATTTTGTTATAAACATTTGTTATAAATCAATTTTAATTAGTGTTTTAATCACTTTTATACTATTGTAATACTATTTAAATTTCGATACTATGGTATGTAATTTACTATAAAATATAAATTTAACTACAAAAAAATATATAGATGAAAATTGAATAGCAATTCCATTCAATTTTTAATTTTATTAAAATTACTTCGTTATAAAATAAGGCTGATATCTATAATATGAAAATCAAAGCAAATCTACAAATATTCTAATATCCGTAGAGGGCAAAGGATAAAGAGGAAATCGTACGTGATTTGTGAGTGAGTGGAGTGGACCATCCCTGGTACCGTCTATCCATTTCGTGTCAGATATAGATCACTATAAGTTAGGGGAACATAGATATTGTTACACTGCAAAAACATTTCAAAAAACTAATCGTAGACGAAAACCTTTTTGTTGCGGTAGCTGTACACGAAATACCAAAAAAACTATATATTATTGAACGAATTGAGTTTAGTACTACTAAATAAACTAAGCATCAGAACCAATTAAATGTTGCATACTGGATTAATACAAGAATAAAAAAGAAAAATGAAAGAGTTGCTAAGAATAATTGTTTAGTTATGAATTATATGCCACATAACATTTTGCAGAGATTCTAACCCGATTACTTGGAGACAGTGCAAAATGTTTTTAAACTTTGAAGTATGAAAAAGCTTTCTAAGAAATTCAATGGACAAAGGAACTTTATCAATATTTTCATATTATAAACTATTAAACCATTAAAATCGGTTGAAACTCTCACTGCAGTTGTTGGTAATTACGGTAAGTTTTTATATGTTATTAATTTACTTTGATCGATGTTATTAATTCACTGATTTCCTTTCCTGCTGTCGGTAGATCACATTTTATATAATGCAATGTATAATTACGCGACAGCATTGGTTTCAATGATATCAAATCATTATTTAATGATTTGATAAGATAAGGACTTTATATAATTAGAATTGCAGTCACATAGTTGTGCAAATATAGTGATAAAACCGTAATACTTTAAACATTCATTCCATGGAAGAGAATTATTATATAGTAAAGACTCCTTCGATTGTATTTTTTATTTAAAATAATTCCAAATACCATTTCTTATGTAAGAACTAAAAGTAGATAGAGTGCATAATAAGACCAACTATTTAAATAAATAATGGATGAGGAATTATTTCCCCGTTTTGTTTGGATATATAAAAGAGCTCGAAATTGAACTGAATCAGAAAGTACTTACGTGAAAGCTTTCCTTGATTTCAGCTAGTTGAAAATGCATCGCGAACGTTTCTTCGCAGAAGCTCTGTATACTTTTATCCTCGTCACTGAGACCGATGCTGCTTAAAATATCAGACCTATCCGGCACTTGCAGGTAGCTACTTTTATCGGGATTTTCATCTTTACTCGAACAACTACTTTGAATACTATTACCCAAATCACTGGTCTCAATAACGAACTGGGGTACGTTGCATTCGTTAACCGGCTGATTTACATCAACGATATCCTCTAAATTGCAGTCTATGTCGGTTAAAATCAACTCCATCATTAACGATAACATATTATCCTCCTTCGTGGCGTGGTAATCTTGAATTTCTTTGTACATTTCATGTTTGATGTTGGTTTCCTTGTCGTTGATTAAGTGTTTAAAATTCGTCGTCCTAAAATTGAGGGCCTTAAAGAGCTCGTCCGATGCTTCAGTCTTTAATAAGGATTTAAACTTTGCGAAATATAAAATCGACAGTAACGTCTTAGTTTCCGTGCTGCATGGACTAACTAAATTTGCCAATTTTTCTTTAGGAGGAAGAGTCACATCAATATTTCTTAACTCTCGCAATAACTTAGGCTCATTGCTTTTAACTGAAACGCCTTCAATTTCCATTTTACAATCTACAACATTGATAATAGGTTCAGTTTTTATATCGATGTTAATTTTTTTCACAACCACTGGTTTCTCAGGTTCAAGTACTACAATGGATTCTAGAAAATTTGCCTCATTTGGCGTTTGTTCTTTGTTCACAGTGAATTGCACATTGTCTTCCTGCTTTTCTTCGCTAGTCGCATCACTATCTTTATTCATTACATCACTAAAATACCAACCAAATTCAATGTCATCTTTATTTTCCACAAAAGTACCGTCAGCTTTGTATATCCTCATATTAATCCACTGCTTTTTTAACCACGGCTCACAACAAACTAAAAGACAAAACGTTATAATTAATTTAGGTCGGATTAAGGACGCGATGAATCCCCGTAGTACATATGTTCTCGTTAGCAGGCTTCAGTTGTGTGTGTCTATAATGAAAGCAGTGATAATTTATGTGATACTATTATCTTAATACTTATCAACTTGGATAGAATTTACAAATAAGATACTTGCCGGCAAGTGCTATTTATCGGAGATAAAAATTGTGTCTGTATTAAGACTATTCAGTACAAGTTGGGTCATATTTACATAAAATCAATAATGGCATGACTTTAAAGCCGACGGATAATTATGAATTTGAGCAATATGGTGACACAGTAATAAAAAAATCGGTTTTAATTATAAAATGTATGCTACTTTAATAATCATTTACTATATGATATTTATATATTGCTAAAATGAACAATTGACCAAATAATCAACTGGATTGTTATATAGGGTGTCTCAGTTATAACTATAGGATTTGAATTGCGTGCCACTTGTGCTCTGTCAATGGGCGTCAATATCTAACGACTGTCATCTGGACAAACCATATGACATCAATAAGCCGCGATTAACAGTTCAACAATGAATAGTTTGTGTTTAATTGTTTTATAAATATGAACGATCATTTACAGTTGTAGTAAGAAAGATTCGCACAAAATTCGAACAAAAAGAAGCGCCTACAAATTTAACAGTTCGTAACATAATCAAGAAATTTGAAGAGACGGGTTTTGTTATTGATAAGGCAACACCACAATACGTCCTTGTCATGGTGGGTCAAATAAAATATTGCTGCAGTGAGAGAAAGTGTATGGGAGTATTCAAACACATCAATTCGACGTCGTGCACAACAATTTAATCTGTCAAGAGCCACCATGTATCGGATTTTAAAGAAAGATCTATCATAATACAAAATTCAGTTGATACCACAATTAAAACTTAGAGATCATACACAACGTCGTACATTTGTAAATTGGGTGTTAGAAAAGAGAGAAGGTGATTTTTGCGACAAATTTTTGTTCAGCGATGAAGCACATTTTCATCTTGACGGATACGTCAGCAAATAAAGTTGTTAAATTTGAAATACTGAAAGTCCACATACTAGTCACCAAAAAGAAATGCATCTACAGAGATGCACGGTTTGGTGCGCATTTTGGAGTGGTGGAGTAATTGAACCATATTTCTTTGAAAATGAAGCTGATAATGCTATCACAGTGAATTGAGAACGCTATCGTGAGATGTTAAGCAATTTAATTTTCCACCAAATTGATGATTTGGATTTGAACAATATGTGGTTCCAGCAAGACGGTGCATCGTGTCATACAGTACAACTTTGTTGCATACGAAATTTCCTGATCATGTTGCCTCGCGGAGTGCTCATATCAATTGACCTCAAGGATAATGTAATTTAACGCCATTGAACTTTTTTCTTTGGGGTTATGTCAAAGGGGAAAAGGTATTCGCCATCCAGCTAGCAACAATGAATGACTTCAAAGCAAACATTTAACGTTTTATACGGGAAATAGAGCCAGCTTTATGTGCCCGTGTTGTGGGCAATTTTGCTAAACGAATAACATCATGCCAGTTGAGTCAAGGACGCCATATGAATGACATTCTTTTCTGCTTGTAGCCGTATCACCGCCACTTTATATTGAAGAATAAAAACCTTCATTTGTAAAATATTATTAGTTTTCGTCACAAGTCACATCCTATAGTTTTAAATGAGACACCCATTAGATTAATCTATTATAATAGAAATATATCTTAATTAATCGGCAAATCTATAAGGTTACGCAATCTTTCATTGATATTTATGTAAATATAACCTGCTACACTTAAAAAATGGAACATAGTCTTCAACACGAAGTTGACGATAAAAGCTTATGCTCAATCTATTGCAGAAGTGAAATATCTTTGGCCTGGGTTAGAATCGTTCATGAAAAAACTAAAATCAGACGTTGCTAGACACACATTTCATTAACTTAAGTAGGTTGAAAGAAGAAGGGGATGATTAAAACTGAAAACAGTTTTAATATCTCCTGATGATATATAATCTAACTACACGCTTTAATTAGCATTATAATCTTTCTGTTTTTCTATTCCCATGTTTGTTTTTAACACCTTTTTTAAAATTAATAACACTGGATTGAAGTTCATATAAATCATTTTTTTCAGTTTTTTATTTTGCATATTTCTTTGATACATCATTCTTTATTCAACGAAGGGATGCTGGAAATCGTCTGGAGCCACAGAAAATAAATAACTAACAACTATTTGAATATCTTCGAAGCAAGAAGGAAAATCAGTTTGCATTGCAATATACTACAAAAAAAAAGTGAGCAAGACTAGGTTTCAGTATATCGGCTAAATAAGTGATGAACTACGTATTCAATTTACTATTTCAAGAGAAATTAAAGCAACCAAGATAACGAAATATTGAAAAACCAAAGATTAACATCGAGGTTAAAATGGAGTTTAGCTCTCAATAAATGATTTAAAGCGGTTTATAATAGTCTGAGTACTATGAAAATAATTATTTTTAGAACAGAAAACCATCTATAATCATAAAAAAAGCATCTATGATACGTTTAATGAATACATTTAAAACGTATTTTAGCAATGGCAGTTGTTTTAACACAAATAGAAAGTATGAAGCTTAACACTATCACTTACATCTTGTAAATAAAATTGTAAAATTCCAGTTATCCATAAGATTCAAAAGATAACTTCATTTCATATAAAAAACAATGAAAACAGTTCAAAGATCCTATATATTTGTTGGGGTCTAGAACAATGCTGAAACGGTTTCAGTTTTATATCAGAATCTTTTTACATATGAGAATTATTCGAAAATGTTGAAGTAGAAGTAAAATTATTACTAGTGCCCAGCCAATATGGCCTGAGAACATTTTTACACAACAGACCAAAAGGGGGCAGTTTAAAAGAAGCTACGGATGATGCCCTAATTTCAGAAGTGATGACATCAAAAAATTTAGAGAACAAAATCCGAGTGCTCTTTTCCAACTTGCCCCGTGACCATCTTATTGAATTTATTTTAACCTTTACCTTCGCACTCTATACTAACGTAATTAGTTTTTTAGGACACTTACAACTTACATATATAATATTAGTTTACTCTGTTAGCAATAATATTTTTGACGTATTTGATGGAATAATGTCATTCCAAATGCTAGTTTTCGTTAAATAAGGCTAGCAAGAATATAATTATGCAAGTTCGAATTTTAAAAGTAAAAGAAATCTATAATGAAAGTTAAAACTTTGTAATAATTTGTTAATACTTTGTGAAGTACATGTATACTACGTAAATTGTAATATATATATATATATATATATATATATATATATATATATATATATATATATATATATATATATATATATATATATATATATTTATCTTAACTAATACCCAGTATCTCGATTATCTTTTATATTGCACATGATTTTAAAGATTAATATATATTTTTAGATGGTTCCACTTTTTAAGTTTCTCCTTGTGATTAATCAAACATTCTATTTACTTAGTTAAAACAAAATGTTTTTTATTTTTAAATTCTGTAAATAAGGAAAATAACATTTTCTGAGAAATGAGATAAGGCATGAAGGTGAAACTACCTGGAAACTTTTAGGAAAGTATACTCTTTCAGGCAATAATATTACTTTAATGTAGTTGTAATTTGATATACATTTGTTAAGCTAGGGTTTTATTGAAATAAACAATAAACTTTGATAAATATTATTACACGAAGAATATGCAAATGAAGAATTTTATTTTAAGGAATATAAAAAATACATCTTATTGATGTTCAAAATAAAGACTAAACTTTAATAAAAGAAGCCATAGCCTTAGTTTAGTAATTATGAAGACAAGAAAAATTAATTAACAGTTTTTACAAACGAGTTAAGTTATCAAAACGTTTTTTATTACTAAATTCTGTAAATAAGGAAAATAGCGTTTTCTGAGAAATAAGATAACTCATGAAGGTGAAACTACTTAGAAGCTATTAGGAAAGTATGCCCTTTCAGGTAACAGTATTACTTTAATGTAGTTGTTATTTGATATACTTTTGGTAGGCTAGGGTTTTATCGAAATAAACAATAAACTTTGATAAATATTATTACATGAAGAATATTCAAATGAAAAAAAATGTATACTACGTAAATTGTAAAATATGTATATTCTTATCCTAACAAATACCCAGTATCTTCATTATCTTTTATATTGCACATGATTCTAAAGATTAATACATATTTTTAGACGGCTCCACTTTTTAAGCTTCTCCTTGTGATTAACCGAAATTTCTATTCACTTATTTAAGCAAAACGTTTTTTATTACTAAATTCTGTAAATAAGGAAAATAGCGTTTTCTGAGAAATAAGATAACTTATTAAGACGAAACTACTTATAAACTATTAGGAAAGTATGCCCTTTCAGGTAACAGTATTACTTTAATGTAGTTGTTATTTGATATACCTTTGTTAAGCTAGGATACTATCGAAATGAAACAATAAACTTTGATAAATATCATTACATGAAGAATATTTAAATGAAGAATTCTATTTTAATAAATATAAAAAATACATCCTATTGATGTTCCAAATAAAGAATAAACATTCCTAAAAGAAGCCATAACCTTAGTTTAGTAATTATGAAGACAAGAAAAATTATTAACAGTTTTTACAAACGAGGTATTACAGTTTATTGTTCCAGTATCACTACAGTTTATAGTTACACTATATCGTTGTCACTGTTTTTAAAGTAATGATGATAGTATATTGATAATTTCCTTATTTCACATAGTAGCAACGAAGACGCAAGTATTAAGTTATGAAAAGTAAATATTAAAATAATTTGTTTACAAAATAATTTTTTTTGCATATACAAAATCCGAGTGTTTTTTTCCAACTTACTTGCCTAGTGACGATTTTATAGAATTCATTTTAGACGTTTGCGTTCACACTCTATAATAACGTAATTAGTTTTTTACGATACTTACAAGTTACAAAATAGTATTGTTTTACTCTATGAGCAATAATATTTTTGACGTATTTGATTTAATAGTGTCATTAGAAACGCTAGATTTCGTTAAAAAACTAGTAAGAATATAATTATGCAAGTTCAAAATTTAAAAGTAAAAAAAATATAATGAAAGTCAAAACTTTGTAATAATTTGTCAATACTTTGTGCACTATATGTATACTACGTAAATTGTAAAATATGTATATTCTTATCCTAACAAATACCCAGTATCTCCATTATCTTTTATATTGCACATGATTCTAAAGATTAATACATATTTTTAGACGGCTCCACATTTTAAGCTTCTCCTTGTGATTAACCGAAATTTCTATTCACTTATTTAAGCAAAACGTTTTTTATTACTAAATTCTGTAAATAAGGAAAATAGCGTTTTCTGAGAAATAAGATAACTCATTAAGACGAAACTACTTAGAAACTATTAGGAAAGTATGCCCTTTCAGGTAACAGTATTACATTAATGTACATAGTTGTTATTTGATATACCTTTGTTAATCTAGGGTTTTATCGAAATGAAACAATAAAATTTGATAAATATTATTACATGCAAAATATTCAAATGAAGAATATTATTTTAATATATATATATATATATATATATATATGTATGTATATATATATATATATATATATATATATATATATATATATATATATATATGTATGTATATATATATATATATATATATATATATATATATATATATATATATATATATATATATAATACATTTTATTGGTGTGCAAAATAAAGAGTTAACTTTCCCAAAAGAAGCCATAGCCTTAGTTTGGTAATTATGAAGACAAGAAAAATTAATTCACAGTTTTTACAAACGAAGTATTACAGTTTACTGTTCCAGTATCACTATAGTTTATAGTTACACTACATCGCTGTCACTGTCTTTCAAGTAATGATAATAATATATTGATAATTTCCTTATTTCACAGAATAGCACGATATTAAAATAATTTGTTTACGAAGTAATTTTTTTTGCATATACCTACCTACCTATTATATTCCTTATGTAAAATGACGTCACACTTTATTATATAGTTCTGCACTATTTTAGTACTACCCAGAATGTTAACTGCACGAGATACTTTAAATACACTGATACACTGAAGACTAAATCCATGTAATATATACATTTCTGCTCCTTAAATTATAATTATCCCTTTCCCTAAACGTGTTTATTTGCCTGGTTCGGAGACTAAATAAATAATTCAGACCCATTAGGGAACCCTAATATTACTCACATCAGCACTTTGCCTTACTCGTATCTTAAAAAAAAATCAAGTTGCATATTAAGACATTCTCCTTGTTTCTATTATAATTCTTATGTAACTAATAGTTTCAATATTTCAGCGTATTCAATGTGGTTTAAATGATGAATTTATGTACGTGTTTTAATGGCTTTGAAGAGGGTGCTTTAAATTATAATATAAACTATGGTATCTATTAAATTGTAACCATGATTATGAGATGAGAAAATTGTATGTAAAAGAAATTTATCATGTAGCATTTATTTATGGAAAACATGTGTGTCAGAAACATGTATTTGTCTGTTTTTGAAACTAATACAATAATTAGGATAAGAATGTAATATGTATAAAAAATGTTTTAATAATGATTGAAGCATTGTAATTAACTTGCCATGTAAACATTAACTAGTAGCGAAAAATTACTCACTAATTTAGAAATTAATCACATTTTTAATTTATTAATGTTACCGACTTACTAAATAAGTTAAGTCTTACATTATGTTCACGAAAGTACTAATGCAACAATTTTTTAAACAGCTTTCAATTTTCAGAAAATAATATTGTACTTGATCATCACATTATATGAAAAATAAGTTTTAACCTAGTCGAGTACAAGAATGGTCCATCTAGAGTTTATAGTCAGAAATTCCAAAGATACAAAGAATGTATTAAGTTCAAGACTCCGGTGCTGAGACTCTCATTTGATTTTAGTCATGGTTATTCCCCGTAGAGTGAAATACAATTATTCATTAAAAATTTGAATATTGTCGAATTTTCATATACGAGTATAGGCAACCTGCACCTAAAGATGGGTAAACAGTAACAGTACATTTCAAAAAATGAAACCCGCCACAGGTAGGATTCGATATTTGTCCCGGATTGGAACCGAACGACATACAGCTGTTTCGAACTTATTAGTTCTTATCATACCCCACAAATTTCATTCGATATTTGTCCTGGATTGGCGTACCGTGTACGGCACTGACGAAAACTAATAAGTTCGAAGCAGCTGTATGTCGTTCGGTTCCAATCCGGGAAAAATGTCGAATCCTACCTGTGGCGGGTTTTATTTTTTATTTTTTGAAACCTTATCTGATCGTGCAGAAACACGAGAAAGGGGTTGAGGATCGCTTTTAGGTGTAATTTAATGCCTGGCGTGGCTTTAGCTCGAGAAGTAGTTGTTTCCTATTGCGATTATGTAATAGCCTTGCTATTCGGGAACTACTTTGATGACCGCTTGGCGGTTTGGTAATTCCTTTCTCGATTTCCGATTTATATGTTACTGACATAGATCGTATTGATAAAGATGTATACCCCAGAAATTGCATTCGGCATTTGTCCTGGATCGGCGTACCGTGTACGGCACCGATGAGAACTAATAAATTCGAAACAGCTGTATGTCGTTCGGTTCCAATCGGGGACAAATGTCGAATCCTACCTGTGCCGGGTTTTATTCTTTATTTTGTGAAACCTTATCTGATCGTGCAGAAACACGAGAAAGGGGTCGAGGATCGCTTTTAGGTATAATTCAATGCCTGGCGGGGCTTTAGAGCCCAGGAGTAGTTGTTTCCTATGGCGATTATGTAATAGCCTTGCTACTCGGGAACTACTTTGATGACTGCTTGGCGGTTTGGTAGTTCACTTCTCGATTTCCGACTTATATGTTACTGAGTAACAGTACATAATGCAGTATTAATATATAGTGTATAATAGCTCTGTTTAATAAAAGAAGTTAGGTAGGTTTTATATACTATAAGCTAAAAGTATGCCGGGTTAGACTCCTAGATGGCGCTAGTTCAGAATATGGATTCAATTCATATTTGAAATTTAATATACTTACCTCTAGATGTCAACCAAATAAACGTGCGGACATTATTATCCTAAAAGATTATAATAGTCGGTTTAATTGTTACAATTTGTATAATGGACCTTTGCGCGTGAATAAATTTAGTAATCACATGCTACACCACTCGCAATTGTTACTAATATACCACAACTACCAGCACGTATGTCTAGCGACATATGTTTCAATCAACTACGTATGGCATAGACAGTTAATAATTTGCTGAACAAATTGCAATTATGAAGTCACGTCTTAGCTTTATTGTATAATTTGTTTCATTGGCGTTTCAATATTTCTGTAAAATTTATGTCATTTTTGTTTCCTTTGTATTTGTTGAGTTTATTTCCTTTATTTTGATGGAAATATTACTTCCATTGAATGTTTTTGTGGAGAACTTTTCATTACTCTGTCATAGGTTGACGAATTTGTATTGTAGTAACTTATTCTAAAATGTGTTTTCGGCACGACACTGTTCAAACATGTCAGTTGATTGATTCATACGATTTTTATCTGTGACGCACACGCAAATAATCATACAAACCATAGCTATAGGTTACAATCCCATTTTATTACTTCACTATCTAATGGCATTATTTACATTATGTAGATCAAATGTGTAAGTAGGTTCATATTTCCATGGTTTGATTCAGCAGTAACTAATTAATCTCTATGTAACTGGTACACAATAACTATCGATTAGTTATTGTGTACTCGATGATAATCATAATATTAATAAAATCATTTAATTATAGTAGTTTAACTATTTAAGATAGTTACACTACTTTGCGTATTATAGATTAAAACTACATTTTCAATTTATTCGGCAACACTTCTAGATGGCACCAGTCCAGGATATCCAATTTAAATATGCCGTTATTCTAATATAACAAACTTAATCTATGTATGCCTATATAACAATAAAATAAGTGTAGATATTATGATAAGATACGTTGAGCTAATATTTATTCTTATTTTTTGTTTCTGCCTGCAACCATGCCTCTGTAAAGGCTAGTACACACTTAGTGACAAAATTGCATAACACGTGTATGGCGACAAGTCCCAGGGATGTCCCGCGACATTATTTCCGTGTTTGGAAGTGTCGCGATACAAAAGTTGCATGTCGCAGGTCTCCCATTCGAAATGGGATACATGATACAAATGTTGCGTAACATGATGTAGTCTGGACGTGTCACGAGACAAAGTTCCAGGACCCGACGACTCCAGTATGCAGATAAATGCCACGTGTTGTTGCGTTTTGTGTTCTGTTGTTTGCGATGGAAACTACTCTACAAAATATTGAGGATTTACACACCCTCCCTTGTCTTTGGGATGTTAAGTCTACCGAATATAAAAACAGAGCAGGGGCGGCTGGTGTATAGGTGTATAAAATTTATTAATTAAATAATTTGGTTAGTTGGTGCAGCTAACCAAATTATTGCGTCAAAGTCGCATTCTGCCCGCCGTCCTCTATTGAGTAGTAGACCAGATGAATTATCTGGGTCTCTACGCGAGCGCGTCGCCGTACATTGAACTGGGCTACAAGAGGTAGTTCCACAGCATGGCTCGGCACACCCGTCCTCCCCCTCAACTCCCGCGACAATCCACACTTGGCGCTCGTAAATGCGCGAATTTACACGGTTAGTGAGCTGTATTTTTTCCAGCTAAGGCAACATCACTGAATGTTTACTCCTTCCTACTCCTCGAGCGGGCGTAAATCGTACCTATTTCGTATTTCGTGTTAATTTGAGATTTTAAATGCTGTTTTGTGAATTTGTGTAGTGATTTATTGTACTAATTATTAATATTTATATACTGTGATAGTGACAATGGATTTAGTTTATAATTTAGTTCGATTTTTTAAATACTGTTATGAAGAAAAAATTGATTTAAAAAACAATGGTAGGCCATTGCCCGATATTGTTATTGAGACTGCAGGTGTTAGCAGCGGAAAAGCATATAAACGTCAATTTAATAGAGACATTTATTCCAAGAACAATTGGATTTGTGGGTGCAACAAAAAAAATGCGTTATTTTGTTTTCCTTGATTACTTTTTGGCGGTGATAAAGCATGGACGGAAGTAGGGGTGACAGATTTGGTGCACTTAACTGAAAAAATAAAAAAGCACGACAACTCCAAAAGCCATCTACATAATACAATGGAATTAGCTTTATTAGGAACAACTAATATTAAAGCGCAGCTAGATTCAGCTTATTGGATAAATGTGCAAAAGCATAATGATAATGTGACAAAAAAGAGATACGTTTTGTCAAAAATTATAAACTGCATAAAGTTTTGTGGGGCCTTTGAACTGGCGCTGCGAGGACATGACGAAGCTGAAACCTCTCAAAACCTGGGGATATTTCGTGGTTTGATAAATATTTCTGCTGAGCTTGATGTAACTTTAAGCGAGCATCTACAAAATGCTTCAGTATTTAAAGGAACCTCTAAAGAAATACAAAATGATCTTTTAGACTGTATATTAAAAGTATGTCATGAAGAAATAATTAAAGAAATTAACAAACCTTCATTTTTGGCAGTTATGGCAGACGAAACAACTGATGTATCTGCAAGAACTCAGTTAGTGGTAGTTTTAAGATATATTCTCGATGGTGAACCGATTGAACGTATTTGGACATACCTGAAACCTACAAAATGTGACGCTGAAACTCTTTCGGAAAATATTTTAAGTGCTATAGACCCTCTAGTAGAAAATTCACCTTACAAGCCTTTTCTCTTAACCAAAGAATATGACGGCAAACATGAATGTTCTTCAAAAAGGTATTAAACTCCAAAAAGTTTTCTTGTGAAAGTCTATATTTTTGTATAAACGGATTTTACATAAAAATTCTGAAGTGTCAGGAAAACGCGTGACCTTGAAAATGTTCAAAATTTTCGTCTGCGGTGCAACTTTTTTGCGGCCCCTACGGCGCCAGTAGTTTAGATACGTTTGAAATTTACACGCGGGCTGCCAATACTCTAGGATCGGCCCTGTGCAGAACACCCGTTTCATTTCATCACGAGCCCCCACTGAAACAGAGACAAGAGGAGGGAAGCAATGAAGTCTCTGGCTAAAAAAATTCTATGTTGCAACTGGTTCTCTAGGTGTGGACGCGGGACATTGTATCGCAACATTCTAGGGACAGTGCCTCGCAACTGTCCCCATATAGTGTCCCGCGACTTTCTCGCTAGGTATGTATTAGCCTTAATGTCTGCACTTTATGATATCTGTATCAGTGGTATTATATATACCCTGTATAGTTATTTTAGTTACTGGTATAGAATGCTGGGCAATGATCCTACAGCAATAAATTGTAATTGTATTAAACTGCATTACTAGATCTTCTAGCAATACATTATAACATTCTATATGCTCATTTTAGTAATTGGTCACTAGGTGGCCATACTACTGCACCAATAAATGTAATTATATTAGGCTGCATTACTAGACCTCCGTCAAACAATCGTGCAGTACAATGCCGACTGTTTATAAATATGACGTATAAAGTAAACAAACTACAAAGTGTTATTTACAATCTAGTTACGTCATCCCACTGCACCGCAGCATATAAGAATAAGATGATAATATATTGCTGACTATTAAATTTCATTATACTTTTGTTCTAGTTCCGTAGGTTACACAGTCAGTCTGTATTATACTCTCTTGTAATTAACATAAAATATATATTGTATAATTAATCCAGAAATAAAGTTCGTTCTGTTCGTTTTAAATCAAATTGTAAAAGTTTTTATAAACCGTTCGGTTGTTACACGAAACGTAACTGGCGCAGTCGTGCGGATTTCCAAAAAGACATCCATACCGGATAACTTGTGAAGTGTCATCTTCTTAATTGGAAAGAACACAGCATTCCATCGAGGAATTGGTCCATCGAGGATCTGGCGAAAAAGACGAACTTCAGAACCATCACACAGAGAGCAGTATCCACCAGAAGAGAGAAAGGAATGAAGAAAGTACTGTAAGTCACTTGCTTTCCTTTTTAATTTCCTTGTATGACAGACTCACAAAGAAATCAGGAACTGCCAAACTCTAGTGTCGATATTGATTCGGAAATAATCGAATTAACAGATAAAATATTTAAACTCTTTTTAACGACAGAAAAGTCACAAAAATCTAATAAATCAATATTACCTATTAGTAATATTCAAAGTAATTTAAAAAATTTTAATTTAAGTAATTTAAATATCACAATGGCAAGGCCAAGAATCGAGGTAAAACCATTAGAGTTAGTACCTGAATTTGACGGGTCGCCATGTCGCTTATTTAGATTTATATCAATGGCATCAGATGTATTAAATACATATTGGGATTCCACACCAGAAAATGAAAATTGTCCACAAAATCGTTTTATTTTTAATAGTATTGTATCGAAATTAAAAGGACGTGCTGAAGAGGTTATCTCTATCAGTGGCGCACAAAATTGGGAGGAAATTAAAAGTACTCTGATCACTAATTTTGGGGATCAACGTGATGAAAATAGTCTTTTGGCAGATCTAATTGGCCTAAGACAAAAACCAAACGAAGATTGTGTACAATTTTATTATCGAATTATTGCAAATTTAAACACATTGCATAATTATATCAGCTTACATGAGATTGACGAAAATATTCGTAAAAGTAAATTACTTACTTATAATAACCAGGCTTTGAGAACTTTATTTGTCGGCTTGCGAAAACCTCAACAATCAATGATACGGTCATTGAAACCAACAAACTTGGCAGAAACTTTAAAATATATGATAGAAGATAATAATATTAGGTATATGTCCCGCCAGCAAAATTTCCAAAAACCATCGACAAATAAACCTAATCATAATAATAATATTAGACCAAATTTTCAGCAACAAAATTTTAATCAAAATGAAAGATTACCATTTAATTCACACATGGGTTCAAATATTAACATACCAACATACTCTCAATTTCCAAGAGGGCCGATTCAAATTCAGCCTAGACAAAATTTGCCCCCTCAAAGATTCTTAACAAATCGACAAGTTTTCGGAAAACAAAATAATAATGTTTGGAAACCAGGTCAAAATAATAATAACGCTCAGTACAAACCAATCCCTATGAGTACAACTACTCGTATTAGTAGTCCTAATCGTCAACAAAATTTTAGATCAAATAATTTTCAATCAGCTAGTCCTTCTAATTTTGTTTCGGAAGAATTATTTAATGTCGATCAAGAAGAAAATTACGATGAAAATTCTTTTTATGAAGTACCAACTTGTGACGAAAATAATTACTCTGACGAAAATACAGACGAATATGATATGTATGAAAATGATATCGAAAATTTTCAAAATTTTCATATGACCCAGGAAATCGAACAAGGACACGTTGTAGAATTGCATGTTGTTTCAGATAAGAGAGAATTGCCATATATTGAAATTAAAAACCCGCCTTTAAAATTACTCATCGACACGGGCGCAACAAAATCTTTACTTAATCCTAATATAGCACAAAAATATTTTTCTAACGAAATTTATACTGAACATTTTTCTCTTAGTACAGTTTTCAAAAAATATAATTGTAAATCTTGTGCAAATATTCCATATTTTCCAGAATTCAAAGAACAAGGATATATTAAATTTCATTTGTTTAGATTTCACGATTATTTTGATGGATTGATTGGATTTGATACAATGAAAAATTTAGGTGCACGAATTGATATTGCCAATCGTTGTATTATAACACGAAATTCAATAATTAAACTTAAATATAGAGAGACACCAAGAATTCTTACGTCATGTCACGAAATTAATTCTCATGAAATTGCGAGAATAAAAATTCCTGTTAGTATCGAAATTCATACTAAAGATATTTCAGAAAACCCAAATTTAAATAAGAATTTAGGCAAAACTCCCTTTGAAGAATTAATGGATAGTTTTAACAAAATGTTATCAACTGGTGACAATCAATCAATTGATATTAATAATACACCTGAAACTAACAATAATCTTAATGATGATCAATTACCTGACAATGACAATTTATCAATGATAGCAAACATTAGCGAACCACCAAATCAAAACAATGGTGAAACTACAGAAACAGCTTTAGATGAAAGTACTGAAACCGCTCACAGTAGTACTGAAAATCCTGTACAACTTATTCAAATTTCAGAAAAACCTTTAAACTATTATCAAAATCAAATTATAATAAAAACAGTGAATATGCCTGTAGGAGAACCTATTATACAAAAATTATTTTCTCAAACAAAAACCAGAACCATTGTAAATTTTGTTAAAAATCAAATTGAAACCAATACAATTAATTTCTTTAAAAATTATATTGAACCGAACAAAACTTACGCAATTTTTATTGAAAATGAAAATATCATACCAGACCTTTGTAACGTAATTAAAAATACATTTAAAAATTCCACCTTTAAATTAGTACGATGTACCTGTCTTTTGGAAGATATTCAGGACTCAGAACGACAAAAAGAGTTAGTACAATATATACATGATGGCAAAAGAAACCACAGAGGTATAACCGAAACCGAACTACAGATTCGCAGAAAATATTACTGGCCGAATATAAAAATTGATGTTCAAAATCATATCAATAACTGTGACATTTGTCAAACAACAAAATATGAAAGAAATCCTCATCGTATTATTTTACAACTTACACCTACAGCAAACAAACCATTTGAAGTCGTACATTTAGACACACTTCAAATTAAAAATCAAAAATTTTTAACAATCGTGGATTCATTTTCTAAATATGGTCAAGCTTATCCAATGACAAGTGCTAACATGATACATACTATACAATGTATTGTAAAATATATGTCTCGCCACGGATTACCAATAAGTTTCGTATCTGATAATGGTACTGAATTTAAAAATAAAGTTATGAATGATTTTATTAAATTACATAAAATCAATATTCATTACATTACGCCACAGAATCCTAATAGTAATGGTGTAATCGAACGTTTTCATTCGACCATTTTAGAACATTTAAGAGTTTTAAACATAAAAATGCCAAATTCCAATATTATAGATTTAATGCCATATGCAGTTTGGGGATATAATCATTCAATACATTCTGTTACAAAATTAAAACCAATTGAATTTATTAATGGTCACTTAGATACCAATGATCCTTTTGATATTGATCTTAATAAGGCACTTATCACAAATTATATAGAATTACACAAAGAAAAAGTACGCTTAATGTATGATCACATACATAATATCTCGCAAACACGCAAAGAGAATATAATAAGTAAACAAAACGAAAAGCGCATTGAACCTCCTACGTATACTTTGGAGAAACCTGCTTACAAAATTTTACCAAATCGTGATAAAATTGAACCTAGATATAAAAAAGAGATAGCTACAGGACAAGATGGTATTAAATTAACAACAAAAAAGCGAACATTGCATAAGCAAGTATTTAAAAAGCCTCGATTACAACGAAAAACATTGTTACAGGCTCATTACTCTAGGGACCCTCGTCTTGGCCCAAGTACCGAAAATAAAAATAACTAACCTAAATAAAAATCCAGGTATACTTCCGTTCAAATTAGGGTATGCAAGAATCAAAATTGCCACCCACACCTTCCTTCATTATTTTGATTTAATTCCTATATCAAATCAAATTAATATAATAAAACGACAATATGTTAATGTTACAAAAACTATAGAACAAGAACTAAGTTCACCATATTCATTTGCGTTGCAAAACTTTAATCAAGGTATACAATTCCAATTAGAATCGGTAGAAAATAAATTTGATTCTATATATCCTTTTTTCGATAATAATCGTCTAAAAAGGGGTTTAATAAATGGATTGGGATCAATAATAAAATCAATTTCTGGAAATCTTGATCAAGAAGATGCAGTAAAATATGATAAAGCTATTGAAAATTTGCAGGACAAGCAAAGGCAAATAATATCTCAAGTCAATAAACAGATTTCTTTAACAACTAAAATTATAGACAATTATAATAAAACACTTTCATTAGTATTACATAACCAAGATGTAATTACTAATGGTATAGACAGAATTCAAAATAATTTGAACAAATTTGTATTCAAGTTTTCACGTTACATGAGGATTCGCGATGTACTCGATCAATTAAGTATTAATCTAAGTATGGTTATGCAATTATTAACAAATATTGAAAATAGTATATCTTTCGCGAAATTGGGAACTTTACATCATAGCATTTTAAAATTAGACGAGATGGAGGCCATTGTCGAAAAACTTGTGGAATTTCATTCACAAAAACAATTGATGTATTTTAACAAAAATTACTTATATAAGAATTATGATATAGTTCAGGTAAAAGCATTTTATTCAGGGAAACGGTTAATATTCGCACTAGAGTTTCCTCTTGTACATCCTGATAAATTTTTCCATTACCACCTGTATTCCATACCTACCTCAATGTCTACCACTATTATACCTGAAAATACTTACCTTACCATGGGCAGTGACTCTTATCAGTACCAGCCGCTGCCATGCCGAAATATGGACCCTGTATATTTTTGTGAGGACAATAACCTAATTAATGGAATTCGGGAAGAAGACTGTGTATTCTCGTTACTACAACTATCTGGCAACAATACTAAATGCGAGCAAACACCTATATCAATTAACAGCCACTTTTTTGAACAAATTACTAATGGCTATTATATCGCTATATTCCCAGACCCTCTAAAGGTCCAAATTCAGTGTGAAAAAATGGACTTTACAACATTACAAGGCAATTATCTCATTACATTACCACCAAAGTGTATTTTTCAAACTCCAGCATACAGATACATTAATGAAGAAGAAGTTCTAGAAGGTCAACCATTATTGTTACCTGAGATAAGAATATCGAAAATAAAAAATAACGATTCCACTATCAAAGTAAACATTAAGAATATCCCGCTTGATCAATTACATATGCTTCAGCAAGAGCAACAGCAGATAAAACTGATTAATCCTGATGACAACCCCTTAATCAGACCTAATCTATGGACAATCCCTTTATATGCTATAATGGTAGTTATTTTTATAGCATTTATTGTTCATAAAATTTGGAGATGGAGATCGAGAAAGCCCTCTATCCAGCCTGACGAAGAAGAACCCCAAAACTCCGGATCACGTGGAAAATCCAATGTGAAAGTTTTATTTGTTCCCGATAAAACTTCCCTCTAAGGGTGGAGGAGTTACGTCATCCCACTGCACCGCAGCATATAAGAATAAGATGATAATATATTGCTGACTATTAAATTTCATTATACTTTTGTTCTAGTTCCATAGGTTACACAGTCAGTCTGTATTATACTCTCTTGTAATTAACATAAAATATATATTG
This sequence comes from Rosalia funebris, assembly GCA_037954035.1. Lineage (NCBI taxonomy): Eukaryota > Metazoa > Arthropoda > Insecta > Coleoptera > Cerambycidae > Rosalia > Rosalia funebris. The sequence continues at coordinate 27,032,168 of JAZFAV010000011.1, forward strand.
TATAATTAATCCAGAAATAAAGTTCGTTCTGTTCGTTTTAAATCAAATTGTAAAAGTTTTTATAAACCGTTCGGTTGTTACACGAAACGTAACTATCTTGAGGACATGCCACGATAGGAATAATTTGGTATATTTGTATATTGTGTGGAATTAGCTCCAATGTGATAAATAATTATGTAATTATCGATAAATAAGATTGTAGTAAGTATATTAAAAATAAATATTATACTTGAAACCCTGTATTCCAGATTTCTTATCAGAAATTGGCATGTATATTAAAATGTAGCAAAAACAATTGAACAATAGAAAAAACGATTGATTGAAGAAACAGTACTTTCTGCATTATGCAGAAGGCACTATATATTATGCACTATTACTGCATATTACAATATTAGTTTACTCTGCATCTTCTAATCATATGGCCACAAATATTTATTTTGTATTTCAAAATGATTTCTCAGGAACAAAATATTTTTCTCTAAGCCATTCAACCATATAATGTAAGCAAGACATACAGCATTGCAATAGTCTCGCACAATATTCATAAATCTGTTATTAAATAATTTTTGAGAAACACGTAAAAGTTATTTTTTAAAAAGACAGTGACCAGTATACATTTTATTTTTTTAATTTTGTGTTTAAGCTATAACGTTATCATAGTCTTTTTTAATAATAAATTATTTCCTCAATAAAAATTAATTGATATAAGTTATTGGAGTACAACGCAACCCATTATAAGGGTATAATTTTCATAAGGAGGGGGTTGTGAGGAAAATACAAATAAAGCAAATACGAGTTCATTTTTGACAGACATTTTAAGATTTCAAAATGTTCTTCATTAACAATCTAATATTGGCCTGTAAACACTTTGTTTTGAATATTCAATAATTTCTATGCTTTGATAGTTTGCATTTATATTAAAATCAGGCGAATGTGATGGCCAATTAGTTGGGCCTGGTCATACTGTCAATTTGTCAAGGAAAGTATTATCCAAATATATCCGGACATCAATACCAAAATGAGGAGAAGGCTCATTGTTGAATCCGAATTATTTGGTATCTTCACTGTTTGAATGAGGAACTGTTAGAGTTGAAACTGGCAAAAAGAAATTCTAAATATCTAATCAACTATCGGAAACAACGAATTTGATTTCGAAATAGAAAATATCAGCTTTGAAATTACTGACCGTTCTATAGAAAATGTTTATTTTCTATAGGGGGGTATTCTGGTCGAGAGGCACAAATTTTAGGCGCTTTTTCAAGTGCGATAAAAAATAGAGAATATTTTTACTATCCATTTTTTACCAGATAATTATTGATATTTTGAGAATGTATAAAAACATTATCAAAAAAAAAAAAAATTAAAAACGTTACAGGCTGGTAAAGTAGGCGGTAAAAAAAGGGCGTGTCCTGGTTGACACCATTCCTACTTCTCTAGTCTCTACAGGGTGTACATACCCAAACAAGGAAATTTCATTAAAACAATAAAATGTATCAAAATATAACACATAACGAATATTTCAAAAAACAAAACCCTTTATTTTTTTTATTTTTGGGTTTTATTTTTTGAAACCTTATCTGATCGTGCAGAAACACGAGAAAGGGGTCGAGGATCGCTTCTGGGTATAACTCAATGCCGGGCGGGGCTTTAGTCCGAGGAGTAGTTGTTTCCTAGAGCGATTATGTAATAGCTTTGCTATTCGGGAACTACTTTGATAACCGCTTGGCGGTTTGGTGGTTCCTTTCTCGATTTTCGACTTATAAGTTACTGACGGAGATCGTATCCATAAAGATATATACGCCATAAAGTTCATTCGGCATTTGTCCTGAATCGGCGTACCGTGTAAGGCACTGATGAGAACTAATAAGTTCGAAACAGCTGTATGTCGTTCGGTTCCGATCCGGGACAAATGTCAAATCCTACCTGTGGCGGGTTTTATTTTTTGAAACCTTATCTGATCGTGCAGAAACACGAGAAAGGGGTCGAGGATCGCTTCTGGGTATAATTCAATGCCTGGAGGGGCTTTAGCCCGAGGAGTAGTTGTTTCCTAGAGCGATTATAAGCTTTGCTATTTTTTTTGCCGTAATAGCTTTGCTATTCGGGAACTACTTTGATAACCGCTTGGCGGTTTGGTGGTTCCTTTCTCGATTTCCGACATATATGTTAATAACGAATATTGGAAGCTCATACTATTTTCGTTTAACACATTTACTTAGTTTTTAATTTTTGTGTTTATTAAAAAATAATTTTCTTTACGTTAAATAAGTTATCAATTAATTAAAATAAATCCTTGGACTTTTCCAAGTATAATAACACAATACAAATATGAATTTTCTTGGAAGTGTTCGTTAGTATAGTAGAATGATAAATTTAATAGAAATGAGAGAAAGATTAGCGCTTTAATAATAGTTGGCCATAGAAATCATTAGAATACACCTCGTGGAATATGTTTTAATTATATCTGTGTAAATCAGGACTTAAAGTAACAGGTGAAATAGAATACAGGAGAATATAGGAAAAGAGGGATGGATATGTGGATGGTTTAAATATGGTCCATTAAAATATTCAACCAACAACAGTAAACAGAACAAGTGAAGGTATGGTTAGACGAAAATTTACACTGCTCAGTTTGTGAGCTACTATGTCATTAACAGTTTGTCTATTAAAATGTGATACAATTAAAAGCTAAATACGTCATACACTTAAAAATTGTATGGTTACAAAGCCATCTTAATTCGAGAACTATTTGACGATTATAATCACTATATTATATATAATTTTATGAATCTACGGAATAAATTAATAGTATATCAAAAATTATATTATCATTATGTTTTTTGAACAAGTTATGTTTCACATCTTTAGTTTCTGTGGAGTGAAATATTATATACATTTAGGTAATTTAGCAAGGTAATAACCTTGCTAAATTACCTAAATGTGCGTAGATATTTCAATATATCTTTCTATCATCATTATGTGGACAGGAACAGTCTTTCTTTCAGACTTTACTTTATAATTTATTCTTATGTAACCATTTGTTTTTTGAAAACGTATGTATGGAGCACGGCACTATACAGTTGCGAAACCTGGACAGCAGGGGAAGCAAGTAGGAAGAAATTAGAAGCTTTTGAGATGTGGTGTTACCGAATAATAATGAAAATACCGTGGACTGATAGGGTTAGAAACTAAGAAGTATTAGAGAAAGTCGGCGAGAAAAGAAGTATGTGGAAAAACATAAAGAAGAGAAGAGATAGAATGGCCACTTGCTGAGACGTGGGCGAATAGTCCGCGATATTTTGGAGGCAGAAATAGGAGTGAATAAAGGCAGAGGTAGGCCTAGATTAGACTACTGCTCGCAAATACTAAGGGATGTAGGTTGTAGCACAATTAGCGAAATGCGTAGGTTAGCACATGATAGGAGAAGCTGGAGGTTAGCGTCCAACCAGTCTTAGGACTGATGACTTCATGATGATGAACCATTTGTACTTTAATTTTTATAAAAGTTTCTGAATTGATTGGGCCGTTACTTGATGAAAATCCACATTTATACAAAATTAAAACCTTTGCTGGTTAGATTTTCACTTTTTAAAATCTAACTAGCAAAGGTTTTAATTTTGTATTATAAAAATTTGACAGATGATGTGAAACTGGAACATAGAATTTAACCTGAGATGGCACTATTACGGCTTATAATATTAATATCAGATGCCTTTTCTCAGTCAGAAAAGTCAGAATTCTTCCATTCTGACTTTTTATGATAGGTTGGAACACTTCTTAATGAGAAACATTTTAAAAATATATTACCATGAAATGGAAAGAATTATCTCTTGAAAAAATATTCGTATTTTTTCTATTCTCTTTTTTACCCCCTAAAACAAAAGTGAATCTACTTGCTTGTAAAATGAATATTCCGTATTTTAAATTAGGTAATTGTTATATTTTGATATCTTTATTGCTGCTATTATTTTTATGTCTTCATATATTTATTAAAATATGCTAATATTGAGATAAATAGAAAATGCAAAATATTCTGTCATCCGTATAAATTGGAAATGGGAAAAATCTAAAACAAGAAAATGTGTGTAATAATATGTATCTACATGAAATACGGTGGAGGGTATCAATACCCTGAAATAAAATAAAATAGGTATATTGAATATATAAATAAACTCCTTTTTGTAGAAACTTATACATGATTGAAACATTACAAAAAATATGTATGTTCAATTTAAAGACTACGATAAACTCAGCTTACTTACCTCAGTTTACTGGCTGGTGAAATAATATCATAATTAACATTGACGTTGAATTAAAAACCAAAGGTGCAATTTGGACAATTTATAGTGGATTAAGTACACGATATTGATAATAAGACATTTATATATCTACGTTAAAATGTAATCATATTAAACTGAATCATCTCGAGTATTTAATCTTATTGATAATAATGAAATTGTTCGTACTAAGATAACAATCAGTATTGGGATTTTATAGAACTTTGAAACAATAAATCGTCACTGGTAAATGGTCTCGAAATCCAAGTATCTGAATTTCAAAACGTTGGTATTTCTGTTTGGAATTCGAGACCAAAATCAGTTAGTATTTTTTTGGACCTTATCAAAATAGAAAAGGGTACTTTTTTTGTCTTAACATAAATTTTGGGTTTTATTTGGTTACTAAGAATGCATAAAATTTTATCTATTGAAAGATATTTTTATTAAAAATTATTTAATATTTATCTGAATTGTTTGGTAATAAGCGCTAAATTTAAAAATGATACTGACACATTGGTTTCGGTATACGATATCTGTAGCATACTTTTATTTTACAGCCTTTAAAAATTGGCATGAATAGATTAATTACTATTACTTATTACAAAATACGTCGATCAGCGTAAAATATATGTACGAAATATTTGAATAATAGAGGAAAGTTTGACTCCTGAAATTACACATATATGATATCGGTCATTTTTTAATAATTGGTAATGTTAGAAATTAGGTTGTATTAAGTTTGCTGACTTGGTACTCATAATGAAAAATATAAAAATCAAAAACTAATGCTTTTTACCGGCGCGACGCCGACGTTTCAATATTTCGGTATCAGAGTATGGGTATCTCAGCGCTGCCGTGCAAAGGCAAAACACTGTAATCGACAAATTAGCGATTTTGCGACTTTAACGATTTATAACTTAACTTTTCATGCTCTATAATACATAATTTTGGAATTACAATATAGTTTTTGAGATAAGATCACGGCAAAATATTGTAATATGACTCTCTTTTACTTCAGACAGAGGCAGAACAATGTAACCAACAAAAATTGATCTTTCTTACTAAGGCAAAACAGTGTATAATACATTAACGTATTACATCTCGGCTACAAATCAAACTGTTACAGCGGTAAAACAGTGCAGTCGATATTACACTGGTTTGCCAATGCAGGTGTTCAAATTTCTGTTTAACATTCCAATGTATATGTAATGCATACAGTGTTTTACCGCTGTTTTACTAGTTTTCCCTCTAAATGGCTATAATATCGTGAAGTGTTAAGAAACTCAACTGTACGAGTATATTTGTGTGTTTATTGTAATTGTGAGTGCCTTAATTTTGTGGGATATGTCGACCAGAGCGAGAAAATTAGTAGAAATTGCTCGACCCGAATTATCAGACCCGAATACAAAATTTTTTGCTGCTTACCTACAGAAGGTATTTATGCTTACTCGAATACCTAAAATTAAGGAGTCATTCTTCACATGTCGACTAATTGTCTTCAATGAAATATTTACATCAATGTATAAAGATAACAAGCACTTCTGTATCATTTGGCACGAAGCAATAGCTGGACGACGAGCGGAAGATATCTCATGCGCATATTTAAAGTTATTGGAGTTAAACAGGGATGAACATCACATAATTATTTGGTTAGATAATTGTGGTGGACAAAATAAAAACAATATATTCCTTTCTTCAATTCTTACCTACGTAAAATCAGAACACTGTTCCACTCTAACCATTACATTAAACTACTTGATTCCAGGACTACATACCTGGCTGCCGTTGGATTGCATGGTAAAATAGAGCAGTCGTTTCGTAAGCAGGGAAATATAGAAGACTTTAATGACTTTATTGAAGCTTGCGAAAAGTTTTCTAAAAAACAAATGTAATAGAAATGAAAGTGAATGATTTTATGAAATTAGAAAATAAATTTATAACCTTCAATAGAAAGAGAAATACTGAAAATAACAGTGAACAGAATATGCCATATTACAAAGATATTGTTTCTGCTAAGTTAAAAAAAGACTCTTTAAGTTTGTTTTATAAAACTGATTTTAATGATACTGAGTATAAATGTATCAGTAACATAAAAAAGTTGAAATGCAATTACCACCAAAAACTCAAAACCCTCGGGAAATTTCTAAAAGCAAAATAGAGGTAATTTTAAAAAAAATTAGTTCCTAAAATGCAGCCCAATAGGAGGCCATTTTGGATGAATATATGTAGGTATAAATAAAAACGCCAGTGATTTGGTAGGCGAGGGGTTTTAATAATAATAATTTATTTAGTAAAATGATATAACGCTGTTCTATCGTAAGCCAGCCATTAAAGTAAGTTATCATTATTGTTAAAATATATAATTTTATATCAGTAAAATAAAGTTTTTAGCAATACTTGTTCAAATTTCATTTTATAATGTATTATATCATACATTGTTATTCACAAATTCTATGGGAAAAACATCTACATAGAACTAAGGCAAAACAATGTAATGTCGATTACAGTGTTTTGCCATATTTTTTTACATTACTGAAATCACATAAACACAGGCAAAATAATTTAAGAGAAATATTGCAAACAAAGTTAAATTTTCTGACGAATTGCCTGCAGGACTTCAAAAAACATGCTACTTTTATTCATCTATAAAAATTTTATAAAAATATCTTATGAAATAATGATTTGGCATATAATTGAACTTTAAATTCCATTATCTCAAAACTACCTTTTTCATATTACATTGTTTTGCCTTTGCACGGCAGAGCGGGGGTGTGGGTTTATAGAAATATTTATTGACACTTCGGTTTTGTGCCGTTCATTATAAAATATATGCGTGAATATCTTTGTATAAATGCTTGACAATAAAAATAATAGGATGCCAATTGGTTCAGTCCACTATTATTCTATTATTATTTGCATTCTATTATTATCATTCGACTATTATTATTCGCCTTAATAAAAAAAAGCTTGGATTCTTAACTAGTTGTACTATATTTAATAGGAATATAATTTATAAGGTATAACACGCTACCGTATTTACAAATCAAATAGTGAACTAGCTGTCAAAGAAAATACATTGACTAAATTGGTTTTAATTTTAAGCAAATTAAGCAGGTTAAACGTAAATTAAATAGTATGGACTAGAGTGCGCGTAAAAAATGATTGAAGCAACTTTTACAACAACATTATTTATCTTCTTCTTCCTCAACCCATATCCATCCACTCCTGGACGAAGGTCTCTCCCAATTCTCTCCATTCGTCCCTGATCTGTGCACATTGTATCCATTTCCTTCCTGCTATCGCCCTTATATCATCCACCCATCGTCTCTGGGGGTCTCCTTATACTCCTACTTGTTTCTCTTGGGCGCCATTCTGTGACTTTGCGTGACCATCTGGTGTCGTCTTGTCTAGCTATATGTCCTGCCTATCGCCATTTCATTGTCACTATTTCTTCTATGGTGTCTTTTATTTGCGCCCGTTTCCTGATTTCCGTATTTCTAATTTTGTCTCGTAAGGAAATTCCAATCATGGCTCTTTCCATTGCTCTCTGTGGTGTTCTTAGTTTGTTAGCGTAGACTTTTGTTATAGATATTGTTTCCAATCCATAAGTGGCGACTGGAAGTATACATGTGTTGTATACTCTTTTCTTTAGGTTGACTGGAACTTCTTAGTTTTTGAGTATATATTGTAGTTTTCCAAAGGCTGCCCAGGACAGTCTAATTCTTCTGCTGATTTCAGCATGTTGATTTTCTTTTCCTAGTTTAATGGAGTATCCTAAGTATATACATTCATTCGTCTTTTCAATAGGTTGTCCTTCCAGCGTTATATTTGTATCATCGTTGGTCATTATCTTTGCTTTGGACTGATTGATTTTTAATCCAATTTTGTTGGACTCGTAGTTCAGTTGTTTAAGTATTTCTTTAAGTTCCTGGATATTGTTGGCTATTAGAATTATATTAGAATTATGACATAAATCTAAAATTATTTATATACTTAATTAATCATATAACACTGAACAATAGAATAATTGCGAGCATCATTTCTATTTAATAAGATTTGGTTCAGTTCAATTCAGAAATCAAAGAGAAAATAAACTGTACTTATCAGTATGTAGAGGGTCAGGTACAGCTGCTATAGCACTCTACAACATCGACTAAGCCCTTCAGAACTAGTATAATGTTCTCTCTGTATTCGTCAGCATCAAACAAAGCAGTAATTTGTTTCATTCCTCAAAAATAATGGGTATGATCAAGAAAAACTTGATCAACGTACTTGCTCGTGATCAAAAGTAGATGAGACCAAAACATGGACGAAAACCAAAACGTACACATAGACCAAAACACGGCTGTAAGCTAAAAACGTAGATATACAGGAAAATGTGGATGTAAACCACAAACCTCTAAAACTAATTTAAAAAAATACACGCTGCCTAATTAGCAAAAGACTGTCGATTAATTATAATTATTTTACACAAATAAACGATACAACTAAACCCCTTACCCCCAATGCAGTTCATTAACACGTGGAGATGTTTAAAAAGCCAATATAGGAATCATCGGGATAAAACCGTCAAACTAAAAGGTGCCTAATCATCTACCAAATCCATAAAGGCTCCTTTCATCGGCAGATATTTACAATTTCACCAAATCAAATTGTCTCCAAATCCACAACCACGCCACACCGTATAACCGTATATGTATATACTTCGAATAATTTAATATTTAATATTTATCTGAATTTTTTGGCAATAAGCGTTAAATTTGAAAAATTGATGCATTGCTTTCGGCAAACGATATCTATCTAAAACGAGTTTAATTTTATTTTATAACATTTTAAAACTTGGCATCAAATTGATACACGCGCAAAGATCCATTATACAAATTGTATCTGTGGATGCATTGCTTTTTCATGAACAGGATGTGGATTTTCAGCATCCCATATTCAACAATTTTCTATGCTCGGTCAAAATGAAAATGCTTCATCGCTCAACAGAATTTTATTGCAAAAATCAGCATCAACTTTTTTCTTGTCTAACACTCAATTAACAGAAAATGTACGACGTTGTAAATGATATGTAACTATTAATTGTGTCAACTGAATTTTGTATGCTGACAGATGCAGATTTTTCTTTAAAATCCGGTGCGTGGTGGCTTTTGATAGATTTAATTACTGTACACGACGTCGAATTGTTGTGCTTGGATACTCCCGTACACTTTCTCTCACTGCAGCAATATTTTCATCTATACGACCATGACGAGGACGTATTAGTGTTGTTTTATCAATAATAGAACCCGCCTCTTCTAGTTTCTTGCTTAAGTTACAAACTGTTAACTCTGTAGGTGCTTCATTTTATCCTAATTTTGTGAGAATTCTTCTTAATAACTATAAATGATCGTTCACTTTTATAAAACAGTTCGACACAAATTATTCGTTGTTGAATGTGGTATGGTTTGTAGATGAGTCCTTGAATATTGATGCTTCGACATAAGACAAATGGTGCCCAATTCAATTCCTATAGTTCCAACTGAGACCCCCTATATATGCTTCGAATAATTAAACGCTTATTCTGGCCGGCAAATCTACATCGCACACGACCAGTCTTTAGAAAAATGTCATTACTAAAACTATACGAAAAACGTTGCCCATATTGACTTATTATTGACAGAGTGCATAGTTACATTTGATATTAATTAAATAATATTTCAGAAAGAAGAAGAATGTAACACGTTTTTACATTTGGACAAACTTTAAACAACGAAGATTCTTTGAAGTATATGATAAACTAGTATCATCCATGGTTCTTCCATGGATGTAGGATGGAGTAAAGAATCCAAATCTCTATGATCCAAAATAAATAAAGTTTGTGAGTTTATACATATAAACTATTATTTCCAGGATTAAATATTGTAACTGCATTTCCAGAATCTGTTAAGCCTGAAAATATTGTATAACAAACATTTAAAAATATTTTGCGATGGATCACCTAGAAATAGCAGTTTTATTTTTTAAAATAGATTATTCTTTTATTATTTTATCTTTCATACTTTTTAGGATATGTGTTATTAGTAGTTTTAATGCACAGGCATTATTTGTGTCAATGTATAGATCGACAGAAATAGTGCCATATTGTTTAAGGCAAAAACTGCTCATTTGGACATAAAATGTCTCCAAAAAGATAACTGTTTTCGAAGCTATCATTGGCCTTATATATGACCCATTGAGGGCCATTCGCAGTTTTGGCTGCGTTTCTTGATCCATTAGAATTTCCTAGAATGAATCTATCATTGATTTTTTAGACAAGCAAATGCGTCCTTCTAGGGAAGTATTACTGCAATAAATTAATGACAACGATTCCGACCTAGAGACGAAATTTTAATTTTAGGATATTATGGAAGGGAGAACAGTACGATCAACCATATGATTTCGAGGGAATCACTTCATATTATTACAAACGATATAAAATATTCTCATCTGTTAATAAATTCGAATAAATGGCATTATACAGTAGCAATTATGATAAATAAATTGACAAGACACACTCGATGAAAAGTACTGTCAGTGAATTATTATAAAGAATTTAAGACGAGTGAAATTCATACAAAAATCTCTTTGATAATATTTGAGTGTGACCTGAAATGATAGGTTGTGATTCTGAAATGCGTGCTGTAAGGATTGGTAATTGGCAAAGCGTATATTTAAGTAAAGTACTTACTTAAAAAGCGCTTACTTAAAAAGCGCTTACATTACTACTTTCATAGTTGAACTAATTGTAGGTATGGGGTTCTTAGAAGTGGTGTTCACGATTGGAGTTATTGTGGAGTCAGTAAAATTATAAAAAGTCGAAGTGAGATAGATTCACATTCAAGAAGAAAATATACCCCAATAAAGTAAGTTATAATATATTTTAGGAAATGCATTCCCTAAAGGATTGATTAAGAAACAGAAAATTCAAATATATTTTATTCTGTATTATATTGCCATTCTTAGTATCAAATTATTGTTTGGTACTGAAGAATATTGCTCATGTTAATAATGAAATATATTAATTCGCTATATATAAAGCTTATTCTCAAAATTTGACAGTACGAAAATATATTAGTAGCACCAAATTTTTTTAATAAAAAAAAGTAGTTTGAAAAAAGGTCAAAAAACACCTTGGATATTATAGAAATTATTAAATTAATATTTAATAATAACTATAATTGCACTTTATGCTGCAAGCTATTACTGGCCTAACTTATCAGTTGCAATCGAATCTTATTAATTTCTAGTTCCATAATATGAAAAAAAATTATCACCGATAATAGTTAAGTGTGGATGTGTTCATATTTTACTATTCCAAATTTATAAATAGTACTTAATGACAATAAATAAAAACTGCATAAGATTCACTCATTTTTATTTCTCTGTTTATTCCAATTATTACTATAAACTTCTGCATACAGACACAATATAAAACATTTCAATATATTATAAGATCTCAAAATATTGCACAATTGTAAAGTTAACATACAATTGTAATGTAAATTGAAACAAATTAAAAAATAATATTAGATATCCTTTATAACCATGTGAAAAAATTATTCAGGAACGTTAAACCAACAACCATTTAGATGTAGATATAGATACAAATTATGAAAATATCACTTCGGAACATCGTAATTATTATTTCGAATAGTTTTCAACTTCTAATAGTACTGTTCCTGTTATTTAATATTGCATCTGATTCTACTACAAAGATGAAGTAAAGAAAAGAAAAATTTCATACTCATGCTAAATCTAAGACTCAGAAATTTCATGTGAATTTAAGGTTCAATTAGGTAGTAGATAATTATACTACAGGATTTACAAGGGAATTTGCCTTTTGTTTGAATTTTACTTTGGCACCGAAATGCCCTTTGTGGGATTTTAATCACATAAAAAGTTTACTGCTTCTATTAATCTACCATTTTTGAAGTTTCTTGCAGGTGTGATTTTCTATAGAGCTTTCTATATATTTTAAATGAGTATAAATAACGTCTTCAATAAGACATAAACCGTAGCCTTTTATCATTAGTTGAGAGTATAAACATTCTTGTTAAAGAAACAATTGATAAAAATGTTATTCGGAATTTTAAAATGCTTCTCCTGAAAAATCGCTATTTTCCAGATTTGTCATTGTTCTTTAGAATGAGTAAAATGTACTATATGTTCGGAAAGATTTCCGCGATTGGAGGAAGGAATAGAAATATCTAAAGTCCGGGTTGAACCGCGTCTGTACTTATTAATTCTACTTTTCGGCTCCCATATTGCAGCTATTTTCAAGAAATAAAGGATTAAGGATTTAAGGAATATTAGGAAGGGTATTAGTTATTGCTGAGCCCTCAATATGCCTACTCCTCGGTTCAAAATTTAACAGAAAGTCTAGGGAATTTTCTTCATTCAAAATTTCAAGCATCCGTTGAGCAAAATTTACAGGGTGTATCAAGTCCACATCACTGAGCCGTTGCACAACCACCATTTTGTATGGACGAAAATTCAAGCCTGTGAAAAATCCTGCAAAGGCTTCGATTGGAAGTTTGCAAGGCAGTAGCATGTCCAGCAGTAGAAATCCACACCAGGAGGTGTGGATTTTGATGAAATGCAACTCTAACATTTTCAATGGTTTCCGGTGTTCGCACTGTACAAATGACTCTCGATGGTTTATTTTTCAATGCAGAACTACTCTGTTAAAAATTTTAAACCCATAACAATATGGTGTTATGACTGGGAACTGCATCATAGCAAGGGATATCAAAATACATGCGAAACAATCGCTAAGTTGCAATAGCTGATTCACAGTTCGTAGAAAACGTTTCAATAACGAACGCACGATGTTGCCCGGTCCCTTGCTTCATTTATACCCAAATGGCGTCACATACGCCATCCCCCCTTAACCTCCGCAACGTGAGATAAACCAGTCCCCAGTATGCGCCAATCGAAAACCGTCAGCCTCCTATGCCTCACCCTGTATTAATTTCTCCCGTTTGTTTTCTCCCGCCAAAATAGGAACAACTTAAAACATGTTTTATTATTATAGCACCATATTCACATAAAATATATAATTGATTGATCAGCGGTGAACTAAACGGATATAACTTTGGTACAACCGAAATGTAGTTGAAATTAGTATATAGAAGTAATAGAAGTATGGTATTATTTAATTCTAACTATACAGTCTTTGGACCTACGAAAATCCTAATACATATATTTTCACAAGAATATCATTTCTATATAATATATCAATGTAAGTATCCGGAAATTATTCATTACCCTTTATTACTAACCAAATGCCAATTTCCACCAATCCGTGAGTTATTTTTAACAAAAATCGGCAATCGCACGATCCTCCTTAGAGATGGGGGAACTGAAAGCGACGACTGATGACAGCAAGTTTTCCAATTACTTCAGTAATTAATCTACAATTAAAATGTAATATAAAAGCATCGCGTAGTGGTTTCAGATTCCGCGATTTAACTTTTGATGTCCTTTAAGAGAAAGGGTCGATTTTCGTTGAGAATTAATTTCTCTTAATCAGTGACATGTGAAAATAGATGCTGATTGTACTTAATTAATTTATAATAATCAATAAAGCTATTACTTGTCGGATATTGGATGCATGCGTTTGTATTAGCCGTAACCTGCCACTATTCAGAGTGAAGCAGAGGCTTTTAATGAATGTCTATGTCCATCGAGTACCGATTCAAGGCAGTATCGATATCAGAAATACTTCTAACACTATTTTCACTGTTTGAAGAAACTGCATATGATGATTTAAATGTTTAGCTGAGTATATATGAATTTTGGATATGTTGATCATCAATAATAGGAAAAAGTGTGAGATTCTCTAGGTATGCGTAGAAGAAAGACTGAGGCAGCATTCGAAGGGAAGAGGATGCACTTTACGCGCGATGTGATCGAACTCTGTGTACATCCACATTCAATATATATTCAATCTGCAATGGTCTCAATGTGACTTGAGTAAAGACCAGGCTATTTACTGCGCACCTCGTGGGAGGCTTGATATCGCAGTTTTCAGACTTGTTGATGAGATGTACTTATAACAAGGCTGGGACGATGTAACTTGGCAAAAGACGTAAAGCGGTAGAAATTAGCATGTACATTTATCTCTTTATTTCTGGTTAACAGAGTTTAATCTCATATAAGTGCTTGGTAATATTCTCAGTAATGTACTTATAAAAAGAATGCACACATAGAAGTTGACTTAAGCTTGTACGTACGTATAAAGGAGAGCAAATACACCCATGCTCAGGGAAAAGTCTCTCCTATTATCCTTGCTATCGCCAAAGTGTTAGCACTGTGGCGATAGCACGGATAAAAGTACATTTTGCCTCGACCGGGAATCGAACCCGGCTCTCCCAATTTCCGGTTGAGTGCTCTGACCGCTGAGCTATCGAGGCACACTCATTATCCTTGCTAATGCGTCAATTTTAACGCGTCGCTACAGTACTCCCTCCCTAGAGACATGATTTGTCTCGATACAATTAACGGAATGTGACCGCGTTTGCCATTCTTATGAACCGTTGTTAGGTAACCCGCAGACTATAGGGCGATGGATAGGACGGGAATCGAATCCGCGAATTTGAGATGTAAGGGAGGTTGCATATACTAGAATGAATCACATCACGTCGGGGTCACCACTGTGGCGATAGCACGGATAAAAGTGCATTTTGCCTCGACCGGGAATCGAACCCGGCTCTCCCAATTTCCGGTTGAGTGCTCTGACCGCTGAGCTATCGAGACACACTCATTATCCTTGCTAATGCGCCAATTTTAACGCGTCGCTACAACGTTATAGTTAAAGGTAATTAGTTTTAAATGTAAAGGTAATCGAATTTTGTATATGCAACCAAGAAAACATACATGTTTTATAATTATCTTTGTGATTCATGCCATTAAAACAATAATATTTAGGTAATATGTAAATAATAACGAAAACGTTTTAGATAACTTGGCAAATTGTAAAAAAATAGAAATCATCAATGCTTATCTATTTAGTTTAAATAAACATTTTATTCAACAGGAAATTTTCAACAGCGGTTTTTTAAAATTCTTATTGCTGGAAATCAGAAGATTATGATGATGGAATCACTTATGCTGATATATTTTTTTTGAAAAGGGACCCGCCACGGGTAGGATTCGACATTTGTACCAGATGGAATCCGAACGACAGACAGCTGCTTCGAACTTATTAGTTCTCATCAGTGCCGTACACGGTACACCGATCCAGGACAAATACGGAAACAAATCCGTGGGGTTTTCATCTAAATCGATAAGATCTATGTCTGTAACTTATAACTCGGGAATCGAGAAAGGAACCATCAAGCCGCAAAACCGTTATCAAATGGTTCCCGAATAGCAAGGCTATTACATAATCGCTGTAGAAAACAACTACTCCTGGGGCTAAAGCCCCGCCAGGCATTAAATTATGCCTAACAGCGATCCTCGACCATTTTCTCGTGTTTCTGCACGACCAGAGCATTTTTGAAAAGAGACTCGCCACAGATAGGATTCGACATTTGTCTCAGATGGAATTCCCGACTTATAAGTTTCTGCTCAATGGCAGAATAGAAAAGGAACTCCGAGCCTTAAGTACACTAAGAGAACAGTTTGTTACTGATAAGAAACTACATGTATGTTACTTTAATTTACCAATATAAATATCCTAGATTATATCTAATGTAATGCATTTTACCGTAAAATTACTGCAAACTTAAACAGAAATATATTTTTTATTTGGATATAACTTATTTATTCGAAATATTTGTATTCATTCTAAAATTACAGATTATTAAAATCAATTGTTTTTTTATGGTCCTGCTATCTATTATTGTGAACAGAGGTTTCTTTGGAAGGACAATATATAATATTACATTAAACACATCCTGTTTGTTTCAGACTAATTTAGTTGTATTACTCATATACCTTTTAATTAAATTGTTTTAATTAAATTGAGACTCTGAAATTGTATATCATATAGATTACCTGACCTGTATATTGCTTTTATATTAATTTAGGTGTACATTGCGGTAATGTATACTTCTTCAATTGTGTAGTTGGTAAATATTACCGTTTATAGATACTCTTATATATTTCCATATAATTATGGGAAAAACAGATTTAAACCAATAAGTTACCTGACTTTAGCAGGATGTAATTTAGAAAGAGAAAGTATAATAACGAGGACTGAAATATGTCTGTAATATTGATTTAGGGCTTTATTTAACATCAATCTAAATGATTTGACGTAAACATAATATTTATTTTATATAAAAAAAATTAGTTGGGTAACATTTATTTTACATACCAAATGTGTCTATTACCTAATATTTGAAAATATCAAACCTTGTCTAGGGTCCATTAATATATTAATAAGAGTTATTACTTGTTTGAGAATCTTATATTTATGTTATCATATTCAAAATCAGCATTTATTTGTTATGAATGTAAATCATTAACATTCAATAAATTGTTCTTTTAATGTCAACAAATAATAGAGGAAGAGCAAAAACTCAGGACTAAATTCAAAGTTAGTTTGGTAGTTACTATTTCATGGTTGAGAAAAAATAGAAATAAAGGAATAAAATCAAAAATATAAAATTAATCTAAATATACATAATATGGTTTGATATCATGTATCATTCAAATAAATCAGGTGCACCATGTAGTGCTACTTTTATAGGTTGTTGTTGGACAATAAGTGATACATCATGCATATAATTTTTAGGATTTTTTCTCACTATCTACTTCTCTGGCTATTATTTATCTGTCTGAAAATTCTAACTGGTAATTGGTAGATTTCATTTGAAACACTGCGCAAGGCGAAAATAAAAATGATATAAATATCATATAGAATATTATAAATATAATTTTCATCAACTTGCTTTAACTTCCTGTTCTTAGTATTCCCAGTCAAACTCCATTAGTGACTATTGTTATGAAGTGATGGTTTACGCGATATAGCTGATCGAAAATGTGACATTCGAAATCTGAAATCCAAAATCCGAAATATTAAATCAAAAATTGGAAATTAGAAAGTTAATAAATATCACAACTAGTTATGATATTTATCTGACAATCATTGATTTATTGACAAGTTCTGTCTTAAGGCTAATAAGATTGATGTTTTGGATTTAATTTTTTGATCACGAAATTCACGAATTTGTGGCTAGTGCTGTATAACATAAATATTGACTGTAGTTGTATTTACTGTTATTTTAAAGGAACTGCATTATAACAATTACTTGATATGTACTTTATTAATGATTCCGACAGTTTTATATTATTCTTTCTTTGTTACTTTGACAGAGATTAGGAAATTAACATGATCACGTAACAATTATTGCCAAATTAAGCGATACTACAATTAATGTTGTAATTCTAAGCTGTAACACGTTTATTTATAATCATATCTCTGATATGGTGTTGTGTGAACGACATGAATGAACGAATGATCCAGCATCACCAATCTTCTTATATACATAACTACGAGTATAAACTAGACCAACAAAGCAAAGTTGGTTTAATATAATACACTGACTTCTCTAGGGCGTTCGACCAGTTTGATCACGGTATTCTATTATGATTCTATTTAGAAAATCGATTCCTAGATGACCATGGCTATGTTATCAGCTTGCTTATATAAATCATGGGTTCCATAAAGTTTGATTTTCGGACCAGTGCTATTTATCATGTTTACCGACGACATCATATCTCAATCTACTGCAATTTGGGAAAAACAGATTGCAGTAGATTGAAAAATTTTTCAGTTTGCAATAGATTGAAAAAGAAAGATATTCGCACTTATAATTTTTGATAGACTTGAGGATATATTACAAAGGCTAGAATACACAAATGGTTTAGGAGTTGCTTTTAACAAAAAACAAGATAGCATTAATAAAACATGGAATATACTGTACCATGTGCGTATAAAGTCTTCGACTGATCTTATGTTACTAAAGATTTCAATACCTAATAGTTATATACTCTGACTGATTTACATGTCATTTGTTAGGGCAGAACTAGAATATGAAGCAACAGTCTGGAGTCCAATCTATAACATATATGTCAATTAGTTGAAAAAAATACAACGTCGTCATGAAGCGGCAGTATATATACTAGATGGGGTATATCCTGAAAGAGGGTTTCCAAATAATACGTAGTAAGAACGTTTTAATTCATTCAGACGTTCATAAACGTACACGTTCAATTTCTAAAGCATCTGTTTAAACTAATTATTAATTTACTTTACTGGAAAGACCTATACGTCTGTTTAAATTAAAAACTAATTGACTTGACTGTAGAGACCTCTTAAGTTAATTGGATTTTAAAGCTCATAGAATAGCATTACGATATAATAATAATTTTAAATTGCCAACTGCTAGAATGAACACTATAGAAACGTCTTCAATTTATCAAATCATCTATAATTTTTGTAGCATAGAAAATATGATATATTTTTCTGTGATATTAACAGTATCAAAACAGCATTTGATTTGATATGGTAGCTAATTTTAATTTATATCGTTATTTTCTTATCTTAATTGGTATACGTCTGCGTCTGTGTTATGATGTACATGATTATATAGTTTACATTTAATCAATTGCATAGTTTTTTTCTCATGTGTACATTATGTTATTCATTTAATCTACTATTTACAATACAACATCTTTCGTATCTTAGAAATGCACTTTATCTTTTGAATATATGTGTAAAATAAAATAAAAAATAAATAATTATGGATTTCATTAAAATTAATTGTTGCACGATTTCTCGCGAAACTAAATTCCTAGTAGTGCTTGTAACCTTCGATGTGATAATAAAACAGAAGACTAGTTTTTTACGAACACCGAAAGATTACACGTTGCTCCATGTGCATTGTGCCAACCAAATAGGTATTGTATAAACCTGAAGGGTAAATACGAACAATGGTCGGCTGTAGGCCTTACGAAAAGATATAATTTGCAACGGAGGACCTTAGATTCTGTACAATTGGCAACGTACATGAATGCAGGAGTAAATTAGTAGGAATTTATTTATTTACCAGTGGATGGCGAGGCACGAAACTCCAAATGGCTGGTGGCTGTCGATTTTTACTTCTTGTGACACTAACTTTTAGAATATATGTTGGTCGTACAGTCACTTGTAAAGATTGTTTAGTTTTTGATCTCACTACGATGGTAATTGATTATAGATTACACGTGCGTTCTCGAAAAGGAAAATCCATCAATTCTCGGAACTAGGAAAAATCTAGGGGGGATATTGTGGAATTGCCAACTGTCCATTGCCAACTGTGTGGCGCGACATCTTCAAATTTAAAACAATCCGCGTTGACCTAAAGTGGCCTCAACAGGTATCATCAGGAGATGATTAAAATTAACGATCATTAGTTTTGGTATCATCTCCTGATGATACCAATTTGACTAGCAAAATGCGAATCGAGCAATGTGTAATCTTTCAGTGTTTCGATCTATTTGTCTCATATAACCTGAACACGGGATACAGTACGAGGGATGAAGATGGGATGAGAGCACTGTTCGCCCTCCTCCCGTTTTGTGGAGAGGGGAGAATGAACTTCTATGTTACTCTCTATTTAACGTTCACGTGTCAAATATCGCCAATACTAATTTATTTTTTATTATTTATCCATGTTATAGAAGCGGAAACATTAAACATTTAATGGTTCACGAACGTACATAATTGAAACTAGTACGTCTTCTAATTATAAACATTTCAACAATTTATATAAGTAATGTTTAAAAAAGAACAATACTTACGCTTTCTTTTAAAGATTTCCTCTAAATGCGGTTTATTATGTATTTTTATTTTACAGGATTTTTGACCCATTAAGCTAACGAAATTGAACAATTTCCTGTAAATGAATATACACGAATTTCAGTATTGCATGAGCGGGGGCTAGTTTACCCCTTCTGGTGTAGATATCGCTGTTGAGGGAGCAGTGAATATCGGCGACGCCGGCGTCGCCATCGATTTTGTAAGGTTTATGCGCGAGCAACGCGTGCAAAATCACAAGCTACAGATTCTTGTCGTTACTAACAACCGACACATATCCAAAGAAACGCTCTCTGTACATATCAAGTGATTTTTTGTTGCATTCAAAAGGCCAAATTATGTTAGTGCAGTTAGAACGATGTTTGCAATTCTATTTTTAAACTTGCAGTTCAGAAGGTTATCACGGTGTTAGTTCAATATGAAAACTTCGTTCAGTTTTCCTGTGACTTAGTATTTAAAATGACTCTCACGATGCGGTAAATATTAATATATTGTGAAAATGACGTTTGGACATAGGGGACCGGGGCCCCCGTGGTTGATTTTGTTTTCCGTGTGTGTTTTGTTAGTTTATGTACCCTTTATTGCCAATGCTGAAAAAAGTAAATACTGTAAGTGTATTCAAATTTTGTCAAGCATATATGTGTATGACATAGTGTCTAATCTAAACAACTACTTGATTTCATATTGATGAACATGAAGTCTCTGGATTAGATAATATTGGGATTTGTTAATATATGATACATCCATTAATATACGTATATAGTATTGTAGCTTGAATATTTTAATGTTTTATATTTGTATGTATGAGTATTAAATTTTTCATATATTCAATTTCATATTTTGCTTTTAATTTTTAATAGAAAGAGAATAATTTAAGTTATATTCTCAATAAAATTTAATAGATTTAGTTATACATTTATCAAGTAATTAATTGATAACATTCATTCTGTATACATATTTAATTTATAACTTTTATAACTCATAATTCCATATCTTAATAAAAAATATAAGTAGAGGGAGCTAATGATATTTCTACGAATTTAATACTGTCAGACAAACATCAAGTTTTGAGTTCAATTTTTATTCACCTAAGAGTGTCATCCTTCTTAAACTCTTTGAATAAATCTTACAATCTGCATGTGGTAAATTTTTCAACAATTCAACTACCGTCTATTGATAACAGATCCGATTTAGTACAAAATTTTCATTATACTGAGCTTTATATTAAAAACGATGCCTCAACCTTTACTCAATAATTAAAAGTACGTATGCAAGTATCTATCTCTAGTATCTATAAGTATCTATCTCCAGCATCTAGTATCTATAGGAATATTTATTATAATGAGCAAGTAAAAGTTTTTAAAATGTGTGCTAAGAGAGAAGAAAGAAATTGTTCATTTAATTCAATCTTAGATTTTGTGTATGTCTATTTTGACAAAAAATCTTTTCAATGGATTAATAATTGTTACGGCTGTAATATCCAGAGGTCCTTATTTTAATTGTGCGATTTGAAAGAACGTATATATATATATATATATATATATATATATATATATATATATATATATATATATATATATATATATATATTGTATATATGTATATATATATATATATATATATATATATATATATATATATATATATATATATATATATATATATATACAATACATTTTTGAGGGACAATATATTGATCTTTTATGAATTGTAGGTTTAACGATTTTCTTTAAACCAAGACTAGATTAGTGTTTATGACCCAGGTTAGTGCATATATTGTCGATTAAATAGATTTGAATATTTATTTATTTTTTAATAACCACTCAAATAAATAAATATTATTTTTGATTTACTGCTATGACCATCCTGGACATAATTGTAAAATATTAACGAGTTGCTTAAAAACTATGATGACAAAGTTCTTACAAACATCTTTAGACGTGAAAATTAAAGATTCTGAGCACGTAAAAGCCCAATTGCCAATAAAAAATGCTCATTTAACCTTGGACATTACACCATTCTTTGTATTTGTTACTATAGGAATTTTTGGAAAATATTTTCACATCATTATATTATAAAAAAAAATAAAATATTATACATATTTTAAAACGTTCTTGACTACAGTATTACATTTTGATATTTTTTATATTAATCTAACAAATAATGTGCAGGGCTTTTCTAACGTAAAGCTAAAAAAATTGTTTAGGCACAAATGGTGTGCGCTTCTCTGGTATAATGACAGGACACTAAGCCTGGTTAAAATATTATAGCTTGAGCATGCTCAGTCATAAATTCCATTAATTTCGGAAGATACGGGTATACCCGTCACTATACGACCCTTTAGGGTTGGTTGGACAACAACCAAACTGAAGATAATTAGTTATAGTCAGTTTAGCTATTACTTATAGTCGAATCATTAGTTAAAGTCGAAGCTTTCTTTATATTTCACATTAATTACAAATATGTCAATATTATCAATTATTAAAACTCGTAGTTAAGTTGGCATTATCAGGAAATCACTAAACAATGGAAATATCAAAACGTCAGGTTTTGGTGTTTGTTGAAATCTGCTCCGTTTACTATTGGTGCATCAAGGATAGCAACCCTCTCCCAGACGTAAAAAATAATATATTTTTTTTCTTAAGTGTTGGGCTCCTCAAAGTAAAATAGGCGTCTGTGATAACGATTCTGTTAGACTTCATCTTAATTCACAATATGCAGATAATTCCTCCAACAAGTTCGAGATATATTTTTTACATTTTCATTATTTCAGAATATTATATATTCTCATTTTCCACTAACTCATCTACTTGGGAAAATTTAATTGTGATTATTATTTTTATTATGTTATATGGGTTTGGGCCTAATCAGCCCAAATCAGGGTAGTCCCTTGGCGATCCCCTCTTATCCGGATCATTATCCAAAAATGCTGTCCCATAAAAGGAGCAATTTAGGCACGTCCTATGCCTTAAGCCTCACCTCCTATAGGATAACAATGAGTCCCTAATATAAGATCCCTCTTCTCCTCCAGTGCGGGGTAGGTGTATAGAAGATGAATCGAGGTTTCCTCGTCTTGTTTACAATATCTACAGGTCGGGCTGTCAGTCAACCTCAGCTTGTGCTTATATGCATTCAGGCTACTATGGTGGCCCGTTATGATTCCCGCCAGGGTTCTGGCTTTGTGTATGTTCAATTTAATGAATTCTTGGGCCCAGTTTTCAATCTCTGGATATTCGATGACGAGTTTGGTTATTCGACAACCCGTTACTCCTCTCCATCTTTTATTGTGCTGGTCTCTTGCCCAGCCATTGATGTGGTCTCTGATCAGATTCCGATTTATTCCCACCCCAGGTTCTGGTCCATAGAGGTTTGCCCTGGTCTCTAGTCTGGCAAGGTAATCTGCAATTAGATTTCCCTTAATGCCATTATACCCAGGTATCTACAAGAGTTCCACCGGTTCCTTCCCTGCCAAGTGGTTCAATGCTTTATAGCAATTATAGACCAGCTTCGACTTTGTCGTTGCTGAATTCAGGGCTGCCAACGCAGCCCTGCTATCCGAGATTATATATCCGAGAGCTATTTTGGTCGGCCCCCAGAACACCGTATGTAATTGCAAGTAGCTCGGCCTGGAGTGCGGTAGTGTATTTGCTCAGGGGGAAGGTTTTACCTATCCCATTGCGTCGCCTATACATCCCCACACCCGCTCTGTTTCCACTCTTGGCTCCACCTGTGTACCAGATGTTTCCATTGAGCGGTAATCCAGTTCGACTCTCCAGCCAGTCGGGTTTACTGGTGAGGTGCTAATTGTGATACTTTGCTGCTATTTGTGAATAGTGTTCTGATGATTTGTTCTGGAACCTTATCGCCATTCTCTCCATTTGAAATCATTACGACACGTTTTAGAATTATGGTTTGATGAGGCCATTCCAAATAATCTTCATAATTCAATACATTTTCAATAAATGACACAATATCAATAGTTTTACCTATGACAATGTGATCAAACTAGAAGGTGGCCTCATTAGTCAACATTATTTGACGTAAGAAATGTGGATTGTTAATAGATCCTCATCTTCGTTAAGCATTTGAGCTACATTTACGTTAGATGAACGTCAATTCTTCTTTTTCAAACGTTATAAAGAAGATTAATATAATATTTGCTGCAACTTCGCGACCTGTGTGATGAGAATTTTTTCTAGTGCCAGTAACTGTAACTGATAGAACTGCAAATTGTCATTCTATAAAATTATCTCTTGTATGATTGGAATCTCAATCTTTTCTCTATTTTTTAATAGCTCATAATTGAATTAAAAAGAAAATAGGGATTAGGGTATTTAAAAAAGTACACACTCACAATCACTTCTATAATCTTAGAAGAAAAAACGGTATGTTGATACACAAACCTCATCTTGTTGACATTACAGCTGTTGCTCAGTTTTTCATAGATTTTTTCATTTGCATGATATTAGCGTACATATTAATACAGCGTTAACAGTGTAGGCAAGACGCAAAAAAATTTAGGCTGTTCTAAAAACCAGTTCAAATTCCAATCTCTGATTATAGTATAAGCTCCCTTTAAAAAAAATTGAAAGAATAACATTAGATATTTTTGGAAACTTAACTTTACGTACTTGCAAATATGACAGAAAAGCAGAAAAATTACATGTTTTTGTTAATACAGTATAGAAATTTTAATTTAATTTTTGTTTTCTATACGGGAAATAGTATTGATTTATAAATAAATTATGCGTAAATATAAAATTTTGTATTTTATCCTTAATGCAATTTTTACTTTTCTGGCTTTGAACCACTTAACAAAAACATTAATATTATCAAGTTATCTTAACGTTTTGTTCGTAAGAGGACTGGGGGTGAAATAAGTGTTATCAGTACTCATCATTTTAGCATTCGAGACGCTGTCTTCAAAATTAACATGACACATTGTAAACTTCAGGAACACACTTTACTCCTAAAAGCTTATCTGGAATAATGTTAATCAAAATTACGTTTTCATTTCTGCTTAATTAATATATTATTCAGACTTCAAATTATGATAAAGGACAGCTGTTCAGCCTTTACAATAAATCTCGAGGGAAGCCACTTATGTTTGAAATTCAATTTTCAGTGTAACCGAGTTATACTGATCATAATCTCAAAATTTTGTAATTTACATTATTTCTTACATAATGAGATTGGAACGACAGTAAGAGAATTGAGATGAAGATAAGACATTTTCATTAATTTTAGTCTAAAAGTGTCTCTTGTTATGTAGTCCTAATTTCAGCATAGTCATTGGCAATTAACCATAAAAGCAACTAAAATGAAACACCAATTTATATATATATATATATATATATATATATATATATATATATATATATATATATATATATATATATATATATATATATATATATATATATATGATTTTAAACATTTAACTGTTCGTAACTACTAATTTCAAAATATGTTGAACTTTTTTGAAAGCTTAACTTTCTATAAATTTATTAATGATTGATGAACTCTCCAACTTCAAACTCCCGATATAACACAAGACCATTTCTAAAATTAATTGTACGCGTAATTAATCCTCACGTCATAATCAAACCCTCTCGGGAAACATTATTACGTCAAATGTATACGTAAAATGTATTTAGCAACTATGTATGTCGATGATAATATTAGAGTGAACGTCCATTGTTGGAAAGTAACAACTTAGTAACATTTGTATGTATATTGTGGGTATGAAACACTATATATTATATTAATACTGCATTTAACCCAGCAACACACCAAAAGATGCATATGTATTTAAATTGAGTTAATTTTGCATGATGGTACTGAAGTACGTAATGTACTTTTTGAGTGTATATTGAAAAGCCTGCATCCTACGACTAATATGCAATGTGCCTATTGCATTATGTACAAATCAGTGGCGGCTCGTTCATTTCACAGCTGAGGGGGCGATAAATATATATTAATTTATGTACATTTTTAGGCACCTATATGGTTACATTTTTAGGTAGGTTTGTCGCAGTGTCTTAAGCCAGGCTTTAAATATCAAAATAAAATTATTAAATTAGATACATTAGGTACATTAAATTAGGTACGCCTTTCCTTACGTTGGGCGAAATGGCCGATAACAAGTTCATTAAAATTTGTGGTTGACGTTATTAGTTTTTTTTTCAATTGAACACATTGCTAATGCACATTAGTGCACATGTCTACTTTCTTTCATGGCATTTCTTGAAAATGTTTTTATTCTATTTAAAGTAGAAAATCATCGCTCACTATCGGATGTTGTCATTGACACTGTACATACAATTTTTAATAATTATACAGTCTCCACAAAAGAAGAAGTTATTTTCATAAAAACATTGTATTAATGTTAAGGCACTTGCAGCAGTTCTAAAATCTGGTCTATTATAAAGTACTATTAGTTCTTGTTTAAATGCAACTGGATGCAAATCGTAAATATTAATAGCTTTCTGAATTCGGTTTCGGGAAAATTTACTTGAAACGTGGAAAACAACTGAGGTTGAAAAAGATGAGCTATATAGAAGTAATCAATAAACATAATAGAAATAATAACATCACATGCTTCTTTAGCAACCATTGAATGTCTTCAAAACGCCGCCTTTTACGGTGGGAAGGTCCCTTGTGGTCTTTATAATCACTGTTTTCATTTTCTCTTTAATAATAGTAATCAATTGTATTTCCCACATGCTGAATTGATGTTTTGAATGATGTCAAGTAGGACTGAATTTTAAGACTGTCAATATATCGTTGCTGTAGTTGATTAAAAAGAATATCGCAAATCGGCATAATTTTATTAAAAAAGTGTAAACAAAATATAAATCATAATCCTTTAAAGTATTTTTTAAACTGCTAGCTTTTCTTACGGTTTATGAGTCATAGTTTCATCGTTTAAAATTTGTTCCAGGCATCGAATAAAATCCATTTTGTATTTAAAAACAGTCACTACACACCGTGATTTAAAATTCCATTTGGTTGGCCCAGATCGTGGAAGTCGTTATTTCACTACTTCATCCAGAACATCAGTACGTTTTGGAGATCTTAAAAAAGAGACAGGAAAGCCATCTAGGTTAAAAAAAAACTCGAACTTGTTTATTTTGTGAGGCAGCGCGTTCAATTATAAAGTCAACTGGTGTGCGTAGCAGTAAATGTAATTAGCATTATCATATATTTTATTGATTTCTTCCTGGACCTCGTTGTTTCTACCACTCATTGTAGACGCACCATCGTAGTTTTGAGAAATTAATTTTTGGGGAGTATGGTTTATATTGATTTTTTCAGGTTCCTTCAAAATAATGTTGCTTATGCCATCAGCAGTGCTTCAAGACAAGCCATAAAACGTTCATATGTTTTTTCCTTTAAGTCATAGCGAACTACAAGAACTAACTGGGAAACTGTAGCTGCATGTGTAGCTTCGTCTGCTTGAATGGCTATATATTGCGTTTTGTTGATTTCATTGTATTTACTAAACGGCTGTTTTCATGTGTGTGTCACGAAATTTTTAGCTCGTGTACGATACAAATTAGAATGGGGTATTTATCGTTCTCTTAGCCCACTAAATATATAACGAAAACGACTTTATGGCATTAAAATTTTTACTCGAAACATAATAAATAATCTACTGAAAAGATGTGGAGTGGATATTTCTGGATTTTCAGAACCCCCTCACCCGCCCCGATACCTTCATGAATTACGATAATATTTTTAGATGACCATCTTGAACAAGCATAAAATATCGTGTCTCTTCACTTTGAAAATATGTAAAGCCACGACATATTCTCATACGTATATATTGTATTGCGAACAGTTTTTGTTGGGTAATTATACGGAACGAAATAATTACTAATTAATTTTGTGAAATGTGTTTATTAAAGACGCATTTTCGTGTTCTATGATATATTAAAAAGAAAAATAAATCGACTTTCTGTGAACACCGAAAGATTACACATTTCTCGACACGCGTTTCGCCAACTATATTGGCATCTTCGGGAGATGATTAATATAGTTTTAATAATCTACTCATTTTAAAAGGGAAGCTAGGAAGCCCTGGATAACGGACGAAATCTTAAACTTAATGCAAAAGAGACGAGGCTACAAAAACAGACGAGACGAAGAAGGACTGAAAACGTATAAGGCAATAAAGTGGGAAATCATTAGAAAATGTAGAAAAGCGAAAGAACAATGGATAGAGGAGAAATGCAAAGAAGTAGAAGATAAGTTGCAAGTAGGTAAGACCGATGAGGCTTACAAAATAATTAAGAGGAACTTCAGGGATGTAGGAACAATAAGTAGAAATGTTAGGAGTCAATCGGGGGACATACTGATAGGAAGAGAGGAGAAAGCGGATAGATGGAAGCAGTACTTAGGAAATTTATACGAGGGTCAGGAATTAGGAGAGATATTAGAGGAAGAATCTAGCATCGATAGGGAAGATGTAGGAAAACCTATATTGAGAGAGGAATTTGAAATAGCACTAAGGGGGCTAAAGAATAATAGAGCGCCGGGTGTAGATAAAATACAGGCGGAAATTTTGAAATATGCGGGACAGAAAGTAGTAAATAGGATGTTTGAACTGGTAAAATACATATACGAAACGGGCGAGATGCCGGAGGATTATAAGAGGAACATTATCGTTACTATACCGAAAAAGAGAGGAGCCGACAAATGCGAGAACTTTAGAACGATTAGCCTAACTTCCCATGCGTCAAAAATCTTAACTAGAATAGTGCAGAAGAGGATGGAAAATAGAGCGGAGGAAATACTAGGAGAAGACCAATTCGGGTTTAGGCGAAATAGGGGAACTCGCGAAGCTATTCTGGCGCTAAGAGTAATGTTAGAGAAAACAATAAATAAAGGAAAGAACGCTTATATAGGATTTGTAGATTTAGAAAAAGCTTTTGATAACGTAAGATGGGAAAAAATGTTCGAGATACTAAAGAGCGCGGGAATGAAGTATAGAGATAGGAGAGTAGTACACAATCTATACATAGAGCAAACTGCTGTTATAGAAGTAGAAGGGGAAGAAAGGGAAGTAGGTATTAGGAAAGGAGTAAGACAAGGATGTACGCTATCACCACTAATTTTTAATCTGTACATCGAAGAGGCGATTAATGTGGTAAAAGATAGAGTAGATTTCGGGATTAAAGTACAGGGACAGAAACTAAAAATGCTGAGATTCGCGGATGATATAGCAGTATTAGCATCTAGTAAGGAGGAACTAGAATCAGCATTGAACGAAATGGAGGCAGTGTTGACAGAGGAATACGGAATGAGGGTGAATAAAAACAAAACTAAAGTGTTAGTGTGCAGAGGGCGCGAGAGCAGAGCAAAAACGAAAGTACAAATTAATAATGAAAGATTGGAGGAAGTTAAAGACTTCACTTATTTAGGAAGTAAAATAAATTGGGATGGAAGAAGCGATAAAGACATAAAACAAAGAATAGCGCAGGGTCGAGTAGCTTTTAACAAAAAGAAAGCACTTTTATGCTCGGGGGTAATAAACTTAGAAACAAGGAAGAGATTTTTGAAAACATATGTATGGAGCACGGCACTTTACGGCTGCGAAACCTGGACGGTAGGGGAAGCAAGTAGGAAGAAATTAGAAGCTTTTGAGATGTGGTGTTACCGAAGAATGATGAAAATACCATGGACTGATAGGGTTAGAAACGAAGAAGTATTGGAGAAAGTCGGCGAGAAAAGGAGTATGTGGGAAAACTTAAAGAAGAGAAGAGATAGAATGGTAGGCCATTTGCTGAGACATGGGGGAATAGTCCGCGATATTTTGGAGGCAGAAATAGGAGTGAAGAAAGGCAGAGGTAGGCCTAGATTAGACTACTGCTCGCAAATAGTAAGGGATGTAGGTTGTAGCACAATTAGCGAAATGCGTAGGTTAGCACAAGATAGGAGAAGCTGGAGGTTAGCGTCCAACCAGTCTTAGGACTGATGACCTAATGATGATGAATCTACTCAGTTTTAGTCCCCTCTTGATTATGCCAACTTGGTTGGAAAAACGTGCGTGGAGAAACTTTTAATGATTCGGTGTTCGTGGAAAATTGGTCTCGCGCTTTTTCGCTGCATCGAAGGTTCCAGTCCCTTCCCGGGATAACACATCATTTTACTATACAGCTTGTTATTTAAGTACGTTACCAAACTTCAAGGGATAATTCCTTGAGTGATTCTAAGACGAAAAGTTTATATAAACATAGGTCTGGTAATGCTTCGTTCTCAAGATACAGTGTTAAACTTTTTTTAAAAAATCGTTTTCTCATAAAAATTTTAATAATCCTTTAGCCGGTTTTATTTAAATTCGGCAGTGTTATTTGTGGTAGAAAGGGACTAATTTAGCCCTAAGTAGATTAAAATTATTGAGTGCAGTGGCGTCCCGGGGGCACCTTAACTTAGGTTTGACAAAAAAATGTGCGCCACTAACTTTTTTAAAACTTTTATAATCTTTTTCATATTATACAACTAAAAATACAATTTTTGTGTCTCTGAATTTTCTTTCGCATCTTGCTTTGTTTTCTAGAAAAAAATAAAAATTACTTTATTGCATGTCCCTGGGACAACATAATAAAATATTACAACTACCAACTATCAAAAACTGGGGTGTATTTGTTATTTTTTTCCGTATCATAAGTCTATTCTAGTCTTAGAAATTGTTATAAAAATTTAATTTTTAAAAAAGTTTGGCACTCTGTAGCTTGAAAACGAAACATTACCGGATATATGTTTATATAAACTTTTCGTCTTAGGAATTACCAAGGAATTACCCCTTCAAGTTTGACTATGTACTTAAATAACACCCTGTATATCGTTCCATGTCTAAAATTGTACTGGCCTGCAGACATTGATATATATTTTTTATACATTATTGAAGAAACTAAAGACATTTGGTACCTCCTGTTGAAAACCTTTTAATATGAATAATAGTTATGACTGAAAATAAGTACAACGTGTATTGTGAAGTGTTTTGAAATACATACTATAAAAATATGTTTTAAGTGTATGTATGTCTTTGCTAATGTTTTTCAGCAATCAACGTCGACACAAATTTCAAATACAATGTTTCTTGTAAAGTCCTCGTGTTTGGTTAAGGAATATGTTTCACCTTACATTTTTCACATTTATCACCCCTTCACCAAAATGTTTTGTTACACGACGACAAGGAAAAGTTCCAATACTGTCTACAACCTGCCGAGAAACTTTCGTGACGGAATGTCTTTTACGTCCCCTTCTGTGTTGGAAGATCAAAGGATCTGTCTTAACTAACATCTTAAGAACGCTTTGGTGAAAACTTTAGCGTTTACTTTATACTCGATCTTTTGCATGCGAGTTATAATGTGTGCTAGAATTTCTAAACTTGAGGAAATTTGCGAGTAAGGGATACGGGTTTGAAAATTTAACGTTTTCTATAGTATCTCAAAACCAGTACATTCCCTCAAGAAGGAAATATTTTGTCATACATTTACAGCATATTTTAAGTAGCAATTTTAATTTATATGGTGTATTAAAAAAAAAAAAAAAAAAAAAATATATATATATATATATATATATATATATATATATATATATATATATATATATATATATATATATATATATATATATATATATATATGGCGTGTTTAAATAATATTAGTAAACAGTAAATATTGCATTTTGTAAAAAAAAAAGAAAAAAGGAAATACACCATCCATAAAGATTCAGTTGGTTCTAGGAATTAATCTTGATCATCGATTAAGAAATCATAGTAAATAGGTGCCAAGAGATAAATGTACCTTGTCTTATTGTTTGTATAGACCAGAAAAAACGCAATAAAATGCAATGACCAGCAAGGGGCTGGTCATTGAATTTCCCCTCCTCTCTTGATTTAAACATTAAATTTAATTAAATTAGGATTTTTTACGATTAAATTTAATAATAAGAAAAATGTAATGCTTTTCATAGAGAAACAGAGAAGTTCAAAATACTACGTATTGAATAGGGAGTTAGAACTGTTTTAAATGTGGTATAGTAAACATGGATCTCATTCTATTTAGCATTCTATAATTGACAAGAAGTAAAGGGTATTCAGTTTGTACATTTTTCTTGTTTCAATAGTTTAATTTTAAAATTTTGGTCACGACTAAACTTCATAATATTAAAATATAATGCATTTCATTAAGAAATAGGAAATTCAAGAATAAAGTATGTATTGAATAGTTAAAACTTGTTCCAAATATAGAATACAAAAATGCATCTCATCCTATTTAAACATTTAAAGGGGGCCTTCCCCAAGGTGTGATAGAGGAGGTATAAAATTCTACTTAAATGATGTCATTTGAATAAAAACCGTGATTCAAGATTTTACTTAAAAATTGTAAATTCATAGAAAATTCCATTTTCTATGAGTAAAGATTTCATAGAATATTTCATAGAAGATCCATAAGGCTATGGCAATTGCCATAGCCTTATGGATCACGGTGTCTATATTATCTACACTGGACTAGAGGCACTTCTCTTAGAATTTTACTATCTATCATTGCATGTTACTTAATAATTCTCTAATATAGTTGCACATTAAGATCATTTTCATAGATGTTAATACCAATACATCTGTTATTATAATATTGTAGGTAATCGCCAGTATGCATTATTTTTCTTTAATCGCGCCATTACTCGTACATAATTTATCTAAATATTATATAAGTATTTTTGAAATACACATATATATTAAAAAATATTGTTTTCAAATAAGCTTAACTTTTTCATGAAACAAATTCAATTACAATTTGAAAACAGTTAATTCTTCTCTTTAATAAAGATTTCAATATACTCCCGATACAAAATCACAATCATAATTACTCTCTTATTAATCTATTATTATTATTATTATTAGTATCCTTAATATTTAAT
Organism: Rosalia funebris; assembly: GCA_037954035.1. NCBI lineage: Eukaryota > Metazoa > Arthropoda > Insecta > Coleoptera > Cerambycidae > Rosalia > Rosalia funebris. The sequence continues at coordinate 27,065,204 of JAZFAV010000011.1, forward strand.
AGCACTTACAAAACAAGAGTTGGAATCAAATTATACTTTTAATTTTAACAATTGCACATTTCACGAAAAGACTAATACGACGAGCAATACATGACTACAAATTAAAGAGCACAATGCAATTAACAGTCGCTCTGATATAGAGGATTGATATGAAATACATTCGAATCTTTTAAATTAATTATAAAGGTGTACTATGTAATTTTACACCTATCTATGTTTAATAAATCGGAGCATTTAAAAATCAGATTATTTATTAAACTAGTTAAAGACAATATCAACAAGAAATGAATACATAAACTATTTTTATCACCAATAACATAAATAACCTCAAGCTACGCTAGGTAGAAGTGTAATTTAACTTAGTTATACTGAAGCCTTTACGCATAATAGACTAAAATTTATGTAGCTATAAGAATAGTCTAATAAATAGTTTGAATATCTCTATCATTGTTATTCTCTAATTATAGTTGTCATATAAACCATAAACGTTTTTTGTTAATTAATGCTATTCGACAAACAAATACAGTCTTACTACATTCTGTATATTTGTTTTATTTTTATGAATTTCATTGATCAAAAACCCAAGAAACAAAACAAATAAATTATGATTAATATCTAAAGTTAAGGATATGAAAGGCATTTATATATATGTTACCAAGTGCATTATGAATTTTACTTATGCCATTAAAGCTTTTAGAATAGTTATTTACATTATTAATGGGGTAGGGGCATCATAACATCACGATTGGTAATCACACGAGTGATGTAATGTGCTCTAGCCCACGTGTGATGTACAATATTTTATCTACGACCGCTTGCATAAGAAAAAGAGAATAAAAACCAATTTTTTACAAAAAATTCAGATTTGACATTTAAATGATTATGACATCCGTTAAAAGTCAGATTCATACCAAATCAAAGTAACATGATGCATCAAATTTGTTAAAACCATAGTAAGAATCCAGTTGTTTTAAATAACGCTTAGTTTTGTGATTTTATCATCGCGTTATGCGCTATCTACGTCGAAAATCTTACTAAAATCTGGCGAAAATAATATTAATATTTATAATAACAAATAATTCTTGTACTGTTTTTAGTTTCAATAAATTTTTACTTCTTCGTTTATAATTTTTAAAAATCAAAATGAGTTATGTAATGAGTTCATTACATAACAGTGATGTAATGAGCTCATTACATAACACTGATGTAATGAGTTCATTGCATAACTGTGATGTAATAGAGCTCATTAAATAACTCAAAATAGTTCAATGAACCCCATATTACAGCACGGTCGTAGATAAAGTTATATCAAAATTATATCAAAAATAGTTATCCAACGCACGGTGTAATTGAATACAAACACTTAACGGCAAAATCAGGTTAGATTGGCCAAATATGAGAAAACTGTGGAAGTTTATAAATTATATTAAAACTTGTTCGAGAGAAACTTTTAACTTTATCCGCGTTCAGTTTTTGAGTCACTTTTTTAGGTGCGCAAGGAAGTTTCCAAGTAGGTAGCTTTAACGTTATTTGGTAATTCGTTTCACGTAAACAAGATTACAATTCTTTTGAAATTAATCTCTTGCCTCAAATCGGCTATTAAAACTTTCAGCGAACTATTTTAAAACACTGGAGTTTATGGTAGAACAAAGACCGAGAGTATTCCCGATGGTGATGGTGGCATATTATTATTCATTTCCTTGCTTAAATTAACGTGTATATATATATATATATATATATATATATATATATATATATATATATATATATATATATATATATATATATTCATGCACAAAGTATGCCGGTCTAGAGAACCATAAATCAAAAGAAAATAATATGAAGTCCGTGGCGTTTAAATGCATTATAAAATTAGAAATATGTTATAAGGAAACAAGGAATATTAAGACGAATAATCTTCGTATTAATAATAATCATTTTTAACATACAGTTATAAAATTGGTATTTAAGAAATAGTAATATTATTTTGAATAAAAAAATTATATCAGAAATGTATATGCGTTTTCAAAATCCATTATTTAATCTCGGCCTATTTCCACAAGGTGACAAACTACTTATAATCTAAATAAACTAAACTAAATAAATTCATAAACTATATTAAAAATAGTACGTTATCCCTGGAATGACTGTGGGCAGTATATCGTTAGAAGTTATAGGTGAATTGGGTGGATTATTATCCAAAAAGTAACGCAATAACTGTTTCTTTAATCTGTTACGTATGCCCTTGTCTTCAATATGTTGTTTTTTGCACAGTTTTGGAAAAGTTTCAAGTGAGACGCGGAATGACGATATAATAAACAAAATATAAATTCAATGTTCTTTATATATATAAAAAATGACAGGGATAATAATTCCAATAATGAAGTGTTAGACAGAAACTATTTTATAGTCTATTTGTAGTCAATAGCTGTACTATGACTAACAAATTAATCTTTGAATATGTCTTATTTATATTTATTAATTAATTATAATCTTGATTTAGAGATTTTTGTTTAAATTAATTGTTATATTGTCTGTATGTATAATGGCTTTTTTATTTTTGGAATAATTCTTGTATTTTGGAACTATTATTATTATTATGTTCTGTGGATTTGGGCCTCATCAGCTACTGATCGCATGGGTAGTCCCTTGGCGATCCCCTCTTATCCAGGTTATTATCAAAAAATGCTATCCCATAAAAGAAGCAATTTGGACACGCCCCTCGCTTTAAGCCTCACCTCCTCTAGGATAATAGGGGTCCCTAATATAAGGCATCTCCTCTCCTCCAGTGTGGGGCAGGTGTAAGGAAGAGGAATCGAGGTTTCCTCGTCTTCTCTACAGTACCTGCATGCCGGGCTGACAGTCAGCCTCAGCTTGTGCTTATATGCATTCATGCTACTATGGTGGCCCGTTACGATTCCCACCAGGGTTCTGGCTTTATGCCTGTTCAATTTAATGAATTCTTGGGCGCATTTCTCAATCTCTGAGTATTCGATGAAGATTTTGGTTATTCGACAACCCGTTACTTCTCTCCATCTTTCTCTGTGCTGGTCTCATGCCCAGTCATTGATGTGGTCTCTGATCAGATTCCGACTTATTCCCACTGCAGGTTCTGGTCCATAGAGGTCTCTCTTGGTCCCTAGTCTGGCAAGGTCATCTGCAATTAGATTTCCCTTAATGCCATTATGCTCATTTATCCATAAGAGTTCCACCGGTCCCTTCCCTGTCAAGTGGTTCAATGCTTCATAGCAATTATAGACCAGCTTCGACTTTGTCGTTGCTGAATTCAGGGCTGTCAACGCCGCCCTGCTATCCGAGCATATTTTGGAATTAATTAAATAACTATTTTTACTTCAAGTTATTCTGTTATAATGTATATAAGAATATTTTCTGTTAGTAGCTTTATAATTTCATTCGTATTTCTTCCGTATTCTTAATCCTATTAATTTAATTATATTCCGTTTGTAAAAATAGTCTTATTGGGTTGTTTCATCTGTTCGTATGTACATAGATTATAAAATAGACTAATAAAAAAATATAAGTTACATGTTTGAGGTGTTAAACTTTTTTGCAGAATTCAATCCTGAATGAAAATCTGTCCAATATTTGTTTGCGTAGATGGTTGGCATTAAGTGTTATTTCTTCTATTAACCTCTTTTAAAGGACAACTAATACTTAGCTTAGCTCAAATTTTACTCTTTAGGTATATTCGTACAAAATATTATAAAGGGGTCACATCGAGAGATTATTAGTGGCTGGCTATTCGTTATTTTTTCATTTTTGAATTTGTATTGAAAATACTGTATTACCAACAGTCACGAATGAGGAGGACCTGAAATAAAATCAATGCAATGTACTCACTACGATGATGATTTTCATTACCTGGAAGGATTTTCATCAGTTTTAAAATTAACTCCAGCAGGAGTTAGTACTGCTCCCTTGTTATCGACCGATCCAAGAAGTGCCATCTCATGGAGGAGATCAATAATTCCATTGTTACATATTTCTGTCTCTGCAAACCTGCGACAGAAAATTTATTTAAATAGAACTCGAACATACCGGTTCCCATTGAGTTTCATAGTGAGTGGGAACCGGAATATAATCATAGAAAAATTCTAGCATAAAGAATGCTTGAATGTTTTTCACACACTATACTTTATACTACATTTTTTTATGTGCAACTCCGGCATACCCTGCCCAATTTTTTAGTAATTTAATGATAAACACGTTGACCGTAGCATTATCAAATTAGTTTAATGTAACATTATAGTATATGTATAATTTATTTATTCATCACATTGCATAATAACTAACACCACTAACAATTAGAGAATAATATACAATATTTTACAGAAGCGTGAAAAAATTTTCAGAAAAAAGGTATTTATTACATGTACATAGGTACTTACGCGACACCTTACCCGTCGATCCAAGGTCAACTGAGAGAGAAGAAATCTGTTACCATCGAGAGTTTTGATATTCCTATTATATTACTAAAGTGTGAGAGGTGGCTAAGATATGTTCGTTGTATAACTAATGATATATAACGAATATATAATGTTACTCATTCTAATGTGACATTATTAATTATCTAATAAGATGTATAAATAGTGATGTTATTTTTAACGAATATGTCCTTATTCTAATACATTCTTAACAATGGTATCCCCTATTAGGGATTTTCTATCTTTCATCTATATTATAGACGGCAGTAAACTGAAAATTGTACAATACATTTACATTGAAAATCAAGAATGTATTGCAACTACAGATGTTTCTTGTACCAACGACTGGTAGGCATTATAAATATTGTGCCTTAGTATACATACTGTATACTAACTTTATTTTAATAATTATTGCCATAACTGTAAATATTGGTCTCAATTTCTGCAGTCTGATAATTCTGATTGGAATTCTCATTTTCAAGAATCGCATAGAGTCAAGGTAAAGATACCCAGAGTCAAGGTAAAGGTAGAAAATTCCATTAGTTAATTCCATTTTTTCAGTGAGATACAATTCTCAAATCAATGTAAACAACACAAATCGCGCTTTGATGATAAAATGTTCTAAAGGAGGTTATGGTCAACAATGTTAAACTTTCCATTGGAAACGTCAGATGGCGTCTAACAACACTTAACGTTGCCAAGGCTCAAAATATAAATAGTGTCCCTCGTATGAACAATAAGTAATAAAGCCCTAATACAACCGCAACCCGGTACGGGTTTATTCAGAAAACTTAAGGAATTAACTTTTGTTAAAAGTTGCAGTTTCAAATAAAGACTATGTTGACGTCACAGATGAAAGATAAAATTAGAAAGAAACAAAATTTGTACATCAGTGAGTTCTCCTTTAAATATGAAGTTGATGTGATTCAAAGTTCAAAAAACAAAAAAAAGAACATTTTTAAATTTAACAAGCTGCAAATATTGTTGAATTGGGTGTTTAATGGTATTGGTGTTGAATATATGATTGATATCAAGACTTAAATTAAAGTACAGTATATAATAATAATTTTAAGGATATATACAGTTATTACAAAATTACATGTAATAATGTAGAAATGTTAGAAATTTCGATATATGGGTCGCTTTATAGAAGTTGAAATAAGTATATGTATACTGTATACGTTCCTAAAATAAACTGTAGAGGAAAGAATAAGAAATGTAGAGGAAAACTAAATCCGTTCGAACCTAAATTATCGAAGATGAACCGGGATATATTAATGTCAAGTAGTTTTGATAAATAGATTCATGGACATGATGCAGATATCAAATAAACAGTTTTAAAACATTAAAACGGCCTTTTCCGTTCATAGAACATCTTTACCTCGAAATTGAGTGGCCGAGAAAAAATAAACCAACACATAAACGCAGAATATGTATTTTATGCGACAGTTTTACTTTTTTCACTGCCGACTGCTTCAGTGCTGTATCGTATAAATTATTTTTTTTTTCTTATTCATTCATGTATGATAGAATATATGTTTTTTTCGTTTAATGTTAAATCGAAAAATTTTTCTCAAATAGTCCACCATCGTGCTTTCTCATGACCCATGGATAGGGTGGGGTGTGTCCTATCTACCGCAAAGTCAATAGATGTCGCCTGGTAGACGTCCCTAATCAGAATCAGTCGATACCAGATCGTTCCGACACTATTTAATTGAGTGATCATGCTAACAAAAAAAATCTCAAATAGTCTACCATTGTGCTTTCTCATGATTCATGAACATGGCAGAGTGTGTTCTATCCACCTCAAAATCAATAGGTATCGTCTGGGAGACGTCCCCGATCAGAATCAGTCAAAACCCGATTGATTCTACACGATTTAGTTGAGTTATCGTGTTAACAATACAGTTTTAAAATGCCGACGACAATGACAACAACAACGACAACGACAACGACAACGACAACGACAACGACAACGACAACGACAACGACAACGACAACGACAACGACAACGACAATGACAACGACACACACACAGACAATATTTAAATATTCTTTTTTGTTTTTAGGTCGAAAAGCGAAAAATAAACGCTAGAAAAAATTTCCATTTTTCCTTACACCATTACATTACCTTTTCGCTCTGACATAGTTGAGTGCGGAAAAGTAATATAAAGCGTTTCTCTTACCTTTGCCTATTTGTCACGGTCCTATCGTATGTTATTCCTAACCGTGATCGGACAGCTCACTCATGTTTTCCAAAGTTTATTGCCTCTATTAATTAGAGGCTTCAATAAAAATCGCATATGTCAATTCCTCGACAGTTATAAAACACTCCCAATTACTTGCAACAGACCGAACAGAGATCTACGGTAAAAACGTTTGCGCGCTTTAGCTGGATAATTTACGGACGAAAGTTAATTTGAAAAGATTTAGTTCTAAATAATTTGTTACAACTTGCTGCTGCTACTTAATTAGAAAGAGCCACCATTGAATTTAACTTAAAATAGATTTCTCCTTTATTTGATTCTTAATCCGTGCTTTCACGAACACAAACAAAATTTAAATCGAAAACTGATTTACGTTTAACTTTCTTTTGTACCGATATAAGATATAAAACGTATAGGCACCCGTTTCATCTGCCTTTCTGGAAATACAAAGAGAGCGAATTCTACCTTATATTGCATCGCCATCGGTCCGATATCACAAAAGAAATGTATTAATATATCGTCGTGTTTCTATTCAAATAAGTAAACCACAACGATACTAACAAAATACGTTAGGGAATATATACGTTTTACAGTACCATAAAAACATTTTTATTTAAATCAAGTATTTATGTCCCAGTATGCCAATTAAAATTTGAGTTTTTTTTGGTGTATTGAAATATGGAGCAGTTGGAATCATTTCATAAAATAGAATTTTATTTAAAAATTCAGTCTGGTTCTGTTCTACATTATCTTTAGAGATAACTTATAAAAATATACTGGATTTATATCTGGCGATATAGGTGGCCAGTCAATAGGTCATTCATGTTCAATCAAATAAACAATCAATCTGGAAATACATAATCTAAATACTGGCACATATTAATTTCATAAACCGGTTGAGCATCACCTTGTTACATAAATACCTACATTTCGTTTTTGTAGTCCACATTGACTACCCTCAAGACATTAACTTAAAATATCAAGTGTAATATAATACTGCAAAAGATTTAAGTGTATATTAATAACATTTTCTTATGCGAAATGACTTATGATTTGTTAACCAACAATACCAGAATAACTATTCAGTTCTGAATTCTGTGTATAACATTCCATGATTCAATATGAGTATTTTCACTCGATCAGTAACGGCAGTCATGTCTATGTTTATAATTATGTTCAGGTAAATCGTTATTTCGTTGGAACAAAGGTGTATTGTGATTCATCATTTGCCATGTCTATCATTATTCCACATAACTATATCTTTCTCTCACTTAATGTTCACTTAACTGATATAGAAGATGAATGACTCATCTCGAATGACTTGTAATTAAAAATTTTCAATAATCGAACAATAGACGACAGGCTTATGTTATTGTAAAAGGGAAGTTATGTGGTTAATGTAATTGAATTAACCATTTATAATACAAAGTTTCCAGATGGTAAATTTTATAAACTGACTTGAGATGGAGTTTTGTTTATACTCCAATCCATCTGTAAATTCCTTAAACACTAAGTATAAAACAATTAAGGAATTAAGCGCAAAGTGTCTATGAAATGTGAAGCCTCGTTTGTCAAAGTTATACTCGCTTACACTACACTGACGAGACTCAATATTAGGTCGAAACCGGTCTGTAGTTAGCGGTAGCCGGAGATAGAGGACGCTTTGCATCTTCCTTGTGATTTCGAGGAATCCAAATCATTGTATTTTTAGTTTTATGTTAGAACAAAATACGGCAAAGTTCGCCGCGTATGTAATTCAGCGTCCGTCAACGGGCATATAGACGGGCGATTGGTGTTTTGGCTTAATTTGTTTTATCCTAAATGTTTAAGGAATTTACAGATGGATTGGAGTATAAACAAAACTTCGTCTCACGACAGAATTAACCATAATTACAAATTATATATTTAGGGTTTTATCTTGATATGCCCGTCGATTCGGGACGTCCTGATTTCGAAACATCTGTTATATGTTCTCTATCTGTAAGTTTCTTAAGTAATCTTGAAACGCTAGATTGAGCAACAGGGTTTCTCTCTATGATGAACAGTATTAAATAAATGACAAATTTCTTCATGTTAACGTTTTATCTCCATATCCATTTATTATTATTATTTCAGTTCTTTTCGCTTTAATTAACTCTTTTATTTTTAAAATAATAATAGTATACTTTTTAGTATAAGAATTAATAGTTACAAATAAGTCTACAATAATATTAGGGTATAACATTTACATAACAAGTGTGATACTTAATATAAGTACTTCGTAATCTTGAGGTTAAAAATATTTATTATTTAAAATTCAGACATTCTAAATTTTATTTGTAGCTTTATGTTTAAGGAAGGATTAAATAATTGCAAGCGAATACAGTAAGTTGACATTACATGCAGACAGGATGACAGAATTAAATAAAGATACATAGAATATAAGAAGTTTCAGAGACTATTCTTTATAAGCATCAATGTAGATCAACTTATAAATTTTCTATTCCACACAGAGTTAATATTTTCGATTTTCGTATAATGTAGGCATATGCAATGGTAATAGTAAAGTATTATGGTACGACATTTTGAAGTATTGCGGATATTTAGTTTTTATTTATCTTGCTGACAGTATCAAAGAAATTCTGGACTGTTGTGGACACACAACAATCAACTTCTCTTAAAGCTTCAGGCTGGATTTCTGCAAAAATGGCGTGTTGTTGAATAAAAAGTTCAAAAAGCGAAAAAAACGTCGCTTGAAAATCGTTAATAAAAATTGAACTATGCACTATAAAAAAAATCCTACGTACTATCGAGGAGAAACTAATTTTAAATATTCAGTTAAAATTTCAAGCCAATCGAACAAAAATTATTCGAGATATCGGTTCGACCGACTTAAAATTAGTTTTTAAACTTGTAAAATAAATTTGTTTTAAAATTTGTTGTTAAAATTTTTAGAACAATCACTGTATTTTTAGTGCTAACTCTGTTAGACAAAAATACGACAAATTTTGTCATGTAATTCAGTGCTCGGCGTTTGGCATATAGCCAGGAGAATAGCTGTTTTGACCTAATTTGTTTAGTCCTTATTATATAAGGCATTTGCAGATGGGTTGGAATATATACTCCTTTTTTCTCTTGTTTGAATGTTACCCTCTGATAGTAAAACTTTGCATTGTATTGATGATCTCGAGTTTTTACTTTGATTTAGATTGTTCGAAACTACCAAGAGATGGCATTTGGTACGTTCTACTGCGGTGGAACGTAGCAACGTCTACTAGATGTGAGCTTTATTTGTCGAAGGTATACTCGTTTACACTGCACTGACGAGAGCCAAGATAGAAAGGTCGAAGCCGGTCCGCAGTTAACGATATCCTGAGATAGGTGATACTTTGCATCTTTATTGGTGGTTTTAGAACAATCACTGTATTTTTAGTGCTAACTCTGTTAGACAAAAATACGACAAATTTTGTCATGTAATTCAGTGCTCGGCTATATGCCCAGGAGAATAGCTGTTTTGACCTAATTTGTTTGGTCCTTATTATATAAGGCATTTGGAGATGGGTTGGCGTATAAACTGCTTATTTCTGTTGTTTAAAATTTGTTGTTTCGAGATATACACGTTTAAAGTTTTAAGTACTGAAACAATAAGAAAAAATTCAATGTACCTTTAATCTTCAATGAGCGTATAGATCAGCGAAAGGGGCCGCGCTGCATTTAAAATTCGAGCCCTTGCAGATTTTTTCCCGTGCATGAAACTCTGCCACATACCGCTACATTTGCCGCTACATTTTAACCGAAAAAAATCGATTTTTCAAAAGTGCTAGTGTGGTTTACTCCCTTAAACCCGGCACATATATCATATATTGTCAAATTAATTTTAATAGATAGTCATCTTGAATTACGACGAAAATGTGTCTGAATAATTCAGTAAGAACAATAAATTCGCAACGTCATAAATTTGCGGAAATCACATGTTTCATGCGGTACAAGATTAATCACATCGTCGTATAATGAGAACTGGTAAATTTCTATCCTTCTTATCATTTTTCTCTGAATGTCTTATAAGTGTTCATTTCAGCAGACATATAATCGATAATCTCAATGTTCTCGGTCTTTCCTGAGTTAGTTTTTACCGCATTCGGACAGCAGTGACTGATCACTCCCGGGGTTACTCCTCCTAGCTGACCCCCAAAAATTGACCCCCTTTATGTGTGCCAGCGTTCACAATAAAGTGGATGAAATACTTTCTGCTTTCATTTAATTCTTTACCCTGAAAAATTGCTCACTATCACATATTCGTACATATTTACGGTAACACGTATTTTTCAGAAATATATAAGGGATATATCCGAGAGGAAGAGGAAAGGAACAATTTAGTTTGGGCGATATTAAGTTACGTCGACTTAGTTTTATTGTGCGTAGAACGTGGGAATATGAAATAAAACGAGTATTTTATACAAGAGAGGCTCGTATATAACCGTAGGAGGCAAAATATGTGTATTCCTTATTTCATATTAATAACAATTGTTATATTAAAATCTTGATTATACGCCATTCTACGTTTTATAACTTTAGTAACAATTTGAATTATTATAGAGAAAATATTTATATTTTACACTGTTGAAAATCTGCTATGGTAAACCTCTACCACTTTTAATGGGGTGAAAATGGTATAAAACTTCTTGGTATAAAACCTAACATCAGTGTAGCTTGTAAAATTTTACACCCCTATAATTGTAAACTTTTATATATTTTAGATATAAAACTAATTAAAAAACAGCACAATGTAGTAGGCTTTACTGGATTTGGGGCAGATTATGTATAATCCATGCATGATTCTAGACTGGGAATGACTAGGCATGTAGTCTTCGCGTTGACATTGTTGAAACGTGAGGCAATATGGCAGTTCGTGATTTCTGATTAACCAACTTATCTGCAAATGCCGTTATGTATCTCAATAAATAAAAATCAATTGTGCTTAACATATTCGTGTGTCGCTACGATGAAGTAAATAAGGTAATATAAATATTTATTTTGTATTTGTGTTTTATCATTTATTGTCTGCTTTGCATTTAATAATACTAAGAATATATAAATCTTGCCAAGAATATTACCAAATCTTTATTTTCAGAGAGAACTAAATCTTATTTAGAAGAATTAATAACAATCGTTAAAACCTGAAGCAATGTATCTATTTATTATTTATGATTTATGAAAAATCAACTTATGCCCAAATGATTTGTCTGTCCTAAGAAGCAAACATAGTCATTGTCATGGCCAGGGTTTCATGAAGTTCTCAAGTAGATTTTGTTAAAATTCAATGTTCCTTTCAGTTATTTAGTTAAGGACTAAATTTGCAATAAACTTGCAATAAAACTCTTAACTCTTAGAAGAAATAACATGAATAGTCCATAAGTTGGTTAGTCAATAATTATTGTGCGACCCTACGAGAGGTTGTAACAACTTTTAATATAAAGGCCACCATACACGTATATAGTATACGTGTGTCGTTATATTACATGAACTATGATATACCACATATACTAAATGTACTACATTGTGAAATTCCACTTCAATTACACCGATATTGAATATTATACCTTTTAGTGAAGAAGATTTAGACCCTGTTTTATGCCCGGTTGATTTTAGACCTGTATTTATTTGTGGTGCTATTTGCAAAGACAGAAAATTAAAATACAACCCCATTTCATTAAGCTGCAGATATATGTCGAAACTTGGTTTAAATTTCTCTATCACACAGAAGGTAATCCTACATTTGATTATTTTTTATATGGTTAACGAAGTGGGCCTATAATTGGCGACTGTTGTCACTTCATTAAAATATTGGGTTAATTATAGATATTTTAAATACTTTTGGGAATTTAACTTGATCAAATATTAAATTTATTATATGTTGAAGAGAACTTCTACTCGGCAGTATTTTTTTCATTTCAGTTTTAATTTTATTTTGACCACGATTAAAATTATTTTTTCAAATATGTTTTTACCTCGGTTTCTCATATAATATAAGGAAATACATAATTCAATATAGTAGGAGACTTAAATTGATATACACTATCATTATTATGATTCATAATATTTGTTGAAATTTGCAAAGATTTCTCTTTTATTTTCAAGTATATTCCCTTTATTATTGTATCAATGTACTAACATCACTTTGCAATTTTTTTTGTTCACTGTATTTTTTACCGTTCTTCATACTTTCCTTAAATATTTATTCCTGAATAATTTTTAACTTATAATAATTATATTTTGTCTGTTTAATTAAATTCATATGCCAGTTTTAAATTTGTCATTTGGATTTCCTAGTAGTTGTTTTTTAACTATTTCTGATTTTCATTGCATTTATAAAATTAGGTGCTCATGAATACCACTTTCCTCTACTCGATTATTTACATCACAATCATCAAATTATGAAACTGTTTTCAATTAAAACGATAATACTTCAATTAAAACGATAACTGATATACTATTTATATTAAATAAAGATTGACGTGGTTGTATATATTTCGTTAAAAATAATCTATGTTCATTATCATTGAAATGTATTTTTACCAGAACTAAAAATTCTTAAATTGATATTTTACTAGATTTACGGATATTGAGATATTATTCCAGTTAGAATTATATATGTAAAAGCAGTAATTTTTATTTTATCCTAATTAAATGGGGGAGACGTGAAATGTATAAATAAAAACAGCAAACTAGTTGTCCTGGTTTCCTATTTTTTTTCTATATTAGAATTAAATCTATATATCTGTCTTAAATTACCTACCATCAATAAATAAAAAATAATTATGTTGTTTTGCTTCACCTAACTTATCGGACAGTCGCCATCAGTTTGTTAATTAGCCAGCCAATCAATATACAAACTCTCCCAACTTATTCATAGTGGAATAGTGCTTCACTAATAATGATGTCGATCTGAGGCTACTTCAACCTAACAAAGCCATTATACAAACAACCGTCGCATAAGTCAGATTTATCACTCCAACTACATGGGAGTGACAGGTGAAATAAAATGGAACATTTGAAATATAATTAAACTGGCAGTGTTATATGTTTATGCAGATAAATTGAAATTAAACTGCCGGAATGGTCTGTTTATATTATCGCTTTATACTCGGTTTTGTAGCTTTTATTAAATCCAATTCGTGTAAGTGCGTAGTTTATAAATTAATGAAATGATGTTTAATAAAATATTGTTACGCAGTGGCAAAATTTAGCAAAAATAAATTTAATATTTCAACATATCTTTTAAAGAGTGTAATCACATTCAATGTAACGATGCGATATTCACTCTAGTCTATTTTAGATCATCTTTAGTTATCTGCTGTTAAAGTATATTATTGTTGTTCATTAAAGCCTTTAGTTAGGGAAGCGGACTGAAAGAAGAGGTGCAGTGGTATAGCTAGTAAAGTCTAAAGATTTTTTATACTGTTATAATTGTAAACTCTGACGCACTTTAGGTATAAGGAAGCTAACGCTGGGAATGATGATCGTGTTTATTAAAATTTAGTTACACTAATGTATTTACTTTTAATATAATTGCTTGAGGGCTTCATTGAATTGATATGTAAATATCTACTCGTACTCTTACAGCTTATAAAATTGGGATTACCAGTAAAATAAATAGTAATAACATCACAAGTCTTTTAGTATCGAGAATTAAAATCTTAATTCAGTACAACATTACGCAATAATGTATTAATTAGTTAATGCCTAATTTCACGTACCCAGTTTCACGTAGTTACTAAAAAAATAGTGCTTGGACGCTTTATATTATGTTACATCTTGACACTATCCGTATCTATTTTTTTAATCCAGTATGAATTAACAAAGTTTTCAGTATGAATATTAGAATTTTATTAGATACGCCTAAATTGTAGGTGTCTATTTTTTGCTTTATAATCTGAATTAATTTAGGGCCATATTCAAATAGCATTCGATCAACTTGTCATTGTTATAAAATGATCTTCTAAATCAAATTAAATTCCTTTACACGATCTGAATTCAAATATTGGCGCTGGGACTGATAGTATCGGTGAGAATGGATATCTTTTATATTTTTAGAGTATATTTCCAGAGTTCTAGATAGTTCGGATATGTAGCCGGGATTGTTTGTGTTGCTACAACTCGTAAATTTTTAAGAAATGGCGAATGCGCACGTACTATTTTCATGTTCGTAGATATGTTATTCAATTTAAGTTTATTTAAATATGTTTTCATATTTTGTTTGGAGATTTTTTAAATGGACATTTTTTGATTGGATATTTTAACATGTTTTTATAATTTTGGTGTCTCTCTAATCTATTACCGTTATATATAACGGTTATATATGATTACCTTCGGTCAAAATGACCTTATCTTTATCTATATCACTAATTAGTTATTAAAGAAGTTTGCGGAAATACTTCTTAAATGTTATAACTTCAGTTTAAACATTTTTGAATATGAGTGACTCTATTTGTATATACGCGTATTCTTAATTAATTTATAGCCATCTTTTAGAATACTTTGTTGGCGTATGTATTGATTTACAAAAATGTAAGTTTTGTATATAATGTATTTAAGTATATAACAAAATTTAAATATAAACATAGTGTCACAAATTAATTCCATGAAACATACAGTTCTAATTTTTGCAAAACAAAGTTTCGGAAGATTGTACTTTGTATTGTTATTATTGTTTTAAATATAGTTCTTGAGCAATGTAAGCTTTAGACTTAATTAATAGGTAAATAAATAGACGTAGTTTAGTAAAATTAGAGGATCAATGATATTTATCAATACAGTAAAACCCCGCTTAACGCGTAGGATACGTTCCATCAAAGTAGAGCGTAATGCGAAACAGCGCTAAACGAGGTTATATCTACATATAAATAATGGGGTTAGGGGAAGATGGATAGAAAATTGGTTAGGTATTAAATTTATAATTACAGTGTGAACAAAAAAAAACCGATCACTTCAAAATTTGGTAAAAACATTAAATAAACAGGTTATTTTTAAACAGGTTTTTATATATTAATTCTTGAAAATCACTGCAAAAAAATTATCAAATCATTTCCAATTCAATTACATAAAACTTTCTTTCCTAATTTTTTAATATTTTTGTCATTAAAAAAACCGATCAGGTTATTAACTTTATTAGAACTCATTTTTACCCGCCAAATTTATTTATTTTAATGTATCTTTGAATTGTAAACTCCCCAAAAACTACCGTAAAATTAAGATTTTTTAACATTTTTTTTAATTATCGGTTTTTTTTGTTCACACTATGTTTTTTGACATAGTGTGAACAAAAATAAAACAAAACATTTATTTCTTACAAAAATAAAAACAATATTAACGAATTTACTTATAAAAACAAATAAAATTCCAAATCAGTCAGTCATTCAATTTATTCCTAGTTTCCAATTTTCTGCCTTTTTGTCAAGAAGGCATCTAATGTAGTTTGCGTTTTTCTTTTGCGTTCTGTTAGAAGTTGTTGATAAGTGGATAAAGCATCTATAACACCCCGTCTTGCTTTTGAACTCCTGTCAAAATTTGGATCATTTTCAACAATTTGGTCTATAATTTCAGTTACAGTCGTCAAACTCCTTTTTACCAGCGCGATTGAAAGTTCTTTTTGCTCTTCTTCGAAATCACTACTATCAATATTTTTGTTTTCTTCTTGCTCAATTAATTCCTTAAGCTCATCATTAGAAAGACTACCGTACCGCACCAAACAAGAAACACAACTACACTGTTTCGGATATGTTATTTACATATTTGAAAACCTAGCGCTGCGCATAATTTCGGTGAATCTCCGGGTTGAAATAAAAGAGCGCTAAATTGAAACAGCGCTAAACGAAACAGCGTTAAGCGGGGTCTTACTGTACTAGCTTACGTAGCTCGGTCGGTTAGAGTGTTAATTATTTCCATTCCACCACTGTACATCACGACCTAAGTTCGAATCTCAGCACTGGTACTGGTAGTATCCATGTGAATGTATATTTTTGCATTTTTTACATTGCATTTTCATAGTTTTAGATACCTAGTTCGGCTTTGTATTTATTCTACCATAGCTTGCAAATTAAAAAAATAGTGAATGCGCCGGCACTGTTTTAATATTTGTAGGTATTTCGGTCTATTTCAGTTATTTAAATATGTTTTTGCTATTTTGTTTGCCTTCCAACCTATTTTATATGGTGGCCCAGTTCGAAATCTCTACATAAATGGCGGAGGCGCCAGTATATGAAATATATGGTTACTTGGCGGAGGCGCCAAGTCTCCATATATTTTTATATATGGAGACTTGGTCTATTTATATAAACGAATATCATTCATATAATGAAGAGGAAATGATACTCATTTTGCTTAATGCGAGATGAGTTATACATGCAAGATATACAACGTAATGTGCGTCGCATAACTGCACAGAATTTCGTAAAGTCCATGAATATTATTAATTTATACTGAAACCAATGATTAATAGCTCAATGATCAGTGACCTGTTGATTATGATTGTCAGTTTGTTGTTAAATAGAATATACAATATATAACGTGGAGTGTACGAGATCTTTCCTTTTGAATTTGATTCCACATGTAAAATTTTATGAAGTAATTTAATTAAAAAATATCTGAATATCAAAAATATTTAAACAATGACAAATTTGATTAATCTGTAAAAGATAGTGTATTATAGCTACTAAAAACTAGATTTGTATATATTTGGATAAATAAGATACCTTACAATACTTTTTGTATTTTCTCTATTTTCATACTGTTTTAATTTCTTCAGAACAGTGTAGAAAGATTGTAGTGTGATCTATCCATATAAGAATTATATATTGAAATAGCTATTGAGCAATGTAAGCAACCGGCCTTATACTTAATAAATTAATAGACGTAATTTAGTAACATTAGATGACTGCCTATTGCAGCCTGAGTTTGAATATTAGAGTTGATACTGGCAGTATTGGTGTGAATCGGTGCTCTTTACATTTTTCAGTATATATGCCTGCCCGAGATGGTTCTTATTTGGACTTAGCGGATCGTTAATTTATGTGGAATTTATCCCGTAATTTTTATAGAAATGGCGAACGCCCTGTATAATTTTAATGTTTCTAATGAATATTTTGTTCCATTCAAGTTTATTTAAATATATTTTTGGTAGTTTACTTCCCTTCTAGCCAGCCCATTGTCATGTCACATAGCTATTATACATGATTTCTTCTCACCTGTGATTAGTAGGTGAGACTACAGCTAGCTGTAAAAATATAGTCGAATAAAATATATTCAAACAGTATCTAAATATACAAAATTTGTAGTGACACTACTTCACTATTTATTTTTAAAATTTCCAATTAGGGTGTTATCTTTCTCTTGTGTGTTTTTATGTAATTTATTTGTACTATTAACATTTGTTATAATAATCGTCCGTAGACAAAACATAAGAAAAATGATTTTTAAGCAATGCAAATACATTTTATATTTAATTTTGGTAGGTACTTTTAGTTCATCATCATGAAGTTATCAGTCCTAAGACTGGTTAGACGCTAACCTCCAGCTTCTTCTATCTTGTGCTAACCTACGCATTTCGCTAATTATGCTACAACCTACATCCCTTATCATTTGCGAGCAGTAGTCTAATCTAGGCCTACCTCTGCCTTTCTTCACTCCTATTACTGCTTCCAAAATATCGTGGACAATTCCCCCATGTCTCAGCAAGTGGCCTACCATTCTATCTCTGCTTTTATTTATGTTTCTCCACATACTTCTTTTTTCGCCGACTTTCTCCAATACTTCTTCGTTTCTAACCCTATCAGTCCACGGTATTTTTATCATTCTTCGGTAACACCACATCTCAAAAGCTTCTAATTTCTTCCTACTTGCTTCGCCTACCGTCCAGATTTCGCAACCGTATAGTACCGTTATCCATACACAGGTTTTCAAAAATATTTTCCTTGTTTCTAAGTTTATTACCCCCGAGCATAAAAGTGCTTTCTTTTTGTTAAAAGCTACTCGACTCTGCGCTATTCTTTGTTTTATGTCTTTATCGCTTCTTCCATCCCAATTTATTTTACTCCCTAAATAAGTGAAGTCTTTAACTTCCTCCAATCTTTCATTATTAATCTATACTTTCGTTTTTGCTCTGCTCTCGGGCCCTCTGCACACTAACACTTTAGTTTTGTTTTTATTCACCCTCATTCCGTATTCCTCTGTCAACACTGCCTCCATTTCGTTCAATGCTGATTCTAATTCTTCCTTACTAGATGCTAATACTGCTATGTCATCCGCGAATCTCAGCATTTTTAGTTTCTGTCCCTGTACTTTAATCTCGAAATCCACTCTATCTTTTACCACATTAATCGCCTCTTCGATGTACAGATTAAAAATTAGTGGTGATAGCGTACATCCTTGTCTTACTCCTTTCCTAATACCTACTTCTCTCTTTTCCCCTTCTACTTCTATAACAGCAGTTTGCTCTTTGTATAGATTGTGTACTACTCTCCTATCTCTATACTTCATTCCCGCGCTCTTTAGTATCTCGAACATTTTTTCCCATCTTACGTTATCAAAAGCTTTTTCTAAATCTACAAATCCTATATAAGCGTTCTTTCCTTTTTCTGTTGTTTTCTTTAACATTACTCTTAGCGCTAGAATAGCTTCACGAGTTCCCCTATTTCGCCTAAACCCGAATTGGTCTTCTCCTAGTATTTATTCCGCTCTATTTTCCATCCCCTTCTGCACTATTCTGGTTAACATTTTTGACGCATGGGAGATTAGGCTAATCGTTCTAAAGTTCTCGCATTTGTCGGCTCCTCTCTTTTTCGGTATAGTAACGATAATGTTCCTCTTATAATCCTCCGGCATCTCGCCCGTTTCGTATACGTATTTTACCAGTTCAAACATCCTATTTACTACTTTCTGTCCCACATATTTCAAAATTTTCGCCTGTATATTATCTACACACGGCGCTCTATTGTTCATTAGCCCCCTTAGTGCTATTTCTAATTCCTCTCTCAATATAGGTTTTCCTACATCTTCCCTATCGATGCTAGATTCTTCCTCTAATATCTCTCCTAATTCCTGACCCTCGTATAAATTTCCTAAGTACTGCTTCCATCTATCCGGTTTCTCCTCTCTTGCGATCAGTATGTCCCCCGATTGACTCCTAACGTTTTTACTTATTGTTCCTATATCCCTGAAGTTCCTCTTAATTATTTTGTAAGCCTCATCGGTCTTACCTACTTGCAGCTTATCTTCTACTTCTTTGCATTTATCCTCTATCCATTGTTCTTTCGCTTTTCTACATTTTCTAATGATTTCCCACTTTATTGCCTTATAAGCTTTCAGTCCTTCCTCATCTCGTCTGTTTTTGTAGCCTCGTCTCTTTTGCATTAAGTTTAAGACTTCGACCGTTATCGAGGGCTTCCTAGCTTCCCTTTTCTCGTGTCCTAAAACGTTGATTTCGTCCTTACTCGCTTTATTTATTAATTGATCTGTTTTCTCCTGGAACATATCTTTCATATTCTGATCTCTCAATATGTCTACATTTATACATTTCTTATCCTTCCGGGTTTTCAGATTTTTGAACTTTAATCTAGCTTTCATGACTACCAAGTTGTGGTCGCTGTCTACATCTGCTCCTGGATAACTCTTACAGTCTTTTACTTGATTTCTAAATCTCTTCCTAACCAGAATGTAGTCTATCTGATACCTGTCTATCCCTCCTGGCATTTTCCAGGTGTACCGCCTCCTAACGTGATTCTTGAACAATGTGTTCGCGACTACCATCTTGTGCTTTTCACAGAATTCTATCAGTCTGCTACCTCTCTCTCACTGTGGCTAGAAGTAGGCATATATACTTGCACTATTACTGTTCTCACTGGTTTCGAATCTAACCTGACCATCATTACTCTCTCGCTGTATTGTATGTAGCTATCAACACACTGTCCTGCGTTCTTCCGCATAACGATTCCTACTCCCGCGTTTCCATTTACCGATCCTGTGTGTATTACCCTATAGTCACCGCTCCAAAAATCTCCTACTTCCGGCCAGCGCATCTCACTTATACCTACTATATCTAATCCTAACCTATCCAGTTCTATCTTCAGATTCTCTAGCTTCCCTGCCTGTCTCATGCTTCTGACATTCCACGCTCCGACTCGTGAAATGCTACCCTTCTTACTATCCCTGCTATTGCACTCGATCACGTCTCCCGGAACAGTCCTCACCCGGAGATCCGAACGGAGGACTATTTTACCTCCGGTGTTTTTTGCCCCAGGAGACGCCATCATTATTTGGGATAAACTTTCTGTTAGCTGTTCTGAGGATTATAATGTGGTGGTTTCCTCTTGCCTTCCACATCGCAGTCGTGTGTTTCGTAGCACCATACCAACCCCCAAGGTTTCTGCCACTATGACTACTGAAAGAGCTGCTGCCCTCCTTCAGGGACTTGTCTTAGTCTGGTTTTTCAATAAGGACCCCCCCCATTATGGTTACACCTATGGTACCGGCTCCTTAAATCATTAAAACGCGCAAGCCGACCCACCCGTTCTAGTTTGCATTAGAACTTCGTCAAGGTGCAAGTCCTATCGGATCGGGTACTTTTAGTTGTTAAAACAAATTTTTTTTTGCAAATTATATTTGAATTAGATAAGTGTAATTTGAAAGTGTGTTAGTTTGGTAGTACGCCGTACTTGTACAAACCACTATTGTTATGCAAGCGAATCGTCTATAATGTTTACAATGTTCGCAGAAAGGGAGCTGTTATCGCTTGATAGCATGAAATATGATATCTCTGATTTCCAGTTATATATCATTATCTTGAAATATAATAAATATAATAAGAATAAGCATATATTTGCATATAAGGTATATAATGGTATAATCATGGAATTCACTATGATAGTTGATATGGACTATAACGGATATCATGAAAATTTATATAAATGAGGAATATTCGTGTAATGAATACGAAATGATACTCCGTTGCATAACCCTTATTACTATTCTGTAACTTCCATGGCTATTATAAGTTTATACAAAAATCAATGACTAATGGTAACATAATAAAAGGTTCATTGTGATTGTTAGATCATTTTTCTATACTTTACGTATAATTGACTATTAATTTTGTTTTCGAATTTCTATTCCATCTATTAGATTTGATTAAACAATTTTTAATTAAGACAATTAAGAAGATAATGGTGGTAATGAATATGTGAAATATTAGAAATAATCAAATAAACCGTTGCTGATAAATTTAATTATCTTATAAAAAATATGTTTAGGTACTAGACTAGATTTTAGTAGGTTTGGATAATTGAAATTCATTATCTGTCAATGGTTTTGGTTATTCTATTTCTAAATTTTGAGATTAAGGACAGTCGAAGTTTTGTCAATGCAAGCGTTACACTAATCGCACATATTTCTTTAAACTAGATGGCTTAGACAACTGTTATAGAATATTCACTCACAATGCTTTCTCAGAAAAGTTTAAGACAAGTCTGCAAAAATACTCTTTAATTGTTATAACTTCAGTTTAAAAAAAATTAATATGAAGGATTCCATTTACATATACATATATTCTAATTTATTTATAGCCACTTTGTAGAATATATTGTTGGTGTATATGGTATATGATTTACATAAATGTAAGTTTCTTTTACTTACTACATATGTACTGTTTTTAAGTATATAACAAAATTTAAATATAAATATAGTATCACAAATTAATTCCATGAAACATGTTGTTCTAATTTCTGCAAAACAATGTTTCGGAGGATTGAAGTAACACTTGGTAAGTAAATAGATGTATTTAGTAACTTAGAACATCAACGATTTTTACGTCAATACGCAGCTCAGTCGGTTAGAGCGCTGATTATTTAGACAACTGTCCATCACGGTAGGTTAGAATTGCAGGATTGTCGTGAATAGGTAATTTTAGAATTATTGAGGCTATATTTTCACAGTTCTAGATAGCTCGGATTTATACTTGGGATTATCTCTGATGATGTATCTCGTAAATTTTAACGAAAATGGCGAAGGCGGCCGTACTATTCTAATGTTTATCGTTCTATTCAAGTTTATTTAAATATGTTCTTTCTTATTTTCCTTGCCCTCGAACATATTCATATGGTGTCGTTTTAAATTGTTACATAAATGGCGGAGGTGTCGGTATCGTTTTAATATATAGAGAGTTGGTTAACTGAACGTTATTTTAATACGTTTCTGTAATTTAGCTGTTTCTCTAACCCATTACCGTCATATATAACGGTTATACATGACCACCTTTACTCAATTATCGGAGGCTAAAAAGATTAATGCAGCAGTTGCAATGATATATACTAAAATAAACAGTTTTAAAACCTTAAAACGTAGACTTTTCCTCACGTAGAACATCTCTATTTCGACATTGAGTGGCCGAGAATAAATAAACCAACACAAATGCAGAATATGTGTTTTATGCGACAGTTTTTCTTTTTTCAAATAGTCCACCATCATGCTTTCTCATGACCCATGGGCAGGGTGGGGTGTATCCTATCCACCTCAAAATCAATAGATGTCGACTGGTAGACGTCCTTGATTAGAATCAGTCGAAACCCGACCGAGCCGACACCATTTAATTGAGTGATCGTGCTAACAAGAAACAATTCTCAAATAGTTCACCATTGTACTTCCTCATGACCCATGTACATGGTAGAATGTGCTCTATCTACCTCAAAGTCAATAGGTGTCGTCTGGGAGATGTCCCCAATCAGAATCAGTCAAAACCCGATCGATCCGGCACGATTTAGTTGAGTTATGGTGCTAACAAAAATAAATTCCGACGACAACGACGACAGCGACGACAACAACAACGACGACAATGACAACGACAATAATGACAACGACACACACAGCAAAGATTTTTTAAAAACCATTTTTTTTTGTTTTTAGACCGAAAAACGAAAAATAAACCCAAAGAAAAATTTTGTTTTTTCACTTTTTCTTTACACGATTACATTACTTTTCCGCGTATAGTGGAGTGCGGAAAAGTAATAAACTATACTTACAATAATATACTATAAAAGTATATTAAATATAAGTAATAGTATAGTGGTCCATCATCATTTCTTCTTAGAACGTAATGTAGTTCACATAACTCTAGCAAAATAGCACTATTTCAAAACCATGAATATTATTAATTTATACCGAAGCTAATTATTATATTATTATATAATTATATTATCATAGTAAAATGTTGATCGTGATTGTCAAGTTATTGTTATATATTGTGTATACTATTAATGGACTGTACGAAATATTTATTTCTAAATTTGATTATACATATCAAATTTTGTCAAGGAATGTAATTAAAAAAATATTAAAAGTAGCATCGAAAATATTTAAGTAACGATACGTTTGATTAATCTGTAAAAAACAGTGTAAAATACAAGGAAGATTTGTAGTTACTAAACACTACGTTCGGATTGTTAAGATACCTTGCAATATTTATTGTGTAAGTATTTGCGGTTAAACCACTTTACAGGACCATATTGACCTGTCCTCTCTATCTACTTTATACGTGCACTAATGGATGTCGCAATATTTTAAATAAATGGCGAAGTTGCCTGTATCACGTTAGTTTGTGGATAGATATTTTGTTGTATGTAAGTTTATTTAAATATGTTTTTATCATTTCACTTTCCATCTAACCCATCACCATATTATATTAGTATTATTATATGGTTTCTTTCTACCGATGATTAGCAAGTGAGAATACAGTAGTTGTAAAGATATAATTAAATAAAATTGCTACAGTATATAAATACTTTAAAATTGCGCTATAATATGGTAGCTGAGATGGACAATAATACATCATGAAAATTTATATAAATGATGACTATTCTCATCATGATGATAAGTTATACAACGTAATATACGTTACATAGCTCGTATCACTATTTTAGAACTTTCATGACTATTATTGATTTATATTTATTATTGATTGGCTGCAGGAGATTTTACTTTGTTTTTAAAATACTATTTTGCATATCAAATTTCGTTAAAAAATATTGAATTCAGGTAACTAAGGAGATAATATTAGTAATGTGTATCTGCAATATTAAAAATATTTAAATAAATCTGATGATAAATATAATTATCTTGTAAAAATAATGTTTGGGTACTAAAAAGTAGTGTTGTGTTTTTTTTTCTTTATGTTCCATATCAGAGTTATCCGACGTTGGCGATTATCATAGCAAAGGCTTCTCGATCTTCTGCCATGTGGAAAAGTTGACCTGCATTTCGTATGTCTGTCCAGGCTCGGATGTTTCTCAGCCAAGACATCTGTTTTCGGCCTACACCCCGTCGACCTTCTATTTTTCCCTTGAGGATGAGTTGTAAAATACGATATCGATCACCTCTCAATATATGACCCAAATAAGTAATTTTACGTTTACGTTTGATAGTCCTGAATAGTTCCCTGTCTTTGTTGACTTTCCTCAGCACTTCCTCGTTTGTGATATGTGCTATCCACGGTATTTTTAACATTCGCCTATGTATCCACATTTACAGCGCTTCTATGCGATTAGTTGTTGATATTTTAAGCGTCCACGCCTCCACTCCATACAACAGTACAGGCCAAACATAGCACTTGACCATCCTTTATCTAATTTCTAAATTTAGATGGTGGTTGCAAAGAAATGATTTCATCTTTAGAAAGGTTGTTTTGGCCATTGCAATTCTGCGTTTTATTTCTTTGTCTGGATCTAGTTGGTCTGTTATGATAGTTCCTAAGTATGTAAATTTGTGGACCCTTTCAACATCAACTCCATTTAATTCTAGTTTCCTATCTGGGTGAGGGTTACGGTAGATTTATATATGGTAGAGTGTTGGGTAGATTTGTTTGATTGAAATTCATTTCCTATCGATTGTTTCTTATGTTCTAGTTTTATATTTTAGGATTAATAACATTTGGGTTTTCTGTCAATGCAAGTGTAATACTAATCGTATTTATTTCTTGCAACTGGACAGTTTCAGACAAATTGAGTGAAACATACTGTACTTGCTAATTTGTGCAACTTAAAACTAGGAAAGATTGTAGTTTGATCTGTAAGAATTATTGTTTTAAATATAGTTATTGATAAATGAGAGCCGTATAAATATAATTATAATATAATTGTATAATTATATTAAATTATACTAGGTAAATAAATAGATGTAATTTAGTAACTCTAGAAGGCGATGGATTTGTGGGTCAATATGTAGCTCAGTCGATAGAGTCCTGATTATTTTGACCACTGCCCATCATGACCTGAGTTCGAATCTTAGCAATGGTACTGATAATATCTGTGTGAATGAATATTTTATGCATTTGTCAAGGTATATTTTCAGAGATCTAGTAGCTCGGAGTTGTACTTGGGATTATCTATGTGCAGCAGTAGTTAGCAAATTATAAAATGGCGAAGGCGCCCGTACTATTTTAATTACGAGTAGATATTTTGTTCTATTAAAATTTATTTAAATATGTTTTTGCTATTTTGTTTACCTTCGACCCTATTACCATATCATAGAACTGTTATATCTTGTTTTCTGTCACCGGGGATGCGATGTTAGAAGATGAAAATGCAAATAGTTATAAAGATATTCTCAAAATATATTACAAATTTATACATAAATAAATAATTCAAAATAACTATCATTGGAATATACTGATGAGAATTATTCATAGAAACATAATAAAATGTTTACAGTTATTCCCACGTAATTCTTACATATTTTACGTATTATTCGCCGGCTGTAGGAAACTCTATATTTATGCAACTAAGAATACATATGCAATATTCGTAATGATAAATTTAATTAGACGATAATAGCAATTACAATTTAATTAAAACCTAAATAAACAGTATATAGCTACTAGAAACTAGTTTTGAATAATTACTATACATTTTTTACTTCCCCTAAAGCTTGTGGTTTTAAAACAAGGAAGTAAATTTTTGTGTGTGCAAAAGTTGGTTTCAAAAAATTTCAGTTGGTGTATCCTATAAACTCAAAAGATGAAGCAATTGTACAAAATTTTATATTGTTGAGACCGACGAGTACAAGCTGTGGTTTCTAGTGAAGTACTCTCGTATATTCACTCGTACTTTAATTTTCTAATATCATATTCACAAATAGAAGCTAATTCTCTTAATAATTGTTAGGGCTTAATATGGATGATCGCTTCTTAACTGTTTTTTAAATTTGCAAGTACTAAATTATTCAAATGCGGTAAGTTGGCAGAAACTGACAGATTAAAAGAAACAAAAAGAATATGAGATGACTTAGACGAAACAAAGTGTAATGATTGAGGATAAAAAAAGAGAATATATTACCCTTCTGAAACTATTTTCCATTCCGTTCTGACGTCATGATGTACATATAGCGTGACTAAAAGTTAAATAGATAAATGTTTTACAAATAAGAAACTAAAATGACAAAAAATATATAACAAAAAAATGTAAGAAAGCCTTTGATACGATATCTTACCGTTACCTTAGTATTGTGCTTTCGTGTTCATCGACCTGCCGATATTGTTTCCCAACAATTTCCGTCTATAGGAACCTCGTGAAATTTTAATAAACTTAATTCGCTTTACTACAAAGCACGTTCTATCCAACATCAGCGCTGATAAACATGGAAATTCCAGGTTAAAAAGCGGGGTTAAAACGTTTCCACACATTCATTTTTAAAAGGAAACAGGCGACGGGATTGTCATTTGAATCGAATTATCTAAACGTAATGGATTATGAGTAAACTCATGATAGTATAATACAGCAGGGTCAGATGTTTCGGGGTTAGGCCGGAAAAGTAAGCAGCAGCGAAGAGGGGTGACATCGTTCCCTTTTCTCCCCTCAGCCAATCGATATGATATACTCTCGACGACGACGCGACGGCCACTCTGGTATACCAACCGCGCCATAGAAGCCGTCATCGTTGTGGAACAACTCCGTCGGAAGTAGAAAATACTGAATTGCATATTACTAAGCTATAATTTTTATTAATGCAATTATCTACGTTATATTTTTATCTACGTTACTTCTCGCTTACATTTTGCTATTGGAAATAATAATAATAATACATTTACTGAAGAGAAAGTACAAATACAAATTTATTCGAGAAGTGTATCAACGAAGTTGCTGTACATCAATTCCTAAGTATGTAAAATATATACTAAATATATTTAATTGCACATAAACATATGTATATAACAATCCAAGATAAGGAAACTGGAAAATTATAATAAAACTTGGAGAATAATCAAAGATAAATTAAAAAAAATTACTTTGATAAAGTTGAAATAACATTTTAATATATTTTATCTTTTTAATTTATTTTTGATTATTGCCACCACCATCCTATGATATTGAGTAGGCAGGTTATTCATGACATACGCTGCCACATACGAAAAAGTGGATTTGAACATTTCACTTCTATAAGGTGGTATGGAAATTTTATTTTCTTTTTCTCTACAGCGAAATCTCTACAGCGAATGTTAATTAGCGACATTCTTATTACATAAATAGTCAGATCTATTGACATTCATAATATTTAAGACACATGACAAATGCGACAATATATATAATCTCCTCTCAAATTCAATAAACTAATGTATGTATGGAAAAATATGATCAAATAGTGATAGGTTGTAAAATATTTCACACAGGTATTCTGAGTTTTTTATAAACGACTTTTGTCCTCCTGTATGAGTCCGAACGCAATATCTATGTAATACAAATGAGATAAAACCATGGTTTTACTAAGCAGAATTTAAATATTTGTGTAAATATTTTTTAAAAGAATATATGTGTTTTAAAGAGAAAGATGCTTTCTTAAATATGCTATTAATATGACTAGAAAATTTTAATATGGAATTAAACAATACCTCGAATTTTTGTACAATATCAGTTAAGGCGATTACTTCATCCTTATTTTTAATATTTAATTCATTCCTTTTGTGAAGTAGAAGTGGTGTTTCAAAAAATAATATTTAGACTTTTATTAACATTATAATTAATTTATTTTTTAATGTCCATTCAAAATGGTTCCTAAATAGTTATTTATAATTTGAGAGTTTTTGAAATGTCCGTAGAAAAACTTTTAAATAGAAATGGCCCCAGCACAGAAGCTTGTGAAACTCCCGTCTCAGTTGGTTTCATGAGTGATTCAAGCATCAATGAGTTTGTATTAATCCTAGTAAATTGATATCTTCCCGAAAGGTATGAGACTAATATAATATGTTTTCACAAATGCCACAATGGTGTAATTTATCTTCCAAATAACTAAAATCTAAAAAATCAAACGCTTTAGTCATATCCACTAAAGCTAAAAATGTAACCTGTGAACTATTGATAGCTCGTAGAATATCATGAGTAATATTAACAAACAAAGTAGGGGTACTAAGAACTTTTAGAAATCCTGACTGATATGGGGAAATTAATAATTAATTTCATTTTCGGTAATATATTGAAATAGTTTTTCGTATATTGCTAATTCAGCGATCTTAAGGGGAACGGAAAGTAAACTAATGGGACGTAAATTTTTTTATTGTTTCAGGTACAGGCCTAATATATGATACTTTCCAATGATGAGGTAACTATCCTATTTCAAAATAAGTATTAATTATGTGCGTCAATGGGGCAGATGTCTATTGTAATGAGAGCTGCAACATTTTTGTAGCCAGTAAATTTGGGCCCATGGTATGCAGATTTTATTTAATTATTATTTTCTTAATTCCTTCAGTACTGGTAGTAGGACGAAATGAATGTGAGAGCATCTTTAAATTTAGACTCTTAATTTTTTTGATTGTGTTCATCATCAGCATATATTTTAGGCTTAACATAACATAAAGGCTTTCAGACTTTAAATAACAAATGCTTACATAGAATAATCGAACTAACTATAATGTATCAATGGGTGGATCTCATTTTCATTGTAATAATTTTTGACAAAATATACAAATCTTTAGTAAAGCATGAATCATCCTGTTTACACATGTGGTGATTTATTTTCAACTTAACATGGGTCTATATAAATCACACGGTCTAAATAAATATTAAAAAGAAAATATAAACGTTAATAAAATGTACCTAACAAAAACGTACCAATGATGATTTCCAGAAGGGCGTCATACTCTATTCTATTGCAAATTAATTCCTCATTGCAATTCTTTGGATAAATACTGAGCCGTCACTGATGTTGTTTTACTACCATTATTCCGGGTCGACGTAGTGACCTTTAAATGGTTTCCTTTCGTAGGCCAGTCAGAACTATTATCTTTTACCTTCTCAACATTTCAGACCTAGACTAGACCAGTTTAGGAATAGGTCGCCATTTCTCCCCTTCGCTTGCTAGAACACCTGGCAGTGGTGGATTAGGTGAAGGCGTTTCCTTTTTTTTTGAATGAAGACAAAGTTTGAAGACTACCAATATATTTTAGGTAGCAGTGGTGAAAATAAATTAACAAAATTACTGATCTATAATTTTTAAGGGATTGTATCTCAAATGGTCTCAGTGAAACCATTTGCTATATTTTTCTGGTTATAACATTTAAAACTCTTTAAAATTCATCTTGATAAAAATTCACTAATAAGAATTATATTAAAAATACACAAATACACATTTGGCTTGTAAAATTCTATTTAACATGTTCATTTTAGCATACTAATGATTTCAATTTTATTTGCAACATACTAATATTTTTACAAACCTAATATTTTTTGTATAAAATTTACAATAATTGGGGCTATTTATAATGTTCCTTTAAGGATGAAGTCTTGAAAAGAGGATATGTTCCTTTGGATGAAAAAAAAAATACATATCCTTGTCTTCGTAGGAGAATCAAATAATTAAAAAACTATGGAAAAACGTCAATTTACTTTATTATTCTTATAGTCTAAGATATAAAATACGTAAGTATATAAAAATTTGTTAATTTTTGCCGTAAGCGCACCAGCTAGATAATCACTGAGCACTTCTCCTATTTTGAACAGAAAATTAGAACTTAAGTTGATAACTATCTTGAGCGATTACTTAGAGTTAATTTTATAAGCTTTAAGAGATTAAAATATCGAATTTATATATGTGACTTCTCGGACTAAAAATATGGATATCCTGCTACTGTTTGAATGTGACACCGAGGTGGAGGGATTATCAATTAGACGTAAGCTTTAGGATTGTATTTTATATAGATATGTTAGTTTACAAAAATTTTTGAATATCTTAAAAGTTTTTTAATGTCTATGTATTCTGCACGCCTTTAAACTTCTAATAAAAACAGATATTTATGTTTTTATATTACCTTTGTTAATAACTATTATCCCAATAATGTTGTTAATAGCTTTACTCAATTTAATCACAAAACTTCAATATTGCTTTCATACTTTTATTTTGCGAGAAATTATGCGATATCTCTGATGATATAAATTTGGAAAGATACTGTTGTCACGACACTAATTCAATTGCTTATCGAAGTTATTTAATAGATTTGATTCTACTAAATGATGGTAAATGTTGATGGTATTCTATATGAGGATAATAATTCTCATATTCAGTTTTTAATAAATGTAACATTGTATAGGCTAGGAGCTGAAAGCTGAGCCTGAAATAAAGTCATTTGTGGAGAAACACATATTATTCCCCGAATTATTCGACCATTTCTTATACTCCAGAGACATATAGTGATATTCCTTAACCTAGGTTTTCTCTTTGAGCATTATTATAGAGGTTAGGCGATTTTAATTAATTATGAGGTAGAGTATTTAAATTATAAATATATTTTTTATGTTATTGATTATTATTTGGTTCTGTTTCAACAACTGTAAATGATAACCAATGATAATAATTTTACAATTATACTAAATGATGGTTTGATACACAAAGGCAATACAAAATATTATATGCTAGATAGGTTCCTTTTAGTAATTTATCGTAGTAAATATCATTAAATGTCTAGTAATCAATTTATAAGTTAAAATTACAAGATACGAGTCATCATTATTCATTTTCGAACAAAAGATAATCCCCTTCTACGTCTTGTTTCATCTTGCCTAATATCTTATATATATTTCTTTTTACAAGAACATTATTAACCGGCCATCGTTTATCTTCCTTTGTGAATGGAAGCGGGCGATAAAATTGAATGACAACCATCGGAAAACTAAAGGTCATTTAGTTACATTCAATACTGTTTGCAGAAAGTGTATGAACGAATTTCCTATAAGCAGTAAAGTTTAGTAAATACCAATCGAGCGGAATGGAAACTTTATGTATGTTGTTCTATGTAAAGTAAATAAAGCACGCTTGCAACGACTTATACATGGATTTTAATAATATTATATTGTGTCGTTAGGGCTTGACATATTTTACAGATAAATCCGTGTATTGGGAATTGTAAAGTAGATGTTGGTATGTTTGCCTTGAAACTGTAGTTCCATTCTTTGTGTTGTTGGAGCTGTTCGTTTTGTCAATTTACCAAAGACGTCACCTTCGTGGCTCCGTGATAATTCAAATAAAATAAATAATATTATGTAATAAAATAATAATACGCATCTAGTTATAATACTGTAAAATACTTACCCTCCTAAATAGGGTTATCTGCTGGATTAGCTCGGTTAAACATCTTCAGCATTATGCTCTTACAATTTTTTCAGTATTCGATGTTCGTCATGGTGAAAACATTTTCTTATATGAAGAGAACGACCATCCGACATATAGTGATGTAATATTGTCATAATTAAAATCGTCGTAGTTATGTAATGACTCTGTGGATGCAATAATACTGTACATTTGTTCTAGTTTAACAAAATCTGAATGTTTTTGAAGTAGTATCAAACTATGCTATGATATTATTATTTTTTGGGTTCTTTAAACCAATGGTATATAACATCCACTATTTGAATTAACTCCACTGACAACAATTTTTTTTATTGTCTCCATCAATCGCTTGCACTTGTTATAAATAGTTTGTAAATCTGCTTAAACTTGAGGATCTTGAAATATCGATAGATAGGTAATGGCCTATTTAGGATGAAATTGTAACAATACAGACTTTATTTTCTGGAAATACGCAAAATAATAAAATTCTGCCTATATTCGTGTTCTTTAGTGAGTAAGAATCGGTTGAGGCTGTTCAGTAATGACGGGACACTGTCTGTGAAATTCTTGAATA
The DNA here is from genome assembly GCA_037954035.1 of Rosalia funebris. Classification (NCBI taxonomy): domain Eukaryota; kingdom Metazoa; phylum Arthropoda; class Insecta; order Coleoptera; family Cerambycidae; genus Rosalia; species Rosalia funebris. Next base: position 27,098,041 of record JAZFAV010000011.1, read on the forward strand.
CGTTTAGGAGATTTAAAAAAGACGCTGATTCACCGACTTACCGCCCGCACTTGTGCACACATATATAGGGGCAATACGCTGCTGACAAAATTCAGCGTAATTAGTTATATATGAAGAGAATTTAGTGCATTTTGTATTTTATTTCGTTTTTCTGGGAATAAAAGAACATATACAGTGGGAAATCTATGTAAATAAATTTACTTATACGTCTCTATTACCTATTCGAAAGGGCAAATGTTATATGACTACCGTGCTGTATAACCGTTGACGGAATGACAACTGTATGTCTAGGGAATGATCATATGCGACCCACTTAAATATTCACAAGTAAATGATGACTGCTGTACAGTAACAATTCATCGGACCAAGTGTTTCTGGAAGAAGCAATAGTAACCGGCAAACATTTCTACTTTAACTATTATTTGCCTGCTACTTATTTCTTACCTGCTACAAAACATGATAAAACTGCCAATAGTAACGTTGGATTGTTCGTAAATGAAGCTTTACTGGACTTAATATAATTAATCAGATATCAAGTTAATAAGATAGATTAAAAAAATTATTTAAACATAGGAAGACCTCCAAAGAGTAACTTAGTTTTTTTGTTATTCTACTGACTGAGTTACAAAAGGTATTTTAATAGTTAAATTAAATATTCAATATTTAGTAGTGCATTTTTTTAAATTTATAATTATTATTAATATAAGATATTTGAAATGAAAAATTATAAACTTAGTTATATCATTACAAAACTTTAAATAATATAAAAATATATTGAAACAATTAATTTTATTCGGAGTATTACATTCTTTGTCACTGTATTTTTTTCGACTAATTATTCACTTACTTTCCACAATATCTACTATTCCTGTTCGAATATCTGAATCACATTCTTCGGGATTAATATTCGTATATCCATTTTTCGGCTTCATTGTATCGGTCTTTAATTAAAAAATTGGGAAGATTTTAGAAAATAACCTCTACGTTTTCATTTTTAAAACCTTTCAATAGTGTTAATCTAATTAAACCATCTCAGGAAACCGTATAATTCAAGTAGTTGTGGTATGTTAATCCAAGTAGAGAGTTATTAGATTTCCAGCGAACGTTTAACACTTCACTGCAAATAAATTAATTTGCGACCTCCAAAGTCTGATTGCATTGTGTAGCTATGCATATAGTTTCGCTAACATCGTAAATCAAAACTGGAAGATTCCATTTCCACGGAACCAATGATTTGCATACCTTAGCGTCCGGTGCGATAGCATATGTCGATTCCAAATGACCCACGATAGAACGATCTATACGCAGAGCCAATAAATTATTTCACTCTTATCTGGAAGCTTGTGGATGAATAATCGTGCTTTTATGATATTTCTTTTTACTTTTTGTGGTTTAATGATCTTTGATAACAGAGATCATATTTGAAGCTTAATGATGTGCTTTTGTAATTCTTTTTTATAAGGTATATAATTTCACATCACATACGATATATACTAATTGACATAGAAAATAGAACACTCAGGAAACTTAGATCAATTTGGTCGATATTGTTAGTATGTTAACTTACTAACAGATGATATATGATTATAATTTAGGTTGAAAGAACTTACTGAAAATTACTGAGTTAATGAGCTGGCCGATGCTTTCTTGAGATACCTCAATCGAAATAAATTGAATTCCATACTAATGAACCTTTAGAGTTTGTCGCGGGGGAGAGGCGGGCTGAAATTTAATAGCCCTCTTTCAATAATCTCCTATACATATACAGTTGAAGGTAATCCAGTCTATCGTGGTGGTCATGGAAGACTATTTACTTAAAAATCGTGTAAGAGGGCAAGTATTATCCTTGTCATATGTGATCGTGCATTACCTAGCTGAAACATGGGGTTGAGGAGTATTCTGAGAAGAAAAGAGGAGGAGGAAGAGTTGGTCTCAATGTCTGATATTTCGTAATGCTTCTTCGTTGCTCAATATCTCTGGATTTTCCTGTTCTACCTTTTTCAAACCACATCCGATAACGTTTGATTGAAGTTGATTTACTTCCATACATGCGGTGAATAATTTTTTTAACAATGTACTATACTATACTATATGCAACCCATTTATGGGATCCAAATCCATTATGAAGAGGGTGGTACAATTTAGGCAAGGTATTTATTTACTAAAGTATTTTTTCTGATAAAAACGGAACAGAGATAAAAAAGTAATACATAACACATACACTAAAAATGTATTAACTCTTCCGAATAACTGGATGGCATCGATGGTAGAGTTTTCAACTTACACTTTAGGGAGTTCCTGTCTGATCTTTACTCAATATATTTTTTCTCTAGTCGGTGTAAAAGGAATTAATTAGTTACAATATTTGAACATAGAATTCTTAAAACATCTGATGGGACCAAACCTACGTTTTGTTTTTGGGTGCAATATAATCAACCACAATTACTCCCCAGTGGCTCAAGATATCCAAGGGTGAGGGACAAAAATACTTTATTGTATATTTTAATCTAAATTTCTCTATTGCAACTTATATACACTATTAGACATATACAATGTTGTTGAATAGATGTAAATTATTAGAAAATATGTTACAATTTGTGTGCGGCTATGTGAGCTTTAAGCTTTACATGTACTGATTAATAAATAGACTAACAAAAATAATTGCATAATATAATTGAGGTGGGTCTCAATAAAATTTTAGTCACTGACACCGCAGTTGCGCACTGCAATTGTTTATCATTCCTGAGAAGCCCTGTTTCTGAGCGGCCCTGAAAAAAATACTAGCAATGGTCGATGAAATTTAACCAGTTTGAGTTTTATGTGGAATCTATGAGTATCCAGAACAATAAAATAATGTAAAGAAAAGCTATAAATAAGTACAACTAGATATTTTAAACGTTTATAACTACAGTGGACCCCCAGTAATACAGGAGAGAAACTTTCTACTGATGCCATCTGCATAGAGCCATTTAAATTAAGATTTTTGCAAAAGGTGAAAGTTTTAAATCTTAACCCGTCACAGGCGTACAATGCAGACGAATCAGGGCTTTTTTGGCGTGTGATACCAAACAAAACTTTCGTTTCCTACAACGATAAATCCGTACCTGGACGAAAAGTAAGTAAAGAGCGTGTAATCATACTACCATGTGCTAATGCAGCGGGTACACACGCGCTAAAGATGGTGGTCGTTAAAAAATCTAATAAACCACGTGCATTCAAAAACATTGATTTACATGTACACTATTATGGTCAAAAAAGGCAAGAGACCTTTTCAAAAAGTGGTTTGATGAATGCTTCGCACCAGAAGTTAGAAAATGGTTGAAATGCCAAACTGCACTGCACTGATTTAACCAATGAATCAGCATATCATTCAGTTTGCCAAACAAGATTATAAGAAAAACCTACTTCTGAGAGCCGTATCAAAAGATCAGCCAATAGAAAAACTTTAAAAAGAATTTAATATGAAAGACTTGGTTTTTGCTCTTTGTCAATCGTGGAATGCATTATCTTCATCAACTATTACATCGTCTTGGAAAAATTTATGGCCGGATATAGTCGTCAGTCCTAGCAACGATCCACAAATCAGTGTAACATCGGAAATAATAGAGCAAGTTGCTGCTGAAACACAGATAAGTCCGCAAGATTTGGAAATCTGGTGCCGTGGAATGGATAAGGAGGAAAATATTTTTTATGATATGTCTGACGAAGAGACTATAAAAGAGATTTATAGTGATACAACAATAAATCAGGAAGATGACGACGACGTAATTGCAACTACTCCGCAAGTGACAGCACAAGATGCAATTAACGCCTTTAAACTGGGTTTGCAATAGGCAGAAGAGAATGGTGCATCCTACAACGAACTTTTACTTTTGAGAAGACTGAGGGACAAAGCTTTGGTCTCGCGTTTCGACAATGTTAAGCAAAAGAAAATTGATGAATATTTTCATGCTTCATAAATTGATTGATTCATATCATGATTTTTATTCATAATTTTTGATTATTTTAGTATGTACATTTGTTTATACACAATTATTTCCTAATGTAAAGTTATTATTTTTTGTAAGTTCTATAGCATTAATGACGTTAATTTTATAATAAAACGTAAGCCCTCTATTGTGTTGTTTAATTTACTAAATTCGACATACATAATGAAATATGATTTTAATTGTACTTCAGAGTATAACATATAGAATCTTATCATTGGATTTGTGATTTGTCGGATTACAAGGTACTCTTTTGTAAAAAATTCCGGACTATAGGGGGTCTTAGGCAATACTCTATAATCCGACAAATTCGATAGTTCGACACTGACCTGCAAAACGTTTGCCGGATTACCGGGGGTCCACTGTATTGTGTTATGAAGTATATTAAATTTTACTTAAAAGGATATTTAAAATTCAGAAGAACAAAAGAGTTTATGTTTTAATAAGGCAATTGAAACAAAAACAACTTTAAAGTAACACTGCAATAAAGTATCTCTCAACAATTCCCAACAATTAGATCATTATGTTTTAGGAATGAAGGAATGTTGGTATTGTTCTTTATTACTTAAGCGAATTATTAGAATTCATTCTGTCGCGGATTTTTTTCATTATATTCTTAGGGAGTGTACGTAATATTTATATTTTATTATTATGTAATAAATCTATTAATTTAGTTTTTTTTTTTTTAATTTCTATTATGCGATGAGCACAATAATTCTTATAATATTAGGTGAACAAAACTTTTTCACCCGTTTTTACAATTATTTTTTATTAATAAAAATGAAGTACAGTAAAAATCTCAATCAATATGGCCACTGTTAATTTCTACTACCCTTTGTCAACGTGTTGACACAGTTAATAGATTCCCTGACGAAAAGAAACTATCAAAGATCTTTCGATGTTATGAATTCATCGATTATTTCTCGTACGTTATCTTCATTTTGAAATTAATGCTCTGCTAATCTGTTTTGTATCGATCGGTGGTATAAATATTTGTTTATAATAAGTAGGAATTGGTGAATATTTGATTCTTGATTAGCAACGATCTCTTTATTTGGGTTATATACCATTTCCATTAAAGTATATGTTTTAATTCATGAGGTTGACTTCAATGTTTCTTTAGAATAATACAAAACTTGTCGATTTGATATTTTGGGAGATGACAACCACTACAAGCATAGAAGAAATGTATTGTGTATAGAGGTCTACAGCCACAATTGTTAGAGGAATGGGAGAATATGTACAAAAAATTCAAATTCCAATATTCCAAACCAAAAATAACAAAGTATTTTCCCCATTTATTATATTCCCAAAGTAAATTTCGTAAATCAGTAGATAGGTCCATATGTATTTAATACATGTTAACATATATTACATCACGATGAATCAATAAATAAAAGTTCCATTTCTGGAGACCAGGGAATCGTTACTTATGCCAAAACAGACATAGCTGTTCTCACCGAGTCGATGGACAATTGAATCATGGAGACGACATATGTTTTCTATTTAAAATAACCAAGATAGAAGACCAATTTGTTCATCTAGTGAACATATTATGCTGTCATTTATACATATTATTTTTGGCGTCACTTCACATATTTCTTTTAACGGTTGATTAGACATATGTTTTCTCCACAGGATGAGAGTCATGATCACCGAGTCATTACATCGTCACACGTAAATCCCTGTTTACGTGTGACGATTCAGGCGCAAGGAAGTTGTCAGTTGTTAAGGTGTTTGTACAGTCGACTTGATGAGAACTCTAAATGTTTAGGTTGCGATTTCTGTAAAAAGCGTTTATCTCCAATATTCAATCAAATCGTGACTGAGGAGAGTTACAAGAAACTTACAAAAATCATGTTTTCTCTCATCGGAATAAAGGAGGAAGAAGTCGGAGCATCACCATAGGGAAATGAAGGAGAATTTGTAGAAGTCCACAAGGTAATCCCGTGATAAAATTGGTTGGAATACCCAAAATTTGCCGATAGAAGTATAGAGTGGTCGCCGTATCACCAGACTTGAACCTCTGTGACTTATTTTTCTAGGACTTTTATTAAAAGAATTTTATCCACGTGCCGAAATAAATTGAGGTCTTCTGATAACTACTCAAATTAGCTACTTTAACAATTATTGGCACAGGACAGGTGGGACAAAATTAGTATTCGTAAACAAACAAAAATTATATTAGTAACACCTTGTAGCTTAGATTGCTTGTACAGATTGATGTTACTGCTTGAATCTGTTTTGTACAAATTTACGTAATAGAAACACTGACAGAACATTACAGTGTAAACAGATATCTCCATATTATAGGCTATTATGAAAGTGTCATGTTTGGAGAATGCAGTCTGGGGAATGAGACTACGAAACATCCCAAAGAGCTGATCCACACTTTTACAAAACAAGGAGCTATATTGGGGAATCATTATCTTTGTCGACTGCCGCCCAATACAATTCTTCATCCATGTAGTTGTGTGAATGTATGAGTTATGTTGGTATGAGCGAAAAAATAGCGCCCTTAATGGAAGCAGCACAATGGACTCGATACGATGGACTAATTCACTGGTCAACAAAAAAAAATATATTTTTTTTGTCGTGGTTCACAACTGGTTTTTCTTCATACCTTAACATAAGAATAGTTAAAATACGTGTGTGAAAAAAAAATTGAAACCCCATTTTCTTTGGAAAATATGTTTATTTAAAAAAAACAAAAATAACCTAGTTTCGAAGGGAATTGGTTAAAAAAAACTCTGAACATTTTTTTGTTCGTTTTGCTTGTCTCTTATAACTGTATGATGGATAATCTCGTTCTAATGTCCAACAAAAATCTGCAAGCATTCTAGGCGACCATTTTCATTGGTATCTTTTTTACATCGCCATGATGTCTTGATGGAATCTGTCCCCGTGTTTGTCGCTTACCGCACCTAAGTTTTCGGGGAAAAAGTCTAGATTGGAATGAAGGAAATTAACCTTCAGAGACATATTACATCCTAAGGCTTTACAATCCTGTAGTAGCTTAGAAACCATCTCCTTATGGTTTGCAGACTTTGTGTTTCCCAAAAAAGTTTTTGCCACTTCAACAAAAGAAAGCCATGCATTTTTTTCTTTTTTTTTTAATTTTGAAATAAAATTTGAACCCTTCATGACCTTCCTTATATCCGGCCATATGAAAGTTCCTTCGTTTAATTTAGCTTCATTCAGTCTACGAAACAAAGTTTTTAAATACAGAAAACCTTCTCCATTTCTATCCATGGCTTTAACAAAGTATTTCATGAGGTCTAATTTAATGTGCAAAGGCGGTAAAATGATATTGTTTGATTCTACTAAGAGGTTTTCAAAAATATTCTTTTGTCCCGGAATAAAATTAATCCCCATTGGCCAATATTTTTTATGTAGTGTTGACTTCTAGCTCTGCTGTCCCACTTGCATAAAAAACAACGGTATTTCGTGTAGCCTCCTTGCAACCCAAGCAATATTCCAACAACTTTAAGATCTGCACATATCTTCCAAAAATGATGGTTATACTGAACGTTCTCGAGCAGATTTTTTATATTAGCATATATTTCTTTTATGTGGATGCCCTGTGCTAAAGGTATAAATGAAAGAGCATTGCCATTATGCAGTAAGACTGTTTTTAAACACAATTTTGAAGAATCAATGAATAGTCTCCATTCATCTGGCCATTAGTCATAGCCTAATTTATTCATAAGCACCTGCATATCACTACAATATGTAGGGTCACTGTTTTCTTTAAAAAAGTCTACAAATTCAGCATCGCGTTGTCGATATACTGAAATTTGTGTAGGATGAAGTAAATTCTGATCCAACAATATCGTACTGAAAATAAACAGATGTTAGGGTATATTTTGTACTTAATACCAGTCTTGTTTTTGTTAGTATGGCCAATTACAATACTTTTTTCAATATACCGTCAAAAATTAAGTGAAGTCATAATCATTTATGTAGATATTTTGACGTCATAGATTTTTTTCAAAATTTTTTTGTTAATACTTATACATGAGAGTTATAGAAAATATATAATTGGTTTAACGGCAAAAATTCGTGTTGACCAGTAGTACCAGAATACTGTTTCGTTTACGCTTAATTAGCTCTTAAAGATTATGTTTGTTTATTCATATAACAATAAACAATATCAAAAGAATCTTTAAATCCTTGAGTAGTCGGGTTCCATAAAGGAAAGGGTAAATAGATTTCGTATGTAATTACATACGAAATATTAATTTCGAAACAGCGTTCTTCCATGAATCTAACTTCCTTTCATTTATTTAAATTTATTCCCGTTTTTATTTAAAATTCACAAATTTTTAGTTTAATGTACGTCTTTAACTTTTTCACTGTAACTGTGTAATTTCTGTTAGTGGTTATCCACGGTCATTAAATAGTTCACAATAAGAGCAATATCGGCGTATGTACAAGATCAACACACAGCAACGAACTTCGGAAACTAATAGTCGTGAAATGCAGAATGCAAATACAACACAACCAGAAATTGACCGCTGACTGAACTTCGGCGGAACATAGCAACCCTCTATTACGTTGTAAATCACGATACCTCTTGCGAAGCGCGCATAACTTCGCGCTATTTAACACTGTATAGGTAATATGGATGACATGAATATGTATAGGATATTAAAATTCCTAACCGGTTCGATATTTAATTAAGGCTTCACCATCGCAGAATACACTTTATCATTGTAAATTGTAAGCTTATCTTCGCTTTCCACCGATTTTTATTAGGTATTTTCGTTGCTTTTTACGTCCGCTATTCCGTTAGCTCGCGGCCTGAAGTGAAAATTAGTATGATAAAATAAACCGTTTTATACTTCTATTTCCAAATATGTTTTCAAGAGTAATTTAATGGCTGTACTTTGCGCGTCTTCAGGAATTCTATTGTAAACGCCATTTCCATTTTATGATGATGTTGAGCAACCAGAATATAGAGGAGAACTAAATCCGTTCGAACCTAAATTATCGAAGATGCACCGGGATATATTTCATGTCAAGAAGTTTTGATAAACAACATTAATGGATATGATGCAGATATCAATATCAAATAAACAGTTTTAAAACCTTAAAACGGACTTTTCCGCGCGTAGAACATCTCTATCTCGAAATTGAGAGGCTGAGAAAAAATAAACCAACACATAAATGCAATATGTATTTTATGCGACAATTTTACTTTTTTCATTGGCGATTGTTTCAGTGTCATATCAATACGTTTGTGATCGAACGAAAATTTTTTTCTCATTCATTTGTATATGATACAGGCCGAATATATGTTTTTTTCGTTCAATGCAAAATCGGCAAATTTATCTCAAATAGTCCACCATCGTGCTTTCTCATAACCCATGGACAGGGTGGGGTGTGTCCTATCCACCTCAAAATCATATGGTGTCATCAGGGAGACGTCCTTAATCAGAATCAGTCGAAACCCGATCGATCCGACATAATTTAATTGAGTGATCGTGCTAACAAAAAAACATAGTCCACCATTGTGCTTTCTCATGACCCATGAACATGGTAGAGTGTGTTCTATTCACCTCAAAATCAATAGATAAAATTTTTTTAAAACTATTTCGTTTGGTTTTTAGACCGAAAAACGAAAAAGAAACGCTAAAATTTTTCTTTTTCAATTCTCTTTACACGATTACATTACTTTTCCGCTCTGGTATAGTTGAGGTGCGAAAAAGTAAAACTTGGTGGTTCATGACGCCTTGGTCAGAAATAGTCATGAAATGGAAATGGTCAGTCGTAGTTTACATTGCCGTTTAAAAGTCATTCTTCGAAAGCTTGTTAAGTTAAATGCTATCTCACCAAAAATATGAATTTGAAAAAGGGGTCAAGTTCGGTATAAATGATATTCGGGATCGTCGGATTCGCCGATAAAATAGTTGAGATCTAAACGAGTGCCAAGTTCTATAGGAACTTACAATAGGACAACTTATAACGTCCAATCGTCTTCAATTGATTTGAGAGAACATTAGTTACGTTCTTTGATATTGAATTTATAACTTGACAAGTTTTATATCCAACTAAATTTTTACTTTTCCACACTCCATTATACTAATGGAAAAGTAGTGTAATCGTGTAGAGAAAAAGTGAAAAACAAAATTTTTTTTGGGTTTATTTTTCGTTTTTCAGCCTAAAAACAAAAGAAATGGTTTTTAAAAATTTTTTGCTGTGTGTGAGTCGTCGTTGTCGTCGGCATTAAAATTCCTTGTTAGCACGATAACTCAGCTAAATCGTGTCGGACCGTAGGCATTTGCTTCTATTCAAGTTTATTTAAATAAATCTTTGTTATTTTTACTTCAAATCTATTTTTATGGTGCACCAATTCTAGGTTTTACATATATGGTGAATGCGCCCGTATCATTTCTATGTATACAGATTTGGTTTTCTAGTTTACCAAGTGAACAAATTACCACCACATAGAATGGTTATATATGATTACCTTTACTCTATTATCGTAGGCTAGTAAGATGAATACAGCAGCTCCTAAATAAAGTCTACTACAATAATTTGTAATATGCTTTAAAAGTACAGGGGCTCATTTTCATTTCTTTAAAAATTGCTAAGCGGAGTCTGTGTAATCATCATTGATGAATAAAATTCAAGAGAAATAATCAACTTTATACTGATATCAGAGTTCACCATTGAAAAATTTGTGATGGTACAAGAACGAAACATATCCCAAAACACATTTAAGGTATAAACTTTTATACACATGTATTTTACCACCGCAGTAATCCAGATAAACAACTACAGATATACGAAAATTTATATAAACGACTACCATTCGTATAATGAACATGAAACAATACTCATTTTACTGAAAGAGAAATAAGTTATACAAACAAGTTATACAACGTAGTGTACATCACATAACTGACAGTATAGAGCTCCATAACTTCCACGAATACTATTAATTTATACTGAAGTTAATGATGAATGGTATCCGCAAAATGTTGATTGTGATTGTCAAGACGCTTCTTAAATAAAAATAGAATAAAGTTTACCAGATCGTCATTTACTAAATTATTAACACACCACTTGCAGTATACAAGACGGAATGATATTCCAGTAAAGGGGTGTAATATGAATGATTATTATATTAATGCATGTCCAAGTTCTTCTGCATAATTGTTCGGTTCGTGTTTCATAAGAAAGTCCAATTATTCCACAGGAACTTTAAGGATTCTTTAGACTTCTATTCGATACGTTAATATGATTAATAACTTTTCGTGTACGAACGTTTGATCTACAGCACATTTTGTATAAGTCACAGAGACAGACAGAAACAGTTTTGTGAAACTCACTAATATAATTTTTAAAGCATCCATCAAAATCCTTTGGTGTTATAACCAAAGTTAAGAAACTGTCAAAAATTCCTTCGGTTCATTTAGGGAATCAACATTTTTTGTGAATTAGGTATAGGCATATACTTGGATATATAAAAAACGTAATAAATTATAACCTTTGTTTGCACACTTCAAACTATTAGCGTTAGATCTTAGCTTAAACATCGCTAATTTACGTATAAATGTAAAATGCCAATTTCTGTATTAATTTAATACACAATTGTCTGTATTAATTTTCTGCGTGGTAGCAAAGTCGGTTAGAGCATGTTATATGTCAGATCAGGCTAACTACTGACTGTCGTGATATTGGTTCGATTCTAAGCACCAGCACCGGCAATGTCGATGAGAATGGGCGTTGCTCACGTTTCTTCAATGTATATCTTGCATTCAGACAGCTTCTACTTTAACAGATACTAAATTGACAGACACTTTTATATTAAAAGATCTTTATATTAAGAACATAAAGAATTACGATTATTTTTAAAAACAGAGTTTTATGAGAAATCAAATTAAATATGGAATACAATCCAGTGATATTCGTGTAAAGCATTGGACTGACATGGCCGGTGTCTCCAATTAATATGGGAGACAAAAGTCGCTATAAATCATTAAATTTTCAACGTCCAAATATCATTATTACTTTTATTTTTGGCTAATATATTTGCACAGAAAAATTAAGCGAACCTGTAATAGTTTCTTCTTATTTGAAAACTAGCACGTATATATTTCTACCGTTATGAACTTTTCCGTTTAAAACAATAATGTTTACATTGAATTTAAAAACCAAGGATCAAACTATCAGATTGGTGACACTGATGAAAGCGTCAACTGTTACTATACGAAAGTAATTTAATAGAATAGCAATCAGTTACGATAACTGTAGTGTATCTTTCATGTGAACTTACTTACAATCACTCAGGATTTCTCTATATGAGATTTGAATATCCTAAATATTTCACTCTTCTTGATTCGAACATATTTTATACCATTAATAGAAATTATGTGGTAATACACTGAAACGCCATTTGCAAATAATAATTAAAATTATATATCCAATGATCTCGCAAAATTCCGAGATTTTAGTTGAAATAAAAAAAATACGGCTTATTGTTGTGAATACAATAGAATATATATAGCCTGCATTTCTTGTATTTCCGAGCATTTAAAAATTTAATTTTGTCCAACTTAACTAACTTGTTATATCTTATCCATCTTTGTAAAGTAGTTAATAATATTACGCATATATTAATTATTATATAATTAATGACCTCCTAATAAATTATTTGTTAATCTTGTTGGCACTTGAATACATTTTAGAAGTCTGTTAATATTCTAGTATTCTTTAAGAGTTGGAGATAATGTTTGGAAATAAAGATTTCTATGTATTCAAAGGTCAATAATGTGCTGACAAATTGTTAATGTTATATTAATTTTCGGAAACACGGTGATTATGAATGGCTTTAATTTGATAGATTTCATTCGGCGTAATCTATATAAGTCGTTAACTTAATTTTTTAATATTCCTAACATGAGGATATCTTCAGAATTATAAAATAAAAAAAAATTATGTACCATATTTACTAATCGTTTGTTATAAATACAATTGAGATTTCTATTGACTTTCGAAAAGTCTCCAGTATAAGTTAGACACAAAATTGGAGCATCGCATAGTATTCTACACTTTTTTTTATTTTTATTTGTTAATAAATTACTATTATTTGACAATAAATCATTTATGTCGCCAAAAAATAGTTTTTGTTCAAAAAGTTTTCTCAGTAGCAAAACATTATTATTTCTACAATTGTAAAACTATTAGAATCTAGTTAAATGTTCAGAAATATGTATTAATTGTCGGCATGGAAAACTTAACCATGTGATCTACTGCAGCCTATATTTTTTCCAACTATTAGAATCATCCTAAATTAAGCTAGACAATATTTAAAAGTGATTAATGAAATTCAAAATTATGATCTGTGGATTTCAATTCCATTTTTCAATTTCTGTTGTCATTAATGTTATATGGTATATTAATTTACGTAGCATAGTGATTATGCTTTAATTTGATAGATTTGAATCAGCGTGATCAATATTAGTCGTTAACTTAATTCTTTGAAATTCTTGGCATGAGAACATATCTATATTTTCCTCTCTCCTTTTGAAGATATTCTCTATCTTCAGAATTATAAAGTAAAAAAGGAATTCTTCATCTTATTTACTAATAATTTGGTATAAATAGAATTGAAGCTTCTGTCGACTTTCGAAAAATATTCAATATAAATTAGATACAAGATTGGTGCACTTTGTTGTATTCGATTACATTTTCTTACTTCTATTTGTTACTAAATTACTATTACTTAATACTAAGTCATTTATGTGGCCAGATAATAGTATCATTCATAAGATTTTTACGTTTTCTCAGTAGTAAAACATTAGTGTTTCTCCATTTCCAGGGATATTGGAATCTAGTTACATGTTCAGAAATATGTACTAATTTTATCGACATGGAAAATTTGACGATGTGATCTACTGCAGCCTATATTTTTTTCCAATAACTAGAAACCTAAATTAAACTAGAAAACATTTTAAAAGTAATTAATCAAATTCAAATATTTAAAATTAAATAATAAAATTAAAATATTTAAAATTAAATAATAAAATTCAAAATTATGATCTGTGGTATTCAATTCCATCTTTCAATTTCAGTTGTCGAGCCGTTTAGTATCGTCTATGCCTCTGCCACCGATTTTAATGAAACGAAAAACGACCATTTTATTAAATTCCTGTCACCTCCAACCTCGTAACCACAATCCTTTCATAATATTTCTCTCGAATATTTCTTTATAATATTTGATTATTTTCGATCGATGGCTTTAAAGGAATCCAATAGCATTCCCCCTTATGATTACAAATCACGTATATATCCCCAACCTTTTAACAACCGCCCAAAATACCCTTATTGTGAGGAATAAAGCACGCCGGGGAGCTCTATCATCCGACGCCGAAGACTTTTATTTTCAATGAATATGAAATTTTAAAAGTGAAGTAAATGAAGTTTCCTTACACCCTATTGCGATCGATAAACAAGCCAATCAGACGAGTGTCATGTTGATTTGAAGATGCCGATGTTGGTCGGGAACCTCAGGCTAGGGGCGGATGCGGATCAGAATCGCTCTCCGATCGAGGGTGTGTCGGGGCAAAATCAGCCTTCGATTGCCTGGTGGATAAATTAACAGCCCCTCATGTTGAAGAGGATTGCGGTTGCCTCGGTCACCTCTGTATTTATACCGTAACAGATTTGGTGGGTAACACTAAACGTTTGCGCTTTTAATGCATCATTCTAATCGATAGTTTACTCATGGCAACCGATAAATTATTCTGCATTCACTTATATAGAACAAAAAGAGTGTCTAAAAAATATTTTTTATCCCATGAAATGTGGGATAAGTGTGAGAAGGAAACCGGATATATCTACACCTATCTTAATTTAGATTATTAATTGTTTTGCATCATTAACACAGGCCCACAAATGTTGACACTTTGAAAGTTGATTTTGGTTTAATAAGTGATTATAAGTGAGTTATTTACGGTGATTTCATATCTATCCTCCGTTTTGTCCCTCACGTAAGGTTTTTCATCAACTGAATAATCAGAATAAATTAAAAACTGAAGGAAAAGTTACATTTCAATAAATATTATATTTAATAAACATTAAAAAACATAATAAGAAGCAACAACACAAATATTTTTGAGTTTCTAATTTCATTTTTTCTTTGACAGTCTCTCCCTTTTTAACAAAAGACTTCGTTTTGTAGTTTTTCTTGTGTAATCATTCGTTAGATGTTCTCTTTTCGGCATCTAGCAGTAATCTGCCATCATTGCTACATCCCATCTACCTTGGTGCCTCCTTTCCATTTCCATTATGTCTTGGTGAAACCTTTCACCTTGCTCCTCACTAATAGCTCCAAGATTTTTTGTAAAGTAGTCCAAATGAACATGCAGAAAATGAATTTTTATGCTCATATTACAATCGAGTTGTTTAAACTTATCCTGCATTTTGTTGAAAATTTCCTCATACTGCAGATGTTTATAATTTCCTAAAAAATTGTCTGCTATATTTTAAAGCATATCCAAGATTCTTCTTCAATTTCTATCATTTTTTCTTCAAGCGGTTGGTCCTGCACTAATTTTCTTATTTGTGTCATACGAAAATCACTTCCTTTAATTTTATTTCAGAAAGAGCTAGAAATTTTCAACATAAGTACTCAAAACAATTCCCATTTTTATTTACAGTTTTTAATATTGCTTTATTAATTTAATATAAACTGGCGGCAAAAGAATTTTTTGCATATCAACCAAGTTTGCATAAATGACGTTTTGTGAACCAGGTTTTGAAACAGCCACAGACATAACAAAATATATTTGGTGTATTTTTATAACTTCTAGGCATTTTTAAAATAAAATAAAACACACGATGCGATGCCACGAGTAAACGCACACACAATAAAAACGTACTACAGCAAATATGTAAATACCCGAATAGTATATAACCGGATTATCCCCACCGGCCAACTCTATTTCCGTAAATCCCCTACATTTGTGTGTAAGTTTCAAACCGATTAGACACAGGGGCGCCGCAAAGATTGAGGAAAAATTTAATTTTATAGAACCGCGGTTTCAAATATTACAAATTATTGTACAATATACGTTTATAAATACTGGTGCATGATGGAAACGGAAAAACAGTGTTTCTGTAGTTCATGGTATATAACTAACCCAAAAAGTCAAATACACTCCGATCACAAAATCTTTGTTGGCTTGTGTAATTGGCTCATGTTTGGAAATAAAATAAATATACGTTATATACTCAGTGAAGTTTATATCAATTATAAACAATTAATATTGTTTTACTGATTCTTCTACTGGTAATGAAATACAATTATTTTTTATAAAGTTCTTTTCCAAAGAGTTATTTTTTATGATAAAATTTTAGCTTTAATCGGCATATTTTCTTGTTAGTAGGAAATTGAAGGTAATTGTAGACAGAAGCATTTATTTGCTCTCCAAACAACGTTTTACTCAGTAATAAAGTCTCCTTTATTCTGTTACTGGAATATTGTTTAACTTTTCAATATTAATAAAGGTATATGTAGCATGTGTATATAAAAACATAATTTTTTATCTATTATGTTGATGCTTTGTAACGATATTGTTGATTATAACTACTGTTTTGATTTTTCTTCATTCTGTGTGTTAATTATTATTATAAACTTTTGCTATATGATTTCTGTATCATGATAAGCAATAAAGGTTAAATAGACATTAATAAACTGTATTCCTAAAAACATTAAAGTAGTTTCTTAAACAGATTTATAAAATTTTACCAATAGAAAAAATTCTACCATTATCTAAAGTTTTCGATATAAAGTACTTAATAGCTTTTACTACATTATATTTTTATGTATATTTAATTAAGCTTCTTAAGACTCAATAACTAATGGTATATCAAGAATTGTGCAAATGACCTGTTTGAGTTATTACCATTAATGTTAATAAATAATATGATTTTTCCTCATATTTCCAGAAATTTAATGTATTTAAATTTCAGAACGTTTCAAGAAGAAACACTTTTTTAATTAAATTTTTTACACTTTTTGAAAAATACGCTGTATTACTGCGGATTCATTTTTTCTGACGGAAGACGCGTTTTCTCTAGATATAAATATTACTCGTTAATTTAATACTAAATAATGTATATTTAGTTTTCAGATATTCATAAATTTATAGAAAAATAAAAAAATTGTTTTCATTTGGGCCTAAGCTTCTTGTGACTCATGTATAATTCTGCTAAAATTGATGCTATGAAAACTCACACCGAAATGCATCGTAATTTGAGTACTTTACATTCTGTTTTAAGTGCAGTATTTACTTTATTACACCTGTATATTTAATATACCAATAAATACATCACGAACTAATATATGTAAGATTAGTGTTAAATCTTGTTTCATTATATCATGAGAAGCTTCTCATTTTTCTTTGAAGTTTTGAATTCGTTGTGATAATATTACGTATTTTTAAGGAAGGAAATTCTGTAGGAGAATTTTAGTTTTTTTAAAAGAAAAAGATTTTATCTAGAGAACTATTTGCATAAGTGTTTTATTACAAATAAAACACATCATAATCTAGTCATTACAATATACGAATTGTAATGACTAGAAAGTGCTAGAATCGGTGACTATCAGTATTACATATGTATAAATGTTAAAATAATAAGTAATTGTATGATAAACTTTTCTGAAAAATTAGAGCATATGGTAGTATTTGTTTTTAATCAAGTTATTTCATAATATTAGTCTTACAGTTTTATGAAACTTTTTACATCCTTGTGGACGTTCTCTAAGAGATCGCGGCTGATGTGGATATTACGGTACTTTACCAAACAAGAAAGTATGGGAACATTCTGAAATGGAAATGTTTATTGATACCAGTAAAGTTCCACAAACTTGAAAAAATGAAATGAGAAAAAACGCACGTTTGTAATAACCGTGCATGAAGTGGCATTTAACCGCAAAAGTAGAAATTGTTCTCGACAACTTTTTATTATATGTCCCTTCTGAAAACTTTCCACATCTATTTAAGTTTCAATTAGAAGTTCAGAAGTTAACGACGAGACATCTCCAGTTAAGTAGCAGTAAAGTAATATTTCTTGTTTGAGGAGCAAATAAACCAACATCCGCCAGTATATTTAAATTGTTTCGTTTAACTCGCAAACAAAAACTTGTCATCCAATTTGAAATTTGAAATGGAAATCCCCAGAAACCTGTTCTAATTAAATTTAAGCTGGTATTTTCAGTCTTGAGAGAAAACAATGGAGTGCGGAGATGTAATCGGTCTGGAGTAGAATTTTCTACTGCGCCTCGAGGTAAAGGTTTATAAAAAAATACAGACGTTTAATAAAAAAAGCCCTGAAGGGTTTAGTTATAAACCTATATAAACGTATTCACTTTATTAATGTTATCTAAGAGTTCATGTTAAATAAATAAAATTATTCATAATAAAGTATGATTGCACATGAAACAAAATAGTCGAAAATATTCTGGATAATGTATGTTGAATCTAAGTTTAATTAAAGAAATCTGGTAATAAGATCATATTGGTAATGTTATACATCTCTTTTATTTTACCTGAAAAATAACATCTTAGAGTTTGTACTAATTCACAATGAAAAAATAATTACAACAATTAAAATTTTCTCTTTTTCTACCCTGTAGAACTTTTGTTCAACGAGGAAACTGTATAAACTAACAAGGGAGGAAAGTCTTTACACATTTTATTAGAACACTAATTTTGAAGGCTTCATATCCAAAGAATCTGACTGTAAATGGACGACTGTAATAATTCAATGAAACTTTTCGAAGAATTTGGATGAAACAATTTTATTAGGTGTCTGGTGTCATCAAATATCCCAGAACAAATTTAACGGATGATTTTTCGTGATAGGAAATATTTTTAAAACAGTGTATATAACGTAAAATATTGATGACATAATATCTGGGAATGAGTCTAGATCAATTACCTCATTTTCACAACCTCGTCTGGCCTTTAGTTAGTTTAAACAACAATTTTATTAAAAACTAGGAAAAAACCTATTTCGTGTATATATTTGTATGGAAAGTCAAAATATTCTGATATTATAATCAAGAATTGTTAATATATATTCCTTGTCATACAATAGTCCTAGATAAATTTTAGAAATTATCAATACAAATACCCATGTATAAGATGTATACCAGATGTACCAGGATCATGGTATGCCCCCTTTTCTCCTTTAGTTTTGAAGATAATTGATTGAAATTTGGGATATCCTATACACAATAGTCGGCACTTTTTGACATACAATTGATTTTTCTTTCACTTCCGGTTTCGCCGGAGGTGACACTAACTTTCGATATTTAAATGGAATATCCTGTATGTTATTGCATTTTTGAATTCTGTATAATTTTATGAATCCAACGATACCAAATAAGTCATATTTCAAAAGTCAACATTTTTTATAATCTGATTTTTAGTTCTCCATTTAAGTGTGCCATGACGGTTCCGATTTATTCTAAACGACTCGTGTAATGCTACAAATATAGAAATCCCGTCAGAAATACTAAATCACGTGATTTATGAACAAATAAAGTTCATCAAAATTGTTTTTAGGGCAAAACTAATTTTTTTTAAATAGAACCATATTGGTACCGTGGTACCGTTGATTAGTACTGTTAACAATGAATTTATTCATATGTCGTATTAGAATGTGTAATAAATACAAACAAAATTACAGTTAAAAGAAAATTTTAGTATTTTCTTATTTTCTTTTAGCTGTAATTTTGTTTGTATTTATTGCACATTTTAATACGACATATGAATAAATTCCTTATTAACAGTACTAATAAATGGTACCACGGTACCAATATGGTTCCAATTGAAAAAATTTAGTTTTGCCCCAATAGCAATTTTGATGAACTTTATTTGTTCATAAATCACGTGATTTAGTATTTTTGGCGGGATTTCGATTTTTGTAGCATTACACGAGTCATTTAGAATAAATCGGAACCGTCATGGCACACTTAAATGGAAAACTAAAAATTAGATTATAACAAATGTTGACTTTTGAAATGTCACTTATTTGGTATCGTTGGATTCACAACATTATGCAGAATTCAAAAATGCAATAATATACAGGGTATTCCATTTAAAATTCGAAAGTTAGTGTCATTTCCGGCGAAACCGGAAGTGAAAGAAAAATCGATTGTATGTCAAAAAGTGCCGCATATTATGTGTATAGGACATTCCAAATTCCAATCAATTGTCTTCAAAACTAAAGGAGCAATGGGGGGCATACCATGATCCTCTTACACCCGGTATAAACCATTTAAAGAACTATGCTTGTGTATATCCATATTCATAAATATTAAGAATTTATGGAGAAAATATACATAATTAGGGGAGAAGAAACTCCATAATAATCCGAGATAAAAGATAATATCAATCCGACAGATAGTTATAATCAATAACCAACCATTTCCTCAAAAACTAATAATATCATGGATTTTATTTGCATTGAACATTGATGACTACTATTCTTGAGGACACATTATATTTGACTACAAGAAAATACTATATACTATTTTGTAGTATTTCTATTATTACTCCACACACCATTGGACCCCAATTGGAGAAGGTAGTTATACTTGCAGAGTACCATACTATTACAATTTAAGTGTTTTTAGGTAGAAAGTTTTAGGTAAATCACTCATCAGATAGAATATCTACATAATAGTACCTTTTACATTGAAGTGACATATTAGGAAATTCATTTACAATTTTGTTTACTATAATATCTATTGTTCAAAGCCTTTACAGTATTTTGTTATTAATTGGGTGTTTAAATATCTATAATACCTGATCCGGATGAGCTTTTGTAGTTTTTAGGATATAAATCTTCTCCTAGCTATTTCACCTCATCACTTAATGTAATACCATCGATCAAGACTAAATTACAATACGTATAACACAACGTGAATCGACCTTGGATTTATATAAAATGATTATTTATCAATATACATATGTATGTGTGGCTGAATCTCATTTGAAAAATCACTTGAATTGAATTGAAAAACCATATTACCTTTGCTCTCTTATTTGATTTCCACATTTTTTACATGCCTACATTTTGCTGCAGACGCCTGAGAGGATCGTGGAACAAATGGGTTGATTATGTACATATTTATAGCGGTTCACAGGGGCGTCATATCGATTTTAGCGATATCTTATAGTATAGGATAAGGCATGGGATGCCTCATTTAAAACGAAAATAAGTAGTATCTTTGTGGGTGTCTACCTAAACGAATTATTAGAAAAAAAGGGCGATATGCATCGACTTCTAATTTAGAACGGAACTTTTTCATATAGAACCTTCATATCAAAAAATACCGGATAATAATGTCAAAGAAGTAATCTTGTTTGTACTAGACCAACTATTTGTAGCTATAATTTGTTTTTTAATAAAAATAGTTATTTTACATTTTAAAACTAGTAAGAATATTCAGAGAAATGGGAGTGAATAACAAAAATTTATTCGTATTCGTATAGTCATCAACAAACAATTTGGACAGATATATAATTTACATCATGTAAACCATAATCTCATACAGGTGATATTTTAATTGCATTATTTAATTATTGTATTAGTTTATTGGGATTTCTGTTATTTAAAATGAATAACAAATATTATAAGCTTTATTATTATTTATGTTTTGGTATAAAAATCAATTTTTAGATAACTATAACAATTAGTATATTGTACAGCAGAATACTATATTTGTTATACTAAGAGTATAACAAATATAGACTATTTTATGAGTTATTTTTATAGCTACGTATATTCGTATATTGGCTATTTGGATTTAATTAATTATTTATATATGTTTATGTTGCCTTGCGTGATTGCGTTAGCGTACTTTCGTAATCAGTTTGGGGTGTGATTGTTTATGTTATGGGTGATAAGGATAAATTGTATTTATTTAAAATACTAGGGGAAATTACATGTTTTGCTGATGGCAGTCGTATTTCATATAAGTTCGATCTGGAGCCAACTCAAGAGATTAGTTGACTAAGACTTATTCGCAATAAGAGTTGTGAAGAAAAGGAAGAGTTGTGAAGATAACATTTCACAAGAAATGTCATCGAAATATTTAATAGAAAATTACCTGTTATTAACTTTGACCCATTCACGTGTTACAGTGATACTATTCTTAAAGTTTATTCCATAGAAATATCCATTGACAATCATTAAGTAAACATCTCAGTGAATACCAAATTAAAATATCTAGAAGTAGTGTTCTACAGGCACTTGTGTTGGAGTCATCATATAGATCATGTACTACATAAAATTCGACAAGCTATGCAAATTTAAAATATAATACATTCACAGATTCTCAATGAAAATATTTTAAAAACATATTACTGTTGAATTCAAAGTAATTTCTTCTGCAATATATAAATTTGGGATAGTGTAAATATACTTTTAATATTCATTAAAAAAAGAGATTGAGCATTAGGAGCACTGGTGCAGTAAACTGAAATATATTATCTATTCGTTGTTCATTAACTACCAAGAAAAGCAGTTGCCAGGAGTCATAATCAGTTACTAGTACTAGGAGGATAATAACAAAACTTAGGCATAAATAGTAACTAGAGGTAGTTTAAAAGTTAGTTTTATTTATATATTAGTTACGTCATCCCACTGCACCGCAGCATATAAGAATAAGATGATAATATATTGCTGACTATTAAATTTCATTATACTTTTGTTCTAGTTCCGTAGGTTACACAGTCAGTCTGTATTATACTCTCTTGTAATTAACATAAAATATATATTGTATAATTAATCCAGAAATAAAGTTCGTTCTGTTCGTTTTAAATCAAATTGTAAAAGTTTTTAAAAACCGTTCGGTTGTTACACGAAACGTAACTGGCGCAGTCGTGCGGATTTCCAAAAAGACATCCATACCGGATAACTTGTGAAGTGTTATCTTCTTAATTGGAAAGAACACAGCATTCCATAGAGGAATTGGTCCATCGAGGATCTGGCGAAAAAGACGAACTTCAGAACCATCACACAGAGAGCAGTATTCACCAGAAGAGAGAAAGGAATGAAGAAAGTACTGTAAGTCACTTGCTTTCC
Source organism: Rosalia funebris (assembly GCA_037954035.1). NCBI lineage: Eukaryota > Metazoa > Arthropoda > Insecta > Coleoptera > Cerambycidae > Rosalia > Rosalia funebris. The sequence goes on from JAZFAV010000011.1 coordinate 27,121,140, forward strand.
TTTTTAATTTCCTTGTATGACAGACTCACAAAGAAATCAGGAACTGCCAAACTCTAGTGTCGATATTGATTCGGAAATAATCGAATTAACAGATAAAATATTTAAACTCTTTTTAACGACAGAAAAGTCACAAAAATCTAATAAATCAATATTACCTATTAGTAATATTCAAAGTAATTTAATAAATTTTAATTCAAGTAATTTAAATATCACAATGGCAAGGCCAAGAATCGAGGTAAAACCATTAGAGTTAGTACCTGAATTTGACGGGTCGCCATGTCGCTTATTTAGATTTATATCAATGGCATCAGATGTATTAAATACATATTGGGATTCCACACCAGAAAATGAAAATTGTCCACAAAATCGTTTTATTTTTAATAGTATTATATCAAAATTAAAAGGACGTGCTGAAGAGGTTATCTCTATCAGTGGCGCACAAAATTGGGAGGAAATTAAAAATACTCTGATCACTAATTTTGGGGATCAACGTGATGAAAATAGTCTTTTGGCAGATTTAATTGGCTTAAGACAAAAACCAAACGAAGATTGTGTACAATTTTATTATCGAATTATTGCAAATTTAAACACATTGCATAATTATATTAGCTTACATGAGATTGACGAAAATATTCGTAAAAGTAAATTACTTACTTATAATAACCAGGCTTTGAGAACTTTATTTGTCGGCTTGCGAGAACCTCAACAATCAATGATACGGTCATTGAAACCAACAAACTTGGCAGAAGCTTTAAAATATATGATAGAAGATAATAATATTAGGTATATGTCCCGCCAGCAAAATTTCCAAAAACCATCGACAAATAAACCTAATCATAATAATAATATTAGACAAAATTTTCAGCAACAAAATTTTAATCAAAACGTAAGATTACCATTTAATTCACACATGGGTTCAAATATTAACATACCAACACACTCTCAATTTCCAAGAGGGCCGATTCAAATTCAGCCTAGACAAAATTTGCCCCCTCAAAGATTCTTAACGAATCGACAAGTTTTCGGAAAACAAAATAATAATGTTTGGAAACCAGGTCAAAATAATAATAACGCTCAGTACAAACCAATCCCTATGAGTACAACTACTCGTATTAGTACTCCTAATCGTCAACAAAATTTTAGATCAAATAATTTTCAATCAGCTGGTCCTTCTAATTTTGTTTCGGAAGAATTATTTAATGTCGATCAAGAAGAAAATTACGATGAAAATTCTTTTTATGAAGTACCAACTTGTGACGAAAATAATTACTCTGACGAAAATACAGATGTGTATGAAAATGATACCGAAAATTTTCAAAATTTTCATATGACCCAGGAACCGAACACGGACACGTAGTAGAATTGCATGTTGTTTCAGATAAGAGAGAATTACCATATATTGAAATTAAAAACCCGCCTTTAAAATTACTCATCGACACGGGCGCAACAAAATCTTTACTTAATCCTAATATAGCACAAAAATATTTTTCTAACGAAATTTATACTGAACATTTTTCTCTTAGTACAGTTTTCAAAAAATATAATTGTAAATCTTGTGCAAATATTTCATATTTTCCAGAATTCAAAGAACAAGGATATATTAAATTTCATTTGTTTAGATTTCACGATTATTTTGATGGATTGATTGGATTTGATACAATGAAAAATTTAGGTGCACAAATTGATATTGCCAATCATTGTATTATAACACCAAATTCAATAATTAAACTTAAATATAGAGAGACACCAAGAATTCTTACGTCATGTCACGAAATTAATTCTCATGAAATTGCGAGAATAAAAATTCCTGTTAGTATCGAAAATGGCGATATACTGGTACCGCCAACTACTATTCAAAATTGCGAATTTAAAGAGACATTAACGACAGCAATTAATGGATATGCTTGGACCGAAGTAGTGAATAAAACTGATAATGATGAACTAATTAAAATCAATGAACCTATAAAAGTAATTTCGTTTGAACAACCAATTGCGGATCAATATCAAATTTTTAATATCGAATTTAAATATAACCCTTCAAAACTGAATAACATACAACAACTTATTAGGACCTCTCACATGAACGAGGAAGAAAAATCCCACATTTATAATCTTTGTAAAAAATATAGTGATATTTTCTTTTATGAAGGTGATCAATTGACTTTTACCAATAAAGTCAAACACCAAATTAAAACTTATGACGAAATTCCAGTTCATTCCAAAACTTATAGGTATCCCTTTGTACATAAAAGTGAGGTACAAAATCAAATTGACAAAATGTTAACTGATGGTATAATAAGACCAAGCAATTCTCCATGGGCATCACCCATCTGGATTGTTCCTAAAAAAGCGGATGCTTCCGGAAAGAAAAAATGGCGAATTGTCGTCGACTACCGGAAGTTAAATGAGAAAACGATCGATGATCGGTATCCATTGCCTAATATCACAGACATATTAGATAAACTCGGGCGTTGTCAATATTTTTCAACTTTAGACCTTGCGAGTGGATTCCACCAAATAGAGATGGAACCAAAAGACATACAAAAAACTGCGTTCACCGTAGAGAATGGCCATTACGAGTACATGCGTATGCCATTTGGATTAAAAAACGCACCTCCAACATTTCAACGCGTTATGGATAATATATTAAAAGGTTTACAGGGTGATATTTGTTTTGTCTATATGGATGATATAGTAATATATTCCACTTCATTACAAGAACATATGGTGAATTTACAAAAAGTATTTCAAAGACTTAGAGAAAGTAATTTTAAAATTCAACTCGACAAATCAGAGTTTTTAAGAAAAGAAGTACAATTTTTAGGTCATATTATCACTAATGATGGCGTTAAGCCAAACCCAGAAAAAATCAAAGCTATTTTAAATTATCCAATTCCGAAGTCTACAAAAGAAATAAAAGGATTTTTAGGACTTTTAGGTTATTACCGAAAATTTATAAAAGATTTCGCTAAATTAACGAAACCGCTTACTAATTGTTTGAAAAAGGGTGCTAAAATTGAGCATAATGAAACATTTTTGAAAACATTTGAAGATTGCAAACATTTATTAACAAATGATCCGATACTTCAATATCCTGATTTTGAAAAACCATTCAATTTAACTTGTGATGCAAGCAATTTTGCTTTAGGAGCAATACTGTCGCAGGGACCAATTGGTAGTGATAAACCTGTAGCATATGCATCGCGAACATTAAATCAAGCAGAGCAAAACTATTCGACAATTGAAAAAGAGCTTTTGGCAATAGTCTGGTCCACGAAATATTTTAGGCCGTATTTGTATGGTCGAAAATTCAAAATTATTACTGATCATAAACCATTACAGTGGCTATTTTCACTCAAAGAGCCGCAATCACGTCTCGTACGTTGGCGCCTCAAGCTAGAGGAGTACGACTACGAAATTTGTTATAAAAAAGGTAAAAAGAATACCAATGCCGATGCTCTCTCTCGTATCGAAATTCATACTAAAGATATTTCAGAAAACCCAAATTTAAATAAGAATTTAGGCAAAACTCCCTTTGAAGAATTCATGGATAGTTTTAACAAAATGTTATCAACTGGTGACAATCAATCAATTGATATTAATAATACACCTAAAACTAACAATAATCTTAATGATGATCAATTACCTGACAATGACAATTTATCAATGATAGCAAACATTAGCGAACCACCAAATCAAAACAATGGTGAAACTACAGAAACAGCGTATACAAGTAGTCATGATAATGAAAGTACTGAAACAGTTTTAGATGAAAGTACTGAAACAGCTCACAGTAGTACTGAAAATCCTGTACAACTTATTGAAATTTCAGAAAAACCTTTAAACTATTTTCAAAATCAAATTATAATAAAAACAGTGAATATGCCTGTAGGAGAACCTATTATACAAAAATTATTTTCTCAAACAAAAACCAGAACCATTGTAAATTTTGTTAAAAATCAAATTGAAACCAATACAATTAATTTCTTTAAAAATTATATTGAACCGAACAAAACTTACGCAATTTTTATTGAAAATGAAAATATCATACCAGACCTTTGTAACGTAATTAAAAATACATTTAAAAATTCCACCTTTAAATTAGTACGATGTACCTGTCTTTTGGAAGATATTCAGGACTCAGAACGACAAAAAGAGTTAGTACAATATATACATGATGGCAAAAGAAACCACAGAGGTATAACCGAAACCGAACTACAGATTCGCAGAAAATATTACTGGCCGAATATAAAAATTGATGTTCAAAATCATATCAATAACTGTGACATTTGCCAAACAACAAAATATGAAAGAAACCCTCATCGTATTATTTTACAACTTACACCTACAGCAAACAAACCATTCGAAGTCGTACATTTAGACACACTTCAAATTAAAAATCAAAAATTTTTAACAATCGTGGATTCATTTTCTAAATATGGTCAAGCTTATCCAATGACAAGTGCTAACATGATACATACTATACAATGTATTGTAAAATATATGTCTCACCACGGATTACCAATAAGTTTCGTATCTGATAATGGTACTGAATTTAAAAATAAAGTTATGAATGATTTTATTAAATTACATAAAATCAATATTCATTACATTACGCCACAGAATCCTAATAGTAATGGTGTAATAGAACGTTTTCATTCGACTATTTTGGAACATTTAAGAGTTTTAAACATAAAAATGCCAAATTCCAATATTATAGATTTAATGCCATATGCAATTTGGGGATATAATCATTCAATACATTCTGTTACAAAATTAAAACCAATTGAAATTATTAATGGTCACTTAGATACCAATGATCCTTTCGATATTGATCTTAATAAGGCACTTACCACAAATTATATAGAATTACACAAAGAAAAAGTACGCTTAATGTATGATCACATACATAATATCTCGCAAACACACAAAGAGAATATAATAAGTAAACAAAACGAAAAGCGCATTGAACCTCCTACGTATACTTTAGAGAAACCTGCTTACAAAATTTTACCAAATCGTGATAAAATTGAACCTAGATATAGAAAAGAGATAGCTGCAGGACAAGATGATATTAAATTAACAACAAAAAATCGAACATTGCATAAGCAAGTATTTAAAAAGCCTCGATTACAACGAAAAACATTGTTACAGGCTCATCACTCTAGGGACCCTCGTCCTGGCCCAAGTACCGAAAATGGAAATAACTAACCTAAATAAAAATCCAGGTATACTTCCGTTCAAATTAGGGTATGCAAGAGTCAAAATTGCCACCCACACCTTCCTTCATTATTTTGATTTAATTCCTATATCAAATCAAATTAATATAATAAAACGACAATATGTTAATGTTACAAAAACTATAGAACAAGAACTAAGTTCACCATATTCATTTGCGTTGCAAAACTTTAATCAAGGTATACAATTCCAATTAGAATCGGTAGAAAATAAATTTGATTCTATATATCCTTTTTTCGATAATAATCGTCTAAAAAGGGGTTTAATAAATGGATTGGGATCAATAATTAAATCAATTTCTGGAAATCTAGATCAAGAAGATGCAATAAAATATGATAAAGCTATTGAAAATTTGCAAGACAAGCAAAGGCAAATAATATCTCAAGTCAATAAACAGATTTCTTTAACAACTAAAATTTTAGACAATTATAATAAAACACTTTCATTAGTATTACATAACCAAGATGTAATTACTAATGGTATAGACAGAATTCAAAATAATTTGAACAAATTTGTATTCAAGTTTTCACGTTACATGAGGATTCGCGATGTACTCGATCAATTAAGTATTAATCTAAGTATGGTTATGCAATTATTAACAAATATTGAAAATAGTATATCTTTCGCGAAATTGGGAACTTTACATCATAGCATTTTAAAATTAGACGAGATGGAGGCCATTGTCGAAAAACTTGTGGAATTTCATTCACAAAAACAATTGATGTATTTTAACAAAAATGACTTATATAAGTATTATGATATAGTTCAGGTAAAAGCATTTTATTCAGGGAAACGGTTAATATTCGCACTAGAGTTTCCTCTTGTACATCCTGATAAATTTTTCCATTACCACCTGTATTCCATACCTACCTCAATGTCTACCACTATTATACCTAAAAATACTTACCTTACCATGGGCAGTGACTCTTATCAGTACCAGCCGCTGCCATGCCGAAATATGGACCCTGTATATTTTTGTGAGGACAATAACCTAATTAATGGAATTCGGGAAGAAGACTGTGTATTCTCGTTACTACAACTATCTGGCAACAATACTAAATGCGAGCAAACACCTATATCAATTAACAGCCACTTTGTTGAACAAATTACTAATGGCTATTATATCGCTATATTCCCAGACCCTCTAAAGGTCCAAATTCAGTGTGAAAAAATGGACTTTACAACATTACAAGGCAATTATCTCATTACATTACCACCAAAGTGTATTTTTCAAACTCCAGCATACAGGTACATTAATGAAGAAGAAGTTCTAGAAGGTCAACCATTATTATTACCTGAGATAAAAATATCGAAAATAAAAAATAACGGTTCCACTATCAAAGTAAACATTAAGAATATCCCGCTTGATCAATTACATACGCTTCAGCAAGAGCAACAGCAGATAAAACTGATTAATCCTGATGACAACCCCTTAATCAGACCTAATCTATGGACAATCCCTTTATATGCTATAATGGTAGTTATTTTTATAGTATTTATTGTTCATAAAATTTGGAGATGGAGATCGAGAAAGCCCTCTATCCAGCCTGACGAAGAAGAACCCCAACACTCCGGATCACGTGGAAAATCCAATGTGAAAGTTTTATTTGTTCCCGATAAAACTTCCCTCTAAGGGTGGAGGAGTTACGTCATCCCACTGCACCGCAGCATATAAGAATAAGATGATAATATATTGCTGACTATTAAATTTCATTATACTTTTGTTCTAGTTCCGTAGGTTACACAGTCAGTCTGTATTATACTCTCTTGTAATTAACATAAAATATATATTGTATAATTAATCCAGAAATAAAGTTCGTTCTGTTCGTTTTAAATCAAATTGTAAAAGTTTTTAAAAACCGTTCGGTTGTTACACGAAACGTAACTTATTGATGATGCGGGTCAATTCACGTATACTATAGTTTTATTATACCATGTATCCCTGATTATATAGACAATCTCTCAAAAAATAAAAAATTATGAAAAATAACGTTATGTTCATATAACTTTTTTTGATTGGTGACTATTTTTAAAATATTTAACCATAAATACGGGATTAGAATAACAGTTTTCCTAAATATCTGTTATTTTGCTTAATGTAATCTCATATAACGTGGGTTCTAGCTTTTCAATTTAATGCCTCTAAGATGATATAAAAATTATTTTGACAAGAACTCAGGCAGGGATGCAGACCTCGGGGTTTTAATTACCCTCCAGATGTTTTACCTAAAATTTTTGAGGTTGTAGGCCTTTTTTAGATAGGTTTTCGTTTAATATCTTTGGACTTTGCAAGAAGGAAAGAAGACAAAAGATAGTCTTCGTTCATATCGCTAATATGATCTATTTTTAAGAAAAGTGTTTTATGCTAAGGTGATATTTATTTGAATTTATTACATTACAGGATATTTCATTACCGAGAGACTGGAATAGAAAATAACATTTTAATAGGCAAATATGGAAACGGTACAGATAATGCAGGGCTCTAAAGATCAGTTTACACTGTGCAGTTAGAGGAAAATGTTTTTTTTTTACAAAGAGTTGTAGTTTATTGTAATATCTTAAAATATAAGATGTAAAGAGTGCCTGCAGAATAATTACTATATCTTTTGATATCAGAAAAGTCTAAATAATTGCCCTGGAAATACAATTTCCAAACTGACTTTTGAACACTATAAAAATAACCAGCTTTATAATCATAATTCTATTGCCTCAACTCTGTATATAAATGAAGCAGAATTCACAATAAAAGGTGTAATTGATTCGTACAAGTTACATATTTAGGCGGCTAAAATATTCCTACAATCGTGTCTAAATTACTTAATAACTTCATTTATCTTACCAGTACGATTGAACGGTGTGTCTTATTTGACGTTTTTTCAGAATACCTTTCAAAATTCCTTGGAGCATATTTCACTAGCCATTCGGCTTAATATGTGGTTCATATTCCACGGTCCTTACATGTTACCGCCTCATTTCAGTGGTGAATACCTGAATACTATATATTCAGATCAATGGATAGGTTGAGAAGAATCTGCTGATTGACCTCCTTGAGCATGAGATTTTCGTCTCTTCGATTTTGTATCTCTGTGGACTTCTGAAAAACATACTTTATTCAACGCTAGTAGAGACCACGAGTAGATTCAACGACTTCATCGCGATGGTGCTTCATTGCCGAATAGTGTATTGTGCGAGGCACAACCTTGATATGTCAGTCTTATTTTACTAGTTTGTTATATGTTTTATGTAATATACCTTAAAATAAACAGTTTTTGTTATATAATACATAAAAATCAATATTTGTTTGTTTGTTCGTGTTTTATGCGCTGCCATACCGTTCATCCAATTGCGATAGAACTTTGTCAACTTATTGGTGGCACTTGTGCGAAGGTTATAGGCATAGTACAATTAACTTGCAGTAGGTAATTAATTAACTTACCACAATTATTTCTTCTGCTGTAGCAACGCGCCGGGTGCCAGCTAGTGTCATGTAAATATTTTAATTTCGTTATATACTTTTTTCTAAACTTTGCGGCCTTTCCTCCTGAAAGCATTTCTGTGGCTCATGCCACGAGGGGAATCGTTCAAGAATTGTTCATCTCGCCCATATCGACGAGGTTACGTTGAATCCATTTTTTAAATTAATTTATATAAACTTTTATAGTTTAGCTCGCTTCCATGTTAGTTCAGTAGAAAATAATTGTTGTGATGTAATTTTGTTGTTTCTGGCCTTTATCTCATTTTTTAGGGTCGGATATCCTAGTAGTACTGTGTCACATCATACGATTGTGGGTTGCCTCAGTTATCTATATTTGTGATTTCAGGTCGTTTTTTTATAGTTTACGTCCAGATTACAGGGGGTCATCCACGGGCTCACTCAGAGTCCAATTCACGGGTAAGCCAGGTAAGCACGTACTTAGGGCCCCGCTTCCGAGGGGGGGGGGGGTGAAAGTAGTTAATATTTCTTCTTGGGTAAGTCCGACTGTTTCCGAAATTAGTGTAATTGTACAGTTTTAAAACAGTATTTGTTGTTAAAAATTCACAAGCGGAAAAAATTATTTTAACGAATAATTGAGTCTAAATTGAATTTCTCGCGCAATAGGAGATTTCAGCGCCACTAGCATTCCCTAACACAAATCTATATACCCTAGTGCATGTCAACGGCAGTGCTTGTAATTATGGCAATGCTATAATTACAATGCTCCTGCCAATCGATGTGTTTGAGTGAACATTAGTGAACGCAGTTGGATTTTTAGGGCCCCTTTCCATGCTAGTTTTTAGGGCTCTTGCCAACCTAAATCCGGCCCTGGCCTCGCTTTCACTCGTCTATGGAAAGCACTTGTTTAGTCATGTGATCGTCCTCGTGTTTCATAACACGACCATACAACGCAGACGGGCCTCTCTCATCTTGTTGGAAATGCACGCAATCTTAAAGGTTGTTTTATTTCTTATTTTGTGTAAAAGCGTGACACCGCCAGACCAGCTCAGCATCTTCATTTCAGTCACATGCATTTTCTGTTTGTCCATCTTTCCTGCCAGCCAACATTCGGAGCCGTAGAGAAGAGAGGGTTTTACTGCTCTTTTATAAGCATAAATAAGACTCCTATAAGTGATTTTCATTTAAGCTACCTGTTCTGAATTTTGTTTTGGACGATCTTCTCCGTACAGGTTCTTGATGTAATTATGGATCCGAGATATTTAAACTCTTCAGGTCTTTTCAATGGCGTGCTTGAGATGGAAGGACTCGAACAGTTTCCTGCATTGGTCCCGGAAAAATTACAATACATATACTCGGTATTTTGTCTATTGACTCTTAATCTTCTTTTTTCCTGTCCTGTAATGAGATTCCTGTAATGTAATGTGTCTTTTTGCATTTCTGCTAGAGATTCTGCTAAGAGAGCTATGTGGCTGGCGTAGCACATTGCCCACGGTGCCAGTTTCTGGATATCCTTCGTAACGTGATCCATTGCTAAGTTGAATAAACTTTTGGATAAATGGGCGCTGAGGGCGGAACTTTTTGGACACCCACCTTGACATCGCATCTTTTCCTTCTTCCCGCTGGATTGTCAATACATGTGGTTATATTGTGAAATAGATCTTTTAGGAGTTCAATGTTCAGGTATAAATTGCGCTCTAAGTGCCTGCCATATAAGTTTTAGTGGTACGCTGTCAAGGGCTATCTCGAGATCAATAAATACAATATGAAGGTTCCCTTTACACAGCTTATACATTTCCATAAGTATTTTCACTGAAGAAATGGCATCTATTGTACTCGCGCCACTAGTGAAACTGCACTGGTTTGGGGTGACTTGTTATTCTTATAATTCTTTTTACAAGAACACTTTCCCAGATTTTTAATGTGTGTGAGGTTAGCTTAATACCTCTATAATATTGTATGTATACTTAATACATACCTCTATTTTTGTAATGTAATAAATTCAAATAAAAATCATCTTGGCACTAATTTTCAATTTTTTCGAAAACAGTTCACTTTATAAATATGAATGAAGTGTATCTCTTTTTTTTAGTTCTAATTCCTAAGATTCTAAAAAAAACCTATATTATGGCAATATTCCATAGTCCTTAAAAGTATTTAATAGTTATTTTGAAGATATTTTACCAACCACCTTTCTGATATTGGCCATAACAATTGCTACATCATCGTACTCTAAATAAAATAAAACAATAATTTAAATTTTTCAGATCAAGCGGTACATAAGATATTTTAAGAAAATTTATGTTCCAACCCCGTGTTTAGTATTGAATATCTCAAAAGGGTTTATAAATGATTACCTATATAATTATGTGGTAACATATGTACGTATATCAGAAAAAGAAAACTCATCTTTCCTTTAACATATGACACTAAACAAATTTCCACGACGATATGTTCGATATCTCAAATTTGCAAGTACTAATATATTTTTCCTCGTAACGGCTAATTTTCTTTCATTAGCCTTCTTAAATAAACATAAACACGCATTTTAAATGGCAATGCTTTTGAACGTAAAATAACACATCTCGAGACCGTTATAATGTCAAAGCCGGAAACGTTTTGCAAGATACGGAAGTAAACACAACTAACGGATGTGGCGTGTTACATACGCGACACACGCTGATAAAGGAACATAACAATTATTCGTAAATTTATGCCTCAATTTGCTCCATTTTCCTAGAATTCAATGGCTTACGTCACGTGACAAACCGTAATATATTGCAGTCGAATCACCAGCTGGGAACTTATGAGAGCAGTAAAATAACATGCCAAGTTTATGGTTTTATAATACATCATTCAGAGCTTGCCGGGAGAAGCTCCACAGACGTATATGGAATTATTGGTGATATGACATTGTCGTGTCGGATACTTTTATGTAAGTTTTCAAATACTTTGCGCCATAAAAATAAATTGCATAGCATTTTTCAGAGTTACGAAGACTAGAATAATACAATATTGAAATGGAAATTTATACAAATATAACATCAAAATATGTATTTAATAAACTTTATGGTTCTTATAATTATTTGTGCAACTATATTACACAGACCAACAAAGACTTTGCGACCGGATTTTTTTTTATTTTTGACTTAGTTACATACCACGAACTGTTTTTTGTTTCTATCACGCACCAGTATCCATAAATATACATTGTACAATAATTTGTAGTTTTTAAAACCCAGGTTGTATAAAATTAAATTTTGCCTCAATGTTTGTGGCGCCCCTGTGTTTAGTTGGTTTGAAACGTACACACAAGTGCGGAGATTTACCGAAATAGAGTTGCATGGTGAGGATATTCCGGTTTTATACTAATCGGGTATTTACATAGTCGCTGTAGTACGTTTTTAATGTGTGTATGTTTACTCGTGACATAGAGTCGTGTAATTTTATTTTGTTTTAAAAGTGCCTAGAAGTTGTAAAAATACACCAAATATATTTTGAAAATATTTCACGTCATATGCATATTACATTGCATTTATGGCATAATGCCATAAATATGCCATAAATGTAAAATACATCAAATATATTTTGTGAAAAGAAAACCAATACGTAAAAGCTATAGATAAAAACAGGAATTGTTTTAAGCACTTATGTGGAAAATTTGCAGCAAAATTAAAAGACGGCATTTTCGTAGGACCACAAATAAAAAAATTAATGCAGGGCCAACAGTTTGAAGAAACAATGACAGAAATTGAAAAAGAATAAAAATGTAACAAGAATTTTTTTCAGGAAGTTATAAACATCCGCAGTATGAGGAAATTGTCAACAAAATGTGGATAAGTTTAAGCAACTGGGTTGTAATATGAGCATAAAAATTAATTTTCTGCATGCTCATCTGGACAACTTTCCAGAAAATCTTGGTACTGTTAGTGAGGAGCAAGGTGAATGGTTCCATTAAGACATAAAGGAGACGGAAAGGAGCTACCAGGGTCAATGGCATGTGGCAATAACGGCAGATTACTGCTGGATGCTGAAAAGAGAACATCCACCGAATTATTACACATGAAAAACTACAAAATGAAGTTTTTTGTTAAAAAGTTAGATATTTCAAAGAAAAAAAAATAAATTAGAGACTGAAAACTATTTGCGTTGTTTCTTTTTACTATGTTTTTCAATGTTTATTAAATATCATGTTTATTAAAATGTAATTTTTCCTTTAATTTTTAATTTATTCTGATTATTCAGTTGATCCAAAACCTTACATGAGGGGTAAGAACGGAAGATAGATATGATCAGCGTAAATAACTTACTTATAATCACGTATCAAGCCCAAATCAACTTTCAAAATGTCAAAATTAGTAGGTCTGTGATTCACTTCATAAATTTCATAACAAACTAAACTCTGTAAAAACATACGTACCCTGTTGAAAATCTGTCATGTTAAAACTTTACTATTTGTAGTAAAGTAAAAATGGTGTAAACTTTCATTATTTCTGGTATAAAACTTAACATCACTATAATTGTAAATTTTTGTACATTTTAAGTATAGAATAAATACACCACAATATAGTACACTTTACTACGCGTGGGGTAGATTATAATTAGTAGCGAAGCGTTGAATCAAGCTGAGGGTAGGCTGACCTGAATTAGGCGAGGGAGGGGACCTGCTGATTTTTAATACAATATATATATATATACATATATATATATATATATATATATATATATATATATATATATATATACATATATATATATATATATATATATATATATATATATATATATATATATATATATATATATATATATATCACCTGCACTGCGGATCTCTACAAGTCCGTTAAAACCAAGCCAGTGTCTGGGCTGACTGTCGACAGCCCAAACGGCGGTCGGCCAAGGCTTGCGCACTGCCGATGCCGGTTGCCGGCGCTTCAGTTTAAATGGAAATATGTATGATGATATGAATAGAAAATGTTTATCATTCTGGCAAAGGCAAGTGGCAATATAGAAAGGGGTCTATCATCTAAAATATGTAGGGTAGGTTGTGCCTTACAGCCTTAATGAACGGTTCGCCACTGATTATAATCCCTGCGTGGTAACTATTCTAGAGTACCCATCTATATAGTCTTCACGATGACACTGTTGAAACGTGGGGCAATATGGCTGTTCGTGATTTCCCTACTTATGCCCAAATGCTGTTATGTGTCTAAAGAAGTAAGAATTTAATCATATTGGCCAAGTTTATTCAAATTTTTTGTCAAGATGACTGAACGATGAGTTGAATTTTATGAGTCGCTGGAAGATTTCACCACCATTTCACTCATTTTCATATGTACATTTGTATTTCGCGACGATGAAGAAAAGAAGTTAATATAAATAGATATTTTGTAACTGTTCATTTCTTATTTATTGTATATTTATTATTTAATAATAATAATACATAAATTTTACCAAGAATATTACCAAATTTTTATTTTCAACAAGAACTAAATCCAGATAGGAGGAATTCTTAATAATTGTTAAAGCCTGAAGCAAATGGTTTCTATTTCCTAAGAAGCAACCTAATTAAAGAAGCAAATTTGTTATATATTAAGCCATTGGTATCGTAATGGGAATAACATTCATATCACGATAAGATCTTATTTAATTGGAAAGCTCGATAATATAGATGCTATTTTAAATACGTATGGTAGTTAGGAATTTGGTTACGCTCTTCACGAATATATAAATATTTTTTTTACTTACACTAACACATACATATAATATACACCAATATTTCATTGGTGTAATAAAGAAATCAACTTTGTATATTAAAAATGAAAATATAATAAAGTGTATTACAGTCCAAAGTTGTTTTATTTTTTTCTTCATTGTGAAGTTTACACCAGATATCGTGTTGATCTTCGTCCATTTCTGATATGAGAATTCATTTCAGCGAATGGTAACATTCTTCTGCTAAATGGTACTAATTTGACACCAAACTTGTGTGTCCCTATGTACCCTACTCGGTGTGAAGTTTGTGTCAAATTTTATACCACGTTTCAGACACTGTGTGAAACGTATATATTTAAAATTCTCAAATCTTCACTTGCAGTTACATATTATTACTTTGAATGCAAATATATACACTGTTTTAATTAAATTAGAACTATAGAATAAATTTAATAACGTTTTAGTTCGAGGTTATCAAAAGATAACGATTTAATTTAATTGCTTATACTTAATGGCTAAGTACGAGCTCGTATAACCAAAGTACTGTAAACGATGTAGTTTCACCCTCAGATTTTGAAGATGGTTAGACTTGTATGATAAATTAAACTTTATTGTTCAACGATGAGATCTAATAAGCGATATTTCATATAATAGGGCGATCTCACGTAATAGTTATCTACTTCATCTAGATTAATTTAGAAAAATACTTTCCTATTTGTTCAGAAATTAATATTGTTAATAAATGCCATTGTAATGTTAATAAATAAACGTATTATTTGGACCTTCAATTATTTGTAGTTAAAATTTTATACTCTTGAATTATATGCAAATTTGAAAAGAGGTTTTGAAAACATTGTCTAAATAGATTATTGGTATGTGTTTATAAATATATTATAACGATGTAGAAATTAGTAATAAAGAGCCGTATTTAGTGAGATATTGATGATAATTGTTACTTTATGATTGTAGGGCTATATACAGTATGGTTATAAAGTTATATAAAAGTTATTTAAAGAAGTTATTCAAAGAACGTTACTAAGAATGCACATTATCGTTGTGAAAGTAGTTCTTTTCGGGGTTACCCTTGGAAATATATGCAATTTCAATTTTCAGCCTAATCAGTTTTAATAATAAAAGATAAAAATATCCACATCATTTTGCTAAACATTTAGCATCTATGTTTAAATCTTATTAAATATTATCTTTATTAGCGAAGATGGAATAGCATTCGTACTGCTTAATGTCCATGAAGATGGATATTCCCTGAATTTATAAACTCAAATGTTTCTTATCGCACTTTTCCCTTCGCGTTAACCATCCTAAATAGAAGTGCCACTATAAAACATTTATCATCAGTTGTAATTCGTTTCTATTGTTGAATGGGAAATAATCAAACTTCTAAGGCAATATTGTAATATGTCAATAGAAATTTGATTGTGTTCAATTATATTGTTATAAATTAGTTTTTCGATGAATTTATAGGTTATCAATGTGTTGATAATTGATTTTCATATCAAATATTCATCTAATACCATTAAATCATATACAGTAATTAACTATTTGTCTATAGAATAAGGAGTTGTTGTGATATATAATACTAACTCTTAATTGGCAGATTTATCTAAATCTCAAAGACTTTGAAATTCTTGTAAAAAGCCTTTTTTTTCAAATATCTCTTCTTATTTCTTACTACTTCTTGAATGTTTAGCCTTTTTTATATAACTTATCTCATCAGTAAGAAATTTTATAAACAGTTTATATAAACAACTGTAAACTTTATAAATATAAAGTTTACAGTTGTAAACAAGAGAGTTTAGTAATTAATAAAAGAAAATACCCCTTTCAATACTGTAAGAAAAATTTAAAAAATATTGAAAACGAAATAACAAAATTGTGATTTTAAGAAAGCATACCTGTAAATTTGAAAATTACTCTTCAGTAATTTAAATAATTTTTCATACGAATAACTTACTATTCGTGAAAACATTTTACAGAATCAACAATTAGTGAATGTAGTAGGCAAAAAAGACGACTAAGTTTCTAGTATACCTATGATAATATGATCTATTAATCTATCATAATATGAATTATCTAATCATATGATATAATCACGTCAAGTTTTTCACTTCATAAAATAGTTAAATAGCTCCAATACTTACCGAGGTGACCTTGAAAAGGTGACGTTAATCAAGGTGACCCTGACCAGATGACCCCCTCAAGGTCAACTGTGACGTAATATAAATTGGTGGGGGGATGACTCCCAACCGGTATAAGTACCCTACTAATATCAATATACCTCTATACAGAGGTGACCTGAAATCAACAACAAAATTAAGAAGCAGTCTTTAGAAATAAAATCGTTACTGGAAGAAGATCGAAACAAAACTGATAAAAATTGTAACTTTCTTTAATAACTCAACCTTCCATAGGGGTGGTTTAGTCGAACAAGTCCGGGATTGATGAGATTTTTTCTGTACTTTGACCAATTATATTTGACCAATTGATTTTCGGTTTATCGTCTGTGCAGATGTCGAATATATACATCCGTCCTTACTGAGTGAATAAAATACGAATAATAAAATAATTAAAACTATAATTATAATTGACATTAATATATTGTCGCTAATATCTCTCTCATTTTTTGCAAGGTGGCGCATTAATTACAAAGTCAGTTTATGACTGGTCCATGCATATTGATTATGCAGAGAAAAACTTGACAAAAACTCTCCATGGACCAATCGGCGGGTATTTACTTAAATGATACAGTATTAACTATTTTAACTTAAACGCCCTTTACGTTACTTAATTGAATATTTTAAAATGTAAAACTTTTAATTTCTCTTCTTACGGGAATTTGAAGAAATGAATTCACCAATTATATCTGTATCTAGACATGTTAAAAGGATGCTTTGTAATGAAATGAATTTAAATAAACACAACTTTGCCGCAATAATTTTGAAAAGGTTATCTAGATTAACAGAAAGGTTAATAGCAACCATATGTTTACAAATCTATTAGTTTGCTTGAAAGGACACTAGACAGGGTGTTCCAACAATAAGAAGAGTGTAAAATTACATCATTGTTTCGAAATATTTGCTTTTACAAACCCCACCATTATGCTGAAATGTCTATCAATGAAGGGATAATTAAAATACTTGATGGCATCGAAACAATTATTAATTGTTGCAGAGGCGTAGTGTGAGAATAGAATGTGTAGTGGGGATGTGATAAAGCGAGAATTATCTAGATCGATCCCAATTGATTCGGATATCATTATGTATAACCTATAGATGAAAAAATGAGTCCACATATCAAATATGTGTTCGAAATGCCATATATCCTCTTAGTCCAGCTCAGAATAAGTTATCTGTAATACTTTAGTTCAAACTACATGTTTCCTATCGGAAATATTTTGGTACATATATTTAATACAAATCATTTAAACTAAATCTAAACTAAAAGTCTATTAACACCTGTAATAAGCAAAAGTCTTATTTTCTAAAGATCGTCTTTACAAAATAATGTAGTTAATTGTCTAATAATAGTTAATTGTCTCAGAATGCAGTTCTTTTTGTAAAATTACATTTTGAGGGACACATGCACATAATTTATAATATTCCTAAACTTGTACATGCAGTCGGCATAATCCAATTGTTCTAACTTACTATAAAAGGTGTAGCTCTAAATGACGTCTCTAATTCAAATTCTTGATTCAAAGGGGACAATTATTCGGGCTGTTCAGGAACAGTGACAATTCTAATTCAAAATATCCTTAAGAGTAAGAGTATAATTATTTAAATAAAGGGGTACGAGTAATTTAATTACCATGGCAGATTGTACAACGTCTTGAAAGCCGTGTGATATTTAAGTAGGCTTTTTGTTCATCCTCGTGCTTCTATATTTCCCAGAAAGTCAGTCTTTACGGCTTTAAACATTAAAAGACTGTATAAAAGGAAAGTAAGCTCTAAGAAAAAGTGTAAACCTCTAAAAAATAACTTATAAAAATAACAAGGCATGCTGAAGCTATTATGATTTAATTAAGATTTCTTTAAATAAATTGAAAAGTTATCTTCATAATTTGTTTTTATTACTAGTGGCTAACAAAAGTCACTTACACTAAAGACTAGTGTAAATCTGATATAAGAAAAATGCAAGTTCAATTCTCTCATATTTTTAAGTTATAAAAGTTTTAAATATTTTGAATTATTTATACCCTAAATATTTGTGGTTGTAGAAAAATATAAGAATATACATTAATTCTCATTTTAGTGCAATAAAAATACCGTTTTATATTTAATCGATCGTTGCAAGGAGTTGGATTACTGTCATTAGTTATATCGATTGTCTGTTAGTACAGTTCTCATTGACAAGCAAGTTTTTATTTAGCTCATATACTATTAATAAAAAAATATAATATCAAACGACTTAAACTAATTGTAAAGGGCATTGTCAACATTCTTTAAATAAACTGGACATTTACTGTCATATGTAATATTATTTACATAAATATCTATTTTTGTATTTTTGTTTAGCATCAATACAATTTAAACATTTAAAATTATTATCTACGCCGGATTCAGTAGAATGGTCTGATGCGGTAAACTTTGCCTGGATTTGCACAATTATCAGCGTAATGGTCAACACTACCACATTTGAAACATCTGAAATTGACTACATAATCAACGACTCTACACTAGCCCAGTCAATAAAAAGAGAATTTTGTTGCACAATTTTCTTAAAAATATTTCAACATCACACTACTGAATGATAGGTTATGAATTTCATTTTAATTTTCTTTTTTAAATTTTACTTGTAGTTCTCATCCATCATATAAAATTGACGTATTTTGCTTTATTATCAATTTAAGTAATTCATCATAATTCATATTTTCCTCTATGTCTACAACTTTAATACAATCCCGATTTTCTAAATCGGGAGCCTTGATATCATAATTTTAAGACAATTTTTTTTCTGCAGCTTATTTATAATTGCTTTTCCTTTATTGGTTTTACATTTTATTATAACTCCTCTTTGTTTAACATTGTTCAATTCTTTCATTCAGACTTCGAAGTTCGCTGGTTTCAAACTTTTCTATATAGCTTCTTTAGGCTTTTTACTTTCTTGATTAGCCTTCGGTATTTTGATCACTACTTCCTCAGTAACAGCATTGACAAAAGTTTTACGAGTTATTGGCAAATTATTATTTACAGCGTTATAATTTGAGCACAGCCCTGAACATTTTAAATCATCTTCGTTGTCTGCTATTTTCCTATCATATTTAAAACAAGGTAAACCTGCCATATTAGGAATGTGTTATTCGAGTTTGATATTTGTTCTTGAAGTAAGACCTGTACTGGAGTGTATTGTTACAAAAAGTTATCACTTTTCACCACTCCAATTTCTTGATTACCTCAATAAAAATTGCTTAATCAAAGAGAATTGTCTATGCAACAAACAATTCATATTTCTCTCTACACTTTGGTATATAACCAATTAAATGCAAGTTCTTCACAGTCAAATCTTTAGAGTTCTTCACAGTTTAACAAACTCAAGTAGCATCCACTGTCTCATATATTTATTTAGATTATTAGAATTATATTTATGTCCTCAGTTTATAATATCTGTGTGCCACTTTATGTATTTTATATATCTTTTGTTTTACACTTATTTTGTGATTTACATTTATTTCTATATTTTTCTATTGTACATGTTTTTCTTATCTCGTACCTACTCTGTGGTAGTCTACATTAAATAAACAGACGAATAAATAAATAAATAAATCTTTCCCTTTTTGGAATTTATACATTATTAAGTTTATTGCAAATTTATTGTGGGCCAGAATCGACTAGAATAACTTTTCTACTTTCTGGATGGAAATATTACCTCATAATAAATCTCAAGTTAAATTCGTTCAGGAAGGAAGGAAGCAGTCTCAAGATTCGCAATTTCATCGTACAAAATTGGGTCTAAGGAGCTTTAGTGCACAATAGAACAGAAGTGCGACGCAAGCCCTTGACTTATGGGCCATAGCAGACCACTTCCGGTCGATGGGTTGATTCTAAAGGGATAAGGGCTGATGAAGGCCGTTATGCGTGAGCTCCATCTATTTATCATGTCTAGACCGAAAAACGAACCCCAAGGCGCAGGGCAATGGTAATAATTGAATTCGTAATTACTTGTTGTCCTAACTAAACTTTTCTCCGGGTCCCCTAAGTCTTAAATGAACTTTAGATTTCATATCTAACCTATTTGAATGGTGGATGGTGCAAGATCATATCTCTTTGAATTTACAATGTACCAATTGGAATAATGAAAAGGAAATAATAAAGTGAAACTAAATTACGAGTGACTTATATACTCTTTAACTGAAACAAAAAATTAAACCAACCATTTATTCTTTGGACAGCGCGTTTAAAATACTTATTCTGACAATAAAAAAATAAATATCGATAACATTTTAAAGTTTTCTCTTTATGAATGTAGGTCTTTAATATTTATAAAATGTATAAGTATACAAAATATGTGCATATCAGTGGCGGCTCGCGGGTTAGAAAATAGGTGAAGAGTTAGGGTGTGTAAACAGTTAGAAAAAAGTAGATTAATTTTTCTTAAGACTTACTTATAGCCAAGCTTAAAGCTATATAATTTTTGTACATCAAATAAAATCTTCGATCTTTTAGTGGGGCGCAGTTATCTATTATATCTTCATAAAATGTTTGATCCTTCTTTAGTTCTAGCAACAATTCTTTCTGGATAGAAACAGTTGCTAAAGATCTTCTTGAATACGTCTTTATACGTTTAAGACACGAAAATCTTTTTTCCACTGATGCACTTGTTGATGGAATAGATAAAATTATAGAAACCAGTTTGTAAGAATCGGTAAAAATGTCTTTGTATTCATTCCGTTTTCTTGAGCAGTTCATGTAGCGGTATAGTTTTGTAACTTTCATCAGTATATAACAGACAAAGTTTGTTTTTTAAGTCGTTGATGTTCGGTAAATGCATTTCCATAACATTGTTCCAAATATTCAAAAGCATTAGAAGGGAAACACGAGCTACGTTATTCAAATTTTGCAGTATCAGCGAGACAAACAAATTTCAACTTTTCGCAGTCTTGAAACTTGACGTCTATTTTCATTAAAATATGGTCCAATATTTCATAAAATGTGCTTTATATCTTGTACTAATAGCTCCGTTAGAAAGACCAGCGTATTGTCGTTTTGTAGATTCTTATTCTATCATTCTATTTGCTATATTAAAAATTATCTTAAAAAAGTCGTCATCTCTCTTTTTGTTCAATATGTCACGTGTCTGTTTTATTTGATGCACACAGAAATTAATATCTAATAATTCTTTTTGTAGGATATCATATAGAATATTTGGGCAGAATCGGTGTGTTTATATAATATCCTCGTAATATTTAAAATATCTACAAATCCATTCCTGTTCTAAGCCAATTGTTTATTAGAAAATAGTGA
The DNA here is from genome assembly GCA_037954035.1 of Rosalia funebris. NCBI lineage: Eukaryota > Metazoa > Arthropoda > Insecta > Coleoptera > Cerambycidae > Rosalia > Rosalia funebris. The sequence goes on from JAZFAV010000011.1 coordinate 27,143,004, forward strand.
ACAGGGCCACAATATAGTTTTTTTAACATTGGGCTACTACATAACCATTTATAATTTGTGAACCAATTTGGAATTTACGTTATAAGATTTGCCAGATTTTTTATTTATTTTTTCGAATATTTATAAAACAGTCGTAGGTTTTCCTTCCAGTAAAACGTCTCTTTTATATTGGTCCTTCCAGCGACAGAACGGTGTTTCCAACAAATTACAAATAATATTGTTAACTGGATTCATTATAAATAATGTAAATTATTTATAATGTTATAATCTGTTTCATTTAATATTGTCACTATCAAAGTTGAAAAATCACTAGTTATACGATCACTCAGTTGGTCAATCAACACATTAAAATCAAAGTCTAAAAATGATGAAAACAGAACGCAAATTCAATAAATCGCTCGAATTCAAAAACAGACCGCGCCTCAGTACATTAAATAGATGCAAGTCCACTGTGCAGATACCCTATAAAATCTCGGGAAACTCTTCACTTAGGTGGAGGGAGAAGACGGACTAAACGCACGTAGGCTATGTTATGTTAACATGAGAACCCGCTGTAACAGTGCATATTTGAGGGCACTTGATTTTCATCTCTGCACCGAGTTATTTACGAGTATATTATAGATAAAGCGCGCATAAACTATTGAAGATTTAAAGGATGTTCCAATGTAAATACAATGTTTTTAGTAGCATAACGGCATATTACGCTTGACAAAAATATAATAGGTTCTTCATAACAAAATTTATTTTAATGTACATATTAAATAAATACATGATTATATATCCCAAAAATATAAAAAAAATAAATCCCAGTCTCAATTTCTTTGGTGAAGAGGCACTTCACCTACTTCACCTGAATAGCCGCCACTGCTGCATATACGAAATATGTAAATGACAATCCTGATTATATCAGTGATTATATTACTAGTACTTATTATTTAATAGATCGACATTTATAATAACATGGGCAACTTGCCATTTAAGTGATAATATTTCAATGTTTATCTTATTCAGCATATTTGATGATAAAATTCATCAGTTTGATAATCGAATATATAGTTACCATTGGCTAACGCTTTTATAATTCCATATTATTTATATTAAATACATCACAAGATCTTCGTCTTATCTGGCATTGATTGGATATTTTTGTATGGAAGTTTTTTTGAGTATATTTTGTCATCTCCTTTACTATCTTTTATAAAGCAAATACCTGGCTATTTGCGCTATGAAACATTGGTTCAATTCAGAATTATTAACAGTCAATCTGGATAAAACCAGTTACTTACTAAAAGGTCGCGTACCCGGGCTATAAGATTACTTGGTATTTGTCAATTTTTCGTAACATTATTAAAGTAATTTGGTTTATAAAATTTTACCTAAATTATTTTCATTTCATTTAATAATCAGTCAAAATAAGTAGGAGCGATATAAAGTAAGTGTCAGAGAGAAAGTAGAGTTTTAAAGCATTCAATATAAAATATCAAGAAAATAGTATTACAATCTTTGTGTTAAAAGGCGTCGAGACTTCAAACTCTAGACAGTTGATAGCGGTGGAGTAACCCTTTATTTAAATAATTGTGTAACATACACAAGGCGAGCAGCGCATTCATTTTCCCATAGACAATTATCGATTTTATATGTTAAGGTCTTATATGGAAATAGAGTCCAGGAAACTTGACCAAATAATTATAAGCAATAAAAATACCGTCGAATTATCGATATAGAGTACGCTGTAATAGTAATTTCCGTTGCACCAAGGGTTTCAGAAATTTATTATCCCTCTCACAGGGAACTACGATTGATTTTGTTTAAATATAGATGTCCCTATATAAGAGGAGTTTATTGTTAGAACGAATCAATGTAAAAAGAAGTTTATTACAAACTGTATTTAATACAAAGAAAAACTACGCCTCTATCCACACTTAGCTAACAAAAGGAATGAATCAATATTACAGTTTAAATCTCGACATTCGAGATTGTTTATATTATTTTGTTTTAACATAATGCCGCTATTGAGGCCCCAGTCCGGTGATCGAATTTCCTAGCAGACAGAGACGGTCAAGTCGAAATTGTCGCCAACATTATAAACCAACCCGAGAAGAACCGGTTCGAAATTAGCACGAGAAGAGGCAGCCAGGAAGATTTGAAGACCAGAAGAACCGAAGATCAGAAGAACAGAAAACAAGAAGATCCGAAAACCAGAAAACTAGAAGAATAGAAGTTTCGAAAATTAGCAGTTCATGTCTACTACTTTGCCACCTCGGGAGAGTTCCGTAGCTCGAACCAAGCTGTCCTGTCGAAAATTACGAGATCGGACGGAGTACAGTCGTCCGTTGAGTCGTCCCGAGTTCTCCGTCATAGGCGTCACAGAAAGCTGGCGTCACGCATCTGGGCGAGAAGTCTTCGACGCCGTGCCTATCTGCTTCTTGTTAGGCAAGGGTTATTTAATAACTCGTATTTTCGGTAATATTCAAATTATCGTGCATAATCATTATGGGTAAAAGGGGGAGTTATTTAATTAATGACAATTTGCGCCGTTATTTCACTGTGGTAGTTAATTATAATTTAGTAATTTTCAGACAATGTCTGTGATAATAACAATTCACTGCTCTAGTTTCAGTGCATGCTAACCATTGCATATATTTGGTTTTCATTTATTTATAATATAAACGTAAATTAATTTGTACTATGATGTTTTTGAGAAGTCAATAACCATCTGTTAATAATTTATTGCATTTCGTACGTCCACTCTCTTGGGGAGGGTCAACCAGGGATAACAGGGTTTTCTTGGTATCATATTCTTCAGGTGTGATATCAATATAGTAGAAAAGTTCCACTCGCAAGAAAGTTCTACCCTGAGGGTAGAACTTTCTTGCGATATTACGTTTCTAGTTTGGACTTCATAAAATAAAATAAGAGAGTGGGGGTATGGGTTGTTTTCACTTGCGTTGTGACAGATATTTTTATAGTTAGTGCATCTCAAAAATCCTAAAAAACTATATAATAATGAGGGGAGGGTAAGGGGTATGCTTCATTACCTTTTCACATTTATTGAAATTTTGATGTTCACTTCTAGTGAACTTTAATTTTTAAAAAACAATTTTTATTTTAATTTAAATATAATACTAATACTATACTAATAATAATACTATACTTTACTATTTTAATACTCATAATGAATGGCTGATAGCTCCGCTGTGTATTTATAAGCTCTGTTGTGCTGACATGTTTGCAAAAGATTAATTTGGAAATAACAATAGAAAATTTCAGCAAGCCATGATAAACGTTATTTTAGTTACGAGTTGAACTTATAATAGGGCACATAGCTACATCAGGTTACAATTAGCCTTCAAATAACTATTAAGGTTTAATGTTATTTGGGAATAAAAGTTATAAAATGCAAAAGCTATTCTTTTGGAAAAGGGTCCTAGAGTCCTAGAGTTTTAAATACAACATAATATATTTGTATATAACAAACACCTATATGAAGAATAATATATGGGGTATAAGAAATGTACAAAATAACGGTTATAAAACACTACACCAACTAGAAAAAACGAGAAGAAGAAACAAAGCGTTAATCTTAACTTATCCATACTTCTGTGAATGTTTCTCTGTTTCTATGTTCCGAATAGGCTTCTATACCAGCCAACGGATCGTTATGAAATTTTGATCACAAATAATATTCAAGAAAAGTAAGATTGGCTTAATACCACCCGGATTGATCCGGTATTTTACTTAATTTTAGGGCGGAATACCAGCTAGTAGATTATAAATTCGAAATCAGTAAAAGACATTATGTTATTCATTTAATATAAATGCACGAAGGTTTAAAATACTCCACAACCATGCAGCTATCGCGTTAGCTGTTTCACTTGTTAGATTATTTAATGTTGTTGCTAATAATTCAAAATACCGTTACAAAGTTGCAACTCAATGGTTTAATTGCACAGCATGTAGAACAGTCAAGGAATAAATGATAAATAGTTTCGAGAACATTAGTGTTGTAGGCAATATACATTGTAGATGGGTATTCGAATATTTTATCGAACAACACTTCGAATTCTTGTATGTAGATACATCATAACAGTTACCGACATAATAGAAATTCACGTTCAATAAAAATTGCTCAAAGCGCTGGAACGGAACTGCTTTATAAGCTTGTAGGACAATATCTAGCGATATAATAGTGGAGCATTCCATTCCGTATACGCTTCCGCTCGGAAATACAGATCAAGCTCCTTTTTTATCCCTGAAATATGTATCCAAATTATATCTTTTGTGGCTTATATCTTTAAATAGGATTAAGGGTTATTGTGGATTATATCACCCCTTAAAAGCGTTTCAACTTTAACCTATAAAGAAGTGAACCCTCGAAACGAATATCCTCGTGCGGGTGTATATGGGTTTATCCCTAAGTCACAGAGACATCGGTTCACATAGAATTATTTATTCATTTCTGTCGGATAGTGTTGTTGGATGTAAACCACATTTATGAATAAAAAATTAGACATTATAGTATATAAATAGGAATGGATAAATCCCTTTTTTAGTGATTTGCGAGTTTTAAGTAAAATCTGAAATACACAGTGGCATATTAAGGCTTCCAGTTCTGTGGGCTTCCAAATTTCGAGAAGTCCTTTTAACCAAATCCCAAACAAGGCTAAAATATGTTTAGTAAGTAACAGGCAGTTTAAAGTTAGAGGCCTCGTACGTAAAATGCAAAATAAAAACGTAGGTAGGTACCTACATATCCATTATCGGACCTATTTATATTTATGACATACATACTATAGGTACATCAATTTCTGTCTAGACCGGTTGCCTCATTTAGTTTTGCCGTCCCAGCCCTCCGACGGGCTTAGTCTGCAACTGGAAATTTTTTCAACGAAGTGAAATGCCTCCACTTCGTTGAAAGAATTCATTGGGTGATCAAATCATTTAGGCTTTTAATTGTCAATTGTCAATATTATAGATAACTTTATAAAAAATAACTGAGCAGCATAAAATTTAATGAACTCTATTCACATATTTAATCGACTCATCTGTTGGGAGAAATTTGATTGAGAAATGAGACTGAGAGGTGCAAATTTACTCTGCTGAGGCCAAATATTTCAATTAATTCCCGTTAATTTTTTGTTATCCTAAGATCTAAAAAACCTTGTGAGAAATCCAAATGCAGTTTACATAAACTATAATGCAATTGCAAAAAAGAGACCTATGGTTTGATAATTTCATTAGTTATAATTCTAACATAAATGTCAATTTCTGAAGATACCGAATGTATCTTTTCTCCGCTCCAGTATTTAGAATACTGTTTGAAGAATGATCAAATTAAGTTGTATTTTTTGTGTTTATTTATCCTGATTTTGCAAATTCCAGTCTGCTATCAGGAGTGCCATCATTAAGTTCTTTGAACAAATGAACTTTAAATGGATGGTAAATATTGTTTCCTTTTTACTTAAGATACCATACTAGTAAATATGTGTAGTAAATTAAAAAATATTTCCTTTGTACTGGATGATAATGAATTCATTTTATATTGCGCAATTTTATAGTTTCTTGAGTTAGAAATTTTAAGTTTGGGTTAGATGATATAGTTTATTAGGGCTTTAATTAGAAAAATTAAATGTAAATAGATACATTGATTCTCACGTTATTTAATTGTAATCATACCATCCGCAACCGCAATCATAATCTGAATAAAAGTAAGCCATCGCTTGGGGTATTTATAAACATTTCAAAAATTTTTGTTACTACTAGCATCAAACATCATAGTATTTTTGTTGAAATTTTAGAAGAAATTGCTTATAGAGAATTGTGTATTTCAGTATTTATTACTTATGTATCTGTAAAATCGAACATAACCAGTGACTTAAGAACAATTGAATATAGAGTTCCACAGGATGCAGCCCTAGGCCCTATCTTATTTATAATATATCTAAATGGTTTACTTTCAATTGAGAGTACATTATTACATATGCTAACAACACAGTTATATATTACACTGCTGAAACTTCGCCACTCTTGAAAATTATAGCAGAAAAGATTCAGGTAATATTAATAATTGGCTTGACTATTGCAAATAGGAAAATAACTAATACCTCAGTAATGAACTGCTTACAGGCTGTAGAAATATTTAGGAATAAAAGCAGATCAACATTTGAAGTTTGAATTAAATATTAATTTTGTAGCATCTAAGTTGACAAAACTTTCGTATAAATTGGAAAAATAAGTGAGATATTAGACGTTTATTAATTAAAATACAAACCATTTTCTAGTAGAACCTCATCTCACGTTGAAACACACCGATTATAATAAGGCATTATTTAAATTATTTAGGGAATCTAGCATCTTAGATATTAAACAATTATTTTATCTTTACTGCAATATGGATCTACATAGAGACATACAATAATTAATATATATATATATATATATATATATATATATATATATATATATATATATATATATATATATATACATATATGGATTCAAATGAGTATAATACGTTAAAAGAGGACATGATGCTCTTATTAAAATTATTTCAAAGTAAATTTTTAGCTAGTATTATATATTCTATCTATAATTATATATTGAAATATTCACAATGCAATAATTTAATAATAAGAACATTTTAACTGCGTACTTAACTTTATTTTAGTTATGTAATATGTTGTATTTATTTGTTTTATTTATTTGTACGTTTATAAATTTGGGAATGAATTGGTGTTTATATATATTATCTGTATATGTAGATATAAGCGTTAAAGTTTTTATTTATATGTATGTGGCTTATACGTATATATTCATTTTGGTACAATTGTATATTTATTACATATTTTCTATTTCATGTATATCTCACGAGAAAATACAACGGTATTAAAGTGGGCTAATTTTTATGTTTATGTATTGTTACTATTAAATACTGAGATTTATACATACTATGCATTATAAAAATCATCCTTTACAACGTATTTCAATAATCTGATAATCTAGCAGCCGCAATCGAAATTATCGTTTCAGCACATACACATACCATAGAAGTAGAAACTGTACAGCCATGTTAGTGTCAAACAGGATTTGTGAAATGTAAAATTATATTTTACATTTAACAAATGCTATATAAGAAAATTATGCTACATAAGATTATATAGCTGACTAAGTTAGCAATAATTTTATGATGAAATGGATTATATTAGCTATAATGCTTAAGTTGAGAAATTATCTATACTCTCGGTACACTCGTCTTCAAAATCATCTTGAAGACCTTATTTCCCTTAAAATCCCTTTATTGTCATTTATGAAAATATATAAAATAAAATGTGTATTTAAGTAGATCGCTTAGTCGAATTATTAATTCTATATTTAAATTTTATACGTCCTGTAGTTATGGATCATATAAAATCAGAATTTCAGAATTAAATTCAAATTCGACAAACCTTCTCCAACAACAGTCTCTAGTATTTAACTGCCCTTTATTCAAGAATGTCCTTATATAATGTAATAACTTTTTATGTAGCTCTCTTAGTACTCGTAACTATTCGTCTTATTTCAGTGTTACCACACATTGTTATAAAATAAATATTTAATTTCCATAGCACTGTTCCGGATCCTGCCTCTGTTGATTTAAATTTCACCTACCAAACACAGTGCCTCTATTTATATCCGTTTAACCGACATTAGTGGAATAGTTGCGGCTGCTGAAATCTCCGGAGCTTTCAGCAACTCGGCAATGAAATCTAATTTAGATTTACTAAGTTAACACAACAAGTTAGCGAATTTAAAACTCAGAATAAACTCCAAGTAAAACGAGGGACCGTTACATGTGAACCATTTATGTAAATAGGTAGCTGAAAACGATGAAGAAGTGGTTTTATTATGAACACGTACGTATCATCAATCTGGATGTTCTGGACGCGGCATGACTTGTTAACGCAGATATGAGCTTACCACACTAGACGCTTACTAAGCTCGCTGAAATCGTGATTACTTATACTTGGATATTCCAGATTGCAGCTATATCATCAAATAACTAAACCCCCACGATTTTGTGATATGCTACCGAAAAATTTCATACAGATTTTACGTTATACATATAATGCACATATGTCGTGATGCATTATATAGTAGAATATATGAATTGCTCTTGTTATGGCATACAACTGAGGTATTGCTGTAAATATTAATTACTAATGATTTTCAGTTTCAGTTTAAGTAATACGTTAGTATTAGTTAGTTAAGAATATGTTAGTAATATACATTAGATAATTTAATTTACATATTGAAATATGCAACTACTGTTTGCTACGAGTAATTATAGAAAACTGTGTATGGAGTGTTCCAGAATATTACAATGAAATATGTTGAAAATATTTTTTAAAGTCGTTTATAAAAAATAATGGTTATACCGATTGGCATTTTTATATACCCTGTAAGAAATGGCGGAGGTGCCAGTGAACGTTTAAAAATATATCGTGATATTTAAAAGTTAGAATGCAGTGGCTGTAAATATATACAGCCGCTATATCTTTAGTTTTTAAACCCACATAGGTTAAAAATAAATAATAATAAAATCATATTTAAATAAATATGTGCAGAAAAATATTTATAGATATTACAATATGCAAGTACTTCCGGCATTTGATTAACCTTGTAGTAGTGGCGACCTATATTTTAACATGGACTGTGGTGCCGGGCCTCATAAATCCGTAAATAAATAATAAACAAATTCAGAATATGTTAGGTTTTTTTTTGTATATGATTACATTTTCGTTAACACTGGTCTTTATTGTTTGTAAAAAGCAATTTGGCTTTTAAGAATATCTTATACAGTTTAAGCATATGGGAAATAAAACATGGTACTTCATTTTGTTACGAAATAATAGTAATGCAAAAAAATATAGTTAATCAAAAAAAAAAAGGTAAAAAAATAAATGAATCTTAAAGTTACAAAACAAGATATCTCATTAATTGTGGTTTTGAAGTTGTCTCACACAGTTACGACAGATAATTTTGGGATAGATTAGACACAAAAATCTTTGACATTGAGCACAGTAGTATCTCGTATTCCTCTCTCTGCGGTATTCTGCGCATCCTTTTCTGGCTCCAGGAGGAATTAATTGTTGACGATATAGGCTGAATAAATTTGTTGGCCTCCTCCACAATAATATCTAATATGGCATCAGAGAAGAAGAGTTCCCAACAATCGATAGTAGTTTTAGCTAATACAGGTCTAGGCCTCACGCCTGGAAGATGAAGAACTTTATTCTCCACTCGGGTGCGTACGGACCTTGTGGGCATATGTTTCTTCCAAACAGTTACACCATCTTTGGCAGTAAAAAAGGGTTCTCCTCCGTGTCTAGTAATATGCGGTTTATCTTCCACTTCTTCTCCACTTTGTTCAGTATCTGTATTGTCTTCTCTTGTCTCAATTATATCTTATTCATGTTCTGACTCATCCAGAATCTCTTCATCGTCCGTTAATCCTTCTTCTACGAAACTATGAAGCCTTCCTTGCTCTTTTTTGTAATCCATAATGAATATTTTTCAACTGAAGTGACATAAAAAATTTGTCATATTCTCGAAATTAATATGTATTTCAGTCCGAATGCTTACAACTTTAATGAAGTTAAACAGAAAAATATGCGACAGAATTATTACACTAAATAGTTATATAACATTATTAACACTAATTTTTACACTAAATACTTATGTAACGTACATGGTAGCGCCGGGTCTATCAAGCCCGTTCAAGCGATAACTATTCTTGCTGAACTGTAAATAACTCTATACTACACCACACGTTACTAATCTAGAAAGTAAGAAGGTATCGAGAAGTGCGCAACTGTCGACTAATTAGTTTCCGAATTATCCGCTAAGCAGGAACGCTCGGGTCTCTCAGACGGGGCGCCACTAGTGCGATAACGTTAAAAACAGTTGGAATGTATTATATTTAAAAAAATATCTGAAAATTTCTTTTCTTATATGCAGGTCTCATATGCAAATTACCAGTAAATTACTGAGTAGATTTACTACTCTTTGTCATAAATCTAAGGCGTTTATATTTATCTAAAAAAAGTACAATATATTTGTTGTAAAGTTGTGTATTGGAAGCATTTGGTTCATTATATACTAGTTTGACGAGCCATTTTCTCCAAAACCTTATAATAATATTGATAGGGTAATTTGTAGTAAGTTGTATTAGTAGTAAATATTAGTAAGCGTTAGATAAATGTTAGTAACTGGAGTTAATTTATAACCTATCCACAGTTGCAAAGTAGGATTACTAAAAGATTTAGAAAGAAGTAAACGAACACTTTATCTGTAAAACTATTAATGGATCAGACGAAATATCAACAATAGAAGAAATTAAGTAAACTATATTCTTGAAAATGATTTCCTTAAAACAATACTTCATATTAGGGGTTGCTTATTAACCGTTTACAAGAAAAAATTGCAGTTTTGATGAAAATACAAATAAAGCAAATGTGATTTCACTTTGGACATAAATTTTAAAGTTGTTGAAAATGTCGTCCATTAAATATCTGACATCACTTTCAATAATTTCCGGGATTAGATTTTCCATTCAACTTCGAAATCATTGCTCAAATCCTCTTCATAGATAAGAAAACAAATGTTGTGTTTACCTGAAGGGAGATAATTGAAGTGTTAAACATGCTCGGTTACAGATTAACATTTCAAGGGACGTTTGTAAATTATTTAATTAAGAACATACCGGTAAATTACATAGTACACGATCAACAGTAAGTAGACTTTACATTTCTTCTGGGAAGCTCAGGAATTTTTGGAACCAGGTAGAAACTGATATAAAATATTTACTTTAGTAGACTTCACAATCAAATTAAGCGTATTGCTTGAAGTTGAAATATATTGTTTAAGTATACGGTTCGTACACGAGAATCAACTCCACTGACTTCTTTAATGTCATAGCCGGAGTAGAGTTTCTATTGGGCTAGATTTTTAATGCCCATATTTCTTCTGTTGTCCTACAATTTATTAGTAGGCCTCCATCCTTAATATAATTAATTTTGTTAATACTTATATTTGGTTGAATTACATAAGTATTTTGTAGCATATGTATATCAGGTTTTGAGTGTTTAATGTCTTCCTCTTGATATTTTCGATTTGACTCTTATGACAGGACGCAAATTGTTACACAGAGCTGCAGAAAAGGATGGTTACATTAGTTCCATTAGTTTCAGAAGAAATTTCTTTCAGAGAGACTAGTTTCTCCTCATTCTTTTTATAGAAATCAACTTTCATAATTTTCAAACTCTCATTGAGCTGAAAGAAAATTTAAGTTTGTTTTCAAATATACTAAAAAGTTTTTGTTTATTAACTAAATCTTAAAAGTTACTGCAATTACTACATTTACACCTAAGACTAGGTATACCTTTTAGTAGTGACAGTAATTCATAAATATTCCTTATATTGAATAATGTGCATCGAAGAAAACACCAAGAAATAATATAATTCAGTAAGCTCACAGCTTGAATGCAACAAAATATGACGCAATTCGACGACGATATCGATTGGAAAGAAATGTGAAAAAACTTGAAAAACTGTGACACCTCCATCAATATGGTTATAAGATTCCTCACAGGTTGAAGACTTCTAAATTATATTTAAATATAAAATGACGTGGCCAATAAATTTTTATGTCAACGCCATAAAAAAATCCAAATTACGAATATTGTCCGAAACTTTATCACCACGCTGTATAACTGTATTGTGTATTTATCTGTGGTATGTTTACGTTACATAGATGTGCTGCAGGATTACTGCATGCGCTATGCTTCAATTCCATCCTCTTTTAGAAATAAAGGCGACAAGGCGATAATTTCATCGTGTACTCCATTTTATATTTTCCATACTCGAAGAGTGACAATTCTCAACGGCACCCGACAAAAAGTTTCCACTGCATAAATAAACGAGAACTTTCAGTTGGAGGATCATCAGCGCAGCGAAATGTTGAATTCCCAGATCTAGTTGACCTCGAGTATTCCACTGTGTCTCTTGAGAGTATTCGTTTACTTCACAAACAGACAAATTAACCTCGACTTAGACATCTTGCTTCCAATGCCGTAAATCTATTTCGGTAATAACATATTGGAGGAAATTAATGGAAAGTATGAAATGGAAAATTTATTATGGGCTTAGATATATTGATATTGAATTAATACCATAAACATTTTTTTGAAAGCTCATTTGTCCGTAAGTGAGAGATACATTTCCTTTCTATTTAATATACTATTTTTATATAAAATCCTGAAATACATCAATTTTATTCTAAACTACTTGAGTAAAATTTTATTCCTCCCCTTTCAATCCCCTCGCAATTAGTTATTTTAAAATAATAGTTATTATAGCATTGTATTTAAAATAATAGTTATTATATTAGTATTAAAATGTGTATGCCACTTGGTATAAGTTCATGTGTAGGAATATAGAAATTTGTTTGAATATAACACAGACCAACAAATTTTCACCTTTCTGTTGTTTTCGGTTTGATAAGTGATTATAAGTGAGTTATTTACGCTGATTTCAAATATACTTTCCGTTCTTACCCCTCACGTAAGATTTCTGATCAACTGAATAATGAGAATAAATTAAAAACTAAGGGAAAAATTACATTTTAATAAACACTATATTTAATAAACTTTAAAAAAACATAGTAAAAAGCATCGACACAAATAGCTTTGAGTCCCTAATTTCTTTTTTTTTCCTTGAAAATCTCTCCCTTATTAACAAAAAACTTCGTTTTGCAATTTCTCTTGTGTAATCATTCGTGGGATGTTCTCTTTTCAGCATCCAGTAGTAATCTGCCATCATCGCCACATTCCATCGACCCTCACTAACAGCACCAAAATTTTCTGGAATGTAGTCCAGATGAGCATGCAGCAAATGAATTTTTATGCTCATATTACAACCAAATTGCTTAAACTTGTCCAGAATTTTGTTGAGATTTCCTCAAACTCCGGATGTTAATAACTTCCTAAAAAAAATTCTGTTACATTTTCAAAACACATCCAGGATTATTTTTCAATTTCTGTCATTGTTTCTTCAAACTGTTGGTTCTTTTTTTATTTTTATTGGGAGGGGAAACGCCTTATGAGCACCCGCCGCTTTTGTTCTATCGCAGCGGGGTGGTGCCGGACTCTCACCTGCTAAAACCTCTCCCGCAACTTGCTCTACCTACCTCCGGAACCGTCGACAAGACATACGTCAAGAGTAGGGTCGCGTTAGCTCTTCGCATCCCTCACTGCCTTTCCCGTTCTTCCCTCTCCTTCATGGACATAATTTCACGAACTATATTTCTGATAATTCCCCAGTTTTCCTTACTTCTCATCATCAGGGGTACCACGTTATCCACAGATATCATATTCCTTATGTCCCGCTGAGCTACCATACGGACCTCTGCCCATCTCTCGCACCGGAACACAGTGTACTTTGCCGTATCTCGTACGGCACACTAAACGCATACATCATCATAGGTCTTCCCAATCCTCATAGTAAACACCCTAAAAGAGCCGTGTCCCGTTAGGAATTGAATTAGGAAATAATCCAATTCCCGGAAACTACAATCCAGCTAGGTCTTAAGCTGAGGGATGAGCCTTTTTGTCCATTGTGCCACCATTCCTTTCGCATTCCACATTTGCTGCCATTTATTCAGCGTGGCTACTCTCTCTTGTTACCAGCGACTTACAAGATGTCCTTCTCCGGATTCGTGGATTGATTTTCTTTCTTCGATAAGTAGACATATCGGTGGAACCCCTGTAATAACTTGGAGCGCCCGGGTTGAGGTTGTTCTATACGAGGAGGCTACTCGTATTAGTGCCCTTCTCTGTGCCTTCTCCAGCATATCTCTATACCTATTTATTTTAAGGACCCTGTACCATACTGGGGCAGCATACAGAATTGTCGACTGGACGACATTGTATAATAGTCTCCTCTTGCTGTTCCTCGGACCCCCTATATTTGGCAGTATACGATTTAGGGCTGACATTCTTTTTTCAGCTCTCCCACACACCATCTTAATGTGACCCCCAAAAGTTCCTTGTCCATCCAATATTACCCCCAGGTATTTCAGGGTTTTACCTGGTGCAATATCTGTGTCCTGTGCCTTAAATGTAGCTTTAGGTTTCCTCCTATACCCCTTTAAAAGGATGGCCTCCGTCTTGTCTGGTGCTAGAGCCAGTTTATGTGTGACCAGCCACTCGTTTATTTCCCTTAAGGAGTAGTTACCTCTCTCCATCAAGGTATTGTCGTCGTCTGCACAGAGTAGGATAGCCAGATCGTCTGCGAAGGTCACTGATTTGACTCCTTCCGCTAGGTTCAGTCTCATCACCCCGTCGTACAGAATATTCCATAGTAGGGGGCCAAGTACCGAACCTTGTGGTACCCCAGTCTAACGTCCAACATGGAGTTTCACAGCTTGATTCTCCTATCCGTAAAATAGGCTTCGATCAGTTTAATGAGGTATCTCTCTACCCCACGCCTTCTCAGCTCCCCAATGATGATACTCCAGGCGGCTGTATTAAATGCATTTTTGATGTTAATTGCAATAAGTGCCACGAGCTTACACCTTGCTGCCCTGGTTTGTTCATTAATGTATTCCACCGCCTGGATGGTGGATCTGCCCTTACGGAAGCCAAACTGGTTTCCAGCCAATCCCTCTCCCTCACTGATATTTGCCTCTGGCCTATCCCTCATCAGCCGTTCGTAAAGCTTTCCTATTGAATTTAAGATGCAAATTGGTCTATGCGCTCCAGCAAACTGTTGGTTCTGCATTAATTTTCCTATTTGTAGTCCTACGAAAATGTCTTCCTTTAATTTTGCTTCAGAAAGAGCTGGAGATTTGCCACATAAATACTTAAAATAATTCCCATTCTTATCTATAGGTTTTGCATATTGCTTTATTAATCCCAAATTAATATGAAGTGGCGGAAAAATGATTTCTTTGCAGATCAACCTTTGCATTAATAACGTTTTTTGAACTAGGTGTTAAGTTTACAAGAAAATATATTTCGTGTATTTTTACAACTTCTAGGCACTTTTAAAACAAAATAAAAACACACGCCGCGATGTCACGAGTAAACGTACGCATACAAGAAACGTACAACAGGGCCTATGTATATACCCGAATAGTATTTCTGTAGTTCATGGTATGTAACTAAGCCAAAAAGTCAAAAAAAGTCCCATCACAAAATCTTTGTTAGCTTGTGTAATCAGTGTAAAATGTACATATAATACAGTAAAGGATCAGGACATGGTAACATCAAAGTTTCTTTTTTCCTATTATCAATCATGGAAAACATTCAGAAATAGGTAACTTTAATTTCTTTATGTAGTATAAGAAAACGCACTACTCTAAATGAAAATCTGTAATAAAAAAAGTGAAGAATGCTCCTCTTTACCAGCCTTACCTTAAGGGGTTATATTTCTATTTATTCATTTAATTAGAAGTCCTGGGAATATTTTTTGGTTAATTCATATTAATTCATGAGATACATCTAAAAATGTGGCTTTGGAGAGCAATTCTTGAGCTGTTTTACCCTTTGAATAATGTTGTTTCACCTTTAAATACCAGCATGTAAGAAAGTATACACCCTTTATTTTTCTGTAGTCCTTGTGTAAAATTTCAAACCAGAAGAATTTACCAGATACATCAGAAGAATCAGATCAAGAATATACTTGTAAATTTTCCACAGAATAGGTCTATAGTATTCCTATTTAAAGAAATGAATTTGAAAATGTGTTTTACTATTCTAAGCTTTATAATAGTACAACTATTTACAAAATGTATATGTTTAGACATCTATCGAGAATCTAAATCAAAATGTGTTGGTCTAAATACTCCTAATCTTACGCATAACAAACTTATAATCAATGAAATATATACCATTAAGATATTAAATTCATAAAGTAATCGGATATTAAATAATAGTTATTATTTTACTTTTTTAAATAAACAGTTTTAAAACCTTAAAACGGACTTTTTTGCACGTTGAACATCTCTATCTCGACATTGAGTGGCCGAGAAAAAATAAACCAACACATAAATACAGAATATGTATTTAATTCGACAGTTTTACTTTTTTCAAATAGTCCACCATCGCGCTTTCTCATGACCCATGGATAGGGTGGAGGGTGTCCTATTCACGTCAAAATCAATAGATGTCGTTTGGTAGACGTCCCTAATCAGAATCAGTCGAAACCCGATCGATGCGACATGATTTAATTGAGTGATCGTGTTAACAAAACAAATTTCTCAAATAGTCCACCATTGTACTTTCTCATGACCCATGTACATTGTAGAGTGTATTCTATCCACCTCAAAATCAATAGGTGTCGTCTGGAAGACGTCCTCGATCAGTATCAGTTAAAACCCGATCGATCAGACATGATATAGTTGAGTTATCGTGCTAACAAGAATAAATGCTGACGACAACGACACACACATAGCAAGTATTTCTTAAAAACCAATTTTTAACCTAAAAACGGCCTAAAAACCAGTTTTTAGACCGAAAAGCGAAAAATAAACCCAAAAAAAAATTGAGTTTTTTCACTTTTTCTTTACACAATTACATTATTTTGCCGCGTATAGTGGAGTGCGGAAAAGTAATAAATGAATATATACACTGTACCTCATTTGGAAAGATGTTTAATTCTTTATTCGTCAATATATTGTTTTTACTTAACTTCCCAAATACATTTATAATCTACAATTAGATTTACAATAAATGATATACAAGTAAATGGTACAAGATAATGGCATATTACAATACTATTAGCTAACATGCAGTCTAACTAATATCTATTGGTATACTCCTATAAGTTCGAAATTCATGAAGAAGAAGGTTTGTTCAGGGAAACAGCTACATTTAAAATCTGCTTAGCAGGTTGTATGGAATATGTCTTTTTAATATTCGCTCTACGTGCTCTTGAGCTACTTTCCGTAATTTGGGACAGACTTTATTATCTCTTCCTTGATGGTTGCAATTTGGAGATCGTGAGCTATAATGCAGTTTGGCATGTACTGAGGAGCACTCGCGATTAACCGAAGCACTTTTGACTTGAGTTTTTCCAGTATTTTAATATTTTATCTTACTGCAAATTCCCAAATCATAGCCCCAAATAGGTAATCGTTATGTAAACTAAGGCTTTACTATCGATGGATAATATTTGACCGCTACCAATTAACCAGTTTAAAGTTTATTCAGTGTGAGTATTAGTCATTTTTGCTTGGTGAATGCCTACATGCTTAACGATCTTATTGGAACAAATGATACCAGTTTAGTGGCACAGGTGGGCCATTTTCTTTGCGATTTGTAAATGTGATTTAATTCGCTAATATAAGATTTTTAATATTATTAACTTTTATTTATGTAAAATTTACAAATTAAGTAACTCGTAGGAACATTAGATATGATGAGTTGAAATGGCCAACGCTTGAGTTGGAATTCTCTTAAAATATTTTATTTCGTTCTCGGGATGATTTTATTATTTATAATTCTAGCCCAACCGTCACTGCCTTATTGATATTCAGTGTGGATCGCCATAATTCAATGCGATCATTTTCTACATCGGTATATATAGTCCTACGTGTTCGAGTTCAGTCAAATTTTGCTTCATTAGAGAACATACTTTTGTTTATACATAAGGAACTTCATTCAGAATTGTCATATAATGTAGCAGATCAGAATTGTCGTCGTTAAGTTCTTGAAACAGATTAATACAGGCGGTATTCTCCTTTTTTTAGAAGATGCAATTAGAATACTTTACTACTATATACTTCACATAAAAATATGTAAAAAGTAGGTCAAGTTTATATCAAATAGTTGACTTAAGAGTAGGCCATATTATCCTTAAAATTTAACTAAATTTATATTTACGGAATACCCATTCCTTTTGCAATTTAGTGCTACATGTTCCGTTTAACTGTAAGTACTGTCATACACGGAAACTATAAAGCATTGGAACACGTAAATTTAATTGCATATGTAGCAATTACACAACCAAGTGGATTATTTATTTTATAAGACATGAATGCTAATATAAACATAACATCTGAATTATGTTATATTTCTATTAGCATTCATTCCAAGGCAAGACACAAGGGTGATATCTAATGTTTTAAGGAGATATAAAAAACTGATTCAAACTAGAGAAGATAGGGATAAGGCTGGAAAACGGAAAGGACGACAGCTTCTAACAAGATGGTTTTCTAAGGTTGGAGCGTCCAAGGCAAGAATATATTGCGAGTACTACATTGTAGTTGGAATTTATGAACGTACAAGATAGGCTAGGGAGAAACCAAACCATAAGGCACCGTCTTTGAGAAAGTCAACTTGAAAAGTCATCTTGAAAAGCAGCAACAAGCCAATTTGAAGTATGTCGTCAACGCGAACGACTGATATTTGCCAGAGATAATTTACCTTGAAGTGAATGTGAGTGGAAAAATATGTCTACCAAATACCCAGCGAACTACCTGCCTAGTAAACGGACGTTAGCTACGGTCGTTGATTGGTATTTGAGTGATTTAGGGTGGAATATCTCGAGACCAAACGGACCTAGTTTTTATAAAACTTTCTACAGATGATCGTCATACCAGGGAAATCCTGGAGTCTTACCAGGAGTTGCATATTTCGCTCCAGTTATTGGTGACGGTTCTATTTTAATGTAGGGCAATGCACATTCTCATACTACCCGACTCAATCACTATCTGCGTTGTATGCACTATAAATATATAGGGATATTATTTATAGTGCATACTGTCACATTAGTGAGGAAGAGTTAGAAGCCGTTTATTCGGACATAGAGCAGGTAATAGGATTTGTGAAGGGTCATGAAAATTTAATAATAGTAGGAGATTTTAACGCAGTCGTAGGTGAGGGGAGAGAAGGAGAATTTGTAGGTCCTTATGGATTAGGAAACAGAAACGAGAGAGGTAGCAGACTGATAGAATTCTGTGAGAAGCACAAGATGGTAGTCGCGAACACATTGTTCAAGAATCACGTTAGGAGGCGGTACACATGGAAAATGCCATTAGGGATAGACAAGTATCAGATAGACTACATTCTGGTTAGGAAGAGATTTAGAAATCATGTAAAAGACTGTAAGAGTTATCCAGGAGCAGATGTAGACAGCGACCACAACTTGGTAGTCATGAAAGCTAGATTAAAGTTCAAAAATCTGAAAATCCGGAAGGATAAGAAACGTATAAATGTAGACATATTGAGGGATCAGAATATGAAAGATAAGTTCCAGGAGAAAACAGATCAATTAATAAATAAAACGAGTAAGGAAGAAATCAAGAACGCAGAAACTGAGTGGGAGGGTATCAAGAATAGTCTAGCTTCCGCGGCTACGGACGTTTTAGGACACGATAAAAGGGAAGCTAGGAAGCCCTGGATAACGGACGAAATCTTAAACTTAATGCAAAAGAGACGAGGCTACAAAAACAGACGAGACGAAGAAGGACTGAAAACTTATAAGTCAATAAAGTGGGAAATCATTAGAAAATGTAGAAAAGCGAAAGAACAATGGATAGAGGATAAATGCAAAGAAGTAGAAGATAAGTTGCAAGTAGGTAAGACCGATGAGGCTTACAAAATAATTAAGAGGAACTTCAGGGATGTAGGAACAATAAGTAGAAACGTTAGGAGTCAATCGGGGGACATACTGATCGGAAGAGAGGAGAAAGCGGATAGATGGAAGCAGTACTTAGGAAATTTATACGAGGATCAGGAATTAGGAGAGATATTAGAGGAAGAATCTAGCATCGATAGGGAAGATGTAGGAAAACCTATATTGAGAGAGGAATTTGAAATAGCACTAAGGGGGCTAAAGAATAATAGAGCGCCGGGTGTAGATAAAATACAGGCGGAAATTTTGAAATGTGCGGGACAGAAAGTAGTAAATAGGATGTTTGAACTGGTAAAATACATATATGAAACGGGCGAGACGCCGGAGGATTATAAGAGGAACATTATCGTTACTATACCGAAAAAGAGAGGAGCCGACAAATGCGAGAACTTTAGAACGATTAGCCTAACTTCCCACGCGTCAAAAATCTAAACTAGAATAGTGCAGAAGAGGATGGTAAATAGAGCGGAGGAAATACTAGGAGAAGACCAATTCGGCTTTAGGCGAAATAGGGGAACTCGCGAAGCTATTCTGGCGCTAAGAGTAATGTTAGAGAAAACAATAGAAAAAGGAAAGAACGCTTACATAGGATTTGTAGATTAAGAAAAAGCTTTTGATAACGTAAGATGGGAAAAAATGTTCGAGATACTAAAGAGCGCGGGAATGAAGTATAGAGATAGGAGAGTAGTACACAATCTACACAAAGAGCAAACTGCTGTTATAGAAGTAGAAGGGGAAAAAAGGGAAGTAGGTATTAGGAAAGGAGTAAGACAAGGATGTACGCTATCACCACTAATTTTTAATCTGTACATCGAAGAGGCGATTAATGTGGTAAAAGATAGAGTGGATTTCGGGATTAAAGTACAGGGACAGAAACTAAAAATGCTGAGATACGCGGATGATATAGCAGTATTAGCATCTAGTAAGGAGGAATTAGAATCAGCATTGAACGAAATGGAGGCAGTGTTGACAGAGGAATACGGAATGAGGGTGAATAAAAACAAAACTAAAGTGTTAGTGTGCAGAGGGCGCGAGAGCAGAGCAAAAACGAAAGTACAAATTAATAATGAAAGGTTGGAGGAAGTTAAAGACTTCACTTATTTAGGAAGTAAAATAAATTGGGATGGAAGAAGCGATAAAGACATAAAACAAAGAATAGCGCAGGGTCGAGTAGCTTTTAACGAAAAGAAAGCACTTTTATGCTCGGGGGTAATAAACTTAGAAACAAGGAAGAGATTTTTGAAAACATATGTATGGAGCACGGCACTATACGGCTGCGAAACCTGGACGGTAGGGGAAGCAAGTAGGAAGAAATTAGAAGCTTTTGAGATGTGGTGTTACCGAAGAATGATGAAAATACCATGGACTGATAGGGTTAGAAACGAAGAAGTATTGGAGAAAGTCGGCGAGAAAAGAAGTATGTGGAAAAACTTAAAGAAGAGAAGAGATAGAATGGTAGGCCACTTGCTGAGACATGGGGGAATAGTCCGCGATATTTTGGAGGCAGAAATAGGAGTGAAGAAAGGCAGAGGTAGGCCGAGATTAGACTACTGCTCGCAAATAGTAAGGGATGTAGGTTGTAGCACAATTAGCGAAATGCGTAGGTTAGCACAAGATAGGAGAAGCTGGAGGTTAGCGTCCAACCAGTCTTAGGACTGATGACCTAATGATGATGACTGTCACATTACAATGATATCTGTGCCTTCGCCATTTATTTAATAAATGCCAACTGTTCACAGTTGGCATTTATTAACATTATTAACATCTTAAGTCTGCTTATGATTTATTAACTATGAAAAAAAAAACTAGTTATAATAAATTAGGTGTTAGAAGTAGTGTTATAGTAATCCGTTACGTATTAGTTGTTTATATTTCACTAACCATAAAGGGTTATGGTTAGTTATTAAATAAATGGCGAATGCGCCGATATAATTGTAATGTGTCGGTATTTTGTTCCATTCGAGTTTTCTTAAATGTGTTTTGCTAGTGATTTCTAACCGATTCCCATCACATATAATGGTTGTATGCAGCTGCCTCCTAATTGTGATTATATGTTACTAAAGTAGAATACAGTAGCTGCAAACAAAAATTAAATTTAAAACATGTTACAATAATAACATAAATATTTTGAAATTATCCTGGTACTCTTAATTCTTAAAAATATGGAAATACTTCGTAAAAATATATACAGTGGATTGTTAACTGCAGGGACTTGAAGGGGTTAAATGCAGGGTTAATTAATTTGTTTACTTTATCACATTCAGGCATCTTGACTTCTGTAGTAAATTTTCCGATAAATTGTAACTGGTAAGTATCTTTTTTATAGTTTCAAAGTTAATTTTACAGCTTTACAAAGCTTTTTCTTATTTTATCGAATATAGCAGGTTTCTTCGTCGCCATCAAGCATAATAGCATATCTTCCTCATAATACCATAATAACATAGCGTTTTCTCGATGTTGAATAGTATCACTTCGAATGTTTGTGGCCTAGTAAAAGTGTATTTTAAGATATACAAAACATATGGTAAGAGACCCAATAGTTGGCATCAACCCAGTTATTGGCATTTCCATTAATATCGGTTATTTATAAGGTTTCTTCATATTATATACTTTTAGTTGACAAAAAGTCGTAAAGACTCTCTAACTAGGTAATACAGATTTATATGTGTCATGGCGCATAGCATCTCAAGGTATCATTTCATAGAGAGTCGTGTTAATGCAAGTGACAAATTTAATTGCTTTTGTTAGGAATGTGAAAATCCTAGAGGTATGTAGACAACCTTTATTAATATTATTCTGTGTTGATTCATTTACACACAAAATTAAGGCATACAGGTGTCATTTTCAATCAATATTTAGCAGAATATATGGCAAGGTAGGTTAATTTTACGGATGCCGACTACTGAAATAATTTGAGGGAGCAGTTATTGGCGTCTGGCCAATAACTGGATTACTTCATATTATGTCTGTAGCAGTTATTGGCAGTATATAAATTCAACATATTTTTTTTAATTTAACGGCGACGTATTAGCAACAAGTTAATATATTATGTGTACCCTATACCACTATTCCGATTATTCAGATTATATCAATAATCAGTATATTATTTTTATTTCATTGCAGAATAAAATAATAAAAAATGCCGAAGGTTAAGAAAAATTCTAAATACCGCAAATTATACACCGAAGAGGCACTTCAAAATGCCACTAAAGCTGTAAACAATGGAATGCCTAAATCTAGAGCTGCAGAGAAATACGGCATGCCACGGCAGACCCTTCAGTACCGAATGGGGGACAAATTTATAAAACTCACCCATGGACCTGTTCCGATTTTGACAAAAAACGAAGAAGATTTATTAGAAAAATGGGTTTTGGAAAGTCACAGAAAAGGATTTCCACGGAGGCGAGATGATGTTCAGTCAGCAGTCAAATATTTTCTAGACAAAAATCCTCGGCGAAACCCTTTCAAAGAAAATACTTCAGGCAAACACTGGTATGAGGCATTTTTAAAAAGACATCCTCTGCTTGTGCACAGAACTCCTGAAGGTGTTACACCATCGAGTGCTAATGTATCTGAAATGGACATAAGGTGCTGGTTTCAGAAAGTAGAAAGTTATCTTGAGGAAAAAAACTTTGCAAATATCCTTCAAGATGGATTAAGGGTTTTTAATGGGAATGAAACCTGTTTCTTGCTATGCCCTAAGGAAGAGAAAGTTTTGGCCCCAAGAGGAATAAGAAATACATATGAGGTGGACCAAGGGGTCGCAAAATCTAATCTGACAGTAATGTTCACCTTTTCCGCATACGGTTCAATGACACCACCCATGATCATATATCCATATAAGCGCCTTCCAGCAAATATTGCCGCTAGTGTTCCAGACGACTGGGGTATTAGTACGACCGATAATGGATGGATCGAATCGGAGGTGTTCTATGAATATATTTCAAATATATTTCATAAACATCTCCAGAAAAATAATATCCAAAGACCTGTAATCTTATTTGTTGATGGTCACAAAACCCATTTAACATATGAGCTAAGTACTTTATGTACTAAATTAGACATAATTCTTATTGCGTTATATCCGAATGCAACAAGAATTCTACAACCCGCCGATGTTGCTTGCTTCAAACCCCTAAAAACACAATGGAAGCAGGCAGTATTGGAGTGGAGAAGGCATAATCCACTAGTTCAGTTGAATAAACAACATTTTGCCCCTATACTAGAAATAACCATTAAATGTTTAAAACAATCTACCATAAAAAATGGCTTTAGGGTTTGTGGTCTATTTCCTTGGGACCCTAATGCCATTGACTTCAGTAAGTGTATGGGAAAAAACAAAAAAGATGAAGGTCAACGTGATAACTTAAATAACAACGATTACAGTTTAGAGTATCAAGATTTTTGTAACATTGTCGGACCAGCCAAACTTCAAGACTTCAATCGTACGATGATCAAGATCAAGAATCAGATGAAAATTTTCAAATACTTTTTACAGTTTATAAGCTTAAACCATTAGACAACACTAATGTTATAGTAGACGATCACAATGAATCCATCATCCAAGTAGAATATACGAGTACAGCTAATGATCAAAGTCAATTTACAGAAAAAGACTGACGATATGCCTATAATAATCGACGTTTTTGGAGATGAAGAACACCCTGAAATAGAAAACGTCCCCAATTTATGCGAATCGACCGTGAATGACATTCTTGAATCCAACGCAAGCGTGCCGTTCATCACCAATGTTGATGTAGATATCACCAAAATTCTTGTATCCACTGTGAATGAGCAGCTAATCGCTAGTACTGAAAATACACACGTTGTAACCGAAACTCGCGAACCTATCGAGAATAATCGACCCATTTCTGATCAAGATAGATTAAACCAGTCAATTCAGGAGACTTCTAGAACATCATCTGAATTAAAGGACTGTCTAACGTGGCTCAAAACTCTTGAACGAAAAAATAAGAGACAGGTAGAAAGACTACCTTTCGTAATAACTTCCACTGGTTGGAAAAAGATATATGAAGATAAACAGAAAGAAAAAGAAGAAAAAGAAAAGGAGAAAGAAGAAAGAGCGCGTCAGAGAGAAGAAAAAAAGATAGCTAATAAAAAGCCAAAGCACGTGAAGAACTTAAGTTCCATTGAAAACATAGGAAAACATAATATGAACAAGAAAAGAAAGGAAGTAAAAAGCTCAGGTTCACTTAAAAATAACGAAAACAAGAATATTGAGAATAAAAATCCCGAGGACAATACCAGAACAGAGAGAAAGCCAAACCCTGTTAGAAACTTAAGTTTCACGGAAAATAATAAAACTACCTCCACAGTAGTAAACCATCAACGTCTAAATCGGAGCTTCCTACTAATAATGTGATATGCAACAAAGGACTTTGTTTTATATGCAAAAAAAATTTTTCTCTGATTAATTATGGTGTTCAAGGGCATATCATGCTAAATGTCTAAAAAAAGCGGGGTACATACCAAGAATTTTATAAATGTAAAGTTTGCATAAATAGGATTATTTAGTATTAAAATTTAGTATTCTTTTGTTCATTAGTCTAAAAGAGTTTATTGCAATAGTGCAAGTTTATTTCTGAAATATTGATGTAATCTTAGTTTTATTTTACCTGAACTTTACCAAATGTATACCTAATAGAAGTAAAAATAAATTTTGCTTGCGTTAATTTGTACCTATTAGAAATATTGTAGTCCACTAAAAAAACCTATTTAATTAGTATAGACTGCCAATAACTAAGTTTATGCCCATGCCAATATCTAGGACTTGATGCCAATAACTAGGTAATTTGTGGTGCCAATAACTAGAGATTACTGCCAATAACTGGGTAAATGCTACATCAGAGACAAGAACATTATTTGTAAATTATATGACTAACTTTTTTTTACATGTTATAGTTAATTCTGTAGAAAAATGATCATGAATGTCATAACCGAAGCGATTTCCAAATTACTAAATTTTTAATTGTGTAAAAGTGCAAACTATAGATGCAAGTTGCTTAAGATGCCAACAACTGGGTATTTTACCCTATATTAAATTAAATGGATCTCGATATTAAATAATGGGTTTCGATAGATGGTATATACAATTTATAACTCATTTATGCTCTTTTATGGAGGAAAACATTTAAAACTTGACACTTCATACACCAATAATAAGTTTATTTCAGTAACTGAAGTAGGATTTATTCAAATATACGTATTTTATAATAGATTTTAATTTATTCTATAGAGGTTACAGAATAATGTTGCTCACTTTGATAAGAGTAGTTTTAGTTTCAAATGATTAACTTAATAAAAATAGGATTTCTAATGTAAGCAACTTTAATGTCCCTTTGATCTTACATATATCAATATATACCATCAAGAGAAATCGTAATGATTATTTTGCACATATATTCTTCCATCGATGAGAGATTTGAGTCTGCTGCTTTTCAACTACTAGCCAACGTAATAGCTTTAGCTTTAATAAGTACCCTACCTGTATTATCTACTTGTAAGTCACATTGTATCTCGATTCTATTCGATTTATCATCAGAACTCAGAAGAACCTGTTTGACTACTTTCAGTAATTCCCCGTTTCTCGTTTTTTCACTTTAGAAGATATTTTGCTTCAGCAATCACTTCAGCATCAGCAGTCACTGGTATCCATCTTGACCACACGCATTTTTCTCATCCAATCCTCCTCTGTTCCTGTAATCTGCATAAGCTTTTTGTAAAAAACACTTGCAAGCGGACAGAGTAGGGCACTATTTTTTTCGTATCTGCGTTGATAGTGTTTTACGATGTCGAAATGATACACAGTCTGCTATATTGAGGAAGACGCCGAACTGCGAAAAGCATTGATAGTTAACTTTTGCACTTTTATATAAGTGACCTTTATATAAGCATTTGTTTAAATGAAATGTCCCAATATCTCCGCAATATCCTAGTAATATTAATTATACATACAAGTGCAATGTGCACAAATTCACGAAGTTAGTGATTCCTTATAATAATGGAATATAGTAAGTTACGCAATAAATTATTTTACGTCATAGGTGTAGACAACCGAGACAACCGAAGTTTAATATTAAATCTTAAAATTACGAAGACAGTCGCTGTTTCTGATATGAACGACCACCAAGCCCAACGTAATTTTCCTTTTACGAGCCTCAATAACAATAAAAATTTCAATTAAAAAGCTTTATAAATAAAAGCGCTGCTATATACAGGCCGTTGTCATTGGATTGCGTGTTATACAAAAAATGGAACCATTCGGTTGGTTCAATCAGTCTGCATATTGCTTAGCGGGAATGAAGAGATTTCGGAAATTATTTTGGGGTAGTGCTGATGACAATATCATAAAATTTAAATCGCTTCGCTGTAACGTGACTTTCTTTTCATACAATTGCAAATTGGATGAAACTCAAATCAACTTTGGATAATGTGTTTGTAATTCTTGAAGTTTGACTATAGATTACAACTATGTAAAATACCTATTTCGCTTGGTTTATAATACATATTTACTTGTCAGTGCATATCGCAATTACAATGGATCATCAATATATATATATATATATATATATATATATATATATATATATATATATATATATATATATATATATATATATTGATATAATGGGAGTGTATTGACGTATTCGTTATTATTTGTTTTACTTCATCTAACGGAACAAGTCTACTTACAATATATAAAGAAAAAAAAAAAAAAAAAATATATATATATATATATATATATATATATATATATATATATATATATATATATATATATATATATATATATATATAGAGAGAGAGAGAGAGAGAGAATAGATAAAATAAAATTTCAAGTATATAACAAAAATCAATCAAGCAATATGAAAACATAAAATTAGGTACATAACCTGTAACACTACTGAATACAGTAAAATAAAATGGTTCTTAAGGTAATGATGTCGAAGATTATATAGAAACATATAAGATAGAAATGTCAATAATAAAACATGTAAATAAAATATTATAGAACACTAGAGTGGGTTCTGTTCAGTAGAACTATTTTCTGCAGGAGTCAGAAATATAAATTTTATATCAAAAACATTACAAAAAATAAACCAAGCATGTGCTCAGCGCTAATACAATTAAAATTACCTGATAAAAGAGATATAACTGCAAAGAATTAGTACGTGGCAATAAAAGTTAATTGATAAAGTTGAATATAATAGTTATTAAGCCATATAAGAGAGTTAATAAGATATAGAGTTCATTTCGTTGTTCTTTAGTTTGAAACTTGTTAAAGAACAGAGTATGTGCGTAATCTCCAACTATGTAGCTACTATACGGTAAATAAATATTCAACTCTTGACCTCATAAACCTTATATATAATACTAGTATATATTGTGTAACATGGAGAGACTCTTGAAATATCGACTGTTCTGTAACATGTTCTGTAACAAAAATGTTAAATTTTTGGTAAAAAGGTAATCATCAGTTACACAATTGTGAATATATCTGGAGAGCGTTAATTTATTATCAACTGCAACACAAAGATCTTTGATAAGTTCAAGTCGGCTCAAAATATAATCCTACCAGCATTTAAAAATAATCGATTCCTTTGTGTACCACAAGTTTAGTGCATGAAGTTAAATAGTTTTAGAAAATTTAGTTCATGTTCTCTCTCATCTGAACTTAATTTCTGGGACACTTTCAGGAATAGGTGAATGCTTGCCAGCAATTTGGTTTAACAGATGACGGTTTAAATTAATATTTTTTAGATAGAGATAAGATTAACATAAAGATATATTTAAATGATTATTCCTATTAGCCTATTCAACACAAGCACAAGTCATAGAGAAACTAAAACGATTTACAGAAGAAATTTGTGTTGCAAAGACAAGACAAGGACGTCTTATTATACATAATAATTAAGTATTATTTATATAGTGAAATTTATTTACATTACAATTTTGCTGCTATTGTTGATGACGTATGTTTTTCAGTAAACTAAATAAGCTAGCATATATAAACTATAAACGGAGGAATATTTGTTTAGCATCACAACGGTGTCATCGAAAAATAAACACCAAACTCAATTTACGTTTCTCTCTGGTTTTCAGCATTCTGATGGCTTGTGTATGATGCAAACAAATTGGTAGAAAGCTGGAACAAAATTGCAGACGTGTGGCTGCCTTTTGTTGCTCACTGAAATGAGAAGGCTTTATGCAAAAATATTAGAAGGAGCTCTGAGAAGATTTAACCAGTTGTTATGTTTTAATCATTTCTTTTTTATATTGTAGTGGTAACGATAATGTTTAAAAATTTGCGGAAACGTAAGGAATAAATGTTATTAGTCATTGTATGTTATTAGTCATTCTGATCAAGTAAAATAACAAAAATAATAATGCATTTTTGAACAACATAACTAAATCCAATTAAAGGACAGAAAATAGAAACTAACCAATGATCCAACGTTGTTTCCTCAACGCTATCAATCCATTAAAAGTACAGTTGAGCAAAAACACTACTACTAGGTATCTTATTAAATAATTCAACATACTATGTGTTTGGACGTGTTGGTTGGCCCAAGTTGATAGTCCCTTTGCAAAGCTGCCTACTCGTATCATTATTATTCGACAGTTGAGATCATATTTAGATAACCGCACAATGAGGTTTATTTATTTTGCAATGATCCACAGCTTGTTATCATACTCTATTGTTCTTTGTGGTAAGTTAGCTAAATCCTAGAAAGTCTTTTATTTACAAAAAGCGCAGCAAAGATAATTAGCTCTTCACCTTTTGGAACGTATTGTGTCACTATTTAAAAAGTAGGCGATTGTACCCGTGCCCTATAATTAAATAAAGGGTCTATTAATAAGAGACCCTTTAATAATAAAAGTTAAACGTAAATAAAACAAGTTGTTTGTCAGATATCCACTCAACTTTTTTTTATTTTAATGAATACTTTATGGCATTAAGGAATATACCGTCATTCAAATGTCCGTCGCGACTTTGCTTGGTGGCACGTCGTTGGAAGATCTAATTTTCGATCACTTTGGTTAATTTCAATGACGTAAATCTATCTGAATTTACTGGATGTTGACTTTGAGGGCATCAATTGTTTGCGGTTTATTCGCATGGACCTGCGATTTATAATAGCTCAAAAGGAAAAAGTGTAAAGGCTTTAAGTCAGACCATCTCGGTGATCAGTTCACGTTGCCGCTGTGCGATATAATCATGCCCTGAAATAGCTCCTGCAGAATGTCTATCGTGGCCTGCGCTGTGTGGCATGTAGCGCCGTTCTGCTGGAACCACATGTTGTCGGTATCCATATCATTAAGTTTAGACCACAAGAAGTTGCTTATCATCGATGCAGTGCTCGCCGTTAACGATTATGGCAATGCCGGTTTCGTTTCGTATATTTTGTAATAATTAATATTTGCAAAAGTGCTTAGCTAAATGTTAGTATATCTTGAAATATTTCTTTTCAAACTCTATTCTTAAATTGCAAAGGGGAAAGGTTTTCAATATTTGATAAAATTTTATTGTAGTAGTGATACGGAACTGCCGTCCTGTGAAGAGGAATAGCCAGAGAACATATATTTCTTATATTTATATTGGGAATGTCAGACCTATATCAAATTTTATTATATAAATATCGTGACGTTTTCTTCTGAATTGTTTTATGCAAAAAACAACAGATGTTCATGTCTCTCCTTTGTCTCACATTAAGCCATTTTAGAATAGAACATTTGGCTGACACGTGTTTAAATTTCCGCAATTTAAATATTAAACGTACAAATGCATTCTAAATTTTTTATATTCGCGGATTTTCAAATTTACTTAAGAATGGCTGAATATACCTTTGTACAATTAAACAGTCATCACAATACAAGTGGTATTCAAGAATTATTTTAAGCTGTCTGCAACCAATTACGATATTATAGTTAAAGACAAGTCGTTAATGAATATAGAGAATAAAAATGGCCACAAATTCGTACCTTTCAACACACCAGAAGCGAACATGAATGTGTTTGATTTAAAAGCGTTACTTAAAACAAACCATTGGCAGTATGACAAGTATGACTGTAGTTGATACAACTAACTAGTGGATTGGAACACTTTCAGTTTAAAAAGCATACCGTGATACAACTCGTCAAACTGCCTCGAAAAATTACACTACATCAAGTTGACAGTTATTTATATGGTTTGCTACACCTTGAGTAAATTCTGACAGATTTGCTATAATTGAATGTTTTTATACAAATTCATCAGGAAAATATGATTAGTAAGTATAAGATAACGTAGTATGTTCCTCAACAATGTGTTTCGGATAAAGCCACAGTACCGTGTCACAAGAAAGCTAGGTATTCTATCGTATCTACAAGTTATTTTATAATTTAGTAATAGATCCACCAATGCTCTTTTCTGTTAAGTTTATGAAATTAATATAAGTCTCTTGATAATAAAGCGTTAGAAGCATTGTCAGCAAAATAAACTCTAGAAATATATTTTGTAAAACCATTTACATCTTGTGGCACATTAAATATGTAACAAGTATATAACCTTTTCTATTTTGCATGAAAAATCAACATAATTGACGTAAATGAATGTAAAATTATTCTTAAAATTAGTTGATATTTTAAAATTGCTCGTAACTGTTTGATTTCATTGCCATATTATGCACTTTTTTAAATGTGTTACTATAATGCGCTGTATGTTTAAGGGGGATCGACCTTTAGACGGGTCAAAAAAGCTCTATTTTATTTTTGTCTTGGTATAAGGCTTAAGTCGATTGAATATCCAGAAGTGCCTGAAAAAAATTATTGAAGTTAGCAATCGAGCTGGTTCTTCACGACCGACACTACTTAGAGCTTCACTCATCTCAATTCATTGCGCTATATGGTTATATATTATTATTTTAGGGGGATAATCAAAAGAATATAATAGTATGAATATTTTTCTTCTAAAAGATATTTTATAAACTTTAAAATTAAAAAGAAAATCAAAATTGACCCGCTTCATAAGAAGCTTCTCCTTCATCCTGAGCAAATTCATCTTCAAGTTTTCATCTAGCTGCCGTCCACTTTTGACTAATTCTTTCTTCAATATCTTGGAATACCTTTTCAGCTTTGGTGGCTCGTAATTTCTTGGCAGCTTTTTGGCTCTCTACACATAAATTGCCCGGTATCAATACCAAAATGCTTCAATACTTTACATCTAAAACAAAAACACTACTATAGTATAAATGTAAAAATCTTGCTTATATTACGGTAAGTATATTTACCGAAATATATTGCCATTGAATGACACTACAGCATCGAACACGCAAAAGGTTAGAGTATTCCTCATTATAAACACATTTTTGGGCGCACCAGACCAACATAACATTGTTTAAACTCTCACTTGGATTCTGTGTGTGACCAGAAATGCATTTCCTCAGCAACTCAGGTTTTGCCAAATCTCTGAAAATAGGTTTTATGGCACTCATTATAGCTGGTCTCACATGAGTGTCAACTCTTTGTAAACAACAAACAGATTGTATGTCATTTTCTGGTAAGTATCGATATCCACAGCTTTCTATATAACTAAAGAGTCGATTCTTTATGAAAGCATTAGAAAAATCCGCGCATTTTCAAAATATACAAAAAACTTTCTTCCCTAAAAGTACGAAAAAACTTAATTTCGGTACACTTTTCTCCAGATCTGTTGATCCTATCTACTTACTTATTTTTTTAATGACCAGCAGAAAAATATTAAGGTTGCCTCGAGGCCTTTTTTGAAAATTCGTGACAGAACCTAAAAAGAAAAACGATGCGGAAATTTCACGTTTATTTAATTTTAGGTAACACAGCTACGATATAATTAATTGACAAAATCTCTCGAGATAAACTTTATTTTACCTTTACGTTTAATTTAAGATAAAATCGTTTAATTCCGTTAAGTAGTTTATTATAAAAATGTACCGAACGGGAGCCGTTTTTTGAGCGTGAGTATTTTTGTAGTTCCTTGAATATAGTGGTTGTTTAATCAAATATTTATACAAAATCGTGAGGATCGATTCAATAATTTTGAAGATATTGAATGTAATAATCATGGATAATGAAACCAGCTGGACGTTAAGGTTAACTCCCATTAATATTACTAATAATTATAGAAGTACACGTGGCTGGATATTTATACTTGTAATTTCTGTTCACAGGAACAGAACTCATATAATATAATATACTATACATTTCACTATAAGAAGCTACACCTGAGGAGTTTATATATCCTTATATAAAATTATTTAAAAATTTTCACTTGGTTTATAACAATGCATTTTATAATATAGCCTTATAAATGTAAAGAAAGTTACCCTTCTTTAGATTTTATAACGCATTATTACAACTGACAGCTAGTAATTGGACAACTTGTATGACCTTACTTGTAAACTACGCTAATTTAATAATGTAAAAAATTAATATAACTGCATTACATAATAAGGACTATAATTGTCTTTAAGATAATCTAGATAAGTATAAATAGTAAATATAAAATAAATGGATTTTTATATCACTTTTTATTTATTTAACTTTTTAAAAACAATTTATTTTTAATTTACGATTTTGAACACTTTGCTATGTCAAAAAAGAAGTAACCGGTTTTTATACTTTTAACTTGAGACTTATTCGACGTTTACTTGACGACTAATTGAAGATTACTAACTACTGCTGATTACTGAATTTACCGACTACTTGTGGACCGATTACTATATTTGCCGATTACTGAAGCTATTAATGGTTGCTTCTCTATTTAAAACATTTCTGTTGCTGATGCTACAGGAATATTTCTAAGAAGTGTTTTTCTTGAAGACTTTTAGCAAGTTGCAATAATTGCGATAAAATACAATGTAAGTTTATGATAAGCACAAAAGGTTTTTAGTTACGCGATAACCGCAATGACTTTGGTATACTCTTTTCTGGACATAACATCCTGTATGCTAATGGCCTGTTACAATGTATATTACAATATTATAAAATACAGTATTATTCTAAGTCTTAATCTAATATAAGAGAGGATTCTATATAACATGGATAACAAAAATTACATAATTAAAAATATTTATTAACAAAATTTATTTTGTTAACTTGTCTTGTAATTTACAAGTAGAATTCTATGATATATCTTAAAAACCCAGCCAAAGCTGAGTGAACCAATTATTATCACGCAATAAAGCATTTTAATTCATAAATGAAATTGCTGTGTTCATTTATATTGGTACCACTACCGCATATTAGATTAAAATCCTCTGCTATTGCCGTCTATCTTCAATACCACTCGTATTCTAGGACATCAAAGGACCTCTTGATGTAATCCAATCGCCAATATTGCCCTACCATAACTAACTTTAAATCGAAATCACTCAATTAGTAGTGCAAGGACCATGCAATTACAATTTAAAAGAGGATCAACAGACAACTACATGGTTATTTACATCGAATGCGTTAAAATAATTTATTTTTGCTTAATTTGTTATACAGCGCGTGTTTAAAGTGTAAAATAAAATTCGGACATGTAAAAAGTATAAGTGACAGTTGTGTGATTACTGTGATCTATGAAAAAAACCTGACACTCAGTTTTTACAGGGAGGCATTGTCTAAAAAGTTTATTGGTATGCCAATATTAAAGTTAATAAATTCCTTCATTTTTATTTTTATGCTTCAATGTATGTATGCCAATTTTTGTTTTATTAAGTACCTCAATTCTAAAATTAAAGAGCAGGAAGGGACTGTAGACGCGCATAATATAATTACTATATTCTGTATACATAATAGTTGTAAATATTACTCAAAATAGAAAGCTATTCTGTCACATAAAATTCGTAAAGTAACAAATGCAATTAAAATAAATTGATAACGAAGTTGCTTATCTATTGTGATTATGAATTTGTGACCAATTAAAAAAATTTAGCATGCTACATTTATATTTTATATCCGATCTGGAGCAAAACATATATGTGTTATATATTCTAAAAATATTTGTTCTAAAAATAATGCTATTCTCTCATAAGCCTTGTGGGTCTAACTAGAAGTTAATTATGTCTATTACAATCTTCTTATTAGCCACTTTCAATTATATGGATGTAGGTCTCCTTCATAGCATGCAATTTCTGTTTTTCTTGTACGATCCTTACCCATTTCCCTTCAGTTCTTTTGATATCATCATACTGACGCATATTGCGCGTTTCTCACTCCATGGTTACCACTCAGCTAGTGTATTGTACCACGAGCCTTACTTTCTGGCGACGTGACCAGTCTATTGCCATTTGAGCTTTGCGATGTTCTTGATGACGTCAGTGATTTTGGTTTGTTCCCTGAGCCAAACGTTTCTATTGCGGTCACTCAGTGTGATTTCTACCATTTTTCTTTCAATTCCTATCTGGGCGACTCTCAGCTTTGTTATTATATATTTTGTGAAAATTCAGGTCACAGCTCCGTAGGTAAGTACTGATCATATACACTGGTCGTGTATGCGAGCTTTCCGTTCGGGTTTGATTTTCATCCTGAAGGCAAATTCAATTTTGGAGCAGGCTGCCCACGATAATCCTATACGCCTATCGATTTTTGTCGTTTAGTTTCCTTGCCTATTACGTCTTCTTGGTCAAAATATACATGTTTTGTACGCGATCAATGCTGGTCCGGTTTACTTGGATGCTCGAGTTATTAAGCGAGCAATTAGTCATCACCTTGGTTTTGTCTAGATTTATTTCTTATCCAAACCGCCCAGAAGCCTCACTAAGTGTTTCTGCACCATGATTTCAAGGTCGCGAAGGTTGTCTGAAAATAAGACGATATAGTCAGCGAATTTCAAATTACTCAATCTAGTTCCTGCTATGTGAAGACAATGACTTTCCCAGTTCACGCTTTTGAATATATCATCCAGTATCAACGTAAACAGTTATGGGGACAGAGTATCACCTTTCCTTAATGGTCTCTGGGATTAATTTTTACTGGGTTTGTTTCTGGTGGTAAAAATTTAGCGTTAAGCGTGTATGTCGGTGTTTTCTATTAGGCTTATGTAGCGGTGGTCTATTCTGGCGTTGAGTAAAGACTGAATAACTACCCAGGACTCAATGCTATTAAAGGCCTTTTTATAATCAATAAATGCGAGCCATAGCGGTATCTGCTATTCTGTAGCATTTTCAATGATAGTTCTCATAGTGAGTGGTCCATAGTAATACATCCGCTTCTAAATCCGGATTGCTTGACTGGTTGATAAAAGTCAAAGTTTTTTGGTTAAACGAATTATTATAATTTTAGTCAAAAGTTTGTATAATTGGGATAGTAAACTGATTGGGTGGTAGTTATTTTGTTTGTTTCTATTGAATTTTGTGGGTACTCGGCTTTTCTCCAAGCACTTTATTAAAGATGTCTTTCAGAAAGCATATAACCGAGTCTCTACCTTGTTTGACTATCTCTACGATAATGTTGTCTTCACTAGGAGCTTTGTCGTTGGCCATTCTTTTCAGGGTTTGTTATATTTCAGCGTTTGATATTTCTGGCATATCTTCAGATCCAACGTTCATTATTTCTTGTGTAGTTACGTTAGTTAGCTTTGAATTTATTGATCTATAGAGTTCCAGGTAATAACCATCCACCAGTCTTAGAAGTTGCTTTTGTTCTGTGACCAAGTTTCCTTTAATATCGCAAAGCTTTGTAAAAAAAGTAATCTTGAAAAAGAAGTTTTACAACCTCAACATGAGGTACACCAATGGAGTGTAGACGTCAACTTGAATTAGACGTTACCTTGATACCAAATACCGATATATGGAATTGGGATTCTAAATTCTAAAAACCTAAATACTATCGGAATTTGTTATGACCAAATACTCTATAAATTGTTGCAAGAAAGTAGAGGTATTGATACTGCTAACTCACGACTGTCTGCTACACCTCTTCTAATTATGCACTTCCTGAAACACCATTTTGGTCATTTCCATCTTGAACTTGAACCTTTAATATGATACAGAAATATAGTGAGTTCAGAATGTGTAGTGAGAACAGAATAATTTTTAATTAATATTTTAAAGTGTTGACTTGATATAATGTAAGCATTATGGGGAATGGCTTTTTCATGAAAAAAGGACGTGTCTGATATTTGGAATCATTAATAACGCCAATTACAAAATTAAAATATAGTTCCGCTATAACACATATTTTCATCGTATAAATCCCACTATGTAACGCAATAAAAATTTATGGCGACGATTAAAATGTTCTATACGTTCATGTTCTACTTTGTCGATGAGGAATTTGTGGCGCTTGATTTTCGATCACTAGCTGAAATCCAGCCAGATGTAGTTCGAAAGGTTGATATACGCAACTTGTCTCTACTGGTAGTATAAATATCGTCAACGCCCTCCTAATAAACGTAACTCCTAGGAAGACTCTTCTGCTCGATTCAACGTATTGTGTTATTGGAATTGCTCGCCTCCTCAACATCTTATATCTCTTCCCCTCTAAATTATTTTAATTTCTCATTGGTATGTATTTTATTGTTTATACATATAATTTGAAGTTTCAGTCTTATATCGATTAAATTGTGTCTGCTTCTTCTTTGCTTTAAAATATGTCGCTCTCACAATTTTCAACTGATTTTGTTGTTTAATATTACAATAATTTAATTCAAGTAAACAATTCAAGCTTATATTGTATTTAAGACTTAAGACAAATGTTACTTTTTAAAATATATTTCATTCTCTCCACATTTATTTTCTAAATCTTTCTGTTTCTCTTCAGGTTACCTCCACCGCTTATTTTCTTTCTATTGAGTCAATTGATTTAGTTAGATGGTCACTCAATATTGTCAGTTTCATCACTCATGTTAGATTTATATAGTGAGTGTGCATGCCTTCCTTTAGCAAACTTCATCTCAGAGATAATAAGAATAATTTTCACTGTTGCTGACGTATCCGTTAAGATGAGAATGTGCTTCATCGTTGAACAACATTTTGTTTGTCAAAATCAACATCATTTTCTTTCTTCTCTAATGCCTAAATAACAAATGTACGACGTTGTAAATGATCTGAAACTTTTAATTGTCGTGTTAACTGAATTGTGGTGTCAACTGATCTACCATGACGAGACCATATTGGTGTTGCCTTATCAATAACAGAACTCGTCTCTTCAAATATCTTGATTAAGTTGCGAAGTCTTTACGCTGTAAGAGCTTCTTTTTCTCCCAATTTTATGCGATGTTTCTAATGCAACTGTATCGCTCACTTTCATAGAAAGTGATCACTCACTTTCATAAAACAGTTGTACACAAACTGTTCATTGTTGAATTGTTAATTGCGGTATGTTGATGTCGTATGGTTTTAGGTGACAGTCGTTAAATATTAACGCTCTATCGTTGACAGAACACAAATGGCGCGCAATTCAAGTGCTATATTTCCAACTGATACACCCTATACAAATCCCTCACCATGATTTCTCATCAAGAGTACATATATAGGAATTCTTTTAACTTATAGGAATTGACTATTATGCCGCAAATCTATTCTATCCTTAAACTTACCGGATTGCCTGCATACACATAACTTTTCCGTTCATGTCGAGACGAAGACGCGATTCTGAAGAGCTTTAATAAAAGACGAAAAAAAGTCCAAAAGGGAGCCGAATAGGGCGGCGATATGAAAGGCACAGGTATGGCGAGGAAACGTAAATTGTTGATTGAACTTTGCCCCTTTCTATTATTGTTTGTCAGTGCCATTGTTGACAATTCAATGGTCTATATAAAAGCCCAAGTTGAGAGCGCGGCTAATAATTGAACACTATCTTTCCGGCTTTTCCAATTAATCATCGATTTTTAATTTCCTAATAGAAGTTTTTGTGGAGAGCGTTTATATGGTCTTCCATTAAAGCTGCGCGATAAAACTTCTAAGAATTTGACGGAAAATTGGACAGTTTGTTTTTAGTTTTTCGGAACAATGTCGCGTTTGGGATCTAATAGACTATGGTTGATATCAAACTATAAGTTACGTTGAATTTTATACGTTATAAATTGTATTAATGTGGGGTTACATTAATCGCTGTATTATGTTTTTTTTTCGTAGAAAGAAGGGCAGCATATATTGTATCATTATACATATACAACTGCGCTCTATCCACAATTTGTCACTAATTTATTTATAGATTTTTGCTTTATTTTCATCGATGGGTTCAAAATATTCATCGTTTAGCTAAATTCATTGAAGTATAAATAATACATTGGATTTTTAAAAAGCCATAATATTCACTGAATCTAAATTCATGTCACCAGAATTAGTCAGCTATTTCTATTA
This sequence comes from Rosalia funebris, assembly GCA_037954035.1. Taxonomy (NCBI): domain Eukaryota; kingdom Metazoa; phylum Arthropoda; class Insecta; order Coleoptera; family Cerambycidae; genus Rosalia; species Rosalia funebris. The sequence goes on from JAZFAV010000011.1 coordinate 27,182,006, forward strand.
AACATGCCAACACTCTCATATTGTGTTATTAAATTGTTGTTATTTATTATATGCACAAAAAAATTGTGGAAAAGTTATGCATAAAAAAGAATATAAATTTCCAGTTTACGGATTCATTAATATCATCATTCATTGTATCAACCAAAACACTGGTTGCTGAGAATAGGGCTTTTGTGTTTGTTCATGTGACCATCCTTTCAAGGCATCCAACAGTTTGTTATTAATTACACCTTTAACTAACTTTAAGTAACTACAATCTACTACATCTTGGGCAACGGAAGATTTTTCTAATCATCAATACTTTAAGTGAGCCGTGTGTTCATTGAACCTTGATACAATTGTTCTTTACCCTGCCCAATATACTTATGACTACAGTCTGTATAGTGTGTCTTGTGTGTGTAAAGTATAGTGTGCCTTTGAAAGTCTTAAGATAGCTAAGTACGATAATAGAATTAACAAAGACAAAGGCCCTGTATCTAATTAGTTCGTTGTTATAGTTGATATGGTATTTATCATATCAACTAGAACACTAACGTAGTCATCAACCATTAATGTAGTCATTCTAATGCACTAATTTTAGTAAACTAAAACTTTATTAACCATGAAATAAAATGGTTATAAGAGATTAGGTATCAGAAATAGTGGTGGAGTAAATGGAAACATATTATTTCCTCATTGTAGCTATTAATGGACGTTGGAAAAAAGATTAAAAGTGGTATTTGCAACGGTTTATTAAACCTGAATAGATAGAACTTACGAAAAAATTCTTCAGAAAGCTTCATTTTTCATGACTTATGAAAAAATCATCTTCTAATGGTGGCAACTTGGTTGACGAAATACACCCACCAAGGCGCGTTTCACCAATAATTTAAGTATATATTTTGAATCAAAACTTCAATTGAAAATTGTTTTTCATATACACTTCCAACAAGATAAAATTTCTTATTATTACTTTTAGTTTGTACAAAAATTGCGATGGAATTAATGTTTGATGAAATATATTTTATTTCTCTCTACTTTTATTTAACGGGCGGTAGATATTTTTATTTTATATATATATATGATTACGCGCTTCATCAACACGAATCACATAACCCTACATGCATTTTGCATATATTTCGGAAATATATGCAGAAACGAAATTGTATATTTTATGAACATAAAATAAATATAATGAAATTTTACAAACGTAGTTTAATTAACAAAGTACATACACAAATTGTTATTTTGAGGGACAATAAATTTATAAATTAAATTTAACATCATACGCGAGGACCTTTTTTATACATATGTATGAATAACTGTTAATAATAAAATAAAATATAATTCTAAATAGACATATTTTAAATGGAAAATTTTTACAAAATTTGCTGAACGTTGTGTTGACTGGTATTTTAATTGAAATTATAGGAGAATATTGGGGGATTATTGTATTTAGAAATATTATTTGTTCCGAAATAATAAAACAAGAATATTAAAGTTTAATATTTGTGGCTTCAAATGTAGCAAATAAAACAACTCCAATGCATTACAAAATTGAGAGGTAATTTTGGTTCACCATTGTCGATGTTGAATTCACTATTGAATCACGAAAAATTAAATTTTAAATACACGCAAGAGAATGAGGACGTCAGTAATATTAATAAAGTGCTTCTATTTTTATATGGTTAGAACATTTGAAAGTGATTCATCTCCTTGAAACACTAGAGTTCATTTAGAGGAGGTAGAAAAGATATAATAATCTCTCGACTTAATATACTCATGGCTATCTAAATTTTGTTTTTCATCATAAGATCACATTCAACTAGAATACGATAGTACTACTGGGCAATGAAGAAATTATGAATGAAAATACATACACGAAAGACACGTAAAGGTTTTAATAATTGTTAATTATTATCTATTGGGATTTAGTTTCCTCTGAAAATAAGAATTTGATCAGACAACGATGAGAAATGATACTTTTTTTCGTTTATTTCACTGTCATGGAACACAAATAGGTTAAGTATATATACATAATATTTACTCGGTGAAATCATCCAGCGACATAAATTAAAAAATAACATACAATTAAACACATAACCTTTAAGAAACTTGGCCAACATAATTACTTTTTGATTGCTTATTGAGAAACATTACAGCATAAGTTGGTTAATCAGCAATCACGAACAGCCATGTTGCATCTTTCAATAGTGTTAGCGTGAAGGCTATATGGATGCGTACTATAGAATAGTTACTACACAGGGATTATAATTTACCTCACGCAGAATAAAGTGTTTTATATTGTCGCGTATTTATATTAGTGGTATACCTAATATATATAAAAGTTTATAATTATAGTCCTGTAAAATTCTTATATTAGAAATTCTGCACCATTCTCATACCATTAAAAGTGATAAAGTTTGACTATGGTAGAATTTCAACAATAAAGTGTCATCAAAATGTATATACGTATTTAGATTTATTCATTAATATAATTAATGTCTGGACATTAGTGTTTACTTCAGGACAGTTTACCATTCTTCGATTAACTTTCCTTACAAAACTCTAATCATCTTATACAATAATCTCTATACCATATACCTGATGATATTAAGGTAACAATAGATAATACCTTTTGAATTATTTACTCTATGTAGCTAGAAAATAATTTTTGACTATCAAATGCTTTGAAAATGGATGAGCTCAATTGGAAATAGTTTATCAAGCCGTGGTTTGGTTGAAAATATAGCCTGTGGGTATGGGCTTGACTCTGTTTATTTTTACACACATTGCCCGGCTTCGGTCCGTTGAGATATCGGCTTGAGAGCCATATCGCACATATCTTATACGATGGGGAATATTTGAATTGACAATATATATTTCAGGGTTTCGAAAGCTAACAAGGAGAGTATTTCAGGACTGAGTTTTGGATGTCCGCGTAATTCTCAATTTAGTGTATATGGATCACATATTGGAAAACATTACGTTCAGATTTTATTTTGAGTATATAGAGTACTGTGTGTTTATAAGGTATGAGTCCAGTTTGAGAGGAGAGAGAGAGCCTGACAAAATAACTGAAAATTCTCATCAATCAAATTATATACCATCACAGAATGGAGGACTAGCACTACAGTACTCCTATTCAAAAAAGGCGAAGTGCCGGCTAACTATAGAGGGATAAATCTTCTCTCCACCTCGTTAAAACTAAGCACACAAATTCTTACAAGCAAAATTAATGAACACACTTCCTTAGCAGACGAACAGCAGGGATTTCGGTCAGGGAAGACATGCACGGATGCACTATTTGTTATAAGACAAATAACTGAAAAGTCAATTGAATATAACCTTCCAGCTTTCATGTATTTTATCGATCTAGAGGAGACGTTCGATCGCATACAGTTGAAAGATGTAACACAGCTACTTTACGACAAACAAGTACCTCAAAATATCATCAAAACGATTGAAAATATATGTCAGGCCAATACGATTCAAGCTAGAATAAACGGTGAATTGACCGAAAAATAAAAGTATAATAAAGTAATGACACCCTACAAGGTGACTCTCTTAGCCCTCTACTATTTAACATCATCATGGATGAGCTGATAAAGCAGGTGTGTAAATTAAAAGGGTACACCATTGGAAATAGGGAAATTAAAATACTATAGGGAAATCAAAATGGGAAATAGGGAAATAAAAAAAAAAGTTTAAAATGAATATTAGGCAACAAAAACTAAAGCCATGACTACATTTAGAACACCACTCAGATGAAAACTAGAAATAGACAATAAAATTATACAACAGGAAATGAAGTTCAAGTATCTCGGAATAGAAATATCTGAGTACGGTGATGTGCGAGGACAAGCTATGAAAGCAACAAGAACAGCCGCATGTCTTAACAGTACCAAATGGAACAATAAACATATAGGAATCAAAGTTAAATCCATAATCTATAAAACAGCAACCAGACCCATACCAACATACACTGCAGAAACTAGGTCAGAAACCTCGAAAAAATAAACAAATACTGGAAACGACAAAGATGAATGTTGTGCGAAAAATAGCTGACAGGACACTTATGGATCGAAAAAAGAGTTAGGATATCAAAAAAATGTGTAAAATCGATAACATTAATGAGTGGGTATTACAAAGAAAAAGGGAATGGAACGAGTACATCAACCGTATGACCAACGACATGATGGTAAAGATCACGAGGGACAAATCATCAATAGGACGTAGGAACATTGGAAGACCCCGTAAAACATGGAGTGACAACCTCATAATAGACTGAAACCAGGCAAAGAGACGAAGAGAAACAAGCACATTGCTTACACATAAGAAGGAGGAGAAGGAGTCCAGTCTTCTCAAATTCCTTTAGTAAGTTAGTTAGTGGTAATTTATTTGCAAATTACTATGTAACCGAAAACTTTATTCATGATACTGCAAATTTAAATATATTATTCAAAAATTTTATAAAACAAACATACTTCAAGACATTAAGAAAATAAACCTAATGATTTTATTTAACTCGTAGTTAATGATCTTATTTAACCTATGGATTTGTACCGGTATTTTTCAGAGCAAGCAATCTAATTGTAAGATACGTAAATATGATATATCTAATTTTTGACCAATTTCAATCATTTTATTATATTTTGCAAAAATATTAGAGCTTCTATTATATAATGTATGATAGTTTATTCAGGAGTCACTGAGAAATTCAGGTTATATCAGCGTGGGTTCATTGATTGACAAACTGGTATAATATACTCGTATACAGATTTCAAAAATATTCGACAAGCATTTACACTTTTGTTATAAAACACCATACACACATACGCCATAATATAATTAACTAAACTAAATGAAATTATGTATTCACTTCAAAAGTGATTGTCTGATGAAGTAAAAATGAATTCGTGTTTCCCCTGGCATGCCTCACGTTCAGGAAGAAATTTTGTCTAGGGAGGGTATGTAACTTGTCGCCGGGGTCTCAACCTGCCTACTCTCCAGGATTCGTTCCTAGTTCTTGCCAAGGCCTCAATCTGCCTACTCGTCGATTCGAACTTGGAAAGGAATTTGGTACAGGAACAGTATGTAACTTTTTTCAGGGTCTCAGACTACCTACTCCCCAGGATTTGTTACTAGTTCTTGCCGAGGTCTCAATGTGCCTACTTCCTGGTTCGAACTGTCAACAGATCTCATAGTTCGCACATGGAAATATTGCAGCCACTTGTAATTCTATTACAGTATAAAATTCTATACAGTGTAAAAAACCATCGACGTATGACAATATTATTTTATCTCTATATCAGCATGGATTACTGTTACTATTACTGTGTTTGTCGGAATTTACAAAATTTGTTGCAAATCATATATATATATATATATATATATATATATATATATATATATATATAACAGAAGTCAAATCGATGTAGTGTACACGAATTTTTCGAAATCGTTTGACAACCTGAATCACAATATTTTGCTTTCTAAATTGGAATTGTTTGGATTTATTAGTGATGTGTCAATTAATGCAGTCGTATTTATTGAAACACCAATTGTTTGTTTCGTATAATCGTTTTAGATCAATAATTTTCATCGCCGGTTCTGGTGTGCCTCAAGGCTCGAATTTGGAGCCATTATTATTCATTATATTTATCAATAACGTATCTGTGTTTCTACAATCCGAATCATATTTATTTTATGTTGACCTAATATTATGTCACTTGCAATGATAATTGTTTAATTTTACTAATTGTAAGAATTGTAAGAGTTGTTCTTGGATGAGACGTGGATTTTCAGCTCCCCAGATGCGGAAATTTTGTTTATTTACGTACCCCTTTAATTGAAAGTGCGCCTCGTCGCTGAATATCAGTTTTTCCTAAAACTCGCCGTCAACTGCGAATGGGTGTTAAAGAATTGCGTTCTCTAACACTCATTCACAAAACTCACGGCGTCGTGCATGGTCCCGTGATTTCAACTCCTGTGTCAACTGAATCTTATACGCATGAAAATGAAGGTCTTTCGTGAAAATTCTCTGTAATGTTAACTTTGAGAGATTTAATTGTTATGAATGACGTTTTACGGATATGGTGTTATTTGCAGTCACAATAGCACTGACCACTTCAATATTTTCAACTGAGCGATACCCATGGTGACGTATAGGTTTATTTATCACACACGGAGCCACTTTCCCTGAATTACGCCTGAATTAGCAGGTGCCTCACGACGACCCACAATTGCACATAATTTTTTTCAGTGCCCACAATTGAACCATAGTAGTAGTCGCTTTGACAATAAGTATGCGTTGATGAACAGTATAGCGCTCCATTTTGTAATGGCATACTCTCTACGTAATAACTACGAAGCATCAACTTCCAAAACCTGCCGCAGAAGTAATGGCGGCAAGTTTGAATCGGCTACCTCTCGCTGGGACACCCCTTAGATATGACATGCATTCATTTAATATCAGAAGGGTACTTACTAGATTGATCTTATTGTTTAAGCAATTATTAAGTCAGTATGTTTAATATACATATTCCTAGAATTGGTTCTTCTGTAGACAATATGTTTTATTGTGAGAATAGAAGAATGAATGTACTGTTAAAGTTTCTAGTGCATATCATCTCTGATACTTTTAATCAAATGTCCAATATTTTTGATTTCCAGAACTGTACTTTCAATGAATTTCTATATTTAGGGAAATAACATTTTCATTCAGATTAATGTATATAAATTATTATTTACATATTTTTACTTATACCTATATTATTATTATATAGTATTTATATATTACTTATATATTCTTATTGTAGATCTAGGTTTATACGTTTAATATCTGTTTATTAATTACGTTCTGTAACTAGAATTAACTCTTGGTTAATAATTATTATGTTTATTACTCAAGAGAAACAAAAATCTATTTTACTGTTAGATTGCAATTTTATATTGTATTCTATAAAAAATAACTATTGACATAAATATTGATAACACTTAAAATATCCAAGACAATTCCCACAGTTTCAACAGAATAAGAAGATAAAGTGGCATAAAGATACGCCGAATAACCTTCCATTCTAGTACGCAACAGAATTGTAATAAATTTTAGGAGTGCGATAAATTACTGTGTATTTTCAAAAGGGAGAGATTTTATTAGGATCTTTCGTATCTCTTCACGTTGTTCCTTTAAATATATTACCTGTTGCATATAACATACCCTATTCTTCCGTGCCTTGTATTCTGCGGTTGTCTCTAATACGCTTGTAGTTTTATAGGGTAAAAGAATTTACGCTGTATACATTAAATTTATTTTGGAAGCTCTAATTATGGCACTTTAACTTACTTTATTCTCTTCCGCCTGTGTGTGCTTTGCATGCGAAATGATAAAAGCGGCGAAGCAAGAAATAATCCGTTCCAGAAAAACCCAGTTCCGGTAAAATTAATTAACCCTAGAGAGGATAACTACAATTTGTATAATGGATCTTTCTTTGTGAGTGTATACATTTATGTAATAACGATGCACGGATCACTTGCAACAACCACTCGCAATTGTTACTAATATGCCACAATTACCAGCACGTATGTCTAGCGACATATGTTTCAATCAACTACGTACGGCATAGATAGTTAATAATTTACCGAACAAAATCCAATTATGAAGTCATGTCTTAGCTTTATTGGATAATTTTATTCATTACCGTCTCAATATTTCTGTAAAATTTATTTCATTTTTGCTTCATTTATTTTAATTTTTGTTGAATTTATTTAATTTATTTTGAGGGAAATATCACTTTCCTTGAATCTTTTTTTGTAGAGAACCTTCTCATTACTCTGTGATAGGTTGACGGATTTGTATTGTACTAACTATTATTCTAAAATGTGTTTTCGGTTCAAAAATGTGAGTTGATTGATTAATACGATTGTAACCTGTGACGCACACGCGAAGAGTCATTATACAAATCATAGTTACTTAATCTCCTATGGTTACATATGAAATCGTTTATTTGTGAATAGCTAAAATGTATAAGTTGAGATTAATAAAAATATTTGAGACAATTAGTATTTTGAGTGATATTAAAGATGATTGATGACATCCGACAGTATTAGTAGAACATTTATTCAATGTGTACATTAAAAAAAATGGATAAATAGAACCCATTAACGACTAACAAACGATTTGTTTTTGTAGAAAGACACTTGTGTTAATGAGATTGTATATGTGATTAGTACAATAATACTGATCACCCACGAAGATAATATCCTTGACAATTATGTGTTTACGTGAGAAAATACAGTAACTACGTCACCAAAGTTATAGCTAGCCTAAAATTTAGACAATAACATGATTATTTTACGCCTTTGAGTATGAATCAATCGTGTTATAAATATTAATATTCTGCCGTGTTAGATACAACTTGTACAGGGTGTACTAGAATGTATTTAGAATTGAATAATTAATATATCCATCACTTGAAAAGACAAAAAGATGAACTAAACTACTTTCAATTATAGGCTGCCTTGCTGATTGCGAACTTTAAACATTTCTTGCATTTATTAACTTATCCAGACTAGGGACTAGGGAAAACCTGTATGGACCAGAACCTGCAGTGGGAATAAGTCGGAATCTGATCAGAGACCGCATTAATGGCTGGGCAAGAAATCAGCATAATAAAAGATGGAAAGGAGTAACGGGTTGTCGAATAACCAAACTCTTCGTCGAATACTCAGAGATTGAGAAATGGATCCAAGATTTCATTAAATTGAACAGGCACAGAGCTAGAATCTTGGTGGGAATCATAACGGGCCACCATAGTAGCCTGAATGCATATAAACACAAGCTGAAGCTAGCTGACAGCCCAGCCTGCAGATACTGTAGAGAAGACGAGAAAATCTCGATTCATCTTCTTTACACCTACCCCGCACTGGAGAAGAAGAGGTGCCTTATATTAGGGACCCCTGTTATCCTAGAGGAGGCGAGGCTTAAGGTGGGGGACGTGCCTAAATTGCTCCTTTTATGGGATAGCATTTTTGGACACGGATAAGAGGGGATTGCCAAGAGACTACCCATAACAAAAGTGGCTGATGAGGACCAAACCCATATAACATAATAATAATAATAATAATAATAATAATAACCCATAGGAAATATATATTTTTTTCAAATTTCATTGACATTTCGATATTTCATATCGAAAATAAATTACCATTTTAAAACATAGAAGTCCAAAATATTTATTTTAGGCGCGATTCTCCATAAAAAAAAAGAGAAACTTTTGCATTAGTTTTTTTCTACATTACTTCATAAAAGGATTTATTTGGTTATTCAAAAATCAATAAATAAATAAGAATTCCAAGGTAACTGCTGAAAATTGTGTAAAATATAACTGGTAAAATTTTCAATAATCTAGAGCTTATAAAGAAAATAAGAAAAAATCATTTATCCAGTATTTTTCCGTGCATAGAAGTAATATAGAGAGTATCTCAGTTGAAGCTATAGGATTTGATTTTTGCGCTATTTGTGTTTTGTTAAAGATAGGACGTGGATTTAATGACTGTCATTACAAACCATACGACGTCAATATGTCTGTGAGACATTACCAGCTTCATTTTGAAGGGACTGTGGTCTAATTACTCCACCACTCCAAAATGCGCACCAAACCATGCACCTCTGCGGATATATTCCTTTTTCGTGAAGAGAAAATAGATTTTCAGCACCCAAAATTCGAAAATTTTGTTTGCTGGCGTATCCGTTAAGATAAAAATGTGCTTCACTGCTGAACATAACTTAAAATTAACATGACCTTCGTTCTCTTGTAGCACCCAATTAACAAATGTATCAAATTGTAAATAGTCTGGAACTTTTAACTGCTGTGTCAACTGAATTTTGTATGCAGATATGTCTTTAAAATCCGATGCGTGGTAGCTCTTCACAGATTTAATAGTTGTTCAAGACGTCGGCTTGATGTGTTTGATAACTCCCGTACCTTTTCTCTCACTGCAACAATACTTTCATCTGACCGACCACGACGAGGACATATTGGTGTTACCTTATCAATAACAGAACCCGTCTTTCAAGTTTCTTGATAAAATTACGGACTATTAATTTTATAGGCTCTTCACTTTGTCCTAATTTTGGGTGAATTTTTCTCTATGAAATTGTAAATCGTGGTTCACTTTCATAAAACAAGTGTACATAAATTATTCTTTGTTGGATTATTAATCCTGCCACATTGACGTTGTATGGTTTGTAGATGACAGTCGATAAATATTGAGGGCCTAACTTTGACAGAATACAGTACGAATATAAGATTATCCAGTTTATATATTCGGATGAAAATCACTTTATTGTTGACTTTTGATAGACTACTCTTGAAACTTAGTTATGATATAAAAAGTTCTGCAGGTGAGTATGTTGATATGATGTTGATTTATGGAATACGTAGGAAAAATGATTGCGGCTTGGTTACACCAAGAACGTTTCCCCAAATGTAGCCATCCTTCGCACATGACTTTTTTAATTGTAGTAGTTCAGTTAAATTTCTCATTGGGTCATTTCCTTCTATAAAATATGAAGAACACAGGTTAGCAGGTAGGACTGAGGCAACTTGTTATAAATATTTTGGCACACATTGGCATAAATCGACAAATTTTTATTCGAGCTGCAGCTGAAGAGATTAGGGTGAGTAAGCACTGTGTGCAGGATATTAAAAGAACATAAGTACCATTATCTTACACTGAATATAATTCATGGATTTCTTACCCACTGATTTCAACCATGAATTAAAGTTTATTGCTATAATTCAAGTTAAAATGCACGAGGATCTAGAACTTAGATAAAATTTATTGTAGTGATGAGGGTCTCTTTCATAATAATTGTATCATACTGGAGTAGGTCGGAATCTTTGGTGAGAAGATAACACTGAGTTAGCTTTCCACAAAACACCAAAATACTATACACTACACTCGACGCGCCTTTCGCAAACAAAATTGGCGTCATCTGGAGATGATTAAAACTTCAATGAGACTTAATCATCTCTAGATGGTGCCAATTTTGTTGGCGAAATGCGTGTCGAGTGTAGTGTACAGTGTTTTGATTTTCAGTCAGTCAGTGTTAATAATTGAATCGTAAATAGGCATACCGCCCATAATTGGCCAAATAGAAACCTTCAGTGGATTCAGCAAACACGTTCGCAAATAGTTTGGGATATAAATGTCTAGTGCGTATTATTTAGTGGCCATTTAATTGGGCCATACTTTTATGTGGATTATTTTACAAGACAAAAGTATTCTTTTGCAGGAATTTCCGCAACTTTATGGTCTGGTAACAAGATAGTGTACCTCCCCATAATGGAAATAGTCATTGAATACTTAAATAACGTATCTGGAGATATATAGATTGGCAATAGGGGCCAGATTCATTGACGTGCAGCCAAGGTATTTAGACCTTATCGCACTAGATTTCTTCTTGTGAGGTTACCTCGAAGATCTCATGTATCAAACTCAACTTTTGAATTTTAATGTACGGAAAAACATAACACGGAACATACACGGATAATGTACGGAAGAACATAGTTCATAACGTTTCTCGACATACTATACTATATTTGATTTGCGCTGTGTAGACCAGAAAGTTATTACGACGTTTTAAAGCTTGTATGGAGTATGCCGGAGTTAATTTCAAACATTTATTCTACATCTATTGGAGTCTTCACTAGTAACGACGATTATCTTTACTCTCTTATAAAAGACACAAATATGTATTTATGTTTAATTTTAAAATAATCATTAGTTACTTAACTTACTTTTAAAATATGTAATAGCACTATTATTTATAATCAAATATACTTTCAGGGAATAATACATTTTCTTTATTCAAATAACGGATATATTCCCTATAAAAAAATATTTTGTGACATTTTGTGTATGTAGAATATATTCGGTTTAATGAGTTATAATAAGTTTAAAATAATCGCCTTAAAAAATAAAAAGGTAACTTAACAAAAAAGCAAGAAATAAACGTTTTCTACAACAATTTCATACTTATCTGTTATTCTATTTAATGTAATTAAGAAATTATTGTTTATTATGTAATTATTATTAATTGTATTATATAACTTTAAAGTCGGTGCCAAGTAAAACATAAAAAATATATACCTTGCTATTATAAAAACGAGTTATACTTAAAATTGCCGAGGGCCGGAATTCGCATTACTAATATTGTATGACACCGACTTCAAAATTATATAAAATAATTAATAATAGTTACATAATAAACAATAATTTCTTAATTACATTAAGCGGAGCAACAAGAGAACATTTATTTTTTGCTGTTAAGTTGTTACTTTTTTTTTAAGTCGGTTTTCTGTTAAACTTATTATTTTACAATTTTAAGTGAAAGGTAGTCCTATTTAGGATGCTGTGAAAATGATAAAACGATGGCTACTTGAATAAGGAGTTCCGCTGCGTATCTTCAAAGTCCAAGGTCCAATACCCATTAAATTAAGATGGGACCACCTTGGAGGTATACTGAACCCAATGCAAAAAGAATAATTAAAATCGGTTCATAAATACAAAAGTTATACTGGAACATACATGAAAAAATATATACAGACAAATTGAGAAACTCTTTTTTTTCAAGTCGGTTAAAAAGAATATCCATATTAGGAATATTCTATTCGAACTTGTTTCGACCCTTTTTTTGTCCGTTTGAATTCCATCCTCTTCCTTCATTAGACAACAATATAAATAAATTTTGCTCAAATTCATTGTCTTCTTGTCGCTGTGTCTATAGAGTTAATAACGTAGAAAATTCATTTCACTGTTTGCTTCGGTCCGGCAAAGCTCTAGTTTAAACCTATTTTATGTGCGCATCTGAAAACGGTTTGCGACCAGTGGTCAGTAAAATGAGACACGTCGTCTTTGTCCCGTGAGAGAGCATTTTGTCCGAGGATAACTCTCATGTGAAACCTTCATGTTATTGTGTTGGGAATATTGAATAAAAGACGCAGCACTTGGATAGAGAAAATGTAGATTGGAGAATATGCTGCAGCGCACGATACCGAGATTACACCATGTTGACATGGTTAGAAGGAATGGAATGTGACATCTATTGCGTATATATATATATATATATATATATATATATATATATATATATATATATATATATATATATATATATATATATCTAAAGATTTTCTGTGCCCTTCAAGATTTCTAGTGAGTTATTTCTATTTTGTACAAAATTAAATCTAGAATTGGACAATCCAATATTGTCAATAATTTACATCATGCTAGTAAATATGTTTGTTGTTCTCACTGCTTTAGTTTTTATACCTATTGTGCAGTTGAAATGTACTATGTAACATAGAAAATGTAATACCTAGTGAACACGGTTTAATTCCGTAGATCCTTTGTGACTTTGGATGTGGATATAAATTATTTTCAGAACGAACTTGATGGGTGAATGGAAAATATGATTAAATAAGGTGGTCGATTTGATATTTGGTGTTAGATGGTTTGCTTAAAGTTTGTTTCATACGTTTACCTCAATTACTGTTTTAAAAATCAACACTTAGTTTACAATAGTCACTTTTTAGTCCGGTTTTTAAAAAGAATTGTTTTCGAGATTTTTGAATTAAATTTATCGCTAATAATCAAACCTGTTGTTTATAAATTAAATTATTTCGTATACTCAAATCTCAACGCTACTTTCCTTAACATTAACTTCGTGTGTTCTTTAATTTTTTCCGTTTGTTTGTCTTGATTATTATTAGGTAAAGACTTCTATTAGAAATTATTTTAAGAGAACCTATCTAGCATTTTTCAAAAATGGCGAAGGCGCTAGTATCGCAATGTTCGGATCCTTTGTTCTTCTAGAGCTTATTTATTTAAGTGTACGTCTCAAATAAGTCTAAACAAATATAAGTCTTACGAAACTCAATGTATTCAAGTCAATTAAATAATAAATCAGATATTATAAAAATGTTCATGTTGTTAAGCGTCTTGATTGCGTTCTTTTGTTGCCCGAGGCTACCAGGAGAAACAAGCCGTGTACAATTACAAATTTAATTTTAAAATCCATACGTTTTAATTTCTGTTTACTACCACATACATAACATTAAGGATTTCTAATCTTATATAAAAATATTTGAAAAACTTGAAATTGAAGTCTTAAATGAAATCATTTGTAGCTGACATACAATTTTTTCAGGTCTGTGAAGTTAGCACCCCCAACTTGGATTTTTCACCTTTTTTTACGCCCATCATTTTGACCAAGTTTTGACCAGTAAACAGTTTATTTTGACCACCTTTTGGGTGAAAATGCTGAGCAAAAACAGTTTTTCGAGTTTTATTTAGCCCACACCCCCAAGTTGGGGTTTTCTAGTCGCTTTTGGGCTAATATAGTTGACCAAGTTTTGACCAGTTTTGACCAGTAAGTAGTTTATTTTGACCACACTTTGTTTGAAAGTGCGGAATGAAACTAACTTTTGAGGTCTGTGAAGTTAGCACTCTTAAATTGGTTTTTTCAACTTTTTTTTCATTCATCACTTTGACCAAGTTTTGATTAGTTTTGACTAGTAAATAGTTTATCTTGTCCATTTTTTGTCTGAAAATGCTGAGCAAAATAGTTTCTCGAGCTTTTTTTTTTAGTCCACACCCCCAAATTGGAGATTTTTAGTCGCTTTTGGGCTAATTTAGTTGACCAAGTTTTGGCTAGTTTTGACCAGTAATCAGTTTATTTTGACCGCCTTTTATTTGAAAATGCGGAAGGAAACTAATTTTTTGAGCTTTTATTTAGCCTTCATTCTCACATTGGAATTTCGAGTCGGTTTGGGGCTCGACAAAAAGGTAGTCAATATATAAACTGTTTACTGATCAAAAGTTGGTCAACTAAATTAACCCAAAAGCAACTAGAATATCTAATTTGGGGGTGCGGGTTAAAAAAAAGTTGAAAATATTAGTTTGGTTCCTCATTTTCAAACAGAAGGTGGTCAAAATAAACTTGATTACTAATCAAAACTGGTCACAACTTGGTCAAAATGATGAAAAAAGTTGAAAAACCCAATTTGGGGGTGATAACTTCACATACCTAATTTTTTCCTCTAAACTTCGAAAAACAGTTTTTTTCGGTTTTGTACCCACTTATGTCAAGAATCAAATGAGACCTTTTACATATATTTTAGGGCTTTTCTATACAAACTATTTCATTATAATTTTTCTTAATGGTGCATTGGTCACTATAGGTAATTGTTTGTCAAATGCTATATTCGATAATAATTCTAATTAACGACTCCTTATGAAAAAACAAAACTTATCAAATCAAGTAATAATATTGTATACATTTATTGTTCATAAATTTAGTACAGCCCTTATCTCGCTGTCAGAGGCTACGCTTGAAAGACAAAATTTACATAAAAATGCCAGTAAATGGAAAGAGAATAAAATATAGCCAAATCACATTCCACGCAGTCCTGAAACATTTATTGAAAATATTAAAGAATACTGAATTTAATACGCCATATATCTTTCAAGGTCTGGCATTATTGAATATATATCTTCAATAATTATCTTTTAGATTATTCCAAATAAGAAATACTTCATGAATATTTCATAATCATTTAATTAGTTCAATAAGTGTAACTTATTTATGGTGTCTATTAAACATGTAGCGTTAGTTAATTAAATTATTTAATTTAATTCGTAGTGTTATTATTATTTTTTGTTAAATCAAAATAAAATTTATAGCTACATTTCTAAAAAAAATCTATCGAATTATATAAAAAATTGTATTAAATACAATTAGAAACGAGTTTGATTTAATTTTTTAACTTTAAGTTTGATTTTAACTTATACTTTAACTTTTAAGTTAGATTTTAACTTGAATTTTTTAAATTATTTTTTATTTTTGGGAAAATATATTCTCATATCCATTACTGCAGTTTTCAGTTCAAAAATTTACAAAAAGAGTTCTATAATGGTAAAAATTAATACAGTTGACCTCACAATGCTTGCACCATCAATTTTAATAAAACTGATTTTAACATTTTATGTACTTGCGTCCAAATGTAAATATAACAAAAAGAAAAATATATAACTTCCAATACAGTGTAGGATTTGAAATTTCTCAATTTTAAACTGCTTAGAAAAACAATTTTTTGTCGAATTTAATATATTTCGTATTATCAATACTTGGTTCTAGTATTAGATGATTTGCCTTTGAAGAAAATAGCTTTCGGGATTTTTGAATTAACTTTATTGCTTATCAGTAACATATAAGTCGGAAATCGAGGAAGGAACTACCAAACCGCCAAGCCAAGGTAGTTCCCCAATAGCAAGGCTATTACATGATCGCTATAAGAAATAACTACTCCTCGGGCTAAAGCCCCGCCAGGCATTGAATTATACCTAAAAGCGATCCTCGACCCCTTTCTCGTCTTTCTGCACAATCAGATAAGGTTTTAAAAACATAAAACCCGCCACAGGTAGGATTCGACATTTTTCCCGGATTGGAACCGAACTACATACAGTCGTTTCGAACTTATTAGTTCTCATCAGTGCCGTACACGATTGCCGACTTATATGTTACTGACATACGTCGAATCGATAAAGATGTATACCCCACAACTTTCATTCGGCATTTATCCTGAATCAGAGTACCGTGTACGGCACTGATGAGAACTAATAAGTTCGATACAGCTATATATAGTTCGGTTCCAATCCGGGACAAATGTCGAATCCTACCTGTGGTGGATTTTATTTTTTTAAAACCTTATCTGATCGTGCAGAAACACGAGAAAGGGGTCGAGGATCGCTATTAAGTATAATTCAATGCCTGGCGGGGCTTTAGCCCGAGGAGTAGTTGTTTCCTATAGCGATTATGTAATAGCTTTGCTATTCGGGAACTACTTTGATAACTGCTTGGCGGTTTGGTAGTTCCTTCCTCAATTTCCGACTTATATGTTACTGACATAGATCGAATCGATAAAGATGTATACCCCACAACTTTTATTCGGCATTTGTCTTGGATCGGCGTACCGTGTACGGCACTGATGAGAACTAATAAGTTCGAATCAGCTGTATGTAGTTCGGTTCCAATCCGGGACAAATGTCGAATCCTACCTGTGGCAGGTTTTATTTATTGCTTTATCATCAAACCTTTTGCTTATAAATTAAACTATTTCGTCTACTCAAATTTTAACGCTGCTTTCTTTAACATTAATATCATGTGTTCTATATATTTTTTTGTTTATCTATTGTCTCTCTTGATTATTATTAGACAAAGATTTTAAATCTTTTAACTAAAAGTTATTCTAAGGTAACAACTTGATTAGCATTTTAAACAAAATGGCGAAGGCGCCAGTATGTTAATTTTCGGCTTCTCTGTTCTGATCGAGTTTATCTATTTAAGTATACATCTCAAATAAATCTAAACAAATACAATTCTTACGGAAATCGATATATTGTTCTTGTTAAGAGGTTTCAAGAAATAATTTAATAAAACTGAATATTGTGCGAGACTTAATCGCTACGTTATATATGTTTCGTATAATTAAAACAATATATTTAAATACTTAAAAATAATTGAATATATATGTTGGGTAATTGGATATTCTTTCTTTACAGTTAGTTATTGCATAAAGTAATTGTGTATGCCCTGATAAACAGAGAGTGCTATCGAAATTATTATTAACATAGGCTCTCACAAAATCTTCATTTTTCTATTCTTCACTCTTTGATTTATATGTTTCCTAAACATAAACTATACATCCTACTTTAGTTATCTTATACTATAAAGATATAAAATATGGTATCAAATAGGAATAAGAGAAAGAGAAAGATAATCTTCTTTTTCATCCCTCCTTTATTCTGTACCTATGTATAACTTGTCATGCTCACCAATTTATAAACATTGTAGAATGAAGGTATAGTATGTGTATATTGCTTTTAGGATACGATTATTAATATTCTATTATCATAATAATTAGAATATTCAAAGACGAATAGCAATAAAATCATCAATTCCATATTTCACCATATTCAGGTATTGTGTATAAATACACAATTGCCTGATGTGTCAGGGTACCTGTATAATAGTATATTAGGTGCTTCTCAATCAATAAAATTCTTAATAGTGACTTTAATATAATCTCATTTATACTTGTATAAATTATTATTCACAAATTATTACTGATATTTATTTTTTAAGCAGATTTAAATAATAATTTTTTTGCCATATTTAAGGGTTTGACCTTACCAATATTACCAAAGTCAATTTGATATATATATATATATATATATATATATATATATATATATATATATATATATATATATATATATATATATATATATATATATATATAAATATCCTTCAATATTAAATGTACTTCCTTTTTGTAACTCAGACTTAACTGATATCACTAATTAGTGATATCAGTTAAGTCTGATATCACTATCATACTTAACTGTCCTTACTTTGGTTCGTACAATTCGGTATTTTCAATAATTTATCAAATATGGATTTCTTATAGATAATAATATTCAGCAATATATACTTTCAGTAGTACACTGAATAGTTTACAGTATTCTAAGAGTATACAGATTTATATGTACATATCTGGACATTTAATATAATAATACCTCAAAACACTAATTTATTTATTAATGGAATATTTTGTATTATATATTAGGGTTGAAATTAATATCATATGAAGGACTGAATATTTGAAGACATATTCAAAATGAAATTACACCGATATCCAATGAATTTTGCTATAGCAATAAGCACTGCATATATGTTCAATGAAAAAACTAGTATAGTTTTTCTTTATTAAAATAAGATATTTTCTAGTTGTGCTTTCTATCTGAAAAATGTATATCTACGGTATGTGTGGAATGAAACATCGATGTTTATGGATGTGAGTTAGAATCTATAATGATACCTACTAATTATTTCGTACATTTTAATTGAATCCATTAGCAAATTGGTTTCCCAAATGAGAGAGCATACATACCAGTAATTAAGAGATATTAATTACCTGTCATTGTACAGCAATAAGAGTATTTTTTTATTTGATTCAGCCCTAACGAAAGATTATTACGTTTTATCAAAATCTACATATGTGTTTACCATCCATATGCTCATTTGTCAGTCAAGTTCGAGAAATAATACCCTAGAATAATTCTAACAAAAAAGATACTTGCAAAATATACGGATCGACTGAAAACTAAAGAACTCTTACTTGTTAATCTATTATAATTAATATAGTTTAGGACTATTTTTTAACATTAAAAACGTAATGTACACAATAGTAAACGTCTGGTGAATATATAGGATGTCTCAGTTAGAACTATAGCATTTGAATTGCCCGCAATTTGTGTTGTGTCGAAGATAGGACGTCAATATTTAACGACCGTCATACACAAACTATACGACGTCAAAGTGCCATAAGTAACAGCTCAACAATGAATAGTCTGCGTACAACTGTTTTGTGAAAGTGAGAAATAATTTTTATTAAAAAAATTCGCACAAAACTAGGACAATATGAAGCGCCTATGGAATTAACAGTTAGTAACTTAATCAAAAAATTTGAAGAAACGGGTTCCGTTACCGATAAGGCAGTACAGGTGATGGGTCAGACGATAATACTGCTGCAGTGAAAGAAAGCGTATGGGAAACATTCAACGTGTAATCGGGAAATAGAGCCAGCTTTATCCGTGTTATGGGCAATTTTACTGAACGAATGACATTATGCCAGATCAGTGGAGGCGGCCATATGAACAATATTCTTTTCCATTTGTAACCGTATCGTCTTCATATTATGTTGAAGAATAAAAAAACACGTGTTTCATATAACGAATTAATATAATTGTAATCAAAAAAATTAAATTAACTAACTGTTTATGATGCTTATCAAATAATTGATAGAAATATTGATTAAGGCCTGTGGTATTATAGGCAAATTTATATATTTATTACTTCTACTTTAGATAGATAGGTAGATAAAATACAGGCGGAAATATTGAAATGTGCGGGACAGAAAGTAGTAAATAGGATGTTTGAACTGGTAAAATACATATACGAAACGGGCGAGATGCCGGAGGATTATAAGAGGAACATTATCGTTTCTACACTGAAAAAGAGAGGAGCCGACAAATGCGAGAACTTTAGAACGATTAGCCTAACTTCCTATGCGTCAAAAATCTTAACCAGAATAGTGCAGAAGAGGATGGAAAATAGAGCAGAGGATATAATGGTTTATTATCCTCAAATACTAGGAGAAGATCAATTCGGGTTTAGGCGAAATAGGGGAACTCGCGAAGCTATTCTAGCGCTAAGAGCAATGTTAAAGAAAACAATAGAAAAAGGAAAGAACGCTTATATAGGATTTGTAGATTTAGAAAAAGCTTTTGATAACGTAAGATGGGAAGAAATGTTCGAGATACTAAAGAGCGCGGGAATGAAGTATAGAGATAGGAGAGTAGTACACAATCTATACAAAGAGCAAACTGCTGTTATAGAAGTAGAAGGGGAAAAAAGGGAAGTAGGTATTAGGAAAGGAGTAAGACAAGGATGTACGCTATCACCACTAATTTTTAATCTGTACATCGAAGAGGCGATTAATGTGGTAAAAGATAGAGTGGATTTCGGGATTAAAGTACAGGGACAGAAACTAAAAATGCTGAGATTCGCGGATGATATAGCAGTATTAGCATCTAGTAAAGAGGAATTAGAATCGGCATTGAACGAAATGGAGGCAGTGTTGACAGAGGAATACGGAATGAGGGTGAATAAAAACAAAACTAAAGTGTTAGTGTGCAGAGGGCGCGAGAGCAGAGCAAAAACGAAAGTACAAATTAATAATGAAAGATTGGAGGAAGTTAAAGACTTCACTTATTTAGGAAGTAAAATAAATTGGGATGGAAGAAGCGATAAAGACATAAAACAAAGAATAGCGCAGGGTCGAGTAGCTTTTAACAAAAAGAAAGCACTTATATGCTCGGGGGTAATAAACTTAGAAACAAGGAAGAGATTTTTGAAAACATATGTATGGAGTACGGCACTATACGGCTGCGAAACCTGGACGGTAGGGGAAGCAAGTAGGAATAAATTAGAAGCTTTTGAGATGTGGTGTTACCGAAGAATGATGAAAATACCATGGACTGATAGGGTTAGAAACGAAGAAGTATTGGAGAAAGTCGGCGAGAAAAGAAGTATGTGGAAAAACTTAAAGAAGAGAACAAATAGAATGGTAGGCCACTTGCTGAGACATGGGGGAATAGTCCGCGATATTTTGGAGGCAGAAATAGGAGTGAAGAAAGACAGAGGTGGGCCTAGATTAGAGTACTGCTCGAAAATAGTAAGGGATGTAGGTTGTAGCACAATTAGCGAAATGCGTAGGTTAACACAAGATGGGAGAAGCTGGAGGTTAGCGTCCAACCAGTCTTAGGACTGATGACCTCATGATGATACATCTACTATCAAACATAAGGTGATACATTTACAATAAACTAGAATAACTTCAAAATGGAGGACTTTGGGTAGTTACCGTCATCCTTTCTACAATTGGATATTATTTTTCGGTATATTTTCTAAATTAAGTTCCATTAAATTTTAGAAAATAAGTTTCATGTAGGTATATAATTATATTTTTAATTGAAAACCTTATTTGGTAAAAAATATGGAGTTCACATTTTAGGTGACGCAGTGTTGTCTCATTTTCTTTCTCAATCAACGTTCTCAATACCATTTGCCCATCAGGTTTTGGTTCATTATAATAGACATTATAAAACTAAAGAACAATGGGTGACGAAACAAATACTAACCAATATAATTTTCTTGCACGTGTGTTCATGATTATTATACGCTGTATCAAAATACGTCTTTTATTAGTATATTGTTTTGAAGATAAATACTTTACAATTTACACTCTGTTTTTGTTTCAGATGCCATGCAATCATTATGCAAGACCCATTTTCTTCAGCAATTATATAGGAAGATAGATGGCGCAGTTCTGTGGTCTAAAAATGAAAGAGATTTAGACTGCGTCATAACATTTCAGACGCACTCTATATTGCAGAGATTTATGCTGCGTTTTGATTTCCTTCAGCTAGACTGTAACGACCATTTGTATATTTACGATGGAGCACATGCTGTGGGAACATATAAGGTAATAAAATAAGTATATTCCTTTAATGTAAGATAAAATAAAACTGGATTAAAAAATTAGGGGTCGAATATTAGTCGTTAACTGCTTGTATATGAGTTTATGAATATAAAAGTTGGACAAAAATTAGGTCTATTGAAACGTATTATAACTAACAATGAAAATTATTTATTTATGCAGTTTTTGGTTTTCAGTTAAGGTGGTAGATTTAAA
Source organism: Rosalia funebris (assembly GCA_037954035.1). Lineage (NCBI taxonomy): Eukaryota > Metazoa > Arthropoda > Insecta > Coleoptera > Cerambycidae > Rosalia > Rosalia funebris. The sequence continues at coordinate 27,204,373 of JAZFAV010000011.1, forward strand.
TGAGATTGTATAAATATATAATAAAAATGAGAAAGATAAAAAATCTTAATAATTAGAATTTGATATATAACTCGACAGCGTTAAAATTACAATACGTTATCATAGAGCCCTTTTGAAAATATATTTTGCATCTATTTATAATTTCCTACTGTAATAGGTTTATATTAGTTTCAAGTAGAAAAACTATTTTTTACAATCAAAATTAATTCAACTCTCGTATACAATTTACCACTGGTTCATATGAATATACAGAAAATGTAACTAAAATCTAAGAAATTTACTTATCTTATATTTTCACACACTGAGATCCCAGACTGACATTATATATTGATTAGTTTGTTAGATCAAGTATTTATTACTCTGAGCGGTACAAAATTAGCCTTATTTCTGCGATATCAAATAAGAACAAGTAGCGCCAATCACAGTACCAGCTACAAAGTGATTACTAAACATATTTAGTATACTTAATCAAGATCATAAATGAATACTTCATAAAAAATTAAGACTTCAAGAAAGTTGTTATAGTTACTTGTAAAATATTGCTTGGCAACAGCTACAAAGACTGGAAGCGCTGGTACCAATGATTTACTGGATCACGATGTTCGATTTCTCGCTTGATTATATTCGCTCAATGATAATAATCTGGAAATATATTGAATGGCACGTAAATTTGTCTGTGTTTGCGCAATTAACAGCAGCAACAATAGTAAATAATTAGCTACTTGCAACAAAATTAATACTAGTTGAATTAGTCTATTATAAGAAGTGTTATTATTATAATAACATATATTATAATAACATATAAATATATTCGAAAAAAAGAAATTAACGGCAATTGTGTTCAAGTACGCCTTCTTTTTGAGTTAAAAAGTGATCCAGTCGATCACAAAAACTTCGTCTAACATAAAACAACGGACTAGAACTGATTTTTTGAAACACGTTTATTTCCTTTCTATCCCAATTCTACTAGAACGTTAGTATTCTATTAGTTTTAATAGTTCCTCCCTATAAAAGGAACTCATTTGGGAGCAATATTTCCCTCCTAAAAAAGAACACATTTGGGGGCAGATCGGAAAATTTCGCTAATCAGAAGATGGTTGTTATGTTTAAGACACATTTACAGAATTATAATATATTGTACCTTTTCAAAATGGAAATAAATGCTTCATGTTATATGCAAATATATGGAATAAAATGGAAAATTGGTTTTATTCTTTTCTGCTCCACGATAATATATTCCCATCGATTTACTTTGCTCTGTTCATTGTATAACGGTCACGTATTAATTCGATTTGTTTGTGTTTATCTGAGGAGCACATTTGTTAATTTTCATTGACTCAGAAATTCACCTAGAAGCATGTCGCGTTTTATATAGGGGCAGCACTATTGAAATTATTGTGTATTGAGTGTTATCGTATCCGAACTGGATTCACTTTACTTTTATTTAATTTTATATATTTTATATATATATATATATATATATATATATATATATATATATATATATATATATATATATATATATATATATATATATATATATATAAATAAACGTAAAATAAAATGGCGGGCTGCTTAGCTCTTTTCGTGCAATTTAATTATCGTTTTAATGATCTGACATTTTAGTTTTAATATTTACTGACTATTGATTTCGTTTGTTTTGTTTAGTGACTTTTATATTTTTTATCGTTATTGTTTAGTTAATTATTAAGTGTAATAAAGTGTGTGAAAATGCGATCAAAGACCAGTAAATCTGCCCCAAAGCAGATTCTTTCCTGCTCGCCTCCGACATATATGTGTAATATTTTAATAAAATTAACGCATAAAAACTGAGCGATTTTTATATTTCCGGTGGCTGATTTTTAAAATGTTTTTTCCCTTTGTTTTATCGTAAATTTGGTTTATCAAGCATCATCAATAACGGCCTGACGGACGTTTTTCATGCCACTAATAACGATCTACGGCGTAATAATATATGCAATTAAATTAATATAGGGTTCCATTATGGCGGAGTGACACATGAAACTGTAGGCACTCGAAATAATTCTGGGGATGTTTGTCATATCATCATATCAATAATATCTGTGATGAACCTACTTCACCGTTGATGGCTTTCATACACCATGACATATATCCTCCATTAAACTGATAAAATTAATTAAGCTATCGATTTCGATTAATCCATTCAGGCAGTAAATTGCTTTTGTAATGGTACGATATGGAATTATGATTCGAGCCGTCAATATTAATTTGATATATAAATTAACACATTATATATAATACATTTATGATGTTATTCCGTTTACCAATGTATAAAGGTAATTATATGGTGAAAATATTTTAGTTACGTCATATCAGTATCTTCAGAATTCGGTGTATTGAAGGCTGTTAAACAAATATTTGACAAGAAATTGATCGAGGGAGATTACTCTGTGGTAGTTTTATACCACTGTATTTACACAAACATCGTGACTGCAGTTTCGACACTTTTATGTCATTTTCAAAACGATGATTCATCTAACAATAAATAAAAAAAATTCGGTTCCTATAATATATACTATCCAATTAGGAGTTATGACAATAAACAGGTAATTAAGGTTTACAGGAAAACGCGTTTTATAAATGGTGTAATCCCGATCATTAAATTATGGGAATTTTCAGGAATATTATTAAGAACTATTTATTATACAGGGGGTTAATTAATTTTGGTAACAGTAAAAAGAGGAGAATACAGTATATCTACTTGATCATTTACCAAGTTAAAATTATCACTATGGTTGTATTTATAGATTTCTATGTTTTAAACCTATGCTGGTATAGTGTAGGATTTTCATATTATTAATATCTGGGAAATTATGTCCACTTTCTAAGATACGATTTAGTCAAAGTAGAATATGTTTTCTGCAACCTGAAGTATCTATTGTGATCAAGGTACCTAGTTTTAAATTTACGTACAGTTTGTCCTATATACATATGTGCTATTGCACTCCTAGCAATTTAACCTATAAACTCCCGATTTTTCATATTTATTAGTTTTATCTTTGTCATTATAAACTAAATTTGATAACCTTTGTTGGGGTTTAAATGCTATTTTGATATTATGTTTTTTGAGAAAATTTTATATTATTGACAATGTATGTGATGGTGGCATATGGTATTTGTTTATATCCTCTAATACTTGGATAACTTAATTTAAAAGTATACTGTTTTTGTTTATTAATTTTGTAATAGATTTTGTTAGGAAACCATTGTTTTCGGCTATATTTTGAAAGTTCTGTTTTGATCTGTGTTTCTGATAAAGGTAGCGAAAAAACTCTGTGTAACATTGAATTAAAGGCGGCTATTTTATGCGAATATCGATGGCAAGAAGCAAAGGGGATAGTTATATCGGTATATGTAGAATGTGCAAACTTTAGCGTATACAGGCGTCAGTAGTCCCTAGAGATAATAACAAGATCAACAAGAAATTAATAAAGAAATTATTTGACTAAACTAAGACTACTTTCGAAGTTATAGTAAAGCAAATTAGATTTAGTATTAATACAGCTTATAATTAAGTTATGAGTGTAATAAGTAATAAAATAATAAGAGATGTAAGGCAGAACGTTACTATTGACAATTACAACAGTTTCTGAATGTGTATACCTCAGTGGTTTGGTTCACACAGGCAGTAACACAATTGCAGAGGGTCACACGCTAGCTCTTGGTTAGCTTATGCTAGCTAATAAACATTATTTTAGCCTTTCCAAATATCCGCTCAATCGCAGTGTTAGTCTAGGACTCTGAATATGGACTTCAAACATGATTAAAGCTGATAAATTATTAACGTTGCAGAAATTCATGAAAATGGGAAGTGAAGACGTAGATTTAATTTCGAACTATGTAATTTCTACAATCAGATGCCAGAGAAGAACATCGTGACCACTAGCTAGAAAGGCACAATAATATTTGATAGGTAGATCATGTTGTTGATGATAATACATATGCTCATAAAAACCTCGCAAGGTTTTTAAGAGTAAACTCGGTAGGTATACTGAGTCGATCAATGCATCAGGTTATATGATATAATGACGTGGAGAAGGACACGAGGAAGATTGGTGTAGAAAACTGGTCAATATAAGCCTCGAAGAAAAAATGACTTGTAAATGAATTTAGTGAAAGTTCAGCTCTTGTAACAGGGCTGTGGATTATTGCGGAGGATAATGACCATACACATATGCCTTCAGATGTTAGCAGGTAATCCTTAAATGAAAATAGAGAGTAATATTTTCATCGGCTTCATTTAATGAACGTATCAAACATTACACCTATTAAATTAGAGGTATCGAGATGCCATCATACATAAGGATTAGACAAATTTATTCATTTATTTACACATATTGAGGTTATTTATTTTATTAAAACGTTTAGTACTTATAGGACTTTCGATACAGATCAAGAGAAACCTCAATTTCAGTCATGTTGGCGCAGTAAAACACAAAGTTTACTAACTATAGATATAAACTTATATTGCGTTGATTAAGCCATACCTATGGTACTCCATTTTTTGTAGCATCATGAATTAAAAAGTATTGCAGTTTACCGGACTTGTCGATATACGGCCTATAGGTTTTAATTGAAGGCGTTCTATTTATGGACTATTCACGTCAGCCTTGTATTGCCATTCTATGTACACTTTTATGATTCCCGGTTCAGCTTTATAGGATGCGAGGGGAGAGTTGATGGTGATTTCATGAAACTACCGCTGATTTATTTCTAAAACATTATTATTGTATATATTATGACTATTAATTGAAAGAGAATAAATACAACTATTTTATGAACTTAAATATGTGCAATTACTATGGGGCGTTCACTACTATTCTGAAATTAATGTATAACTTTCAGAATACAAAAAGGCGTTCAATACAAACGAGTTACCAAATAAATTAGAGGGATGCGTAACAGATAATAGGAATATATTAAAAGTAATAAAGCTTTAGATGCCAACCTATTATACAAAATATGAAGAAAATATTTCACAGAAAAATAGTGGCCAAATACCATAGATATCGACGCCAGCATAAAAAAACAATTTATTTATATTCATTCTTCTTACCTTTCACTTCTTATTGCTGTACATGTTTGCCTATGTCTTGCGATATATTATATATTTGTTGATACAACTGTCTTCGGGTTTTATAATTTGACAATAATATTACCGAGGAAATACACAGGGTGACTAGTAAGTCTATGCGTTTCTTTGAAGGCATGTTAGGGCTCATATATAATCGATTAAATCATAGTATGTATATTATACAGAAGTTGATGAGGTTTCGAGATAGTTTATCGAGATATTCTGCCACTACTAATTGTGAAATAAAAAATTTAAAGAATAAGTTTTGTTAATATTTCAGTGGCCACCATTAATGAACACAGTAATATAAGTTATGCAATACAAATATGTTAAATAGTTTGATAATAAAAATAAAAAATACAAAATCTGAAACTTGACTTTTAAAAAATCCACTTGGGTGTACATATGAATTTATTTCTAAAAATTTATAACATATGAGAGGCACAAATTATTTTGAAAACTTTGCATGATTTCCTTTGGAATGAGTATAGAGTTTTACAATAAAGTAAACATTTAATCTTTATACTTTTTTAAATAAAATCATTGAATGAGTTTAAATGCTGAAATCCAAAATTGTGGAAGTGAATAAAAATTCATAAATGTATTTTACATTTTATTTGTAATTCATTTTCAAAACGGGCGCTTCAATTTCATATGAAACTATATGTAGCTTCATACAGTCTATTGTTTTACTAGTCATCTCATCAGTCAATTTAAATTAAATAATTTTTTTGGGAACTGCTGAAATTACCTGATTTTGTTATCTTTTCTTATCTTTCTGATTACAGTAATAGTAACAGAACATATTATACAAATATAATATATTCGATAACGGTAAGACACCTATAAAATATTTGGCAGAAATTTATTTTAGAGTTTTTAAAAGAAAATGCAAGTGTATGTTAAAAATTGCTCACAACGCTGCATCTCTTGTTATATATAAAGTAATTTTCAATAGTTTCTTAGAGTTTTGACGGAATTGAAACCTTCTGGAGCGATAAAAGTTTCTATTCATTCTAGATTAGCTGTTCCATTTTACGTATTTGCTATCACGAGCTAACTTAACAGTTCTTTAAGTTTATTTTTTGTCAAAACGTCATCATTATGTAATAATATAGTGAAATCGCTATGCCATTTTATTGAATTACTGTTATGGGATTACTCAAAAGCTTGTTGGGAAAAATCGTACCTACTGAAATAAATTTATTTCAAACATGGATAATTAAATACCTACTTAATTTAGTTGAAAAATAGGCAAAATATCTACCATCTACGTTCAACAATTCCCCAAATCATGAATAAAAAAAGTGTTTTTGTCTATTATGGATACGAAATTGGGTGATCTTCATTAATTCGGACCTTCAACGATGAATATGACTCCAGAAATAATGTAGTCATGTAGATATTAGCAATATATTGAAATTATTACATCCTTTAACTATATGATGAGTAATAAAGTTAACCGAAAATTACTATAAAGGTAGCAAATCTAAAATATAAAACAAAATGTAACAAAATCATATAACAAGTATTAACTACATTAAATGAAAAAATAATTGGAGCATTAATATACAAAATATTAAATTAATAGTGATCGGAGTAGTAATAATATATCGTATTAATATTGTATATAATGTTCGGTAAAACGTAATTTTTTGTTGTTTTGAGCAGAATTACTTTCAATATACAAAAGCCAGTAGTGTCACCCATCACACTTACATCAATCTTACCTTCTCTGATATCATGATATAGTTTACCCAATCTCTGTCTTTACTTGCCTTAAAGAATCTGCCCCTAAAGATTTAATAGCTCACAGCTCTTAAATCTTTAGGAACAGATTCTTTATGAGAATGAGAAGTGTATCCTTAGAGACATTCGACATTGTAGTTATACAAATTTCACGTTTTATAAATTTTCTGTTTTAAAATCGAACAATTATTCCCTCATGAAATTTCGAATTGCTTGTAACTTTTCCAAATAATCTGTTAATAATATGTAAACTCTTCCTCGTTTTTATCTATAGCTTCAATGAATATGTGGTTTCTTCTTAAAAGAGAACCATCATCCTACAATCAAGAAGGATGCTTCTTGATATAGTTTTTCGAACATCTTCCTTCGCTAGTTACTCACAGTTACTAAATTTTTGGAGTCCACTATAGTTGGGAGATTTTACGCCAAAACTAACCTGTATTATAGTTCTATATAGTCCACATATAACTATAGTTATATGTATTATAGATTATCAACTGTTCTCATTAAAAAACAATTTTTTGACAAAAATTCAATTCAAATTAAAGTCCGATTAGTAAGTTCAATAATGTCAATTCTAACGATTTCTGGTGTTACAAAAATGACAAATATTTGAAGAAACGCCACTGAATATTTTTAAGTTGACTTATATGACATAGATACCAGGGATACCATATAAGGCTATAATATTCTAATTTCAAACGAATTAATACAAAATAAATATTTTAAGGTAACAATTGTATTAAGCAGTGTCGTGTTTCCATGAAACCAAGGGTTTTATATGCTCTAGGAGCCACATGATTGATATGCCCAGAGAATGATAGTTTATCATCAAAGTATAAGCCAACAACCTTAATATTTTCAGAATCTATTAAAACTGTACCACCAAGAGAACAAGAGTATATTAGTAGTTGCTTGTATAAGGTATACGAGCAAATGTTACATATTCTAACTGTTTACTTCTATTTCTATAACAGTTATCGTTTGCTGTATTTGAATTCTTGTTTATTTTTTTATATCGTGTTGGCTATTGAACATACATTGATAAATAAACATCATATTTTTAAATCTTGAAATTATTCGTCCACATACGTTTACATTTATTGCAAGTGTGTCTACTTCATTAGTCATATCTTTAATGTATTACCTATGTTTCGTGCATTTAGCATTGATACACAAACCATAAAACCATGAACTAATTAACATAACTAATTGAACGTTTCTGTTACAGTTCGATCTGTCATGCAAGAATACGAAGCAAAATTTGGGAGCCATGTTCACGCGTACCAACTACGTCACCCTCAAATATCTAACCGATTCTTGGGGAACAGACGCCAACGGCTTTAAGCTAGTCATTACGGCCGTTAAGGACCCAAGTAAGTAGCAGTGATGATTAGTTAATCGCTAGTTCAATAATATGATGATGAGATATAGAAATTAGGACAGATGGTGCAGTTAGTAAATTAACGTCAAACACAAATGTGGGTTGGAACAGTAATGGTGGATTACAATTTAGAAGCAATTTATTTATTTAGTTGACGATAGATATTAATTTATGTGAAGCACTTATCTTTATACAGGGTGTTTCAGTTGGAACTATAGAATTTGAAATGCGCGCTCTTTTTGTGTTCTATGAACGATAGGGCGTTAATGTCGAGTGTCATATACAAAGCATACAATGTCAACATTCTGCAATAAACAGTTAAATAACGAATAGTTTGTGTACAACTGATTTATGAAAGTGAGCGATCACTCACAGTTGAATTAAGAAATATTCGCATAAAATTAGGACAACATGAAGCGCCTATAGAGTTAACGATTTCTGAATTATCAAGAAATTTGAAGAGACAGTTTCCGTTATTGATAGGGCAACACTAATACGCCCTAGTTTGTCTAAGACTAGTTTAAACAAACTTTTAAATATAAGACATCCATAACAGATCATTGTATTTTTACGGAATGTCATAAAAACAAATTTTGTACATTATTCGTTAGCTATATTGAATAGAAGAACTGAATTCACTGACACATAGACGCAAAATTATTTAAAACACCTTATCTTATTCATTATCATCATGAGGTCATCAGTCCTAAGACTGGTTGAACGCTAGCTTCCAGCTTCTCCTATCTTGTGCTAACCTACGCATTTCGCTAATTATGCTACAACCTACATCCCTTACTATTTGCAAGCAGTAGTCTAATCTAGGCCTACCTCTGCCTTTCTTCATTTCTATTTTTGTCTCCAAAATATCGCGGACTATTCCCCCATGTCTCAGCAAGTGGCCTACAATTCTATCTCGTCTCTTCTTTATGTTTTTCCACATACTTCTTTTCTCGTCGACTTTCTCTAATACTTCTTCGTTTCTAACCCTATCAGTACACGGTATTTTCATAATTCTTCGGTAACACCACATCTCAAAAGCTTCTAATTTCTTCCTACTTGCTTCCCCTACCGTAAGGTTTCGCAACCGTATAGTACCGTGCTCCATACATATGTTTTCAAAAATCTCTTCCTTGTTTCTAAGTTTATTACCCCCGAGCATAAAAGTGCTTTCTTTTTGTTAAAAGCTACTCGACCCTGCGCTATTCTTTGTTTTATGTCTTTATCGCTTCTTTCATCCCAATTTATTTTACTTCCTAAATAAGTGAAGTCTTTAGCTTCCTCAAATCTTTCATTATTAATTTGTACTTTCGTTTTTACTCTGCTCTCGCGCCCTCTGCACACTAACACTTTAGTTTTGTTTTTATCCACCCTCATTCCATATTCCTCTGTCAACACTGCCTCCATTTCATTCAATGCTGATTCTAATTCCTCCTTACTAGATGCTAATACTGCTATATCATCCGCGAATCTCAGCATATTATATTATTATGTTATATTAATTTAACTAGTTTTAGTTACATTAATATTACATAAAATGTAAAAATACAATAATAATAATTTGACGAAAACATTGAAACTAAATTACAGCAACCGTAAGATAAAGATAAAATGTTTGGGTACTACCAAATGGTCGCTCTGTTTTATTTTAATAAACAGATCATAACGTATCACGCGTAAAAGCATTTTTGTGTCGCCCCATAAGAATACTCAATGACAGTAATGTATAGCGTATTCTCTGAATATCGCAACGTGTATATAACAAGTCCTCAGGCAAGGGACGTCGATACACCGCTATATATTCAGCATATCAAAAAACATACGTTGTGTGTGGATTCCTCTAGACAATACTGATATTTTACAATATAAGAATTGGCGGAGGATCACAAGATATATGACTATTGAAAATTCTTTCCGACTGTGTGTATTTTGAATTCTCTGAAAGTAACGTTGCGATGAGAATAATATTACTACCGAAAACAATTATTTATTGTACGTGACATAAAAAATTGCTTTTGAAATATACTTTATTAATTTCTCACACCCAGACTCACAGATTAAATTTTGTATAGTTCCTATATTTTTATGATATTGATACTTTTCACATTCAAGTATAATTTCTAAATGAAACAAAGTGGAAATTTTCTTCTTATATCTCTCAAATCAATGGAAATTAATAGTTTAAATTAATATTAATCTATCAGTAATGTAGTGTATATTAATTAATACCTATTAATGTATCAGTACGGAACAAACATAACAATAAGGAAGCAATGTTTCCATTTTAATGGTTCACTTCTGGCCAAGTTTCACTGGTCAATTCATCCTCACTTTAATACGTTCATTCTCTAATTCTTATTTTACTATTTTTTTAATTCGTTTTATAATCTTCTTCTTTATAATTTTTTCACGACAATATAAAATATATTCGAACGTCTGTTATTTGAGTATTACTATAATGGAAAATAGTAATTCAGGCAAAATATTGAAAGCTATTCATTCATATAATTAAAATGTTATAATAATATTTTATTTTGCTACACATTATGTAATAAAATACATAGGATAAAAAATTCCCATATCAGAAGTTTCTGTAACAAATACATTTTTCACCTATTTTAGTAACTGTCTTTAATAATAGACATAGACGAGGGCATGTTTAACATAACTATAAGTGTGTTATTTATGTAAATAACATTCAACGAACATACTTTAATTATACCATTTTTTTTATTTGTTAAACTATTCAAAAAATACTTGACAAAAAATAACTCAACTATAACTATTTGTAATAAATAAAATTTCTGTAAAGCTTAGTAAATTCAGTAATTTTATTCAAGTAAATAAATCTAGTAAATTAATTCAGATTAATAGCATAGTCAATAAATACAGTAAATTTATTTAAATTAATAGCACAAATTAATTTCATTTTAGTAATGTTTATTTTATGTAATTAAAATCAATATCTAATATATCTACTTAGAAACGAAAACACCATAATCGAGTCAATACTCGATATTGTATAATTATTATTAATGTTAAATATTGTATATAAAATCGTTCGTTAATTTTCAAGAGTTTTTGTTCTTATGTATCAGATTAAATGTTACTGTAATTACTACCGGAAGTACTGCCTCTTTTAGTTAAAATAGAATAATGTTGCAGATTGGTACTGACTAAGATTACTGTCACACAACCAATCATCTCCATTTCTTGTATAAGCATAAACAATAAGTGTAATATTTTAATCTATATAATTATAAACAATAATTTAATTTAATTATATAAGTATAAACAATAAGATTTTTTTATTATTTATGAATACTCCTTCACGGGTAGTCACGGACATTACAATCTGATCATAAAGATCAATAAGTAAGTTTTTTCTATCTTATAATACTACTTAAAAAATTTAGAAGTAAGTTGTACTCAACAGTATCTTTAGATTTCTTAAAAACTAGGTATACCAAAAAACTAACGTATACACTAAGGCGTACAATGCTCTGCGTTGTCACATCACTCAACTAACTCAAAGGGTTTGATTATCTTGGATCTTCTTGTCAATCTTCGTTGTCAAAGAGCTGGATCGCCTCGACGTTGACATGTTGGAGACGTCATTGTTCATGACTCCTGATAATCTTGGGTCTGGATTGTTCAACAGTATCCATACCCAGTCTTTGATGGAGGTTACTATTTCGGATGTACCAAGGTGCATCTATGATGTTCCTTAATACATTATTCTGAAACCTTTGAATGGTTTGTACATTAGTCTGACTGGCGTAGCCCCACAGCTGAATTCCATAGGTCCATACCGGTTTAAGTATCTGCTTATATAACATAAGCTTATTATGAATAGTTAGAGTGGAGTTTCTCCCAATTAACCAGTTATTTTTTTCTATATTTAATTATAAGTTCTTCGTTTTTCTTCTTTATATGGGCTTTCCAGCATAGCCTAGCATCAAGGGCAATACCAAGATATTTAGCTGTATTTGAAAACGAGATTCGTTTATCATTTACGATTATCAGTATATGTTAATTAGCTTTGTTTGTAAAGTTAACTATAACAGACTTTGATTCATTTAATTTTAACCTCCGTTTTTTTGTCCGATCATTAATTTTGTCCAATGATATTTGCAATCAGTATCTACCTACTACTAATATAGCAATATCATCTGCAAACGTTGCTATGGTGTCGTTTTCTAATCTGGGAATATCACTTGTGTACGAAAGGTATAGGACTGGTCCTAGTACACTTCCCGGGGGTACTTCTGCATTAATTGTCTTAACCTCATAATAGGCTCCTTCTTGCTTAAATTTAAAATGTCTTTCAGAGATGTAGAATCCATCTACATCATGAGATGTAGAATTTCCAGAATATCAGAAAACTACTTAGGTAGATACCTCTTATTTAGTAAATCAAAAAGTAGCTAAGAAGTCTATGATTATAGTGATTACACATCTTGATTCATTATGGATGTAATAAATAATTTTTATTGTTACATAAAAATTAACGAAAAATGAACATTTGCGTCAATGTCAGGTAATAAATTTGAATGTTTAAATCCTTTTCAACGGTACCTCAGAAATATACAAATATATATATAAATAAATATTAGTTCCTGTAATATAAAGACAGGGTTTCAAGGTACTTTTCATTATAACTTCTTGTCACATCTGTTCATGCGGTGGACAGCCATACATTGTTTATGTCGTATAGGATCGTGTAATAACGTGACTATCCCGAATTCCTAAAATTAAACCGAGTTTAGTTGGTCTGACAAATTACATCTATATGGTCGCATGCATAGTCATAACGAATAAAGCTTAGCAACATTAAGAATGGCATATTTTACTCCCCAGGAATACGCGGATATGCTAGTTTACGGGTAGTTTGCAGTTTATCTTACATAATAGTTTACCAGAATGATGGCAATATGCAATAAAATTCCCAGAGCTAATTTTAATTTCAAGTTGTTCTAATTGGTATTTGGATTATATTATTCATTTATCTCGTCAAAGCAGTAACAGTCCTGACATCGTTTAAAATAATCTCAGATTAAAACAACTCAGCGAAGTCAAAAACACAAGCCTTTAACCAAATTTAAATATTCCAGAAATTTTAAACTGTTAGTCTCAAGCTTGTGTTTTAAAATGTTAAACGAAGTTGTTTTATATTTATACAAAGACGAATTAACGCTGCGAAAATAATTAGAGTGTACTTCGTTCTAATGTGGCTGCTCTAACTCAATAAGTATTATAAAAATAAGATATTAGAATAAAATTTCTACATAAAATTCCGCTTTCCAAAGCTGTCGCGATTGGCGAAAGAGAGAGAGAGATTATTATAAAGTAATAATTGACAGAATATCAACGTCAACTACGCTAGCTGTATTTATCCTGAATTTAACAATATATTGTCACAACTCATTAGGATTTTTGGTAAGAAACATGAGGTTTTCTTATTGGATTGCCTCACAAATTTAAATTTTAGGATTCATCTCTGGTAGTGAGGTAATTACCCCGATGAAGTTATGCCAGAACTTATTCTGAAATTCTGTATAAGTTAAATATAATAAAACGATAACATAAAATCACATTTTTTACTCCTTAAAGTTAGTTAATATCTTCCTGTAATTTAAGATAAAAAAATAATCCTACATTTACTTATCAAATATGGCCAAGGCTTTATTATATTAAACGTGAGGATAAAATTTATTGGAGGTCTATTGAAGATAGAATACCCCTATGCACTACATTAATACGCAATTACCAGATCTTGAGAGCATCTCTTAATAATTCATTACGTTTGATTGGGGGCAAGCACGATATTAAATTTCTATCAACAAGATATACATATTATGTTCTCTCTTGTTCAGAGATCGTCATAAAACATAATAGTAGGTCAGTTGCATTTAAGATAGTTCTGTAATGATACCTGTGACAATGTAGTTATATTAGTCTTTAGAGTATTAGAAGTCCAGCTGTAATAAGCGGGACGCCATAAACTTGAAGCTAATATTACTTGCTCTCAATATTGCTATTAATTTACACAGCTATATAGCACTGCTTACTTGCTTGCTTATTCATACTAGAATAAACGGGCATTTCTGTTCTACTGACAAGGTTTGTAATGGTGTTGATTTCTTATCTATGATTAATGGATACAAATTAAATCGAGGTTTTAAACTTCTGCAAAAAGCGCTCATCAGATTCAGATTCACATTGAATCCTTATCTTCTAGAGATCTTGTTATACGTACAGTTTACAGTAATGGAAGCAATGAAAGAAAAATATAAATATTGAAGACAAAAAAATCCGGAAAAGAAACAGATTGATAAACAAACAAAACATAAAACGCAGCTGTCGTTCTTCAGCTTACTCGCTGTATATGATATTGATATAAATATAAACAGTACATTAATATAAAGTGACTATCAACGCAGATATAACTTTCACGGGTAGCAATCGACTTGTAAAACCTACACAAACTTACTATTTCGAAGCAATCGTATTAAATTTGTTCATACTTCACTATTTGCATTTAAAAAATATGCATTTTATTTATTTATTTCATCCGATACCGAATATATAATTTAATATCTATTGTTAGTAGAGAATGTATGAAGTAATATTCATAATTAAGATTGTTTAAAAATATTTGAAAAACCACTTAAAAATTTGGTAAAAGTGAAATTACATTTATTAAATTTATAGATATCCTTGCAGTCTATTTACATTTTCGTTAAGACCAGTTCTCCTGAAGTTGATAATTAGACTTAAAGTTTATATTCAGCATTATCACCCATTCACTTACGCATTGTTGAGTGATGTTGGGAAATATTTTTGTCATTGAAACAAATTCAGCCTACATCTATATCTGTATCTTTGTTTATTCCGAAGTTTATTATGTTAGGTTATGGGTTAACTTTGGTATAAAATTAATCAGTTCGAATTAGCTATCGATACATTTACAATAATATCTTCTATGTTTAAATATTGCCTTACGAAGTTTATGGTTATGGTTTAATTTTGGTATAAAATTAATCAATTCTTTTATATTTAAATTTTGCATTCTTATATATGAGAGGCTTAGTGTTTTGTTGATTAATTAAATTAGTTATCTTAATTAATATCTATATTTAATATTCCAGGATATTATTTTTTAAATGTATGGGTATGTGAAGTGATGAATATATTTAAATTAATTTTATACATTTCGTTACATTTTTCGTTCAATTGTTATTGTAAGCTTCAATAAATGTAGATATGACAAAAATAACATACATTTTTGTAAAATGATATAAATAAATATGTATTCTTTATTTTATAACAAATTGTATGCAGAAGTTTACCTATAAGAATTATACTGGCGTCTCCGCCATTTATTTGAAACTCGTCAAGCAGGTTCGTCAGTATTTTATTACGTTTTTTTTATGAAAGCTTATGCATATATCTTGATTTAATTTTGTTAATAGTTTTGCATATTTAATTCTTTATAGGTTTTATTGTATTTGTGATACTATAAATAGTTGTAATATGCATATCAACATTGTTACAAAATTTTATATACATTATTTATACTGGATACATTCATTTAATAGTAAATATATACAATTTGAAAGAATACATCAGTCCATTTCGAAGACTAAAAGTACTGAATAATGTTTTACATATTATTGAAAACATTATATAGTTACTAATGTATTACACTTTTTATTTAAAATATACTTTCTTATTTTACATATTGTACAAGTCTAAAGTCGAATTAATCGATAATATGTTAAAAATATTTAAAACAACAGAAGGTTATACTTTGCCTGATAAGAAGTATAACAATAAAGCACTGATTTTTTTCTTTAACATATAAAAATTACTCATATTGTCGATACAATATATCTGTGGTGAAGTAAAGGTAATTTAATTCAAATTTTGTCCTGATAACCATTAACTATTTATCTCAAGGGTTTATACGAGTATAATATTAAAATGAAATATTGGAGTTCTTTAAATTCTACCAAAAATTACATATTTGTCTCAATTTCGCTATGTAACAATTACATATTATCGTGTTCCTTCGACCTTAAGTACATTTTAATATAAAATGATTGCACGCGTATTCTATATTTTGCGTAATATATTTTTTATTTCAACAAAGTTTCTCTAGCAGAACTATATTTGTTCATTGAAAAATTATGGGTTACTATAATTAGAAGGTTATTTTACTTTTTGTATAGTTATACCCTTTTTCCTTCATTCAAAGTGAAAATATTCATTGGAAGCACAAAACTTTGGAGATACGTTTGATAGGAACTTGGTGTCATTATTCATACATATGTCTCTTTCTTGTATGTATTAACCTGATAATCGATATTAATATCTGAAGTACCTGTACTTGAGTATTCATTTATCATTATACTTGACTGTCTGTTAGATAATTGAAATACAGTATGATGGGCGGCATTCTATATTACGCTAATACAATACAGATGGACATCGCTTTATATCGGATATCGATATAAGATGGTACATATACAATTGAATTCAATTAAGCGTTTGATATTGTATTTCACATAGATTACGTGACCTGCAGGATGCATCTAAATTAATTTAGGTGCGTATTTGGGGTAATGTTATAGTTTACTTGCTTTCGTACTTATTTAAAATTAAGCTATAATGGAATATAATTTATAACAATAAAATATAATACAAAATATTTGAGTAAAAGTTTTACTTTTCCTCACTCCACTATACTAGCGGAAAAGTAATGTAATCGTGTAAAGAAAAAGTGAAAAAACAAAAATTTTTTTGGGTTTATTTTTCGTTTTGCGGCCTAAAAACAAAAAAAAATGTTTTTTAAAAATTTTTTACTGTGTGTGTGTCGTCGTTGTCGTCGGCATTAAAATTTCTTGTTAGCACGATAACTCAACTAAATCATGTCGTATCGATCGGGTTTTGACTGATCCTGATCGAGGACGTCTCCCAGATGACACCCATTGATTTTGAGGTGGATAGCATACACCACCCCCTCCCTTGGGTCTATTTAAGGATTTTTCTTGTTAGCACGATAACTCAACTAAATCGGATCGGATCGATCGGGTTTTGACTAATTCTGATCAGGGACGTCTCCCAAACGACACCTATTGATTTTGAAGTGAATAGGACACACCCCACCCTGTCCATGATTCATGAGAGCACGATGGTGGACTATTTGAGAAATTTGTTTTATTAATACAATAACTCAACTAAATCGTGTCGGATCGATCGAGTTTTGACTGATTTTGATCGGAAACGTCTCCCAGATGACACCTATTGATATTGAGGTAGATAATACACACCCTACCCTATCCATGGGTCGTCATGATAAAGTACAACGGTGTACTATTGGAGAAATTTTTTTTTTGTTAATACGATAACTCAACTAAATCATGTCGGATTGATCAGGTTTTGACTGACTCTGATTGGAGACGTCTCCCAGACGACACCTATTGATTTTGAGGTGGATGGAACACACTCTACCATGTTCATGGGTCATGAAAAAGCACAATGGTGGACTATTTGAGAATTTTTTTTGTTAGCACGATCACTCAATTAAATCGTGTCGGATCGATCGGGTTTCGACTGATTCTGATTAGGGACGTCTACCAGACGAGATCTATTGATTTTGAGGTGGATAGGATACACTCCACCCTGTTCAGTGGTCATGAGAGAGCATGAGGGTGGACTATTTGAATAAAGTGAAACTGTCGCATAAAACAGATATTCTGCATTTATGTGTTAGTTTATTTTTTTTTGATCGCTCAATTTTGAGATAGAGATGTTCTACGTGCGAGAAAGTCCGTTTCAAGGTTTTAAAACTATATATATATATATATATATATATATATATATATATATATATATATATATATATATATATATATATATATATATATATATATATATATATATGTTTCTATTTCATGCCTTTTAAGGAGAGAAGTCTACGTGAACTGAAATAGGTGTATGCTATTAATTTAGTACCTACTTGCTTACTTTTGATTTATTTAACATCAATCTAAATATTTTGTCCTAAAGGTAGCATTTGTATTATATAAACAAATATATTTAGTTAGGTATTACTACTTAATATGTTAAATAATAACTAATATGTTTATTTGAAAGTTAACATTTACCTCGTATAATAAATATAGATATTACTTTATAAGTAATAACAAATACAGGAGAGAACTTCGCCAACCAAGTTAACATCATCTAAACCCTAACACAGTTTTAATTACCTTCCGATGATGCGAACTTGATTGGTGAAATGCGCGTCGAGAATCATTTCAGTATTCATGGAATACTGATATTCCGTTTTTGCATTGTTCCGTTGCGGCATTGAAAGTTCCAGCCCCTGCGCAGGATTAATAAATAATAATATTCCATCCTATCCCATATGTCTACATTTACCAGTGTTTGATAATGCATTCGAAGATATTTTTCGTATAAGATAGATTTATTTATTTATTTATTTATTTGGTCATATCGAACATTAACATTTATTTGTGTTGAACGTAATCCATCAACAATAAATAAATCGTTGTCTCGATTCAGGTTATAATATAAAATACTTGTTATATTCAAACTCCTAATTGCCTCTAATTTTTATTCAATTAACATATACTGTTTTTTTTTATTTCAGAGCACACATGCAATGAATTTAGTTGCAACTTAAGAGAATTTTGCATATCTACAGATCTTGTGTGTGATGGTGTTAACCATTGTGCGGATGGATCAGATGAATCGTCCAATACATTATGCCAAAGTAAGTAATCACAGAAATATAATTGGCTATATATCAAGCATTATATATATGAGTGACTTTCTTTTGTGTACTCTTCATCAAAGCTTAGGTTACCATCTTTAGTAACTATTGTACCAATTTTTTATTCTTTCTTATTGTTATAATAGATTGAAAATCTATTGTTTCTTTTGATTTAAAATAATATAAATTGAAAAAGAAAATTTTCAGAAAACAATTTTATTCCAAACTAAGCGTTATTTTAGATGTTTTTACTAGCTCTATTCGTCTTGTATTGATTGAAGGTCCTCATAAATAATAATTAAGTCTCGTAAATATTCCGTTCACATCTTCTTAAAAGTTAATATTTATTCAGATTTTTTTGTAATTATGATAATAAATAAACTCAAACGAACAAGTCAATATTAAATAGATATGTGGTTAAATAATGAAGAATGAAGAATAAAAATCACTTTTAGAAAATATTGTTGATCATAAATATCTTAAGTTAAAGAACATTTTAATATTTAAAATAAAATATTTAAAATAGAACATGTTGAGCAAGCTCACGTCAAACGTCTATGTATCAGCAAATAAATATGAAATGTACAACATTACATACATATAATTGTGCTTGTTAGAATAAACATAAAACGTTAAGAATAAATAGTCAACTTAAAGCTATTATCTTTAAAGTCAAAAAGACTTAAATAGTGTTAACTATAAAGTCAAAAAGACTTAACAGACTTGTCTTTAAAGTCAAAAATGTTTTGATTTTAAAGATAATAGCTAAAAATAATGGTTATAACGAAAATCTTATAGAAAATCTTATAAACACGAAACAAAAGAAAATCATCTTAAACATTTGTATTCGGTTACAAATGAAAAAAATAAAAAACAATATCACTTTATAAACTTTACTTCAAATGTTAGTAATAGATTAAGAAAATTAATATTAGTAATAGAATGTAATAGATTAAGAAAACGCAATATGAAACGTATATGTGTAAATACAAATAATTTAGGCTCTTTATTAGTAAATAATCAATTAGAAAAAGTTAACAAATTACAAAAATGTAACGTTTATGAAATAGGATATAATGATTGTGACGCTATTTATATCGGTCAGTCAGGTCGTTCTATAAAAAAGCGTTACGAGGAACACAAAAAAATCTATAACTATAGAGACACTCTTAACGCAAGCTTCAATATCATCACTAACATCTTTTTAACTACCAACGTTTTTACCAAAATTCCTCTAATCTTATTTTATTAAATTAAATCGAATTGAATATTTATATATTTTCAACAAAACCTCAGTATATTTTCATGCATTGATGCCAAAGTACTTCAATATTAAAGTATTCGCAAGAAGTCTTAGAGGATTTTATGTAGACATACTATTTCATGAAAAAAATATAAAAACTTCTTCGTCTTCTAAGAAAGGTGTTGTGAATAGTTTACTACAACAGGAACAACTATTTCTACAAAAGAAAAAATACGCATTGGTTGGCATGAACCACTAATATTCTTAAGAAACTAAAAAAAAAACTGGCAATCTTTAAAAAATTGGGTATGAAGTTTTGAGAATAAACTATTAGTACAATAATTCTCAGTAAGCTTTAGATGTCAATTGTATGTCACTGTTTCATGCTCCTCTGTTGTGTGTTTCCTGAAATTTGTTGTTAAGTGTCAATAATTTGGATTATGATTGACAATTGTTATAATAGAGTACCAGATAAGCACTCACTACTCTAAGTGTCCTTCGTGGTGGGTCTTAAAACGTTGGGTCTGTAGACCACAACAAAATTGTCCAGGATGTGGAATAAGAATCATTGGAGCATTTAACTTTAAGCAGTTGTATTAAGTTCTTCATTAATATAATAATGAATTTTTAAAGCACTACCTAGTACAACATGAAAAAATTGTATTTTACAGTTCAATGTTATTTGTGCACTTATTGAATAAACATTATTTTATTTATATACAGAGAGAATGTTCTAAAGAGCATAAACATAAAATGAGTATTTATTATTATAGAAATTCAACAATACTTTACATAAATTTAAAAACATTATTATAAAATATACTAATGATACAAATAACGACTAAACGATTTTGAAATAAATTGCTGGTAGTTTTATAAAAGAATAGTTAAATAAATAGATAGTGCATTGTAGAATAGGCTTTGTATTTGATTGAGTATTACGTTATTTAAAAAAAGTGTTAATATCAATTATTAATATTGGCACAATAAGTAGTATATAAATCTATATTTATATACTACTTATCATGTATGCACTATTACGTACATATATGTAAAAATATACGGAATACCCTCTTGAATAAAATAATGTCAATTGTTGGTATATTAAAGTGCTAATATGTCACTTTAACAGTATTACATAAAACCATGAAAAATAACATATTTGATTAATAAGAATATATATACGGAGAAAAAATAAATAAATACAAAAAATACAAGAAATACAAAATATATTTTTTTTGTTTAATATGTGTTGTCTGTGCATGAGACTGAATCAATCTGCTCTCTGATACTGAAGTTTGAAATTGTTCAATTCAGTGATACACGAAGCATAATATTACAAGATTTTCACTTTCTCCATTCCCAGTTATAGTCTCTAGCAAATAGTTGAACTGAATTTTTAGAAAGAAAATCTTCAGAGACCTATTGACGAAGTTTATATCCTGTTTTCTTTAATGTCAGTTTCTTTCGTCCGCTTGTGTTCAATGCAATGGAAAATTATAGTAGGTAACTTCCTCTGGCCTTATAAGGATTAAGCTATGAAGTAAAACTCTTTATTCCTGATAAATGACTACTCGTTTTATTACCAAGCTCACTATCTATAGTTATTGTATTTATTCCAATAAAACTCCGTATTTAGGAAGAGTACATTTAGAATTTAGAAAAAGTAATCATGCAATAACTAACAAAAGCATTTGTAACATATTACTCAACTGTAATTCATAATTTATTATGTCAAACGTATTATGAATAAAATATATTATTTAATATTTGTACAGGGTGGACATTTATATCAGCGGTCAGAAACATTTTAGATATTTCGTACCACTAAATTCGCAATTGAAAATTTCGCTGACCTAATATAATTTTTAAAGACTCTAACATAAGTTTTAATAGTTCGAATTAATATGAGCATTGAGTATGATAATTAGTACCGTTCAAAAGTTTGGCAAAAGCAAAATTTATTTTAATATATTAGAAACATATTAAGTAAATTACTCATTATTGAACTTCGTTAGCCAAGACGACTAATTGGAGTAAGACAAAAATATATTTTGTATATTTGTTAGAAAATCTTGTTATTATATATTTCCAGTTTTAACACCGTTAAACCACGTGTTTTTATCACCGACGCATTTGCCAATTCAAAACTAGTTCTTTTACTTACGATATGGGTTTAAAACTGAATGGCGAATATTTCAACAAACTAGTAAATAGCGTGCCTAATATTTGCGAACAAATAATTACAAATAAGAGTGGTGACTGTCACGAGGCCAAAAATTGATTTTGTTGTGGAAAATTACTGAAGATAAAAGAGATTTTTGTTTAGTTAAGTATGGTTTTATTGTGTAAGATAATCGTATGCCCAACGACTAACCTCGATGAGCATATTTTGTTTTTTTTATTTTCAGTTCCTTAATGCTTCCAAACTTTTAGACGGTAGTGTACATGTATATTTACTTATATAATAATAATAATACTAACTGCATTTATTTCATAGTAATACAAAAAGAGTAATAAACAATAGTAATGCACATTAAAAATTAGTGCAACATTTGCTGCTCCTAGTTTAAAATTGTTTTACTTTAACATATACTTTTTTAAATTAACATATATTTTTTTTAAAGTAAAATGCTGCTGTAGAAACTAATCGTACACACAATATGCCCAAGTTTTGTTTTATCAATTTAACTATATACACATTTCAAAAAGATAATTATATAATTTCAGATATATATTTATGTTAAAGACACTATTTATATACTGATATTTTTTGTTTATAGTGTCTATGAAATACAAAGTTTTTATATCCATATAACCTGTTATATAAATTCAATATTCATTTTACAAGATGTAATGAGACTTCGTTTTTATAATTATATACATATAAATGTGTTGTCTATTTAAATGTATGTCATAAATATTGAAACTAACATGAAAATATTACTTCCAAAGGCACTTTTAAATAAGTTACTTATATTAGATATTAAAACTCAGTTAAGTCAGATGAATTAGATATAAGTATAATGAAATACTTAAAGGGTTGTGATATTGAATTTAAAGTTTAAAATAAATTAAAATTAGGGCCAGGAGTCTACCTTAGTCAAAATTGATGCCTAGTTAATTGTACAGAATTCGGTACTCTTACTTTGTTACTTTTTCTATGCCGGTGATAGACTATGAGACTAATCAAACGTCTTTGAGGTAGAGGTTTTGCAAGCCAGGGTAATATTTTATAACACATCAATTCGCAATATGATGTTCTTGTTCCATTTCACATATAATAATAGAGCTTAAACAAGATTTATGTTTTACTAAAAAATGTTATTAAACGAGCTCAGGAAATTTAAATAATATTGAATTTTTTTACGCGGATCATTAAAACTATTCCAGAAACCACTGGTGGTCCGCAAATCACCGGTTGCCGACCTCTGATCTATATTATATAGGGTCACCTATATCCTGATATTATTTGCTATTAAATGTGTTAAATAACCACGATATATTGACTGACCTTGTAAGAATGTATACCGGGTGACCAACGAAGTTTTGGCGAGTAGATATCTCAAAACCTATGTGAACAATAATTTTGAAAATTTTTTGTTTCTAAAATACCTACGTTTTTTTTTTTAATAAAAATGAAGAAACGTTTATAAACAGTTGTTTATCATTACTGTAGTGTCGTAAGAACTTGATAAATTGTAACATTGGATTGGCATTATATAGACCATCACAAAATTGTAATAACATACAGGGTGTCTCATTTAAAATTTTGAAGTTGATGTCACGTGACCGGAAATGTGCAGATGAAATAAAACCCTTTTATGCCAAAAATGGACAACGTTTTCGGCTGTTTAACATCGCCAATTTTCAATATTATTGTTCAAATAGATTTCGATATATCGACTGGCCAAAGCTTCGTGAGCCACTCTGTATATTTAGTTTCATTTTTTTATTATCTTATATGTTCTGAACATTTCTTTCTTTAAATGAACCATTGCTACAGTACAATTAATATTCAGATGCACTTTGAAATGCTGACGTTTCCTGTTTTATTTTCAGACAACGAGACCGGAACCATCCTGGGATTAGAAGTGACGTGGTTCGTTGTTGTAGTGATTAGCACTCTGTTAGTCTTATTAGTACTAATTGTCGCCGTTTCTATTTGCATTTGCCGAAGAGGGTGGAATGCCAGACCAGGAAATGGAACCGTTCAACAACAGAACGCTTCGTATTCGCGTAAGTTACTTTATTTTGTTGCTGATTGTGAATGTCATGCAGTCCGCGTCGGTTTTATATTTACTGCTGAAGAGCCGGAAGAGCGAAATGAGCGTTGTCGAGACAAGCGATGGATTTATAGGGAATTATGTAGGAAATTAGTTTCTTTGCGCTTATATTCGAATAAAACATGACGGGAAGGCTGTGTGGAATGTATGTATGTTAATTTCGTTCGCTTATATTGTTTTTATTTATTTGTTATGTAACACCACTGATGTGTGAGATTTATACAATGGATGTATGTGATTAAGTTTTATGGCACTGTATCGCTCCTACAGGCCAGTTCACTGCTATATTATCTATTATTATCTTTAGTGTAACCAACAGTAGAATCTTAACAGAATCTAATGTGTTCTATATATATTAACCCTTTGTACTTCATCGGACCTGCCTCATATTTTGTGTTATTACTTTATTTTTATTTGTTTATTTATTATCTACTTTTGTTTTTATTATTATTATTAGCACTGGTATGCATCTCTTAATATTCTCTTTGTTTTTGTTTCGTTTACTTTTTATACATGTAAAAGTGATGTACAATTTTATATACATCTATATTGTTCGTGTTTAGTAGGTAATAAATATTTACTGGAAACATATTTTCTTTTCGTGTAGTTTTACTGTGACTGTATAAATGTTGATATATATCGATTCTCTTTATATAAAACAGATAATGCTGTAGACTGCGGAGCTTTCCGCAAGTGCAAAGTGGGCGATTTGTTAGTCTTATTTTATACTTGTACATTGGATAAAGTGCATGATTGCTTCGCATTCTGCAAATATTTTATATACATTTCATTTTTGTTCCCTCACCAAACCAAGGTTTGAGTGGCATCTTCTTGAAAGTTCTTAAATAATAATATGCCTTTAGTTGAATTGGTGTGACATATTTCCACTTTATTTTTACATTTTTATTGACTTTCTAATGCAGATATTTTCCTAAGATTTTATAATTATCTAGCTCACTTCCAGAAACCGTTTCGCATTTTGGACATGTATTTATTGCCTGGAGTTCCAGTATATCTCGTTATCAAGTATATATGTACGTAATTAAGCTTGTAAGTAATGTTACCTTGATGTCGAAATTCTGGATAGATTTAATATATTTATATGTCTTTGCTTTGATTTTGAAATACGAACTAATGAACTTCTTATAATGTTGTTTATAAAATCTCTACTGTCTGTAAATATAATGAATCGTTCCACATTTGGATTTAAGTGGTATTTGGTTGCTTCTGAATTGGCTGTTAAGTCAGTTAATAAGCATAGATTGAGGTTTGAGTCCCTAATTTAAATAGTTTGAAACTGATTTGAGTATTCCTATGATGCAGTGCACACCCAACATTATTCTTAATATGTAAACCATTAATAAATCTCTCGGAATCATCTCGATCAGTTGTCTTGAGGTGAAACACATTTTGTATTTAATTTCGAGAAAATAATATTAGCTTGCTCTCCTTACATGTTATATTGTAAAGAAAGGATATTGATATCATTTCAAATATACTGTAGTCCTCTATGAATTTGATTGGTCCTTTCGACTGATATACAATGGATAAGTCATCGCTCAGGCTAGTGTTTCTACATCGTTTATATATATATATATATATATATATATATATATATATATATATATATATATAT
Source organism: Rosalia funebris (assembly GCA_037954035.1). Lineage (NCBI taxonomy): Eukaryota > Metazoa > Arthropoda > Insecta > Coleoptera > Cerambycidae > Rosalia > Rosalia funebris. The sequence goes on from JAZFAV010000011.1 coordinate 27,230,588, forward strand.
ATATATATATATATATATATATATATATATAGTGATAGTGTGGAAAAAAGTATGGACTACCCCTAATAATTTGGTAGTCTTCAGTTTTTATGAAAAATAGTTGAACAAGTCCATTTAGTTTTCCAGTTTTTCACATTCTGTTAGAATTCACTTGTTTTTTTATTGACATCTGTCAAAAATGTGACGTCATCGACATTTCTCTTAAATGACAATATATGGCGTGTGATACATCATTTGAAAGCTCTTGTTTCACTCAGTATGTGCCTAGATTTTTTGCGATTCTGCCTTTTCAAAATGGCGACCGTTCAATTGTGAAAATTATCTTATATTAATTCCCAGTAATAGAATAACGTTTTCTTGCTTTATCAGAAAAAACGCAAACATAATCACACTAAGACAGTTCTACGGCTTTACCATTCAATGCCTGCCTTTACATTAAGTTTCTTGACTTGAGCTTGTTTTTAATTCAATGGTGGGAAAAAAGTCGATATCTCAATGTCGTTGCAATAGCAGTATTGGTCATAGTAATCTTAAAACTATATCTAAAGGTATTAAATAGTGGCTCTAGAGTGGTCATGGCATGGGTTTGCTATTATTGTCGTCAAGTTATTACATTACTCAGCAGAGAATAGTTGTGTTAAAAGTTATGTTGCCTATGGCGGGCAGACGTCTATTCTCATTATTTCATTTCACAGTACAGTGAGTTACAGTGAAAACCCACGATTCATTTCCCATAGTATGTTTATCAAAAAATTAGGGTTTTTATTTAGTCCCTGGAGCATTGGCTTGCAAAATTATAATCATTTTCCCTTGCGAAGTGTAACGATTAAAGTGTAAAGATAAAGACGATTAAAATAAGTTATAAAGGCTTTGTTTAACAATAATTCTAGTAATAGTAGACGGTGGCAATAAAAACTTAAAATTACTGTTACCTTTTAATCTTTATTATAAATTACAATAAAAGTACCTTCAACATAAAGAAAAATAAAAAATTTGCTTTACTGCTGTATTTTTGTCTTTCAGTTTGAAAAACATTTCCTTTGATTTGTGGGTTTGATTCCCACATAAGTCAGCTGGATATGTCCATGTGTAAACGTCGGGGGTGGTTAGGTGGAGTAGTAGTACTAAACTAAATCTCGTTTCGTAAATCAAAGGCAAAAATTCAGTTTCTGTCATTCAGTAATAAGCATTTAAAAATGTGTACTTATATAGTCGTTTCCTTTTGTCTTTAAATAAAAGAAAAACATTTCCATTTTTCTGTGTCGTGCAACTTAATTTCATGACATAATATGAAATGTTAGGCAATATCAATGTCTTAATGGACAATCAGCTGTTCATTTATTGACGAATTTTAGTCGTTTAAATGAGAACAGATATTTTACATTCAACGTACAAAATTTTAAAACTACAATAATTATAACACAATTTCCATAACGTTGCATGTTTTCACGTAATAAGTACAAGACTTGTAACACTAGCTATTGTTAAAATCCAAAATAGCTATGCGGATCATGACATCATAACGTATTTCGTGGAAAAAAGCTATAAAATAGTAAAATATAACTGACATAAAAAATGATTTTCCATATCATGTTTAAATTATTTCTTTTTATATTCTTCTAACTTTTTTTTTAATCCTTACGTGTATTTGAACAGAACAATAAAAATATACTATTTTTTTTTCTACAGAGTTCCCATTATTACTGTAGAATAAAAAAAAAAGGATGAAGGCGTTGAAGGCTTTACTAACATAATACGAAACATTATTTTCAAAGTATACATTCACGAAAATAATAAAGTTAAATTTCAAATGTTGCGGCTTTTACGTAACATCATATTATCTATAGAAAACGTGTTCATATTGTTTGAAGGATATTTTGCCCCTGAAACTTTTCTCATAAGTGAACACAGCTATTAGCATTTAGACACGATATATCTGATAGGATATCCAATATCCAGCCTCAAAGACCTCAATAAAAGCCTAAAGTTGAAGGAAAATCTTCTCTCATCCAATAAATATTTAACGAAACGGTTTAATATTTGATGTAACTAAACTGACGGAAATTGGCTATGTAATAATTAATGACACATCTGTATTATACATTATATATTTTGAGTTACATTAACGAATCAATTCTAGCTGATAAATTATTGGATATAGACATTTTAATGTATGCATGTCTGTGACTTGTGTGTCGAATGTATACATGAATCGAAAGTCATTATGTTTGACGGCAATATAGATACCGAGTACTATATTAATCATTGAGCGCTTCTTGATAATAAAACATTCTTAATTATATTTAAATTTATCTATCGCCAGTGATCTATTTACGGTGATCTTCAAGTTATTATCAAAAGGTATTACTTGAAAAAATAGTAAAATCATGCCATCTAATTTAATGAAATACGGTGAATTTCATATAGTGAAAATACTTCAATTCGTTGGTGAATTAACAAATTTTGACATTTTGAAAGTTTATTTAAGTTTGATAAGTAATTATAAATGAGTTGTTTACGCAGATTTCATATCTACCTTCCGTTTATGCTCCTCATGTAAGGTTTTTGATCAACTTAATAATCATAGTAAATTAAAGGCAAAAGGAAAAATTACATTTTAATAAACATTATATTTAATAAATATTAAAAAGCACAGGAAAAGGCAACAACACAAATAGTCTTGAACCTATAATTTCTTTTTTCTTTGAAAATATCTCCCAATATCTCGTATGAATATAGAAATCAGTAGCAGATCACAATCAGAAAGTGGCCGAAAGGCTGGTATGCCAAAAATTGCAATTAATGTATAATTTTGTACTTTCACCTTCATTGTACGTTTTTGTATTATTATCATATGTTTTCTTGTTACAGTCCAGCAGATGTACGGCTCCAACGGGGCGATGAAGCAAGGCGCAAGTATGACTACGTTAACAGGAACTGGCGTAACAGCCACCGTACAACAGGGAAACTGGTGCCACCCTGCGGGCCCACTCGGGTTCCGCCTCAGCACGCCGGTCCGGGCCCGCCTCTACTGCCTGGCAAAGTGAGACATACGCTTGCCCCAGCTAATGGTGGCGATGCGGATCACGTCACTCAAAGCCAAAAGGACGAGTGGTTCGTCTAGCAGTAGGTAAGAATGTGATATAGTTTCTGTTAAAAAAATTATAAATTTAGTTTACATCTTAATGTTTTCTTCATTAAAATATGTCAAGGTTAAGGGTTAACCGTTGGTGGTTGATGAGGCTGGAGTTATTAAGGTAAGGACAAGGCCATGCGTTTCTAAACGTAGCAAATTGAGCAAGATGTAAATGCAAAGAGACCCAATTTTAGTGTAATCAAATACTACTATCTCCAAATACAAATAAGTAAGCCAAAGTTAATTAAACATATGATTTAATTTGATCTTTCTTGGTATATTGGAATAATATTTGCTTAAATAAAGTGGTTATAATAAAAGCGCAAACGCGCAAGATTTAATTGCGCGCCATTTTGGCTGTCATGATTCGGTAGGTCCAATAACTGTGACAGATCGATAGGAGACAGATAGGAGTTAGTAAACATGGAGCGCTACACAATATAACAACGCGTCCTTATTTTTAAACGTTACTATCAATATTGTGAAAGTTTGGTTGTTATGATTCATAAAGTGCATCCAACTTTACGGTAGAAATAATGTTCTAAATTTTCCAATTGTGAAAAGTATAATCGAAAAATTCGAAAGTCTTGGTTCAGTTATTGATGTGATACACACGACACGAGCTCGTAGTAGTCGTTCAGATCAAAACATCACGGCAGTTCGCGAGAGTGTGGCCGAGAATCGAGAGAGACCTCGATTCATCAACGTTCACAAGAATTGGACATTTCAACAGCCACTCTTCATCGTATTCTCACTAAAGATTTGCAGCTCTATGCTTACAAAGTCCAATTGACTGAACAAATTCTGCCAACAGACCATGCACAGCGGAGAGAGTTCATCAAATGGATTACTGAAAAAAAAAAGGAAGTGAATGCCGATCATCTTCAGTAACGAGGCCCATTTTCATCTTGACAGCTTCGTTAATAGACATAAATTCTGTATTTGGGGCTGAGAAATCCACGAATGATTCATGAGAAACAAACGCATCCCCAACGTGTCACTGTTTGGTGTGCATTGTGGTCTGAAGAAATCATTGGACCATTTTTCTTAGAAAAAGAATCAGGTAATGTATTAATGGTAAATGGCGAACGTTATCGTGACATGATAATCTAGTTATTTGTGCCTGAGTTGGAAGATATTGCTCCTGAACACATGTAGTTTCAGCAAGATGATGCCACTTGCCATACCATCTGTACATTGACGGTCTTGCACGAGACTTTTCCTGGTCGTGCCATCTCCCGTTTTGGTCACCAAAATTGACCGCCACGATCTTGCGATTTAACACATATGAACTTTTTTGTAAGATTTTTTGAGGTCCTAGGTTTACGCCAACAAGCCCATGATTACCCAAGTATTGAAGGCCGAAATTGAACTCTGTATCTACGAAATACCGCCACATTTATGCAAAACCGTTATTGAATACTTCGCCAGAGGACTATTCGTGTACCAGTCGTGGCGGTCATTTACTGGATGTGTTCTTCCATACACAACTTACAAATATCTAAATTATAAATCAATTAATCAACAATTAATCAAATAACAAATCAGAAATTAATAGTGCTATGCCGAATCGGATTTAGTGATATGAATAGAAGTAACGAATAGGTCTTCGTTGGAGAACTCAAGCGTGAACGGTAGATAAGGTGACACAAGGTGGTGTCTAAATTCGGTCCGGCGATGTTGGCGGACGGAAACTTTTCTGCCTCCCCGTATATGTTCTCCTCAAAATAAAGTCTCTAGAAAGGTGCAATCTCTCAAATCATGTTCCCAGATCTGGTTGAGTAATGAAGAATATTCGGACAACAAATCGAGGTATCAAAAAAAGAGAAAATAGAAGAAGAAAAAAATAAAATGTAATAAAACGGACTGAAATGGAGTAAAAGGAAATAAAACGCAATAAAAGGAAATGAAAAAAGAAAATACAAGGAATAAAAAAGTAATAAAAAGAAACAATAAAATAGAAAAAAGTCTCTAGATATGGGGGAGTTTAACAAATACTCCCAACATACTGGGAGTTTACACGCATATTAGATCAAGTTCAACTGAATTCGACGCAAAATATAGAAGAAATCTCACAACTCCAACGAGAAAACTTTAGTGGTGAGTTCTGAATTGTGAATCCCAGCAATTTGGAATAGAGTAAAATTGTACTAAAATATTCAATCTAATTCACCATCTATATTTCACGCTATAACTAAGCGAGCGGACGCATAACTGAACTAAGCTATTCCAACAAGTCACATAAAAAGTTAGATAAACCACGAAACAAGAAAGCGCAGAATAGATACCAGCAACCACAGAATAACATGTACGACATTCAGGGAATTGGACTTGGAGAAAAACAAAATAGAAACCAGAAAACTAACATATATGGGATGTATTAAAACAAAAACGTAGCAGGCCTTCCCTTTAGTTATCTTAAATTTTTATTAAAACATATATAAAGAGCTAATATAATCGATAATGTTTTACTCAATTTCAAAGAAAAATGAAAATAAGAATTTATAAAAAGTAATAGTTAATTTCTAGGAAGGTTTCTTGAAAATGAATTTCATAAAGTCGTCTGATGAAACTGATGAAGAGCGATATGCCTCTCGAAATGTTAAAATACAATAAACTCTATATGGTAACTCGCCCTATAGTTTTAAATGTAGTGTAGAACTACACTGCTTGAAATGTGGTGGTCATATTCACACCAAACTGGGTACTTATAGGGACGAGGTTTAATTTTTACTGAAAATAAAAAAATAAAATGTAAATAATTTTAATGTAGTGGTAACGATATAGCCACATAATTAATTATTTAATAATGAGGTGCATTCTTGATAATATTAAAATATTAGTATTAATTAGGAGACAACAAATATAATAACATATGTAAAATAATACTCTTTTTTAATATAGTAAATACTCTTTTTTAACATAAAATATTTAACGTTTACACTACACTATCTACTTCGTGGTCGTGAACACAAGTAACACATACCAACTCGACAAAATTTTCCAACACCTCAGGAATCAGAATATGTCAAAATTTGACACATTCTTCAGAATCTATTGGTTTCAATAAACATGACCATGTTTATTGATACTTCACAAATAGATACATTGGTTCAGGTTTCAACAATTATTAATAATACCCAATAGTTCTTTTTATAAAAAAAGGGAATTTATTTTTTACTGACATAAAAAAACTCAATAATTTGAACAATTTTAGTATGACTATACCAATGTACGCACATCATTAAGTACTTAATTGTTGATTACATTGCCAATAATATTAATTTATTATTATTAATTAATAACAACACTATAAACGAAAAATTGTAGATATAATATGCGACTTATGTTATTTTATCGTGAAATGTATTTTTCACTATCATGCAATATTAATTCACTATCATGAATTAAGTTGGATATATATATATATATATATATATATATATATATATATATATATATATATATATATATATATATATATATATATATATATATATATATATATATATATATATATAGAAACCTTTCTTTTTTAAATTCAGGACATTTTTTCGTCATCTGTAGTGTAATATAAGTTATTATATTTTTCGATACAGGAGATGTTACAAATAATACACTTTTATGAGATGGCTGTATCTTTTCAATTATACTATCTTTTACACAAATGTGATAAAAATGTTAATAAAACTGGGCGCGTCATTCCTCTGAAGTTTCTTGAATATGCAGAACATTTAAGAAATGCAATGCAAGCCATTTAAAAATTGCCACAATGCCGCAATCTGACAGTGGAAATACTCTAATCATATATGCTTACACCGTAAAAAAATATTCAATAGATGTTAGTTTTACGTTTTTAAAAGTTGCCGAATGAACATCCAACAAACAATCTATTTGCTATGCTCTTATTCTCATACTCCACAAGTAAACTGTTACTTTTGTCGAGATGATTGTCCTGGATGACTGTTAAATTAATTTAACTTGCTAAGTTGCAGTAGTTGAAATTGGTATCTGGTAGTTTCTCTTGCAAATTTAAGTTCTAAAATCAACATGAGAACTCATTAGTAATTCAGAAAGTTTTAGATTGTAATTCTATGCAACATGTGACGGTTAAAGTCGGAATGTTCAACGGGGCTCTAGAAATGGCTTTTTTGTAATTATTAGGATAATATTACTTTAATTTCGGTGCTATTTTAAATTCGTACCACTTTTTGCGTGTACTGGAATAATTATAAAATGAATTAAATACTAGGAAGTATTTGATCTAGACCAGATATATCTTAAATTTACTTCTACATCCATACAGCATGCTAAGAAAATAAGAAAAATGCAGAAATCAGCCCTCAAATATTTAATGGTAACCAAAGTAAGTTCATATATTTTTTAAAACTCGGCGGTACACACGATGGCGGTATTTGTGTGATAAAAATGATTGATATACATATACATATACATATACATATACATATACATATACATATACATATACATATACATATACATATACATATACATATACATATACATATACATATACATATACATATACATATACATATACATATACATATACATATACATATACATATACATATACATATACATATACATATACATATACATATACATATACATATACATATACATATACATATACATATACATGTACATATTTTTTTTAAATTAAACTTAGTAGTATTCTATAAAATACTATATACTTTCTAAATTCTGGAAATTAACTTGCAAATTCTGAGGTAGCTGTGTTTATATACAAAGACAAAATCGGTTTATTGTAACAGAACCTGTGAGTATGTACTTGAATGTTGGTAAATGTGCATATTAAATTTAGAGTCCTTCTGGTACACCCCATCATAATTATTATATTGAAATATTCTCGAAATAAGAAGATCAAATTCTAGATAGTGTGAATTGAAGAATATCCACTTTATAGATAATGTATATAAAATTAAATTATATTTAAAATTTTGGCGGATGCGCCAGTCATAATGTATTCTTGCAACTTGTAATGTATGTAAATACACATTTTTTATGAGACTTATGTCTCAAGTTATTGACTTCTAAAAATTGACGAAATATGAGGTACAGGTTTTTTGGAAACTGGTGTTCAAATTAACCAATGTATAACAAAATATTTAAAATGGATTTATATAGAAAATTGACTTTTATTTTTAATTATGGACTCAGTTTCGAAATTAGATTTTTTTTTCGTGTAGAAAACCGGAAGTGAAAATTTAAAATCCGACTTTTAGTAACTTGGACCATTTTATTAAAATCATTCAAAATGTAAAAAATATATTACATTAAAAAATATATAATAGATATACAGTTATATAGATATTACAGTAACATTTTAAAAATGGGATCTACAGTCTTCTCGGAGATAGAGGACTTAATGTACAAAGACATACACTGAGCGCCGCAACTGGCGTATGCTTAGGTCTACCGGTTTCCGCGAAAAATTATTAAAAGCACTGCTATATTAATACTAACCTATTTAAGCATATTAGTGCTTTAATAGTGATACAGGCCGGTTTACTATAACCATTTAAGTAGTTCCTGCTGATGATTTTGTTGATAGCTTGTGTAACGTTTTGGGCATTTTGAAGCCTCCTGCCTACATTGTAGAATAACATGCGTTTTATTTCATAACATTGAAGGAGATTATCTCTGAAAGTGAAATCCTCGTTCAATTTGACTTTAATGAAAATTATAGCTTTGTTGCATAAGATTTATTACGTATTTGACATCATTATTTTATTTTAAACATGAAAGTGAAGTAAGACACGGTATTATCGTTATGATTTCTCGTGATCTAAAACGTGATACAGCTTTGTTTTATGCTTTCCAAAAAATACTGAACCAGCATCGTTTAGATAAAGCAATAGCAGTTTCTAAAATTATATATATTACGGACGGGGCTTCGCAACACTATAGAAATAGATTCAACTTTGTAAATATATTTTATAGAATATTTTAATACAGATGCAGCGATCATTTTCACGCAACGTTTCACGAGAAAGAGCCATGTGATGTTCTTGGGAGAAATCTCAAAGGTTTCCCGACACGTGCAAGATTACAGTTGCCTGCAAGTAGGGATAGCATTACACCTATTAGTCTAATCAATCTCTCTGAGCCCCTATGTTAAATGGTCACTAATTGTAAACAGCAAAAAAAAAATTTGAGCATATAGAAAATAAAATTTCAAGAAACTTACAGTTTTTTGCTCTCAAAATGGCGGCCGCTAACATAACCTAAAAAATTCGAAAAATAAAGAAGAAAATTGTGCTCGGATTGGAAAAAGTTAAATAAGAAAGTTGTGTAGATAATGAAAAAATCTTTCGATTCAATTTTTGTGAGCTCGAATCGATTCATTATTTTTCGAAATACATCGAGAATACAGTTGAAAATTGCGTTTCTTCATTTTGCTCTAAAACTAACAAAATTTGATGAAAACATTTAATAATTTCAGAAAATGTAGTACCAAGTGAGACGAAAACAATCGTCTTTGTACAATTCCAAAATATTTTTTTTTCAAAGTTATAGCTGTTTTCGTAAAAAAAGGTGTTTTCGTAAAACGGCTTTTCCATCGAAACAAATGGTCCTACAGATTTGTTCGAGGGCTTGCTTTCTTCGTTAGGAGTTGTACTACAAATACACTTTAAGCGTCAATCGATTTTTAAATTTTTTATATAAAAAATCGCGCTTGAAAATAACGTGATTTCCGTACATCGGTTTTATTACAAGAATTTATTGCCAAAAAACCCCGATATACGAAAATTACGTCATTTTCAAATGCGATTTTTTATATAAAAAATTTAAGAAATCGATTGGTGCTGAAAATATATTTATAGTACAATTCATAACGAAAAAAGTAAGCCATCGAACAAGTCTGTAGGACCATCCGTTTCGATGGAAAAGCCGTTTTACGAAAACATCTTTTTTTACGAAAACAGCTATAACTTCGAAAAAAAAATATTTCGGAATTGTACAAAAATAATTGCTTTCATCTCACTTAGGACTACATTTTCTGAAATTATTAAATACTTTCATCAAATATTGTTATTTTTAGAGCAAGAACAAAAAAAACGCAATTTTCAACGGTTTTTTCGACATCTCGAAAAGTAATGAATCGATTCGAGCTCACAGAAATTGAATTAAAAGATTTTTTCATTATATACAACTTTCTCATTTAACTTTTTCCAATCCAAGTACAACTTTCTATTTTATTTTCGAAAAACCGTTTTTTTTACTTTTGCGAATTTTTTAGGTTATGTTAGCGGCCGCCATTTTGAGAGCAAAAAACTGTAAGTCTCTTGAAATATTATTTTCTATATGTTCAAATTTTTTTTTGCTGCTTACAATTAGTGACCGGGTCATTCCCTATTGATTAGACTATATACAATTACACGAATGGACGAAATCATCTTTAACTTAAACACTTAAACAGCCATTTACTGCTGCTCCAAAGACAAAATTCGATGGCAAAGAGTTTTTCTGCAACACCGGTTTGATTCCGCAGTCACCATTCGAGGAACTAAAAAGTTGTACAGCTTTATTGCAACAACGAAACCTACACCGAAGGCCTAAAGATATATTGCGAACAAATTCTATATATACTGGAAATTAACTGGCAGATTCTGAGGTATCGGTTTTCACATAGAAAAAAAAAATATCGATTATTGTAAACATAGAGGAATCCGTAAGTGCTTGAAGGTTACTAAACGTATATTTTAAATTTAGAGATCTTCTAATACACCCCATCACAGTTATTATATTGAAATATAATCAAAATGAAAAGTTCAAATTCTAGATAGGCTAAATATAAAAATATTCCCTTTATAGATAATAATTTATATACTGAAAATAATGTTGTACAAGTAGATTGTCGATATTTTGATGCTGTACAGGTATAAACGTGAATAAAAACAAGTAACAAAGAATTATGAAGATACAAAGTGAATTTAAAATTAAACTACAATTTATAATTTTGGCGGATGCGCCAGTCATGACTGTTTTTCAAATTGCCACTCGTCAGCCACTTGCCAGCAGATATGAAAAAAATTGGGGGTTGTAAGATATGTTCTTGTTTGTAATATTATCATGGCTATTTTTGTTTAGTAATTATAATACCATACTTTGTGAGTAATAACAAAATCTTTGTTTTATCACGATCACAGTTTGGGATAGATCATATGCTTTATGCATTATTCAGTACAATGCAGCAAGAACAAAGTTTTCGGAACATATAACATTTAAATCAATATTAACTTTTTAAAAGTTTCTGTGTTGTTCCGTTTTTAGAACTAGAATATATGAAATACAGTTATTATGCAATGTACACTAAAATATTGTACCCAACTTTACACATATTATTCTATAATCGCTTGAGAATAAAAGTAATTTTACTCTAATAGTTACTTAAGGAATGTGGTATATCTTTTGGTTATATTTCTTACTATTTATTTATAATTTTAGGATTTTTAAAAGAAAATATTGGCAAAGTCTTTTAACTTATTTAATCTTTTAATTTATTCAAAATACATTGTAACGTATCTTCAAACCAAGAACTAACAGTTGGCAAGTGATTGTATAAACAAATAATAAAATATTTCATGTTTCAAGAACAATAGAAAATAAAAATCCTAAATTTGCTACATTTCTCGGTGGTCCTTTAAAAATTGTTTTACTTTTACTGGGCCTAAGCGTTGGCTTCTTTCATCAAAGTAACAAGTAAATGTAAATTACATACAATAAAATTATTTTCTTTTTATGTCTATCTTATCTTTTTCAGTTTTTCGTGTGTATTATCATGAGAATATTAAGTTAATGCGCCATGTCGTTAATAAAGAAAGTGTGTACATTTGATTACAATTTCCCTCTCATTAAAACCAGAATATTAATGTCTTTTTGTGGCATTAGACAGTGTCCATTGGCCAGTAATATTATGTTTATGTTTCAAACTGTCAATATAATCAAAGTATAACTAAATGAAAATAAAAAAAGCTCATTAGAAGAATAATTCTACCGATTAGATATGTGGGTACCTGTAGGTACCCCACATACCCTTAACTTTGTTTCCATTAATATCCCTAAGACCGCTATAGATCCAAAAGGGTAAGATTTGTATTTTATGAAGGATATATGCAAACTTAATGTTAAATATATTTAATGTTCCTTATAACACTGGACAACAGATTTTCACTTTTTTTGTACATACGTTATTTCTGTGTGACTGGTTCCTCTTAGGTTAAAATGAAGGAAAATCATTGGTATAACGACCTGGATTTGTTTTTGCAGCCACTGAATTGTTCTTCATATTTTTCAAACTGTATTGCCGAAATTTCGCCTTAAATTTGCTCTGGGCGCCAACACCAAGATCTTTTCGATTTAGGAGGCTCAAGTAAGTTCTCCTGCACTGTGAAAGGTATCTCAAAACAGTCATATAAAGGAAAAAAAAGTACGTTTGTAGCTTTTATCCCCAAAAAAAGACAGTTATTTAGTGTTTTTTTGTCGCTTTTTTGCGAAAAAAAAAATGACTTTAACGCTATTTTAAAATGTTAATAAATGAGGTAACTGCGTTTTATTTAACATCTAGTATTGTATTTTTGACGACAACATACCATGGGTTTAAGCGCTAAATACCACGTTATAATGTTAAAATGGGAATTACTGTATTCGCAACAACATATCGCTTATGATTTTTTATAAAAACGAATATATGTATCATGTGTTCGTCTTTATGTACCTACGCGTAAATACTGCAAACGGCGCATCTTTCACTTTGTAATTAATGTTCAGTACTTTTAAAAATACATTTAAATGTTCATAAAATGAAAAAGACTGTAAATCTCCATTATTCACACTCTTCTTACCCTCTAGTCAAAACTAGCAATGTTAAATGGCACTTATTTAGATAAACTAATCAAAAAGTTTAAACATGTCGTGTGTAGTAATAATCATTTTCACATTATAACGAAGAAATAATTGATTGGACATTGTATATGGATATTGGCTAACTTTTTTTTAGACTTTATTTAGACTTTAGAATTTAAAAATTATTGTTGCACCTAAAAATGTATTTGCACATTTGTGGGGGACCCCCAATAAAAAACAAAATTGTGTGTAGTCGTTCAAAGTACAATACTAGATGTCAACTAAATCGCAGTAACTTACGCATTTATTTACGTCGCATTTATTTCCGTTTTAAGATAGCGTTAAAGTCATTTTTCTCGCAAAAAAATTACAAAAAAGACGAAACAACTCTCTTTTTTCGGGGAAAAAAGCTAAAAGTGACTTTTTCTTCTCCCTTTGAGACTCCTAGACCAAAAAGAACTTTGGGTTGTCGTCCAGAGCAAAGTTAAGGCGAGAATTTGGCAAAAAGTTTGCAAAATCGAAAAAACAATTCGGTGACCGCAAAAACAAATCTAGCTCATTATGCCAATGATTTTCCTTCATTTTAACCTAAACAGAACCAGTCACACATAAAAAGAACCCATGCACAAGTATGTTGTTGTGTGGATTTTCTTTTGGTTGAGGTACTACTGCGTATTTTCCATTTACTGCATACTTTATATTTATTTCATTTTCAGTATACAATGAAATTAAATAACAAGAATAAATGTTGCTATTATTCTAGATTGCGAATTTAAAGAAAATACATTCAATGTGGCTCAAATCGTACTGCATTCATTTCCATCTTGGATATTATCAGAGATGGAGACGGCTAAATGGAGAATGTTTTAAATCATTTTATTTGCCCTTTCACTGCACTATAAAATTTTCTTTAACTATTTACGTTTTTTAAATAATACGAATATTTTCTTAAAAGTAGGCCATGAAATAAGTATGTTAGAAAAAACTTAAGTTTATGCTCTTGACAAGTAAGCATTAAAATGTAACAATGATCGCGTGAATTATTTAGTTAGTATGTTGCCCTTCTTACCGGTTACACTTATTGATACTCTTCAAAATAGAGTTGGACACCCTTGTCAAAGTATTTCAATTAATTGAGGCTTAGGTACTTCTGCCATGTTCTTGAAGGACCGACATATTTTGGTGCCTAAATGGAGTATACTATACTATATTGTATATCATATGATTGCCATAAATAAAAACCCAAAGGGATGAGGTCAGGAGATTTCGCTGGCCATAAAACGTGGATTCGCAATAACGTTTTTATGAAAAATAATTCTGTAAATATTCAGTTAAAATACGCATGTTATGAACAGGATAAGCGTCGTTTGGAAATAAAAAATTTCGTTAAGCTCCCGCCCCACAACTTCTCTGACTTAAAATATAATACCTACTGTGTTACATTTTCTTGTAGTATTTGTAAATAGGTGTCGTCGTTCAAATTATGATTTAAAATGAGCGATCTAAATAGATGAGTTCGACTCTCAATGAGCCGGCATGGATTTTGTAGATTTCCTTCGAAATATTTAAGTTTAATTACTTCTTAATGCCAGAAAGTAAGTGTACCTATGATACCATAGCAGACATTAAAGCGAAATCGGGTTTGAAATCTTTAGGTGATTATGTAAGGATTATCAATGGCAACAATGCACATTTTTTATTTATGTTCCATATCAGAGTTATCCGACGTTGGCGATCATCATAGCAAAGGCTTCTCGATCTTCTGCCATGTGGAAAAGTTGACCTGCATTTCGTATGTCTGTCCAGGCTCGGATGTTTCTCAGCCAAGACATCTGTTTTCGGCCTACACCCCGTCGACCTTCTATTTTTCCCTTGAGGATGAGTTGTAAAATACGATATCGATCACCTCTCAATATATGACCCAAATAAGTAATTTTTCTACGTTTGATAGTCCTGAATAGTTCCCTGTCTTTGTTGACTTTCCTCAGCACTTCCTCGTTTGTAATATGTGCTATCCACGGTATTTTTAACATTCGCCTATGTATCCACATTTCCAGCGCCTCTATGCGATTAGTTGTTGATATTTTAAGCGTCCACGCCTCCACTCCATACAAAAGTACAGGCCAAACATAGCACTTGACCATCCTTTATCTAATTTCTAAATTTAGATGGTGGTTGCAAAGAAATTATTTCATCTTTAGAAAGGTTGTTTTGGCCATTACAATTCTGCATTTTATTTCTTTGTCTGGATCTAGTTGGTCTGTTATGATAGTTCCTAAGTATGTAAATTTGTGGACCCTTTCAACCTCAACTCCATTTAATTCTAGTTTCGTATCTGGGTGAGGGTTACGACTACAGACTAAAAACTTCATTCATTTTGATGCCCATTCCTTCCCCTGCTTCGTGGATTCGATTCAGCAGTATTTGGAGACCATCGATGTTGTCCGCCAAGATTACTATGTAATCCGCATATCTAATTACATTAAGTAATTCACCATTTATTTTTATTTCGTGTGGTTGATCCTCATGTGCTGTATAAATAAAAGATCAGAATATAAATTGAATAAATTTGGGGATAAAATACAACCTTGTCTAACTCCTCGTTGTATGGATATTTCGTTAGTAAGACTATTTCCAATCTTAACGTTAGCGGTTTGTTTCCAGTACAAATTCATAATGATACCAATATTTCTATCATCTATTCTCGTCTTTTTCAGAATCTCTATTAATTTGGTATGTTGCACTTTATCAAATGCCTTTTTAAAATCCACGAAACATGCAAAAATGTCTTTTCTTTGATCTCGGCATTTCTGTAATAGGACGTTCAGCGCAAAAGCGCCTCCCTAGTTCCGAGTGCATTCCTAAAACCGAACTGAGTTTCTTCCATGTTTTCTTCGCATTTGAGTCTAATTCTGCTGTGTATTATTCTTAAGAAAATTTTGAGGGTGTGGCTCATTAGACTAATCAGTCGGTATTCTGAGCATTTTCTTGCTTTATGTTTTTTAGGAATTGCAATAAATGTGGATTTGAGCCAGTTTGAGGGGATCACTCCGGTGTTATATATTGCATTGAAGAGTTTATGCAATGCACAGTATGTCTGTTATAAATTTCGCAACTTGTGAATCTGGTTTCATCAGTCTGTTACATTTTTGACGAAAAATTCTGATCTTGATGACATTTTATTTGGTACCATTCAGAAAATTTAACTCGCATCTCAAAAACATTTTCATTCGATCCCTGAATAGTGATCGGTTTGTTTGGATGAAAATGATTCTTTCATAAAATTATTTTTATAGTTGTAGGATTTTCATTATGCATGATTTCATTTACGTTATTATCGTACATTATTATATCCCTCTTTGTTATTAATATTCACTTCGTTTTTATGCAAATCTTTCACACTCTAGCAAATTTATTATCGGGCATCTAAAATACCGAATATTAGGTTGGCTACATTTAGGGAAATGTTCTTCATACCTTCTTGAGGTCCCAGCCGCATTTCTATTTAATTTAAAGTCAAGTTCTAACATCTTTACCTTCTCTTCACTTGTAAATTTTCTCAGCATGATTACGATAAATCTGAGCACAATAATAACTGATAATAACTAATACATTTTTAAGAAGAAAAAAACCGTCGAAAACTAGGGATATGTAAACAAATTCTGAGAGCATATAATAATAAATCTGTTCAATTATCTTATAACTTTGTTGAACACTATAACCACCATAGAAAAAACAAAATAGAATTTACATCCCCAAATTCAATTATTTTCTTATCGTATGACTGAAAAGAGACTAAAAATTCTATTGAATCGTAGAAAAAACCAATATGGCGTTCATATGAAAAACAAAAATTATTTTCTCAGAAACAAAGGACTGTTTTTCTATTAATGCTGCTAAAAGCGCCGTTGGAAAGTACGATAAGAAAGTACTTACTAAAATATGGCCATATCCCCAATTAAGATGTGATGTTTTGTTGAGAGCGCACTATCCTGTTTTCTTTTGCAATTGTGTCAGAAACGAAAATAGTGAGGTAAAATTTGATAATGCAATGAAAAAATATAAAATAAAATTCTTTAAAACCTTCTTCATTTAATCGTCTCTCTATCTTTGATAGTACCCGAGATAGCAAAGCACGCAGTACCAAAGTTGGCCACAGTGTATATTAGCATTCTAGAAGGATATTCTCTATATTTTAGGTACCGAGAATAAAATTCGGACATATTGTTCGACGCGTGTTTCGACAATCAAGTTGGCATCATCGGTAAATGATAAAAACTGATTGAGTTTTAATAATCTGTAATTGGTGATTGTTAAAACGATAACATTTGCATATCTTTACTATTTGCAGTTTACATAATAAAGTCTATTCATCTTGGATGGTACACCTTATATTTGTATGTTTATTTTGTTATGAATATTTTACGACAATGAACCACTGCCTATAAATGAGTACTATATTATTTTAATATTTTTATTTTGTTTGGAAGGACAATATAATATTATTGCTGATTTTATAAAATGAAGTTCCTTACATACACAGATCGTAATAATCAAGTCATTGGTCGTTATTAAAATTCTTAATAGTTTCTGTAAAACCAACGTTTTATGCTTTTCTCTTATTTTAACATAATTATTGTTTACTGCATTTTCATCCGCTGGAATTACAGAAATGATTTGTTAATCGAGAAATTATCACTCTACAGATCAATAGCGAAGTAATGGACTACCATGGGTGTGCTGTGGTATAATGGCCTTACCTCATTTACATGAATTATGGGTTGTATAACGTGAGCATGTCCTATAGGAAATAGTTAACATTAATGAATCACTCAATATATAACTATATTTTTTAACTGAGAGTAGTTGTATAAAGTTTACTCGTATTTATAAATAAATACAAAATGAGATAACTATGTGGTTATTAAAAAATGTTTAGATTCCTCTTGCCTCCTGTGAGGATTGAACTCACGACCCCTGGTTTACAAGACCAGTGCTCTGCCACTGAGCTAAAGAGGCTTACTATTATACTTTTAATTCGTATCGGAGGCGAAGTAGGAATACCAAACATACATTCATCGCGAATGTTTGCAGTAAATATTGTGTTTTTTACTTTTCTGCACTTCACTACAAGCGAAAAGGTAATGTCGTAAATCGTGTAAAGAAAAAGTGAAAAAAAAAGAAAGTGAAAGTGAGTGAAACATTTTTTTTTGGGTTTATTTTCCGCTTTTCGGCCTAAAAACAAAAAAAAAATGGTTTTTAAGAATGTTTTGCTGTGTGTATGTCGTTATTGCCATCTGCATTTATCCTCGCTAACAAAATAACTCAACTAAATCGTGTCAGATCGATCGGGTTTTGACTAATCTGATCGGGAATGTCTCCCAAACGACGCCTATTGATTTTGAGGTGGATAGCATACACCATCCCCTCCCTTGGGTCCATTTGAGAATTTTTTTTTAGCACGATAACTCAACTAAATCGTGTCGTATCGATCGAGTTTTGACTAATTCTGATCTGGGACATTTCCCAGACGACACCTATTGATTTTGAGGTGGATAGGACACACCCTACCTTGTCCATGGGTCATGAGAAATAACGATGGTGGACTATTTGAGAAATTTGTTTTGTTCATACGATAACTCAACTAAATCGTGTCGGATCGATCGGGTTTTGACTGATCTGATCGGGAACGTCTTCCAAAGGACACCTATTGATTTTGAGGTGGATATGACACACCCACCCTATCCATGGGTCATGAGAAAGCACGACGGTGGACTATTTGAGATTTTTTCTTTGTTACACGATAACTCAACTAAGTCATGTTGGATCGATCGGATATTGACTGATTCGGATCAGGGACGTCTCCCAGACGACACCTATTGATTTTGAGGTGGATAAAATACACTCTACCATGTTCATGGGTCATGAGAAAGCACAATGGATGACTATTTGAGAAATTTGTTTGTTAGCACGATCACTCAATTAAATCGTGTCGGATCGATCGGATTTCGACTGATTCTGATTAGGAATGTCTACCAGATGACATCTAGTGTATTTGAGGTGGATAGGATATACCCCACCCTGTTCATGGGTCATAAGAAAGCACGAGGGCGATCTATTTGAAAAAAGTAAAACTGTCATAAAACACATATTCTGCATTTATGTGTTGGTTTATTTTTTCTCGGCCATTCAATTTCGAGATAGAGATGTTCTATGTGCGGTAAAGTCCGTTTTAAGGTTTTAAAACTGTTTATTGTTTAATAAACGCAAATCCTAAAGGGCTGATTCACTGTTTGAATTTTAATATATCTGCATATATTTATAAAATATATACCGGGTGTTTTTTTAGAAGTATAGAAATTTAAAACGAAATAAAATACATAAAAATCGTGGTAATGGTCATGGTATTGGATTTATTAGAAAGCTCATTTTATGCTATTATTGTGATTTCGGGTATATGGGCACCGCGGCTGGCTCAAACAGCGCAATCTGGAAGTCCAATTGTCGACCCCTTTTTCCTAAGCATCTGAGGCCTTATACCGACAATAACGGGGCGAATGTTGGCTTCCAAGTCGTCCATCGTCTGTGGCTTATTAGCGTAGACTAGCGCCTTCACATATCCCCACAGAAAATAGTCTAGCGGCGTTACATCGCAAAATATTGGAGGCCAATTCATAGGCCCATTACGCGAAGTTATGCGTTCATGGAATGTTTCTTGCAATATATTGACTGTGGAATGCGCTGTGTGGAATGTTGTGCCGTCCTGTCAAAACAAAAGCTTTTCCACATTAATGCCATTTAATTGGGGAACGAAAAAGTCAGTGATCATGGATCTGTAGCCCTCTCCACACGAGATACACTAGCACCAAATGCATCCCGAGAAAGTTACTGTTTGGTGCTGATGTTGGTCTGGCGGAATAATCGGTCAGTACTTCTGCCAGAACAAAACTAGCATTACCATAACCGTCTATGGCGAGTGCTACAGATCGATGACAAGCAACTTCTCGTGGCTTAAACTGGATGATATGAATACCGACAACATGTGGTTCCAACAGGACAGCACCATATGCCATACAGCGTATGCCATGATAGACATTCTGCATGAGCGATTTGAGGGCATGGTTATTTAGCGCAGCGGCGACGTTAACTGGCCACCGAGATCGTGCGATTTAACGCCTTTAGATTTATTCCTGTAAGGCTATGTTAAATCGCAGGTCTATGCGAATAAACCTCAAACAATTGATGCCCTCAAAGTCAACATAACGAACGCCAGCCAGAAAATTCAGCCAGATTTATGTGACAAAGTAATCTAAAACTGGACTTCCCGAATATGTGCCCCATGATAGCCGCGGCGAATATTTCAACGACATTATATTCCATACTTAATGCCATAAAATATTCTTTCAATTAATAAAAGATATGAGTGGATATCTCATACACAACTTTACTAGGTTAGGAGATTTTATGGGTCTACGGAACTTTACGTTATTTAATTAATTTACTTGTTTGTCTCCACAAATCTGAATGAACGCATGCCCGAAGATGGATGTAAAACGTATTCAGATTACTTTGTTCAAGGGCTACAATGAAATCCATTACCCTCCTTTCTTCAGTGTCCATGTTTTTAATGTCTTATGAATGATATATGACCCCTTCCTTCTCCGAACAAAAACTCAATTTAGCTCTACGTAGAATTTATTACTAGAGGGAATGCAAACAGCAATTATAATACGGCCTTTTGGGTATAAATTCACAGCGTATTTAGATTTACTGATAAATATTAATGTTTATTTTAATGGAATTCCAAAAGTTTATAGTAATGTACATACATTTGCAATTCACGCCCCTGTACGGTGTTGATTAAAGTCAACTATTTGGGGAACTACATATTTGCCGTATGGCCAAAATATTCATATGATTTGAATTTTCCGAATATCATAATTTACAATTGATCTAATTGGGTCATATCCTGTTTATAATAAAATTCAATATCTCTTATATGCAGTGGCGGTTTTATTATAGGTGCATTTGTGCAGTGAGCTCCCTTAAAAATTCCTAAAAATACCTATTAGGTGTTTACTATACATTACATTACCATTACATAGAATGTTTCGATATCTAACAGTCTCGCTTACAGCTTGTTAGATATCGAGAGAGTCGCCAGCCCTAGAATTTGTCAGATTTATCTACGGGATATTAAATCTGATACTCTAAATACATAGTGCGTTCAGTTTTCATCTAGCACACATCAGAGGACCGCTTAACCATGTGTTAGAAAGAGAGGACTCGGGCGCGTGAAACAGGAGATTTCTATACGCATGTATATGCGATTTGCGTGCATCGCATGACCACGCAAAGCAAACTTTATTGTGTAAGCTTTGACGCAAATGCATCAGCTTGTCTATTGTATTGTCTTGCATTGTATTGTATAGCATTGTAGTGTCTGTTGAATCTGGACTGTTTACGTGGTCACGTGTTGTTTGTATTTTTATAACCTCAACGAGAGGGAAGAGATTGCAATGGAGGCATATTCGGTGGAATATATAACGGAATTGTAATACGCGAACTGTACGAACCGTTTCTGAATATGCTGAACTTTTAAAAGAATGCTTAGAATATATTTTTGACACTGCGGCAAATGATTAGAATACAAAAAATCAGCCTCAAATGTTATTGGCTTATTTAAATAACGATAACTTTAAATACTGGTTCGCGTTTTTCGCCAAGGCCATGCCTCATTGTGAAATCCTTTTTAAAGGGTTTCAGTCTCGTTCATTGGATGCTGTCGAGATGAGCAGTTATTTCAATAATTTTGAACGCAATTATAAAAATCCGAACAACTAATTCCTCAAATTCGCCTGAAAAAAAAACAGTACGATTCCATGATATATCATTTTCTGCGCAAACTAAGGAAGTGTGTAATGTATTGTAATATATATTGTAATATAAGTGTGTAATATATATATATATATATATATATATATATATATATAGTGATACTGTTTTATTATTAAAATTAATTTGTACCATACTCACGACAAGTGGTGAGAGTGAATGCTGTTTCCGACGGTTAAAAGAATTAAAAACTTTTTGAGAAATACAATGACGCAAGACAGACTAAAATTCACTTTGCATGATAAGTATGGAGAAAGTGCTAATTGCAGCATTTCCAGATTATTCAAATCTGTATTTTAATGATCTTGTAATTGATGTTTTTGCGAATTCTAAGAGCAGACGAATGGATTTTCTATATAAATAACCTCAGGCTTGGACATAGGTAAGTTTATTTTAATTTTTCGTTTATTTTCATTTTATCGATTGCACCCCCAGACAAAAATTACATCGGCCGCCACTGCTTATATGATTACCTTATGATCGTACTTATTTGTTTAATCTTAATTTGTATGGATAAAGGATGTGGAATGAACGTCTGTTAAGGAAAAGCCACATAGTGGCATGTTAATGTTTTGAGAATACGTCTAATACAATCAAGACTCTATAATATTATACTAAATTAAAATGTATTTGATATGCAATAGACTTTTAATTATTTCTCATAATTTATTGAAGTGTTAAATCCCTAAACATTTTATGTAGGTGGCCTAGGATATCCTCTGCCACTACTGATAAACAATTGCAATTGTTTGCAATTTAAGGTTACACATACGCGCATTTAAGGTAACATTTTCTAATTATTTGTTAATAATACATTTAACGCTGTTTAATGTGAATAACAAAATATTTCACTCACTTACTCCAGTATACTTAGAATAGAAGAAATTAATCGTTCAAGCAATTTCATAGACGATGAATTTCTGAACAAAAGGCCAGGAAAAGGTTATATCGAGGAGGATTGGGCAGTATATGAGCTATTATACTACTGCTTACCAGAAAATATAGAGTTACTAGAAACTAGAAGGCGACTGGAAGCGATTTTTGTTTTCAGAGGAAAGAAGAGTAAGTCTTCACCAGGTAGATGTCAACGAGTCTGGCGGAGTCCAGGAGAGAGGTTTGCTGCCTGCGATACTTCTCTGAGGATGCCATTTTTTGATGGATTAATGATATTTTGGAGAGGAATTTGTTTCGATGGTCGCACGGTGCTCTACGGGAGAAATCCATGAATGAACATTTCTACATAGAGAACATGGTAGAGGAACATGCGATGCCAGGTGGCCCGTTTATCGGAGACAATTTAATTCTTATGGAGGATAACGCTCGGCTCCACATTGCTAGAAACTACCTTGGATTTGTGAATATTCCAACTATTAACTAACGATCAGCTAGGCGCCACAAAGCTGTCCCTATGACTCTTAGCAAACTCGAACAAATCGTTATTGTCGAATGGGAGAATATTCTTCAGGAAACCACTCACCACTTGATCAATATCATGCCCAGACGAATGAAAATATTTATAAGAGCTAGAAGAAGATGTACATGCTTCTAAATTTAAATTCTTATCATTTGATTTAATTTCTAATGTTCTTTTGTAAAGCTTTTCCCTAACACCGTTTTCGTTGCATTTGACATTACTGTTCCTTTCGGTCATTCATTCATGATTTTTTTTTTCAATAATACAATTATATTTCTTAAACATTAGTTGAAATAATTTAACTATAATATAATGTAAGTACTATGACTTAAATTTTCGAAAAAATAAAAGCAATAATGAGAAGTTTTTACTGATGTGTTAATTGTATCCAGGAGTTTATTAGTGCCAAGCAAATGAATTCATAATAATTTATTTTTTGGATGCTTCATTAAGAGTTTTGTTAATTTCTTTAGAAGTATTTCAAAAACTTATGTCAATGTCGTGTGCTCCTTATGTACTATTAAGCAATAACGTAATGATATTGTTTCTCTAAAATATGGGCAATAATTAATTAATTATAGATGTAATCATGACACCATCTAATAATACACTCTTTCTTTATTGACCACGAGTAGAATTAGCTCTAAGATTAATTCACCGTTGTTTATATTCCATGGTATTATATTAAAGGTGTTTCATTATATTCCTTCTCAATAATGTGGTTGCTGTTAATACGGTGGCTGTCATGTACTCTGCTTTGCTACCATGTTCTTCCATTTTGCTAAATTAACCAGCCCCCTGGTACTCCGGTAGTTCGCTGATAAATTACTATACAAGGGGCGCTAGTTGTCTTGCAGGTCTTGCAGCGCGAAATTGCCGGTAAATTTGAACGTAAATGTTTTTAAATTTTAATATATACGTAACGGATGATGTAAAATTAATAACAAAATGAATTTATAGGAAAATTATCTGAGCCACAATGTATTACGTAACGATTATTATAGTTTACCGTATAGGTGAAATTAAATTAGATTAATTTGTAATTTTAAAACATATATTTTCTTGTAGTGTTGCAATATTGTTTTATTTACACGTAATATGTACACATATGTACATATTAAAAGTGCTGAAACTTATCCTATGAATATCTCTATTCAAAAATAAGAGAAATCATTGCAAAATATTCATATCAAAATATAATTCACAGAGGCAAATAAAGTTTGTATATACTACAAATATTATATACTACAAATTATAATACTGTAAATTGGGAGTAACCAAAGTATCGTTGAAGGGAAAATGAAGCTATCTATTTTACTGCACTTTACCGAAAACAGAACACGCCACAATATTTTCAAATGAGTCTTTTGACAAATTTTTACATGGCACTGCTCCCCTCTTTAAGCGGACAACCTTATATGGCCCCCGTGCAAAAGAAAAGGTGTATTTAGACTAATGCAATTATATTCATTACTTCAATTGAAGTAACAATACAAAACTTTCAATAATGTCGAATCGTAATAATCTTTTAATGAAGGAAATTTTTTAAAAACACTGAATTATTCTTCAGTTAGTTACATGTCATTAAAGTACACTTGTAAAAGGGAATCAGAATTCAATAATTCCGAACACCACTTTGCCACTGTTCTCTTTTATCTTCGTTTGAGAGTACTCTGAAATAATGCTCTTTTTCGCCTTCTACGGAACGTTCTTTTTCGTAATTGCGGACACTATGCAACGTCGGCTCACATGGCGCATTTTGTTTTTTACTTTCGGCGGATCCTCTATTTTACACTATTATATTTATACACTGCAGATTGATTACAACTCGCGATTATGCGTTTGTTTACATATACGCGAGGTTATGTTTACTGTTTACTGTCACTGTAAGTGAGGGACGTAAGAGAAAGGGAGAAACGAGACTGCAAGACCAGCAAGACTACTAGCGCCCCTGGCGGCCGTTGTAAACGTAATTGCAAGATCGCACTACGTGATATATAGGGAGTGAGATCCCTATATACGTAGATCCCATCCCCCTGAGATTAACAATGACGGGGTTATTGATGCTTGACAAGTCGATCTCCATATATCGTATTCTCATTATAAAGTTAAATTATGTTCTTTATGATTCAAAAAGTTCTGTGATTTCTTAATCGGGCGTTCGTTTTGCTGTATCTTTTTATCTAATATTTTTACATTTTGAATTCAACTGATCCAAAATCAAAAGTAAGGTGCCATAGTTTTCTAAATAATTGACGTTATCCCTTAATGATATTGATCTAGTTGGTGAAATATACATCGAATAATACTTTGTTTTGGTGCTATATAAAATAATTATTCATATTTTGGAAATTATGCCCGCTTATTTTAAATCAAGTTCCATTTTTCATAATCTCAAAAATTAGTGACAATCGTAAAAATACTCTCCCGCAAATATTCTTTGTCTATAAACTAGAATCTAATGTAAACTATGTCCGATTATATATTCAATCCAAATACGATTTGTTATCTGACTGAATATTAATCCAATTTTCAGATTGAAGTTTAAATTCATTTTCAACAAAAGTTTTCAATGGATGTTAAAGGATATATGAATGGATGTGATCCATTGATCTATTTGATGATCGCAATTATATGTCTTGAAATATACCATGGTTTACTTGAGGGTTGAGTATTCTTTAGCCTCACATAAATTCAGAATATATTGGCGAGTCTGACGTTTGACTGAAGTTGATTGACGCAAGGACAGGGATATGTTTAAATAGTGATAGAATGGTGCCGAAGATTCCCACAATGGAACAAAAAGAAGCTCGTGAAAATATTTGTAGAAGAAGAACAAGATATGAGACCGTTGAAGCTATGTAAAGAAAGTGGCAAGTGAAGTTATGAAAGAAAAAGTGGCGAAAGAAAAGCGTCAACTAGCTCATAGAAAACGGCTTCCAGCACTGTTTTAAACAATGAAAAATTCACATGGAGCGGTGTAGGGATAGATGAGGGGTGTGTATTGGAGGAGATAATAATTAAATATGCATAAATTTAAAATAAAAAGTATTACAACATCAGGCTCGTTATTACTATGGATAGTTTTCAAATCTATTTCCACTTGAGTATTTTAAAATTTTATGTGACTTTCTCTAATGGTAGTTTATTTTATTATTTTTTACCATCGAACTGAAAAATTAAGGACTTAATCTTTGAGGAAACTTGACAATAATGAGACGCCTCTAACCATGTTCTTCATCGTGTATGGGTCGGCTGTGGACGTTATCGTCGGCTATGGAATATCAGGACACTTATGAAAATTTATAGTACGTTTGAGAGATTTTAGAAAAAAAAACGCTTTGGTGACCCACACCAATTAGTTCAACTACATTCAGATAATACCTTCAAATTACTGCTGCTGTAAGATATAATACACTTTTTCTAATCTTATTGGATAGTACGAGATAGATAAATACATAGATAACGGTCGAAGTAGATCAAGTATACGTATTGTAACGTTGATCGCAGTATGTTTTTTTAGATTTTTTGTCTGATTCACCGCTAACTATATTTTTTATCATATAAATCTGAATTTAATATTATTTTAAAATCTCTCGTGCGTAGAGAGCAAATGTCTTTACAACGTATCTCGACTGGGGAATTTTCATCTGAGATCATATTCATTCCAAAAATGACCAAATACTTCTTCTTTCAGTATAAACAACGGCACACTAAAATTTAAACATTAAATAGAAGATAAATATATTCGGCGTAAAATCTTTTGCTTTTTTTTTATTTATTTGTTGCCTCAAAGCCAACAAGCTTCGATAATAAACCATATTAAATAAATATTATTTGAGACAAATCCAATTTCAAGTCAAGAAATTCCTATATAGACCTTCTTAAATTGTGTGCAAATAGTCGCGTGTTATTGCAAAATATCGGCATATTTTTACTATACATGAGTAGGCTGCCATAACGAGGCCAACAGGTGGTTAAACACAACGACAAAGATAACTGAATTTCTTGTACCTACATCAATTTAAATATCAAAGTATACGCGACAGCATTTAGACTACCATGATGTTAGCCTACATTGATCACTGTGGCCCAGCTCTATGAACTCTAAATGAAGACTGAATAATAAATTATTATTCCTATTAAAATAAGTCGTGTCAATTTGAATGATCTGATCTTCTCGGTCAAATTTGTGTATAACATAGAAATAAGTTGTCTAATATGCTTTTTATTTTATTTTCAGAGTCGACCGGGTCGTAGCCTGCAGGGTGAGTCGAGCGCAGAACCCAGCGTTCGGCCAACAGCGCAGTTTCCTACGATGCCGACAATCCACGTGAACTTGACGTGCGGTTAGTTTAATGTAAGGACTATAATTTAGATAACTCTAACAGTGCAATTTAGGGATCTTCCTTTAATAAGCACGGATGTGCGCCTCTTATAAGGGTAATATTTGTATAAATTAACTTTAATGCTATAATCCCTTTAAAAATTTAACGATAGTATTACATGATCATAGGATGGCATTAAAACTAACAAAAATGGCATTTAAATGGGCCGGGAAACTGCAGGGCTTTTATTACAGCCCCATTACTTTCTGCAATTCCTTTTTAATGTATAATTTGGCATCGAAATGATCGCTAAAACCTGTAATTAATTTATCCCCTTTTAGTCTACGTTCTGAAATGTTTCGCGGTCCATTCAATTCGACCATTCCTGTGGAATATATTTTCTATATTCTGGTAATTATTAGTCTTCACAATTAAGTTAGAACTGAGCTTATATATTTTCCTTGTTCTGCTGTAACACGTCTTCTCATTTTACAAATAGGCTTCCAAATATGGTTTATTAATTTAGAACAGTGCTATATCCTGCTGTTTAATATACTTTAGTGCGCATGTTAGATATACAGGGTGATCTAAATTAAATGAGATTTGTTGACTTAAAGTGTTTTAAGTTACACACTTCAGTAATACATTAATTGGCTATTTGGAATTATTATTTAATGATGCTGTTGGTTACTTATATTAATTCATAAAAAAATAAATATTTCTATCATCATATTATGCTTTATTTTATGAATTTATTATTTTATATATGATAAAAGTCTGTCTATATCTACCTATAATTTATTTATAGTATAAGGTCTTATAATAATACTTCATCTGTTCTACAGTTTTCTATAACAAATAAAATAACCATGTTACAATAATTTGTAATCAAACTTAAATTGCTTACAAGAAAATACATTTTTTAAAGATTACAATTTTTTATGTTTATTGGGGTGCATAGTTTATATGATACCCGAAATAAAAAATGTAAATACAAATTAAGTAGATTACTTAGCCAATGAAAATATTCTTGGAAAATGAAAAAATATTTAAAATATAATTGGACTAAAATATATAAATAAATTTTGGAAATATTAGCGTTGCGGGCATATTCAATTTTTGCTACATAAGAAAGAAGGAAATAACCATCTAGTTACAAAAAGGTCTATATTTTATTGATACTAAATGATTAGTAATAATCGTGTTTTAATTATGCTTCAGTGTGCTTTATAACAGAACAATTTAGTGCTTAACATTCCATCGAATTTAGTTTTCACCCTGTAAACTCCAATTTTCATAGTTTGCGACAATAAGCTTGGTTCTAACACCTCCAACATGAAAAACTAGATCTTCAAAAAATACATTGTGTGAGAGACAATATATAACTTCTATCACTAATTTAATACAAAATATACATTAGAGTTAAATGTGGAGATGTAGCCTAACGTAGAGAAAAATTAGACTAATTTCTTTGGCGATGAGGATCCAATCTGCGCCCTTATACATGTTTTGGAAAGTTAAGAAAGGTTTTTGAATGACGTTGTTTAAATAATTGTGACGTCACACAGCTCAGAACTGCCGAAAACGTAAGATAGATGGAGTCGTATTGAAGCCAATTTATTTTTCTATTAAGATCTAGTAAAAGTTTTTGTATGCAGGAACAATTCGTGTAGGTAATGAAGATATTTTATAAATATACTAATCATATATTGTTGTCAATATAATTCCGATCTATCTCGAAATTGCTATTGGAGAATGCTTAAGAGTGTAAAGAAATATACGCACACAGCCAATAGACAAATATGAATGACACTATTTTAATGTTAGATAAAATAGGTTTGTATAACCTAGGGAGAATCACTACTATTTGTATAGCACCATGGGGTCATATAAGATTATAAATTTTAGACTATTATGCGGATTCTGAACATGTCTATCCATGACCGAGTCTTATATATGTATAGGGTTATAAGATAAGGTAACAAATATACTGACATATGTGTCAGCTCAACTTTCAGCAAATCTTGAAATTTCAGTAAGTTTTATATACTGGTAATACTCATATAACGGGAATTACCAGTAAACAGTACAATTTTTTAGTACAAAGTTTGGTGAACTATAGCTTAGCTATATCTAGTTATCTACATCTACATACTGTGTATCTAATACTTAAGCAAAATTCATGGGATGTCATAAAATTACGTGAGTATTGGTACAGTAAGCGTCTGTCCATAAATATCTAAAGTAACTAATTAAATTTGGGTAAAATTAAGCAAGAATTATTCCTATTATTTCTATTGGTTATTTAAAAAAAAATAATGAAGTTTGTTAACGAAACAGTTAATCATATATCACATATTGAAAGAAAAATAAAATTACTTTTATATTCTTCTCTATCTCATTATCTCATTACTTCCATTCCTCGTTTAATACATTCTCGTTCGCATTTCATGTAATGTGAATGAAAATACATAAATATTTTCAATTATTAGGGAAAGTTGTGCAAGTGATTTCAGCAGTTAGTAGTTAGGTTAAAGAATGACTTTTAAAATATGCTTTTAATGTTTTTGATTTTGTTTTGAGTTGATTACTTTATTTACTGTAGTAATAAACTGTTTATTTTGAATTCTTTTCAATTGTTGAAGTAACAAGGTTTTTAAATAGGTTATATATTTTATTATATTTCTCGCGGATGTTAATTAATTTACATTGATTTACTCCACGTTAGTAATATAAACTTTATTGAAAAGTCCTGTAAAAGATGAAATACAATTGTTACATTTTCACTTATTATAGACGTAGCACCAGATGCGAAAATATAATAAACAAATACATTACAATTTGGTTTGGTGACTACTCCTCATGGGACAGTTTCTTACAATTCGTCATATAATTGGATACAATTGGTTCGTCGTGGATAATTATATTATTTTAGTTTAAAAACAATTTGTCCCTTGTTTGTTCTATACAGGAAGAAAATTATATCAGATAAAAGCCATTTGAAGGATTAGTATAAAAGTTACGTGTTCACAATTTCACTTTACCAAACTACCAATAAATATGTAGTGTCTAACCAAGAAATTACAAGAAACAGCTAATGTTTCCCATGATTGTGACAGAATAGTTATCTGAGGCTAACATTTAATAATAGTGAGACTAACTTTAAATGATACTAATAGAAAAGTATTATCTGCACATGATAGGACTAAAAATTAAATAATGTTTGTGTCATATAATGTATTTATTATATAAATAATTCGGAAGACTGGAAGAATACAACAGTAAAACATCTTTAATGGTTAGTTTTTTTTAATCTACATACTATGTAATTCTAGTAAGTTATAATAAAATAAAATACAACTCAACTATATTCAGCACAATTTACAGGAATATAGTAGTGATTTAAATAATTACACCAAAAACATTATTTTTTGCTTTTAGAATATACCAAGAATTAATTCTGCAATATTTTTTACTTCTACAGGTATTTATTTAACAGCAAATTTTGATCTCAACCGATTACACCAAATTTGAAGATTTGCTGGAAAGTTGTTTGCAACCTTCAACTCTAAACTAACAATTTCATACCATTTTTTACTATAGCAACCTGAGTAAGTTTATACACGTAATTTTTAGGTTGTTTAGTCTGAAAAACTAGGAAGCTTTATATGCAAATAGAGAAGCTTATTTTAAATAAAACGCTTGTGAAATACTTGTAAGCAAATTTAGGTTCCTTGCAGATCGAAGGATTTTAAATATATTCACAAACATATCGTTTAAATCATATCATTTGTGTCAATACTATCAGTGCAATATAAAACGATGACAGTTGCTAAGGTACTTAAATATCATTTATTAGTAATGCCCATGAATTGCCAAAAGAAGGGTGTGCTATCAAATGATTATTATATTTAATAGGCAAGCACATTGAAGTTGTGAGACTACTAAAAAATATTACTTATTGTAGTTTTTAATTCTGGTAATATAGTGACATAGTTAACTAGTTTTAAGATTCATATTCTCTATGAAATATATCAATGTTAAAATGCAATAAATTGATATTTTAATTACTTTCTTGTACAGGATATGAAGACAAGAAAAGACGTAAAATGAGTTTTACTAAAATTCTATATCAAGAATGTCGCGGCGCTTTTTGGCATTTCATGCTAGGAACTCATCATTAGGAGATCTACAATATATCATAACTATTAACAGTATATTATTATTATAAATTTGATATTTTACAACATATTTCTATAAACAATTTTGTTTCTCTGTAATTTTTGAAATCTTTTGATAGTTTATGAAATTCGGAAAATAATTGTATCCAAACATATAAAAAAAATATTTTTAATTGAAGTTTTCAAAGAGACGTATTGCAAATTTTTTGTCAAATAACAAGAGAGGTCAATGGTCATGGCCTCTAGTTAATCTTGTGTACTAATCAAGAATAGGAAAAAGTGTGAGATTCTCTAGGTAGAAGAAAGAGTGAGGCAGCATTCGGAGAAAAAAAGGATACACTTTACGTGTTAAATCGAACTCTGTGTACATTAATACTCAATTATTAATTAATTAATACCTCAATTCGACTCAGTAAAGACTAGGTTATTTATTGCGCACTTCGAGGGCGGTCCGATAGCGCAGTTTTCAGACTTGTTCCTATTCTTGATGAGCTGTACTTATTAAATAGTACATACACTAGATCAGGAAACGCTAATTGTAAATGTTTTATTTAGGTAGACAAGTACACATGACCTGAGGTATGAAACTTTGAATTATCTTTCATTAAAAAATATTATTCATTGAAATAAATGATTAGTATGTTTTATGGATGACAGCTTCATAAATATTTGTTACATACATATATTTATGAAGCTTCCATCATCTCTTTGAAACGCGCCTACAAAATATTCTTCTAATCAAAAACAATAGTTTAAATAATTTTATGACATCAACAAAAAAGTTCTTGGTGATAATCATATATATATATATATATATATATATATATATATATATATATATATATATATATATATATATATATAGACATCGGTATTTATTTATATTATTTTAATACATCACAGGTATTAAAATAATAATTTAACTGTATTGGTTACTTCAAATAACTTCATTTTATGAAACATAACGTTTGATAGTACAGACAGACAGTACAGTATATATGTAGTGCTTGCAAGTCTGAGTATCCTTAATAAAAATTAATATAATAACAGTAGATTACATTACAAATTGTAGCAATATCGTAATAATATAGAAGCGACTTAATAAATCGATCTGAAATAAAAGATAATAAAATTAGGGAACATTCAAATTATTTCTCATATTCTGCATAATATTTTACAAGTGAATGGATGCTGATATATAGAGATGTATTTTATTTAATAACATGTAAGTTATAAAAACTAATTCGTTTTGATTGCGATTGATCATATCTATATCGGTGACAAGCATAGATTGAATTTCTGTGCTGACTAATTTTTCTTCACGAAAACGATTTGCTTACAAGATATTTCATTTTTCTTGTGTAATATTAAATCGTGTGCTAAAACTATCAAGCAAACGTTTAGTAAAATAATTATAGAGCGTATAGGTAACTCCATTTTAATCCTGGGCTTTAAAAATATTGTACCTACACATATCACGTTATAGAAGAAGATTACAGTTAATTTCATTGTATTTGAACGGGCACTCTGTCATGTTAATAGACAACCAAGCAAATGGAGTGAAATTAACGGTACATAGCTTGGTGTTGAAATTTTGTCCCAACGCAAAATTATTTTGATGTATGTGGCGTAAATTCACGTTTTATTTTTTTAAATCCGAATCATTTTTATACCTATAACGATGCTGTTAGATACATTTTCACCAATCAAGTACATTGTAATACGTTTGGCGTATGTCGTTCTGGTATAAAAATGGTTTAATGAAGTCCGGAACTGTTGACCAAATGTTAGAAAATTTTACAGTCCTTTAGCAAATTATTGATTGAAATGTCCGTGTGTGTTCTTAATGGAGTACAGAAAATGTTTATTTAATAAAAAAAATATATTAAACATTTGTATTTTATTTACTACCAAACTACGATCTACCCGATTTTCTGTAGCTTGTCTGATCTCATTTTGTAAGTTATTATTTACAAAGAGATCAAATAAAGAAATAAAGGAAAAAGGAAAATCTTGCCAATAGTTTGAAGATTAATTTAGTGAAGGAATGATAAGAAAATGTCACATCTGATGAAAGTAAATAATTTAAAAAATCGAATATTTTTAATGAATCAGGAAATAGAAAAATGATAAAAGAAAACATAAATTCATATGATAATAAAATTGTCACTATTTTTTTTAAGTAAGTCTAAGGTATTTGCGAAAATGACTCAATGTCACATTAATTTTTCGAGTTATTGTATTATTTGTATTGATTTAAGCTTAATAACTATGTTTACATTTATCTAGTTGTTTGTAGATGGGTCAAGCTACAGCAAAATACTACTTGGTTAAAAATTGGTTAGTAAGATAGAAATTTGTAACAGGAAAATCAAATGTAAAATCTTTACCTCTGACACTTTAACAAAATAGTCTTCTTCTTCCCGTTTTACACATAAAATTAGACTTAATAAATAATTCTATAAAAGTTATGTATGTAAACAGTAAAATAGATAGAATTTTTATTGTATTTAATTAGACATAGAATTTTCCATATTTTTAGTATACAAATACACAATATATGGGCAGAAAATGTGACATATTTATGATACTGTATTATAAACAGTCATGATTTTGGTAACATTAGTAATGACGGGTGATTCTCTTTATTTGTTTTTGTAAGTCTAAGGCATTTGCATTAACGACTCAGGGTCATATTAACTTTTCGAGTTTCTGTGTTGACTTAAAGTGATATCTATGTTACTTGCTTATAGAATAGTTACTAGCAACAGCTACAGTAAAATACTATTTCTGGGAAAGGACTGGAACTTTCGATGGAATAACAGAAACTAAACACAAGTTGGGATCATCGGAAGATATTTAAAATCTGAGTTTGACTGAAAGAGATGCCTCTTTCAGTCAAACCTAATCATCTCTCCTTTTTCACATTTCAGTTCACTGCATCTCTCAATATTGCCAAGTGGGATGGCAAATCGCGCGTCAAAAAACGTGTAATTTTTCGGTGTTTACCATTCCCTGGTTCTTTTAAATACTATTTGATTAAAAATAGGCTGGTAAGTTATGTATACATACATGCTACAACTTCTTCTAAAAGCTTCGTCTAGAAGTATAATATACATATATATTTTTTAATAACATCATCAACTTCTAAGGTTATTGGCCATTATTATCGCAATTAAGTTCTTCTCTAATAGCTCGCTCATTCAATTGGTTTTATAAGTATAATACTAATGTATAAATTATTCATTAGTATTATACTTATATTGTTTGCATTATTACTTAGGCGTGCAGTAAAATCTTCAGCATTTTCAGCCTTCGTCTGGATGGCATATATTTATTGCAGTGTCTAGTTCCTAAATCAGAAAGAATTTTGTGAGCCGTGTCTATCACTTTTTCATGCTTGTAATTGTCACCAATTTTCTTCTAGTCATACTAATTGGACATCGCGACGGTTGTACACTAGGCTTAACAGGATTCAGTATTACACCGCTGGAATTTCAGTGGCATTACCATGACCGTATTATATTTTTGTTACCTTTCATTTAAAAACATGAAATGTTTTCAGTAATTCCCTAATTAGTTTCTTCACTTATTATTTCGTCCGTTGCTTCATCCCTTTTAACCTTATATGATAATATATCCATATAAAATTATAATTTTATATGGATATATTACCATTTACCAGCCCAAGTGATGGGCTAGATTCTGAATTGGAAAATGATTAGAATTAAATGAGTTTGATAGAGAGAACTTCTGAATATATGTTGGGGTTGGATTCAAAATATACCATAGAGTTCAAAGAATAGCATGTAACTGAGTCATGTAAATTGATGTGTAGTTAGGAAGTGTAATTAGAAGAAAGATATAACAGATGTGACAAACCCTGACATCACTCTATGTTTGGTTTTGAAATCGTTAGTGTATATGATCTGACTACCGGAGCATCATTTAAGGATGGACCAAAAGATCGATAAGAGTAAGTTCCTGTTAATTTCTGATTTTTATATCTACTATATTGAAGGTATATTTCAGGTACAACCATGCACCAAGGAAGAATTTCATGAGCATTTCAAGCTTTTGCGTACTTATATCAGGTAAGTCTATGGAAAATCTGTTTTCTGTTTCATCTAATCTTGCACAGACTGCTTAAATTAGGTGTTGTAGGTGAGTTTTAGTGCTTGATGCATAATTTAGGAGAAATCTTCACCATTTTTCCTAAATTATTCTATTATTCTACCTTGAGGTAGAATTGCGGTTTCACTCTTTAATGGTGTTCAGTGGATTTGTACGAGAACTGTTCCCTATGAGACTTAGGGCAATACCTTGAACATATTCCAGCATTTTGAGCTTGGTAGATCGAGCAGAGTCATACATTAAACATCCATAATAAATGTTTAGTGATGTTCAGGTATTATAGAGTCGAATTAACATTTTCAATCACATCCCCGATTAAGAATGGAAATAATTTTAATGATGTTTAATATTTTTACATGCTATGATAGTGTGCTCGATGAGAGAGTCCCAAGATTCTTGTCAATAATTATTCCTAAGAATTTATACCAGTCAACGAACTTCTTTTGTTTTATGACTTTTGTATGATTTTTGTTTTCATTGTGGAAAATTTACAACTCTTGTGATTCGATTATTTTATTGATGTTGCTATAAATTTGTTTTGTAGCCTTCACGAGGGTAAGTCAGGGGAGTAAAACATTGCATTAGTTAAAGGAATATTGATAATGTTGAACTCACTTTCTAGTTTTTAAGATAATGATTTCCTTCGAAGAATTTATTATTTATTGAATTAAATGGATTGTTCTCAAACTTTACATAATTTTTATTGTTCCAAATTTATTCAGAGAAAGTTTATTTTTTATAGAGATCATGAATTCGGAGTTCGAGAGTATTTAGTAGATAAATATTTGCCATATAAATAATACCTATCTAATTAAATTGGCAATTATATCAGTTATATATACGATTGCTAAAATTTATGGAAATAGTATAGTTTCCCCAATATAATTCATTCTAACTTCCTGAAATTAATAGTACATTAGTAACTCTTCATGAGATAACATTAGCATCCTAACAAGAAGTACTTTAGTAACTATTTCCTGGCATTTTTTCTTAATTTTTGTTTTTGTTTATCTTTGAGTAGGTTAACTTTATTTTTATAGCCATAAAGGTTAAGTTTGGTGCGTCTAAGGTGTCATTCCTTTTATGATTTAATTGATGCAGCTGAGAATATTTGAATAATGTTAAAATGTGTTGAATTATATTCGAAATTCAGCGGATACAAATATTTTCCAACATTTAAAAAAATCTTGTGTCTTGTTAACGGAGGTTCTCATCAGAGTCGACCAAAAAATCGACCTTTTTGCATTTTTTGAAAGCTAATTATTCGTAGAATATATATACGCCGGTTGGGCGTGGGAAAATTTCTGGGGTCGTGGGAAAATTCAAACTTGCGTTTTACCTAATTCACAAAAAACTGAGGAACCGCTTTGTTGGTATACATCAAAGGGTTGCCGCTTGCAGGTGTTAATCACAGGTGCGCCGCAGGCATTCGCCCCATTGTATTATATCTTCTTCAACGATGGCCTCATGTTGAGTAGCCCATTAAAATGAGGTGTACAGTTTCAGTTGAAATTTCCAGTCCGAAGGAAGTTGCAGCGACAGTCCTGTCTCTTCGTTAGCGCAGAAGATTATTTCCTGCAACGATTTGTTCCTTATGTTCCGTCGCCACAATCTATGTACCACCCTCTATAATGATCATTGTTACTAACTGAACTTTGTAATATTTGTCGATTCATCTTTCACATTGCCGAAATAATACGCAGTTCACTGGAATGCGGACGACTCGTACTCCTACACACACCAGCGTTGATAATAAGCTAAGGCGTCCTTAAAAGGCATGTAACCTTTTTATCCTTGAGATGTTAATGAGAAATAAAATTTATATGTACTACCTTAACGTTTGTGTGTTAAATTTAGTTTTTTATAAAAACTTACGTTTTCATATATTTACGAATATATTCACTACGACAATTTTTAAAGAGAGAGAGAGAGAGAGAGAGAGAGATAGAGAGAGAGAGAGAATAAAGAGAGTAATTTTGGAGAGAGTAATGGTAACATATAATGATAATGAATAATATACTTGTGCCGATTTAGCTTTTAGATTTAATTGTAATGAATACATTTAGCATATATACTTTATATTTAGTTCTTACAGTTCTTAGTTACTTATTGTCGTGTCGAAACCGTGTTGATAATAAAATTCTTCCTAAATAAACATAAATAATATTTTTGCTGTTTCAAGAAGTTCACACTAGCTGGTATTAATAATAATAGATATTAATAGTATTCACGTGGTTTCAAATATGACTTTCCATTGGTTGGAATCCTGTCTGTTGTCCCTATCATGTTTTCCTTCTTCAACGTATTCTGAGACATTTATTATGAACTGAATGAACTGTCTATATATCGATGATGCTCGCTTTAACCCCCCGTCAGGCGCAGCTGATCTGTGAGATCCGGCAGTCACTTTCTTTTTATTTGCTCTTTCGTGTGTTTTACGAATATTTAAGAACTTCCTTATAGCTTCATAGCTCCAAACCACTCTTCTCGATATGGTGGTGATTTTATTAGTGCATCCCCTGGCCTGGTATAGGCCGCCCGGATCTGTCAGGTGCATTGCGCCTGATTACGTCATTATTTTCACTTTTATATTTTGTTAGTTCTTTTATTAATTAAATTAATGATATTTTTTAGGATCTCTGCACTTACTTATTCTGGCTTTTTATGGTATTATTATTCAATATTAACACATTTGGGTGTTAAATTTTTTGTTTATACGAAATATCGTTACCAACAATGTGACCATTTTTGTTTGGGACATGCTAAAATGATGAAGAGAATTTATAGTTCTTTGCACTTCAAATAGGCAGTTACTTATAACTTTTCCTTGTAATTCATGTCCAATATTTTTTATATATACCTTTTTTACTTTTACACGAAAAAATAAGTGGTTTGTTTTCTTTATTCAAAATATTGTTCAATACTAATTTATGTTTGTGTTTTGTCCTTAAAACAGAAAAAACTTGTCAAAGCTGAGTCGCCTATAAAAATCATCCAAATTTATTGTTTTATAGCATTACATTAGTTAATGTAAAATCAATTTATGTAAATTTAATTATTGCAACTAGCGTGAAATATTTATTATTGTATTATATTAATTGACATAAGCGTTTAATTAAGTCTCCACCTCATTAAAATCTAAATTGTGTAAGATTTGATTATGGGATCTCTTAGATGCATTGCGCTCGAATGTATGTGGATTCATAGTGCGCCTGACGGAAGATTAATTTTAAATGTAGCTTTATTCTATTATGAATAGCAATACTGTCGTATAGTTCTTATAGAAATCAATTCATTATTTACCAATTCTAATAGCAAATTACGAAACTATAGTGTTAGTCGAAATATTCTATCTAGGTACTATTTTTGATTTGGAGAATCCAACGTTTAATATAAAGTCACATGTAATTCTTCCACTCGAGCTCCCGGTACATACGATTAATGCCCCTCCTCATCTATGCATGCGAGATAATATTCACATAAAATATAAAATTAACTGTAGATAGAAGCTGCAGAATGCATAAACTTTCGATAACATCTTCGCGCCGCAAATAAAAATAAAGCCAGCAGGATTTAATAATCTGTTGCTCGCTGTGACTCGCGCCAATCGCATGCGGTTCAGCTTGCATAAAAGCTCGCCGCAACTGGTGCGGTACTGCTACCTGACACCAGGCGGCGCACCAAGTAAATACAAGAAAAACAGGCGGGTTTTCAAGTTATTTCGGTCTTCAAGTGCACCTCACCATCCACAACGTGTTAGGTAAAGTCTACTTACCTCAGTCTTCAAGTCATCGACGTAGGGGCTATACCTGTCACGCCAGCAAACTTACGACCACGTGTTCGAGTGTTATAAACAATAACAACAAATACGCGAAAAGGAATAAAAAGTTTGCGAGCGCGAGTGTCTTTTACCATGTGCGAATATAGGTGCTCTTTAAAAGTGAAATTAAGGTGATTTGTATGCGGAGTGCCTAAAACTGTGTTAAACAGTGCAAGATGTGCCTCAAACGACCTTTTTATATTGTCCTTTTGCTCCTTTCTGCGTTTATTGTGGATTCTGCGAAAGTCAAGCATCATGCCACGGGAAAACAAGGTAATAAAATCAGGAGATTGTCATGACATACCGATAAAGCTCTCGCTGAAATCCATGCGAACAATATTCAATATTTCCATTGAGTTTGATTTATGAATGAAATATGACGAGCGTCAGTCAATCAATCTACGCTATATTGGTAGTTGGTATCTAATATTCTCATTGACATTCAAATTAACTTATATTTCCTTCGGTTGTTTCATTGGAGGACAGTTATGGAACGTCAATTGTATGAGCGTCAATTTTCAGAATATACATATATAAAAAGTATAAAGCCTGTTTAATATTAGAAACATTTCCGTTTCTTGTATTAGCTCTTTATGATATAAATACTTGAAAATATAACTTCAAGGATTTATTGGATAAAGACAACTCTGCCTCATTTTTAGTTTCATGGTATCCGAGAGGAATTGATAATCATAAGTTATTGCAAATGTTTTCCATGCATCTAGCAAAAACATGTTCAAAGGCAGTAAATGTTTACAGGCTGTTTTTAAAATTCCTGGGAATATCTTTACGGCGCAACTAATGTAGAATTTAAATATGAATTGGAGAATACGCCATAAATAAAAACAATATGAATGATAAAATGAAAATACGATATTACAAGATATGAGAACGGTATATTCTTAGATGAAGTGATACGCAACTTTCAAATTCATACCAAAATGAAAACAGATAAAATAAGGTAATTTATGGACTTTTGGAAATAATCAAAATAATAAGTTTCAATTGGCGATGTTTTGGTATTCTATTCTATTACTATTCTCAAGCAATTTTAACATGGATTGATACATATTATGTGTATACTAAAATGTTGTTAAAGTACATTTCAATAAATGTATTATATTAATTTCATAGATTGTGACTGCTAATAGTTACTTTCGTACTTTGATGTAAAGAATTACCAATAATTATAAATATACATAAATTACAAGACAAACCATAATGATAAATTAAGATTAAATAAATAAAAAATGCAGTACGGACGAACTGGGGAATCATGTAATACAATTGAATAATGTTTTCCAGAAAACACAGAGATAGGACGATTTTATTGTTTCTACATATAGTATTTCTCAAGAAGGAATAGTATTTCTCAATACTATTTTATTCAGTAGATATATTATATCGATTCATGGTTTTTCATATAATTCTCCCCACTGTTTAGAATCATAGTTGTCGTTGTCGTTCTTCACTAAGATACTACATCCAATTTGTTAATAATCTTAGATACCTTTTGAAGATATTTTTTCCTAGTGTAGCATTTGTTGGACATTTTTTTTTATTTTCATATGGAATTAGACTATTATTATTATTACATCTCTTTATTACATGATTATTTGTTATAGACGTAAATAATATACATTTCTATACATATATCAGTCAACAATGAAATACCGACGAAAATATGTAGCACGTTAGTGAAATAAATGAGTACTATTCGAGCTTAAAAAACTCTATATTGGATCTTTATTCCGATGTTTGTTTTTGACGCACGACTACCAAATGAACTTTTCTCAAATTTATTGCATAATAAATGTTTCTCAAATAATTTGTTATTTATTATGTAAATAATGAACTTTGGGGATATATTTTTATATATTGCTGGAATCAGGTTACTTAAAAATATATATTTTTTATATTATGCATTTTAGAGCCCCATTAAAAGATCAGTAAGTAGTATTACATTATTAGTACCTTTATTTCATTCAGTAATGAAACCATTTAAGTTTTAAAAGTTTTCTGAACTGAAAACTTAAAAGGTTTCAATCAAAGACAAAAATTTGTAAATCTAAATTTTCAATTAACAATTTTTCAAAATACTATTGTGTTAGTTTCATGAAATATTTGCACGCATTATAGCAACTTTAAGTGTAATTTCTAGTACAATAGAGTAAAGTACAATAGACTAGTCAAAATTTCTATGTAGAGTTCATATTTCTTAAAACAAACTATAATACGAAAAGATACGGAGATCATTAGGGTTGTCTGTGAAAGGGTCTGTAAAAGATTTATTATCGCTTGAGGTACTTCAATGGTGTCGTAAAAAGGGCACATAAACATGTTTTAATGTTTTAAATCCTTGTCCTTTTTGAAACTATTTCGCTCTGTATCTTCCCTATCTCGAATTTCAAATAAATATTTGACTACTACTTGTGGATATTTTAGTTATTTTTGTTTCTATTGTTGACGGAGCGTATCTAAATATATCTATACATGTAAAGGATATTAGAATAATATTAGTTAATATTTATTTTATGAGTATCAAATCAATCAAATCGAAAGTTAAAACAAACTAAATTGCAACATGGTACACGTCTAGATTTATTTGATAATTATAAAAAGTTCCAAAAAAGAGTTTCTTATGAATTTGGATAAAACTTTAGGTATTACTCTACCTTGAAATTATGTGTAATCATTATCTACTTTCCAATTATAAATATAGCTTCAAATAATTAATACATACAAACAATTTACACTTGTTTGCAAATATTCCGTTGATACTGTAATTATAAAATACGTAATTCATAAAAACCACCAAATAAACTGTGTAGTCTTAAATCAAAAGTAAAATTGTCAAATGTTCCGCTGGATGCTTAACATTATGACGAATATACAAAAGCAGGTATTTTATCACTATAAATAATAACTTAAAGATAGTTTACTGTGTAGATGTTATATATTGGATGTGTAAAAATGTTTTGCTAAAATATTTTTTACACAATGGATCTATTTAAAAAAAATAATGTTTTATTTATGCTTACATTCAATTTAATTTGTTAACAAAGAAATATAGAATTCAACCTATTATTCAAGGTAGTGAGAAAACAACATTGTTAATGATTGAGTAAACGTTTGAAAAAATGTAACACAAAATTGATTTGTAACATAAGATATACCCTCTAATAAATAACTTTGTTAAAGTTATTTACGTTTTTCTTAACAACTTTAACGTGTTAATTAAGTTGGCATAAATTTTACATGAATTTATTACGGTCTATAAACAAAATGAAAGTGTGTTC
The DNA here is from genome assembly GCA_037954035.1 of Rosalia funebris. Taxonomy (NCBI): domain Eukaryota; kingdom Metazoa; phylum Arthropoda; class Insecta; order Coleoptera; family Cerambycidae; genus Rosalia; species Rosalia funebris. The sequence goes on from JAZFAV010000011.1 coordinate 27,273,689, forward strand.
CTAGTCAAAGATCTCGAAAGTAAACTGCTTCGAAATATTAAAACCATTACTCATTATAAAACTAAAAGAAGTAATAAACCCGCATCAAAATTAGAGGGGTTCATCTCATCACACGAAGTTGTCACGGACTCTTATTTATCGATCCTCTATACTTGGTGTAAGTCAAAATAGTGTACGTTGTGTCCCCAATTTCGAGCTGCATATTTCTTTATGTAACTTAATTGATGAAAGCATTTATTTCCAATGCAAAATTTCAACTTACCAGCAGTGAAGTAATTGCAGTTGTATGAATTTGCCAGTATTCCATATATTTATTTTTACCAGTGTACTCAATATATGAGTATACTGGGAAAAAAAATAACATTCAAACTAACGCAACTATAAATAAACAGTTTTAAAACCTTAAAATGGACTTTTCAGCACGTAGATCATCTCTATCTCGAAATTGAGTGGACGAGAAAAAATAATCCAACACATAAATGCAGCATATGTGTTCTATGCGACAGTTTTACTTTTTTCAAATACTCCACCATCGTGCTTTCTCATGACCCATGGACAGGGTGGAGTGCCCTATCCACCTCAAAATCAATAGATGTCGTCTGGTAGACATCCCTAATCAGAATCTGTCGAAATCCAATCAATCCGACACAATTTAATTGAGTGATCGTGTTAACAAAAAAAAATCCTCAAATAGTCCACCATTGTGCTTCCTCATGACCCATGAGCATGTTAGAGTGTGTTCTATCTACCTCAAAATCAATAGATGTCGTTTGGGAGACGTCCCCGATCAGAATCAGTCAAAACCCGATCGATCCGACACGATTTAGTTGAATTATCGTGCTAACAATAAATTTCATTAATGCCGACGACAACGACATACACAAAATTGTTTAAAAACCATTTTTTTATGCCAAAAAACGAAAAATAAACACTAGAAAAAAAATTTTACACGATTAAGTACATTACTTTTCCGCGTATAGTGGAGTGCGGAAAACTAAAACCTCATATTTTTACTACACACACAGAATATAGAAAAGATTGCTAATAGTTTTTTGATAATCTGAAGAATCCAACGTTGTGTATATCATCGAACACGCAGCAAAGGGTACGTTTAGAATGAACGCAGTATCATCATTAGGTCATCAGTCCTAAGACTGGTTGGACGCTAACCTCCAGCTTCTCCTATCTTGTGCTAACCTACGCATTTCGCTAATTGTGCTACAACCTACATCCCTTACTATTTGCGAGCAGTAGTCTAATCTAGGCCTACCTCTGCCTTTCTTCACTCCTATTTCTGCCTCCAAAATATCGCGTACTATTCCCCCATGTCTCAGCAAGTGGCCTACCATTCTATCTCTTCTCTTCTTTAAGTTTTTCCACATACTTCTTTTTTCGCCGACTTTCTCCAATACTTCTTTAACTGTTAAAAGCTACTCGACCCTGCGCTATTCTTTGTTTTATGTCTTTATCGCTTCTTCCATCCCAATTTATTTTACTTCCTAAATAAGTGAAGTCTTTAACTTCCTCCAATCTTTAATTATTAATTTGTACTTTCGTTTTTGCTCTGCTCTCGCGCCCTCTGCACACTAACACTTTAGTTTTGTTTTTATTCACCCTCATTCCGTATTCCTCTGTCAACACTGCCTCCATTTCGTTCAATGCCGATTCTAGTTCCTCCTTACTGGATGATAATACTGCTATATCATCCGCGAATCTCAGCATTTTTAGTTTCTGTCCCTGTACTTTAATCCCGAAATCCACTCTATCTTTTACCACATTAATCGCCTCTTCGATGTACAGATTAAAAATTAGTGGTGATAGCGTACATCCTTGTCTTACTCCTTTCCTAATACCTACTTCGCTTTTTTCCCCTTCTACTTCTATAACAGCAGTTTGCTCTATGTATAGATTGTGTACTACTCTCCTATCTCTATACTTCATTCCCGCGCTCTTTAGTATCTCGAACATTTTTTCCCATCTTACGTTATCAAAAGCTTTTTCTAAATCTACAAATCCTATATAAGCGTTCTTTCCTTTTTCTATTGTTTTCTCTAACATTACTCTTAGCGCCAGAATAGCTTCGCGAGTTCCCCTATTTCGCCTAAACCCGAATTGGTCTTCTCCTAGTATTTCCTCCGCTCTATTTTCCATCCTCTTCTGTACTATTCTAGTTAAGATTTTTGACGCATGGGAAGTTAGGCTAATCGTTCTAAAGTTCTCGCACTTGTCGGCTCCTCTCTTTTTCGGTATAGTAACGATAATGTTCCTCTTATAATCCTCCGGCATCTCGCCCGTTTCGTATATGTATTTTACCAGTTCAAACATCCTATTTACTACTTTCTGTCCCGCACATTTCAAAATTTCCGCCTGTATTTTATCTACACCCGGCGCTCTGCAGTAATCTTATATTTAATGTAATTTATCGCATTCTTATAACAATATTAAGCAAAAAAATCTAGAGTGTTTATTTAAATATGTAACTCTTGACGAAGCATTATTTTCTTGCATCATCGTTTTCAATTTAAGTTTTTCTTGAAATTACGCTCCATCTGTGTTATATAGATAGCATGTTTATCTATCATTTTAAATTAACTGGAACCAGCGGCATGTCATTCCGAACCGTTCTTATATAGTTATTTCTTTGATGTGATCGTCACGCTCGGGCTCACAGATTTAACTAAGTAATCGGTTCGTAAAAACGTAATGCTTACAACAAACAGGCTTATAAAAATATATTTTGAGACGAAAGGTGGACCCTAAAGAATTCTTGTCACCACACCAAAAGTATTTGGTATGTAAATAAATCTCTTGATAAGTCCTAGACATTGCTTTTCCCGCTGCATTACCATTTATATTAACACGCAATATGTAGATGGGATTTTCAGTTGGAATCTTACCAAAATTAAAGCAATCTTAAGAACCATCTATCGTTCCATTAAACACCAGGAAATTGACGTTTAAACGCCACGTAACCCAGTATATTTAAACGAGCATGTCTTCAAAGTGCAAAACTATCTTGTCTATTCCCCGCTTAAACCCTAAATTCTCTATAACAGGATGATGAGAATAACGCTACAAATTAACTTTTCAAAGTTTACCACCGTGGAATAAGTTCAGCATCGATGCCATACGATCAACAAACAATGTTGATGCATACACGCGAAAATTATTTTAAAGTAACTAAACTTTTCCTATTCTGTTAAACCAGACATTTTAACAAGTAACAAACGTTTCCTATATATAAAACACAATGGGAGAACACACAACTTACACAACAATAAAATCTACATAAGTTGTTTTAACTTTTCGAGAAGACCCTTTGTATTTCTTAAAACCGTGTCAATGGGACCCGCAGGTTTTATAACCACCCTCTAGGAAGTGAAACTGTCAGGTAAAATCTTTAAGTCACTTTACACGAATGCTAGCGGCCTCTTAGTTCTTTTATGGCGAGATGTATAGGAAATGTTTCGTGAACAGGGAGGTAAAGCAATTAAACGTTAGAAGCACTTTTGTGATACTGATAATATGTCGGCCTCTTTAATAGCTTTAATTATCGGTTTGAAACCAAAGCAGCATCGTATATAATTTAACAGCTATTAATATGTTTTATTTGCTTAAGTATAAAGTGATCAGTAGTTCAAGTACTGGTAAGGGTATTGTTAAAGAAATAAAAATGTAGGTGTAAATTAATACGGTCATGAATATATCGGTATATTTTTTAGGTTCATTATGTACTGTTTATACAAGGTATATCTTTGAGTTGTACATATATTTTGCCCCTGTTGTATTTTTATACATAGAAAACTATTTTATTATTAAAAAATAAAACAAGAGAGTTGCTAAATTTAGTCTTTAATCAGAATTAGATAATAATTATGTATTACTCAGATTTTTGTTTTTATAACATAAAAATGACACTGCTAAAACTTTTAGAAAACTCAAGCATGAAGAAAGCGCCATTTACTAAAAACATATTTTAATATAATAATTTTTATGACCATGTATTGCCATGTACATTTGTTTCGTTATTATTCGTTCGTTATTGCACTATGCGTAAATAAAAATACATATTATAATACTTTTTATTTTCACGTTAAAAGTTTTTTTTTTTAATATATTCTTTCGTCCAATGTACTGACTGCAATTTTTTTTATTAAGTTATATAATTGAGAATGAAAAACCTTATGATTGATATGTATTAATATATGAACGGTTAAGATGTTAAGCACATAAAGCGTAATATAAATCTTTTGTTGTTGTAAATGGACAGAAAATATATGTCACGAGTCTTATTGTTCAACAGTATTACTGCCTTGATGTGCAATAAAAATGAGAGTAGTTTAACGACCTGCTTATATAACGATGTTGGTTATTATCAACAATATTATATTTAAAGAAAACAGAGAGTGGGGACATCATTGTTTTGTTGTTAATATTGTGGAATACTAAAAATTAAATTATACTATACCAGTAGACTTTCAAGAATCTCAAATTTAACAAAGTTGTATTATCAGAAAGGGATCACGAGCCAATATAAGATACAAAACTCTTTTGTATGGGTTCCAGCAGCTTCACCTATTTATGTATTATACTCGATTTGTTAAGAATAACTAGGCAACAATCATTTTGTTTATAAACCTGCATCCACTTAGGGATATTTTGGAATATTTACTGTATTATCTAAGTAACTAGGAGGTATTGTCTCAATTATACTACAATGATACTTGATATTAATAATGTGAATACTTGTATTATTAAACTTATTTTGGGTATTACAACGACAGATGTAAGCAGCGCATTTTAAAAATAGTTTCCAAGAACTCAGGGAATTTCACATTTTCCCTATAAAACGTCAAGTGTATGTAGGGGAGGTTACACAAAGCAATACTTATCGTAGCAAGAGGTTCTAATTCTCAGTGATAGGACTTGAACCCCGACAGGCCACAATTTTAGTGTCTCGCCCGAACTACCACTTTGTTTCTACAATATTAGAAATACCTAGAATTTCTTTCTGAATTAGAACACAGACTTTCCTCAGAAATTACTGAACGCTTCTTGGTACATGGGGGTTAAAAATGCAATGAAATGGGAATAGATATACAATACTTTCGTGTTTTAAAATCCTGCCAAATATTTTCATTATATTTTACATATTCGATATGTATTCTAAATTTATTATATATAATGGCATGCAGAGCTTTCTTTATGGAAGGATAAATATGTCTATGAAGTTAGCAGAACAAAGCTAGCAGAACACAATTATGTTATATGGGGAATTAAGTACTAATTAAATGCGCAAGAAAAATTTTTGTGCTCACCCCGGAATAATAAATTATTATTCCGGGGTTAAAAATCACGAATTTGTTATTTTACGTTAATGTTCTCCTAACTTTTTTGCAAATTAGCAGAACATGCGATAACAAAATATATGTGAGCATAAACATTTTTTCTTGCGCATTTAATTAGCACTTAATTCCCCATATGACATAATTGTGTTCTGCTAACTTTGTTCTGCTAACTTCATAGACATAGGATAAAGAAGAATTAGAAGTAAGTAAATTATGAGTTGTTTTGACTACAGTTTATACATACTTAAGAATTCTTGTTTTAAATATTTTTACATTTCTTTTTGTTAGAAAATATTTCAAATACCTTCTTAAATCACGTAAAATTCATTGAGTTATTAATTTATTGAACATTATTTTTCTTTAAAGGGGTATATAAGTCCCCGGGCGCGCGGTATATAATTTGAATTTTAAACATACTACAATTGTTTATGGCGTAACTTTCGTTTTTTAATTAATTCCAAACAAAACATAATTGGTGAGAATTAGGCAATTATTTATTTATAATTCGTGCCTCTAAGGCTACTACCATAATAGAATGCTTCTTTAATTTTAAATATTGATGTTGCCTACATTCAATTAAAAGTTATTATACTCATAAATTATGAATAATATATTAAGGTAATTTAAAAATTGTGTACCAGGTAAGTAGTCACACACACATAACTATAATTTATCTTGGATCATCCATTGTGTATTACAACGGTCTGAATAAGGACTCACTTTCTGATAAATAACAATTACAAAATAGGATAAGAAGTACAATAGCTTTCCATTAAAAATGGCTGTCCAATCTTTAAATCTCTGTTCTAGTGTATTGTGTATGTGTATTGAATTATCTGTAATGTTTGCAGTTCAAGCGGAACATCAGCTAATGTTTTTTTTTATTTCAGATTATTAATATAAATGATGCTTTTGAGATGGGAGATTACTAAGAATTATAATAACTGAGCGATCCGTAATTATCTATTGTGTGCTAATAATACATATATTCAACAACAAACAACCTCATTCAAATGAAATAAACCATATATATTAGATTGTTTATACACTCCTGGACAAAATTAACGCATCAGCGAAACTTTTCATTATTTCTTATAGTTTCTCGAAGTTTTAAATCCTTAAAGATATTACGTAGGTTACCTGTACCTTCTGTACTACTGATAAATAACTGCAATTGTTTGATAAACGTAAAGTAACATTTTGTAATCGTTTCTTAATAATGCAAATTGATTTCCAAAGGGCAATAAATTCAGTTACGCAAATGATTTTTTTTTATTTAATGTCATAATTTTAATGTCATAAAGTCAACACTTTTCTTTAGTATACTTAAAGTAGAAGAAATTAATCTTCCACGCAATTTAAGAGAATATGAAGCCAGTAAAAGTGGAAACTCTGGTTACCGAGGGACGTAGCCAGAGATATGTTGCTAATTTGTTCGAAGTTAGAAAATCAACAATTAGTTCAACGTTTCAATGAACTTGGAAGTTACTGTAGAATCCCAGGACAAAGTCGTGAGAAGTCTATAAGTGCAAGATATGAACTATACCTTATGTAAGTCGCCTTAAGAAACAGGCATTCTATCAGTTTAGGGCTAAGCACAGCTCTAGCAGCTGCTCGAAATGTAGTAATTTCCAGATGAATGATCAGGAGAGGGCTTAATGAACGAGGATTGTATAGTAGAAGACCAGCTATCGCTCACCAGGGAACCGAGTTACTAGACTGCGTTTAGAAAGAGAACACGTTAATTGTACGGTTGACGACTGGAATCGAGTTTTGTTTTCAGACAACGCAACAGTCCCGTAATAGACTGTTGTTTCTTAGACAGTATATTGATAAACCCGCAGAATTTTGGAATCGCGCTATATTCAGCGACGTGTCCAAATTTGGTCTTTTAGGAGGACATAGACGTAAAACTGGATGAAAAAAAGATGGCGATGCATGTAAACCGTCAATGGTTCATACTACTATTAAACACGGCGGTGGATCGATTTTCGTGGGGCTGCTTTGGGGCTGCAGGAGTCCCACGAAAGGAGAAGGAGAATTTGGTGGTTATAAACGATAAACGAAGTGGCCAACGTTACGTAAATCTACTTGAAGACAATCTTTACCAGTCGGTGGAATAAACTAGGCCTCAGGGGATCGTTCATCTTCTAGCAAAATAACGATCCCAAGCACACTTCAAAGGTTGTTAAACACTATTTCATATTCACAAATAATAACATAGAATTACTTCCCTGGCCACCACAAAGCCCCGACTTGAACCCCATTGAGCATGTATGGACTACTTGGATCGTATCGTACCAGAGAACGCACGAACGCCAAATCTGGCATTCATTGCAGGACTCATGAAATATGCCAGTATGCCAAAACGTCTTTATGCCGTTGTTGTGGCCGGGGGATACCAAACGTGTCATTAAAATGTATATAACATCTGTCATAAATAACATTTCAACTTACTTTTCGATTAAATTTTGTTTACTAAATATTGGGTTTATTTATTTATTTTTAAAATGTATTTAAACATTAATAATACTTCTTAGATATGTTCTGTTGAAGTAGATATTTAATTAGATCAGTGGCGGCTCGTGATGAAATGAAACGGGTGTCCTGCACAGGGCCGATCCTAGGGTATTGGCCGCCCCCGTGCAAATTTCAAACGTATCTAAACTGCTGGCGCCGTAAGGACCAAAAAAAAATTGCGCCGCGGGCGAAAATTTTGAAATTTTCAAGGTCACGCGTTTTCTTGATACTTCAGAATTTTTATGTAAAATCCGTTTATACAAAAATATAGACTTTCACAAGAAAAATTTTTGGAATTTAATACCTACCTTTTTGAAGAACATTCATGTTTGCCGTCATATTCTTTGGTTAAGAGAAAAGGCTTGTAAGGTGAATTTTCTACTAGAGGGTCTCTTAAATCTTTTCTTTTCTACTTAAGAGGGTCACTTAAAATATTTTCCGAAAGAGTTTCAGCGTCACATTTTGTAGCTTTCAGGTATGTCCAAAAACGTTCAATCGGTTCACCGTCGAGAATATATCTTAAAACTACCACTAGCTGAGTTTTTGCAGATACATCAGTTGTTTCGTCTGCCATAACTGCCAAAAATGAAGGTTTGTTAATTTCTTTAATGCTTTCTTCATGACATACTTTTAATATACAGTCTAAAAGATCATTTTGTATTTCTTTAGAGGTTCCTTTAAATACTGAAGCATTTTGTAGATGCTCGCTTAAAGTTACATCAAGCTCAGCAGAAAAATTTATCAAACCATGAAAAATCCCCGTGTTTTGAGAGGTTTCAGTTTCGTCATGTCCTCGCAGCGCCAGTTTAAAGGCCCCACAAAACATTATGCAGTTTATAATTTTTGACAAAACGTATCTCTTTTTTGTCACATTATCATTATGCTTTTGCACATTTATCCAATAAGCTGAATCTAGCTGCGCTTTAATATTAGTTGTTCCTAATAAAGCTAATTCCATTGTCTTATATATGGAGTTGTGGCTTTTGGAGTTAGAGTTGTCGTGCTTTTTTATTTTTTCAGTTAAGTGTACCAAATCTGTCACTCCTACCTCCGTCCATGCTTTATCACCGCCAAAAAGTAAACAAAGAAAACAAAATAACGCATTTTTTTTGTTGCGCCCACAAATCCAATTGTTCTTCGAATAAATGTCTCTATTAATTTGACGTTTATATGCTCTTCCGCGGCTAAAACCTGCAGTCTCAATAACAATATCGGGCAGTGGCCTACCATTGTTTTTTAAATCAATTTTTTCTTCATAAGAGTATTTAAAAAATCGCTTCACATGAACTAAATTATAAACTAAATCCACTGTCACTATCACAGTATATAAATATTAATAATTAGTACAATAAATCACTACACAAATTCACAAAACAGTATTTAGAATCTCAAATTAACACGAAATACGAAATAGGTACGATTTATGCCCGCCAACTGTACGAGAAGTAGGAAGAAGTAAACATTCCCTGATGTTGCCTTAACTGGAAAAAATACAGCTCACTGACCGTGTAAATTCGCGCATTTACGAGCGTCAAGTGTGGATTGTCGCGGGAGTTGAAGGGGAGGACGGGTGTGCCGAGCCGTGCTGAGAACTACCTCGTGTGGCCCAGTTCAATGTATCGCGACGCGCTCGCGTAGAGACCCAAATAATTCATCTGGTCTACTACTCAATAGAGGACGGCGGGCAGAATGCGACTAACGCAATAATTTGGTTAACCAAACTAACCAAATTATTTCATTAATAAATTTTAGTAAATATTATGTCGCGAAAATATACAAATATCTAATTTTTTTGACAGTTCTGCAGCTCTGCAGCACCTATACAGCAGCCGCCCCTGAATTAGATGTAGTACATATTAATCTACGTAGTGTATTACATATTAATTTACGTATTTTGTAATAATAAACTTTATTTCTATATTAAATGCGTTTTCAACTTACTTTTCGCGACCAGTGTATATATATATATATATATATATATATATATATATATATATATATATATATATATATATATATATATATATATATATATATATTATTGCAGGTATGCAGAACCATTACATTTTGTCAACTTCCGTCTTCAATTTTTAATATTTTAAATATCACATGGTTAGTATTACTACACTGTACATAAATTATTATGTAAATGTCTATAACTGTGTTATAAACTAAATTATTAAAACTTTTCTTATAAAAAAATCCAAATATTGAGTTTCTTTATTAGACTAAAGAAAAATATTTTATTCCTTAGTGATCATAAAATTTTCCTCTACGTTGTGATATAAACTTTATTACTCAACATTCACGAAAGATCTTCATGTATTGATATGCATTTTAATACTATTTTAAAATAGTCCATGTATAGAAATTATTGAGGCATGAAACCAAATATGTATATATCTATACCTATTTATTGTGATTATAAGATCAAGTGTGATTATTAACTTCATTGCTAGATATTACATGTATTTATTAAAGTCGATAGATATTTTTGGAGTACTTGAACGTGGAAGGAGGACACATAAATATCTGGAGAAATTGGACATTTATTACTCTGGATATTATTAACACCAAAAGTAAATGGACAATTATAAAGTTGTAAATCTTGGTAAATAACATAAGCATTTACAGGATCGATATTTTTTATTTAATCCAAATTATAAAAACGGATGTTATCCGTGTAATAATATTGATCGCTCTAGAGGGAGAATATACGCGACAAAACGACTATTCAAAAAGTGAAATCGTATTGATTTTGTATTTTTTTTGAAATGTGAAATAAGAAAAATTCTACACGATATCAATGTTTTACAGTAATATGTAAAACATTGATGACTCTTTATGATTTATTTTCAAGACCAAAGTGCAGATAACTGTATAAGCGTTAAAAACAGATTGTCTTAACTCATGGTACTTCTCACTGAGAGGCAGCAGTAAGAGTTTTACTAAAATACTCTTTACTACATATATTTCTCGTTTAGATTTTGCACTATAATCAACTAAATATAAGGAAAATCATTTTCTGTTCATAAATAATTCTAACTTCAAAGAAAGACATTGATCAAACAAAATGTCTTATATTGTCGCATATATATTTTTTGTAAATATGGCGTTATCATTCACGAAGTGTGAGAAAAATAAACTTTTAATATGTTTATGCATAAATAAAATGCGGTTTATTCGTCTCATTGAGCGCAATCGCTTAAACTTACACAACTTTTCCTTTACGCTTTCAAAAAGGATTACTCATTATTTTGTTGTTTTTTTGACATTAGTACCTACTTTTAGTTGAAGTGCATATTATTGACTAATAAGCTTAAATATATACTTATTGTTAATAAAGTTTGTACATAGCCTAAATTACAGCATAATATGTACTTTTTTAGCATTATCCTTTAAATAATCGCGATGGTATCAAAAGTTTATTACTAATAGATTTGTTTAGTAAAAGTGTTCTTGTTATGATAATAATATAATACACCTAGGGTTTATTATGTTATATCTAGAAACTAGAAATTTTATGGGAATATATATCAATATTTGATAAGGATTAATGATACTTTTCATCTGTCATATATATCGTATATAAATATATGTATAATATTGATATGATGACATAAACATGATACATGTAAGTGTGTAAATTGATTTTGCTATAGATTTCTCTTTTTCAAAGTCAACATAGTAATATCATTGAGTAATAATAATCGTTATAAGATTTGTAAGTATATTTTAAAATGTGATTCCCACCAATATATTGTCAATTGTAATTCATATTCACTCTTCTTTGTGAGACTTTGAAATATCCTTCAAATTCTTGTACATTATCTCGTAATGTAGAATTATTTATATGGCTGTACATTAGCAAATAACTATTATTTATTAATATTAATAATAAATTACTTAAGAATATTTGTAATTTGCTTATAAGAACTAACAACATAATTGATCAATTCGAATATTAATAATTATAGTTATAACATTATATAACGAAGAATGTGTGAATAAAAAAGTGACACAAAAACATTTATGAATGATAAATATCCAGCAACAAAAACCATTCTTTGTCAATGAATAGAGCTATTTAGTTGGATACTTCATCAGTGACGACGCCATGTATAATAAACTACAGCAACAGGTCATCAAACACGACAACAAAGTTAAACTGCGTTGCTTGTACCTACATCGATTTAAATATATCGAGTATATGCGGTGGCATATCAATATCCGCGCACACTTATGATAGGCAGCTTTATTAATGGGGCACGAAAAGATCATTAATTCTAGTTTGAATATCGGTTATATCAATTTATGTTTTGCAAAATATAGAGCTAACATAATATAAGTAAAGTATGTACTTACAGTATTCATTTAAGACGCCACATCTATATTTCCTATAAATAAATGTTAATCAGTATTGCTTATTGTTGATTTGTTAACTTATGAGAGATTTATGAGAGACAGTAATTTAAATGAAAATATTATAAAAACGATAACTTATATGTAGCTTACATTAAGAGTACCTCCGGTATATGAAGAAGTAAAGTATGTAAATAGAGATAGGATGCTATGAAATTAATTTAAATATATACAAATAATTTCATTTGTTACGATTTCTTAGTTCTGGTATGCCTATCATAATTAATATTCCGTATTCCCATCCAGGGGGTAACAATTTTTATAGCAAGAGGTAATATGTAAGGTTGTATGTAGAATTTTATATAAAAATAGTTTGAGCGGTTCCTCGAAGAGATTGGTATATAAATCAAATCGTTAAAGGCGGGTTCACACGGAGTCGTGGACTGGGTGAGAGTACTACTACTAGACCAAGAGGTTGTGATGATTATTTGATGTGAAACAGTAGTCGTGGTAGTCGGTGTCATACATAACCTCGTACATAACGAAATCTTTGTAATTTTTAATTTTGTACCAAATTTATACTAAAATACTTAAATGGCTATACTAATCAATCACCATGGGGAGAATCCAACTTTACTCACTCCAACGATATCCTCTGTTAAATCATCGTCATCTTCAATTGATGCATTGCTAACCGCATTCTCAAGGAGAATGAAAAGAAGTTTAACATCAGTTTCCAAATTTCTTTAGGCTGCTGATTGCCATTGAGGTCCCAAAGATGAAATCAAAGACTCAGAAAGTACAAGGAGGGCATGTATAACATCCTCCGGGGTTACAATTAGAGAAAATTTTCGAGTGTTGATCAGCCTCAATCTTTTGAAGCCCTTGTTTCTCGCCTCCTGGGCATCTTCTTATATCCATCTGATTGGCCCCGATATTGAATCCATCATAGAAGAATAATAATATGAACTGAAGCTTGCATATAATAAAAATAATAATAGCTGGTATATAGCTTATTTGTTTCCCAAGAATATTTCTCAAATTTTGAAGAATCCATCTTGTTACCACTAGTAAAACCATGCAGGATTATGTACAATCTATAGATGAGGTTTTGATTTACACCTGTTACCTCAGCAGCAACTTTCCAATTCCTGAAAAACCGACGAGCTGTTTTACCATCGTTGAATGATCTACTTCCCTGATTCGGTATATGCACTGCCATAATTTTCTATTTTAAGCCTTCCTGAATGTGCGTTTTCCTTTCTTCGTTCAACGTTTTTTTTTTCTTTTTTTGAGGGGAAGCTCCAGTAGCTGACATGAAGGATAAACTACAGTGAATAGTCCAAGCGTGGAGCGTAGAGACCCTGTAATCAGTCGAAGTGTCCTCAATAGTATTCCGGTTCACTAAAGGCGGATTTTTCATCTCGGAATGTTTCGTTCCACAAACACAGTAAGAGGATGAGGAAGTTGTTTCAGTGATGAATTGCCGAACCTTACTATCTATTATTGTGAAATAGAACTGGTGATGGACAGCGAATAGTGTGCCGTTGATTGTGGCTAAAGTTGAACGGTTCAATCGACAGTTGATGATCGTCGGATATTAAAAACTTATCATATAAATAATTAAGCAAACAATCAACGCACTTATCTTGTTAATTAAGTAGAATATCTACTAAAACACGGGTTTCCACTTTAATGACAGACATAATTACCGGAAATACTACTGACTTAAATTTGAAGAAATTCAATCATTCAATCATATCATTTTATTGAAAAAACAATAGCTTTCGAGCATAGGAATGCATCCCCACATCCGCTCGATTGTTTACATAGCAAGAACGCGAATGTGTTATAACGTGATATTGTAGGCTATAGATCCAAAGCGTGCAAGTTTGAGACTCCACCTAATCACGGTGGAGGCTCTTCATGCAAACCTTTAGGGAATATTTAAACTTGGAATAAAAAAGACAAAAGAAGGCACAAGAACTATGGAATAAATGGAAATGTTACTCATACCTCGACTCAAATTTTACTCATATCACGAAAATTTTCTAGTTTTTACTTCGAATATTATTATAGATTGACCAGATGAAATTATTCCAACACATACTAAACTCAGAAAATAACTTTCTATATGAGGTTTTAGAATTTTCTTTTAGAATTTTTCTCCACCTTTTCATACCACAATTCATTTCTACAGTCTTGCATCGGCCATCCCATGTTGAACATCGATCCTCGTCCGATCACCGAAGTCAAGCAACCTCGGGCGCAGTGAGCACTTGGATGGGTTACCGCTTGAAAAAACCACGTGTCGTTGCCGTTTCAGCCTGCAGTGCTGCTGGGTGGATTGAGTAGCCCAGTAGTACTGTTACCGGTCTCAAGCCCGGAAGAAGGAGGAGGGTTAGACGGCCAGGTTAGCTGCCTACCCTCTGTGAAAACAGATCCAGCTCGTAGTACCGATGATATTCATCGAAGAGGAACAGGTCATAGACCTACTTTAGAAGAAAGAAGAAGAAGAAGAAGAAAGTCTTGCAATCAATATAGTATTCTGAATCTCGAATTCTAATTACCCCAGATGGTAGCCAACATATACAGACAACTGATTATCTCAAAGGTAGATATTTAAAAAATTGAATTTTAAACACTTTTCTACGATTTTGCCCCACTGTGCGACAGTTTAGAGTGAACACGACTACGTAAGTGTAAATTTGCTACTTTAAAAAATGTCTGTCAACAATAAGAACAATGCACAAATAATAAAAGTTGTCGGAATATCGGAAAAGGAAGGAATATTTGTGGAAACTAATTTCAAAGTACATGAGGAACGAAACGAACTGTGCGACAGTTTGGAGTGAACACGACTACGTCAGTGCAAATTTACTACTTGAAAAAATATCGGTAAACAATAAAAATAATGCGCAAATAATAAAATTTGTCAGGAATATTCGTGGAGACTAATTTAAAAGTACACAAGGAACGAAATCATTAAGTGATTTCTTACTCAACAATTGAATATGTCGCACATAGCCTTTCCTGTTTCACGTTATGTCATGATTGAAGAACTGGCAAGAATTGGCGACGGAAGTTGTTGTGGTGTGTCGCATAAATACTGCTCGTCAATAATAGGAAAAAGTGTGAGATTCTCTATGTATGCGTAGAAGAAAGAGTGAGGGCAGCATTCGGTTATTTACTTAAACCAAGCTATTTACTGTGCACCTCGTGGGCGGTCCGATATCGCAGTTGTCAGACTTGTTCCTATTGTTGAGAAGCAGTAAGTCGTGAGCAGAACAAATACTCTCCTCGGCCAGCTCATGATTTGAACTGTGTAAATCCGCCATAACTCGGTGGCCAAACGCCACCGAGTTAAGATAAAAAAACATTTAGAATGCCATATTTTCATCGGAACTCAAATTATCCAGTAATATTACAGAAAATAGTTTTCAGTAGATTTTGATTACGAGTATCTTGTTACACTACGCAAGTCACAGTAAGAATTATTTGGAATGGAATAGTGTGTAATAAGAAACACGTAACATGTTCCACGTAATAAAAGAATTTATTTTGATAGGGTTACCAAAACAAAAATATACATTTATTTGACGATGTCGTTCCAAGTTCTTTATATATACGAGTATACCTGTTTGTATTTCGGTGAATATGAATAACAAATGACTTCTACGTTCATATCATCCAGATGCCAGATGCTATGCATTTCACAGACGCAATGTGAGGAAAAGCTTTTTGTTTATTTATTAAGCGAGACTCAAAAAGAAAGGCGCCCATAATTCCTCGGGAGACGGGGCGTAATTGATGCATTATAACATAATTTGTTACGCAAACTGCTCAATCATGGAATCACAAAGGAGAAGTCGTTTATTGCCGCGATCAACATCATCAAGGTTATTTGCGGTTAATCGTACACGAAACATAAAATATAGATTATCGCCCGGTTTACAATCCATAAAGAGTTCTCTATGAATTAGCCTCGGCCCTATCTTATCTTCTGCAGAATATGCTTCAATTAAGTAGTACCTATCCAACTATGGAGGTCTAATAACCGTAAAATTGAAAATTTCCTGTGTCATCTTGTTATTATGGAACTTAATACAGGTACAACTTGTTTACTACTTGGTGGTCTCCGAAGGTATTATTACTAGGAAACGCGGTGTATTTGGAATAAGAAAATGATATGTGATAAATGCAATTTTGAAAAGGGTTACAAAATAACAATAATACAGCGAAACAACATGGTTGTTATTCAAACAATTTTCAATTATTAAGTTAAACAGGTACTAGCCTCATCTATATCTCATCTATACTAGAGCTGGGCCTGTATGTATGTAATATATACAGTGCTTTCGTAAAAGAAAAAAAAAATTGTTAAAAATTCAAGAAATAATTTTTATGAAAAATTCTCAGACCCGTCAAATTTAATTTTTAGTTTAGATTTTGCAAATATTATATTTAATGGTAATGATTATTTAAAAAATCAACCAAATGAAATGTTCAAATTGTGCACTGTTGTCTGCCTGACAGTAGCCTTATCGACCGATAATGTTATTTCATTGCTGTCAGGTAAAAAATTGCACTGAAAATCTCCGTCGAGTGATAAATAAAACTGGCACTGAGCGCCATCCGCCAGCGGCGGACGGATGGCTTCATTTCGTTACGCGAAGGCCAGACCTCTTTCACATTGAGGCTCGGTACCCGGTATGGAGATTACTAGTACGCTGGGAATCGGTTCACTGTTTTCCGTGGATGATTTCTATACGTGTATGTAGTGCATTAATATTTTAATATAATCTTATCGAATGTGCGCAGATGTAACAAGAGGCCAGTCGCTGATAAAGTGCAAGAAATTATTCGTAATTTCCCAGACTTACGTTATGATGGGACCAAAATTATATGTGACGTGTGGAAAATTGACTTAATGTGTTGGGAGCTCACGAGCGACTACGTCAGTGCAAATTTACTACTTGAAAAAATATCGGTAAACAATAAAAATAATGCGCAAATAATAAAATTTGTCAGGAATATTCGTGGAGACTAATTTAAAAGTACACAAGGAACGAAATCATTAAGTGATTTCTTACTCAACAATTGAATATGTCGCACATAGCCTTTCCTGTTTCACGTTATGTCATGATTGAAGAACTGGCAAGAATTGGCGACGGAAGTTGTTGTGGTGTGTCGCATAAATACTGCTCGTCAATAATAGGAAAAAGTGTGAGATTCTCTATGTATGCGTAGAAGAAAGAGTGAGGGCAGCATTCGGTTATTTACTTAAACCAAGCTATTTACTGTGCACCTCGTGGGCGGTCCGATATCGCAGTTGTCAGACTTGTTCCTATTGTTGAGAAGCAGTAAGTCGTGAGCAGAACAAATACTCTCCTCGGCCAGCTCATGATTTGAACTGTGTAAATCCGCCATAACTCGGTGGCCAAACGCCACCGAGTTAAGATAAAAAAACATTTAGAATGCCATATTTTCATCGGAACTCAAATTATCCAGTAATATTACAGAAAATAGTTTTCAGTAGATTTTGATTACGAGTATCTTGTTACACTACGCAAGTCACAGTAAGAATTATTTGGAATGGAATAGTGTGTAATAAGAAACACGTAACATGTTCCACGTAATAAAAGAATTTATTTTGATAGGGTTACCAAAACAAAAATATACATTTATTTGACGATGTCGTTCCAAGTTCTTTATATATACGAGTATACCTGTTTGTATTTCGGTGAATATGAATAACAAATGACTTCTACGTTCATATCATCCAGATGCCAGATGCTATGCATTTCACAGACGCAATGTGAGGAAAAGCTTTTTGTTTATTTATTAAGCGAGACTCAAAAAGAAAGGCGCCCATAATTCCTCGGGAGACGGGGCGTAATTGATGCATTATAACATAATTTGTTACGCAAACTGCTCAATCATGGAATCACAAAGGAGAAGTCGTTTATTGCCGCGATCAACATCATCAAGGTTATTTGCGGTTAATCGTACACGAAACATAAAATATAGATTATCGCCCGGTTTACAATCCATAAAGAGTTCTCTATGAATTAGCCTCGGCCCTATCTTATCTTCTGCAGAATATGCTTCAATTAAGTAGTACCTATCCAACTATGGAGGTCTAATAACCGTAAAATTGAAAATTTCCTGTGTCATCTTGTTATTATGGAACTTAATACAGGTACAACTTGTTTACTACTTGGTGGTCTCCGAAGGTATTATTACTAGGAAACGCGGTGTATTTGGAATAAGAAAATGATATGTGATAAATGCAATTTTGAAAAGGGTTACAAAATAACAATAATACAGCGAAACAACATGGTTGTTATTCAAACAATTTTCAATTATTAAGTTAAACAGGTACTAGCCTCATCTATATCTCATCTATACTAGAGCTGGGCCTGTATGTATGTAATATATACAGTGCTTTCGTAAAAGAAAAAAAAAATTGTTAAAAATTCAAGAAATAATTTTTATGAAAAATTCTCAGACCCGTCAAATTTAATTTTTAGTTTAGATTTTGCAAATATTATATTTAATGGTAATGATTATTTAAAAAATCAACCAAATGAAATGTTCAAATTGTGCACTGTTGTCTGCCTGACAGTAGCCTTATCGACCGATAATGTTATTTCATTGCTGTCAGGTAAAAAATTGCACTGAAAATCTCCGTCGAGTGATAAATAAAACTGGCACTGAGCGCCATCCGCCAGCGGCGGACGGATGGCTTCATTTCGTTACGCGAAGGCCAGACCTCTTTCACATTGAGGCTCGGTACCCGGTATGGAGATTACTAGTACGCTGGGAATCGGTTCACTGTTTTCCGTGGATGATTTCTATACGTGTATGTAGTGCATTAATATTTTAATATAATCTTATCGAATGTGCGCAGATGTAACAAGAGGCCAGTCGCTGATAAAGTGCAAGAAATTATTCGTAATTTCCCAGACTTACGTTATGATGGGACCAAAATTATATGTGACGTGTGGAAAATTGACTTAATGTGTTGGGAGCTCACGAGATTGTAGACGGCATATCGAGTGTACAACACAGCAGTAAAAAAGGGTTTGCCTCAGGGACTTCAGTTTATGGTGGACTTATTATTAATGTTAATTTCCTGCAATGTGCCCCTTGGTATATTGAATAAATAAGCACTCCAAGAGTTTCGGAACAAATACGTTCCCGATGTCCAGTTACCAAGTCGCACGGCTTTAAGGCAGTATGTTCCTGTGTTATCTGAGGACGTCATGAAGAAAATTAAATCTGTGTTAAAAAATAAACAGTTGTGGTTATGTGTTGATGACACGACAGACGTTAAAAACATTCTGTGGTACATGTGGTAGTACGGGTGCTGAGCTCTCTTAAACTGACAGTTCCACTGTTACTAGCTAGCAAAAGACTAACAGAAGTAATTACGCCCGTGATGCTTGAGACGTTGGACATATTTGAAATCACAAAACGTCAAGTACTGATGTTTGTCACGGATGGTGTTGCGTCAATGCTTGCGATAGGCTGTTCTCTTCAAAATCACGGCTGCCAGATTTTACATGTTACGTGAAAAGTTCATGCTCTACATCTTGTGGCAGAAACCATTCGGAAATGTTTTCCAGAAGTCGATGCCTTAATAGTAAGAAGTCTATTTCATAGAACGTGTGGCGGTATTTTCGAACTTCCACAGCCGGTTTTTACACGTTGGAGTACGTGGTTGAAGGCAGTTTTGTATTATGTTGAGTATTTACAGCAAATAAAAGCTGTAATACTGCAATTTAGTCCTGAGGATGCTGCGCCTATCAAGGAAAGCCAGACAAAATGTAACGACAGTTCCGTTGATTTACAAACTACTGATAAATTCGTCAGTAGATGTTGAATGATCGTTCTACATATATAAAAATATTTTTTCGCCAAAGCGAACTTGCCCCCTAAAGTTAACCATGAAAACATACCTGATGCTAAAAAGTTTTTACTGATCTGGTGCAGTTTGTGATAGGGACACCAATCCATCTACGCGTACTTCATAAATCTGGTTAAGAAGGTATGTGTGCAACAGCTCATTGCCTTCATTAGTATTGACTTTATGTTATGTTTATTATATGCATTATGAGGCATACGCCTATGCCGCGTGGCGCATTGTGCCAGCTCTAATTATGTGATAAATGTCACACTCAAAATCCCCAGAAAGTAATTGTGTGATGCGGCATAGTCGACGGAAGACTTCTGGGTCCCTATTTCTTTAACGTGTACCTAACTGGCGGATATTCTTCAAGACAACCTTATTTCTGCGCTAATAACATTATATGCAGATGTAGAGGAACACTGTCTTCCGAGAAATGACGTTTTCTTTCAACAAGATGGCGCATTTCCCCATTATGCAGCACTTATCCGCGCTTATGTGGATGCAATGTTCCCGAATCGTTGGATAGGGAGAAGGGGGTTGAGTAGCCAGCCAGATCACTACATTTGACACCTTTAGATTATTTTCTGTGGGGATACTTAAAAATCAAAGTATGCTATACTAGGCCAGATTATTTAGAAGATTTAAATGCAAGAATTTCTCATGAAATACAACGTATACCTCCTGAAGTTATTCGCAATGTTCAAAAAGAATTTATAAATCGTTTGGCTATTATCAGTCAGCCAACGTTTGAACATCTGTTTTAGTTGATTTTGTAAATGATCATTGATTGTTCAGTACTTTGAAACTGCACAATTAGTTTTCTTATTTTTTTATCTAACCGATATTTATATTAATATACAACCCACTACCAGGAATATGAAATATCACATTTATTTTACATACGTTACGGTAATAATAATTACCGTAACGTATGCAAAAAAATGTGATATTTCATATTCATGATAGTGGGTTGCAGTTAAAAAAATATTGATGACGTCATACCTCCTACATCATACAGGATCACCCTATATGTATTAATTATACTTATAAAAATCCCAAATTTATCCTAATTTATCCCAAAAGTTATTCCTCGAATATTTAACAAATTTATTTATCACTTTACGTAAGAACTGTATATAGCTCATAAGGGGTTTCTTTTAAATGTCTTCCAACAGTAAAGTATTAAGTCTGTTATAGGAAGCAAAGAATACCATATTTTCTTCATAGAAATAGTCTAGGACACTACCCGATATAGTTCTACATTTATACGTTGATATATATTCGAAGATATAAAGTGACCTCCAGCCGCCAAAACCTCATCCATTTTAACTCGAATATGTACCTTATGTTTTCATTAATAGTGTCAGTAATTTCATTTATACGAACCGACATCCCTTTCTCTTACAATTAATAGAACAGTTTTGTGCACTTTCTTTTCAACATCGGTAAGCTCGGTAAGCCACTATATAGAGTGTATTTTTTGCTAATACAGTTAACGAAAAATTGCATAAAGTTGAAAAAAAAAATCACATTATTAACTACTGAATTGAATAAATAGTATATTTTTTATTTAAGAATAAATGTTAAAGTTATGGATAACAAGACTTATTAACAAGCTATGTCTATAATTGTAAAACATTAAAAGTTATTAAGTATCGTCTTCCACTAACGAAGTTACTAGACTACAATGAATTATAAAATTATCACATAATAATGTAACACAAAACTCAAGATCAAGGAGTAGATAAACTGCAGTGGTAGTTTATAGCAAATTAAACTACATAATACAGAAGCTTTAGTTGGCATTTTATTGGTTTTATTAATTTTACACCGACTAGCGCCCATCATTACATCAATTCATTTTAGCTTGCAGCTAAATTTACCGAAGACGATTGAATTAATAATATACAGTAATTGCCTACTCACTATCGAGAGTTATATAGTGTGAAATTGTTAACATCTTATTGAAATATGTATTGTTCATTAATTTTCCAATATAAAGTTGGTTAGTTATACAATTGTGAAGAACATTGTTAAGTTATTTATTGTAATTATGAATCGCATACAATTATTATAATGAAACGATTTAAATTGACTATTATAATTTATTACTTTCCTCTCATTACATTGTTTAAGGGTATCTAATCTAAATCTGTTTTGTAGAATTTTTTATATTTAATTGTGAAATGAAAATCGCAATTATAAAAATAGTTGATGTTTAATTATATATAAATAGAAATCAAATGGTTATATTATTATGATTAAATTATGATGTAAATAAATATTTTTCCTAAAAGCCACAGTCACCCCTTTCTGTGGCTCCGACTCACACAGAAGGTGCGCTGGTAATACCAGCAATCACTCCTCGCGTCCGCTCGGTTAGTGACTACTGGGCCGAGTCGTGTGCCCTGAGTAGACGTAGCGAGCCGAGAATTACGGCCTTCTGCATGCGGCCGGCTAAGATTTCTGCCGAGATTCGGCATGCCGGTATGCTCTTTAATTCGGAAAGCAGTGTATCTCTAGCTCCACCAAGGGCTCCTATAATCAGTACCTTCAATTTAACAGTATGGTCTGGATAGAGTCTACGGAGTTCGAAGATTAAATCTCGATATTTTGTCCGTTTCTCCTCCTCTTTCAAAACAATTTTACCATCACCGGGTGCCGAAAATTCGATGACGAACATTGTCCTGATTTGGTGGCCGAGGAGGACTACGTCAGGCTTGTTGGCTTGTATTTGCCTGACGGTGGAAAACGAATAGTTCCAATATATTCTGCACTTCTGGTTTTCTACAACGGACTCAATATCCCCCGGATCGTAAAGCAGCACTGGTGTCTCGTCTATCTGATACGAGTGCCTTAAATGATAATAAAGCACCCGCAACGCTGCGTTGTGTCTATGGATATAGGCCGAGACTGCATATACCAGGTAAGCCGACAGTAAATGCATCAATGTCTCCGGCGCCCTACGGCAGGCCCTGCAGCTGACATCAGGGACCTCCATACCCATGACACGACTCCGATAGACGAGCGTGTTAAATACACCATCTTGGCAAGCCATGATGAATCCCTCGGTCTTTGAATTTAGCCCGGCTGACCTTAAGAAAGCAAAGGTCAGCCTTTCGGATAAGCCCAGGGCTTCCATATTCCTATAGAAGACGCCGTGCATGGGCTTATCCTTGTGAAGCTGCAGAGCTCTTAAATGCTCTGCAGCTTTTACTTGGGCTTTTAACCGAGCGGGTTCCAACTCGGTGACAGAGTTGTGATTGGCCCGTTCAGTATCGAAGACGAGACCGAGATCATCGGCTGCTCTACGTGCTGCCTTAAATAAAAATGCTCCTATCCCTGCATGTTCGTGATCTCGGACCATGCAGAGAAGGGAATCCGAACTCCTAATAACTTTACAGGCTCCGTCCAGAACCATCCTGTTATGAAGACACTCCAAACTCAAGAGTCCACGGCCTCCGCGATGTCGTGGGAAATATAGCCGTGGAACAGACGATCTGGGATGCAAACTCCTACTGAGATGCATCCTCTTTCGTGTTACTACGTCGAGTTGTCGCAACTCCTCCTGTGTCCATTTGACTACCCCGAAGGAGTAGACAAAGATCGGAACGGCAAGCATGTTTGTTGCAGACACCTTGTTCTTCCCCGACAGTTCTGAAGACCAGATCTGTCGGAGGCGGTGCTGATACTTGCCGCGGAGAGCGTTTTTTACGACACCTACCTCTTGGGTGGAGCGTTGCTCAACACCCAAGTAGGCGTACGACTCTCCGGCATCTATGTGATGTAAGATGCTTCCGTCTACGAGCTGCGCATCTTCTGCGTATTCCCGGCTTCGTCCTCTCTTGAGATGAACCAGTGCACATTTGTGCGAAGCACGAGCTTCGGAAATATGATTTCCACCACAGAATAACATTTTCTATTAATGATGAAGCGATATAATAATAATAATTTCCAAATCCGGTTACTTTCTCCAACGAGATCACTTTTTATTAAATAACTCAGTATATATGGAGAATGTCAGGTACTGTGAGCCACCGAAAATGCTTTGATTGGAAGATGGAGGAACACACGAAGTTCTTGGAGAATGTCAACGTGTGGAAAATAATTGTGTGTACAATTATTTTTTATTGACGATATACTAATTGCCGAGAGGTATCTGAAGTTGCTACAACACCCCATGATTCGCGCACTTGTGGCACTACGTTCATATAATGAAAATCCTCAAATACGAGAATAGTCAATATGATACCAACATGATGATGTATCACTATTATTTAACGAATTGTGCGTGATTACCTAAATACAGTCTTTCCCAATAATAAGTGGATTGTTTGAGTGGCCAGCTAAATCTCCGGGTCTAACTCCATTGGATATTTTTATGGTGTTACGTTATAGTCAAAAGTATATCTTCATAGACCTAATATTATCGAGGTATTAAAAGATATAATTCAGAATGAAGTAAAACTAATTCACACTGAAATATTAAATAATGTTTTGCAAGGCTTTGACTTACGACTTACACATTGTCAAAACATATAATTAGCGTACAATTTGAGTACTTGGTTTAACGTAAATATTTAATACATTTTTTGTTTCTTAAACTAATTGTTATGCAATGTACCATAAAATTGGACGTGCCATCATAAGTAAAAAATATACTTTCTTAAGGGGTAACTTGTGATAAGCTAAAAAAGGGCGTTTTTGGCTTTTTTTTCTTGGGTGAAAGAAAAGATAAGATAATAATATTTAAGCAAGTTATTAGGTATATGTTTAAGTATAAAAAATTATTATCAAAAAATATTCAAGAATGGAGCTAATCTCGCGAGACATATCAAAGTTAGGGCGCCCTGCGGCACGCAGTGTAGCTGATGCAAATTTGAATCTGGAAGAAAATCACTTAATCTACATGTTTATAGCTAGTGAAATACATTAGGGAATTTGAAAATATTGATTTTTGTATGATTAGAGAGCATTCAAATAAAATTCAGTAAATATTCGATAAAAAATATCAATCATTTGTTAATAAATAATGTTAAAATTAACTTATCGAAAATTCCGTACGTATTTCACTTCAAAATGGTACTTTAAAGATACTGTTAAAAATTTGCATGAAAAGGAAACATGATTTTTAAAAACGGCACGCAGCATAACTCCAACAATTTTCATTCTTTTCATTTTTTAAATAAAATGCGTTTAAAGTTTTGAAATGTGTTATACACACGAAACACGAAAGAATAAAAAATGCGACTATTTAAAAAAAATTACCATTCACGTGCTATCCCAGGACTGTCTTATATATAAAGCTGCATAAAGCTGTCCTTCTATTTTAAAATATTCTTCCTCATTCTTATTCTTCGAACATTTTATATTAGAGGGTGCCTTTTTCGCTACATCTGTCAAAAGCATCTCGGGCGTGCTTGATCCGCTTAGCATCGGTTTCTTGACAAAAATTGTATAATTTTTGACGCCAATATCCATCTCCAAACCACGTTTCGTAATTCGAAGAAAATTACTCACACAATCATTAAAAGTGCACACAGAGAATCATCAGTCGCTATATTCAAAACTTTTTTGCCACTTCAATAAGATTTTGGGGCCAATTCCCAAACAGTAGAATTAAAACTTTCATTGATATTTTGCATGTAGCTTCTCAAACAACGGCTTAGCAACTTGACTCGGCTCAGGTCTTCATAAATCCGTTTGATGGCTTTAAGAACTTCCTGTTTAAGTGTGCGAATTACCGAGGGATTAGTGTCATATGTGTACATATGACACTACATATGTGGCCATACATGTGGCAAGACTGTATGGGCGCGTGCTAAAGCAGAGCATCGAAGACGAATTTAGTGAGTGCGAGGAACAAAATGGATTTAGAGCAGGGCGCTCATGTATAGACGGCATATCCACTATTAAAAACGTCATAAATAAGAGAATAGAAAGGGAAAGAACGGTCCATATGGCGTTTGTAGATCTCCAAAAGGCATACGACACCGTGCCATTAAATAAGTTATGTCTTTGTATGAAAAAAAGCAATATCTCCAGAGCCTATATTCACGAGGTGAAAAAACTATATTGCGGGTGTACCAGTGCAGTGTCCGAAGACTTTGAGGTATCTAAAGGCCTGAGACAAGGATGTACACTGGCTCCGCTATTATTCAAGATTTATTTGGAAGAAGCACTAAGGCATTGGAAGCGAAAATGTGGCAGTAAGGGTATACCCATCGGTGACGAAGAGTACATTTATTGTTCACAATATTATTAAGTAGTACACTTTATTGTTCGCTGACGATTAAGTAGTGACGGCTACAGATAGATAAGATGTAGGCTATATGCTGGGCAAACTAAAATAGGAGTATGAGAAGTGGGGCCTCATCATAAATACTGAAAAAACAGAATATATGATAGCAGACAAAGAAAATGATCAAAGCGACCTAAATCTAGATAACTGCATGATAAGACATTGTTTCTCATTTAAATATTTAGGTGTAACTCTCTCCTCAAACGGAAGAAGCAGCGAGGATATTTCAAATAAAATAGGACCGGGAAGAAGAGCAATCCGGCAACTAAACTCCCTGTTGTGGATTAAAAATGTTAACAAGAAAACTAAAAACATCTTGTATAAAACTATTGTGCAGAGTATTTCTACATATGGCTCCGAAATATAGGAATTGAACAAAAGAGACCGCCAGAAATTACTATCCCTCGAAATGGACTTCTGGAGAAGAAGTGCAAGAATCTCAAAATTAGACCACGTTAGGGATGAGAGAATACGGGAGATGAATGTGAAAGAAAATATATTGGACATCATTGAAACAAAACGACTAATATGGTATGGACACCTTCAAATCATGGAAAACAATAGATGGCTCAAAAAAGTATGGAGCTGGATACCACCAGAACGCAGAAAAAGAGGGAGACCACCTACAAATTGGAAAGAGGATGTAGAAGAAGCTATGGAGGCCAAAGGACTTCGGGAAGGAGATTGGCAAAATAGGGACTACTGGAAGTTGAGATTCGAGAAACGGCTATATATATATATATATATATATATATATATATATATATATATATATATATATATATATATATGTGCCTTATGATGGAAGGTGTCCAAGGAATCCGCTGCTAGCGCCTTCTTTCAGTCCCACCAAGACTCTGAGCACTTTTCGTGCTATAAATCTTCGTCGGTTGATAACTTATGTAATAAGGTCGCCCAGATTTGACTTTTCATATTTTCCAAGGAGTTTGGATTCCGACGTATCGCCATTTGATTGGATAAATGTGGCAGTTAATATACCTTTTCCTCTGAGGCCATGTACGTTTCTTTATAGATTTCTTAATAGAGAGCCCATTCTCTTTTGTACATGATCAATACAGTCAGTAAATGTCAGTAGGTATTTATTTAACTCAGATGTCGTTTCGGAGCAGTCCGATGCACTTAGGAAAGAGCGCGAAGTTTCAAGGAAGAAATGAAAAAAAAATCTGCCCCATATTCTAAAAGGTTCAAAGAATCTTTAAGCTGATGAAGAAATCGATTTGAAAAATTTACAGCGGTGTTACCTCTTAAATAGCATCATCAGATAAGGATATTACCATATAAAAGCTGTCGATGACGCCATTGTGGTGATATAAAAAAAATGTATATAAAAGATGTTAATCTAAAAACATTTTTTTTCTATACGTCCTCCTTGTATATCCGTATAAATAATAATGTAAGTACCTACTTAGTTTTAGAATTTAATTGTTATAATAATTGTTAAAATAAATAAAACGAGCTAATGGAAAATATTTCCACATACCATTTTCACAACAGCATTTGCTATCTGCAAAAGCTATTGTAATTGCCAGTAATTCTTCGAGTAAAATTAATTGCCATTTCAAGATAGTAGCGCGCCCGATATAATGATAGGCCAGTGTAATGAAATACCTAACTATTTGTAATTGGCTGATCGTAGATATAGAGACCAATTTTGTAGGACGATCTTGTTTACTTATAAATGTATCTTTTCGAAAAGGACCAAATTTGTGTACAATACAGTACAATCAAGTGTGTGTACAAAAATATTTTTCTGGTCAATTTTTCTCGTTAATTGTTTACACTGGTAAGAAAAGTTTTGTTGCATTTAGTACAGCACTTGTTCTTACCTAATTTGAAGGCGCTGAGTTAAAATCCGTGGATAGTTTTGCTCATTGTTAATTTCACGAAATTTGACTTTTCGTATAATGACATTATAGCAAAAAGAAGTCAGTTGCGTAACATAAAATACATACACTAGGCACAAAAATTAAGGGATGTATAAAAGTCCTCAGTTTTTAGGTGGTTTTCAAAGGGCTGTAACTTGGAGAAAAATAGTTGCCGGGTAACTTTAAAACAACAGATTGAAGCAGTTTTTGAGTAATAATAAGAAAACCATCGGAAAAGAATTTACAATTTTTTGATTCAAAAGGTCCACGGATTTCAATAATTTTTTTCCGTGATTTGATCAGAACTTTTTTAGATGATTTTAGCCTTTTTAATCTTAGTGGTCTAAGAGCCTCGTACGATGATTTTCTCGATGAGTTATGGTCGTTCAAAGTAAAAAAGTGAGTTTTGACTTTTTATTTTGAAAAAAATATATATCATTATTTTCCATACAATAATTACCATCATTTAATTAAAGAAATGTGGGTTATTGCTAAAATACATTTCCAACCTCAGAAACCTAATAAAATGTGAAAAATTTATCCTTAAATACATTTTTAGTAAAAATGATAAATTAAATTATTCCGAACAGAATGAAACAAAAATCGCAGCGTTTTCAAATGTTCAGGGTTTCTTTGGAATACTTTGAGGTTGAAAGGAAATAGTCAACATTCTTAGTCTATCTATTATTTACAAAGTTATGGCAAGTTCAGCCAATATCCGACAAAACTACAAAATTTTCTATCTTGTCTTTAATCAACATTCTTGCTGCTAAACATTTTTTTTTATCAAAAATCAATAACTACGACTTATAAAGAATATCTTTCAGTTATAAAAACCCTACTTAAATTTTCTGTACGATCATTATTTCCCAAGTAATTAATTACCAGTCATAACTGACATTTTTGTTTTGAACGATAATAACTCAGCGAAAAATCATCGTACAAGGCCTTTAAGCCGCTCAAATTAAAGAGAATAAAATTATCTAAAAAAGTTTATAACAGAATAACTATTACCGAAAAAAATGTATTGAAGTCCGTGGAGTTTTTGAAAGGCAAGCAAAAGTTTAGATTTTTCTTCCGATGGTTTTCTTATAATTACTCAAAGACTGCTGATGGTAAGAAATTCCGAACTCAACTTTGATCTAAAAACTAGAAACTTGGAGCTTCAATTTGTTTTTTTTTAATTGCTCTACGACAATTTTTTTTAGAAGTTACAGTACCCTTTGAAAGTCACCTAACTATTTAGGATTTCTTTACATCTCTATTTATAATATAATAATTTTTGTGCTTTTTGTATATTCAAATATGGGTAGGTATAATCGATTTTTACATTAAATTAACTCAACATAGATGTGATACATTTCAACATAGATGTGATATATGCTAGCTGATCCGTAACAACTCATGCGGATGAAAATTTAGATATTCCTGTTCGGGCAAATATTTACCATTGTAGTGGTATGCTTATAGGCCTCATGCAACACCCACTGAATAATAAGGCCTTAGTGCTTGTCGTGTGACGTCATCAATGTAGGCCGTGCAATTTTAATCATATAAGGGGATACATACACTGATATTTATGAAAACTATCAATAGTTAACTTATTTCAAAGAACGCTAGTTATATGACAGGCTTCTTGACAAATCCCAAAAATTATGTTTGAGTTTTGGTTTAATACTAGGTGTAGTATTAAGTGCAGGCTCCCAACTCCCCTACACCTGCGCCAAAATTCAGGATATGTATTTATGTATAATAAACATTTTTCACACTACTGAAAAGAGTTACTGTTACATTTTGTCGCTCCAAAGATGAAGGAAACAATGCTTCTAGGTTTAAAGAATAGTCGAACTTTAAAAACTTATCATACTCCTGTTCATGTAATTTTTTAAGCGCAGGAAAAGAAGCGCATTTTTTTTTCTGAAGTGTCAAAATCAGGAAAATAAAATGTTTGATCAGGTTTACAGTTAAGCCAATTAGTAAATATACATTTTAGTAGGTGAACTGTGTCAAATAAGTAAAATAATGGTCTTTTATTATCTACCGGGTGAGGATAAACAATACTAAGTTGGTCTGTAGTTGAAAAGTGGATCATTGCTTTCCCGTTAATAGCATTATTATCACTTATTGTGCAAAAAACTACACACCCAATTTCCTCTAAATTTTCAATAATAGTTTTAATAAAATTATAGAGTATTTCGGAATTAATTTTTGAGATGGGAGCTATGTGAGCTACCTCTTTAAAGCCAGAACACACACTTGCAATCATGAAGGTAAATGCTGAAGAAGCTAGAGAGTTATTATTATTGACTGCTGTACCAGCTATATTGCCTCCTTTATAATCCATGAAAGGGTCAATGTGAATTTCATCGAAAATCAGTGTCACAAATATCTCATGATCCTTTAACAAACCAAACACATTTCGAGCATAAGTTAAAAACATATTTTTTTCATCTATATGGGGATCAGTCATATGTTTATTACAAATACCCATTATAGTTTGAGGATGTGGTAAAATAAGAGACCCATAATCTCTTAAGTATTTGTATGCATGTGGTCTAATAGTATAGAGAATAGAACATAAAATTATTGTACTACTTGAATACCTATCTTTCCTTTGCAGTTGTAAGCAATGCTAATTGTTCACAAATAAAATCTAAAGCATGTACTATTTTGTTATCATCAAGATTTCGAAAACTTTTTAGTATATTTGACACAAAACCGAATACACGTTTAATTTTAGTCATTTGATGATTTGACAGAATCAGGCATGGTCTTACTATTAAAGTCCCAGTCGGGGTTGTCATTATCGGTAATATTTTCCTCTCGATTTTCCTCTAAATGTAGGGTAATAACCTCGGTAATAACAGTCTCATCTATGGCTTCAAATATTGACTGTATATCGTCCAAACTATGCAAAATAAACGGCGTTTTAAATTTTTGATGTTGAAATACAAACTGACTCGCTATACAAAAAAGTTTCAATATTCAGGTTATAATTATTAACAATCGCCCAATTAATGCATGGGCCAGGTGTATATTCAATTTTAAAAATAGTTAATCTTTCACCTTCTTGAGACAAACTTTGGGCAGAAAACCAGTCTTTTGGTAGTTTAAATGTAGAAAATTTTACTATAAATTCATAAAAGTTGTCAAAATGTATGTTTTTTTCGTGCTTCTCAAACTCAATTTTGCTTATTTCAAGGGCTTTTGACAAATTTAACTCATCAATATTTTTGAGCTTTTCATCTTTTACTTGGCCGTATTTTGACATATTTTGATAAATAAATGTGGCAATTTAAAAAAAATAGATGGTATACAGTCTTCCTTTAGCCGTGGTTTTAGTAAATCTATTGTAAACATCTTACCAGTGTTTGAGTCTTGAACTGTTGTACTTTTTATTATACTACCTTCAGGAAAATGAGCTTCACATACTCTCGTGTTATTTGTGGGCTGAAAGTTATCTCGGGGTATCGCTTTTAGCCATTTTTGTCGTAAACTTACGTCCTTTGGAAAACCGAAAACATGAACTTTAGGCCCATTTTTATAGTTTCCGTTACAGAGAGGAACACAACACTTTTGAGGCATAATTTCACTAAGTATCAGTTACCACAAAACTAGTCGAAACCAAGAGAAAAACATACAATTAAACACGAACAAAAACTTATAAACTGTGCTGTAAACAAACCGGCGGAACGCCAGAAAAGCAACAGGTTATAAGTCCGAAATATATGGTTTTACGTATTTAAAAATACGCCTAACAATATAAATTGTATACCTAAATATACAACGAAATATTAGGTACAAGTTTCACGCACTTAAAAGCACATAAATAGTTCTGATTTCAGAAAAATGCAAGAAATAACACGGATTATAGCAACACTAGGTTCACAGATTAGCGTACCAGATGAGCGCTGTTGCCGGCTCCGTAAGGAAAATATTTTTGTTAGGGAAGCCCACGAACAAGGTAGTAGTATTTGATAATTAAATAAATAAGTTACGAAATACCACATTAAAAAAAGAGGAAAGAACATCTTATGGAAATATGTCTTTTACGATATTGGAGAAGAAAATGGTAATTTAAGAGAAAGAGATACATCATTTATATACTGGAATCCTAATATTCGCTAGTATCGTAGTAGTCTGGCAACATTGCAAACATCTGTGGTGTCTCGATCGTGTTTACGCCACCTGTAAGCTGGCTTCCTACGTCTTCGCTCCATATCGGAAAGGCCTACATCCATGACGTCACGAGCTAAAATTTTGTGAGCGCTTTGTCCTTTTATAGAGGTGTTGTTGCCTCATGGCAATCTCGTTTGATACTCCTGCAGTAGTTTACCATTATATGTTTCCGTTTATACGTTTTCGGAAAGTTAAATCTTTGCTGAGCTGTCTAACAAGTTTTTTTCATGCAGACTTGAGATTAATTTTTTCTCCCCACTAGGTTTCATTCATGCAGTTTCATTTTGCCTCATTCGCGTGTCTACTTAATTGTGTACTCATCTTAATGTGGACATTTGCTTTACTAAACTATTAGTCCAATTTTCTCAAAGCATCAAACACATTAAGATGCTGTATTGATGATCCAAAATGGGAATTAAATCAGGATATGGAGTTTCCATCCCCAATGTTCTCTATTGAGAAGGAATTACACGGGAATAATTATATTGCCTACTCAATTGACTAATTATCGATTTTAAAAGTATAATTTTTCAGGTCACTGAATTTCAAGGACCAATAACCTCCCCAATAATTTGTGCACAAATATGTGCGAAGAATATAGTCTAGAAACCAGTAAAACGAAGGTCTTTTTATTTTGTATGGTTGGTAAAGTTATGAATTTTAATCAGATGCTTTTCTATGGGCAGAGGCTGCCCTATATATAAAACCAACAAGAAGAGAGCGAAAGAGGGAACGAAAATTTGTTTTTATACGTATTTGCTTGACGTAATTGAATTTTATACATAGACAACAATGACTTTTATCTTCGGATTATTTAATATTGTTAGACATAATGGGACGCCCTTCCTTAATTCGATTTTTAGACGGGCCCGAACTTGTGACAATTTGCACAGGGCTTTGATTATTCGCAATATTATTCTATTTTATATTATTCTATTTTTATAATTTTTCGAACCGATGAATTATGGATCAAGGATATTAAAAGATATGCTGTAGTCAATGCATGAATCACTTGGCAGACATGAAAGTTCGTCTTGAAAATGATAATCTTTTCGAGACCTTAAATGATATATCTCCATTGTTCACTCGTCTCGAGGTCAGCCTGTAAAAACAGTTCGCCTACGACCCATTATATTATGAATTAATAAATTCATTAATCATGCCTTAATGAGCAGCATTTAAAGCTTTATCTAATTATTGTTTCTCTATGCTATGTCCATTAGCGATACGAAATTGACCGTAAGTAATACTAATCGTATCAACTAATAGGTTCGTTTTCAGAAGCAAATCTGCTGGAAATGTTCACGAGATAATATTAAAAACAATTA
Source organism: Rosalia funebris (assembly GCA_037954035.1). Lineage (NCBI taxonomy): Eukaryota > Metazoa > Arthropoda > Insecta > Coleoptera > Cerambycidae > Rosalia > Rosalia funebris. The sequence goes on from JAZFAV010000011.1 coordinate 27,307,528, forward strand.
GTTATAGTTAATTAATTCAGTGTATCTAAATGTTGCAATTCATGGCTCTGTCGCTTGGTTATACATGCGATAGTTTTGTCAAAAATTTATTTGAAGTCTCTTTGTATGTACACCTATGTATAAACAAGATATTATAAGCGTGTAAATGAAAAGACACTAAGTGAATAATACAATAATAATAATAAAGAGCTTTAGATGTCCATATTGATTAAATTTACATTATCACTTATATAGAATTTATAAGGAATAAGAAACGGAAAAAAAGATTATCGTTATAATTTTTTATCGTAGAGTTTACAAATGATTTAGGTGTCATTTTAGACTTCAAATTTAGGTAAGTTGGAGTCTAAATGACACCTAAACTCATGGCTTTACTAGTGACGATCAAGATGTTCATAATTTATGTGTAAATCCTTTAAATGAATGACTTTGTATACGCTAGTTTTTTGAACAATTAATGACATTGGTGAATTGGAGGTTGACCTTTAGAGCGTGATCAGTAGGTATAGTAATAAGAGTTAATAAGGCAGTATTATTTTTTTGCCACACGTTGTCAACTGCAATAGGTGGCTGGAGAAGGCAGAAGGTGGAAACGTATAATACAACTGCATGTAATCAAATATAGAAGCCATAATTTGCGAGACATATTTCCGTACAAAACGTATAACCGGATTACATATTAAATATATTACTGGACCCAAAACTGAGCCTTTAGGAATTCCAACATATACAAGGAGATCCAAATGTTAGCGGAATGTTTTGTTTACTTGTTATACTGTTTTTGTTGAGGACGGAAAAGTAACTATTTTGAAAACAGCTTTTCCTAAAAACTAAAGTATATGTAGATGTCCTAGTTAGAGAGTTAAGTAGCTCATTACTTCAATTTGTAAAATAACTTCGTCTGTTTAAGAAGTCCAGGAGGTTATCTATTTAAGTAAGTTTTAATAAACAATTCGTCGAAACATTTTCTTCCATTTTATATAATTATTTTTATACAGCGTCTTAATAAAGTATCGCATAGTATTTATTGAATGATTTTTTTATTCCGAAGCACCTCAAATTTATTTAGTTAAAAAGACGTACTGATAATGACTTTAAAAATAATTTTTTTTTATATTTTGTGTTTGAGTTATCATCATAGCATATTTTAAATTACAACCCTTTCTTTAAAAAAATTAATTCTCTAAAGATCTTCGAGTATAACGATATACTATATTAGGGCTTTTCTATTTATCATTTACAAGATAAAGGGTGTTAAATTTAAAACTGTATAACACAGTTACATTGTACAATAACAATATTTTGTAACTATAGAAATATCTCGTATCAGGGATTCCTGTTAAAGTTTGTTGTTCTTTCCTGATGAGCTTTTTCTTGAATGGCATTACACATCATCATAATTGCAAATATTTCATCTCAAGAAAATATCATTTAATTTAAGAATTACATAGTCAACATCAAGGTAAAGTAAATGTATGGACTAGAATGATAGAAAGATATCTGATAGAAACTTAATTTAAAAAAAAAAAAATTGAAGGCCCCTCTATATATTTAAAATTTCTACATTTCGCCTTTATTCTAGCTCTAGCAGTTCTTTTTCAAACAATAAGAATTATTATGTTACCTACCAAAGAATTTTGTGTCAACAAGGTGGAGCTCCTCTTCATTTGGTGTTGATATTCGGTCATTTATTGATGATATGTTGCAATATATATAGAAAAACGAGGGCTAAAATAATGACCACCACATTAGCCTGATTTGATCTCATTGGATTTTTTCTTACAAAGTTACTTAACAGTAATGAATTAGTTTTCGATTAACAGAAGTTTTTACCGACGACAAAGTGTGCTATTCTGAGGGAATTATCAACTACAGAAGCGTCATCTTCTTAGGTTATCCGTCGTTTTAATTTGGACTGTGATCTCAGTCTGATAAGAAAATGAGCGGCAATGTTAGGATATTTTAAATATGAAAAATTTTTAAAGAAGCCTGTACTTAAATAGCATCACATAGAGGATAGATTAAAATTTGCGGAGGAGTATATTCAAAATAAAAGTTTTTGAAATTATGTAATCTTTAGTGATAAGAAAAATTAATTTAGATGGATCGGATGGATTTAGCTGTTATTGGCATGATTCACGAAAAATTATTTTAAAACCTCAAACAGTTGATTCTGTTATGATATGGGCAGCTTTCAAAAAGGGTATGAACAGCCAACTGGCATTTATAAATTGCAGAATGAATGGGATTGCTTATCAAAACGTGTTAAAAGATGATCGTGCGATATTTCAATAGAATAATTCGCCTATTCATTCTGCAAGGTCTACAAAAAAAAAACTGGGTTCAGCAGCATGGAATCGACCTTATGCAATGGCCACCATTAAGTCGTGATCTTAAACCGAGAAAATCTATGGGGGATTATGGCGAGCGCAATATACAATCCAACAAAGTCTTCTATTGAAAGTGTTGATGAACTGAAGCGTCGAATTGTATTTGCCTGGGACGGAATTCCAGAGGCAACTTTAAACTTAAACAATTTAATAAATAGTATGAATATTCGGTTATTAAATGTAATACAAAAATAAGGGTAAATGGACCAAGTATTAGTTCAAGTAAAATATATAAACACTTTTATAATTTTTGCACAACTCTACAGACCCGGTTGGTTATGGATATATTGGCTCCAATATATCCATAAAGTAATTTTTAGTTTTGAGTGTTACTCATGATATAGTCCAAATTAAGGATGAATCTATATTTTTTCACAGCACTGTATAAACACTTGAAAATTTACTATCAAAACTTAATTTATTATATTTAAATGATGCATGACGAAAATTACAAATCACTTAATCAAGATGAGCAGTTTAGAATTACATATTGTAAAAAAGTATTCTTGTTTATTTGCACAGAACGCCATGCGAATAAACATGGTCATACACTCATCTTACTTATGAGCGTGGCAATGAATTAGCATTTTAGCGTTTTTTTTTCTGATGAGTTACCCGCTTCCTTGCATACGTAAACATACCTATAAATTTTACCAGTCTCGAGTCAAACATAAGCGTGGCGCTGATGGTGAATGGCAAAGAGTATGCACCCGTCAGGGATTATATGAAGCCGTTGTGCACGGTAGACATACTGCGCCGAGATATTTAAATAGGCATCGCAATTTCAATACGATTTGCATGTTATTATCAGAACGGCGTAGGAGACCGCGGAGACGAGGCCCACAATATCCGCGGTACCCACAGATCCCCACGCTCCATCATAATGTAATAAAGCAATAACAAACTTGCTCAATTATCCACACTTTAAGGTATAATCCGTTCCAGGTATTTTAGGGTATAGAATAGATCTGCCCATCTGAATATAATCTTCCAAATTTAGTTATGTTCACTTAGTACTTTGATTATGGATAGTGAGATTGAATACTTCTGGGTATATGTTTCCTTTATTGTACCGTTAAGGGGGCCTTCCCGTATTTCGGCTTCAAAAAATTGATTTTTTTAAATGAAAATCAATGCACTAAACCTTCACAATTATATTTCCGAAATTTTAAGGTAAAATTCACAACACCTTTAAAGTTACAGGTGAATTAGTGACAGCGCACTGCCTAAGAGTCGCGCGGCAACTGCTATGCGCGACGAAGCTGTAGAAGAAGAAGCTAGTTTGAACATCGCACATGGGCATAAAAATTCCCGTAATATTAGTGTTTCTGGTGGCGGTACGTGACAGAAAGGAGGATTTAGTTGTTGGTTGGATTAGGTTTGGTTGGCTAGATGCTATTACTACGATCATCGACACATTTTCTGGCAAAGTAGTAGACTCAGCGGTGAAATTCAGTTTTTGCAATGCATACAGTTTGTGGAAAAACAACTGCGGGACACTGACGAATACGAAGAATGGAAAGCAACCCATATGGAAAACTGTTCAGCAAACCATGAAGGAAGAGCAAGAAAATGGAGGCGGAAGGAAATGTTTCAACGTTTCGAAGAAAAGCATAATGTGCGGTGCACGTTGGTGACGGCGATAATAAAACATTCAAGGCTATTTTGGATCTGGACCCGTACAACAAAGATCCGAAAGTGACGAAAAAGGAATGTGTGGTTCATGTGGAAAATCGAATGGGAAGCAGGCTTCGTGCTGCGAAAAAAACGAATAAGGGACTTGAGGGAAGAGGTGCAGTCAAACTGACCTTCAAAGTAATAGGTGAATTAACGACATATTAAGGTTTAGCCATTCGATGAAATGCAGATTTGGCGAAGATAATGCGTGATGCTATTTGGGCAACTTTTTATTATAATTGCTCAACCGAGAAAGAGCCAGATATAAACCGACTTTGGCACCGGAAGTCCTTGAAGTTTTACGATTAATTTACACGGATTTGTCATCAAATTCGTCAAAACAGCAATGAGCCTTTGGACGCAATGATTTGGACGTTCGCGCCAAAACATATAATCGTCGGGAAAAGCGTTATAGACATTGCCATATCTTTTCCGGTCTCCATTTTTAACGATGGGTTTTCAAGCATTCTACTGATTTTCACAACATGGGGATTCCTGTGGGACACCGAGCCGAAAATTATTCGGACAATCGCGATGACCACGTTCGACAGGCTAACAACCGGGTGACGCTGGCAACGAAAATCGCGAGGACAGCGGCAATTAAGAGAAAAAAGTGCTGGAGAAAATTGGAAAATGTAATTGGAAATTGGAAAAAGGAAATGGAGTTCTACGAAGTAGAGGAGAGTGTGTTGTATGGGCTTGGAATAGATAAGATAACAACATGTAAGTTGTACAATTTAACTGTTATATGGAAAATCTTATTAAACAAAAAATTAAACGCTTTCTCCTCAAAATTACGTTTTTGTACTTTAAGTGTAGTTTTTCCGAGGTACCAATAAACCGATTTTAATGATTATTGGCTCTAATATTTACTTTTTTAATTTTAACTTGTATATTTATATTTATTTAATATTTAAAATCGATGTCGCTATATCTTACTATAGGATTCTTTTAATATTTCAAACATTGTTTTTCAATAATAATTTAAAGGTAAAAATATGTTGCGAATATCGTAGTTTTTCTTTGAAGTTGCGCAAAATTACGTAAAATTTAAAATTTAAAAAACCCCTATGGCAGAATTTATCTATAACCCTATATTTTATAAAAATGTTTCATTTTATAATTTCAGATAATATTATTCGCTGGAATATTGCACTCAATGCAAGTGTGTCCGCTGGGGCAGACCATAAAGGGGCGTGGCTCGACGGCCGCTATTTTTTTGTTTGTAAAATAAAATTTTTTTAGTAACCTGAAAGAATGTATTTGTCAATAAAATAAAAATTATTAAAATCTGTTTAACCGTTTCGCTATGTAGTGACGCATTAAACTGGCGCATTAGCAAAGATAATGAGTGTGCCTCGATAGCTCAGCGGTCAGAGCAACTAACCGGAAATTGGGAGAGCCGGGTTCGATTCCCGGTCGAGGTAAAATGCACTTTTATCCGTGCTAACGCCAAAGTGGTGACCCCAACGTGATGTGATTCATTCCAGTATATGCAACCTCCCTTACATCTCAAATTCGCGGATTCGATTCCCGTCCTATCCATCGCCCTATAGTCCCGGGGGTTACTGAACAACGGTTCGTAAGAATGGCGAACGCGGTCACGTTTCGTTAAATTGTATCGAGACAAACCATGTCTCTAGGGAGGGAGTACTGTAGTGACGCATTAAACTGGCGCATTAGCAAGGATAATGAGTGTGCATCGATAGCTCAGCGGTCAGAGCAACTAACCGGAAATTGGGAGAGCCGGGCTCGATTCCCGGTCGAGGCAAAGTGCACTTTTATCCGTACTAACGCCAAACGCTACAATTAATTCTTACAATAACTCTGTTTTTTCGAAGAAAAAACGGGAAGTCTCCGTTCTAGCTAAATACCTAATATAGATAAATACCGACATTACTAGTGTCATTCAATATTTTCCGTTACAAAAAAGCGATGTGTGTTTACAAGGTGCTCTAAACTTATGGACTAATGTATCTACAGCATCAGCCGTAAATATAATTTTATAAAAGATAATATACATAAAAATGTAAACAGAAATATTGTAATCTAGTAGATTCCCAGTTGAAACTAACAGACGGTCCTGGAACTGCATATCGCGATTTTGTCGAATTAAATTGTATTATTTATATTTTAAAAATCATGATGGTTTCTCGTATCATTATTATGACAATTGCGGATACCGGCTTGAAGGATTTATTGGGTGTTTCCAAGTATCCACCGGAAGAAAATGCATTCCAGTCTTTTACAGTCAAATATAAGACGGACAGGGTATTAATATTTCATGTGAAATATTCTTATTATGCAGCACCATACAGTTATGATAAGAATGTGATTGTATTAGATAACTGTCATCAGCCATATTAATTAGTAGCAATGCACAGAATGATTAAGTACTAAGATCTATATAATAATAATAAAAATAAAATGTCTTTATTATTTCTACATAAATGTAGCAAATGGTACCGTTACAGAAATACAATTTAGGTAATGATAATTTGTATGAGACACGAAGCTATATTAGCATAACAGCTGTATGAGCTCTATTAACATATGAATATTGTACCTGAATGATAATTTATCTCTGAGATATCGAGGCGATGAAGTACTCAATAACATCAGTATAAATATAACAGGTATAAAATTTGATTATATATTACTTATATTAAAAGAAAATAGGAGATAGGAGAGCTAAAAATTGATAGTTTATATAAATATCACATAAACTATCCATTTTTAGCTCTCCTATCTCCTATTTTCTTTTAATATAAGTAATATATAATCAAATTTTCTTAGACCGAATACATAACCACAACAATTATATATACTCTTTTGAGGACGGTGACTACAGTAAATTGATCACTGCAAAAGAAAAATACAATTTTATAATAATTTAGAATATTCAACTCTAAACTCTTTTGTAACATTTTCCTCATATTAAAATTTCTGATAGGTTTGTATAGAATAATTTTAGAAGTGTATAGTTTTCTTTATAATCTTAATTACATGATTATCGAATTTTAGATTAATATTAAATGTTAAACCTTTTAAAGTTTTGTGCCGTTTCTACAAATAATAAATTTCTGCCATTAACTCTTATTGACACTAAGTTCTTCTTTAAATTGAGTCTTTTATTTAACATAACATATGAATATTTAACGGCATTCAGTTTCAAATTATTGTATACAAATAATTCAAAGTCCGATTGACTTGTTCTGAAACAAGTTTGCCTATGTATTAAAGATAATATGGGCCCTAGAAGAGAGCCCTGTGGAACACCAGATATTGGTTTCGAAGGCGACTTGTATACCACTTGTATACCACTTGTATATGTGTACTTGAATAAGAAGAAAATAAATTAACTATGATATCTTCAAAACCGAAGAATTGTAATTCAGAATATAACAATATGTTTGATCGTGGCAATCATATATTATTATCATAACCATAACACTAACTTAGTTTTCCACAAAACACCAAAACAGTATACACTACACTCGACGTGTGGTTCGCCAACAAAGTTGACATCATCTGGAGATGATTAAAGCCGAGCTTTAATCATCAGTTTAAATTGAGTTTTAATCACCTCCAGATGATGCCAACTTTGTTGGTGAAATGCGCGTCGAGTGTAGTGTATAATGTTTTGTGGAAAACTAAGTTAGTATCATCTTCACACCAAACGTTCCAACCTACTCCAGTATCATAACCATAATCATATATTATTATGTGCCTGAATTACTATTACCTTACGATGTAATAATATTCTTTGTGATGTTTAATAGTACAGATGTAGTGCTATGACCTTTTCTGTATCCGAATTTGAAGAGGGAAATTTTATTGTTAGGGGTGACACGTTGATAAATTTATGAATATATAATGTATTCAATATTTTTTTCAACATTTTCCAATGTTTGTGGGTAAATAAATTTACTACCATTTTGTATAATTTAAATGAATGTTATAAATAAGGATTATGTATATTTTATTATAGAAAAATGTACTTGATGCAAGAACTGAATATAAAGATGTGACTATGATAGATAAAAAGTTGTGATTGTTACAAAATGTATTTAAACTAACTGATCTACTGAACGCAGCTCGTCTGCTATACGTCTTCTTGGAATATAGTCAATACCGAAGTAATTTTAGATTTAATTATGCTACTGGTCTCAAAACGTTCGCATCGTCTATTGATTATAAGTGCAATTGATCTTAATGTTAATTTACTATTGTCGATATTCCATCGGAGAAGTATGCCAAAGTATCACATTACATTCTTTCTCGATGATACTGATCTTAGCTTCATAGTAGTTGTCCTACCACATATACGAGAAATCTATTGGAATTTATGTATAAATATAATACATCTATAAATATATTATAGGTAATATGTATGTATAAATATAATATGTATAAATATAATATACATAATGTATAAATATAATATACATTATGACGATTAAGAATGTGAAACGGTAGTACTTTTTGTGAAGCCTTTTTTGAAATGTTCTTAAACTGGTTACATATAAATCAAAACAAGTTCTGGCAGAAATATAAATATTAATGACACACAAGTCGATGTCATAAATTAATTTGTCATAAATCCACATATTCTTAGTAGAAATGTAACTGTGAATTGTGATATTTCACAGCTGTACCAATAATATTAAACTAGGGTAAGCTCCATTTCTATAAAATAAGAATAGTTCACGATGCCAATCCACGAACTGAAAATTGCGAAGAATGGTTTTTACAATGATTCTTTGAGTGTGCGTCACAGATAACAATCGTATGAATCAATCAACTGACATTATTTAACAGTGTCGTGCCGAAACCACATTTTAGGATAATAGTTAGTACATTACAAATCCGCCAACCTATGACAGAGTAATGAAAAAATTCTCCACAAAAACATTCAATGGAAGTGATATTTCCATCAAAATAAATGATATTAATTCAACAAAAATCACAATAAATGAAACAAAAATGAAATAAATTTTACAGAAATATTGAGAAGCTAATGAATGAAATTATACAATAAAGCTAAGACGTGACCTCACAAATGCATTTTCTTCGGAAAATTATTAACTGTCTATGCCGTACGTAGTTGATTGAAACATATGTCGCTAGATATACGTGCTGGTAATTGTGAAATACTAGTAACAATTGCCAATAGTGTAGCATGTGATCCGTGCGTCGTCACTAAATGGATACACGCGCAAACATCCATTATACATATTGTATATGTATAATGGATGTAACATTATATATATATATATATATTGTATGTGACCAAGCGTGTATTTTGCGGAATCTTAACTATCTACAATGCAATCTTAACTATTTGTCTTGATTAGCGAACCTACATTAAATTCAATATTGTTTATCAGAAGAATAATATCTGAATATACTAGATACATTAATATATGTTTTAACAGTGAATGTTGCTGAAAATAATCCACAGGAGTTCACTAAGGGCATAATATTTTGAAAAGACAAAGGCATTCCCATACTGTTTGATGTAAGAAAGAAAATATGTAAATGTTATTATTCTGGTAAAACGCATCAGGAGTCGTGCAGCAATAGATTGGTCCTCATGATCGCCAGATCTTAATCCCCTCGATATATTTCTATGAGGTTATCTAAAGTCAATGATCTATAGAACGCAACCGGAGTAAAATTTTGCATTACAGTGACGAATTTTGCATTACAGTGAATGTACTCAAATGACTAGAGGAGAACAGTTAGAGGAGCAACAGGTCATATTTTTGCCAAGAAGTGAGCGGAGAACATTTTGAATATATTTTGGATTAAACTACGTTTTCGATTATTGTAAATTCAAAATACATTTGTCGTCGCAAGCACACCTATGTATTAAAATATGTCAGTGACCATTTGAGAAAATGTCGATTTGTACACAGATGAATAGGTAATTTAAAATTCTTCTTCAAATAATACAACCTGGCATCCCTTTCCATTAAAAAAAAGCGGTAGCTGTCACGCGGAAGGGCTTGATGGCGGTTGTGAAATTTATGCACAAAATCATGCTTGGATCAAATCAAAAATCGTCCTATACGAGCATTTTTCTTCTGTGTCAAACGTAAAAAGTTAAATAGTTAAACACTTAATCCTCGCACCGTATAATAAATATCATATAAATGTCAAATAAATACCAGGCAGTATGACATTATCAAACAAACTATAATGTTACAAATTATTTAGGAATATCGTTATCATTAATACTATTCGGAACGATACAGAAAAGGGCTACTGGACTTATCGTTACTCCATTATTAACTGATTTCCTCAGCAACCTCTCCTTGGAACATATAATGGGATTGTAGCTACTTCATCACATCTGTTAGCATTTCACAAATTCCTCTTAAATTCCTTTTCATAATGGAAAATAATGGTACCAATTTGTGATAATCTCTTTTTGTGTTAGAATTTTGATACAGATGGTTTGTTAAGTACTGTTTATCTCCCTTTGTATTATTCACTAATTTATACAATTCGATATATTTTAAATAACTTCATATTAAAATTTCCATTTCTTTGTAGTTTATTTTAACAAATATTGTAGATTAAAATTACTGAAATCAGTTTTTCACAAATTGCTAACAATATCAATTTCATTTGTTGAAGATTAAGACGATTTTACTACAATATTCTTAGCAAGTACTATCAATTTCATTAAAATAGTATTTAGGATATCTGAGTACATGATTGGTTCTTGACATGATTTATATATTCTACCTACTGCAGGAGATAATTTTGCTTTTATCTTTTTTTCCCAAGAAGTATTATGTGCTTCATGTTGCTTAAGGAATAGATAAATATATGCCATAAATTGTATATTCCTGTTATGTATTAAATTAAAATATTATTTATTAGTGGTATAAAACTTATTATTTATTTTCCTAAATAACATTAACATTTTATTTCTAATTACTTTATTATACATATTGTTATTAAATTATAATTCTTGTATAATTTTATGATGAACTTTGCGCCCGTTTCTCCTAAGTCAATTAACCAGTAATATCTTGTTAATGTAGAACTTTGTGTTTACAGTTACAATTTAAGGCTCGTATCAAAAGCATTTATGAGCTACTAAATATTATGGTATCTAATTCTTGTATCTTTCCCTACCGTTCTCGGGAATTATCCGAAGTTTTACTTCTGCCTCCGAATTATATAAAGCTGCTAGGTAAATACGCTGTTAATCCAGGTATAATCCGACACAAATGTATAAATATTGTTTATTCGCTAGAGATAAGCCTGTGTGTCGCAAATAATAATTTTGAAAGTTTGCACTGACAAAACATTTGTTTGAAATACCTTTGTGGTAGAAGATTAAGAACAGAGAATTATTATTAATGTAGCCAGTGGCGGAAGTAGGAAATTGTATAGGACTTTCGTAAATGGCATCCAGGTATATACACTTTTTATATATTTTTTATTTCCATTGTCACACTTTTGTTGTAATGAACATGTAACTCTTACTTTATTTTGAATTAAAATAATATTATAATATAGTAATATAGTCAACATCAATCATGTATAATAAATTAAGTAATTAGATAAATGTTTCGTGAGATGAAGATAGGATATCGACAGTGATCTGATAATACCTCCTATCTTACATTATAGCCAAAATTCATCATTCATAAAGATTTTTTAATGACGGATTGAATGAAAATATCACGTAACTGCTACAAAAATTGTTTTACGTTCAAATCTTGGTGGAAAATATCTCCTATTTAACGTGCACTCTTCCATAACCTCTTATCTTCAGGTAAATAATCGCTTCTGCAATATATTCACAGAGGAGGTGAGAGACAACATTTTAAATCAATTTCGGTCTCAGATGAATTGGGATAAATGAAAAATTTTTTGTACACACGTTGATTACTTTTAAACTAAATGACCTAACGAATCATACTGCAAAGGAGACTCAAGGCGGAACGTAGCGCTGAATTATTAGTATTACCCCAACAATGATGAAAAACGGCTCGAAGTATGCCGTCAAATGTTCTTAAATACCCTCGCGCTGAAACTTATTTCTGTTCAAAACTGAGTAAAAAATTCGAAATATAAAATGCATACTGAAAAAATAATCGTAAACGAAGATATAAAAATATAAAACTATAATGTAACGAGGTCAAATTCTATTGCCAAGGTCTTGAATGACTATTTCGATAAAATTACTAAGCTGCCATCGCATTATGTAAGATGTACGGTATGCTCGAAGCTTTTAAAGTGAAAATTCTATAGCAAGGTAGTCAGTCCAAGAAACTGAAACGGAATTCAAAGTGAAGCACTCTGGTGTAGGGGATACAAGCAGTGCATGCGAATGAACGAGAGTGGTCTCGTGAAGATCTTTATACTCTCGAGAGGCGTGTAAAGGGTATACGCATAGACTTGGGTGGCCATACTATAAGGCTCAGCACGGTCAAGAGATGTTGTTGTGGGTATATATATATATATATATATATATATATATATATATATATATATCAATCTATTAAAAAAATAATTTAATTTTTCCACTTAATTTAGGTTTTGAAAAAATTCCGATGATTCTTGGGGGAGATTTCAACATAAATTTTGCCGCAGAATCATCAGCACCTCTTATAACTTTTTTGAGAGGAAACTTTTTACCTGATAATGTCGACTGATTCTGCGACATCAGCAATGAAACATGGAACAACAAATAGACGCTATTTTTGATCGATACTTACACAGAGTAGAAACGCGAATTATTATAATTATATCGAATTTTAGGTATCTTAAACTACTTGTGACATTTGTAAAAGAAAATGATCCAATAAATCAATAACATTATAAAACATAACTCTAGTAAGTATTTTCAAACTCCATTCCTAATACTCGTATCTCCTTCAGGAATTTCGCTTCAATTGTGTCCTTATAAAGGTGGGGCACACTATTTCTTTTCTACAATACGATATACGATCATTGGCGCAGCTGTACCAACTTTTCGTGTACAAATGTACTAAAAATGAAGAGAACAAAATCTTGGAAAGAAAATTTTTGAAAATAATTTTCATTAAAACAACCTACTATCTACTTATTCTCATGAGAAAGATATCTGTGACTTTTGCTATGTCTATAAAGCTGGGAACGTAGATGAAGAGACTTGAAAACATGAGAAGCAAGGAGACTTGGCTCGTTATGAAAAAGAAATAGACAAGAAAGAAGCCAGAAAAGGTGAAATTCTTTTACTTTTAAATTGTAGATCTTTTAACGCTGGTGGTACGTACTTTAAAACTAAATTGTGCTGCCACAATTACACAATTTATAATATAGGTACCAACCATGTTGCGTGTTACTGATTCACGGAAATTGAAATATCCCTCAGTGCCTCTATTTTCATATGTTTGATATGAAATAATTGATATGATGATTGATTACCATGAGAAGCATTGCTTGGAATTAAAGGTACCTATCGTGTTATTTTCTGATGGATGTAATTATCAAGAATCTTAATCATTAACCATTATCAGTACCTTTTCCAACTAGTTTTCGAAACAGACAAATATACTTGGAATTTTTGACACCTAGAAATTTGATGAAATTTTAATTACTTATTTTCTGCAAGCTGCGTAAACTAAATGTCATATCTGTTTTGGATACATTTAGAAATTTGATGCGAACTAGTTTTATGAATTTAATACTGTATCGGGAATTTAATTATGTAGATTATCAATACTACTGTTGGAGACAATAGGGATAGGATGTTGCCTGTAATTGATTTAGCAAAGTCATTAATCTTTACTAGTTACTAATCTTTGAGATAAGCCATTTTTTAATTTTAACCACTTTATTATTTCGCTGTTGATAATGTATCATGTTTTACTCAAATACGAACATAGAGAGAGGCCTTTCTCACAAAAACCCTAATAACTTAATTTATGAATAAGAAATGCTTTTGGAAGATCAAATGCTGATCTTATAATTAAATGCTTTTGTAACATCTAAAAATTTGGAGCAAATGTATTTTTCATCTTCAACGCTGGCATTTATTATGGATTTTAATTTATCTATTACAAGTGTGGTTGATAAAGTCTTGTAAGAATTGAGTAAATTTTTGTTTTCTAAATATTTTATCAACTGGATTTTTTAATATAATATCATATTATGGATATAGGTCTGTGATTCAATGAATCGTCAATATTATATTTATTATAAATTGACACTACTGCAATAAATTTTGAAGTATTCTAGAAAAACGCATATGTAATATACTAATGTTAAGTAAGTTGGTAAGAAGAATCGGGTTAGAATGTTTTATACTTTTAATGATACTGATAGAGATATAGTAGGCTCCTCATTACCTCAGCTACTTCTTTGTAAGTTATTTTAGTAAAATAAAATTGATTAGGTTACCAAAATTCCTCCATATGATTTATGTACTCTGTGGATACATGTGGCTCCACATACACCTATTGAGAGCCGTGATGGTATTTGTATATATTAGTTTTAAGGTTAAATATTGGAAAGTAGATACCCTTGTATATTATGCTAGTACTCGCTTCTTATGGCACATTTGTTTCTTAGGGGTAAAGATGCGATCATCTCAGGCAATAAGTTACCTGCTTTACTGCCCCAGAATCCACATGTTAAAACCGTTGCAGATTAGGTCAATGGTTTATGACAAGTGTGGCGTCTGGTAATAATAGTACCAGGCTATCAGCTTTTGGGATAAGTTTTTTCAATCAGTCAATTCCCGTATCTCGCCGCGAAACATTGTCTCTTTCGGTACTAGCTTGCTCGCTATTTATTTAATTCAAATAAACGTATACAATCACTAGTATAATTTCACTACACGCACCCCGAAGACTGCCATAACTCTATATCATATAGAGGTAGTTCATCTATAATATTACCCAGATATTTTACTCATTTTGATTATGGACCAGGTATTTTGTTATAAAGGAAAATATTTTAAATTACTTCTTCAGATACCGTATAACTGTATAAACAAAACTGTCAAGTATGAAGCCGTCAACCTGTCAAGTATAAGTATTTTTCTTTGAACTTTTCTACATAGCAAAATAAAAAAAAAAACGTAAAAAAATTAATTTCAATTATTGTTGTGTAAAATTAATCTCCTCGTATACTAAATAGTAAGTATGCAGAAGCTTGTTTGTCTACATTTCCTTTTTTGTTTATACAAATTTACAGGATATCCAGGTCGATGGAGAATCTTAATTTATATTATGTAGGTACATTCAACAGAAAATCCCACAAAATTTAAATCGCATTATAAGACTCATAACTTAATTTTGGCGGACCACAATACATCGCCTGTAACTGTGTATATTATAAACCTTTAATGAATCATGTAAAACGCGCATTGTATTTCATAATAGTTATTTAATGGCCGCGCTTACAAACGCTTTAACAGATATATTACTCGTGTGAATAAAAGACCCCTATTGATCAGATAATAAATCAATCATCCACATCCTACTTGTAAAATGCAGATTGAATCTTTTATGATGCACCCAAAAGAGAGAAGGTATTTCTTATGCAAACATGTGACGACAACTTTGTACGGTATTTAAGTTAAAACAAATGTTTAGAAAATCACCGCAGGCAGTTCCTTTTGTTTACCACATGACCATATGGTAGTATAGGGAAAATTCATGCTGTGTGAACGTAATTTTTCATCATGCATTATTTTTTTATTCTCTATTAGTCCTTCACGTATTTTTACTAGTTTATTGTTGCTTATTTATTATTTTATTATTATTACGTTGTCAGTTGAGAATACTTTTGTGTGATTTAGCCATCTGTATATACAGGGTGAAAGCTTTAAATGGAATAAAAAATTCCTAAAATAGGTTGATTTTTGGTTTTGGATACCTAGAGGTAATCACTTTTAGTTATCTTCACCCCAAGGGACTCAATCGCCCCCAACTAATTTCACATGACAACTTCATTGCCCATTATTTGAAAGGTCGCATCAAGAAAAAGACCACGCACACCTCGTTTCCAAAATTTTTTTAATTATTACCTGTAAAAAGAATACAAACTTACTTTTTATATTCATAATCATTTCATTGTAATATGGGTCAAATTGGATACTGATTTTTTCTTGATAAAGAGCTAATAGTATAGATAAGATGAAGAGCTGAAATAATAGAACCCATCTTATATATTCTACTACATCTCCGTAGTGGTATGTCTGATTTTATATATTATTCTCTGCTATAGATCCTCAATGTTGTCACGTTTTGTCTTAAAAACCGCGTTTTCAAGTACACCTCAAGAAGAGATCAAATGAAGTAAGGTCCCGAGATAGATCACTCAATTGAAGTTGTATTGTTAATGTACCTCACAACAAAAAAGATCAACGAGAAAGAAAACCTACACATATTGTATACATTTTGCGATATACCGATGATTATCATAAAATTAGTTTTTTTTTTCGTTCTCTTAATGCAGTAGTTTGAAAAATTTCAAATATAAGACGTGCATTGTATTCCCTTACATGAAACGTTTTAAATGATGTGTCACTCGATATATCCTTATATTTGAAAAAAAAAATTTAAACTGGTTACATCCCCCAGGATGAAGATAAATGAAGGTGATTATCTCCTAAATCTGTGGAATCAAAATAAAAAAAAGTCAAATTGTTATAAGGATTTTTTTTGAAATCCTCTATATTCAATAATTTCTTCTAAAAGGTGTCTTATGTGGAACCATAGGATGTGGTTTGTACTGAAACTACATGTTGTTCAAATCCAAATCATCAATCTTATGGAAAAAGAAATTGTTTAACATGAGACGATGCGTTTCCCATGTACTCTGATAGCATTACCACCTTCATTTTCAAAAAGGTATGGTTCAATTTCTCCACTACTCCAAAAAAAAAATGCGCACCAAACTGTGCATCTCTGAACATCATATGCATTTTCATTACCCCAAACTCGAAAAATTTTGTTTGCTGACGTATCCGTCAAAACGAAAATGTGCTTCATCGCTGAACAAAATTTTGTTGCAAAAATCAGCATTATCTTCTTTCTTTTCTAACACCCAATTAACAAATGCAGGATAATGTAAATGGTCAATACATTTAATTATCATGTCAACTGAATTTGGGATACTGACAGATGCAGATCTTTCTTTAAAATCCGATGCGTGGCGGCTCTTGACGAGTAAATTGTTGTGCATGACGTCGAATTTATATAACGATCACGTTGCAACAAAGAGATTTACGTTAGCTGCAAGTTATCACATCTATTTTGAACAAATTATGATCAAATAAAGGCATTGTGTTATCATAAATAATCACTTTCCTCGGTGTAATATATTAGTAACGTTTTAACCTTTCTAGATATTTTCACAACTCCTAACGTATTTTTCTAGACTCTAGAGAAATAGACTTAAACTTGAGTGAGGTAAGACTCTACAGTCTAGAGTCTTACCTCACTCAAGTTTCATAAAATTGCAGTATAGCATGCACAGAGGCGTCTAAAATAGAAATATTATCTCAAATACTCATATTATAAGTAGCATATACATTCTCGCAGACTCGAATAAAAATAAAACGCCAAGGGAATTAATTTATGAAATTAAATAAGTACTTACTACTTCGTTTTGCAGTTTCCTAGGAATTATGGTTGCATGGTGAATAAAATCTGCGCTCCCGACCGGGTTCTTTGATCACACCGGAACGATGCACTTGACATTCAAATTATGAACTCGTTTCATTCTAAAACCATTTACAACCGAAATCACGGATGTTGTAATTTCATATGTTAGTTTATATCATGTTTATATTTTAACTTATGATATCTTCGTTACTAATTTTAGCTTTACTGCGGTTTGAGGCTTGTGCTTATATTTACTGAAATAACAAATGTTTATTTATATTTATTATGCTTTTAAAAGACGTTTGTATTTGTATAGGATATACCGTTCTTTCGCATCAAAATACTGACTTATTCAAGTATAACAATCACGACTGTTGTGTTGTTTATCTATAATGCGATGGGCCGTTCCTGAAACAGTTACGAAAATAAATAGGAGTGGAAGAAGAATGCTTGGAACTCGAACGACACCTGACAGGTGATAGAAAAATATACAACGCTGTAAGTTGATGATATGGAATTAACGTCGAAAAGATAAAGCACTCAACTGTCCGAATGTATCACGATTTTTTTCTAGCCATCAAAACTATTAGTAAAGTTGAACAATTGTACAAAAATTAAGATATTATACCTATAGTAATATTTTTTTTATTACTTTTCCGCACTCCACTATACTAGCGGAAAAGTAATGTAATCGTGTAAAGAAAAAGTGAAAAAACTAAATTTTTTTTTCGGTTTATTTTTCGTTTTTCGCCCTAAGAACCAAAAAAAGTGGCTTTTAAAAATTGTTTCGCTGTATGTGTGTCGTTGTCGTCGGCATTTAATATTGTTAGCACGATAACTCAAACTAAATCGTATCGGATCGATCGGGTTTTGACTGATTCTGATTGGGGACGTCTCCCAGACGACACATATTGATTTTGAGGTGGATAGAACACAGTATACCATGTACATGGGTCATGAGAAAGTACAATAATGGAGTATTTGAGAAATTTGTTTTGTTATCACGATTACTCAATTAAATCATGTCGGATCGATCGGGTTTCGACTGATTCTGATTGAGGACGTCTACCAGAAGACATCTATTGCTTTTGAGGTGGATAGGATACACCCCACCCTGTCCATGGGTCATGAGAAAACACGATAGTGGACTATTTGAAAAAAGTAAAACTGTCGCATAAAACACATATTCTGCATTTATGTATTGGTTTATTTTTTCTCGGCCACTCAATTTCGAGATAGAGATGTTCTACGTGCGGAAAAGTCCGTTTTAAGGTTTTAAAACTGCTTATTTTTTTAATTGTTTGCCCCACAAAAGCTCAATTATAGGACAAAACAAAATTTATAGAGTGGCAGAGCTAAGTAATTTAAGTACCAAAAACTAAATTTTCGGAAAATGAAGAAAAACTGCACAGAATATACAATTTTCATTAAAATTTATTGTAGAAAAAGCATCAAATAAGAAATTTCACAAAGAAGAATATTACAAAAGAATGTTGAGGAAAAAAATTCTGTGTCGTCTAAAACGTGAAAAATGTTTGGAAATTATTTAACTACCAGATTGTTATACTGGATATGATCTATTTCCACATGTTTTTTTTTATTATTAGGTATTCAGAACGTTTCCTGTTCTTCTCGTCGATGAAATCGAGCAGGTTCGTGATGTCCTTTTTCTTGTTGGCACTAAGAAGTATTTTCTTGTGTAATTCAAAGAGATCAGCAGACCTAAGAGACTGCAGATTTATGTTTTTTCTTAGTACTCGACGCATCTCAAAATCTACTGTCACTGAAGTTTTTCTTGTCATATCTATACTATGTAGTATAATTTCTTTCAATACGAAGATACTAGAGTAGCTTGTCTTACATCGATTAAATAAGATATTAAAATTAGAAATTATGATATATGACTTTTTAAAGGCATTCGCTGTAGCAATAGATATATAGACGATATTGCTTAGCCTAGTATTAATCTGTGCAAGTCTAAAATTGATCTATGCAAGTAACTCAATTGTTATCAAGTAGGAAAATATTGTGTATACTAAATCTACTTGCTTCAGTGACTGTTGCTTCAATTATATTCCTATGAAGCAAGTTAGTTATCGTCGATCTCTTCTCCATCAAGCTGTGTTGAGTGTGAGATGGTGAAGGTTCAATTAATGAATGGATGCAGCTGTACACAAAGATCTTAAAAACTGCAGCAAAATTGAATACAATTCTTATAGGTATATAATCTGCTATATTAATTTTATTACCATTCATTAATACAGGACATACCCTAGATAATGTCCAACAATCTGGAACTTTACTGTATAATTTATTTCATCGTTATTTGCCAAATAAAAAATCCCAAAGGGCTCTTATCTCATATCGTGGCTTGTTTTTATAGCTAGGCTCAGGTAGACTGTTCCGTTTATCGGCAAGATAAGAGAGTTAGTTTTTTATTTGGCAAATAGCGATGAAATGAATAGTAGTAGGAACATCTATATTTGGTATATGTATAAACGCTATTGAAATACTATGAAAAAGCATTTATTATATTTCCACTGTGTGTACTAAGCTTTATTATTAAATAGAAAACTACAGTAATCAATTAAGTTCTTCTTGACTTCTTGAGGAAAAGATTAAAAAAAAATTATAAATTATATATAAATTTTCTACATCGAAATCCAAATATTTTTAGTTGCTCCTTTCCTTATGGGACAAATAAATAGCATTACTATTCATGGTGTCAGCAGTAGTGTAGGTAATGTACAGTAATGTAACTAGATCTTATCCACATATATAGAGTAGGATAATAACTAAAACTGCTCATCGCGAGTATTGCATTAGTAGGTCTTTGTTTACTTTTCTTGCATTAGCGTACAAAGAATGAAAAAATAAAATTAACAATATTATTATTAATAAAATATATTAAAGGTACTAGCACTGTATTATAGATAAAACATGTATTTTTTAGTAAAACTATAAAGAAAAAAATATATAAAATATATATTTTTGTAATAAGAAAGAAGTGCATACTACAAATAGATAGGGAACAGAGGACCAGCTCCAGATAAATTACATGATATAAACTTTGTGCATATTTATTAAATATACATATACATACATACAAAATATCCTTAGAATAACTTAGGATAATATACTTGTAGCTTATATGGCAAAACGGGAATAAAAATGTTTAAAGCTATAGCTAAAGTGTATATACTCTCGGGTGAAAGGTGTTACTTTTGGGAAACTGTGTGGCTTTCATATAGTGTAAATACATTACGAAAGTTTGCAGTAACACATGACTACTTTCGTGAAAAGGTTTACATGAGAATTTCTAGGTTTAAAATAAGACTGGCCTGAAATAATATGTTTGGTTTGTAATTGAATTTTGTTGGCCTTTAAGCAATCTTTATGTGCAAAGCACATATACAGTGCATACATAAATAAAAAAGTAGCAACAAACCTTAAACAAATACACAATAGAAATGTGCGGTTAGCAATGGACGCGACAGTTGATTCTAAAAAATATTCTTTGGCCAGCTTTATAGTAACTACACTTGATGTACTTCGATCGTCATCTGTGTATTTACTAAACAGCATAGGATAGAACCATATACAAGCGTAGCACGAACATCAATGAAGAACATGGTTAGACGTATTATTATTTACAAAATTTTACAAAAATATCCATTAGTTTTATATCCATCAACTGCCATTAAAGAAAATCATATAAAACTACAAGATACTTAAGTGAAAGCTGATTTTAAGTAAACTATCCTTAGTCTAAATATAGTAGAACTTAGTTAGTTTGAAGATATTACTTATTAAATAATTAACGTCTATATAAAATAGGCGATGGTTGCCAACATTATTGCGAAAAACTAACTTATTCGTGATTCGTCCATATTTTAAAAGAATTGTGTTTTTCCTCAACGTAGTACTAATTATCTATTTGTAATTTTCCCAATATAGTTTTCATTAAAACCTTGGCAAGCAACTTCATAAATTCCCGGCCTCTTGTCGACTTTAATTTTAAAATTGGTGCACGTTTGATGTGGCATATGAAGACAATATGCTTTGTTAACCGAAATAAAGTTGTAACACAAAAGCAAAAGCCATCAGAGAGAGTATCTTCTTTAGAAGAGAAAATCTGCATTTAGAAACTTAATTGTCTGTTGTAAATGTACTATGGAATGTTTATTTAATGCTTTAAGTGTGAAATTAATACGACAAAGAGATTTATTTAATGAGAGGGGCATGAAAAATATTTGTGCAGTTAAAAGTATAGAGTGGTGAGTTAATCTCATTTGACCATCCATAATTCTTTCATTACCTTTTACATATCAAAAGTGAACATAAGTGCGTCAAACAAATATGGCATCGACAGAAAACTTCTCATTTTCCTAAGGTGTTATATCAGATCAAAACGCAGAGCAAAATCTATCACGATATATGCGTTCGATTGTATCTAGCATTGTATCGAATATATTCGATAATGTTTGGCCACATTCTGGTTTTGATTCGAAAATGATCTTAAATAAAATAAATTAATTAACGCAAAAGCTGGAATCCATACGACTAATACATACTTTATAAGTCTACAAACTCTACAAAGTCTACAATGCTTACAAATTACAAGAAATTTGACGAAATCTATAAGGTTTACGAAGTCTAAACTGTTGAAAATCTGCCGTGGTAAAACTTTATCATCCTTAATTGAAGGAAAATTGTGTGTAATTGCACTATTTCTTTTATAAAACAGCACCAGAGTAATTGGTAAAATTTTCCTCCACTATAATTCTAAACTTTTAAGCATTTTAGGTATAAAACTAAAATAAATACCTCGTAATTTAGTACACCACAATGTAGTCTCTGTGTGGTAACTATTCTAGAGTACGCATCCATGTAGTATTCACGGTGATACTGTTGAAACATGAAGCAATACGGCTATCCGGAATTTAATTTCGACTTATTGACCAACTTATGCCCAAATGCTATTATGTGTCTTAGGAAGCAAGCATTTATCGCATTATATTAACATTTTTTATCAAACTGACTGAATAAAGTTTATGAATTGCTGGATGATTTCACCGAAGATATATTATGTATATGTATCCAACATATTTGTCTTTTGCGGCGATAGACTACACAAGGTAATATAAATGCATATTTTATATCTATCACATCTAATTTATTATCTGCTTATTATTTAATAATAATAATATATAAATTTATTTATATATTATATAAATTTATTTGTAATTTAACAAGACTATTAACAAATTTTTATTTTCAGCGCGAACTAAATCCCTATAATTGTTAAAACCTAAATCAGTGTGCTTATTTATGAATAATTTTCGTTTTCTACGCATGAGTCTTAATAGTCAGAACAATCTAAATTTAACTAGTGTACATACGCTATCCAAATTTTAACAGCCTTAAGCAATATAACCGAGAATAGCACCACATTTTACCTAAAGTAAAGTAATTGTTTGCTAAAAGCTTACTAGAATATCAAAGCTGTTAACAAAGTAAACGTAGGTTTATTAAGTCTCGTTTTATTTTAATTAGGCAAAATTTCCACCTCACCCGTGTACCTTACGATTTTAAATTGTACTGTTTCAGTTTTAATATTAGTAAATTAATATATTTACTTTAGGAATATATGTTTATTCGTGTAATTATTCTGCAATGCTGCAATGATGATATTTAAATAAGTTCAAGCAGACCAATCAAATGAGAAATATTTTATAGAAGGTAGAATATAGAATTGCATTGCATGTGTTACGCAATGTAACGGATTGTCAATTATAAATATATTGGACAGACAGGGAGGAGTATCAACTGCAGAATTAAGGAACATCAAAGTCACTTGAGATTTGGTTACGTGGACAACTCAGCAATTGCAAAGCATGTCCTCAACAACGATAACCACAGGATAGGTTACAATAACGTCAAAGTGCTGGACAACAATTCAATATACTGCCTGAAAATTATTAGAGTCCATCAAAATTACGAAAAACAAAAATAACTTCAATAGAGAGGACGAATACAGAGTGAACATCACCTGGAATTTGGCTTTACTACGTACACACGAGCAACCAAGAACGGTCAGTGAGCAGAACAGTAGTTACTCTACAATGATCAATCAGCAAAGTAGTCAATCAAGCACGCTCAGTGAGCATGATCAGCATTCAAGCACGATCGGCGAGCAGCGCAATCGCAACTCGATCACAATTGTTGATTAAGGAAGTGAAAGAGAACCTAGGTATATAACAAGGAGCAGAGGACGACAACAACCTATACAAGAAATATTTTAGTTGTTTTATCTTTTTATTATTCATAATCTAATTTTAGTGATATAATAGGTCAGTTAACTCAAGGATTTGTTGAGGTGAAATTAACGGAAGAATTTGATATTAATTTAGCGCTTACATTGTGATGGAGAAATAAAAGAAATCAAAATTACCGAAAGATATATTCATTACGGGTTTTTTTCGAATCATGCTGTCATGAAATATATTTTCAATGTTATTTTGAAGGATAGGTGAAGGCGAGCAAAACACATTGACAAATATATAATATCCATCTATAATATTTAGTATGATATATTCTTTGTTATATTCAAGCTAATAGTAATCCCCACAAGTGACTTAAATAATAAAGACTTTAATGTGAAATATTAGGAAAACTGTAAATTCTAAATTTTGTTCAAGCCAATATTTCGTGCCGATGTTCAATGTCAGTTAATTTTTTTGTTTTCCAAATATTCCATATATGCCAGTTTAATAACTGTTTTCAGTCCATTAATTTTATTACATATAGATAAAAGTTATCTTCATACATGTAAGTGACTAATTACTTACAAGTCTTTCATTAAATGATGTTAAATATCTGTAATAAGTTTCGGGTCATATGGAATTGGACACAATTTTATGATTTTCAATCTTCCCGAAAGGTCATGGAAGTTAAGAGAAGTTGCCTTAAATCTAGGTTTCTAATTAAGTTATCTATTATACGAATATGATACTCACTATTTCTAGCTATATCCTTAATAATCCCATTTTCTTTCTCTAATCTAATATAGCTAGCAGAAAATTTAAACTTGCGATTTTATACTGGTCAATCATTAAGAATATATAAGAGTGCTTCCTTTCTGTATAAATAAAATTTCAATTTATTTTCTTTATTTTTAACCATTAGTACATCAATACATAGTATTTGATCATTATTTTTAATTTCGCATGTAAATTTATTATCTAATTTTGAAACAAAGCAATGTTTGTTTTCGTAATATGGAAAGCCCCAAAAATATCATTGACATATCTGAACTATACTCTAGCAATATATCTGCATTCTTCTTTAGATTTCGTTTCAATTCTACTTATAAAAAGATTTGAAATAAAAAAGGACAGACCCAATGCAGTACTATAATGAATGCTGTTTAAAATATCCATTATTCAATTTGAAACCATTTTGACAAACAAAGACCAGTTAGATTAAGCTACTCTGAGATAGTTACAGATTTGTAAAATAGGAATGCTTGGAAACAATGAATTTATATCTAAGAAGTCACCAAATTACACCACATTACACCAGAATTTCACCAAATGTGGTATGCATAACTGATAAACTGGGATGTATGCTAGGTAAATTTTCAAACTCCAAACTTCCTAAGTCTCTTGGTTAATGATGTCATTTTTGTAACGAATTTGGAGTTTATTGCAACAAACATTCTTTTTAAAATCATAAATAATAATTTTAAACGGGTCTTGATTTCAAGCATATTTCACTTGCTATACAAATAGTTGGTTTTTAAATGAAGCTATTTTTGTTTTGTGAAATGATCGATTTTATCAATAATATGTGATGAGTTTGGTAACTTGATTTATATAGCATTTTAATAAATAGTATAATGCAAAGTATTGGATTATAAAAATTTTAATTATAATTAAAAATTATTGGAGTATAAAGACTCCTTATTTCTGTAGTTTTAATAAATACGTTTAAAATATTTTAGAAACCAGACATCTGCATTTAATAATTTAAATTTAATTAAAGTACTTATGATATAGGGTCAGGTTTGTTATTTGTGAAGTCATCTTAATCCTAGAAAGGGTTGGAACCATCCACGCAAAAACAAAAAAGGAGGAAAGTTTTTTTACGAACATGAGTAACGCATAATCTTTCGGTGTTTGTGGAAAACTCGTATCCTGTTTTTGTTGCTGCATATAATTTGGTTTTTAAGTTACAGGATAGTAGTTTATGAAACGACCATTAGCTTATGCTTGTATTTAAACGAGTATTGCTTACATTGTACAGAGAGAAGCGATTATTTCGATGTCAAATAACATGTTTATTCAACCGCTTTAATTTTTTTAAATTTTCTTGTGGAATGGATTTGTAAATAGTTATTTTTTACTATCTATAACTACTGTTTTTGGCCCCTAAAATAAAAATATTATTTTTCTGAATAAAATCATTGTCTCTATGTAACCATATTTATATTAATGTGATATTTAAACAAATAAACTATATTTTGTCAAAATAATTAGTTTTATTTAACAGTAACAATTATACAATTAATGACATTTCTAATAATGTATCAAATTTGTCATAATTGTAATATGACATAACTCTCAAAGCATACATATCACATCAGAGAAATACACATATTCTCTATTAATAATATATTTTATATCTATTTAATAATATATTTTATTACTCTAGAGCTAAAGGAGTAGTACACTAAAAGGTTAAATAAAATGCTCAACATATAACCAATCCCTGAAACAACTTATTTAGGAATCGAACCCAAACCTTAGATCTAGTGAATTAATCGATGATTTTCACATATTGCTTTACCTATTGGGTTACTGATGCGACCACTATATTTAATTTAGTTCCCATACATGATCATGGTGAAAAATTAATATGTAATTAATTAATACATATTACATTAAATATTATACAGGCAAATATAAAACAGGAAAACATCTGTAAAATTATTTGCAATACAATGTCAATATTCACTGAAAAAATACTTCAGTTCGCCCAATACGATAGCCTAACAAAAATCTCATTCCAAAAAGTAAGAAGAAGAGTACACTCTGTTATGAATTCATATAGTTGTCTTGATGTTGGGTTTACAGTGAGGTTTTCATATTCTAATGTCTGCTTATCTGAAACTCCTATGCTGCAAGAATAATAAAATTTAATTTTCTCCAAACTAAATAACAATTTTGAATTTCTGTATATGATAACATTTACGACTCTTGCCATAATACTACGTAAGCTTATATATTTATTTTTATTTCAAACCGCAAAGTTTCTTCATCAGGAAACAACGCTGGAAAACTCGTTCCTCGTAATTTACAATTGTTTCGTGTCTAGCTGTTTATAACAGAAATGTGACGTTAAGCTTATTAGTTGCATATACTAGAACTTTCTAATTGAATACATTCATTGAGTTTCTACTTAATTCATATGCATTCATATTGGTTTATAAAGTAGTATTAGTAACGAATAAAAAATATGTTCACATACTTAAAGGAGGCAGTATAATATACAGGGTGAGTCGGGAGGAACGAACCAAACTCCAGGAGTGTATGGTACGTGTAAAAATAATTAAAAAAAACTCAAATGTTGTTATCCGAATTTTATTTGTTTTCAACTTATAGCGTAATTAAAAATAAACAAAATTTCATACATTAACGTTTTGGTCAACATAGCGTTATAAATGTTCAAAAATACCGCCATTCACCTCTAAACATTTTCTGCTTCTTCTACGAAGGGCGCCTGATTGTGTCACGTCTTTGTTTAAGATTGGCTGCAGCATTTCTAATACGTTGAATTAGTGCATCCCGAGTGTCCACTTTTGCTTTATACATTTTATCTTTGAATCAGCCCTATAAACAATAATCTAGTGCTTTGAGGTCTGGAAATCTTGGAGGCCAACTAATAGGACCACCGCGACCAATCCAACGCCCTAGAAACCTTTCGTCCAAATGTTCCTTGACCTGATGAGTGCAAAGTGCAGGAGCTCCATCGTGCTGGTAGTATATTTGCATTCTGGTGTTTAAAGGAACATCCTCTAGTAGTCCGTGTAATTCATTTTGTAAACAAAAATTAAGTAGTTGTCTCCTGTGAGGCGATTCTCCAAAATGAAAGGGCCCATTAAATAACCATCGACCATACCACACCACACGTTTACCGAGAACTTATGTTGAAAGTTACTTTCGACTGTTGCGTGGGGATTTTCATCTGACCATACATGACAGTTGTGAGTATTATTAATGCCGTCATGGGTAAATGTTGCTTCATCTGTAAAAAGTATGCGCGATACAACATGAGTATTCTTATTTATCCACCGATAAAATTCCATACGTTTATGATAATCTTCCGGCTGTAGGTGCTGTACTCTCTGTACATGGTATGGATGTAACCCTTGCTGGTGGAGTGTGTTTATTACTCTTGTTTGTGGAATGCTCAATTGAATACTAATTATTCGTGAGCTTGTCGTTGCATCTTCTGCTACCACATCCAGAATATCTTCTACCTCTTCTAAATCTTGTCGAGTAGTTCGTTAACACTGGGAAGCTTTCCGGTCTCGCACAATTTGTTGAAAACTCTGATAAATACGTTTTGATTAGGATATCTGTGATGTGGAAACCGTTGACGATATTCTTCAACAGCAGCTCTAGCATTCCCATTACAAAATCCATAAACAAACACTATATTTGCATATTCTAAATTTTAATACGTGTGTGGCATTTTGTAATACTGTAATCGTTCAACCTCCAAAATAAGCCTTAAATCACTGTCAAAATACATTGACACATTTTCAAAACAACAAAGTTATCAAGTATTTTTAAACCTCGAACATGGCATACTAGATAAACATTTCTAATTACGCTATAAGTTAAAAACAAATAAAAATCGGATAACAACATTTGAGTCTTTTTACATTATTTTCACGCGTACAATACACTCCTGGAGTTTGGTCCGTTCCTCCCGACTCACCATGTATACTTTGTTATTTATCTATTATTGTTAACCCAGATAAATGTTAAAAACTTATTTAACAATCCTTGTTCATCCTAATGTATAGTCTATTTCATCGCTATTTGTCAAGTAAAAAATCTCAAAACATACCGTGGCTTGTTTTTTTGGCTAAGCTCAGGTAGACTGCTCCGGTTATCGGCAAGATAAGACAGTTTTTTTATTTCGCAAATAGCCATGAAATAAATAGTAATATGTTTTGTCGATTCAGTAACGATTACCAGTGGAGATGCTCGTTTTGTCAGAGAACTAGAGGTATCAACTGCATGGCTAAGTAATAAAATAATAAACGATTAACTGGTTATACGTTATAATTTATGCAATAATGTAAAATACTTACCCCCTTAAACAGCGTTATCAGCTGGAATAGCTCGATTAAACATCTCCAGTGTTAGATATTTTTCTATAATTGTTTAAGTGAGCGATATTCACCGTGGTAAAAATAATGTTCTTATATGAAGAGTATAAACGGTCGATCTTATAGATCGACCGTTCGACATCTAGTGATGTAATACTGACATAATTTTACATCACTCGATATCAATATATAGATCAATAATAGCTGCAATTATGTAACGGATCTGTAAACCTCGAAACACCATGAGGTTTAATCTTTCAAAATGTGATTAATTTTTTAAGTGTCAAACTTTGCTATAATTAATACTTTTGCGTTCCTTACACCATGTATCTCTGTGTGTACAGCATCCACTATTTGCAGGGACTTCACTAACGATAAGGAAACATTTTATAATGTTTCCTTCTGGTGGTCTGCTGGTTCAGCAATGTCAGTTCAGCAGTTTAAGTGATTTAGTAAACACCACTTTTGTAGATGACACTAATACTTTAAATTACTTAAAAATTGTATATCATGAAGTTTTACACTTAATATGTTAGAAGTTATCACACTCTTGTTTAAGGCAAAAGCCAAGAGAACACATGGTTGGGGTACCAATATAAATAGACCACAATATTATTATATTATTAATATAAATGCATCACTTTATTGGGGTAGCTTATAATTTTTGTGGGATAACTAGTGTTAAGGTTTCTATTGGTTTATGTTAGTGGTTTGTTAGGGTTACAGTAAATAATTCGTTTTCGCTAAAATTGTACTTTATTATAAGTCGGCTTATCTTATTTCGGGATCATACTTTACTGTGACAAATTATCTTTTTCACTTCCCGTAGCTATGTATTTTTAATAGCCCGTTCCAGCAGATTCGATGGTCAAGAAACTGATATAAAAATCAAGCACCATTGCGTCACACAGATGATAGGGACAGGCTATAAAAGAAAAAACCGGCAGCCGACCTACATGCATTGCTACGTAATCTATAACTATATAATCTATGCCTTATAACTATTTTAAAACGCTTTATTTATAGTGATCACCGTTGTTGCTTATTTTCAGTAAATCTGTATTGAAGTAAACAACTATGTTTATTTCACAACCCTTAAGGCAATAAAAATAGATGTGGTACAATAGTACACCCTAGTGATACGAAGCAAGACCACAATTAAATACAACTTTAGAGTACAAATACATTGGCATCTGTGATCTTTACGCAATTTGTGTCCAAATGTTATTATGCCTAAAGAAAAACGTAATGTTGGTCAAGTTTATTAAAAACATAGCCCTAGATGACTAAAGTCGCTGGAGGATTTCACCAAATACGTATATACCTATTTGTATTGTGTAAAATGTCTCAAGAAGGAAACATATGTTTGACCAAAATTATAAAAAAAATACTAGATGGAGGATTTCACCGAATAGGTATGTACCTATTTGTGTTCTAGAACAATGATGCAGTAAACAACGTAATATAAATGCATATTTTAATAATACTAACAAATTTTACCAAGGATATGAGGTAAAAGGAAACCAAGGATATGAGGATTGAGGTAAAGAAGATGGATGTTACTGAGTAGCCACTGATTTTGGTACTCCTTCATTTTAATTATTTTGAACTGATACATATAGTGAATAACTATAAAGTAAAATATAAAGTGCCACATAAATTTAAAAGTTAAGTAATACAAGTGTAAATTCTTGTAAATAATATTAGATTAAAATCCTAGAAATATTTTCTGACCATAATGATTAAAATCTCCAACTATAAGTAAGAGCAATAAAGCAAAAATACAAAGTAAACCATCGCCTGAAGACCTAATAATAAAAGTTTGTACAGAATTTATGGAACGAATGGAAAGTACCATGAATGAAAAGTTTTCTATATTCCATGATAAGTTAAATGATCTTAGTAATTCCGTTAAAAATGTATGTATAACAGTAACTGGCAATTAGAATAGTATCCTAATTCTAAACAAAAAAATTGATACACTAGAGCAAGCCGCCAAATACAACTCTCTAAGACCGTATTAGTATAATCGTACTGGTAAATTGCAATGACCGTATTAGTATAATCGTACTGGTAAATTGCATGGCACCAAAAATAAACCACGTACAATTGTAATAAATTTTATTAATATAAATAAACGTCTGGAAATTATTCAAGGAAAGAAACTATTAAAAAATAGTTCTGTCTTTATCTTTGAGGATCTTACTAAAAGACGATTTGATTTTCTCAATGTTGCGTAGAAAAAACTAGGTTCTAAAAAAGCATGGTCATCAAATGGCAATGTTTATGTGTGGTGTGATCAAAAGCAGAAAAGACGTCTAGAGTTGCGAGAGGAAGACCTACTTCTTTAACGACGTGGTCGTCCTATGTGTTTAATTTAATCTAGTGAAGTTTTTACCCGAAGTTAATTTCATAGAATTTGTGACTTTTTTCTGCCTTACTTTATCTGTATTAATTATGTTCATTTTTTGTATTTTTAGGTTGTTTGAACCGCAAGTAATTAGATATATAAATATGGTTATAAATAATGTAAATATAAATTTCTCACTTCTAAACATTGGATCAATTTTCATAGGGTTTGATATGATTAGTTGATTAGATTAGACACTAATGTTAAAATAATTATTCAAACCATATTTTATACATAATTTTCAATAACATTAGTAATTATAATTAGTCACAGCCTTTTGTTTTGTTTACTTTTGTTAATTTATTGCTTTCGGTTGGATACATGGAAGAGCGGCTTAAGGTCGAATGGCGCCAACCTAGTCCAAAATATTTATGTCATAATTTTACATTAATTATTGGAAATAAAGGCACTATTGTTATTATTATTATTACTATATTACCTCATCATGTTAATAGAAAGTAAATTTCCTACTTCATATAATGTGAGGTGAGGAATCTATCCAGTGTATTTCCTATATCGATGCGAGCATTTTACTTTTCTTACAGAAACGGAGCACATGCGAGGAAATAATGAAGATCATAATATAGAAAGATGACACGATGGATTCTGTTCAAAAAATAACACGTATTCTCAGACAATCAAATAAAACTAAGGTGACACGTATCACGCACTCGGTGGTATTTCAGTGGTTCCCACAGTCTGTAAACGTATTGTTAGACATTTAAAAGGGAACATTTAAACAGATTCCTTTCGGCAGTCACACTAAACGGATCGTGCTGTAAAGCATTGTACGAAAATTATTCTGGCGCCACAGCATTATATGACAATTCAAACAACCTGTTCCAGTTTTTGTACGCTATAAATTGGTTTCTCGGTAGGACTTTTACGGTTGAAATAATAAATATCGAGTTGACTTTTTCTTACAAAGTTTGAACAGCTAAATGGAATGTATTGTAGGTTCGCCCTTTTTAGAGCTACAAATAAGGCTTTATTTACACATTCAATATTTCCTTTTATTGCCGGCGTACGATCAAATTTGTGGTCAAATTGTATGGTATATTACGCCATTCTACATTAAAATCAGTGCTCTGCCTACCGCAGCAATATCCAAAATGTGTTTTAAATGGTGTATATTTTATCATAATTAAAGCGAAGAGAATAATTGATATTAATGGCGATATCAACATGATTTATTTTTTACCGATTATAATTTAAGGTATACTGAAACTTACGTGGACTAAGTTTGTAATCCATAAAGTAGTGACATTCAAAATTGTTCATATTGAACCAAAAATGTAGTTTTATATAATCAAGTAAGAATAATATAGAGCGTGAAATAAAATATCGCCCAATATTAATAATTTTATTAACGAATGACTACACAGGCCAACAAAGATTTTGTGAACGGACTTTTTTTACTCTTTGACTTAGTTACATACCATGAACTACAGAAACACAGTTTTTTTTTCATCACGTACCAGTATTTGTAAATATACCTACATTATATAATAATTTGTAGTCTTTAAAACTGAAGTTCTATAAAATTAAATTTTGCCTTAATCTTTGCAATGCCCCTGTGTTTAATTGGTTTGCAACATACACACAAGTGTGGGGGATTTACCGAAATAGTGTTGGCCGGTGGGAATATTCCGGTTTTATACTATTCGAATATTTACATAGTCGCTGTAGTACATTTTTAATGTGTGTACGTTTACTCGTGACATCGCGTCGTGTGTTTTTATTTTCTTTTAAAACTGCATAGAAGTTTCACCAAATATATTTTGTTATAAACTTAACACCTGATTCAAAAAATGTTATTTATGCAAATCTGGTTGATCTGCAAAAAATTCTGTTCACTTCATATTAAATTGGGGTTAATAAAGCAATATGTAAAAGCTGTAGCTAATTTTTTTAAATACATATGTGGCAAATTTCCAGTTCTTTCAGAAGCAAAATTATAGGAAGGCATTTTCGTAGGGCCACAAATAAGAAAGAAACAATGACAGAAATTGGAAAAGAATCGTGGATATGCTTTAAAAATGTAACAGAACATTATTTTGGAAGTTGTAAACATCCGCAGTATGAGGAAATTATCAAAAAAAGCCTGGATAAGTTAAGCAACTCGGTTGTAATATAAACATAAAAATACTTTCTGCATCTGGACTACTTTCCAGAAAATCGTTTTACTGTTAAGGAGGAGCAAGGCGAAAGATTTATCAATACAAAAAGGAGGTGGAAAGGAGGTACTAGAGTCGATGAGATGTAGGAGATGATGGTAGATTACTGCTGTATGCTGAAAAGAGTATATCCAATGAATGATTATATAAGAAAAACTGCAAAACGAAGTTTTTTGTTAAAAATGCAGAGATATTCAAATAAGAAAAAAAATTATAAACTCAAAACTATTTGTGTTGTTACTTTTTACTATGTTTTTTAACGTTTATTAAATATTATGTTTATTAAAATGTAATTTTTCCTTTAGTTTTTAATTTATTCTAACTATTCAGTTCATCAAAAACCTTACGTGAGGGGCAAATACTGAAGGTAGATATGAAATCAGTGTAAATAACTCACTTATAATCGCTTATCAAACCCAAATCCAAACCAAACAGATATATTTTGACATTTTAAGTACTATAATAGTTCAATTTCGTTCTATAAAAATTCAAGATTTGATTGCTAGTTTGATTTTGTACAATATTTATGGAACTTAAATATCCGTGTGTTTATGTAAAACATTGAGGAAAAATACCAAATAAAACATCTGAACTACAAAACATAGTACTCGATTTAGAGGTTGGTATATGTATAATTATATAAGGGAAACATATCAAATAACTTGTTATTAAGTAAACGTAATACTAACTGAACAGTCTACCTGAGCCTAGCCATAAAACAAGCCACGGTATATTTTGAGATTTTTTATTTTGCAAATAGCGATGAAACAAACCATATGGAGCAGGATATGGATTTTCAAGAACAATCAAGGATTTTCCTGGAAGAAGATAATGACAGCGAACGATAATTGATTAATGTGATAGAATTTTTCAATAGAGACATATAAGGTGTTTTAATTAGTACAAGTTCAGTAGAAAAGATTTACCCAATCGAGTGTTGACTAAAGATACATAGATTGCTCGAAAAACCACTGGTTTTATTTGGATATAATTCACCGCTCGTCGTCGGCATGTACCCAGGAGAATAGCTGTTTTAGCCTAATTTGTTTAGTCCTTATTGTATAAGGCATTTGCAGATGGTGTAGAGATATCTCCCCACTTCATTAGTTTGTACAAATTACCATCTGCCAAGTAAACTTTGCATTATATTGATATCAAATTTTATTTCCGCTAACTCCGACAAAATACAGCACATATAATTCAGCGCTCGTCGTCGGCATGTAGCCAAGAGAATAGCTGTTTTGTTCTAATTTGTTTAGTCCTTGTTGCATAAGGCATTTGCAGATGGTGTGGAGATATCTCCCCACTTCAGTAGTTTGACAATATTGTAGATCATGTAGTTTGAGATTTGTCATGTTTTCAGTTATATCTACCAAAGCAATTATATTTATGCGATTGTGATTCATAATGAACAAGTACTTTGAACAGAATTTCAACTTAGTTCAGAAGCTTCTCGTTATTTTTACTTGAAATGAAACATCGTTATATAAAATACGGTAAGCTTAAAACCGCCGTAGTTACTTCCTTTTTAGATAGGAACTACTGTAAGTGTATAGATGTACATACCTTCATGTTGACATAAGATAGGTAGACGTAACATTATGATTTATCGAGAGATAGGTAGTGGATTCCAGATCAGACCACGACCGACGCGACGCAACGAGTCGGTGTGGCAAGTTCTCTCTTCTCCAAATGAGCTGCGTGCGGTTATGGTCAACGTCTGCCAGCGTTTCCACCCACTTATGGTTTGTCCGTGAATTGCAGACTGACTTTTTGTCGCTTGCATCGCTTTTGTAATATAGACTCCGGTGAGTCACCGATGGTTATTAGACTGGAGCTCGACACGCGCTTTTATCGTCCTGCCTTACAACAAATAATTATGCAAATAGTGTTGTTCCGCGGCGTCTGTTGGCAATTTACAATTACGTGGTTGTGGGATCTGTAAATATTGTCTGCAAGTGCATGCAGGAAGGTAACATACTATAAAATGCAAAGTAGTCATAGTAAAATAGGAATAAGCCATTTGTAAGAATATAATGCTCCAGTTTTTAGGTTTCATTAAAATATTAGAGAGGTAAGTATACAGACTTGCCCAGAATACTTGGGCAATCTCTTAAGAAAGCGTAAATCAGGTGAAAATAATACCATTCATTAGATTATATGAAAATCATATGAAAGCTCATTTTTTCAACTTTATTTTAGTATTGCAAGTAACAAATGGCACGCTTCCATTTGAGTTTTTTTTTTCGATAACTGTTAGCATAATCGAAATAAATCATGACTATATTGTTTTTGGAAGAAGCTTCGATGTAGTTAAAACTGTCAAAAATATTATAATGACTAAAGTTATTGGAGTTTTCACCTATTTTCACCTGATCTGTACGTCCCTGTGAGATTACCCCATTCACGTTTAAAAATTAGGTGACATGAAATGTTTTGTGTTAAGATAACACTGACTTAGTTTTCCACAAAACACTATACACTACACTCGACGCGCGTTTCGCCTACGAAGTTGGCATCATCTGGAGATTATTAAAAGTTTTAATAATTAATCTTAATTTAAAACTAACTTTATGCTAACAATGTATCCTATTTATATCTAAATTATTGCTGTGGCTCAATGAGTTCTGACCGTCACGGTTGCGGCTCATTGAACTACGACCTTCACGGCTGCGGCCCAGTGAGCCGTGAGTAACTAACCAATAAAGTGGGCTATGTGGAATAGGCCCTCTGTCACTATTCATACTATGTACCTATTTTTACACTTTTCAATTTCTTCAACTTTCAGATTCATCTAGCTGTCTAATATCTGCTACATTCCTAATTTATCTTAAGTTGCTAATGTCTATATTATGGTTGTTCTCGAAGGCATGTTGGGCAACACTGGACTTACCTGTTTTACCATATTTCAGATGCACCATGTGCTCTTTGAATCTGGTTTGAATAGATCATCCGGTCTGTCCAACGTACCTTTGATTACAGTCATTGTAGCTGATTTTGTAAATCCTCGACCATACATTTGTGTTAATTTTGTCTATTGGATTAACACTAACAAAACTTTCTACAAAATACCAAAAGACTATACACTACACTCGACGCGCGTTGCGCTAACAAAGTTGGCATCATCTGGAGATTAAAACCAGTTTTTATCGTCTCTAGATGATGCCAACTTTGTTGGCGAAACGCGCGTCGAGTGTAGTGTTTTGGTGTTTTGTGGAAAACTCAGTTAGTGTTACCTTCACACCAAAGGTTCCAACTTACTCCAGGATCTATTGGATTGCCTAAAAGTTCTTTTAATTTATGTCTTGATGAATGAACTACCGTCATCCCTATAGCTTTAAAAATCTTACTAATACAACAGGTGAATCGAGGATCATAAGGAATATATACATAATTTTCTGTATGTTCCTTTTCAGTTTGAACGGTCGAGGAATTTCGAAGTGTTTCTTTAAATTTACGTTTCCTAATCATTTTTTCAACCGTACCAACAGAATATCCATTAAACTCAG
This sequence comes from Rosalia funebris, assembly GCA_037954035.1. NCBI lineage: Eukaryota > Metazoa > Arthropoda > Insecta > Coleoptera > Cerambycidae > Rosalia > Rosalia funebris. The sequence goes on from JAZFAV010000011.1 coordinate 27,344,720, forward strand.
CTATATCGTTGATTAGCGCCTTTTCTGTTTTAAACCTATCTTTATTGAGAAGAAAGCTTAGTAAGCGATGGAATAGAAAATTGAGGATAGCGATATTGTATTGAACACAACGCAACGGTGGGAATCTTTAGGGATATATCTGAGAGTGCTGGTGTCTTTTCTGTATATATCAAATTCTAACTTACTTTCACTATTTCTAATAACTAATACATCTGGCATTAGTTAGATGTATTAGTTAGATGTATCAACTTTGACTTGATATATAATTTATTTATAGAAAACTTAAAGGTCTAGAAATGGAAATAAGACATAAAATTCGGAATGATATCTCCAGGTCATAATCATATATTTATTAACGAAATATATAATATTTTTACTGTTGTAAAGTACGATTTTAATATTTTCCGAAGCTATAAGCATATTAAGGAATGTGACGGCCCCGGGGGGCAATTATGAGTCTGCTATATGACATGAAGTCCAGTTTATGCGTTAAAAACTGCAAGATTTCTGGAGAATTGTCGGCTCTGCTAGTTACTAATAAACGTACGCGGCCATAAAGAGTCGTGGTGTTAAGCACGCGATTATCTTTAATCAGTAAGAAGAGAGGCAGCATCTATTGTGGTCATCTGCCGCATAGTGTGTACGACAATTTGCCCGCAGATAATAAGTGCGAACAGGTTTCTGCCACCATCTGTTTGTTGACTTACATTAAAGGGGCTTAAGTCACCTCGTCTCTCATCGTTGATGACATCTAAATACTAAATTTATAGGATATGGTAATTAGGTATTATCCTGAGTAATTTAGTTTTAATTTACAGTTACCGAAGCCGTAATAAATTAACAATTGTTATTGTATTTCACAGGAGACAGTCATTAAATATATTACAGTTATGTTACAAATTTGTGGATGAAATACCTGTGGCTAGTGAAAATAATAAAACCAAGAAAGAAGAATAACAGATAGCATAAGTACATGCGGTTTTTTTAAGAACAACTCTGAAAATTAAATACTGATGTAATTAACATGAGTCCTAGGAGGACTTTGATAAACCCCACATTCTTATTCAATATCCACTGCATCCTCACCAAATGAATATTTGGATGGTACCTTCTCATAGAAGAATAACCTGGTCCATTTTTTTCACCGTCTCTGCAGAGAGATACAGAAACAATATTTTGACTTCGTTTTTTTAAACAAAACTTTGTTTAATGACCACACGATGATGGATGAGCACCATATATCGCACCAGACACTGTAACTTCTCTCTGCGCGTTTTGTGTGATCGGTGGATAAGCTTGCTTATACAAGTTGCGTTTGCTTCCAAGTCTCCTTGTTTCACCATTACGGACTAACTCGTGTTCTCTTACTTAAAATAATAGGATTTTGACAACAGCTGTAGATAATTTTCAAGAACTGTAAGTAATAATTGTTGAAGAATGTGCAACCATAATATTGAAATGCTGCAAAATGCTTCTGATTAGACGAAGGGGAGCGTAAACTTATGCATTGAACAAATCATGGTATTTCTGTACACTTTAATGTTGAGACTTGTAGTCCATTTCATCCTGTCGAGTTAATAACATAGGTATTTGCACGTCATTGATGATATATGTAGATGGTACGTAAAGTGACAAACTTTAACAGGATTATTTGAAAAACATGATATAAACTAAGATGGATGTTTTCCATTCCATGACCAACTTTGAACTATACATCATTATCGAATGATGTACAATTTGTAGTATAGAAATCGAGATACTCATAATTGTGTTTGAAATTCGCCTTATTCCTTCGCTTTTACGCTTAATGGAATTAACATAAAGAACTGAAAATAGACGACTGATAACAATAGACAATGAAAATAGACGACTAATAACTAATTAATTAAAAAATCTCAGGAAATTCAGATGATTCTATGTAGACCAGAAAAAATCGCAGTTCGGATAAATATCAAGATAGAGAGTTAGAGTATACACCAATAATTTTTAGAGTCATAAATATAATATCGTTGTTATTTACAAAACATTTAAGCAGTTCTTTGTTACGAATTCTATATTTAGCTAATAAATAATCGTTAAAAAGCTTGACGTACTATTAATAAACGTTCACCTGCAGTTACAGTGAAATTTTAGACTTTGCGCACCGTAAAATGATACGCAGGCTATTTTAGATTCAAAACAGCTTTGTTTTACGGGGTTGTTTGTGCTTTAGCTATATTTTTTAACACAACTGGTGCACCGAACGAGCATATCTAATTTCCATTTGCAAATTGGTTTCAAACTGTACTCGTATTATTTTTCAGTTATTGTTGTAAAACTAAAGTTTCTCGGGGGTGTTGAGTTGCACGCGGTTTCCAGCAGTAAATTCAGATATTTAATTTAGGTGAACGCAACGTAATGCAACTATAATTCATTGCGTTATGGCTCCGTGAGAATTAAGGTTGGGTTTGTATGTCTTCTTGGATGCACCGATATAAACGAGCCACTATAATTTCTCATATTTAATGGACATTTATTTTTATAGGTTTATTAATGGTAGTTTATTTTTGGGAAATACATTAACAGAAATATATATCGAAATAGATGTCTGAATAGATATCAAATCACATAGAATCTATCTGAAAATTAGATCAGTACTATTACAAATATTCAAAATGTAAAATAGATAGGTACGTTAGAGTTTATAAATACGTAAACAGCAAGCATAAATTGTTTCTAAAGTATTTGAGATTTAACTTAAAAACCAATCATTGAAAAACTAATAACACTGGGGAACAAGAAAGAAATTGTGCTCCCATAAATTTAAGATCAGTTTCTGAGGAACCTAATTTCACATTATATCTTCTCTTAACTACATTAACTACAATTGTTAAAATAATGCATACTTCTGAAATTTACCAGATGATTGGCGGCTTGTCGTGGATAGTTCTAAAAAGAGCTTGAAATGTGTATTAGTGCAGATTGGCAATAAGTTTGCGTCGATTCCAATCGGCTATTTAACAAAACTTACAGAACAATATGAAAATATTGTTGGTATTAGAAAAAATTGCTTACTCTCAGCACCAGTGGTTTTTTATGTCGATATAAAAATGATCACCACACACTTTGTCTTGGACAGCAAAGTGGATATACCAAAAATTCTTCCTACTTATGTTCATGGGATAGTCGTGTAATAGAGAAGCATTGGCAGCAAACTGTTTGGCTTTTGAGAGACGCTGTGGCCATTGGAAAAGCAAACATTGTTCATGAGCCGTTCATAAAGAGAGAAAAAATAATACTACCACCTTTTCACATTAAACTAGGTTTAGTTAAACAGTTTGCAAAGACACTGGACAAGTCAGGTGATAAATATATTTGCCAAGCATTTCCAGCACTGAGTATGGAAGAATTAAATGCAATGATTTTTGAGAGTCCACAAATTCGAAAACTGGTAAAAGATCCAAATTTTAGCAGCTATGTTACCATTGCAGAACTTGATGGTTTAGTTTTGTATCTGTAATTAAAAAATGTTTAAGCAATCACAAGGTAAATAACTACCAAGAGCTAGTACATACATAAAATGCTAAGATGTTAGACGACAAATTTCCTTTTAACTTATATAGTGGAATATTTTATACTTATATAGGAGATTATAGTGACGAACAAGGTGAACGGTGTCATCAAGATATCCGAATAATGGAAGAGAGGTATCAAGGAAGATGCAATCGTCACATGACGGCCGCTTACTGTTGGAGTCTGCAGAGGAACTGTTCACAGCGAGTTTCTTCTATACTTTATACAAAAGTATAAAATAAAATCGTACAACAAAATTTTTTATAATTTTCAATATTATCTGCATCATCATGAGGTCACCAGTCCTAAGACTGGTTGTACGCTAACCTCCAGCGTCTCCTATCTTGTGCTAACCTACGCATTTCGCTACTTGTGCTACAACCTACATCCCTTACTATTTGCGAGCAGTAGTCTAATCTAGGCCTACCTCTGCCTTTCTTCACTCCTATTTCTGCCTCTAAAGTATCGCGGACTATTCCCCCATGTCTCAGAAAGTGGCCTACCATTCTATCTCTTCTCTTCTTTATGTTTTTTCACATGCTTCTCTTCTCGCCGACTTTCTCTAATACTTCTTCGTTTCTAACCCTATGCGTCCACGTATTTTCATCATTCATCATTCTTCGGTAACATCACATCTCAAAAGCTTCTAATTTCTTCCTACTTACTTCCCCTACCGTCCAGGTTTCGCAACCGTATAGTGCTGTGCTCCATACATACGTTTTCAAAAATATCTTCCTTATTTCTAAGTTTATTACCCCCGAGCATAAAAGTACTTTCTTTTTGTTAAAAGCTACTCGACCCTGCGCTATTTTTTGTTTTATATCTTTATCGCTTCTTTCATCCCAATTTATTTTACTTCCTAGATAAGTAAAGTCTTTAACTTCCTCCAATCTTTCATTATTAATTTGTACTTTCGTTTTTACTCTGCTCTCGCGCCCTCTGCACACTAACACTTTAGTTTTGTTTTTATTCACCCTCATTCCGTATTCCTCTGTCAAAATTGCCTCCATTTAGTTCAACGCTGATTCTAATTCCACTTTACTAGATGCTAATACTGCTATATCATCCGCGAATCTCAGCATTTTTAGTTTCTATTCCTGTACTTTAATACCGAAATCCACTCTATATTTTACCACATTAGTCGCCTCTTCGATGTACAGATTAAAAATTAGTGGTGATAGCGTACATCCTTGTCTTACTCCTTTCCTAATACCTACTTCCCTTCTTTCCCCTTCTACTTCTATAACAGCAGTTTGCTCTTTGTATAGATTGTGTACTACTCTCCTATCTCTATATTTCATTCCCGCGCTCTTTAGTATCTCGAACATTTTTTCCCATCTTACATAATCAAAAGATTTTTTTAAATCTACAAATCCTATATAAGCGTTCTTTCCTTTTTCTATTGTTTTCTCTAACATTACCAGAATAGCTTCGCGAGTTCTCCTATTTCAACTAAACCCGAATTGGTCTTCTCCTAGTATTTCCTCCGCTCTATTTTCCATCCTCTTCTGCACTATTCTGGTTAAGATTTTTGACGCGTGGGAAGTTAGTCTAATCGTTCTAAAGTTCTCGCATTTGCTGGCTCCTCTCTTTTTCGGTATAGTAACGATAATGTTCCACTTATAATCCTCCGGCATCTCACCCGTTTCGTATATGTATTTTGCCAGTTCAAACATCCTATTTACTACTTTCTGTCCCACACATTTCAAAATTTCCGCCTGTATTTTATCTACACCCGGCGCTTTATTGTTTTTTAGCCCCTTTAGTGCTATTTCAAATTCCTCTTTCAATATAGGTTTTCCTACATCTTCCCTATCGATGCTAGACTCTTCCTCTAATATCTCTCCTAATTCATGACCTTCGTATAAATTTCCTAAGTACTGCTTCCATCTATCCGCTTTCTCCTCTCTTCCGATCAGTATGTCCCCCGATTAACTCCTAACGTTTCTACTTATTGGTCCTATATCCCTGAAGTTCCTCTTAATTATTTTGTAATCCTCATCGGGCTTACCTACTTGGAGCTTATCTTCTACTTCTTTACATTTATCCTCTATCCATTGTTCTTTCGCTTTTCTACACTTTCTAATCTGCATATCTGCATATCTAAATTATCTGCATATCTGTTTATTTTCTTGTTAGATTTCATATATAACAAACAAGAGAAAGTGCTTATATTATTTTGTTTTCTTTGCATTAATATTTATCATGTATGTTTATGCAAAAAGAAGAGATGTGGAGAATAGGGTATCGCCTATACATTGTCAATTCATTGAAATTGACATTCCGTCGCTCTAGACAGTTTATCAACAACACGCGTTCAGGTATGTTCTAACATTTTTTGTACAAATGTACATTTTTGGAAATTCATTTCAATCAACAGTATTTGTCTCATATTTCAGTTACCATAAACCAATAGTTTCGTTTCTAGAGTCTGATACCAACGACAATCAGTCGGAGCACAAACAAATTCCTACACAATCATAATTGTATACATTTTCAACGTAATTACATTGTGATTATACAAAATAAAGAACACAATTGTATTTCGTATTGTTAATTTACCCTAATTTAAGTTTTCACTTCCACCGTGTGGTCTAGAGCACACACCTTTTTTTTAAAACTAAGGAATGTAAATGGTACGATATTAAAAATAACTGACAAAAGGGTATACCTTCTCTTAAGCGCATTTCGTTTGGAAGGCATGCGCAAGGTACCTCGTCAAGAGTTAACAATAAATATATATCCTTCATAGTTAGTATTACGTATGAGTTGTTTCCTTTAAATTAAATTTCTGAAATATTGGTATATGGTGCTTACGCTTTCTGCGAGATTAGCAACGATATAAATGCAGGTAAATGTGTTGTGGGTTATGGCGTGGTTATAACATTTCATCACGGAATATTATTCGTAAACACAAAGCCGGTATACACTTTATAAAATTACATGTCGGTAATTAGGTGCAATCTTTTGGGTGGTTCAGTTAGGCAGATTTTTACATTCTCCGACGTTTACGAAATTGGAGAATATTGTCGTAAGCACTCTTATTGGACAACTTATTATCTGAAAAATAATTTGAATTCAGTAATTTATTAAACGAAAGTGTACCTCACGCAGTCCCATTATTATCCTTTCGGGAGCAAGACGGTATTATATCGGTCTTAACTTTCACGGAGCATAATAACGCTACTTATCTGTTCGACACTTCCGAAATTACCTGTTAGCATGTTATCTGAAGTACCTGTAAAATCAATAAACCACTTTGTAATATTTAAATGACTTGAAACGAATGCTAAACTACGGGAAAGTAATCATACACTTAAGTTACTTTTGTTGGATTCGTCACAGATAAGCGAGGGAGGCCTGATAGTTTGAGAACAACGTTAAAGGACTTGAGTCATGATATAGCTATCTAGCAACGTATACTGAGACTTAATTTGAATGGAATCTTAATCTGAATCCTTGTAATGGAAGATAATATAACGTTCATCACACTGAAAAGTAATGCGTATTTTTTTTTTCATTTTAGGAGTACGCACGAAGAAAAAATGTTTAATGGTCTTTAACCATTAAACATTTTACTATTTATATACTTTATATGCTTTACATAAACTTAATTTAGCTCTTATGAGGATATCTGGCAAACTTTTTTACACGACTAGTGCACAGAACGAGTAAATCTAATTTCCATATGTAAATAAATTTCAGATCATATTCTATAAAATTATATTTGTACACATGTTGACGTTGTCTTCACCGTGACTTGACATCATTTTGTGCATATAAAATGGCCCTGGGTTATTGGATTTTCATTCTGGATTGCCTTGTATATGATTGGTGATTTGAATGATGGAAGATAGCCATAAACGTCGAAAAATGCAAGACCGTCCTATTCAGAAAAACTAGAGAGACTCGTGGAATACGCGGAAATGAATGACACGATTCCGTAAAATATTTCAAAGTCAATCTGATTATGTCCTTGACGTGGCGGGACGACATCAGAAAACCGACCGGATGACGTACGAACGCCCTAGCCAAGAAAAGCCCTATGCTGAGAAAACAGAATGCGCTTAACATGGGAAATAAATTTCTGCTGGTTTAGCAGATCCTTCAGCCTCAGAAGATGTACGGCTGCATGGCATTGGGATACGTCACGAAGAATTACCTCTAGAAACTACAGATCGTCGAGAACATAGCATTACGACGAACCGTGGACGCTCCATGGTTCTTAAGAGGGGATATTTGGAGGGACCTGCAATACACGATAGTGACCGAGAGGATCAATCTGAGACTCAATAAAACCTCGAAAAAGTGGAGATCGTCCGAACCCGTTGATAATAATGGCCACGGACTACCACCTAGAGGAAATCAGGCGAGAATAAAACCTAAACTCCAAGTGATCGTAGATTCAAGGCAAGTGCCAAAGACTAATCCAACACGTTCATTTTTAGGTGGACTATTGTCCGATGTACATATACACACCTAATCATATATTTTATTTGACCGCCAAATAATTACCCAACATACCTTACCGTACCTCGGTAAAGAAAACTGGTTTACGCTCGCCAATCACGATAACCCGGGATTAGTCCTACCCATCACCAGGTGGAACAGATCAAGCTCCGTCCAGAGCTCCATACCTCAAATTTTTTTCTGGTGATCCGTTTTCGAAACGGAGCGGCGCTCTTGCGAAGATAAAGATCGCCAAATATCCGAAAGCCATGCACAGAGCTCCACACTAAGCGCAGACCCACCACAGACGATACACCCGGGGGTCAGTTAGCCAGTGAAGAGAGAACATGTAAAAAGATAGAAGAGCGTTCGAATAGGCCCCAGCTGGAGGTGTCCAACGAGCAAGGATCAATGGACGTCAGCCCGGATTCGCATCTGTTCATCGCTCCCGGGGTCTAGATCTACAACGATAAGACGGGCAAAGAACAGTAATACTGCTTGACCTAAATCCACTTAAGCGTATCTTAGACCATTATTAAGCGTCAAGATCAGTGATGGCGCCAGGATTTCTAAAATAGGCGGGCACAAACTGGTACAAAATTTTTGGGTACATATTTAGTACATTAATGGTAATAAAGTTAAAATATTAATGAATTTATTTCAACAGCAATTTTCTGCGATGTTTTGTTGCAAATTTCTCAACAATCTTATCTAAATCCAAGCTTTTAGCTATTTTTTTTTCTCTATATTTAGTACAGCCAAATTACTTAATCTCTCATGTTTCATTTTGTTTCTTAAATGGTGTTTTAACCTTTTCAGATATGACAAGGTTTTTTAAGCCACACTTGATACAGGAATTGTGATACATATTGAACATAATTTATAAATCTCATTGTATGCCAAACTGTATTTATTCAGCATGTCGGATAGCTGTAAAGTATTGTTGATTTTAACACTTTGTTGGTTTTCAAATTTTGAAATAGTAGTAGTCAAAATTTTATATTTATATTTTGTTTCATGTTATAATTTTGTAGATAGCAAATTTTTTGGGTGGGCTCTGTTACTGATTGGGTGGGCACGTGCCCACCCGGGCCCCCCTGGCGCCGTCACTGGTCAGGATGTGCGAATGTGATTGGTATGATCAATGGTTTGTCTCATAAATAATTAAGCTATTACCTCCATAAATGTATAATTTATAATATTCTGTTAAAATGTATAATAAGAACGATAATTTGAAATAAATTATAAAATAAATACGCAAATTGATGTCTACACATTTCTCTTTTGAATATTTATGATGATGAGGAGGTTCACCCGTCTCACTTAATAATATTTTCAGCATCACAGTTTAGCACCTATATTAAATATTTAGGTGATATTTAATGATAACAAACCTATGTAAATATACAAGGAATACTCAATATCAACAGATCAAAGGTAATTAATTCCAACATCATAATACTAAAGGGTCTTACAATAAGAGCACAAGATTTGAATTCCGCCTCATTTTGACTGTCATAATTCGATAGGTCAACAATTGTGGTCGATAGGAGACAGATAGGAGTTAGTAAACATGCAGCACTACACGGTACAATAATTCGCCCTTATTGTTAAACATTACTATCAAAATGGTGAAAATTTGGTGGCTACGATTCGTAAAGTGCGTCCAATTTTCGAAATAATGTTTAACTTTATGAACTGAGATAAGAATAATCTAAAAATTCGAAAGTACTGGTTCAATCATTGATATGAAACACACGACATAAACTCGTAGTGGGCGTTCAGAACAAAACATCACGGAAATTTGCGAGTGTATGGCCGAGAGTCCAGGGACCTCGATTCGTCATCATGGACAAGAATTGGACATTTCACCGTATTCTCAGTAAATATTTTCATCTCCATGCTTACACAGTCCAACTGGCCAACAACTTCTGACAACAGACCATTTACAGCGAAGAAAGTTCGCCAATTGGATCATTGAACAACAAGAAGTGAATTCCGATTTTGTGGACAAAATCATCTTCAGCGACGAGGCCCATTTTCAAGTTGCTGGCTTCGTTAATAGGCAAAATTACTTCATTTGGGGCTTTGAAAATCAACGAATGATTCATGAGAAACAAATACACCCCCAACATATCACTGTTTGGTGGATATTGTAGTCCGAAGAAATTATTGGACCTTTTTTCTTTGAAAACAAGGCAGGTAATGCATTAACGGTACTTGCTAAACGTTATCGTGACATGATAACGTTTCCAGTTCTTTAGGCCTCAAATCGAATATATTGCTCTTGAAGGCATGGGGTTTTAGCAGGACGGTTCCACTTTCCATGCCACCCGTGAAACATTGACGGTCTTGCGCGAGTCTTTTCCTGCTCGTGTCATCTCCGGTTTTGGTGACCAGAATTGACCACCAAGATCTTGCGATTTAACATCTATGGACTTTCTTCTATAAGGTTTTCTGAAGTATCAGGTTTGCGCCAATAAACTCACGACTGCCCAAGTACTGAAGGCCGAAATTAAACGCTGTATCAACGAAATACCGCCACATTTGTGTAAACTTGTTATTGAGAATTTCGCCACAATAGTATTTGTGTGGCACCAAACCATGGCGGCCATTTACCGGATGTGTCATTCTATACATAATTCCCAAATATTTACATTATAAAACAATAAATATTTCAATACTTGCTAGACAAAACCATGTTTTATTTTAAATTCACATCTTGCACTTTTATTGTAACACCTTTAACAATAAGTCAATTGGAGATTATAGTTTTAAAAAAGAAGTAGTTGGACAATAACAGTTATATATTTATATAAACTAATTGTGAAATTAAAATTTATGAAACTGAAAAAAACTTAAGCCATATTGCATTCTGCATTATTTCTAATTATTACTACATATCCTAAATGCGTCTATTTTAATATGGAAGTGTCAACGCCTTTTATATAAGTTGTATACGTTCAAAGACACACAATATTCATACTCTCAAGGAAAGGAGATTGCTTAGTAAAAATCTTGTATGTAGGTAAATGTCTTGTGAGTTATAGCATTATTACAACATTTCGTTGCGAAATATTATACATAAATGTGAAACCGGTATGCTTTTCATAAAATTACACCTCGGTGATTGGGTGCAATCTATTGGGTGGTCCACTTCAATCATTAAATCCTTTGATTAAGAATATAATTGGCCAGATTCTTACACTCTCTGAAGTTTACGAACTTGAAAGATATTATACTAGGCATTGCTCTTATTGGACAGCTTGTCATCCGAAAATGAATTGGATTTCAGTAATTCATAAATCGAAAGCGTACCTCACGCAGTGCCATTATTGTCATTCCGGGAAGGAGAAGGTTTAATATCGGTCTCATCTTTCACGGAGCGTAATTACGTTACTTCGCTGTTCGACACTTCTGAAATTACCTGTTTAAGCGTGTTAACTGAAGTACCTGTAAAGTCAATAAGCCACTTTTGTAATGTTTAAGTGACTTGAAAAGAATACCAAATTACGGGAAATAATCATATACTTAAGCTGCTTTTGTTGAACTCGTCACAGATAAGTGAGGTAGGCCTGACAGTTTGAGCACAGCGTTAAAGGAATCGGGTCATGATATAGCTATCTAGCAACGTATATGGAAAATGAATCAGAATGGGGGTCTTGTAATTCTTTAGGTTGCGAAATTCGACGTTTAGTATATAGTAAAACATAGTGTTCTATTTTATTAATGTATATACCAGAAGCAAACATTTCTAATTGTATTTAATTTTATTTAGTTTCTAGAAATATATCTAGTAAACTTCTATATAAATAATTGTTATATAGAATGTATATAGAATTATTACATTACTCAAATTACTGATTATTGATTTATCTGACTTACCTACAGTTTCAAAACAATTTACAAGTTTAACTGCTAAAATTGTCATGTTTGATACATTGTAAAATAATTATATTTATTTAATGTTCAATAACATCTGTCACATAACTGTTTTAATATTATTGAAGTGCAACAAACTTCAGTATTCCATTTATTAAATAAAATCAAATTAAATATTTCAGATATATTATTAGAAATATCGCCATTCAAAATATAAAGTATGATTTTAATTGTTTGTTTATTACCAAATTTAAAGGAACAGTTTTGATTAGTGCTTATTCTGGATATACAAATAATTAAATACAACTGTAAAAGTTCTATTGCATCGGCACAACCATCTTTAACTTAACACATCACATTTATTTTATTAACCTAATCACATCTATGCCCGTACGTGTATAAAGCGAACCTGCCTTTTAAGTACGTATTAGTTTACTATCAACGCTGGTGTGGAGAGTCGGACAAGTATCTCACATACTAGATTCTATATTATTTCTACACGAGTGAAACATGAATCGACAAACTGAGGAAGTGATGAAGAGACAAGAATTCATTATTATTTGCCAACATCTCTATAATTACATATAGCTTTATTATATTCGAAAGAAGAATAGCTTACAAAATTAAAGAAAACCCTCTTCTTAATCAAAGCTCCTATTACGGATGGCTTAAAATGTCTTAGAATTAGAAAAATTCCAATTAAAATGCAATTATTAATCTAGAAATATTGATCATTAAAGTATGTGATTTTAAAAATAAACATGTTGATACTATTAAGCTTGCACTGAAAGTGGTGGACTTCTAATTATTATATAATATAATATGATTGACTAATAAATCTAATCGACAGTTGAAAATTAATAAAGTAGTGTTCGTATTAATGTGCTTTTAATAAAACTGATTCTATATCCTAAATATTTTGAAGAAACCTATTCGTAATATATGATATATTTGTGTCTAGTACAAGGTGGCAGGTATCATAACTTGCATCAAGAATATTCGTTATTAGAGTTTTAAAAAGAACACGCCAATAAATTTACCTGGTTATTTACTAGAGGTAATATTTCATGAAGTTGACTTAATGTATGACATTTTAGATACTAATTTATTACTTTAACTATCAAAAATTGTATGAGTTATAACTCATGTTGAATGTAGTGTCCACTTATCTGTCAAATAATTATTTCACGAATTTTTTTATTATTTTTTATTAAGACACACTCGATTTTCTGCCGAATTCTATCTTTTAAATCTTGATTGTTGTTTGGTTTTTAGATGTTAAATAACTCCATGAGAAAAAGTCTAAAGGATAAAGATCAGATAACCTAGGTGGAGCGAAGACTTAATAAGTGTCCTTCATCTCTAGAAATCAATGAACAACGATTGTATAGTGAATAGAAATTCCATATTGTTGAAATATTCAGTACACCATTGAGTAAGTCATGGTCCTGTGGAATTTTCTAAAGCAGGAAGAAGTTCAGCGTTCCTTCAAATATATAAGTTTCCTGGATAATGGAAGTATAGTTTCTATCCATACATATAGATACTTGTTATTTGACGATGTTACGATGTTCCTGGTGCCCAGTACTTTCAATTTTATCTATTGTGAGTTATGTATAATTGAAGGAGTGGGAACTAGGAACTGGGAGTTGCACATTCTATTAGGGACTTTATCTGGGAACTGGGACTTACACATGCTATTAGATAAATGAGAATATAAGTGAAAAAATATAAATGAAAAACATATATATTTTTCTTAAAAGTGACAGGAGGAGCACATTTTATTGGATACTGAAAAATAGGGATTTTGGAGGTACAACGTTGTTGAGGCCATCCCTTCAATTTTAAGGTTGTCATTATGTATTTAAATTATATAGTCACATCAGTGAATCGTTGAGTTCAAAGTATCTTCGAATAATTTATACACCTAGTGGAATTTATAAGATGGGTACGAATTTGCTCGAAGAGTTTTATTCTTGTTGACAAATTATCATTTCTTAAAAGTTCTCTAGCTATCATATGGGGATCGCTTTGAACATCTAATAAGATCTTTAACCTAATATCTTCAGATAACCTTTATGGTCGGTTTTTAGGTCAATTTATAATGTGAATAAAGTCTCATTTTCTTTTCAAGTTTACTAATAATAGATCAGATAATTGTTCAATAAGTGTGGTAAGTGGATGATCAGGATGATTTCTATTAAATAAATTACCTCTTGTTGAGTATTAACTCTATCTTCAACACTAATGAATATCTCAGTTAGTTATTTTTTCATTAAATGCATTTCTAAACTGGGCTCAGTATTAAACAATTCAAGCTTCAATTCATTTTGACAAGTTAAAAATCTAGTGAAGCTTTATTATGTTAATGTAACTTAGTATATTGTAACATGTTTCTATAAATATTGCAAAAATCTTATAATAGGAAACCATACAGGTTTACTGAAACAGTTCTTTAATTGTATGAAAGAATGATTTCAGTACTGAAACCGTCCTTTTATTTCTAAAATATTTTTGGAAAGGAAAATCAGAAGTAAAATTATATTATTTGATTTCGAAATTACCAATATACATTTCCAAATGCTTCTTGTAAACGAAATTGTTCCATTCATTATAAACTGACTATATATGAAAATTTAAAAGGTTTATCGAATGTAGGGGTGTTATTCATGTTTTGTATTGTTGAATTAAAGAATCGTTTAGATACACAGAAATCGACTTCCTTCCCCTAAAGCCTCAGGCTGCGGAGAGGAAGGTTATACGTAGAGACGAGGACATACATATCCATGCATATCCAGAGATAGCTACAAAACTTCCCTCCTTGGGAGTCGAATCCAAGTAGGCTATGATACCTCCACTGACTGTTAATCTGACATACTGGATCACAGTACAAATAACATTGCTACACTCATCACTGTTGTAAACGCAGAGCATATAGATGCACTATTATTAACTCAACAGCGAGCAACTAGCCGAATGCTTATTATATTTTCTAATTGAAATAAATGAAGGAGAGATCGTATTTATAAATATAATTTAGAGGGTCAGAAGAATATTTCAAATTATATTTAAAGAAAATGGCAACGGTAAATGGAATATTTTGGTTTTGGCCATATCTAAGGCATAATAATATTCTTCTTCTACAATAATACAAAAACCTTTAAATAAAAAATGGTGTACTAACTTAAAAATTTAAGTTATTTTTCCAATTCATCAAAATGTCATTGTATGAATACTCATTTAACTAATTTGCTAAATCGCAAAGTTCATTTAAAGTCTATCGACATTGAATAGAATTTGCTGGTATTTTTGAAAACCACACTATTTATTAAACACCTATCAAGTTGTGGACTTTCCATCTGTAGTATTGGGTCCTTCAATAGAGCCTCTTGAAATTTGTTAGGTTATAACGACCACGTTGTTAAAGCAACATCTGTCAAATTTATTGTGAATTGTTTAGTAGTGTATTGCAAATCATTGTGAAAAGTTATAGCGTTCACCAAATCATCGTCAAATTTTTATTGGAAAATCATCAAATTTTATTTTCAAAATCAGTGCTCCGCTCGAGAAACATTCTGCGCATTATGTGATTTTTATTCTCGCCACAAGTGTCCCGCCAAATCGACTATTTGACGTGTGATGGCCAAATTCGAGTAGACCAGTTTGATAAATAATCAACCAACACCCGTACGTCACCGAAACGCAAGGTCTGCTAAAATCATCGGTGCTGTGCGTGAAAGTGTACGGGAAAACCCAAGGCAATCAATTTCTTGTCGTTCACAAGAACTTGGAATTTCTGCGGCTTCAACTTGGCGAATTTTGCGCCAGGACTTGGGTCTGAACCCGCATAATATCCAACTGACACAGGAACTTAAGGTAAACAACCATAGACAACGCCGTGTATTCGCTGATTGGACTCTAGAGCAGTTGGAAGTTTGGAAGTATCTTCCAAAACGAAATTGGTATTATGTTATAGTTGATGGAATAGCCATCAACGACGAGCACTACAGATCGATGATAAGCAATTTCTTGTGGTCTAAACTGGATGATAATAATACCAACGATATGTGGTTCCAACAGAAATGCGCTACGTGCCACACAGCGCGTGACATAAAAGACATTATGCACGAGCGATTTGGGGGGATGGTTATCTCGCGCAGCGGTGACGTGAACTGGCCACCAAAATCGTGCGAATGAACGCCTTTGGCTTCTTCGTTTGGGGCTATTTTAAATCGCAGGTTTATGCGAACAAACCGCAAACAATTGATGCCCTCAGAGTCAACATAACGAATACCATCCAGCAAATTCAACCAGATTTATACAACAGAGTCATCGAAAATTGGACCTCCCGAATACGTGCCACCAAGCAAAGTCTGACATTTGAATGACGTTATATTCTATACTAAATGCCATAAAATGTTCTTTCAAATAATAAAATTGAATGGATATTTCACACACAACTTGTTTTATTTACGTTTAAAAATAGACCGAAATATCCTCATTTTTTAAATACATAATTTCTGTATGTATCTTTTATATGTATTTTTTAATTTATAAATTCTACACACTTTAATCATTTTAACCCATTCAACAGATGGCAAATCTTCAAAAGTCAACCAACATCTCTGAATATTTTATCAGAAATACACTATTTTAAGTGACATTTATCCATCCATATTTTTCATCCGTACTATAAAAATATTTTCCGATATCGTTTACGATACCAGAAAATATTCTTAGACGTTTAATTATTTCCCAATCAGGTTTCGCTATATTTAACACAATTGTAAAAAGGAAGTCATAAATCATAAATCATACATCATAAAATCACAAAGATATCTCACCGTACCTAATATATAAATCTATTTCAGAGGTATTCACATCCTGAATGCCAGAAACATATTGCCGCTTCGACGAAATGAGTTTGTATATCGGCCTTTAAACGTTCTACCTTCCGATGAAAGAATCAGCCGCATACTTAAATCGTATAATTAATTAAAAAAGCCCGTCATGAATAATAATAATAATAAATAATAACCTCAAATGAAATGTGAAAGTAGTGCAACCGCGTGCGAAGAATGAGAAAAATACTGCTTCCTTCACGACGAGTGGGTTTTAAATCTCCACTGCCGTATGGAGTAAAGCCAAAATGTAAATTGGTTTGGGATAGGTGGTCTGCAGGACAGTTTAAATGGAATAATAACCTGACTTGAATTGCATCCTTACTTTTAGTTCAGGTTTTACTTTCAATAAGTTCGTTATGAAAATTTCCTTCGCATGCATATCCACCACACGGTGTAAATACAGTAAAATAATGCGTTTATTGAATTGTAGTTAACGTGATTTTTATTGAAAATTAATGTTAACATGTATTAACGCAAGTATTAAGTTTAAATTTGTTGTACGAGGGAAATTTTGTTGGAAAATTAATTTGCAAAGTACATAAAGTGTCTTGTGATGTCTGTAACATTTCACAAGTGGTCAATACTTCAAATATGCAAATAATTAAACTGTTTATTCAGTTTGGTGAACTAATATGTATTTAGCGAACTACTAAAATGTAATGTTTATTTGTTTGCTAATAAGTATATATTTAAAACGAAATATCAATAACTATATTTTATTTATATGATGATTATGGTAATACTACAATGAAAGTTAATTAAACCAGGATTTACATTCTGTGATATACAAAATATTCAAAACTTCTAGAGAAAAAGAAATATATGTCAAGAAAAACATACGTCAAACTTAATAACAAAGTAAAACAAAAAGATATTTATATAGGTGATTATATTGGAATTCTGAAAGAAAAATAAATTAGGGAGGCAAGCCGATCAGTAATAACAATATTTATGTAGTAAGATGAATGAACTATTAAGGAATTAACAAAATAATTCAACATAAATTTTTGACATCTATGAAAATCATAATCCATTATATACACCTAATATGTTAGTTAATACAATTAAATATTATATTATACCAACAACATAAATGCAGAATATGTATTTTATGCGACAGTTTTACTTTTTAAAATTTTTCTCAAATGGTTCACCATTGTGCTTTCTCATGACCCATGGACAGGGTGAGGTGTGTACTATCCACCTCAAAATCAATAGGTGCCGTTTGCTGGAACACGTCCCCGATAAAAATCAGTCAAAACCTGATCGATACAACACGATTTAGTTGAGTTATCATGTTAACAAGTTTTAAAATACCAACGACAACGACACACACACAGACAAAATTTTTTAAAAACCGTTTTTTTTGTTTTTGAGCCGAAAAACGGAAAATAAACGCTAGAAAAGAATGTTTTCCATTTTTCTTTACACGATTACATTATAGGATAGGATAGGATAGGCAAACCCGCATCGAATAAGATGTAATTCTTCGGTGTTTGTGTTAAACTGATTACTATATTTTTGCTGCAACAAAAGTGTCAACCTTTTTCCAGAATTAATATTGTTAAATTAATATTGTTATATATGTTTTGGCTTGTTTCTAAATATCAACTGAATTATACTACAGATACAACTAACTGTCTTTCATTAAATAAAACAGTCGTATGGCATGATATTATATTTTTATGGAAATTTAGCAGAATCTTGTCAGGTGTTTGGTAAAATAAATAAATATACAGTGTAAGTACAGTTAAATTGAGAAACAGATACGCTAAAGTATAAAAATAAATTTTAGTTAATACAGAATCATCAAAGATGCATTGCGGCATAATTTTTAAAATAATTTTTAACTGGCAACAGTATGCGAATACACTTTATTTGAAAGCTGCTTCAAATACCTATTAAAACGTTACTTTTGTTTAGTTTGACATATCTCTTGATTTTTGAAGAAATCGTTTAAGTATAATATCAGCTGCCGTCAATCTTTTTTTGGCAGTGTCCGTCAAAGTTAATTGTCAGTTTTTCTTCCTGACAGAAATAACGCAAAACCTCGCTTAGACGTTCTTGCATATCCAAATTTTATTTTATATTAGAAATCCTCATGCAGCAGAAGGAATTGTCGATGAGAGATATCTCTATCACATCGTATCTCTACTTATGTCAGATATTGCACAAGTTTCAGGATAAAGTAAGAACTGGACCCCCAAGCATTACATAAATCCAACATATAAATATTGTCGCTGAACCATTTGTAAATCTCATACAATTCACATCTCAAACTTCAGCTGATTGCTAAAACTATGCAAAGGGTTTTAAATAAACAAAAATTTCACCCCTATAATTTTGTGAAATTCAACTGTTTTCCTTGTTACTCTTATGATAATATACTTCTAAGACTTCCAAGTCTAAGTTTTTAAAAAAAAATTATCCTGAACATAATCCAACTATTCAGTTATCAATAAATATTCTCGTGTTTCTTGCGCTTTATATAATATGCAGGAATCAACAACTAAAACAATTATTACCAATATTAGGGAACATTTTTTAATAGGGCCATACGATTTTTTTTTATTTAATTCAATGACATTGAACATCTCTAATCTCTCTCTCTCTCTTTCAGCAACTGGTTGTTCACAAAGTTTGATATTTTTAGAGAATATCAACCTGTACGCTTATCAAACTTACTGTACTAAGCGAAAGATATAAAACAGAAGATTGTTTTTGTATTTTTGACCCCAGTATTTTGAAAACGAAAGGGTTTTTGTCATCTATTTATCGAAACTTTTTAAATTTTTTGAGGTCTTCAACAGTGGCCAAGCGTCGATTTAAGCTGAGGGTAGGTTGTCCTGAATAGTTGAATCACAAAAACAACCTACCTATATTTTTTTTGTATATCAATTTCATTCGCCGCGTTTTCTTCTCTGCAAAAACATCTATAGTTCTTGAAATAAATTGGTAGGTTTTGCCGCTTTAATTTTTCAGTTTATCTTCTAAAGATAAATTATTAACATAACCACTCTTATTAATTAAAAAGTCTATTAAATCGGTAGTGTTTAGGACGACCATTATCCTTAAAAATAACACTAATCACTACGACTAACAACAGGTCAATATTATAGCCACTGTATTACGCAAACTCTTTCATATCATTTTTCGCGTACTCCCCCCCCCCCGTGCACCGCAGATCTCTATAAAGGCCGTTAAATCCAAGGCGGTAGAGAGTCAGCTCAAACTCTCAGTGCCGGTTGCCGGTTGCCGGTATCCCGGCGCTTCAGTTTAAATGGAAATAGGTATGATAAGATGAATAGAGAGTGTTTATCATGCTGACAAAGGAAAATGGCAATATAAAAACGGAATCTACCATCTAAAATGTATAGGATAGGCTGCGCCTTACAGCCTTAATGGACGCTTCGCCACTGGTCTTCAATCATCCCTTCAAATTTTTCCTATCCATTATAGACATTCTGTATATCCAAACTTTTTCTTCCACCACTGTACAATGTACATATAATATAATTACAAAATAAGTATAATTTGTATTACAACATGGATTTTAGAAGATATTTCAGTGAGTTAGTTACATTTTAAGAATATTGACCATTAACTTGCACCGTATGTGTTTAGTTCGTTATCAGCGTTTTATTTTTATTTATATCTAATCTTTGAACTGTAATTTATACCTCAATATATTCGTAGATATTGCAGCATACGAAGACAACTAAATTTATAACATTTCCCCATTGTTTTAGAAACTGCAAGTTTATTTTCCTTGAATAATATTGGGATTATTGGTAATAATAAATAAACCATGCAATAGTGTAAGGAAGTACACATTATATCAAGCAGTGCCTTCCAGCTTGAAAATGCTTCAGTAAGGCATGATTTTCATACACGCTACTGGATTGTTCTCCACAGAACCAGACCTGTTTGGAAAGCCCGTTACTAATTGTAAAGGATGTTAAAAATTTACAATTTGATTGTAATCCATCACTTAACGGTGATTTTTTAGCTTTTCTACGCGAAGTGTACTTATGATGTACCATTCTGAATGAATACTTTCTTGTTTAAATGTACTTGTAAGTCATTAAAATGATCAACAGATGTTTCGTGTCTGACCTACATTCAGTTTATCACAGTGATGTAGCGGTACAGTCAAAAGTAACTTATTGATACACGCATGAAGCTTCTTACAGTAGTGATTAGTAGTTAATACGTTAGTAAGTTAAGTTAAATTTATTAAACTGTATTGTGAAAACGTTGTAATAAAAGATATAGCAATATTTCATGTCGTCATAGATGTGGTACTACGGATACATTTGAAAATCCCATAAGGCATAAGTTTATGTCAAAATTTGTATATGTATTATCATCAGAAACAGGTTTTATTTAATAAAAGCGATTTACAAATTTAATTATATAGATTATATAAATAAAGTACAGGTTAATTATAGAAATGGGCATAATGAAGGTAGCTTTTACAACAAATATGCCTCTCGCGTCTATAGTACCCCTCCTTACCCGTTGACTTCAGAACTTAGAACCCCACAAGAACGAAAATTGGCATATGTATGTACTCGTACATACACTATATTATAAAAATAATGTCTTTGTTAATAAGTAATGATATAATTATCAAATATGACGTTGCGGCACCATTTTGAAAATTATCGCAACAATGTGCGAGTAATATTACATTTGGAAGCTGCTTGAAATATATATTCAAACGTTGTTTTTATTTAAAAAAAATCGATTAAAGTCAATATCGATTTAGGTCTGACAAAAACTACGTAAAAATTCACTACGCGTCCAGTCGCATGTATTTTACGCCTGAGTACAATAGAGTGGCCTGCCCGGCCTCCAGATCTAATGCCGTTAGATTTATTTTGATGGCGTCTAAAGTATATGATGAATTCTAAAGTGTACGCTACACAATTCGCCACATATGAAATGTTCATAATATGTAATTATTTATAAATATATGTAAAATCATCAGGAACGTTAGTAATCGGCTGGTGATTTTACAATTGTTTAATTCAAGCGGGAATGAAACTATTACTGTCGGTAATCAAATTTAAATCACTTATTCTGTTACCGTCTTCTGATAGTAATTGCAATGTAATGATAACTTAGTGATAGTAATATTGCAACCCTTAATCCACCAAAACTCATTACCACATTTTTGATAGTATCAAAACTTTTCGTGTAAAATACAATGGCCTTAGTCCATGTTCTTCAAGGAGTTATGACAGGTTGTGATGGAAACAGTAATTCTAGATAATGACCCTTGCAATATTGTATGCTGTTTGGCGACTTAAAAACATTCTTTGTTTACTTCTCTTACATTTGTATCTACGTTTATAAATTATTCGCGTACAAATTCACATAGATGATGTAATCAATGTGAGGGAGTTACATGCATAAGTTTGTAATGTACGCTCTGCTTTTAGTATGTACGCGACACCATTCGTTACTAATAAAACAACTTCTACTTTATCTACAGGATTTGGAAACACTAAGTCTAAATTTTTACAAACCCCGTAATTACTGCAAAAAATAGCTTCTTTCATACGTCTGCCTGAAAGTGGAAATTATCTTGAAGGTATACTAAGTTAGATGCAACATGCGGCAGTAATATCATCAAGTGATATCCACTCAAAGTTGTCTTTCATTTATTTTCCAATATGTTGCATCGTTTTTGGTAAATTACATTCAAATTTTGCTTTACTATC
Organism: Rosalia funebris; assembly: GCA_037954035.1. Classification (NCBI taxonomy): domain Eukaryota; kingdom Metazoa; phylum Arthropoda; class Insecta; order Coleoptera; family Cerambycidae; genus Rosalia; species Rosalia funebris. The sequence goes on from JAZFAV010000011.1 coordinate 27,367,236, forward strand.
GGGTATAATTCTCTTGCAGTATTTCTGTAAGAACATTCTTAATATGCTGTTCACTAAGAAATTAATCGAGGAAGAAATTAACCGTTACTCTGTGGTAGTTCATAATTTACAACGAAAATGATTACTAAGAATCTTAGTTGAATCATCGTTTGAAAATGACATAAAAATTGTCGAAACTGTAGTCACCTTTCTGTGAAAATATAGTGGTATACAAAACGTAGTAGTTGTTTTACTCATTTTCGTTGTGCTGTTCACTACTTTCTTAAATAATATATTTGACCCATCCAATGCTTTATGCTGCATCATGAAGCACTACTGGAACAAACCAGTAAACTTTGAATTACTACTTTATGGTGTTCTGTTTCGTTATACGTCAGCGGTTAAATTGTGAATAAAAATGTCATTTTCCTTTTGCAAGCACTGGAACTTGGCTACATAAATATAACATTCAACTTTTGTAGAATATACTTAACTCAAGGATAGAAATGGAGCTATTCTTTTTCCAATATGCCTGACATTATTGCACTTTTCGAAATAGCGGAAATATAATACACCAGATACTAATAAAAATCACTTTGCACTGTTTATTGCAAGCTTATACATGAGTATTTATTTTACGCTAATAGGGCTCAATTGATTCAGGTATAGAGGTAGTTGATCAACCTATGTTGGATTCTAATTGGCTTAAATTCGTTACACATATGTGTCCACGTAAACTAAACATCATAATTTGATATAAACGAAGAACATATTTTTTACTATTGTCTATGTTATGGGCTTTGGTTTACTGTATGAGCCACATAACTGTTAGGTTAACTTAAATGGTAATACGTAGGATATTACAATGTAATTGCATGTATTAATATATTTTAATGTATATTTGATCCCCAAGGAAAAATAATTCCGCACGGTTATGAAAAAGCGAGATGGCTAGCTATATGCTGACAAGGACAGCTTTAAACACAATACCGTTTATATATATATATATATATATATATATATATATATATATATATATATATATATATATATATATATATATATATATATATATATATTATTAGAGCTATACATAACATGGGCCATTTTATGTCTATGTCTTGTAATTTACTACTTACTTTACTTAATCAACAAACACTTCGACACTTCTGGGATAAATATAATACCACCATGAAGTTACCAAACCAGAAAATATTACCGACGGATGATATATCATCTGTGCGGAAACAAATCGAAAATGGTACGAAATTTGAAGTACACAAAAAAAATTGTGGTTATGTGTGAACAAAATGACAGATTAAAAAAATATATTAATGTTATAGTATGTAGTAGTAGTAGTATAGTAGGTACTGGAGACTCCTGAACTCTCCTCCTGAACCTCTATTCCTTCATTCTTACTAGATAGTAAATTATTTAAAAAAATGTGTTAAAGAAATTTCGACTTCGACTCAAAAAACCAAGAGTTCGTGTTTATGACTGATGGACTGCAGTCATGTCTTCGGCATGTCATTGTCTTAAACAAGAATATGGTAACTTCTTATATATTACTTGTAAACTTCGAAGAAATTCGAAAACATTAGCCAAGCATAAATGGACTGATACCATTTACAACAGTGGTACTCCTTAAATCTTCTAAATATATTCGAGAATTTCACAGACAATGTCCTGACATCCCTTAACTAACACAGACAATTCTCACTGCCTTGACAACGTGGTTACTAGTAGTATTTCATTATTTTGAGCATTTCCACTGAGTAAAACTTGTAGTGTTACAAGAGACAGCTACTATCAAGGAAAGTCAAGTGATATTTCAAGATCCGTAAGTTGAAGTTGATTTATAAAGAGACTAGTGGAGACAATAGAAAATTACAAAGTCCTTCCTTGTCGTTAATGGAGTAACTGTAGACAGTGGATGCTGTACACCATTGGTTTAAGGGGCGCAAAAATAATGGTGTTCTAGCAAAGTCTAATACTTTTAAAAATAAACAGTTTTAAAACCTTAATACGGACTTTTCCGCACGTAGAACATCTCTATCTCGAAATTGAGTGGCCGAGACAAAATAAACCAACGCATAAATGCATAATATGTGTTTTATGCGACAGTTTTATTTTTTTCAAATAGTCCACAATCGTGCTTTCTCATGACCCAAGGTCAGGGTGGGGCGTGCCCTATCCACCTCAAAATCAATAGATGTTGTCTGATAGACATCCCTCAGAATCAGTCGAAACCCGATCGATTCGACACAATTTAATTGAGTGATCGCGCTAACAAAAAAAAATCTCAAGTAGTCCACCATTGTATTTTCTCATGACCCATCTACATGGTAGAGTGTGTTATATCCACCTCAAAATCAATAGGTGTCGTTTGGGAGACGTCCCCAATCAGAATCAGTCAATACCCGATCGATCCGACATGATTTAGTTCAGCTATCGTGCTAACAAGAATAAATGCCTACGACAACGGCGACAACGACACACAGTAAAAAAGATTTTAAAATAATTTTTTTTTTTTGGTTTTTAGACTTAAAAACCAAAAATAAACCCAACAAAAATATTGTTTTTTCAATTTTTCTTTACACGATTACATTACTTTTCCGCGTATAGTGGAGTGCGGAAAAGTTAAAGATTAAAATTTTGCTAGATTAAAACAAATGTATATTGTTGTTGTGTCTACAAACCCGTTACATAACGACGATTTTAATTACGCCCATATTACATCACTAGATATCGAACGGTAGTTCGACACTGACGTAACGAATGGATTTCCAAATAATAAATGTCCACCCAAAACTCATTGTCATATCATTACCTTTAAATTATCAAGAACGATATAAACGTTCATATTTACAAATATAGTTTTGTTTATTAATTCATAAGTATAAATAAGTACAGACGCTGTACATTATCATCTCGTAATAAAATATACAATGGTTGTTTAGAAACATGAAGTTCAGAGGTATTACCCATTACGCAGATATAAATAGGTATACGATATCTTATTGATTTACGTATAAAATGAAATCCATCAGACTAAATGATTAGTCGCTGTACCTACAGCACTTACACGAACCGTGTTAATGGAGATATTTGCCTGGTGTAAACTGTTCAATTATCAGTTAGCACTTATGTTAATGTCTAACATAACATAACCGATACTTTATAATTGACTATATGTTCTTGCTCGAAATATATGGTGTAATCAACGGTTCCTCATCTCTCTAATACCTTGTTCCTGAATGTTTATAACTTGGGAATTTTGAATGTTTATAGCGTATGACAGTGAAAAATTAATAGTGGATTTCTGTTGGCTGAAAGGCATACATTTTAGGTCGATATGTAACTATTTCTAAAGTTTACAAGATCATGTGATCGAGCTCATATTAAAATAAAAATAAACATATATTTGTTTGTAAAATTTTTGTAATTATATTTACTTAAAATAAACAGTTTTAAAACCTTAAAACGGACTATCCGCACATAGAACATCTCTATCTGGAAATTTAGTAGCTGAGAAAACATAAACCAACACATAAATGAAGAATATGTGTCTTATGCGACAGTTTTACTTTTTTCAAATATTCCACCATCGTGCTTTCTCATGACCCATGGACAGGGTGAGATGTGTTCTAATCCATTTCAAAATCAATAGCTGTTGTCTGAGAGGCGTCCCCGATCAGAATCAGTCCAAACCCGATTGATTCGACACGATTTAGGACGCTGACACACACAGTGGTTTTGGCCGAGACGGCGGCCGAGTCGGCCGCCGCTCGACAATTGACACACAGAGGTTTTTATAAACTCGGAGCCGGGTTGCCGTGAGACGTATGTACGAGTATATGGTATTTTGTAGACTGAACAGTGTGGTGCCCAAGTAACAAAATGGCAGACGATTTGGAAAAAGTTGCACTTTTAGGCTTGTTGTATCTACATTGGAAAAAAAGAAGGAAGAAGAATCGTCGAATGTGGGTGCATTCAATTTTAAATGACCGCCTAACCAAAGGACATTTTTATGCAATACTTATGAAGTAAGAGATGAGGAAAAATTTTTTAATTTTACGCGTATGTCAATTGTTTCCTTTTACGAACTACTTGGTTGTATAAAAGAAAAAATAACCAAGAAAAACACTCGAATGAGAACTTGAAGTCATTTTGACTGACATTCGTAGTTTAGCAGGTGAAGAAACGTGAGATAACCGACTAGTGTGTCAGGGCTCATACAAAACAATGAAAACAAGCGCCGCTCTAGCAATAAAACCGCAAGCGTTTCTTGTTGTAGACGACGTGTCGAGACGACTCTCGCACCGCCTGTCGACATTCGTCGCAGTGTGTATTTTGTTTAATTTCTAAACACAGCTAGTTTTGCCGACTCGACCGCCGACTCGGCCGCCGTCTAGGCTAAAGGCGGCTACTCACACACCTGCCGCAGGGGCAATCTAGGGTGTAGAAGTGGGGTTGACCCTTAATTGCCTCCTTGTTTTTGACGTGTGTAGGCAAGCAGTGGCAATATCCTAGATTGTCTCCTTTGCAGGGTGTAGCGTAATTGGAGCAATTTCGACTCAGTTCTCTAGAAAGACGTGCGGAGTGCTTGTTTGTATCGTGCAGCTTTGAGATAAATACGAATATAATGGAAAAAGACAAGGATCAAGAGCATGAAGTTTGGACGCGGGTGATAGAAGTCTATAAAGACCGGCCTCACATGTGGGATAAAAAACATAAGCATTATTTTAACAGAGATATGAGACAGCAAACTTTTGAAATGATGTTTGAAATATTTACAGAACTAGAAAGTGGCGTTAATATGTCTCAGTTAAAAAAAAATTGGAATCATTGTAGACATTAATTGTGGTGATATGATAGCAGTAAATTTTAAATCCTCATAGCTTTGTCCGGTAACCAAAAACCGTAGGGTAGCAGTTAACCGTTCTCTACTACTAATGGTCTTTCGCATTAATGTATCTTTTTTTCTATTAATGTTGTCACCATGCAAAGGATCTCTTCAAAACAGTCTACATCCATTCGTAAAAAGTTTTTCACATCATTAACTTCCAATTCTTGCACAACGTTCATGTGACATAGTTATTTTCGTTTTTGTAACCACCTCTTCACCCAGTACTTCCTTTTTCTTTTTTTCTTGCGTTACCACCACAGAAACAGCCAAGGCAATGCCGATCTTTTGATTTCTTGAAAGTGTTGGAGCCATCTTCACAGATTCAAGCGACACGTCTAACATTCACCGTCACACTGAACCTCAGGTACGTGTGTAGGGAAGTCTCCTAGATTGCCCCGTTCGCCCTGCACCCTAGATTGCCCCTGCGGCAGGTGTGTGAGTAGCCGCCTTAAAACCGCTGTGTGTGTCACCGTCCTTAGTTGAGTTATCGTGCTAACAAAAAAAAATTCTCAAATAGTTCACTATCGTGCTTTCTTATGACCCATGGACAGGATGGGGTGTTGTCTGGGAGACGTACCCGATCAGAATCGATCAAAACCCGATCGATCCGACACGATTTAGTTGAGTTATCGTACACACACACACACACACACACATACAAACACACATTTCCTCAATACAAAATATCCTACTCAAGAGACTGAAAAAGTCGACAAAAAACACTGATAACCACATAATTGAATTCTATATTAAATATTTTTGTTTGTTACACATTTCTGTTAAATTGTACAAGTTACAACAATCCAAATAGGCTTCACATATGTTTCAGAAGTCGAAATATTTGAAAGAAGCGTGTTAACGGCAGTAGATTGTGTGGAAGATAATTTAATGGAGTGACTTGATTTATAGGCGGAATAAATCAATTGGCGGACATTGTTTTATTTGTTTTTTTTATTTTTAGGGGGGAACCGATAATATAATTTATATATCCTTTATAAAATTTGACCGATATGTCGAAAATAAGTTACTATTACATTTTGATGAAACTACTTTTTCTGTTAATGATGCATATACTGTATTTTTATAGCATTATATGTACATAGTGTACTTAAAATAATATTTTCTGCATCAGAGTACATCTATTCATAAAAATAATAAAAACTCTAAAACCAGTTTTTATAGTTCTTTTAATGATGTATATATTTATTTAAATGTATTTAGTACACATAATAAAGATAATTACATCATTACCATGTTTGCAATTATTTTTAGACTTTTTTTGTTTCATTATTATCAATTAAAGTGTACTTTGAAATAAAAATGAAACAATTCAGGATAAAATTCTATAATAATTTTATTAGCAGACTTGAGTGAACTTAGACTGAATTAATTTTAAGCTAAATTTTAATATTTCTTGGTTAAATAAAATTCATATTTATATTAACAGTTTCATCTCATTTTCACTTCTGTTTACAACTTGTATTATAGTTAATTTATATTTTTTGGGATAAAGTTAAAATTAAAATAATTACACATGAATAGTATATGTGGAAATAGTATATGTGTGTAATCACTATAAACTTTTACGTCTATTATTTGTATTAATATAGATAACTTTTCTTTACTAGAATACCTGTGAAAAGTATTAAAATATATATTAAAATTTTTTCATTGACGTTCCAAAAGGAGTGTTATACAGAAAGACAGATAAATGCAGTAAACCCTCTATTTTTCTGATAATAAGTAAAATTAGACTGGGGTCATTTGGTCAATAATGGACTTAATTTGGGCCAATTAATAAGTAAGTACCTATTAATTAGTCCAAATTAAGTCCATTATGAACCAAATGACTTCATTCAAATTTTACTGAAGTAAATTAGTATCAGAGATAGTAATTATATGCACTATCATACGAAAAACTTTTTTATCATAGTTTTTCATTAATATTTAGTAACTTTACCTATAATAATCAATATTACGACGTAACATTGATAGAGTAAATGACTAAACACATATTTAGATTTTATTATCCAAACAGAATCCCTCCCGAGTGTTGCCAAAAAATACCAATTTTGTTATCTAGCGTACTATTTTCTCAACTATTATATGACAGTAATTATAGTTATTTTTATTATATATCGTATACACATATATACAATATACACGTATGTACAAAGAAATTACTTACATTGATAATGTAAATTATCATTGTATATGTTGATAATGTTAGTGGAAACAGTGTAAAAAATAAAACTGTGTATTCCCACTTACCATACAAATAATCAGACATATCTTCTTTCGATGGAATGTATCTCTTCCCAGAATCATACAAACTCTCTCTTTGTAAGTTCACTACAATCTTTCCCTTGCTTTGTTCATCAACTTCATCATCAAAGAGTGATAAAACGGCAATTTCTTCTGACAAGTACCAAAGATGTTGACTAAACTTGCTCAGGGCTGCTTTAGAGATCAATTTGTCTCATATTCCTTAAGCCTCTGTAAAAAGCACAAATCTTGATTTGGTGCATTCACCGTCAGACTACATCCAAGCCATGGTTTCACATATATAACCATATATAACTGCAATGAATAAACAAACGTCTTGAAGTGCTCATTTATCCTTGGCGCTAATTTTGAACTGGGATTGCAACAAACATATTTGTAAAGAGTAAATAGCTCTAGCCATCCACCTTGCTTGATGCATCGCTCCAGGAAATCTGATTTTAATTTTTGTCTCATTATTTCCTCCTAAGAAAATAATAGATAGTTCAATGAGTTCCTGAAAATCGTCACGTACATTGGATTTTTGCAGTTCTTAATTATAAAATGTCAACAAACCTTCTATTGTTGTATTACAAAAATGTTGTGTGACGATGTCGGTGTATGTTTCAATAGCAGCAGGATTAATAGTTTTCCAGTTGTCTTTAAACTTTTTGAACATCGGGATATCAGGGCTACTTGTGATTTGGTGGATTTTTGTTTCGAACACACATTTTAAAACCAGTTCCAAAAAATGAAATAAGAATTGGCAGGCGTTCTTCTTTAGAACTTCTCATGTCCAGTCTAGGTGGCATATATTCTGAAAATCTGATTATATAGATTCAGCTCTATATTTTCTACTCTGTGTGCGAATGCGTTGAATGGACGATTTGTTTATCGGAAAATCATCACAGCTAAGATCTAGTGCTTCTACTACAGCCTGAAGTATATAGACAGAATCCCTTATGCTTAATTGACATATACCTAAAGCTGCAACTAACTTAGGCGTGATAAAGTCTTTCCTTCCTCTTTTTGTCGTAGTTCCATAACTTACCGTTTGAGATGTCGATGACAAGGGTTCCTCAAGGCTTTCATCAGAGCCGGTAGGTTGATCGTGATGTACTAGCGTTTGTATAACATCTTGTGTAGTAAGAGATGACGATAAACTCTCGGAACATATTTACTTATGTCTTTTTTTCTTTTCTTTTAATGTTCTCTGTCTTGCCCTTTCTTCTTTCTCGGCTAACTTTCTGTCTACACCCGCTAAACATCCTGGACGCCCTGGTTTTCTTTATTTTTGTAAAAGAATTTTATCTTCCTCTATTTTGATCCATTCCAAAGCATCAGCGTGTGCTATATCGAATAAATTATCTAAATTGTTTTGAAAGTCCTTCTCAAGGCGTTTGTAAACATCTTGTGTTTTTTTTGGATTTATTTTCAACTCTCTCCAAACATGATGAAAATCCACAAGTTTTTTTACACAGTTAGGTACAGCTCTGGTAGGGATTCTAGCTTTTTCCCAGAATATAATACACTCTCGAATGACGATATTTACGCTTTCACTAACAGTCAATTTAACTTCGCGAATGTTAAAAAAAAAGTACTGCAAGAACTTGACGGTTAGACGGTAACATTGCGCCTGTTATTTGATAATTTACGTCACCAACTAAGAAAATACTTTTTTTATTGCTTTTTAATTCCACTGCCATATTCTAAATATAAAACAATACGTGTTAATCACGAGAATAACAAATGACAAATACCGCGAGTACGTGCCGCTACTTCCGCGCAACTTGTATGAACATGATTCGATGCAAGTCGGCACGGGTTGTCGTACTCCAAATAAGGTAAAATGTATTTCCGAGTGTTTTAGGAGCAAATGAACAAAACCAAGACCTATGCGTTAGAAAATAAAAACTTTGAAAAATAAGAGACACCCTAATGAAGACTTTTCATAAAGCTTTCCAATAGTCATAAAAACTGACTAATACCAAGTTATGTATAAGGCAGTGGATTACGTAGCAATGCATGCAGGTCAGTTGTCGGTTTCCCCTTTTATAGCCCATCACTAGCATCTGTTTGTGAAGCGATTGTCGCTGATTTTTATATCAGTTTCTTCACCATCGAATCTGCTGAAATATGCTATTAAAAATACACAGCTAAAGGAAGTGAAAGTTCAAGATAATTTTTAATAGTAAAGTATAATTTCGAAATAAAATCAGCCAACTGTTCCCACAATAAAGAACAATCTTATGGAACCCAAAGTATTTACTGTAATCCTAATAAAATCCACTGCCATAAACTAATAGATGCCTTAATACTGTTTGATATAATTAATGATTATGAATGAAGATACTCATTAGTTAGTTTCTTTAGACTGTAAATTGAAATACTGGTTGTTGTAGTTAAAAAATCCAACTTATAATTAGTGTTCCCTAACTTAATATTAACCCTGTATATGTTTGTGTGTTAGATTATTTAACTTGTGATATTAAATAAAGCAATAATAGAAATTGCAACTAGGATATTTTTTATCAGACGAGAGTTTTCTGAATCCTATATAAAAAACGTATATATCACGTGAACCCCTTGCATTGTAATAAGGACATAAATAAAAAAATGAGATCACCGGTCCTCTTTGATATCGCATTCCTTTTGGAATAAATTATGTTGTTTCCGCGTGTTTTTGGAATGGAGGAATCAAAAAAGAGAATTGCGTATAAATTCTTTAAAGGTTGTTCAGGTAACAATTCCCATGGTATCATAAACATGATCTCGTACGCTATGATTCCCCTTATGGTACAAACGGGACGACGGGCAATAAGGACAGTGTCGTTGACCTAAAACCTGTAGCGTAGCTCGAGGAAAGCGAATGGACGACTGCCCTTAAAGCGTCTTCGAAAATAATGGAAATAATTTTCCCTGTGATTAAATATTTATTGAATAATTGACAAACTAATATATCTATAAATATTCAGTAATTATTTAGATATGCTTATTTGACACACATATTAAATAAGCTTATAGGATAATTTTATCTAAGGTGTTACTATATATATTATTAAAGGGCAACACTACTGTAATAAGCTAAAAAAAGGACCTTTTTAACATTTTTTTTTGTTTTAGATGGAAGAAAAGGTAATAAGATAATTATATTTAAGAAAGTTATTAGGCATATATTTAAGTATAATACAAAAAATTATTATCAAAAAATATTCAAAATTGGCGACACTGGAGCAATTCTTGCGAGACTTTAAGGTGCTCTGTTGAATGTAAGGTGCTCTGCGTGACGCAGTGTGTCGCACTGCTCTAACTGGTACAAATTTTAAACTGGAAAAAGAATCACTTAATCTACATGTTTATAGCTAGTGAAATATTGATAATCACAAAAAATATTGATTAGCGAGTATCTAAATAAAAAACGTTAAATTTTCGGCAAGAAGGGCAATCATTTAAAGGTTAATAAACAATGTTTAAATTAACTTTCCGAAACTTCCGGAAGTATTTCACTTCAAAATATTATTTCAAAGATATTGTTAAAAATTCACATGGAAATAATGAAAATTGTTAGTTATACAGCGCACCGTTTTGAAAAATCATATTTTGAGAAAAACGTGTTTAATGTTTTGAAATTAAAACTAGACATAGACGTGGAAAATTGAAAATCTGAATTTTACCGAAAAATCTGCTATTCCAGGACCATAAAGCTGTCCTTCTATATTTAAATATTCTTCCTCATTCTGTTTCCTCGAACATTTTATATTAGAGCATTTCTCTGTCGCTGCATCTGTTAAAGACATCTCGCGTTCTTAACATGGTTAGCATCGGCTTCTATACGAAAATTGTATGATTGGACGCCAATATCCATCTCCAAAGCTTTCATAATTCGCTGAATATTATTCAGACCAGACCATCATTAAATGTGCACACAGCAATATCAGTCGCTATATTCAAGACTTTTTGCCATTTGAATAAGATTTTGGAGCCAATTTCCAAATAATAGCATTGAAACTTTCATTGCTATTTTGCTCAGGTATAGCCTTCTAAGCAACGGTTTAGCAACTCGTCTCGGATGAAGTCCTCATAAATCAGTCTGATGGCTTCAAAAACGTCCTTAGGAAGCAGCGTATTATGATGGAAGATGTCCAAGGAATCCGCTGCTTGCGCCTTCTTCCAGTTACACCAAGACTCTGAGTACTTCTCGTGCTTGCGGATTTTCGTCGGTTGCTAACTTATGAACTAGGGTAGATTTCATTTTTCATATTTTCCAAAGGAGCGATAACTATTTTCAAGTCTAAATCTCGAGGACTTCTTTCATGAAATGTGATGTCTGAATCGCACGTTACACTTCACGTGTTGTGAAATATCAGAGAAAACGGCAATAAAATGCATAAGTCTATTGCCGATTTCATAATTAATATCTAAATATTTATCAGAAGCTTTTAATTTCTTGGTAGAAGCACTGACTTCTCTCGAATCGCTCTCAGCCTCAAATCTACTCAACGGTCGCCTTGATGACGTATTGCACTCACACCGCGTTGAATACGATTTTTTATACATTTCCTGCCTTTACCCACTTTTACTCACTCATTGTAACTTATAAGTACTCTGAGATTGCAAATAAACTATGAAAAATAACAGCACTACACACAGAGACCATGATTTCAAGCGAGGAAATTGTCTTTTTTGTACATATATCGGCGTTATACTAACGTACTTTTGTTTGTAAATGCTTATAACTAAACATAAACATCGTTCAATGACATCTGTTGTGTATTAGAGAAGTTATAAATCATAAGGTAAAATATTGCGCTGTACCTAGACTGTATCTTCCCAGCAGGTATTTATTTGACGCAGGTGTCGTTTCGGAACAATTCGATGCTCTTAGGACACAGCGTGAAACTTCAAGGAGAACATTTTTTTAGGAAAAACATTTTCTACCTCATATTCCAAGGTTCAAAAAATGTTTTAAACTAATAAAAGAAATCGATTTTTTGAAACATTTACAGTAGTGTTATCCCATAATATCAAAATATTTATATAGTTCCTTGTTAGACAACCAAAATACTGTCCCAAAAATACAATTTCCTTCCTAAATAACTAACATCTATTTATAATAATATAAAATTTAAATTATAATGTGCCAAAAGGACATGCCACACTTCTTTTGAATATTCGGTAACTGGACTAAACCGAGAATAAATATTTCCTTATCCTTTCAAGTCAGAATCAATGATTATAGAACCTCAATTGTTAAGGTAAACATGATAATTAGTTTATTTTGAACAATCTCTGTTCACTTGTATGAACGTCAGTTAATCAATTAAGCGTAACATTTAGGTTAGCATATATAATTACAAGAGTTAACTAAACTCGGAGATTTACAAAAAGACAAAATATTGTATTTAATTGATTTACATAGGAGATTTAAATATCTCAGGGAAATGAACCTAATTAAATTCTAAATATTTGCTTAGGCAAAAGTTATTTTAAGCGTAAACTATATATTTTACAAAACCAATTATAATAGGTATAGCCACTTACATTTAGTTTTCTTTGCTTTCTTGAAAAAATTACCTTATGAAAACAGATTGTAAAATAGAGAATAAATAAACAGTTTTAAAACCTTAAAACAGACTTTTCCGTACGTAGAACATCTCTATCTCGAAATTGAATTGCCGAGAAAAAATAAACCAACACATAAATGCAGAATATGTGTTTTATGTGACAGTTTTACTTTTTTCAAATAGTCCACCATCGTGATTTCTCATGACCCATGGACAGGGTGGGGTGTGTCCTATCCACCTCAAAATCGATAGACGTCCTCTGGTAGACGTCCCTAATCAGAATCAGTCGAAACCCGATCGAACTGATACGATTTAATTGAGTGATCATGTTAACAAAAACTTCTCAAATAGTCCACCATTGTCCTTTCTCATGACCCATGAACATGGTATAGTGTGTTCTATCCACCTCAAAATCAATAAGTATCTTCTGGGAGACGTCCCCGATCATAATCAGGTAAAACCCGATTGATCCGACACCATTTAGTTGAGTTATCGTGTTAACAAAAAAAATTTCTCAAATAGTCCACCATCGTGCTTTCTCATGGCCCATGGACAGGGTGGGGTGTGTTCTATTCACCTCAAAATCAATAAGTGTCATCTGGGAGATGTCCCCGATCAGAATCAGTCAAAACCCGATCGATCCAACACGATGTAGTTGAGTTATAGTGCTAACAAAAATAAATGCCGACGACAACGACACACACACACACAAAATGGCTTAAAAACCATTCTTCTTTTGGATTTTAGGCCGAAAAACGAAGAATACATCCTAGAAAAAAAATTTTACACGATTACATTACTTTTCCGTGTATGGTAGAGTGCGGAAAAGTAAAAATCTGTTCACAAGAAATTACGTTACGGAGTATGAAAACCACACTCTTTTACATTTAATTTTTTTTTTATTAGAAACTATTTAATAAGTGTGATAACAGAAAAATATTAAATCAAATATTAATATTCGCAATATTCGAATACATTCGTAAAATAATGTAAAATGTAAAGTTAGTAAAATTGTTACAATTTTTGTTTGAAAAAGTTAAACTTAAACGCATTATATATTCAAACTGTATATCACGTTCAGAGTATGATAGTAATTGTATTTGTATGTGTTTTATTCACTCTATCATCTTTTTGGACGTACCCTTTTCTGGGATTTTTTTAAAATTCTACTTTACTTCTGATTGACTTAATTAGTGTGTAAAAATACTGTAATATATTTAGCACCTAAGTTTACCAACATATATCCACCTATAATGTGGGTAGCTTCACAACTAATCTTAGTTGACTAATCAAAATAAAAAACGAGGTTGCTGGGATTTAAAACAACGTCGCAACATCATCCTCAATCGGGGTTTGTAAATATACATATTTCCAATATCACTAATGTCAAAAGTCTATAATAAACTTCAGTATATAATAACTTTCCTGTCTTTACTTTAAGACATATAGTAAGAAAATTACATCATAATATGATCACTTAATCTTGTGTATAACAAAAGCCTTGGATAAAATATGTAGAATGAATTTTTGTTAAACGTGTTACAAATGAAAGTAAATACCTAAATGTCAGTATTTAATGAGATCAGCAAATGAATTAACATAATTTAAAGTAGGCTATTTGATCGAGAAGCCAGTGGTGTTACTAAGTACACACAAACAGGTAAATATCACAATCGTAAACTAAAAGTGTTCAAAGATCCAATACTTCTTGAGAGTATGCACTAAAACATCTACCAGGTTGAAATAATTGGTCTTCTTTAAAGGTTTATTTTATATTTGTAACAATATCGATAGCAAATAAAAGAGTAGTCAGTCCAATTGCATGATTACTGAAGCTAGTTATTTGACTAGAAACGACATAATGATTTGCAATATTTACATTGGATATTTGTTAATACTATCTGAAAAGCTAAACCAATGAAACTAAAGTATCCTCGGAATCGTCTTTATGCAACTAGTACTACTGATTTTCCACATGTAATAATGAAAATTATTATTATTAATACAGTACCAAAGTATGACCTGAGGAGAATCATGATGAAATATTAATTACCGTAAAACGGGGTAATTTTATAAAATCAAAATCATCGTTTCAAGTAAGTTATTTCCAAATCACAAAACTATCTAGGAACATTTTCCATTTTTTATCATTCCTGTAAGTCAATTCTCCTATTTTCTACAAATTAATAAGTGAAGTTTGTGTAGTTGGCGGGGTAACTTTTGACGCAGATTTGCGTACATGGAGATTGACGGGGGTAACTTGTGGAGCTTTGTGGATCACCTGAACACTGTTCGTTCTGACTCTGTAGCACAAAAATAACGCAAACCAAACTGATTATACCATTTGGAAAGGGGATCACGACTGATGATCTACTCTTCACAGTCATTCTAGCCTTTACTGAAAAGAAAAAACTGGCAATTATCAGAAAGCGAATAATATGAAGCCAAGAACAAATAAAAGCAGCCAGGTATGCCTCTTACGACTCTCAATCCTCCACAAACTCAAGCTTGAATAGTGACGACGTGTCATATGCTGAAAATGAGTCTGCCAAATTTTGAATCTCATCAGACAATGAGGACCATCAGCTCACAATGGACCAAGTCTGCCAACTAGGTCTAACAAGTCAAGGACTCTATAAACCGCAATCACAGCAACTGAAGAAAATCTTACTAGAAACTCTTATAGAAAAAGCTGATTTGGGAAGAATTTTTCAATTTAAAAAAATTCAGGAGCCAATTTTGGCAAGAAAAGTTCAATATAACTGGACTTTATTTTTAATTTTACACTTAAGCTGGTATTTTAACGGGGTAACATCGATACAAGCACCTAAACAAGTGTTTTTTATGGGGAAACTACCTTTGTTCAAAGTTACCCCAGATTGAAGGGTAACATTAATACAAAAATAAAATCCCTCTGCTTCCTATTGAGCTTAACAAAATCGTTTATATTCCAATTTACTTGAGCTTAGGTGCAGAGATTTCATCTGATCCAAGATTTTTTAAAATATCTCTAAAATTAAGAAGGATACAGTCGAAAATATGAAAAACTTGTACTAAAGTAACCCCGGTTTGCGGTACTTAATTATAATGTAGGTAGTTTCAATACATCCTATCGTCAATATTTTATTTCGTTTATCTTCAAAACTTTCAAGTCATATTTATTTACTTATTTTATCACCTAATGCATTTATATATTGCTTTAGATGTCATTTATATGCAAACATCTTATAAAAAGTATAGGACATAAAGTCGATAAATATATACCATTGAGAAATAATATGAGATACTTTCAATATCAATAAACACATTCTAAAATACAGGCAGTAATTAATTAATTTTGGAGTTAATTATGCTTTTAGTGTTGAAATGATCGCTTTTTTCTTGACCAAGATAACAAGGTAAATTTAAAATTAATTAATTATTGCCTATATTTCAGGGAAACGTATCGGAAGTATTTTATTTTCGATGATACTTACATTACAGTTTATAAGTTATTTTTTACAGTATAATCCGAACTTTTTTAATAACATTACAGTAAAAGACGAGAGCAAGCATTATTTAGAAGAAAAATATTATTTCTGCACCATAAATCTAATTAATAAATTAAGTATTATATATCACTGTATTATAATTAAAAGAAAATTCAATTTCAGCAAAACATAGCAGGTGGATTTTTGGAGATTGTAACCTCTAATAAGATTAAAACATATAGTCAGAAAGGATCTTTGTCAATATTTAAGGTTTTTATATAATTTTTTTCAAAAATATTTTTTGTAAAAATCAAGTCCATGAATATCCATGAATTTTGGAAATGTACTGATATTTATAAAATGTAGAAAATTTTTTGCACTTAATTAAGTAAATTTTTGAAGATTTAAAACAAATTGGCAAAATAATGAAAAATATATGTATTTTAATAAAAATGGTCAATAATCTGCATCGCTATAATTTTTACTTATTTTTGTTAATGTTATAACATTTTTACTTTAAACGTTTGCTATATCTATAATTATTTTGACATATTGATAGATATATTACCAAATATAAATTTCTTCCAAATATAAATGAATTTATGTTTGTTATTAATTGCACCAATATACAGCATAATCTAATTTGATATTGAATTATAACTGAACTAGAAGGTACCAACAAGTAGTAATAGATATTAGTTTATTAGATTGATATAACTCCTTTTAACGATAACAATAAGGTTGCCAAAGTATTCTATTGTAAACCATCAATATATGGACCCACAAACTTATACACCGGAGGACCAATGAACATCATATATCTAGCCTTTGAGTGAACGCCTCGTAACATAATTGTTTTACGAATTTGAACATCTCGGAGTGGGCGACACAGCTTTAATTTATACGTCGCCTCTCTTACCTGGTTAAAGTTGATGTGCGTGTAGGTAATTATTTATTAGAAAGACGTGATGTTATTGGTGAAATTCCACAGGGATGAGTACTAAGACTCTTTGTTTCTTGACATACGCAGCAGATCTTACTTTATAATACATATTAGATGCTGTCTCATATTTAGATGTTTCAGTGAGGGTTAAGCAAATATAACACTCGCTGAATATCCGTTTCCACCACGACAATGTCGCGTTTTAATGCTGCCATCAAATATTGACAAATGCTATGTGTTTGATCTTTGAAATAATCCAAAATAAATGTATAACATCAACTGATATGATGTAATAAACTTTTTCAAGGTCTCACTGAAAACACGTTTGTGAAGCTTTGTAGTGCTTATATTCAATATTGCATCATGAATTTATAGGCAATAGCTGGTTTCCGGTCTTGAAACAATATTAAGCAGAGTGCAAGGAATTCAGAAACGTGCCATTATATTAACTAAAGGTTTATAAAATCTATTATATAAAAATTGCCTAGCACAACTACAGCTATCAGCACTAGAAGAGCAACGAATCCATGGTAATCTAATAACATATTACCATGTGCCCTCGACTTCGAGGACATCGATTTAAACTCAAAAAAGGATAGTTCCAGTATTTCAATTCTTTTGCCTCCTCTTTGTACACCACTTAGAAATGAAATAATTGTTCTTTTTTCCTTAAAATAGTGAGAGAGCAATCTACTCAAAGATCGCACCGCTATGCCCCCTTCAGTTCCCTGTACATCTTCTCTAGTAACGTGATCTCACATATGCTGTCACCTATAATATGCTTGAGAAATAGGTGGTGCTCTCGCCTAAGGGAGGTTCCCTTGTGTCAGCTATAATTGATCAACGCTCTCCCGAGAAAGGGCAGAGTAGTTATAAACTTCGTACTGCACGCTTTTATCCTCATGTTTATAGCCTGTACAGAGGGGCGAGGTTAGGTTAGAATTCTTAAGCTGCCTTTCCACGCTTGCCAAGGCTCGACAAGCGTCCACAAGCACAAGCGTGTAAAGAGGGTGTTTGGCTTGGCTTGCATGAGCTTGTGGACGCTTGTCTCCGATCCGGTCTAGTGTCGGTTTTTGGACACAGATCAAAGGGCGCTTGCGGCAAGCGCTAGCGATGCATTCACACGTTGGTGTGCATTTAGTTGCAGTTACCTTGCAGTGAAATAATTAAATAGTTACCTGGTACGATTTTTATGAATCTTTATCATCCACCATCTTCGTGGTCGTCGAGCTTTCCTTGTTTTTGTTTTACTTTGCTTGTATTTCAAATAAAAGTACGTTAAACTAAACGCAATAGCCGATACAAGTTCGGTGTCGGCCATGCTTGGGTGTACGTAGCACACTGACGCATTCGCAAGCATGTAAACGACTTCCAAATGCCAAGCGAGATTTGTGGATGCTTGGGGCTTGCAGATGTTTGCCCAGGCTTGGCAAGCATGGAAAAGCAGCTTTAGAAGTTATTCCTAGACATTGCCAGGCAAGTCTGTGTCGAACTTCAAGCAGGGTATCTCAAAAATTCTCATGGTATCTCCAATTAATTCCTTTATCGCTGATATCGATAATATACTCAGTGCGACAGGCCCATGAATATTTAACCTAGTAACCGTCCTAACTAATATGTCAATTTCCTTGTTGTATTCATACCATGTGTGTCCGTGGAGCACATAGAAGTACTGTTTGTGTGGGCAATATTTATCAATGTGTGATGGCATTCCCATACTGATCCTGTTCATATTATATAGTTCCTCAGTAGTAATTGTCTACTATCAGTGTAAATTTTTATTGTTTTGTCTACTATTTGTCTACGTGATATTTATTTGGGGGCTATGGCTCCTTTTGTACTATACTAACATGACTATTCAAAGGTCACCTTTAGTTTACTCCACATTCTGCTTCTATTTTCTTAGAGCTATGTGTGATGGCATTAATTGTTCCTTAGTTTTCGCGTATCATGTTTATTGCATAGGATTTGTTTGAATAAGGGTAGATAGGCTCATATTTCACAGGCTGTTCCTAGTAGTTCCTCGTTTGATTGTATACCAGCAGATTTGAGGCGTATTATGGTAGTCAAAGACTGGACATCTAGCATACATTGATAAGTCACCTGTCTTATCCAGTGGTCGTAGACATAGAATTACGTCGACTGATTCTGTTGGTATCGTAACTCATAGCTTTAGTTATGTTTAGATAAGCAGCTCTTCAAGATGATAATGTGTATCCGTCAACATGAAAATGTGTTGACACAGAAAATCGCTGAACGAAATTTTGTTGCAAAAATCAGCATCAGCTTCTTTCATTTCTAACATCCAATTAACAAATGTATGACGTTGTAAATGGTCTGTAACTTTTAATTGTTGTGTCAACAGAATTATGTATGCTAACAAATGCAGATACTATCATAATATTTTCACAATAAGTAACGTCATTGTTGTACAATGCACTTTAAGCTATGACCTATAGGTTACAAGTTCAAGGGAATTATTTTTCTAAAGATGATAATGTAGTAATTAATTTATAGAAATGAAATAATTATACGACTGTATTATTAGTAACATCTCCTATTATACTTTTAACGAAATATATTTAATTGCTTGTTTAATATTAAATTTAACAGGCAAAGTGCATATTCAGTGATTAAAGAAAACTTCGTTCTACCGTTCTATAAAAGTTAAATATCCGCAAGTTGTTAAAACATTCACGCGTATATGGAACATTTTATCTTCCATTATCGCAAACTCGGAAAGACACTTTAACTTCTAACTGAAACTGAGAAAATATTCCCTGTTATCGCATGCGGCATGCAGTACGTCGCTAGAGAAGGAAAACAGAGAAAAAGATAAATCTTTTTTCGGGATTTTCAAGTGAGTTAAAATAAAATTATGAAAATAAATAATTGTAACTGCTTAAAGAGAAGGGAATATTAAATGTACGTCCGTCGGATACCTGGAGGTGTACATGAAATATGACTTTCCTTTATCTTAGATTAAATCGGATGTATCATTTGTCAAAATTAATGTGAGCTAACATCTTTTTTATCTCTGCGTACGTCTCAAAATTATAAAAATGGATGGGTGGCATCGGGATTTTTTAAATTTCACTTTTCAAGCGGCGAGTATCTACAGTGGCGCATAGAATAAGGCCCGGTTAACACTGTATAAATCAAAATGTTGTCCAAATAAATTTTATCTACAGGACAAACAGAATTAAATAGAAAGGATATTTTAAGATGACATACCTGTATTATATTATATCAAGAAGTTATGTTTATTTTAATTTTGTTGTGCGCTACAAGAAAATATATCGTATGGGACCTATATTAATATCTAATACACTAGACGCAAAAATTTAGGAATGTAGAAAAATCCTGAATTTTTAAAGTGATTTTCAAAACTTTGAAAAAACAGTCGTAGAGCAAATGTAAAATTTAAAAGTGAAACTTCAAGTTTCTAGTTTTCACATCTTGAGTTAAAAATTTTTTGCTATCAGTAGTTTTTGAGTAATCATAAGAAAACCGTGGGAAAAAATGTCTCCAAATTTTTCTTTGCCTTTTTTCAGTGATTTTATCATAGTGTTTTTCATTACTCTTATTTCGATGTTGTCGTCGATGATTTCTAAAAGAGCCCTTACATGGAAGTTGTGTATGTAAATAAAATTAAATTAGTATTCTCGAGATCATCGACGAAGATTTTGTTTATCATGAGTTCTGTGTATGCGATTCGACTCGAGGCAGTGTTTATATCTTCGTGGACTTAAACTATTTACCAGCCGTCTATTTTACGCAGTAGTTGATTACATTTCTTGATCTGCTTGAGTGTGGCTAAATACGTGGAACGACTAATTATCCGGATCGGGTAATTTTTCATACTCCCTGTTAAAATTTAAATTACTCGGTCCTCTCAGGCTAAATATGAGAACTAGGCAATACAAATCTGTGAATTTATTATGCCAATAATTACAAGAAAACAATATAGAGTATTGAGATACATGGTCAATACCGTTGTTAACACCTAGATATGTGCAGAAACTTATGTCTATGAAGTTAGCAGAACAAAGTTAGCAGAATACAATTATGTCTTTGGCGATAGCAAGGATAAAGAGTGCTTATGCCTTGACCGGGAATCGAACCCGGCTCTCCCAATTTCCGGTTGGTTGCTCTGACCGCTGAGCTATCGAGGCACACTCATTATCCTTACTAATGCGCCAGTTTAACGCGTCGCTACAGTACTGCCCCCCTAGAGACATGGTTTGTCTCGATACAATTTAACGGAATGTGACCGCGTTCGTCATTCTTACGAACCGTTGTTCGGTAACCCTCGGACTATAGGGCGATGGATAGGACGGGAATCGAATCCGCGAATTTAAGATGTTAAGGGAGGTTCGAGTACTGGAACGAATCACATCACGTCGGGGTCGCCACTTTGGCGATAGCAAGGATAAAGAGTGCATCATACCTTGACCGGGAATCGAACCCTGGTCTCCCAATTTCCGGTTGGTTGCTCTAACCGCTGAGCGATCGAGGCACACTCATTATCCTTGCTAATGCGCCAGTTAAATGCATCACTACAGTACTCCCTCCCTAGAGACCTGGTTTGTCTCGATACAATTTAACGGAATGTGACCGCGTTCGCCATTCTTACGAACCGTTGTTCGGTAACCCCCGGACTATAGGGCGATGGATAGGACGGGAATCGAATCCGCGAATTTCAGATGTTAAGGGAGGTTCGAGTACTGGAACGAATCACATCACGTCGGGGTTACCACTTTGGGCGATAGCAAGGATAAAGAGTACATATGCCTTGACCGGGAATCGAACCCGGGTCTCCCAATTTCCGGTTGGTTGCTCTGACCGCTGAGCTATCGAGGCACACTCATTATCCTTGCTAATGCGCCAATTTTAACGCGTCGCTACATGTCATATGCTAAATGCTAATTAAATGCGCAAGAAAAATTTTTGTGCTCACATATATTTTTTTTATCGCATGTACTGCTAACTTGCAAAAAAGTTAGCAGAACGTTAACGTAAAATAACAAATTCGTAATTTTTAACCCCGGAATAATAATTTATTATTCCAGAACATTAACGTAAAATAACAAATTCGTGATTTTTAACCCCGGAATAATAAATTATTATTCCGGGGTTAAAATATAAAATAATATAATATAAAATAATAATATTAATTCGTGATTTTTAACCCCGAAATAATAATTTATTGTGTTCTGCTAACTTCATAGACATCAGCAACTTTTCTCGTGGGCTTATATAGAACAGATTTGAAATGTTATGATTTCTGGTAACGAGTCCACTAAAACTCGCGGGGCATAATCCCCACAGACATGCCGTTGTTTATATCGAATATTATGCATTGTAAAGTAATTGAAGTAACGAGAAATTTAGTGTACTATACAATGTGTGAAATACATTTAAGGAGTTGGCACATTCATATGAATATTTTACGTAGTATGACTTTACAAATTTAATAAACGTAATAGCCGAATATGCTGGTTTCTAAAAAATAAGAAAATCTTCAGCTAGTATGTATAATGTATAATATATAAAACCAAGCTAAAAAAATCAATACCTTACTGTAGATAAATGTGTTTGGTCAGATCAGCCATCTGATAAACTGTTTGATATCAAATTATGTATTTCCTCATTACCAAATGTGTATATAGTCTAAGGGTAGTAAATATTACAACTAAAATTATAGTTAGTACGATAAAAAAATATTGTCTTAGACATAGAAGTGGATTTGTTTGTAATGGATGTGACTTTATACTTGGAAGATGTGGAAATTAAACTATAAAAAATATTCTTTTCTTCTTCTTCATAAGTTACATGGTCGCCATCGGGCATCGAAGGAAGATCAAGAACAATTAAGTGAAGTTGAGAACTTTGTATTTCGAAAAAGAAACGGTTTTTTCGGGTCAGCAGAGGGACTTTCTATAATGCTTTGAAAAATATGCTGTCACCTATAGAACCGGTGCGTACGTGAGGATTTTGCATACATAATAAACTTGATTTCAAACGTGCTTGATTACGAAGATGATTGTAACTTTTTAGTCAACATTATGTTAACTAATAAGATGATAAAATTTTTAGTGATATACGAAGTAGCACACCGATTTTATTTTAGTGCGCCATGTAATCGCTCATTAGAACATAAATCGATTTCATTACATGTCATTCTAGAGGTGATAAATAATGTCGAAAATATATTGGTTATGTACAAATATTGTATATGTAGTTATTGTTCTTAAGCAGTCATTGCAATATATTTTAAAAACAAGTCATTCAAACACTCAATCATTTCATATTCAAACACATTTATAATTTTTAATTTAAAATTTCACTAACGCTAATAATACCAGAATTATGGGGCTTTAGCTATTACAACAATGTTATAAACCTCTTATATCTGTAGTAGAACATGCATTTTCTATGTATAAACTTATACATTCAGATCTATCGCAATTAACTGAAATAAATGTTGACGGATTATTAGTGATTATGTTGTGCACGTCTGTTATATCAACGTAAGGGCAACTAAGTACGGCCCTGACGTACACGAAAAATTCCTCACTCTAATGAGAATATACCACACAGTCTACAAGAATTGTAGGAATGAACGGTTTATGAAATACATTTTATTTAACTAAAATTAATTAAGACTATATTAAGATATCTTATTATATTTGTCGATTAGGCTATTTCTATAACGTCTCTAAATAGAGCACAGTTTGAATGATATTTATAGACTAAGTTAAAGTTATGTCCAGCTATTACAGAAGGAACTGACATTGCTTTGGAAGGTATATTTAGTGTTAAAAAATGTTATAGACTTCCTTTTTTAAGTATAAACAAATTTAATGTATAGGTATTACATATTCGCCTCAAGCAAATAAAAAATGCTTTTTTAATAACAAGGATATTTTCGTGATCTGTAAATCGGTTTTCAACCTCGGTATATTTAGCTTACATATATTTTTTAAATATGTAGCCTTTATATTTATGTAGACTTGTGTATTAGTCTTGCATTAAAACAAAAATTGATACGATATGATTGATTGTATGCATATAATTGATGTAGGTATGAACAATATATAAAAAAAGAGTCGAATATTCATAATTATCAGACTAAGGAATGCAAAAGAAATTTATTTGAGGAAAGTAAGAATGTTATTTATAATCGGGCAGTGCCATCCGCTGAAAAATGCGTGACAAACATTTTTTCCGAATCTGTGTCGGGAAGTCTATATTTAAAACAACATTTTTACTTATTGTACTTGACGCGCCATTGCGACTTAAAAAAATTAACAAATCATAGATCGAGGTTGTCACAGACGGCCGGAACTTAAGAATATAAAATTAATGCTGCATTTAAATAGCTTAGGAAATTCGGGGATTTTAAATATCTGAAATATTTTCCTACAAGTGAGCGGAAGTAATATAAATAAAATGAATAAACTTTTTTAAAGACTTTTGAAATAAAATTATTTTTTCGCCCTATACGCCCTATATTTTGGAATCGAAGTGTTTTCGGGAACGTGTTCATAGGAATTTCTTATTCTTATTTTTATCGAAATAATATGTCGTTGATCGTTTTCCATAATATTAAAGAATCACCCTATCTTTTCCCCTAAAAATGCTGTTCCAGATATTTTTGCAAAGTTGAAATTTTTTTATTATTTTTTATTAGAACAGATAAAAGTTATCTTGATTTTTACCATGAAAATCCATTAAAAGCTGTTATTAACAAATATTAATATTACATATTACTTTGTTCAAAATGACAAACGAGAAGTGTAATTGAAGAGAAATATTATTATTGTCAGAAAGTCAGAAGAGAAAAAATAAAGTCTGATTATAATTTTAAGAGGGCAAAGAATCACTCACAATTAAAATTTACAAAAATAATGTTATATTAAGGAGATAATGCATATTAAAAGTTATTGAATGAGCTATTACATAATTTGAAAGATTGAAAACTTACTAGCTAACCAAAGAACTCAAGAAACATTCTTAAAATATTATTTATGAGTTATAAATTTTTTTCATTCCTCTACTAACTTTTTGCCAGACATTGTGAAATGTTGATCAACTTATTTTTCGTTAAATAAAATGTACTAATTAAACATACACTGTGTTATCCTTTTTCACATATGAAAAAGTGATATAATGGTCAATATTTTCAAATCATGAAAAATAAAGAAAATACAATTTGTATAACGGTTCTTTGCTCGTGTATCAATTTAGTGACGACGCACGGATTACATGCTACACCACTCGTAATTGTTACTAATATGCCACAATTACCAGCACGTATGTCTAGCGACATATGTTTCAACCAACTACGTACGGCATAGACAGTTAATGATTTGCCGAACAAAATGCAATTATGAAGTCACATCTTAGCTTTATGGTATAATTTGATTCATTGGCGTCTCAATATTTCCATAAAATTTATTTCATTTTCTTTTCATTTATTTTGATTTTTGTTGAATTTATTCCATTTATTTTGATGGAAATATCACTTCCATTGAATGTTATTGTGGATAACCTTTTCATTACTCTGTCATAGGTTGACGGATTTGTATTGTACTAACTGTTGTCCTAAAATATGTTTTCGGCACGACACTGTTTAAAAATGTCAGTTGATCGATTCATACGATTGTTACCTGTGACCCACATGCAAAGAATCATTATACAAACCATACACTCGACTAAGTTATGTATATAGAGTGGCCCTTATAGATTAGTTAGCCGAAAAGTATGATACTGATCCTCAGGTTTTTCCGTTGACCTAAGCCTATTGATGTCATAATTGAATTATAAAATGTTTAATCTTAAAGTCATCAAGTTTCGAAATTTAGATCGCACACTGTGGAAGACAAGTGAAAAGTTGAAATTAAGTTTGTACATACGTTCCGATTATTATTATTGATTTGATACAATATTTAACAATAACTAACTACGTTGATAGATTATTGTCAGTCAAGACATTATGAAAACATAATTTGAAAATATATTTGAACTGCTCAATAAAATATTTCTTCATTTCAGGTACAGTAATTATCACTAATAAAGAAAACTACCTACAGTGAAGACCAATATTACTTCCTGAAATGCATAGGCAAGTACTATTCATTTCATCGTTATTTGCCAAATAAAAAATTCTCTTATCTTGCCGATAAACGGAACAGTTTACCTGAGCCTAGCCATAAAAACAAGCCATAGTATGAGATAAGAGCTGTTTGGATTTTTTATTTGGCAAATAGAGATGAAATAAACTATATAACAGTATAAAAGATCTATTAATATAGGTATATATTAGGATGAATTCCCGCCTATGATTTATGATTGATTGACCACTTCGGATGGCCAATTCGAATGTTGATCCGAATTGATGTTAACTCTGATCAACATTCGGATGGTCAACATCACCTTTTGTGATGTTGCGGGAGCATCCATGTAGATCAAGATGAGATCTCACTTTCAATATTTGCATCTCTAAATAATAAACTGGACATTAACAGTTACACTGGATATATAACAGTTACTTACTTGTAATTCAGATCAAATATTTTAGTCTAAATTTATCAAGTTTAATTTTTTGAAATAATTCAAAGCTGTACAAAACAAAAAGTGTATTATATAACCATTTAGTAAATATACTGTATGTCTTTTACATTTTTGGAAATTCCACTTCATTGGATTTCTGTTTTGATATGAAAAATCTATCGCAATACATATTTCTATAGTCAACTATTACCCATGATATAGCCTTATATTTATGATAAGAAAATCATAAATAAAAAGAGATTAAAATAGAAATAGATATAGAGTTGAGAGCAAAAATATTAGAATACCCGTCAACACTCTTTCGAAAAATACACTAGTCACTTCTACCTATTTGTCTTTAATTTTTACTATTTCAGCAAAATATATCGTAGAACACTTTGTAATATCTGTACACATACGGGTTTTCAATTAAACTTTTTTATAATCAAATAATTCCCATAAATCGAGGCTTTCAGTAAAGTTCGAAGAATCAGGCATTATCAAAACTTATCTATAGACCTATCAAATGTCGAGTCACATTGGTGAACTTGAATACAATATGGAAATTGGCCGATACACAAACTGAGTAACATTAATGAAAAGCATTTTACATTTCATTGTATTTTGACATTTCTCCTGGAATCCTGGAAGAGAATCAGTTCCCTTCAACGTAACAACAAAAAATAGAAAACCAGTTTTCCGCAAACACCATAAGACTATAACATCGCTCGACGAACGTTTCGTCAACCAAATTGACATTCCCTGAATATTATTAAAACTTATTTCAGTCATCGTCACGTTATGCTATCTTGGTTGGTTACTTCTGTCGAACCAGATATAACTTTTCGGTGCTTGTGGTATTTCAATCATCTTCTGATTATTGGTCCCTGTCTTGGTTAAATTCTAGTTACTTGCTTTCTCTTCTGGGTGGTTCTCATCACTATGCTGCGGTAAATGCTCGTCATCACCAACTATCCATTTACAGATTTTTTATTCTATCAGTTGGCTATTTTCAGTGTTAATATTCTGCACCGTATTGCTAATTTCAGAATTTTTTTCTTCAATCTGTACTAGAAGATTCATGCCTCTATTCTCTTGTTTATTTGGTATGCAGACTATAGAATTCTGGATTTTAGGATATATTATGTAAAAAGACGATCTTCTACTTTCGTCTGGACTGGGCAATGTGGATTGCCCAATCTTTACTGTATTAGAAAACTTGTAGAGGGAATATAATACCAAGTATTAGTGATCCTTATGAAACTGAATTTATATTGTCAGATTTACAGTTTTGCACTATGGATAAAGATTAGTTATACAGATATAACTTGTCTCCACTTCTGAAATATGTTTTCCACGTTATCCAAAGTTAAGGACATAAGGTACCAAAGGTAGTGGAAAAGCACTCACAACCAGCATAAGTCTTCTACTTTTATGCTTTTCTTAACTCCAAAATAAACGTGAGCATCAAAATTAAAGCTGTAAATACTTGTATTTAAATAATGCTACTCTTCAGAAGTATACTATTACGTTTAACAATTTTTCAGATGTATACTTGTTACGGTTAACAATTGTTAATAAATTATTAAATAATTGTAAAATAAAAACAATAATAAACATCCAAGCAATACATACATTTTAACTGTTAGAGCTGTAATTAGCTGAATAACAAATTATAAAATGTATGTTAGTATACCTACAATAATATATTTGATTTATTTAATTACATTAGGGACAAATAAGAAATAAAAATATGACATATCTTGTCAATTTTTGCAGAATGTCGGCCATTTTTCCAGAAGTCTCATTAAATATTCATCCCTAATTATGTTGTATATATACATAGATTGAAATTTTCACACATAAAATTTATTCAGTTTATTTTTCCATTTTGATATTTACCATTATATTTACTATCTCATCCGATGACTGAAATCCTTGTATCAAAAAGGGTTTCGCTTCAGTTTATATGCACTACGTATGACATTATAATAATTTGACACAAGCATATCGCTCATCTACGAATGTTAACAAATAATATGTATTATTGATTAAAAGCATGAACGATGTTTTGAAAATATTCCTAGTCCAACTTTGCACATTTATTATTATATTTGATATTTATTTATTTCTTTATTTATGTCTTGTTCAACAGATAAAATCCAATTACAGGACAAATATAAACAAATGAAATTAAACATATAAAACTATAGTATGTCTATATATGCACAAGAAAGAAAAACATAAAAAATTACTAGTGTAAAAAGCACAATATAATAAATTTAATAATAATTGATTAAGTAAAAAGGATACATAAATATATAAATAGATGAAAAAACGATAATAATAGTAACATGAAAATTAAAGAACGTTAGTCCTAGGTCCTAGGCACTTTACAATAATATCCTTGGTTAAAATTAGTAACGTTGGAATCACCTAATATTAAAATAGTACTATTTATATTCAAAATTTGCTCAAGCGATTCAAAAAAGTTTTCAAATTCCTCCGTAAGCTTATTTGGCGGAATATAAATTACATAAGTATACATGGGCACATCCATTACTTTTCGACGAAACTTTGCGCACTTAGATCAGCGATTTGTCTCATGATTTTCTATATTAAAGTAGGTTCTAATATATCGGGTTCTCCAAAGTCTCAGCCCAATCAAGGACAATTTGGCTTTAGGAGAATTTTTTTAAATTTTAAAATTAGCAATTTTCAAAATTTATTTATCTGAGTCTATTTAACCAATTGATCTCAACCTGATCGCATTATTTTTCGCTGAATTCTCTATTTATCGAAAATATATTAAAGCTTAGATCGTATGCAGGCTTTCGGGAGAAGATTTTAACTGAACCGTTAATTTCATAAAATTTGACCTTTTTCTTTAAATGCCGCTATTTGTACAAATTTTACAATTAAAAATTATGTATGGGCTCATATTGTTTGGCTTGATTCATAGTTTCAATATTAGTAAAAATTTTAAGTATCTAATGATTACACTTCGTAATACGACCTATCAAATTTAATGGATTTTCAAATAATAGCTATTTTCAATTAGCTTCAACTGTTTTCTTTTCATTTCGAATTACTTAAAACTTTCACAAAAATTGATTTAATTATATTCTTAACAGGCCTTGAAAATTTGAGTATTCGAATCGAGCCAGGATACGAGTTACAAATTTTCAAATAACCTGAAAACCGTATTGTAACAACCGCAAGTCATTCATTTTTAGACTCATTCATAATACTTTAGAAAGTAAGTAAGTACAATTAATGATAATACTTTATTTTGCATTATATTATTATCATAAAATGTAACAAGATTTTATTTTAGTGGTTTTTTAGTGTATTTCAGAAACTTTTGTTTATAAATTCAGTTGAACTACTTATATTATTTTTTCAAAATAAGTTACTCTCATTTGTAAAGTATTATCATTAATTTATATAAATAAATGGTGAATCCGAGTGTTTTTAATTGTTTTCACAGCTTCGAATCGCTTTTTCAAGTTTTTTTTTTATGTTTATGAACATATTTATTGTCTACCCATATTGTTCTAAAAAAATCAAAATATTTTCTTTTTAGTTAATTCATATTAACAAATGGGGTTTTATTAAAAAACTGCACCTTGTTTGTATTTACTTTGTGCTTTTATACTTTAGTAATGAGAGTAACTTCTTTTGAATAGGAATATAAAATAGTTCAACTGAATTTATAAACAAAAGTTTCTGAAATACATTAAACAACCAATAAAATAAAATATTGTTAAATTTTATGATAATACTATAATGTAAAATAAAGTGTTATCATTAATTGTACTTACTTACTTTTTAAAGTATTATGAATGAGTCTAAAAATGAATGAATTGCTGGGTTGTTACAATACGATTTTCAGGTTATTTGAAAATTTGTAACTCGTATCCTGGCTCGATTCGAATGTTCAAATTTTCAAAGCCTTTTAAGAATATAATTAAATAAATTTTTGTGAAAGTTTCAAATAATTCGAAATTCAAAGAAAAAAGTTGAAGCTAATTGAAAATAGCTATTATTTGAAAATCCATTAAATTTGACAGGTCGTATTACGAAGTGTAATCATTAGATACTTATAATTCTTACTAATTTTGAAACTATGAATCAAGCCAAACAATATGAGCCCATACATAACTTTTAATTTTAAAATTTGTACAAATAGAGGCATTTTAAAAAAGGGTAAAATTTTATGAGATTAACGGTTCAGTTAAAATCTTCTCCCGAAAGCCTACATACGATCTAAGCTTTAATATAATTGTTTTCGATAAACAGAGAGTTCAGTGCTAAATAATGCGATCAGGTTGAGATCAATCGGTTAAATAGACTCAGAGAAATAAATTTTTGAAAATTGCTAGATTTAAAATTAAAAAAAAATTCTCCTCAAACCAAATTGTCCTTGATTGGGCTGAGACTTTGGAAAACCCCATATATTAGGACCTACTTTCAAATAAAAGATCATGAGACAAGTCGCTGATCTAAGTGCGCAAAGTTTCGTCGAAAAGTAATGGATGTGCCCATATGTATGTATTACATTTAAATTTAAATGACACTTACAGCCTACGATATCGATCTTGGGAAATTAAATTATTGTTGCACTTAAATCTAATTTAGAAACGTTATACAAATTGTTGAACGTCAGTAGACTTCCACCACCATACGAGTGTCCTGTAATATCCAACTTCCTATCCGATCTAAACACAGTATAAGCATCGGAAAAATATTCCGAATTTGAAATTTCGCTGTCAACCAGGTCTCAGTTGAACCAATGAAATCGAACTAGTTTGTACTAACAGATGAATAAATTTCGTTCACTTTATTTCTTAATCCACGCACGTTTTGGTAATAACATGTGAATTCTGTTGTCGCTGTTTTTAGATTGTTGGGACCTTTAAAGCGATAATTTTTGGAACGCCACGTATGTATTTAATTCTTAAGTTGGTTTCCCCAGCTGCCACACGTTCGTTAAGTTGCCTCTTAATTGTCCGGTAAAGATCGATTTGTCTGGGGGTGCTGTCCAATGAAATACTGATATTTTTATAGTTCCTTGAGTTTTTTTGATATTTTGCCTTATGGATAATGTCATAAGCAATAGACTCATCACTAACCGTAACTTCAATTAGACGTGAAGCCTCTTTAGTCAGGTCAGACTTTCCTATGCGGATTGCCTCGATATTTCCATTTTCGGAAATAGAAAATGAATTAGATATGTCAGTTACCAGTTGTTTTCCATTTTGTGTCCATGTTCTAGGCTCCCTGAGTTAGATTCGTCACTCCTCGAAAAAAGAAAACGTTGCGTTTTCTTTTTTCTCGCTCATGCATTTCCTGTACAATGTCATCAAACTGGTTGCTTTTATTTGTTGTGCCGGGTCATTTAGCTTGGATTTTAATTGGCTATTTTCTGTGCACAAACTTTTATTTTCCTCCTCTATGTTAATTATTTTATCTTTTAAAGCATCTAATTGTTTATTCACTCTGTCCAGCTCACCCCGTAGATTCTTTACAACCGTAGCAGATATATGTAAAGCAAGGGTCTTCATAAAGTCCTCGTCAATAATACAATTCTTGATTATTTCTTGCGATATTTTTTTAACAACGGTTTCTTGAGCTTTAGTTAAAATCATGCTGGGATTTCTTATACGCTGTATACTCAAGAATATTAAAAAATAATTGAAATATTTACAGGTAAGTAAACCAACTTGCTAGGATAGCTCAAGACATCTTTAAGATTTAATTTACAAGAAGATATTTAATTTAAACTGATTATTTCCGGACAGTAAAATAATAATACATTTTTCGTCATTTTATTGTGGAAAATAGACGTACCAATTAACAGTGACATTTCGGAGAATATGCTTCAACTGCTTGGCGTTCTATTTTAATCTGCCTCGTTGCTACAGGAAACCCTTCAGGTACGACTCAAGACAAAATGCCGTAAATAAAAAACGTATTAGGCCGCGCTTTCTTTCAGTCCTCTAGACGGAAATGAGGCATTACGAGACAATAATAGGCCGTGGTTGATGGATGTTGGTTTAAGAAATAGATTATGTATTATACTTACACACAGTGGCACCACTACGTGTATTTCATTCATTCCTGCAGACCATCGTTTCCGATTTATGGTATTAAACAATTCGAATTGGAATATGATCATCAAGTATGTTGATTAATTAAAGGAAGCAATTTCAAAAATCATTTGTTAATAACGTACTTCAATAATTAATAACTTAATTATACTTGCCACAGTTTAATACAATGATATCAAAGAAAAATAACCAACTAACAGTTCAATAAGTTTACAATATCATCAAATTGATGTGTGAGCTCGACAATGAAATCCATAACGCAGTTGTTGTTTTTCATTAACACGTGCATCGATGTAACTCATAAAACTAGTGTCAATCATAAAGAAAATCATGAAGGAAAGCAGTTACACATCTCCAATATGCTCAAATTATTTTGTATAAAATTATAAACATAATATAAAACAATTTTATATTATGACAAATTTTGCTACTAGAAAGCAAATAAACACTTTTACGTTCATCAAATATATTCACATTATAACAAATTTTACATTATTTACAATTTTTACAATTCAATTAGGAGCACTCTTCAGTTCAAAATGATTTGAAATAAAGGATTTCAGTATTTGTATAAGCACAAGGTTTTAAATTTTTAAGTATAAGTATTATTTGTATAAGCATAAGTGTAAGAAGAAACATAAGTTTCAAGAAATATTCGCTAATTTGATTTATTTCATTGCCGTATGCACATTTCTGTTTATTAAGCTCTGTTCGCTTCAGTGTTAGTAATTTAATGCGCTCTTGTGTCATTAAAAGCAATGACTATGGTACGAAGGTGTAACAATTTTATTTAACGAGTTTGAAAGGAGTAGCTTAATTACGCTACGTAAAGCTGGTATGTTCTTCAGGAAAATTGCTGACCATATGAACACCAATGAATCAACTGTGATAAAATATTATCAAGTATTATTTGAGAAAACCATCACGCTGAGAAACAGACACAAGAAGCCAAAGGCGCACTATGATGCGAGCAATACTCACGCTTTTGAAAATTGTAGACCAACAACAGTGTAAAAAATACCCCAGCGAATAAGGTCTTTTGGATTACTTTAGTGTTATCCTTTACTATCTACTATCAAGAATAATAATTGTAGTGGAGCTAAGAAAGACTAAAGTGGAATATGGAATAGACTGACATTGTATTCAGGGCTGAATCTCGTTTCTGGTTGGGAATTCATGACAGCCTCTATAAGGGTAAAGAAAATCTGTGGAAAAGGATGACACATCCAGTATTCTATAGAGTGGCATGTACACCACACTGGGCTTATGGTATGGGAGGCTATTTACTGCCCATAGAAACAGGAAGTTGGTCATCATTAACGGTGGAAACGTAAAAGCCCAGCGCATTTTACACAATATTGTACCATCAGACCTTCTTTAATTTCTCAGTTACCTAACCCGGTATTTCGTCAAGGCAATGCCCAAGTACATATGATTTACGAATCAATCTGCTTCCATGGTAACCAGGGATCTCTTCAATTGACCATCTATGGAATGTTATAGAGAGAACATTCTTAAGATCTAATTTAGCTTCCAAAAACTCTAGAGAATTGTATATATGAAGTTGAAATTGCTTGGGATGAGATATCTCAAGAGAGCATAATCTTATTCTAGTCAAGGCCCATAAACAACAGCCAACAGCCAATTACGAGCTGTATGTTGCAGGTGCACTGTCAACATTTTTGTTCTAAAATCTTTAAGATCAATTATTATTTAAGAACAATAATCAAATCATTTAAACGCAAAAAATGGATAAATATAAAAACAAAAATAGGTTTTTCTTCAAAGTCATTTAATTTTATAATATGAAAATATTATTTCAATTATGGAGGCAGAAATAGGAGTGAAGAAAGCCAGAGGTAGGCCTAGATTAGACTACTGCTCGCAAATAGTAAGGGATGTATTTGTTGTAGCACAATTAGCGAAATGCGTAGGTTAGCACAAGATAGGAGAAGCTGGAGGTTAGCATCTAACCAGTCTTAGGACTGATAACCCCATGATGTTGATGATGAATTAAGTTATATTAAATTAATTTATTTTCTAAATTAGTCTTAAATCACATTATCTTAATTATGTCACGTATATTTTAATATGTAGTTTATATTAAATTAAATTATTTTTACACTGAAATATGTACAATAAAAAATAAAATTTCTATTATAACATCAACTATTTTAATATTTCCGACATGATCAAAGCGGAACACGTGCGTATAGAAATCACAACGAAACAGAAACTTTTCAAATATCTCTTTTGGTAGCATTCCATCAGACACTTGTTTGACCTGCCTATAAAATAACATATGGCCATAACTTTTAATCTTTCTTTAAGGGCGGTGAAGGATCTCTTTGGTTGTAAAAAAGACATTAAGTTAATAACATCATAAGATATATATTTGGGTTGAGTTCGGGTTTGAAATAAACACATAAAGGAGCGTAATTAATTCCATTAAGCTTTATGTTTTCGTCTTTTATAAAACAAAACTAAAAATGGTCTTAATAGTACACCGAGATGTCGAACATTATTTTAGTTAAAGGTAGCCGTAGCTTATATAATTATTTTGGAAATGATTCTGTCAATGTATGCCAAGTTATATGCCATACTGATATTATCAATGACATGCAAATGTGTTAGTATTTTTAAATATAAAATAATAATGAACTATGAGTCTAAAAATTAAAATGAGATACTTATAACGTTTGTATTACGAAAACAAGATACGAGATTAAAGTAACCGTTTGAAATTCCCTCACCTCCTCCTCATGCTGTCATTTTATTATTAACAAATAATTGACAGTATACAAGACGTCTAGGGTGGAACACCGTCCAAAGGGCATATGACGAAAAGTGAAATATGCCAATAATTCACTTTTAAATAATCTACTTCAAATTACTATTTTGTTTCGAGAAAAGGGTACTAGACAATTATTTTAACATCCACAACTACCTTTGACCAAGGTAATTTTCGTTATCGCCGTGTAATATTGGAGCTGCATATAAAATATTCTTCATTCACTTGGGTACAACGCGTCATGAAAATTGTTATACATACATTATGCTAAATGATGCTACTTTATAAGGATAAGAAATGTGAAATCCTTTTTGCTTGAATATTTTGCACAATATTGCGGCAATAATGAAATACTTATGCAGATTCCATATAAGAATTTGACTGCCTTTTATATCTGTGTGTAAATTTTTTCTTCAAAAGGAATGAAGAATAAATTCTATTTTAATGCTAAAGTCACCTACTGTGAATAATGAAAGGCTGACTAACAGATTATCCACCCATAAACTAAAAAAAAAGATTAATATGCATTACTGTCGATTCTATCAGTAAATGTAACAATAGTTGCAAATTAATTTTTCTAAAATTAACCAGTACAATATCTTCAAAGTTCGACACTCTCTTAAATGGACCTATCTTTATATGTGTGAATTTTTTTAAGAAGAAATCTCTTGTAGTTTTTTACTCATTAAAAATATTACAAGGTGATAGTTTCATTCCTATTAATAAGTTCTAATATTTTCACATAAGAGAGTACAAACATAACAGCAATGCTGTGGGGAAATATAAAGTTTTATTTAAAAATTAATGGAAATTCTTCTAAAATACGTTGATAAATAAAGATATGTGAAGTGCCACACGAGGAGATAAAAAAGTGAACTGCCAATTCCTTTGAAACCCACAGTAGTAATTGATCAGCTAAGTGGTTCAAACTTTGCGTCAGTGGGAAAAGGATGCACTTTACGCGAGACCTCATGTCGACTGAGAAGCAATGCATCATGTACTACACTTAATCTACCACTTTCACTGACTGTACACTTCGTGGGCGGTCCGATATAGCAGTTTTGAGACTTGTTCCTATTCTTGACAACGTGTGTTGACAAGACATGATAGAGGGTTATCATAGAATATAATATGTTTTGTACTTCACATAATGATAGAGTGTATTAGAGTATACACTTTAATATGTATGGTTGTAATATCTGTTCCACTCTCAAATGTAACCATGCCCATCCACCAAAATCAAATTGATAAATATCTAACTGAATCAGATTCTAAAAGCAAGGGGTTGGGTTTTGGTGAAAGCGAATGGTTACATTTTAGAGTGGAAGAGATATTATAATAAACAACTGTTCCACATTCGCAATTTTCATATAAACTACATATATAACCTGCAAAATAATATAGGAAAATTCAATATTGTGTATACGCATTTGTTTTTTTTAAGACTTTAATTCTATCATATTCTAAAACGACGGGGTTGAGTTTAGGTGGAAGGAAATGGTTATGTATAAGAGTAGAGCAGATATTACAATCATTCAAATTTAATGCCATTACAGGCAGAGATCTGGAAACGTTTAAATGCAAATCATCAAGATAACATTAATTGTGAGTACTGAAAATTAGTGTTATTCTAATGATTTGCTTTTGTTAACATTTGTTGATTCTCTATGCGTATACTCAACTGATAAACTATGTTTCGTACATGGGCGATATATTGTCAAGGGGCAAAACTACGAATATAACAACAAACTTTTCGATAAATCCCATCCTGTAGACTGAAGTTTACTGCCCAACGCGTAAGCGTGAATATGTACTAATAAATTATGCGTTTTCTCGAGCCACGTCCCTTTTCAAGTATTTAATGACTTCATATACGACATGTCTTAACGCGAATGTTTAGCAGTAATTTATGGCCGAAAAAATACTTAAAACTATGGGGCGTTGTCCAATAGTACCATCTTGCACTCGTGTGTTAGACTATTATAAGATTTGTCGAAAATAATATTATTTAAGATTAAATTTGGTTCAGAGTTCAGCATCATTTATTAATAAATAGGTTCATAAAAAATATAAGTTTCGTACAAACTGCGCAACAAGATGTTCACTGAGTAACTTAAAATTTCATACTCTTTGCATATCTTATATCTTTAAAAAGATATTTTAGAAAATTACTTATTCTCTATTCAAATTCGCCTTGGATTATTGTCATTTTTTTCTTTTTGTTATTTTTCAAAATATTTTCATGTTCTTTTTATATTTTAATCCGATTGATTCTTAAATAATATTACAAAGACAACAATTATAACATATTAATTGATGCTTTGAGATTGACAATTTAACAATTCATGGATATTAATGTCTTTAAAATATATTCGAAATCTGATATTGAATATTCACTGAATAATTGTTGGTGATTATAAAAAGATGGCCTTCTTAATATTAATATTCTTATACTTGTATTCTTTTTTTTTATTTAACAAATTCAATATATACACGATATACACCGCAGTAGTGTTTCTATTGCTACTAGTTAGTTTTTAATTACTTTCAAATTCAAGTCATTCTATAATATAATTTTACACGCATGAAATATACAATTAGTGCAACACCAGGGGCACTGTTCCGGCACAAAATTATCGCACCGTTAGTTATTTCGAGTAACATACAAAATCCAGTATTTTGACATGCAACTGCATTTATGTACCTTCACCGAAATTTCCATATACGTGTCGATGAAATGCATAGTTCGGTCTAAAATGCAGGGTTCGGCACAACATAAACTGTATCGGGATCTCTGAAGATAACACCAATTGAATTGTAATTTACATGTGACCGTATTAATAAAAAGAACAAGCCAGCCATGTATACAGAGCACACTATTCGAAAAAATTAACGACGAAGCAAAATAGCAGTACATTTTTGTTTTGTTTTATTTTGATTTAGAATTAAAAATGACCATTCTGTTGAGAACGTATATAAATTCGTGCCCTAAATAAATAAATTCTATTGCTCGTAAAAAAATTTTTTATACCTTCATAGACACACTTACGTTACAAAATGTTGAATATGTATCGAAATCTAAACTTAAAGATATCTAATATCTATCAAATTCACAAAAGGTCTTTAAAAATAGATTTATATTGATGAATGATGAGTGGATAGTGGATAATGACTGATAGGAAGAAGATCTATTAATTATAAGAAACATAGTTTCCTTTTATATAAACCATACATAATAACGCTAAAGAAATTTAGAACAATTTTATAGTGAAACTAACTCCTTTATATAATAATTGTTTACTCAAAATCTGTTCACTAATATTTATGAACGTTCTCGAAGATTGAAGAAGTACAATTGAGTGAAACAAAGAGATTATTACATAAACCCCATATTACTTATATCTATCCATTTATTCTATCGATGATTTGTTTTGTGACACTGTTATATATTTTGATGAATTGTTATATATTCTTTATGATATAAAACATATATAACAATTTGAAGTACTTAGACAATATCACTATGTCTTCTGATATACAAAATTAATTATATTATAATTAATGTTATACTTTCATTAAAATAATTATGGAAACTACAGTTAAATGTATATTATTAATATTCATAGTTAAGTTAACGAATAACTCGCCCTAATAAAAAGGAGATATTCTGGAAAGTGTGATTTGGTATTTTATTTATTTAGAAAAGCATACACATTTAAACAAGAGATGACTATCAAGAAATGTTACAATAAATGAATTAGTTTAGTACGCGCGCACCAGTTGTAATTTACTATTAGAAGTAATTTAGCAAAAATAAATTGTTAAAATATTTCAATTAATATAACATTTTTGGCATATGAATTTAAATATCTATTATACATCTAATAAAAAACCAACTTATTATAAATGGATTTTTGATATTTTAATAATAATTTTTACTTTGTCATCAGGTTTTCAAAGCTTCTTGAAGATACATACTATTGACTTATATCACTGTAAATATTTCCACACAATATAGGTATATCTAAACTAAATGCCATGAATTAAAACCATTATAAGAAATATAAAAATGTCGTCACTTATATAAGTTAAATCTTCATAATCATTAGGTCATCAGTCCTAAGACGCTAAGGTTGGACGCTAACCTCCAGCTTGTCCTATCTTGTGCCAACCTACGCATTTCTCTAATTGTGCTACAACCTACATCCCTTACTATTTGCGAGCAGTAGTATAATCTAATCCTACGTCTGCCTTTCTTCACTCCTATTTCTGCCTCCAAAATATCGCGGACTATTCCCCCATGTCCCAGCAAGTGGCCTACCATTCTATCTCTTCTCATCCTTATATTTTTCCACATACTTCTTTTCTCGCCGACTTTCTCCAATACTTCTTCGTTTCTAACCCTATCAGTCCATGATATTTTCATAATTCTTCGGTAGCACCACATCTCAAAAGCTTCTAATTTCTTCCTACTTGCTTTCCCTACCGTCCAGGTTTCGCAACCATA
The DNA here is from genome assembly GCA_037954035.1 of Rosalia funebris. Classification (NCBI taxonomy): domain Eukaryota; kingdom Metazoa; phylum Arthropoda; class Insecta; order Coleoptera; family Cerambycidae; genus Rosalia; species Rosalia funebris. The sequence continues at coordinate 27,407,332 of JAZFAV010000011.1, forward strand.
TAGTGCCGTGCTCCATACATATGTTTTCAAAAATCTCTTCCTTGTTTCTAAGTTTATTACCCCCGAGCATAAAAGTGCTTTCTTTTTGTTAAAAGCTACTCGACCCTGCGCTATTCTTTGTTTTATATCTTTATGGCTTCTTCCATCCCAATTTATTTTACTTCCTAAATAAGTGAAGTCTTTAACTTCCTCCAATCTTTCATTATTAATTTGTACTTTCGTTTTTGTTCTGCTCTCACGCCCTCTGCACACTAACACTTTAGTTTTGTTTTTATTCACCCTCATTCCGTATTCCTCTATCAACACTGCCTCCATTTCATTCAATGCCGATTCTAATTCCTCCTTACTAGATGCTAATACTGCTATATCATCCACGAATCTCAGCATTTTTAGTTTCTGTCCCTGTACTCTGATCCCGAACTCCACTCTATCTTTTACCACATTAATCGTTAAATCTTATATAAGTTATAAAATCTGCCACTTATATGAGTTATTTAGTTTGTGGAATAAGAAAGAGATTGTTTACTACATTATATAAATCCGTTTGAAAAAAGAGGTTGCTGATACCTGTCTATTCTTGGGCACTTCAAACATTTTCACCAGGAGATTGAATTTTCTAGATTGTATTCTTTGCTGTATTTTCTGCTCAGGAAATTCAAAATGACAATCACCTAGCTTAATTCAAACAATGGTCAGTTAGAATTTATGCATGTGCTAACTAACGGACTTCTAAATTTCTCTAAGCAGTTCATTGCGAATTGCATAAAATTCCAAAGAAGATTTATGGAATCATTAACCAAAGGAAGTCAAGCAGTTAAGCGGAAAAATCGAAACAAGCCACTGAAATAGTTGAGAATGTTTATTCTCCATTTATAAATTCCACTAGAAGCCAGTGTGCATGTAATTAATAAAATGTACTGAATATTTTACATCGTTTAAATGCACTTACTGTCACGTTACCTCCTTTTTTCAGCTAATTATGGCAGAGATTTTATACGGAACTTGAAACCTTAGCTTATAAAATATATGCGCCCTAATTTCACATTTTGTTAAGCATTTTTATATTAATTCTTCTTTATGGTAATCGAGATACGTTTATAAATTATAAGCAGTATTAATTCAGACTTGTAGGTATTTCTAACAAATATTGTCATTAAAATATTACTAAAGCTCACAAATTACTCAAATAGTATATTAATTTATTCAAATATGTAAATATAAGTATCATTATGTGTAATACATAACAATATACACATTATCAATAAATCACTACCTATGTATATTATTTAAATGTATATATTGAAACATATTCTGTTTAAGTAAATTTGTGACACCTATTAAAAAGGATATGAAAGCTATATTTAATAATTTGTATTATAAATCGATATTTCTTCACTGTATTTCAAATGTTTACATTTGAAAGGTGTTTGTTCTTCTAATAATAATTTACAAAATATGACTTCAAGATCCTTTCTTTTTCCTGGATGGCTACCAACTTACATTTTTCAAATAGCAACCTCTATTGTTTATTATTTATTCGGTTTCTATATTAAAGAAAAAGGACATATTATGTTGATTACAAAATGTTATTTTACATCGAAAATGTCGGTGCTAAACCGCCTTACCAAACATTATAAAATACAATGTCAAAAATTATTTCATATGGAACGTTCCATATACATTATATGATTAGGTGCGCTACTGAGGAATTTACAAATTTTCTACAGTCGCTATAGCTAAATTGAATAGTTTTTCTTAAAAATATGTTTTTATCAATGTAGATATAATATCTAGTACAGCAACATTTTTTAGAGCAAGTATTCAAGGTGTCTTTGCAATGGTATATATTTTGAATACTTGCTCTAAAAATGTTGCTGTCGCAACATATGTGTACACATTTTCTAAGTCACAGTATTAGTAGACAGTGTTTTGATTCACGTCACTTTTTCATTGCCAGCTTAATACATGTTAACAATTATAGTATAATAATAGTTTCGCAAATATTAAACTTTAAAATACACTCCTAGATAAAATTAACACATCAGAAAAAGTTTTCATTATTTCTTCTAATTTTTCGAAGTTTTAAATCCTTAAATATTTTATGCAGGTGGACTAGGATGTCCTCTGTCACTACTGATAAACAATCTTACAGTTAAACATTTCAATGAACTTGGAAGTTATTGAAGAACCTCAGGACAAGGTCGTAAGAAGTCTGAAGATGCAAGAGATGAGCGATACATATCTTATGCAAGTCGCCTTTAGAAACAAGCATTCTATTAGTTTAGATCTAAGCAGAGTCCTAGCAGCAGCTCGAAATGTAGCAATATCTAGACGAACGATCGGGGGAAGGCTTAATAAAGGAAGATTGGATAATAGGGGACCAGCTATTGCCCCACTGCTCACCAGAGGACGTAGAGTTGCTAGGACTGTGTTTTGTAAGAGAACACACTAGTTTGACCACTGACACTGAAAGCGAGTTTTCTTTCCAGACGAAACAAGAGTAAGTCTTAATTCACCAGATGGACGTCAACGAGTCTGGCGGAGGCCAAGGGAAAGGTATGCTGCCTGCAATAGCTCTCCCAGAATCCCATGTTTTGACGGACCAATAATGTTTTGAGAAGGAATTTGTCTCGATAGTCGCACGTATTTGGTTCCTATACGGAAGAGATACATGAATGCATATTTTTACTTAGGAAAAGATTGTGGAGGAATATGTGATTCCATTTGTCATATTTGTCGGGGACAGTTTTATTTTTATGCATGATAACGCTCGACCCCATATTGCTAGAAAGATATTGGACTACCTTCCATTTATGAATATTCCAAATATGGACTAGCAAATGGACCAAGAAACTGTGGACCAAGAAACAGAGACATGAACCCCATAGAGCATCTATCAGATGCATTAAATAGATCATATAGGCGCCACATACCTGATCCTATGACTCTTAGGGAACTACAAAAAGTTGTTATTGTCGCATATTCAACAGAACTAAAGTGTTAGTATGCACAGGGCATGAGAGCAGAGCAAAAACGAAAGTACAAATTAATAATGAAAGATTGGAGGAAGTTAAAGACTTCACTTATTTAGGAAGTAAAATAAATTGGTATGGAGGAAGCGATAAAGATATAAAACAAAGAATAGCACAGGGTCGAGTAACTTTTAACAAAATGAAAGCACTTTTATGCTCGGGGGTAATAAACTTACAAACAAGGAAGAGATTTTTGAAAACGTATGTATGGAGCACGGCACTATACGATTGCGAAACCTGGACGGTAGGGGAAGCAAGTAGGAATAAATTAGAAGCTTTTGAGATGTGGTGTTACCGAAAAATGATGAAAATACCGTGAATTGATAGGGTTAGAAACGAATAAGTATTAGAGAAAGTCGGCGAGAAAAGAAGTATGTGGAAAAACATAAAGAAGAGAAGAGATAGAATGGTAGGCCACTTGCTGAGACATGGGGGAATAGTCCGCGATATTTTGGAGGCAGAAATAGAAGTGAAGAAAGGCAGAGGTAGGCCTAGATTAGACTACTGCTCGCAAATAGTAAGGGATGTAGGTTGTAGCACAATTAGCGAAATACGCAGGTTAGCACAAGATAGGAGAAGCTGGAGGTTAGCGCCCAACCATCAGTGAGGACTGATGACCTCATGATGATGTCGAATATTCGTCAGAAAAACATTCACCACTTGATCAATAGCATTCCCAGATGAATGGAGTGATAAGAGCTAGAGGAGGATCTCCATGCATATAATTGACAATTTATGATGTCTACATTTATAAAAATATATTTTTAAGAAAACTATTTAATTAAAGCTATAGGAAATGCTATAGAAAATTTATAAATCCTTCAGTAGCGCATCTGATCATATACTGATATATAGGGTGTTTTTCCTTTTTATATTGGAACATTTTTTATATTGTTTTGTAAACACCTTGGTATATCACACCCTGGCTTTTGCATCCTGTATATTACAGAACAATTTCTAATATATCGCTTAGGTGAGTCATCATCGTTGAATGTTTTTGCAAAAAATAATTTTCCTGGGGGTTTAATAATATCCAAGAAATTTGAACTATTATTAGTGATGGACATCTAGAAGGAAAATCTATAAAACCAAATATCTCAACCATCAATATTTTTATAGAAGCGTCAACATAGAGTACCCTTTATTTTTTATACAATAAACCGAAAAACTAATAAAACATATAAGTTGCTATGTGGAAAAACAGAGTTGGTACCTGCCGGGGAGTAATTACATACCTTGTATAATGGGCATTATTTTAATTGGAAAACATAGAAAATTATTCAGTATGATTAAAAGAAAATACATTTGGCTTTTTTTTCACTTAGCTATTTTTTATTATATAGATGGTAAAATAATCTATTCAATAAATCTTATGGTTAATATAACGTATATTTTATAGTTATGCTAGGAAAACCCATACAGAAATACTTCTAAACGATGTTAATAGGGAGAACTATTTAAATATTGAATAAAACTTCATACATTTATCTCAGTTATCAACACGACATTAAACGGCAAAGGGAGTCGTATTTTCATTTTAGTTCTCTAGTGTCTAGTGGCATAGAGATATAAATAATCGTTCCCGTAAATAATTTTATCTTGCCTCGGTTTTAGTCAAAACAAATTAACATATTCTCACTCTGGTTGCTTTATACAATTACAATTACTTGTCAGCTTCTTGGCGAGAGCATCATAAACAATTGTGAAATTGCTGGAGTAATGTGGTATTTATAACAGGAAAAAACTTTTTCTAATTTAAATATTGGTTATATCTAAAAATTTTCCATAAACTGATACATAAATAAATACACAATAAACAGTGTAGTGATAGATTTCCTCCACAATATTCATAATTTTGTTTTTCAATAATGTTTTAAAGAAACAGTGAAGGACAGTAAAAAAAAGATACCAACTGACATAAATTGTTTTTGTTTCAGATTGTGTACTTAAACTATGATTTTATCATAGTCCATGTTAAATTTAAATCTCCCTTTTTTTATGAATTCCTCAAAATTCTTCGAATATAAATTATGGTATTTGAAGAACTAAGACCCTAATATGAATACTAATCAATATTAGGGGTTTCCTATTTACAGTTTATAAGATTGAAGAATTCAACGATTTTAAATAACCTCACAAAAATAAATCGAAAAATGTTAAATCAGTCTAACATGATGGCCGTTCAGTTAGTTTTCATTGCCGTATCAATTTGCTAGGAAGTATTTCGTCAAGAAGGCACCAAAATGAGAAGTAGCTCCGTCTTGTGGAAACTAAATTCTTTGATAGGGAACATCAACATCCTCATTGTTTATACAAAATATATACATAGCGCACATACATAGGTAGATATGTATTGCAGTGAAAAAGCCGATTATGCTGCCCAAATTACTACAAGACGCCAAGTTACCGAAAATATAGCAGTTGAACCTGAAGACGCTAAACACTTTCTGAAAACTAAAATAAGCACCATATGGTAGAATGAATGGTACAACAACAGCAGATTAAAGTTGATAAAGACTACAGTTGTTTTAGACCACGCTGCAAATTTACTCGAAGATAACAGGTAATATTAACACGAATGAAACTGGGTTACACTAATTTAAAATTAATGTATCTACTCCTTGATGTAATCCAAATTAGATGCAAAGCCTGTAACAACTTTATAAACAAAATATTGCCTGTAACCATTTTTTCCAGCATGTAGGAATCGGTTGTACCGAAACCCTGTCTGTGAAATTTCTCTAATACATTTAGGACATTTGAGTCACTGAAATACTTAGTATGTGATACTAATCCATTTACTTCTGTTTGATCTTTTTAGTATGTGATAATAATCCATTTACTTCGGTTCCAAGTCACAGTCAATGAATATGAAGTTCAACATTTAAAATTCAAAATGGCCAATATGGTAGACTAATTTTATAAAATTTGGTATTTAAGTGTTTTTTAAGCCACTGATAAATGAATATTAAGTTCGACGTTCAAAATTGAAAGTCTGGTCCAATACGACTGACGAGTTTTTCAACAATCTTTAGGATCTCTACGAAACTTAGTCTTTGTAGCGTATTTAAGTGTCAGTGAAATAAAGCAGGAGATCAAACTAGTCATCAAAAAGGTTGGATCTAACTTCTAGTTCTCGAAATATGAAATAGAAACTTGGTATATACTTAATACAGGTTTTTGAGTCTATTATTGGAGCTTATTTTTGCTACTGTTTTTATTTGTTTCAGATTTTAATAAAATTAAAGAGATAAAAAAAAAGAGATACAGATAAACGGTTTAGTAATTTGGGGTGCTTGGTTAATTCAAAGTTGCATTTCTATGTACCTTCCTTCCCCATTCATGTAGGGGATAACAGTAAGGAGCAAGGAGAATTATCTTACGAAGACTTTAAATAAATGAAATGTTGTTATTAAGGAAGGTGGGATGTAAATATGATGGCCACGTTCTGTTGGATGATGAAAAGCAAAATTATACAAGAAAGAGTAAACTTCAAACCCCTTCACAGATCTTTTCAAGACAAAAAAGTTCGCTATCATAAAAAACATAAATAATTTTTATTCATCAATATCAGAAAATCTCTTCAGATTAGTTATTGGTGTCCTGAAATACACCCAAATACCAAGTTTTCTAGACATCCGGAAATTCCTTATAAAATTTGTCTGCCATACTGCCACTTGATAACTTGTCAACAGATTCATTATCAGTAACCTAAAAAACCCTGGATACCAAAATGTTGTTGAAATATTTGTTCGCAATATGGATCCGCCATTTTAAATTTTCAAACTTTTACTCCATATTTGTGTTCTATGACCTTAAAAACTCATAAAAATCAAGATCCCGAGAATTCTCAACAGATTTCGTTGATTTTGTGTCACATGTTCGATTCGCTATGTTTTTTGAGGTTAAGAAAAAATTCTGACGTGATGAAACAAATCTGACTTCAGATTCGTATTCAACGCATCAAAATACGTTTGGTCTGCGGCGCATGATTTTTTTGTTGTGGGTCTGTGTTACTTATTCATTTTCTGTAATATGATTAACTATATAATAAATAAATAAAAACACTTGACCTAAATTTCTTTAAGCCAATTAGCCCTATACTTATGCCGCTATACCCTTTACATATTTAACATGTTCTTCAATTCCAGGTTAATAAAGTATTCAGACGTTACGAATAACTAATGATTATCGGTTACGTAAATTTAAAGGTCAATCCGCATTATTGCAAATTGCCCCATTACATTTCACCGACTGTGTTCGTGGTTCCGTAGGAGTTTCCAACGCACATTAAACGTATCTTCTTTGTCATTTGCATACCTTTGATGGTAATTCTATCAGAGTTAACGACTTGCATGAAAGGGTAATACTAGGAGATTACCATTTCCGAGAGCGTGGTGTTAATATGAACCCATAACCTATCCCAACGCAACCTTGCTGTTGAACTTGCACAGTGAGATTGCAAATGTAAACGAACGGTGGGCAACATCGGCATCTCGAAGAGGAAAAGGTAGTCTGCGTGTCTCAGCGAGAGGTATATCAACCTATTTGCGTCCGAATATAAATATCCCAGACGGCAGATGTGGATATTCGCAAATGCATGAACGGGAATATTTTTATTTTATGTTTATTTTACAGCACGAGTCCACTACATTATCCGCTCTCTTGTAGAGTGGGCGGCTGCCATATTTTTACTTCCTAATTTTACTATCCGTGCCGAGTTTCCTAGTTTATTTCCAGCAAATTTGCTCATACAAAATTGACCATTACGTACCAGTGTTGTTATTAAGTAATGAATAATTTCGGTAACTCGGGTGATTTAAATTGAAACGTGTATACTATATCCAAATTCAGATTAATAAAATAGATCATTTTCCATAAATATCGAAAGAGCATCACAAACCAAGGTGGCATTATTAGGTGATTATTACAACTAACTGTTAAACTATGTCTAGCCTCTATTTATACTCAAGTTATGTTCAGGTTCAGTAAATAGTTAAAAATAAGTTTTCGGGTTTCATTCACTGTTTTTCACACCTTGTAATTATTTTTCTTCTTGGTTAGTGAACAGTGAAAAGATATGTCCTGATATGATATGAAAGCACCGCTACTTCTAATACTAATCTTTAATTTTTAACTGTCCCCTTTAGTGGTCTGTAAAACGCAAGGAGGTCTTGCTAACTTTAAAGCCATAACAAATTAAATTAAAAATTTAGATAAATGCACTATCCACTAATGTCGTCATTCAACGTATCAATTAAAATAACGAATTAGTTGATAAAGGTTCCTTGATTTAGTTCTCCTAATACTTTCAAGGGCATCCAACAGTCTGTGTTGGTTATTCTTTCAAGTACCTTTTAAGTTGCTAGAGTTGATTCTATGATCCTTTTCATGTTGGGCAATGAAAAATTTTAATAATTTTCCATATTTTAAGTGAGCCATGTGCTCTATGAATCTACTTACAATTGATTTTTTTAATTATCTAATGTACTTTTAACTGCCTTTTATTATCTCTAATTTTATCTTTCGAATTCCCTAAGAATCGTTGCAATTTATTGCCAGAGGAATGTACTAATGTCATTTTCAAATTTTTGAAAATCATCTATCGAGTTCTGTGGATTGTTTTATTATGGTTCGTATGATAAATTTTCGAAATAAGTTTAAATTAACACATCTGTTCACCGTTCACTGACGATGAAGAAAAATAGTCACAATGCATAAAACCGGAAACATTATTATAAACGGTTTACCGACCCGAACGTAATTTGTATAAATATAGACTGGATATATTTTAAAATCAGCTCACCTCAAAAAACATATTTTTCCGTACTACTTGCCAATGTCCATCTTGAAATACGGTTAAAACTAATGAACTAACCTAACTTTGAACTTTGTTAACCTATTCTTGAATCGAATTCCTTATTTAGTAGCATCTACATTATTAGGTCCACTTGATGCCCTTTATTTTTTAAATGCCGTGAAAAAATCTAATGGTTTAGGCCTAGCCAGTTCATTAGATCCCTCTTTTTTCACCACTACAGAAAGAAGGGATCGTTTGGATTAATAAAATTATTTACTGAATAAAATATTTCTACTGTATATAGCTAATATATGATTTAATTTCTTAAATTTATTATAATTTACAGATTTTATAAAAACGATAGATATATGGAACTCCATTTTTTTCAATTAAACGTCTTATAAGCTATGATCAAAGGTAAAAACATAATTCCAGAGATCAAATTTAGTTTCAGAGTCAAGACCATAAAATCATGGACATAATTAATCGATGGATCATAGGCCTTCGATAAGGTTATGGGCATTAGGGATTAATTATAAAGCAAGCTTTCTATTATTAATTATGAAGCAAGCAAATAGATCCCAATGATTTAAATTTTATATTTCAGATAGAACTTTTAAAAATATGCGTGGAGATGATTACTCTGAATTAACGAAACTTAAGACAGGTGTACCACAAGGCAGTTCATTACGGCCAATACTTTATCTGTTATATGCCAATGATATTCCTGAATTAAGGTATGATATGATAACCACCTCTGTTGACGACATCGCTATAATGGCGGCAGACTACCACTAAGAAGCGACAGTAAACCTCAGTATGGACTCAATGAAATTAACAACTGGACAAACAAAGCAATGGCGATCGAAATTTAATGAGACTGAATTTTTTTGTGTTCAGTTTACAAACAAAGGAAATCAATATATCCCTGTTAGCGTAAATTATATCCAAGTATCATATGTCGATACAGCAAAATATTTGGGTATGACATTACATACGAAGCTGCGCTGAAGAGCTCATGTCAAAAAAAGAATGGAAGGACTAGATATCAAATTCAGAAAAATGTATTGACAGCTTGGATGGAAATCCACCCTGCCAATATATAACAAAGTATTGTGCTATGAAGCACATAGCTGTGGAGCTGCACAAATAAGAATCATTTAGAAATCATCCACCGATTCTAAATCAAAGTAGGTACTAAGGAGCGTTATCAATGCCCCTTGGTATTACAGAAACAGTGATTTCCACAAGGACATGAAAATGGACATCCAGTATTAGACTTAACGTAGCGAGTTCGCCAAGAGTCAAGAACATTGACTAAACTACGTCGATGTCAAATCCATCTAGCTCCTCGATAATATGAATCTAATCAAAAGACTCAAGACAACTAAATATTTTGAGATAATTTAATGTGTGTGTTAATATTAGTGTAATTAAGTTATGCTTTTATATTGATTTTATTTATTAAAAGATTTGTACACACAGCAATCCACTTCTTTCCCCTAAACCCTCAGTCTTCGAAATGGAAGACAAGGGTAAGCACACCTATATTCAGGGAGATGTACCACACTCCCCCCGTTGCGTTGGGACAAAAATCTATGCATACAATTACTTCAATACAGGTCTCAGTATTCTGGACCGCAATACGAATAGCATTATCGTAGCCACCTATATATAAAAGTATGATGGGTCGTCCATTCACATAGTGGCCACGGAGCAGCATGCTATGTTTATGAATTATAGCGAATTATGAATTATATTATTTCCTGATCAGATCGTAATTTCAATACACTACAATTTGTTAAGGGTATTTAATAAAAAAATCGAATAAAGTACACCCTTTTAAGCAAATGAACTAAAAATCAAATAAACTGGGATTGAATGAATTCAAAGAATTTCTCGTCTCTGTCTAGATAATACAATTTTTTCTATCACATACGGTGACTATTACAATGGTGGTATTAATCATAGTGTTCCAGAATGCCTCTGTTACGTATGTAGATTATCCCAAAATAAAACACAATTATGGTAACATCAAAATTTCACGATTTTATTATAATATTTTGAAGATGGTATTAAAATTAGTATGAATACTCAATAGATACTTCATAATTAAAGGAAAAATTTATATTTCATCTTAATCTGGTGTCATTTGAAATAAAAACCTATCGATATAAATTGTTGATGAAATCTTATACTCAAAATATATGTACGAGCATATTAAATATCATACATGATATATCTAATTTACACTTTAGTATATTCGATATATGTATATAATCAACGTAGTATTTCTAATACATCAAATATGTATATATTCTTACAATTATCCTATCAACATAATAAATTATTCCATGCAGTTCACCAATTAATTAATTATATTAATCTAGTGCTCTGATAACATGAAGAATTTATCTTTTAACTTACCGTGTTTGCCATTAATTATATTTAAAAACTAATTTATGATAATTGGAATATAATATTATTAGAATTTCTTAAATATTTAATGATACAATGATGAATTTGTCAATTAATAAACGAAAACATAAACTTCGGGTTTTTTCTATTCATTTTTATTTAAATTATGTATTGATAACTTCATATCTAAGCATACAGAATTTAAACCGAACTTCAGACTGACCCGACAGTATTGTGATATTTAATATAGAAAATCACCCATGAAAACGTAAACAGAAAATTGAATCAGAGAAGTCAACTGTCCCGTGTAATAAAAGATATCCGTATTGGAGTAATTTGTCTGCCCAAGACACAAAATCTCGTATTTGCTAAATTGTCTGGCTCATTTGGACAATAAATATTGGTTTGGAAGAAGGATAAGAATCTAATTTAAGATAAAATTGGTACAAGCATGTCGAGTAAATATTTCATTTCCGTCACATTCTTTTTCCTTTCAATGCCATGAAAAAAGATCTTTTAGATGGTAAAATAGAAATACCTCTAAAAGTTCCTTTTCGTCTTACTTATATATCAAAATTCCTATTATTACTTACCTAGATTAACTAGAAAATGGGTAACTGGTCGGGTGAAGTCAATGGAATCAAAAAGGTGTATAAGCCTTGTCGGTAGGTACAAGTCTTATACACTAAGGTACAGGTAAGTCGGTACCTGTGAAACCACTCTTTTAAATATGGTGCATACCAAAAAGTTCGTAATAATAAAAAATAAATAGCTCATGATATCTAGTGCTCTTGAATAGTAAGTATCATCATCCATTCGGCCTAATTTTATAAGAAATTTATTGAAATAAGCAACTAAGCAGAGCTGCTAAGGGCAGTTGTATATTAATCACTGACTAAGAAATTTAGATTTTATAAGAAAAGTTGTAATAGATTTATTGGTTAGTCGTTAAACAACTAGCTAATGTTAGCAAGAATAAAAAGAACAATTGCAAAGCTTTACTAACTCACATTAAAAATTGAAGCTTATATAATATACAACATATAAGTGCATATGTTGCAAAATATAGAACTAGAATGAAGATATGGAATATAATTAAACATATATGAATTTATATGTTAAACTATTTATATCTTTACTTTGTTTTGTGGACGAAATTTTAGAAATAAACATAAAAGTTTAACAGGCATTAACTCTTTTGAAATACCTAATGAGAATAAAAAATATATGCAGAATACCATAGCAAATTTGAAGGAATATCCAAGAAAACATATTGTTTCCATTTATTCATTGCTTTTCTTGCATTTCTTTTTAAAGTCCATATTTTAGAAGTATACGATGCAAAATTATACCATAAATACGTAACAAACAAAAATATTTAATAGTTACTATAAATTATTGTCACATATATAAAACCCGAAATAAGTATAACAGATATGAAATTTTGATGTTAATGTAACGAAATGCATTTAAGGTTATATTCATATATCTTTTGGTCTGAAGCTGTAGAGTGGTTTTTATTTACAATATTTAGACAATTAGTAGGTTAAAAGTTATACTTTATACACAATTCCTTTTTAGAATAAATTATAATTACGATGGTTAATACAATTGGTTTTTAATTAGCAAGTGGATAAATAATGACTCAGTTAACCACTTCCTTGTATAATAAGGCTAATTATATCAGAACATCTAACAACTACCAGTAATGGTAGTCGAACTACTGTCATTGTCAATGATATAAATACTTAATACTTAATCTCCTGCAAATAGGAGTTCAGAAAAAAAAAAATGGGTTAACGAAGAGCATTCGTGTAACCGTGATGAAACTTATACAGAACTAAAAATATTTTCCCTACTGCTGAAAGGGTAGACCAGGTCAGTTCGAGTCGTTATACAGCATCAACTAAGGCACAATATGGTTTACAACACTTTGTATGTCCAGCTGATAATTTTTCTTGCATTCTGAAACCCTGCACCAAGTCAATTGTGGTATTGTCTCAATGTACTATTTTTCCCTTTATTATATAGATGACAGTATACAGCTCCATCAAAATTGGAATGGTTAATATGCACTTATATTTGGGTCTTTGGCGATGAGATATTTTGGTAATTACTTGCCGATCACTAATTGAAATCGGATCTGGATTCATTCTGAAGGTGGATACCATCTATTCATCATCAATATTTGCCATAAATATCGTGAATGATTTCTTGATAAACCCATATTCTTGGTAGCTTCATCACTTTTCTGCATCATCTACTTAATATTGGTTCGTGCTAATAATTACGATAGTCCAGCCTCTTTGATGCCATAGGAGATATTTCACTTCAACAATGTGTTCATTATGTTTCACAGATTTTATAAACCACTTCGTATATCCTACCTTCTAGTATTTTTCCCTAGATCCTACACTATTCTTAAGGAATACACAGATGGGTTAAACAGATGAAGGAATCTTTGTATGAAGGAGGAAACGTTATGATTAAATTTTTGTAGATACAAAGATACTCTTGAATGCTAGTAATACACCAATTTTTATAGAATCCTGCTGTTCATTGTCATTGGATTTCCAAATGTTGTCGATTAATCTTTCGCAATGCGTAAATAATAGTCTACTATAATGCGGAAGACTTGCACTACGACCCACGTCAGTGGGTAAAAGACTGATAAATCTTTTTTACATCTATAATCTACTCGTACATATATTTGATGAGATGACTAATTAGTTTGACGTACATCAGTTCTGGAAACTTCTATAGAACGTATACACTCCCTTTGGGAATCTATATAAAACCTGTATCTACATAATAATTAATAACGCAAAGTCAGTGGAATGAGGGATGTTCTTCCTTTTTATCTAGTTTCGTTAAAAGGCTCCTGCCGTAATATATCTTTCGGAAGTTTCGCAATAATTTACCGTCTGTCGAAAAATAGGACTTCCCTTTTAATTGGACAAGGAGACCGGTGTTTTATACTCGGCCGCAGTTAAGGTACGAAAAAGAATTTCTGGTATAAGGTTTCAACAAATTCAGTGGAGATCAGAGAAAATACCGCAACGAAATTTATCGTGTGCTCCTGTCGCGTTCTTTTTTTTTACATTTTTGCTTTAAGATAACCGAATAAGTCCTGAAGCTATTAAAGTACAGTTTACTCGGCGAACGCCTTTGTATATGTAACTCTTTAATGAATAGCTAATTAAAATGCCTACCTGTAATTATTCATTTTCACGCGATATTCTCAGTATTCATATATATTTAAATATTTAAATAACATATGAAGTAAAAGTTAAATAATAAACGTTTGTTTGTTAGTTATTTACTTATTACAATTACTTTCAATATATATTTTACTTTTGCGCGCTCCACTATACGCGTAAAAGTGTGAAATTATGTAAAAATATCTAGCGTTTATTTTTCATTTTTCGGCCTAAAAACAAAAAAAAAATGGTTTTTAAACAATTTCGTGTGTATGTATCGTTGTCGTTCTCATCAGCATTAATAAAATTTCTTGTTAGCATGATAACTCAACTAAATCGTGTCGGATCGATCGGGTTTTGACTGACTCTGATCGGGGACGTCCCCCAGACGACACCTATTGATTTTGAGGTGGATAGAAGACACTCTACCATGTACAGGGATCATGAGAAAGCACAATGGTGGACTACTTTTTGGAAATTTTCTTTGTTAGCACGATCACTCAATTAAATCGTATCGGATCGATCGGGTTTCGACGTATTCTGATTAGGGACGTCTGCCAGACGACACCTATTGATTTTGAGGTGTATAGGACACACCCCACCCTGTCTATGCGTCATGAGAAAGCACGATGGTGGACTATTTGAAAAAAGTAAAACTCGCATAAAACACATATTCTGCATTTATGTGTTGTTTTTTTCTTCTCGGCCACTCAATTTCGAGATAAAGTTGTTCTACGTGCGGAAAAGTCCTTTTTTTGGTTTTAAAAATGTTTATTTATATTATTATATGTACATGGAATTCATATATACAGTGTGTCCGAAATTTCTGATAGATAAACAGTTAAATATGGAGTTTTTACACAATAATATTAATAATAACAATAATAACAATTAATGTTAACAATAGTATTAGCAATTTAATATATGCAGCTCATTTAGTTTTTGAGATATTTTGACAAATATAATATACTACCTTTTCTAATATACACCACAATTTCTTTTATTTTTATGTATATTTTTAAATATTTACAGGCACAACTTCTTACATAGAAGTAAAATATTTTTTTCTAATTCAAATTTTCATGTTTCAATCTTCCAAAAACTTCATTAACGTAATTCCGTATGGCCATATTGGATATTTGATTAGTTAAGAAGCACATCATTTTTCCCTTTCAGTTATGTATCACATTCCTATTAAATAGCAAGAATAACGGCAAAAAACACAGCAGTTTCCCTATCCTCAAAGTATACATGAGGAGATACATTCATCACCAATTTCAGACACAGTATATGTCAAGGATAAACTTTATTTAGAACTACAACCAGAAGATGCATTTTACCATAATGGATAATAGTATTTTTGGATACTGGTATTCTTCACATGGATGAAGTTATTAATGCTTTTTATTGATTAACCACGTTGTACGTACGAGTATAAGATTGTTATTTCTGCAACACGATGGGGACTGTGCAAAATATTACAGACTATTCAAAGAAATCAAACTATAAGTAAAGATAACTTTTTTAGTTAAAAGCAAAATATTGGCAAGGTAAATATATCACGCAGATTATTTTATAAATATTTAATAATGATTATATAAGACACTTAAGACAATAATGATAATAGAAGACACTTAAGACAACAATGATAATAGAAGACACTGTCCTCAATTACATATGTAATTACTAGCTGGTATAATTGTTCATATGTCTTAAGTTATATAAAAAATAGTTCATATGGCTTTTGATGTAAAATCACTTGTTTTATATCATCAACTCCAATAACAAAAAAAAACACTTTACATTTTATGATTAATTTTGATCATGTATTCGTTTGAAACAAATCAAATGATAGTTCTTGAAGAAAATGCGTTTCAAATGGTTGTTAGATTGCTAATTTGAAAAATCATCGAACTGGTACTTTTAAGAAACAGAAATATTTTCATAACACTTCGTTCGTGTCATTTGTGTCAATTTCATGGAAAATATTCTACAATATATACGATTACATAAGTTAATGTTTTTATACAATTATACTTACAAGAATATTAGTTTATCAATATATGAAAAAGTTCTAAAGATCATCGAGAAAATTTTTTGCAGTTAGTGGTGTTAAAGCCAACTACGATATTTCTGACAAAAATTATATCTAACAAAGGTTCTAATATTTAATCGTGTGAAACTTTTTGAGTGAAATTTGAGTGAAAAATAAAAATTTTTTTCTGAAACAACGAATCTGTAGGGTTAGAGTAAATGTACTTTCATTAGAAAAGCTATCCAAAGATATCTGATTATTGATAATAGACTCCATCTTAGCTTATAAAACACAATTCTGTGATCTGGACCATCTTCAATAAGTTCCTAAATCTTCTAAGGATACATGTATTCTTATTTCACTAGTATCAAAACGTAGTATGAGCAAATTAAAATCACAAGCCAGTTGTGGAGCTGGAGTTACGGAATTTTCTTGAACAACTAACAACGCAATTAATTTGGTTTCATAGTTTTATCGTCAACAATGTTTTGCTTTTTTTTAGATAAATTAGGCACATGACTAAATTCTCAGAGAACTTTTTTAGACAGAAAGAGGCTTAATTATACTAATTGTATCCTAATATCTGAATGTTTATCCTTAAATAATTATGTTACCTCCCTTTAAATCCGGAACCTTTCGCAGTAGCTATGCAAAATCGGCAAATTTTTATCAAATAGTCCACCATCGTGCTTTCTCATGACCTATGGACAGGGTGGTGTGTATCCTATCAACCTCAAAATCAATAGGTGTCATCTGGGAGACGTTTCCGATCAGCATCAGTCAAAACCCGATCGATCCGACACGATTTCGTTGAGTTATCGTGCTAACAAAAACAATTCTCAAATAGTCCACCATCGCGCTTTCTCATGACCCATGGATAGGGTGGGGTATATCCTATCTACCTCAAAATCAATAGGTGTCGTCTGGGAGACGTTCCCGATCAGAATTAGTCAAAGCCCGATCGATCCGACACGATTTAGTTGAGTTATCGTATTAACAAAAAAAAATCTCAAATAGTCCACCATTGTGCTTTCTCATGACCTATGGACGGGGTGGGGTGTGTCCTACCCACCTCAAAGTCAATAGGTGTCATCTGAGAGACGTCCCCGATCAGAATCAGTCAAAACCTGATCGATGCGACCCGATTTAGTTGAGTTATCGTGCTAACAAGAATAAATACCGACGACAACGACACACACACAGCAAAAATTTTTTAAAAACCATTTGTTTTTGGTTTCTAGGCCGAAAAGCGAAAAATAAACCCAAAAAAAATTTTGTTTTTTCACTTTTTCTTTACACGATTATATTACTTGTCCGCTTATAGTGGAGTGCGGAAAAGTAAAAGTGAAGACAAGAAATATTTATTATTAATGTTAGTCATAGTAATAAACGTAAAGGAGAAATAAATGACTCGAATTTTGTACAGTTTTTACGATACAGTGATGATTGTGATAAAAATAAGAATTTATTTTTTTAGGGTAATACCTAATTGAAAAAAAATGGAAAACCAAAGAATGAAGGTTTAAATATCCATCCTGTATGTTCCACATACATATAATTTATCACATCTCATATTAAAAACAAAGGGGTTTAAAACTTGATCCTACTTAGCAGCTTAATTGATTTCAGTAATAACGACTTTCAAGATTTATTTCAGAAATGATTTTATATTTAGTTACTTACTAAAACATAAATATTTGTATATGAAAATTTATGTGAGACAAGTGTGAGATAAAAAATAAAGCGGATATGAAATAGCTGGAGCCATTATTAATAAAAAATAATATTATATTATTATAAATGCTCTCGAACTGGGTCTACGTGTATTATAATTAATGCAAGACGTACGCAGACTAATGAGGCATTTAATATTGAAACGTTTCTCTAAAAATGCATCTATAAAAAACATCTCCAACAGCGAAATACTAAATCACTCTTCCAAATTAACTAACGAGCACAGTCTTAGATCTGTATATATGCCACTTTTTAATTGAAATACGTCATGCAATTGACTTGACAGTTAGCCTTAAAATAAATGTGTATTTTTAGACTTAAACACATTTTCTATCGGACAGTTAAACTTATCTAGCATGTCATCTATAGAATAAGTATTTTTAGTTTAATCGCCATATGAAAAAGTTAATAAAGAGCGGAGAGTAAATGACACTTTATAACTGTAATAATTATAATGCTGTGTACGGTGATTTTAGTAGCCGTACATTTAGTTTTGGATGAACGCTGTATTTACCTGAGTCTGTATTTCATCGTTACATGATGGATAACTGGACATTTCGGAATAGTCATGTGAAATTATCCGCGGCATCATTTACAAGGGCAGTCTGAGATATGTTATGATATTAACATGTACAGGGTGGAGACACTAACTAGAATAAATTCTGTAACTCTGGATTTGGAGAAATTCAATATAAATTCCTGAAACAAGTCGATTTATTTATAACTTTATATCTATTTACACAGAAAGTCATAATGAACTCTTGGACAAAATTATCGTACCACTGAAACTTCACTTTATTACTTTTATTTTTTCAAATATAATACCTACCTACGTGAAATTATAATTAAATTATTTTTCTGGTCGGGATAGAACATGAAGAAATAGCAGGAAGGAACAATAATGTCAAATGGAATGAAAACGGTGTTAATGAAACACTTAAAAAAAATTGATCATCCTCATAAAACTAAACCTCCTCTAGTTCTTTTTGCTGATCCTATTTGTCTAGGCATGCTATTAGTCAAGCGGTGAATGGTTTCCTGAGGAATATTCTCCCATTCAACAAGAACGACTTGTTCGAGTTTCCTAAAAGTCATAGGGGCAAGTATGTGACGCCCACTTGATCGTTTTCGTGTATTCCATAGATGCTCTGTGGGGTTCGTATCTGGGATCCTTGGTGTCCAGTCCATAGTTGGAACGTAGAAATGTGCATTCATGGATTTGCTCCCTATAGGAACCAAATACCTCCACTTCCCCAGAACATTATTGATCCACCAAAAGATGGGTTCCTTGGAGGATACTGCAGGTGGCACAATTCTCTTCTGGCCTCCGCCAGACTCGTTAACGTCCATCTGGTGAAGTAAAATTTACTCTTGTTTCGCCTGAAAACAAAACTCACTTCTAGTCGTTAATGGTCCAATTTACGTATTCTCTTGCAAAATGCAGTGTAGTAGTTTTTAGTTCTCTGGTGAGAAATAGTACAAAAACTGGATTTTTTCTATCAAATTCTCTTTCATTAGTCTTCTCCTGACCGTTGGTCAAGAAATTGGTTGGTGCTATGATCATATTTCAAGCTGCTGCTATAGCTCTGCTTAGCTTTAAACTGGTAGAATGCCTCTTTATGAAGGCGATTTGCATAAGATATCTCTTGCATCTGTAAGATAAGACTGATCTATTGCATCTGTAGACATTTTACGACCTTGTATTGGTGTTATACAGTAACTTCCAAGTTCATTGATATGTCTAACTGTTTGACTAGTTAGCCACATAGCTCATAAATTAGCCATATATCACTGAGTACGTCTCTTTGTTAACCAGAGTTACTGCTTTTACTTCTTCATCTTCTCTTAAGTTGTGTGGATGATTCACTTATTCTACTGTAAGTGTACTGGATTAAATTTTAAAAAATATCACTAGTGTAACTGAATTTATTGTCCTTTATAAATCAATTTAAACGGCATTAAAGGTATTATCACAATTAACTTTAAACACTTAACAAAATATTGATAATGTAAGGATGTGAGGATGTCTTAGACCATCTACATAAACTGTTTAAGGATTTAAAACTCCGAAAAATGAGAAATAATGAAAAGTTTACGTAACATGATTTGTATTTGTTTATTTTTAAATCTAGTTGTTAGTGCACACATAAGAAGTAATCACCTTCACATATCTTCACCCTAGGGTATGTAACCACCACTATTTTTTCTTAAATGTGAGAGTACGATGAGTGATAAATCATTTTTAAATGTAGCACAGGAGGAACACTAATAACTTGTTTTCTAATATTTTTAAATTATTAACTTAAAAAATTAAAAAGCTCATGTTTATAATAATTATCACTGAATCGTCAAAAGTATATAATTCCTTTCTTTCTGGGTGAAGACAACTAAAGGTTGTTACCCCTTAAGTATGGACAGTCAAAGTAAAAAAACGATGTTTGAAGATTTCTTATTGAAATCTTCCATATTCGAAGGTTTTCACTCTATACAATAAAGTCTAAAAGGTAGAACATTATACCTATATTAAAATATGAAGTGTTTTATGACATAGTAATTAGATTAATTTTATGATGAAGTAATTTGGCATACTTCAGTGTGGTATCAACTATTAACAGCAGAGTGATTGTAATGAAAAATCTGATAAATGGATGGATGAAATACGTTTCTAGATTATACCAGACGGGGAATAGCGAGAAGTAACAATCTTAACAATTTAGCGAGAAAGACAAATTGGAAGAAATGTTTCCTTATATATTACAATGCAGTTGGTAGATGGCGCCGGGTAATAAGTCTATTAAAATGGTCTATTCACAGTGCTATTCCCGTTGAAAATTGAGGATGAACTAATTGATACTTAAATGATTTTATAAAAACGTTAGTACGCTTACTCTTTGTAATTGACAGTACCCAAATAAAATTTCGATTTATTCCGATTATTACCAAATATATTAAAGGCTCGTTATGCTCACCAGCTGTTTCAGTTATTTCAAGAGTTTGATGTACTTATTTTAAGCACGGCGTTACAGGTGTTTTAAGTATGTTTCATCCAGTCTCTTCTTCTGATAATAATTCTTTTCATTCGTTTCAGTTTCCTTCATAAAATTTTTTGTGCATTGTATAGGATCTATCGAAGTCTAGTTGAACTGTAATTAATATCAAAAAGAGTTTTGCCTATCTTGTTCTACTGGAAGAACGAAGGGTAAAACTTTCAATTACTTTTATTATTAATGAATAATTTTTCTTAACTTTATTTTTCGACTAAATTATCCATATCACTATACTTTATATCACTTAACTTTGTATTTGTGTCAAGCATTCGTTGTGCGATATGTTTAGCATTTCATTATATTTCTCCCAACAAGAATTTTATGACAATATTAGATTAAAAATAAATTTAAAAATGCTATCAAAATATGTATAGACAGTTGTACTAAAATACCAATTGTTAACAAAAGGAATACAATAAAGCGTTGTATTTGTAAAAACTAGCAAATCACTTACTATTCATTTTATCGCTATTTGTCATATAAAAAACTCTCTTATCTTGCCGATAAACTGAACGGTCTACCTGTGCCTAGCCATAAAAACAAGCCACGGTATGAGATAAGAGCCGTTTGGGATTTTTTATTTGGAAATAGAGATGAAATAAGCTATACTAGTGCAACTGATTTTACACACAGGAAAATTAATTCATGAATTCAGTTTCAGTTGTCCATATAACGCACTACTAATACAGCAATCACTTCAAAATAGTTTTAGTGGCGCCAACCATGGACGAATAACGAGCAATCAGTAGCTATAAGAAATAAAAGTTTATCACCCAATTTAGTTTATGTTAATCGATCAATCGATTCCAATTTATGTTACATTCATTATGTTCGTTTAATTATTTAACAAATCTCCTCATACTATTACATAATCGATGCTTATTTCGATTCCGCTATGGAATTTAAATTGCTACAGTTATAGTGCTATAGAAACTTACGTAATAATAGAAAACCTTCCATGTAAATGGTGATTTCCATTCATAAATACAGATTTTCACCTAATTGAACGGTTAAAATATATAAATGATGTCTTTAAAATTAAAAATAACAATACGTCAGTTAGTGAAATTTGAAAATAGGGTGGACTTTGAATTCAGCGTCTGGTGTAGAATAAACCAAAGTCAAGTGCTTGCTCTGCATCTGCAACATGGATGAGCTCATTAACGGCTGAAGATAATTTGTAAATTACTATAATAGTACATAGTTTCCTCATTTGTGGTACTATGTCGAAATAATGAAACTCCCATACAACAATACAGTCAAAATGGCATATTGGTCGTGATTACCTCAACACCTCCTTTCTCTATAGATCGATTTATAAAAGTATAGCTATTTTTTGGTTAAATCTCCAAATATAATTTCGCTGAGCTAGTTTTTATAAGATAATCTTAAATCCAAAGTACATTTTAATAGATCAAAGACTATTGAGGCATTAAAATATATAATTCGGAACGAAGTAATATTACTTAACGCTGAAAAGCTAAATAACGTTTTCAACCTCTCCTGAATGTTATATGTATATAATTTTAAATTAAAGGTAATACTTTTTTTGAAAATTCGGTTATTTATTTTCAATGGGTAAGTAATATGATTACAACCCCGCTTTATTCTGTACCTGGAATTTTTTTTCACTTTTCAATCTTTATAAAGATATGTAGTAATATTATATCTAATTAACTATAAAAATATGAATAATTCGCGTAAGATTATTTTACGTTAACTGTTAATACTCAAATCTGGTAAGAGTAGAAAATTCACAAATTAATGTAAAGAAAAGATAATCGTATCTAAACATATAAGACATTTCTTGTACACCTTGGTGAAAATTGTGTCAAGTATTATAATTCTAGGTGAGATATGTATAGAAATGCGTATTTTCTGATCTATTATGCTAATGTTCCGTAACAAAATTTTGTTCTGTAACAAAGTACTGTTTTATGTTTCTTTTTTTATTTTCTCTACTAATTATATCACAAATTCTTCCTGTATGATTTTTGGTATCCTGATAAGCAATACAGTTTAATAAAGATAATAAAATAAACAAAATATTAAACTAATGAAATTAATTACAAGGATATCAAGAGGTTAGTGTGGTAGGGCGGTAGCCTTTTAAGTGGAGAGCACTGGGCAGTGTAAAGATTTCTTATTCTTATTGATAACTAGAACCACTTGGCAGGAAAGGGACCGGTGGAACTCTTATGGATACCTAGGCATAATGGCATTAAGGGAAATCTAATTGCAGATGACCTTGCCAGACTAGGGACCAGGGAAAACCTCTATGGACCAGAACCTGCAGTGGGAATAATTCGGAATCTGATCAGAGACCGCATCAATGACTGGGCAAGAG
Source organism: Rosalia funebris (assembly GCA_037954035.1). Lineage (NCBI taxonomy): Eukaryota > Metazoa > Arthropoda > Insecta > Coleoptera > Cerambycidae > Rosalia > Rosalia funebris. The sequence continues at coordinate 27,430,945 of JAZFAV010000011.1, forward strand.
ACCAGCACAGAGAAAGATGGAGAGGAGTAACGAGTTGTCGAATAACCAAATTCTTCATCGAATACTCAGAGATTGAGAAATGGGCCCAAGAATTAATTAAATTGAACAGGCACAAAGCCAGAACCCTGGTGGGAATCATAACGGGCCACCATAGTAGCCTGAATGCATATAAGCACAAGCTGAGGCTGACTGATAGCCCGGCCTGGAGATACTGTAAAGAAGACGAGGAAACCTCGATTCATCTTCTTTACACCTGCCCCGCACTGGGGAGAAGAGGTATCTTATATTAGGGACCTCTGTTATCCTAGAGGAGGCGAGGCTTAAGGCGGGGGACGTGCCTAAATTGCTCCTTTTATGGGATAGCATTTTTGGATAATGACCCGGATAAGAAGGGATTGCCAAGGGATTACCCATGCGATCAGTGGCTGATAAGGCCCAAACCTATATAATATAATAATAATAATAATAATAATATTGATAACTAATTATTTGTAGGTAAAGGAATCTCCCTATTTTCTATTTTTAAATTTGGACGGTACTTAATTTTTACAACATTACAAAACTCCCGACAACTATCCCAAATAGGCTATTACTTTAAAATACTTTTAATTTTCTTTAAACATATAATAGGTCCACTTATAGGGTTGGGGATAGCAGCGCTATTTTATTTAAAAAAATGTTCAACTTTACAAGGATTTGGCATTAAATTTCGCTTTGAATTATTTAATCGGCATTAACTTTAATTAAATATTAAAAACAATAAACTTAACTATAGTTAAAGCTATGCAGTTGAACCCTCCTTGAAGTGACTTATACAACCAAATATACCCATACCCCGTGTAGCTTAACAATACAAAATAGACTAGTGCTAAAGTTTTATTATTTAATATGCCTTGGATGTCGGTCGGCATTACGTATTTCTCGCCCTTATGATATGTCTTGCCTATTTTGTTTTCTCTTTAGTAGCTCAGATTAAAATATGCATCATAGCGATAAAATAATGTTATATACTGCGGTAGCGATAAAAGAGAAAAGTCTCATATGAGAATACTTAGTCCTCTAATCTACAAATAGCGAACAAAATTATGATTATTGTACCAAAATATACATTGCTACGAATTTTTTTAAGGAAAGAGTTGGTCAATGATGTCATCACGATGTTAAATAATTTAATGCATACATTCTTTACATAGTACATACAATTACTGAAGCGGAGGGAAGAAAAAAATTCGCTCTGCCACATTTTAGACATCAGTTAGGCTTTTAATAAAGTTTGGTACGATAGACAGATATTTTAGGACAAACAGAAATAACAAAACTTCACAATTTCAACTCATCAAATTTGGAGTCCCACAGAGCAGCGTTTTAAGATCAGTAACTAATATATATTGCAGACCTCTCAACCTCAGATTGCATTATAACTGGTATATTTACACATGACACTGTCATTATGACTATCCATGAAGGTCCAGTAATAGTATCCGCAAATCTCCAAGATCACTCCTTCCTTATAGAAGATTGGCTGAAAAGATGGAAAATTGACTTTGATTTTCCATCTTTTCCATGAAAGTAAATCACAACATATGACTTTTAACTTTTGATTCTTAAAATATTTGTTATGTAGCTTATCATGGAGTTTTGGCATCATACGTAAAAAATATGCTACCTTAAGTGGCATAATCAGTTAAGGGCTATTTGAAAAAAATGTAGTGACATCATAACTCCAATAGTGATGGTGTCAAAGATACATACGAACATATGCACATCTACGAAGATACGTACGCATACGAACAATATGCACATCTAAAAACCAAGATAGACCTACCCTAGTATATTTTTCTTACTTGCCCGAGAACAATATTCTGTTCGAATTTTTGACAACACGGCAAAGTTAAACTGAATTGCTTGTACCTATCGATTCAAATATCTCAAGTTTACGCGACGACATCTCGGCTGCCGCGGAGTTACCCGACTGTACCACCACTAAAAACACTCACGAGTGTTTACAGAACTGGTAACCATATATGTATGGTATGGAAAGGCATAACAAAATATGATTAACCGTAAACTACGACAAACAATGTCATGAAGGTTTTCGTACGTATTTTAAATGCCTTAAACTTTTTTAATTAGGAAAAGATATAATCCAAGTATTAAACAGTGTTTTGCGTTGAATCTTTGGTATTATTTTATTAACTCAAAATGTAATGATCGTCTTTGATGGAATTTCATTCACGGAGAAAGCTAATACTAGTAAATACTAATCTTACTTTGCAGGCAGATGGTATTAGAAAGGGTTATATAAAAATAGACTGTCGAATTACCAGCCCTGAGGACGTTCCAAATTCCCTTACGCACTCGTAAATTCATTAAATTTTGTTAAAAAATTCCGCTACCACCTGAATTTGTATTAACCAGACAGATACAGCAACTTAAACTAATATATATATATATATATATATATATATATATATATATATATATATATATATATATATATATATATATATTACGGTAAACACTATGAATGTAATATTTTTCAATTTCCATTTTCAATTTTTAGTTTCGTGAACATTTCATGTAAATATTGCTCAGTAATTTAATATACCTTCACATTGAATTCCAATTATTCCAGAAATTGAACCCTCATAAACAAGCGATTCATAAACAAATGAAATAGAAAACGAAGAAAATGCAGAGGAATTGCCGATCAATTGTGAACCGTCTACTAAGGCAGAGATACAGCGTGATATAAAGACACTAAAAGATAACAAATCCCCAGGGGCGGACAATATACCGGCAGAACTTTTGAAGGCAGACCTCCAGTTAAGCGCAACGTTACTAAGAGCCCATAATCAGGCAACTGTGGGAAACAAACACCACTCTAGCTGGCTGGAAGGAAGGAATAATAATAAAACTACTCAAAAAAGGAGATCTCACTCAATGCCAGAACTGGAGAGGTATAACCCTGCTAAATACAATAAATAAAATTTTATTTACAATAGTACTTAGGAGACTGACAAATGTGATCGAACCAGAGCTCCGACCTAATCAAACAGGCTTTCGATCAAATTGCTCCTGCATAGACCACATAAATACGATTAAAATGATAGTAGAGCAATCTGTAGAGTGGCGGACGTCACTATACTTAATATTTGTCGATTTTGAACGTGCTTTTGATAGCCTTTCACATGGTGCCATTTGGAGAATATTAAAGCTAAGAGGGGTTCCTGAAAAAGTGATAAAAAAAATAAAAAATATAATAAAGCCCTCATAAAAGCGCTATACGCAGAAGCTAACTGCATTGTAGCCCATGATGGATCCAATAGTGAAGGATTTGAAACACTCTCTGGGGTCAGACAAGGATGTTGCTCTCCCCCTTCCTATTTAATATTGTGCTAGATCACATTCTATCTAGAGTCAATAGCAATGCACAAGGCATCCGCTAGACCTTAACCTCCAGCCTGGGCGATCTGGAATATGCAAATGATGTGTGCCTTATGGGCCAAACTTTTCAAGAAACAGCAACTTGGTTGCAGATACTTTCAATAGAAGCCAGCAAGATTGGTCTAAAAATCAGCATCAATAAAACAAAATGTATGAGAATTAACACCAGATACAATGCCCCATTTCATATAAATCACATAGAAATAGAGGATGTTGAGGAATTCACCTACCTGGGAAATATCATTACAAAAAGTGAGGGTGCAGAAACTGGCATTCGTAGTAGAATACGAAAAGCACAGCAAGCCTTTAGCTCACTCGGCCCAGTGTGGAATTCCAGACAATACTCCACACAAACAAAATTACGAATTTTTCAATCAAACGTCAAGTCAGTTCTGATATATGGTTGAGAAACCTGGAAAGTCACAAAGGTACTATCACATAAACTGCAAGTCTTTGTCAACAAGTGCTTACGAAGAAAACTTCGTATATTCTGGCCAGACCGCATAGCAAATGATGACCTTGTGCATCAAACAGGGCAGAAGGAAATTGCATCTGAAATTAAAAGCAGAAAATGGGGTTGGATGGGGCACACACTCCGCAGACAAAACAATAGTGTTGCGAAACAGGCTCTAGAATAGAATCCATAGGAATCTAGAAAAGTAGGAAAATCGGTACAGACATGGAGAAGAACAGTGATGGACGAGTTAAAAAGGGCAGGAAAGACATGGAATGAGGCCAAAGTCATGGTGCAAAACAGAACCAGATGGCGCTCTTTTACCGAAGACCTATGTTCCGTGTAGGAGTTAAAGGACTTAATAAAAAATAAACAAGCGATTCAGTAACAACCAAGGACATAAATATTAAAAAAAATATTTTAAATTCGCAAATATCATTCACCTAGGCTTAGAATAATTATTCTTCAAATGTACAAAAAACATTTGATCACTTCGTAGACATTTAAGCAAATCTATTACACTGAAAAGTATATTCATGTAAAATTATGTGTAAGGTCCTTACTTTTAGATGCAACTAAACATCAGGTTTTGGTGTTTTGTAGAAAACTAAGTCAGTGTTATCTTCACACCAAAGGTTCCAACCTACTCCAGTATAAACATCGGTATCAAAAGATGAACACATTTATATGTTTTATTACGTATCTTCTACTTATTCTTATCTCATTCTGTAGGAAAATTGTATACCACACGTTACATGACGAAGGATGTGAAATGCGCAATTATATTTAATAACATGGGAATGACTTAAAACGTTTGTTGTAAAGATCTCTCCTGGATTTCTACGCTAAATTCGCTGTACTTTTATGTGTAGAATCGTTAAAAATTAATGTCTATTAAATAACTTGAACATAATGCATTTTTCACAATTCTTTATTAAAATTTGCCTTACATTTTCAGGCGTTCTGGCTTATATTTTATATCTAGTCTAGCTTTTCATGTTTTTCAACTAGAATGATTTTGAGATCTAATATATACGAGCTGAAAACCTTAAGATTGCTTCCGCGTTTCTCATGTACGCTTTCCATTTTTCATCGCACAAAGTGAGAGCAGTACAAAGAAAACTTTTAAGCTCTTAAAATGGGTATTATATTTAGTTGTTCAATGATCTGTCGTCTGACTTACCGTCGATTTATAAAATTTCTTATAGCATTTTACCGGTCAGTTCAAATATTTCATAGTTCTTAATGCAAATACGACTCAATTGACTATTTGTATTCAAGAATGCAACTTAAGGCAGTCATCTCTTATTAAATTTATTTACTATACAACTCAAAATAGTTTAAATAACTTATACATTTAACTACAACAGTGGGATTAGGGTCATAAATTAAAGCACAATAACTACATCTGTGCATTCCGCCACTTAGAATATTTAATTTATTTAAAAACCATTAAAAAATAAATAACTTCACTCATGAGAATTCATGTTTTAAACACTTTTTAATAATGCACGGAATTCACGTAGGAGTTTATTTAGGTGCCGTGTTATGTAAGGATTCATTAGAAGTATTAATTACAATAGTCTTTTGAAAAACTATTAACTGCCTCATTCAAGATGTATATTAAACATGATTCGCAAATTACCTTGGGCATAACACACTTTAAAACTGTTGATATGGTGGTATATATTGGCATAATTGATTGGCAAAAGCGAAAACTTAAATAATTAGATATATATATATATATATATATATATATATATATATATATATATATATATATATATATATATATATATATATATATATATACAAAACAATAAATTCCCCTAAATAGATAAGGGAACATGTGGGTAATAATACACTTAAGTTGTCCTCTATTTTTCTGTGTATAATATTTTCCAGAAAATATAAATATTCTAGAATAGTTTATTTAATGATATATGTATGTGGGATATTCAGTGTATCTCTGATATTAATCCCAATTAATATGCCTACTTATTAATGAAAATTATAGGTATGGTATAGCTGCTAAAACAATGGTTATTAATTATAGATCAATAATAATTATATATAATTAAGGCTTTTGAAATTATACTACATAGAGAAATAAGATTCGTGAAATAACTAATGAATAATTAACATCGATTTATAGAAAGACGGTCCACTGTTACCAATCATTTGTTTAATACAATATATCTCGGACGATGTAGATGATGAAGGTACATGCCATTTGTATTGATTTTAGTGTGTGTCACGGCATATCGGACACACATTGCAAAATAACACAAAATAAAATACTACGACTTAAGAAACTCGAAGATATACATAAACATACAAACATTACATAATAATACTGGTATAATACACATGAAATAATATATAAGAGACAACACGGAAGTTTTACAATACACAGATATACACAGCACCATTGACCGAAAACACATAACAATGAACCGCACATTCATATATATCTACATGAAAACCTCGACGACTAACGAAAGACAACATGGACAATGTCAACGCATGATGTAACACAATACACATCCATCGACCAATGGGGAATAACCAAACGTCCACTAGACGTAGCTGAAAGTATACAGGAGGAAAAACACAGTGACGTCAAAATACCAATAACAACAAAATAAAGCAAGCAAAACAAATAGTTCGCTGATAGGTAACGTGCAATATTCAAACAAAAATAAAATATAACCAATATTTAACATTAAAGATAAAAATAAAAATTCTAGATTAACAGGACCTATGTTATTAAAATATAAAACAATAGAAAATCAAAAAAACTTACCACTGTCTGTCTGTCCACCGACCAGATGCCTTACATTGTATTGTAGGAAATACAAATAACAAGACATTTGACAAAATAAATATGTATATATATATATATATATATATATATATATATATATATATATATATATATATATATATATATATATATATGAAGTAGGTAAGTATATTGATATTAGTAAATTCTTTAATAGGCTTGACCATGGTTTGATGAATACCATGGCTTTGCGTGTGAAGAACTTTTCCGGTGTTCCATAAAGCTCAATACTAGATCCCCTCCTTTTTGCTATTAATAATATTATTGATGTAATTGTCGTCACTTGTCTTTTATATACCCATAGTTTAATCATGTTTTGTTCTATTAATTCGGCAGAAAACTCAACTAAGCTCCAAGAAAGTCTGAGTAAAATTAATACTTAATGTATTGATAATAATCTACCGTTGAACCTAACCTAACGTATTTACCATATAATAAGAGTTGTTGATTTTAAACTATTCACTTAATTATGTACAACTGAATAGAGTTAAAGAGTTTAAATATTTATGTATAATTATTATTTATTATACAATAGAGTAGCGCTGTAGTATTTACTGTTATCTTATTATATAAGTGATTTTAGTATTAGACATTCTTATAGTTTAAATGATAACAAAATTATCATTATTTTATAATAAAGAAAACAAGAACTCTGGCCAATTAATATTTTGTATTATTATACAGATTATAATGAAAAATTTTTATACTACTGAAGTAAGGAGATTATTATACTCTACCATAGTAGTTTGAAAACTGCCCTCTTCCAAGTAAAACTTTGTTTTTATAGTAATTTTTGCATTAACGAAAGTTGCTTTTCACGAAGAGAGGAGATATCTATAAACAGATCAACCAGATATAAACCTCTACACCGTAATGTCCCAAAATATTTAATACAAATTTTATATAAACATTTAGACCATTTTAGGTGATTAGGATGATCATTTCAGGATTCAGTAGTAATTTGGAATCGTTACTATGGCCAATATTATTGGGAAGTAATGGGACGCAAGTGTTAACATATTTTCAAGTTTAATAAAGAATTTATCTCTATTTCGTATAATGGAATATGGTTAATGTACGATGTACAGCTAAATTTATATACTTTAACAATTTTAGGTAAACATTTTGATTGATGACAGTAAACAAAAGAGGTTCTCGAACACCAAATTTAATCCACATGGCTTTGTCTTTTAAGAGCTCTTAAACAAATTCTTTAACATGTTGCCTGCCATGTGGTCTGCCTTTGACCTACGACTAACAACCCTTAAAATGCGATCTACTATAGATTTAAAATTCTCCGTACAAAAGAGTCGTATTTTACGCGGTGCGGAAGATATCATAAAGTAAAGATAAATTAATTAATTTAATTCTGACTGATCAACTGTTTTAATGCAATACACCCTTTGACATAAATAATAAGAGATAATTGTATCAGACTAGTAATAAATATGTATATGTAAGCACCCTCGTTGATTTTTTTTTATTTATACGCGGTTACTAAGTATTTTGTAAAAATTAGAAAGTATGTATGTTATTTAGAATCACACACGCCAAAAAGCAGACAGCTCTCCAGCTACCCCTCAACTAATCTCTTACAACCCTGTTACAACACTAAGTCAGGCTGAGAACAGCCCATTATAATGGGAATGGTTAAGCACCAATTATACTGTAGAATTTATTTATAGAATTAAATTTGTAGATTGGATAGATTAGTTAGTCCTTCTTTGTTAGTAAATATTGAGAAAATAAACCTCGACCTGATTAATTAAGTTCCGCTGAATATTGGCTATACAGTTTTTTATAGTGTTATGAATTTGTATAAATAAGGGTACGTAAATATTAATTTTCATCAACGAACTTCTATTAATACAAATGATAATTAATACAAATGATAATAAAATTACTTATTTTAACTAAGTAATTTAATAAAATTTATTTAAAACTATATAAGAATATTGTTAAATTACAGTAAAATTTAAGTCACAAAACATTGTTTTGTATATGTATATAAATTTTACTGTAAAAATTTTACGTATTATGTTGTACTTTTTGTGAAATAAAGCACTGCTTATCAGGAAGCTCCTTATGTAAATAATGTTAATAATTATAAATAAGTATAGCCTATTTAAATAAAAAATTTGGTATCAAATTGTCTATAACTAAAAATTTGTTTTTTGCAATATTTTTGTCTCTCAGTCAATGAAAGAATATTATTTTTGTATTTAAAGAGTGGTAGATACTGTAAATAATACCTCCGTGTTTTTATTGTGTTCAAACTTATCTGTAAAATACCTTATTGTTATTAGTAATCAGTATTGTTAAGAATGACGATATAAAATCAAATGAAAACGTTTAAGAACATACTTGAGTACTTTTATTTCTGATATGTTTGATATGTAAATGTCTATGTTTGATAATAAATGCATGGTGCAAGAAATTGTACATTATATACATTTTTAAACTAGAGATTTGCCTTCTAAATTCGAATGTACGTATATAACAACGTCGACTTTTATTTTGTTGCAATATTTGTGGGCAAGAATGAGTTGAATATTTGTCAATACTTTGTTAGAGTTTTGTTTAGGTTGAAATAACTGAAATTTGTGTGCTATGGAAATTTAAGTAATGGAGAACCTTACACGACATTTAGCCGTTTAATTATGTTATATGTGATAACTTTAATAAGCTCAAATTAGCATTTAGAATGTTTACCTCACCAAGTTGTTATACATTGTTAAAATCTAGCATATTAAGTGAAAAAGAAAATATAGTATAAGATAAAGTACAAGTACAACCAAAGTGTATACAGTATCCTTTTAAGTACCTACATAATATTAGGTAAGTATATAAAATTAAGAAAGGCCCACTATAAAACATTTTCCAATATTCAAGATGTTTCAAATAAATTTAATATATTAAATTTACGTTTCTTAAAATATAATATCTTGTACTGTATAAATATACATTCAAGGCATTAAAATTTGAAATATTCTAAAAATATTTTGAGCACCATTTTCTGATTTTAAGTTACTTTGAATAATCATATTTAATTTAGTCGATTAAAAATACCAACTGCGGAATATCATTTTATTGTACTCATTCTACAATCGAATAAAATTACTGTACTAAATGTAGAATATAAACAAATTTGAATTTTAGTAACACAAATTCGTTATTTTACTGTTGTAACCTCATTCTATTAGGCACCTAATTGTAGTTGTCAATACTAACAATTTATTTTGGTATTATTTAGAAAATTAACTGAAACTGAAATAATTCAAATACTAATAATGATTGGATACGGAGATCGACAATGTCGACACAAAGAACTTTGTGTTATTTAATGGTTCTATCTTCTAAAAAAAAACTACATTGTTGCATAATCTCCTATTTCAAGGTTGATTGGCAAATTATAGAGATACGCGACACCTGATTGGTGTTCTGAAATCAGAAGAGAACGTCTCAAATCGACGACAAATCAAGATAAAGCTCTAAATTCATTGCTGGCTATTGTGAATAATTCAATCATATAATTGATGTAATTTTCTCCAGAAATAGTGTGGATAATAATGTCAGTATTCTAAATAGGCACAAAAATTAAAGGATGTAAAAGAATTTCTAAATTTTTAGGTGATTTTCAAAAGGCTGCAACTTGAAAAAAATAGCCGCACAGCAATTTTAAAAAGAGCAAATGTAAGCTCCAAGTTCTTACCTTTTAGATATTGAGTTCAAATTTTTACCATCAGCAGCTTTTGAATAATCATAAGAAAACCATAAAAAAAACCTCCAAATTTTTGCTTGGCTTTCAAAAGATCCACGGACTTCAATAAATTGCTTTCAGTGATTTCGTCATAAATGAAATGCTTTTTAGATAATTTTATCCTCTTTATTAAGTGCCTTGTACAATAATTTTTCGCCCAGTTATCGTTGTTTAAAGCAAAAAAGTAAGTTTTGACTTTGGTAATCAATTAGTTGGGAAATAATGATCGCACAAAAAATCAAGTAAAGTTTTAAAAACTGCAATGTATTCTTTACAGGTCGTAGTTATTGGTTATTGATAAGAAATATTTTTATCAAAATGCAGTGCGAGAATATTGATTGAAAGAGAGGTAAACAATTGTGTATTTAGGGATATTGGCTTAACTTGGCATAACTATGCAAATAATGGATACACTAAGGGTGTTGACTATTTATTCTCTACCGCAAAATATTCCAGAGAATTTGTCGTTTTTGCTGAAGATCAATCTAAGAATGAACACTTCATTTTTATTCACTTTTTGAGGTTGAAAATATTATTTTAGCAATAATCCATATTTTTTAATTATTCTAAGAAACAAAATTTAAACAAGAATATTTTCCGAGTAATTAATTACCAACGTTAAAACTGCCTTTTTTGCTTTGAACGACGATAACTCAGCAATCATCATAAAAGTCTTTTAAACCACTCAAATTAATGAGGATAAAACTGTCTAAAAACCTTTATGGTGAAATCACTGAAAACATTATTGAAGTTCGTGAACCTTTTTTTCCAATGGTTTTTTTATGATTACTCAAAAACTAACAATAAAAAATTTTGAAGGCAATTTCTGAAAACTATAAACTTTAAACTATAAATTAAAATTCAATTTTCTTTTTTTAAATTTCTCTGCGACTATTTTTCTCCAAGTTACAATCCTTTGAAGATCACCTAAAAGTTCTGGATTTGTTTTACATTAATTAATTTTAGTGCCTAGTGTATTCTTCGAGTATTGAAAAATAATCATTACAATTCCTTCACCATATCTTCTTCATGGATTAATCGAAGATAACCCAGAGAGAAGAATGTAGAATTATGGAATAATGATCGGCATTGCAAGTGATAATTAAAATTTTGCAAACAACATATTTTTTTTCGATAAAGCAACGATTTTGCCTAAATATATTCTTAAACATATCTATCATAGGTACTGTATCTGAATTGGCAAATTTTGTTTATATGATGATCGATCTGGATTTTCAAACAGCATGTATTTTGAAAATTAAATAACGCACAGTATTAAATATTTATGTCATATTTATTTCCAAGACTTACTCGTAAATATTATTTGTATTAATAATTCAAGAAGTAGATTACTACTAAATATCACATTATAGCAGTACAAAGGCAAACTTTCTCAATAAAGCACCCATTCATTAGTTAGTTAATGATATATTAAACAATCAAGATATCGTCAAAACTATAAAACAAGCCATCTTGCCTTGGTGCCAACAAACCCATTAATAGAAGTCTTCAGTAATTATTTGCACTTATCAGATCACATGCTTGCATACTATTTTACACGTCATAAAATATAGGCTAACAGCCCGAGCATGTTAATACGAAATTATAAACAACAAATCAGCACCACGAAGTCCGTGGAAAAACGAAACCTTCCACCGATTTATGAGCCTCATAAAAATCAGAATTATGAGCTTGTATTTCAACGTGGGGTAAGTGAATAGCACTTCAGGTTACCACTAGGGGTCCCGGCATTGAAAGGGCGGCCTCGGCGCCCTCCGGGCGAAACAATGAGTTCGACTTCAGACCACTACAACATACATTCACCCACCCTATAAATAAAGCCTGTTTTGAAAGAAGTTACGCATGTTCCAAAGGCGCGCCTTAAATAAGCACTTCATTTGTGCTCGGTGTTCTTCCTCTTTGTTTTTTTCACATTGTTCCGACGTGAGAAATATTCCGGCGTTATTTGTAATTCCCGACTTTGGATTGTTTTCTTAACTTGATTTATTTGTTTTACTATAAAATAAATAATGATGTTAAGGGCTACTTAAACACCAGTATAAATATAAACAGTCTGGAAACAAAATAACTTTATTGACAAACACTTTATTTCAAACTGAATCATTTCCAAAGATAACGTGGAACTACTGAAATTGCATTTTGTGACTTCTGAAAAAATAGTGTTTAATCGTTAGACAATTTTAATATATGAATGATAATTGTTTCTTCTTACAACGGATATTAAATTATATAAGATGTCCAATCTAAGGCCCATATTTCTACAAAAAAAAATATATATAAAAACTGATGATCTTTCAAAACTTTCACATAGTAGCAGTTGCCGCTTTTATCAATGCTACCAACTCGATGACGTAATCACTAAATTCTAGGAGCTTTTAAAATGCATTGTAAACTTATTATTACTGAAACAAACGAGTTTGTGATGATTTTCAATTGCGAATGCCATTAAGTTGTATGTAGAACTTTATTATTTTTCTCGCAGAACTTCCTTTTTCAAAATTAATTGGTGTTTTTTAACACTGATATCAATTCATCAATTGTGCGGTAAGTCAATGAAACTTCAGCAACGACAAAGTAATAAGTAATTAAAATTAAATTGTAAGTTAGCAAGAACTCTATCTAACTGTGGTAAATTAGAAAATAGTTTTCTCTTTAGAAGAAGATGAACTTATATTCGAGACTTACGTTTAAAGTGATCAACAAGATTAAAATGGCTAAAAAATTGTCTATCCATACGTCTTCCAATTTCGAGAACTTCCAAATTGTCAAGAAATTGACTATGAAATTTTTGTACAACATATATGATGTTAGGTAGCAATATTTCGAAATACTGGTAGTGTTTATAAAAGTAAATCATCTGTAAATCAGTTCCAGTTAGACAAAATTCTGGAATATCATTAAAATTAAATAAAACACAATATTTTTCGGAATGTCACATACTGGGTATATACCCACATATAGGAATATCACATGCCTGGGTGTGGTTACATAAGTTACAGTATATAACTTACATTTGCGTCTGAATGAATTGCAAGAATTGTTGTTCCTTGACTGAAAACCAACTATGACTTGTTCAATAATAATTGAAATAGTGATAACCTTTTGGACATTTTTTTTAGCGGTGAGACATGATTTTATCTTAGCAATTATGTAAATGAAACTATAGTACTTGGCTTGCAAAGAATTCTCATATTTTAATAGAATAAAATTCCCACCCTATTAAGGTTGGAGTTTAGATAGCTGTTATCTCGTCATCACATAATTGGGCCGATTCTTTTACGATACCGTAAATGATGACTGGTTTGAAACAAATCTTTAGGTACAACTTTTTTTTAAACTTTATTATTTGAATTTATATTTTCAGGTTTTCCCATTTGTTAATCTATATAATAATTGTATGACAACAAAATTAGTAGGGATAACAAAATAAGTCAACGGCACATAAGAAATCTGAAAGTAGCGGCACATTCAATCTAAATTGTATGTCTCTGATTTTTATTGTCAAAAAAATTTCCAAATAAACGTTCCATCGACTCTAAATGAAAAATTATCGATTCTAATTAAAAAAATTTTGTATATGTATATAAATTTTACCAGAAAATATTAAAATTTGTACGTACTTTGTTGTACTTTTTGTTAAATAAAGCTCTATTTGTCAGGAGGCTCCTTATGCAAATGATGTTGCATTATCAACCAATCATAAATAATTATAACCCATTTAAATAAAACTGTCTATAATTATATTTTTTTGCAATATTTTTGTCTTCCCAATCAATTTTTGCTTAGATATTGTATTTGCACTTAAAAATTTTGAAAAAGATATTATATTTGTATTCAAAAAGTGGTAGATATTTCGAGTAACCCCTCCATTTTTTTTATTTTCTTTAAATTTGTATATTTGTAAAATTCCTTATTGTTGTTATTAATTAGTATTATCAATAAATGACAAAATTAAATCAGATGAAAACGTTTCAGAACATACTTCAACACTTCTATTTTTGTTTAATTTTACAACATATATGTTTGATAATGAATACATGATGCTAGAAATTGTATTATTATTTACATTTTTAAACTGGAAACTTCCCTTCTCTTGGTACGTTCAATCCACACACGAATATCTTTGTATGTCTCTGATTTTTGGTTATCAAAGAAATTTCCAAATAAAAGTTCCATCAACTCTATATGAAAATCATCTACTGTAAATGAAAAAAAAATTGGAAGACCTAGTCCCAACACAGGACCTCTTCTTAAACATGGACATGTTTGTCTAAGCCTTTAGCTTTACAGAAATGATTCTCTGTATCCAAACTTTATTTGTAACCCTTTTAAAAAAAATATATATTTTTTCGAGTTATGCTATTTATATTTGTTACAACTTAAAATATTTAAACATCACTTAACTTATAAGTGACCTAAGTATTATTTCAGTTTGTATTGGTATCAAAAATATTTACATCAATGTTAAGTACAAATAGGTGTCTTAAAGAAAATATAAAATTCCATTCATGAAAGGGAAACTGTCTAGTGGAATTTGTGGCTTTTAGTTTGGGTTATTACTATAGGAATTATTTATTTTAATTAAAGGTTTATACAACACGGTCCCACTCGGATGTAGTCAAATAAATGAGTTGTTCGATGATTGCTTGAGAGGATTAATATCAGAGAATACATGTGTTTCAAAAATAAATAGAAGCGCAGTTGAATTATTATATAAATCCTAGGAAAGCTCTGGAACCTTCGTTTCAGCAACAAAAATAGGAGACCAGTTTTCCCTGACCACTAAGGATACTGCTTTCCACGAAGGTCTCTTGCCTTTATTCATACCATTATCATACTTAGCTGACTAAGTATTAAGACTAAGTGTTACAACGACATGAACAAAGGCAAGGGCCGTTGTTTTAGTTGATACGGTGAATAACGACATCAATAGGTCAGTGAACTGAATGTTTACCTCATTACAGTTCATTAACCATAAATGGAAATAGTTATAAGAAATTAGGTATTACAAGAAGTGGTGCAGTAAACCGCAATATATTATTCCTTCACTGTTTACTGACCATGCACAAAAATAATTATATTGATTGAGTTCAGTAGTGGACAATGCACAAAACTGCAAATATTCGTAACGATTTAATAAAATTTAGGTATAAATATATATTAGAAGTAGTTTACAGAAGTAGTTTTAGTAAGTTTTAATCATTCTCTGATGACGCGAACTTAATTGACGAGTGGCTTTCTATCTCTAATTTTTCGGTGTTCTTTTAACTTATACGTGAAAATCAATTATTGGCGTTGAGAAGCACACCAAATAATCCATTGCCTAGTATACGCCAAATTAGTACATCTATTAACATCATCAAATTGTTAATAAAATGATTTTAAAAATGCAAATATATCTTCCTCATTATATGCAGATTGACTGATAGATTGATTTTAGTATAAGAAAAATTTTTACTCAATAACGATTCTCCATTTTTACAGCTAAAAACAAAATCTCCAGTTTCCCTTGCTCTCCTAAAGACACCATCCCCATAAATTCCACGGAGTATATAAAATTTCCTGCACACAATGTCCCTGCAGCTACATCGGTCAAACCAATAGACGTATATCTAATAGAGTTTACGAACACAACCTTGCTGTTTCCAAGCCTGAACCTAACTCGACACTCTTCCGACACTACCGACAGACAGGACACATGATTGGCTTTCAGGAGGCCAAAACAATCGCTATAATAAAACATATTCTAGTAGAATAATCCAGGAATCCATTGATATTGAAAAAGACCAGACTGCCTAAACAAGCGTGATGACACCCAAAGATTAACCAACAACTGGACACGACTAATTACATGTCTTCGCTCTACCAGACCCATTCTAATGAATAGAAATAGACCAAATAGAAACATTTGGTATCAACAAGATGAAGATACATCACATTCTACATCACAAAAAAGTGGAAGATGTACTTGGACTAGATAATTTTAATTTAAAAATGAACAGGATCATCGTAGGGAAGGTATAAATGATTTTTAGAATTTTAACTGTCGATACAAGGGAACTGAACGGGGAGGTATATAAATTATAAAAAACATAAGAGAAGTTAGGAATGAATAATGAAATATTAATTATTTTGAAGATTAAAATATTACAGAAGTAAGGAGTTTATACTCCAACCCATCTGCAAATGCCTTATATAATAAGGACTAAACAAATTAGGTCAAAACGGCTATTCTCCTGGCTATATGCCAAACGCCGAGCACTGAATTACATGACAAAATTTGTCGTATTTGTGTCTAACAGAGTTAGCACTAAAAATACAGTGATTGTTCCAAAACGATTGTTGTATATAAGGCATTTGCAGATGGGTTGGAGTATAAACTCCTTATTTCTGTAGTTTGAATGTTACCCTCTGATAGTAAAACTTTGCATTATATTGACGATTTCAAGTTTTTACTTCAATTTAGATTGTTCGAAACTACCAAGAGATGGCGTTTGGTACGTTTTACTGCGGTGGAACGTAGCAACGTCTTGTGAGCTTTATCTGTCGAAGGTATACTCGTTTACACTGCACTGACGAGACCCAAGATAGATAGGTCGAAACCGGTCTGCAGTTAACGATATCCTGAGATAGGTGACACTTTGCATCTTTCTTGGTGGTTTTGGAATAATCACTATATTTTTAGTGCTAACTCTTTTAGACAAAAATATGACAAATTTTGTCATGTAATTTATCAGTGCTCGGCGTTTGGCATATAGCCAGGAGAATAGCTGCTTTGCATATGAGTTGGAGTATAAACTCCTTATTTCTGTAGTTTGAATGTTACCCTCTCATAGTATAACTTTGTATTAGATTAAAAATATTCTTGTTAATAAACCAATATTTTACTAGATAAATATTAAGAAACTTTTTGTGCCCTAGTTCCATTCTATCATACGAATGGAAACAATATTCACGTAAACTGCATTTGAAATGTTATAAATTACATTAAATGGCACAAAAGTTGCTCAAAGTTTGTGTATTAGCCCCAACTATCTGACCTCAGCAACCATATATCCGTGACAAAGAAACCAGCACTTTAATTAATTGAATGATGAAAATTATTATGGGCTAATAAATTCCTAAATGTATATTATTACAGGAAATCATGTATAAAATACAGTTATTACGTTATGCTACAAATAATAAAGCTCATGGACATGCCGGATTTATTATGCAGGTTTGTGTAAATGTAAAGACATGAAAGTGAGTTATAGAGAAAATAATTTTAATTTTTTGTCACGCGCATTTTCGTTACTTACATTCTATAACATCGTCAAAGAGCAATTACATACAAACTAATATAAAGGGCATTGCACACTGTTTCCCTCTAAAATACCACTTGGCGTCGGTAAAGTGATAGTAGTATTGTTTTCTTTTTCAATTTACGATATCCTCAATCATCAGTATACCTACAGAATTTAATTTTTTCGTTTAATTTTTACTTTTTTTATATTTATTATATCTTATTCTAATCATATTTAAGTCAGCTAGAACAGTCTCGAAGAGAATCTAGAAGAAAATACACATGATCAGCATGGGTTACATAAAATTTGTTTAGTTTAATAAAACCATTAATTCCAATGTAACCCATTCATCAAATATGTTCATGGTATAGGATGGGCTTAATTAATTTTGTGAAAGTTATGAGTCTTAACTCATATCGATTAAGATACGACTTAGTATGATAAACATATAAGGTTTAATTTGGGTGGCTAAGTAAAGATTTAGATTAAGTAATGAATAATCATACTTAGAAATTTCAGATCATACATTATATTTGGCAATACAATACAGAAATTTTATTAAAATGGAAATCAAAAATAGAATGTAACTTTGAAACTACAAAACTCGGTAAAGCTGTTGGTCCTGATTAAATACCTACAGAGCTTACTAAACTCTTTGATGACGATGTAATTGATATTCTTCTAGATCTCTTTAATATCATCTACGAAAAAGAGGAAGTCATTAAAAAGTTGTCTACCTTTGTGCTTATTCCCAAGAAACCAAGTCCAACAGAATGTTCAAATCATCGAATTATCGAGATAGTGAGCAACCCTTAAAATTGTGTTTGAAGGTTATTCATTAAAGAATATATAGAAAACTTGAAGAAGATATCAGCAATATACGTTTGGATTTCGCGAAGGACCCAGGGCAAGAGAAGCACTTTTTGGGATTAAAGTTCATTTCCAACGTTGTTTAGACATAAATCAAGATATGTTATCGATTTTGCAAACGATTTTGATAAAGTGAAACATGGTAAGTTACATCAACTGCTTCCAAGCAAAAACATTGACCCAGATGATGTGAGAATAATCAGTAACTTATACTGGGCCCAAGGGCTAATACAAAAGTTGAAAATCAACTAACGGAGGAAATAGAGATTTGCCGTGGCGTAGAAGGAAACCACTTCTATTCAACCTTTACAGCGAATCTGTTTTAAACGAAACCTTGGAAGAGAAATCAGTAGGAATAGTTTTAAATTAAGAAGTTGTTAGTAACATGAGGTGTACTGATGACTTAACGAGCGATCTTAGAGACATGCTCCAGGAACCTTCTAGGGAAATTAAATAATCCATTTAACGAATACAATCTAAAAAATAAATATTAGTAAAACTAAGCTAATAATAGTTCCAAAACACCTACAATAAACAACACAATGGGCATCCAACACAAAATCCCCATAGAATGAAAACTAGGTCAATTATTGTCAGGTTTACCTGGTTTTCATTCTCGAACACGGCCATAGAAAGTGTGTAGACATATAAATACCTAGAAACCTGGAAATATTGGATGATCAAGCAAAGGAGATAATAACGATAATAGAGCATAGACCAATATTTATGAAAATGAAAAAGTTTAGTCGGGATATTAATATAAGACTTAGGATGGGGATGCCCTAAACATATAAGGCCAATGCTGACTTCCTAAATAGAATGCAAAAAGGGTGTGAAATAATGAATATCATAAAGAAAGCAAATCTTCAATACCTAGGCCACATAACGAGAGGCCCCAAATATACACTTCTTCAATTCATAGTTCAGAAAAGATTAGGAGAAAGAGAAATTTTAGGACTCATTTGGTTGCAACAACAGTCAACAATTCCGAGCTGCCGTTAATAAAGTCCAGATAGATGCGATGATAGCAATCCTTCGACAGGAGGTAAACTATAAGAAAAAGGCACTATGTAATATGCCGATTATATTAACGGAGTATTATCCTTCATATGTATATGTAAGATATGATACTGCCTTAACCACATTGCATATACGATATGTGCATTTGAAGTCGTACATATTTCAATGTATTTATAACAAATTATTTTTATACACAGAGTTTCTGAAATTTAAGTGTTTATTAATAATATAGAAACATTTCTTTACTAATATTTTATTTACAAAACGAAAATTAAAATTAAAAAAATTAATTTCCAAGTCATTTAAAATAAATAACTAAAATAAAATGGAGCAAATATTATCTAATTCAGATCAATGTATGGAAGCCTTTTTAAATGCATTAAAGAAATAGGTCTGTTAAACAAACGATGGTATACACACTGCATCAGTATGGTCCACTATACTGTCATAGACCCTAGTTTCCCCCTAAATATTCTGTGATATTTTAAAGGCTAAATGAGATTTAGTTAGTGTAATTTTGACTGTGATCTTTTACGCATACTATTGTTTATTTATATATATATATATATATATATATATATATATATATATATATATATATATATATATATATATATGTTCATACTGTCGGTAAAGAAGAACAGTCGAATACTATCTCATTCACAGTAGGCATTACCACTGTACGTAAGTTATTTTCTAAGGTATTTTGAGGCTAATGCTCTTAGTATTGAAGAAAGAATAAAAAAGTGTGCTATAGTACACTACATGTAAGATGTAATGTAAATGTAAGATAGGATGATAATGTAAAACTTGGCTGACGCAAGCAGAAAATTTGTTTAGATAATGTGCGGTTCATATACTCAATATGTCTAAGCTTGTGTTTAATATCATACCTAAGACGTCATAAATTTTTGTATCGAGTTACCAGGTAAATATTATGTTTTGAAAATTTTTCTACTTTACATTTTAATTTATTCGCAGAAAATCAACTATTTATCAATTCATTTGATATTTACAATTGTTCTGTTGACTATATGACATTGTGTGATCTGTAACTATTACGAAATTATCTTATAACGAGTAAGGCAAATTATATATATATATATATATATATATATATATATATATATATATATATATATATATATATATATATATATATATATATATATATATATATATATATATATATATCAGGAAAACAATGGTCCTAAAACGGGTCCCTGAGGTACTCCATTCTGAACTTAGTTCCTCTACAAATACTTATGTTATAAGCCATCATAATAAACTCACATATTCCTGGGGGTTACTTAGTTTCAAGAACCCCACCTATCTGAGTGTCGAAATATAATGAAAAATGATAATTTGATTGACTAATTTTCATAAATTAATTCATCAAAAAAATAAAAGTAACACCATTAGTTGGCACATCGACATTCAACATCCTTCTACGACTACCGCAATAAAGAAAATCGGCAAAACTGTTGTAACTTTAATCCGTGCCAAACAGTTGCATCCTAGTCCGACCACTACACGTTGAACAATGTCTTCACGCAGTAGTTTGGTCACGCAGTGGGATATTCATAGTTCCCAAAGAATAATGAACTCTACATAAATAAAGCAGGGGTATCTATTGTAGTCTAGGGTGTGCCCGTAAAGACATAAAGCTGCGGTCATGATATTTTTGTTAGGAGTTGAATGTTATTTTAATAGAACTAAATTTTTAGTAACTGTCATTTATTGGAACTAGATAGCAATTATCTTATCGAAGGGAAGCGTATATCGCCGAGGAGCCTGAAACTAAAATCGTCTTGCAATAAGATTAGATAAAGAAATGGGTAGCAGCATGTTAAATTTTATTTGGTTTGTATAAGGGCTCTAGAGATTTAACTTGACGTTCATTGATAACGATAGGTATCCGGCTAGATAAATATAGTCGTTTCATTTCTATTAATGAAATTTAAACCTGGAATTTGTTTTTACAAAAGTAATTAAGAGGGTATGATATATTTTCTATATTTTGGTTAAGTTTTTAAATTAGTTGTTAAACCCTTATGGTTAATAAATCTATAGAGTAATGTAAACTGTTATTTCAGCAAAAAGTTAGACCGGTTTTTATAAACTGAAAGTATAAAATATACTGGAAGAATCATATACGTCCATAAATACGGTAAATCCATTTTTATGTATGCATTAGTAAATTTCCGAATTCTTTGAAAAGTGAAAATCGAATAGACGAGTGAATTTTTGATTTAATGAACAATCACAAATATTTACACCTTGTACTACTTCCGGCTATATCGGAAGTGGATTCAGACTTCCTTACCTTAAATAGGAAACTCAATATAAAATTATCAATCAAAATAAATACATACCATAGACTATCTACAGATATCTTATTCAAATAATTATCAGTTACCTGAATTGTACAGAGCATGTCTAGAATTTGGTTATAAATAAAACGAATTTAACTATTGTCAAGGAAGATTCTGTTATATATATAAATGGCCATCGATTGCAGGAATAAATTTTGCATCGATTGATTGTTTCTGTATACTATTTTCGGTAGTTCTTTAAATATTAGCGAATTTCATATTTCGTAATATATTTTTTTTTGAATTTGAGGTAATCTAGTAATTTTTTCTTGTAGCAAGTAAATATTATACTACCCGTTATACCAGGTATTTTTATATTATTAATATAATGATGAAAGCAAAACTAATTAAAATAATTCATTATGGAATATTATCTATTATTTGTTTAAAAAAAACATTTGTTTCACCATATCCAATGTCATAAACGCAATATATTTACAATAAGTAAACTGGTGTACAAATAATAAACACTCTCTTGGTGTAGTGGTAATGTAATATTTTGTGTAGGAAGGATTTCACATATTTTGCCCAATGAAGCATTTCACTCGTCAGTCGTAAACAAAATGCAACTTTATTTGTTTTCGAAATAAATGCAGACCATATTCGCCATAGAAAATTAAATATGGAATTGATAAAATATCTAAAAACAAACAAAATGCAGTGCTTCAAAAATACCTAGACAATTATTATTTCAAAGAGTCTGAAAGAAAGATTGTGTACGTATGTCCACAATTTTCATTAAAAAGTCGTATCATTATAATTTTTGATATATATATATATATATATATATATATATATATATATATATATATATATATATATATATATATATAATGAGAAAGAAAATTGAATTATCTGTTAAAACTATGTTTTACAGATATTGCTAGAAAGTTGCTATTTTCTAACATTCGTTTTTTTTTTTCACTTTAAATTTCATAGATGTCACTCGAAGCATATTCTGCGAAAATTATCCAACATTATTATATTATTAAGAATACGAAATAACATACAAAATATTTTGGTAGCACTTCAATAAGCTCCATTCATAACACTACGTGAAACAGGTGACAGTAAAATATAATTCAACGACATTACGAAAATTATGCGTAAGATTAAAAAGTAATACTTAAAATTTATAGATCAGGAGTAACGTGCTACAATAGACTTCAAACATAATGTTTCTCTCCTCGTTTCCCCTAACTGTGATTTATTGTATTTAAAATTTTATATACGGCAGTCTTTTACAATTCTATTATCGTAAATTTAAAAAGGTCTTGTATATGCATAACCCTCGGATATCAAATTAAACGATGCGATGTTGCCCAGAGCACTGGCTAAGGTGCCGACAAAGCGCTTAATACATGTTTAATAAGTCGTATCCTTAATATCCGTGTTAACGTATTCAATGAGCTAGAAATCTGAATAGATGAGTTAAATGTTCCTCGCGTTTTATATCTCGTATGTTGTAAATAATTTCTACTCTATAATTTAGGACCGTTCGTGTTAAAAGTTATCAAAAAACGCATAAAAATTAAACGGCTCGAGGGAAACAATATAGGTATATAAAAGCCAATGTTCTCATAATAAAAATTCATTACCGTTACCGAGGAAGGTAAACTAGAAAATAAATAAATTTAAGTACATCTACAAGAACTTTGTGGCCAATAACGTGTATTTCCAATTTAGACTATGTAAAATGTACGCACTTTATTACCAAGGTATTGTTCATTGTCCGCACAGTAAATTAGTATATTTATACATTGGTCGTATTTAGAAAAAAAAAAAAATAAAGAGTAGTTGTTTCAGAGAATCCTTTTGTTGAAATGGACACTTCAATATTTGAACAAGTAGAGTAGCACAACAACGCTCAATCATTTCAGAAGCATATAAGGCTGGTAGTTTATACGAAACCGTTTTTTGTTAGACGAAATTTTTCATAAAGTAGGATTACAGCGAACAAAGCACCAACATAAACAAGTACATTTTAGATACCAGGAATTTGCTCATACATTTATATATTATATATTCTCCTTTTCAATATGTTCGAATAGACAGGAATAAAATGTTGGTTTTACACTATTTAAGAATAATACATCATTATGTTGTCAATCATAAGAACAACAATAGATTACGTTGCATATTTAAAATATAAGTTTCTTTTATGTGTATAATATTGTCTTATACAGGGTCTTATTTGGAACTATAGGATATGACCTGTGAATAAAACTAATAATATTTGACAAACTGTGGTGTCTTATTCTTCAACATAAAATGGAGACAATATGGCTATAAATGAAAAAAAAAGTATTCATATAGCCGCCTCAACTCATCTAGTATTACGTCTGAATTGATTGGGCCATTACTTGAGGAAAATCAATATTTATACAAAAATTAAACCCTTTGCTGGTTACACTTTCACTGTTTATTTTATAAACGTAACAATTGTTTTTCAACATAAAACGTAAACATAAAATATTCCATTTAAGCATAATAATACTAGATAATAGACTCCTAAATATTCCAATGTCTGACAAAAATTATAATAAAGAATTAAAAATAGTAAAACAAATAGCGTTAAATAACGGTTATTCTCTAAAACTAATAGACAATATCATAGCTAAAAAAGCGTACAATAAAGCTACAGCAAGTATATCCTAAAATTCCAGGTGAAAATACTCGTGATTTCAAAATTATAACACACATAGGGAAACCATCTACAAAAATTGCATCGTTTTTAAAGAAACGAAGTAATAAAATAGCATATAAAACTAATAATACTATTGGAAAACACATAAAAAATACTAAAGATAAAACCAATACCAAAAATAATATATAAATAAAGTCTATAAGCTGACTTGCGATACTTGCCCTAAAGTATATATAGGACAAACAAGAAGAAACTTCAACACGCGAATAGCAGAACACAAAAGGAGTTTAATAATAATAAAAGAGATTCAATATATGCAAATAATCTAATTGAAGCAGACCATACCTTTAACGAAGAATTTAAAATTGTACATTGTAGCGAAGAATTGCTTAAAATAAATTTATTAGAATCTTTAGAAATTAATAAAGCAAAGAAGTCTGATATATTAAATCATCAAATAGAAACAAACTCGTCTCCATTATTTATTGAATTTATTTTAGTTCTACATGCTATTCAATAATCGTGTTTAAAATTTACAGATAACATCGATGAAATATAACTTAATTCCAATAGTTTAATAGTGAGAATCTCATAATAGTAAACCTAGAATTACCCTAGTTACATAAATGCAGTTCCACATTGTAAAATTTAGTCTATGTACTCAACATCTGATGAAGCCACTGTGTTGGCGAAACAATTGTTATGTTTAACAAATAAAAAGTGAAAATCTAACCAGCAAAGATTTTAATTTTGTATATATATATATATGGTATGTTGTCATTTGTTTATAGCAAAATTGTGCATAACATGGGCACATAAAACTGACTGTATTTCATGAATAACACATTGAATGTTTGCTTTGAGGTCATTGATTGCTGGTGGCTGGGGGTGTACACTTTTCCTTTGATATAACTTCAAAAAAACTCCAATGATGTTAAATCACATTATCTTTCAGGCCAATTGATGTCAGAATTTCGCGAGACATGGTCAAGAAATTTGGCATATAATGGAGTTATGGTTGCACGTGTTGTATAACACGCTGCACCGTCTTGCTAAACCACATGTTCAAATCCAAATCATCAATTTGGTGGAAATAGAAATTGTTTCACACATCACGATAGCATTCCTTTACTATGATAATATTACCAGCTTCATGTTCAAAGAAGTATGCTCCAATTACTCCACCACTCCAAAATGCGTAACAAACCATGCATCTCTGTGGATGCATTTATCTTTTCTTTTTTTTAATCCACAGCGTGTGGATTATCAGCAGCCTAAATTCGACAACTTTGTTTGCTGACGTATCCATCAAATTCTTCATCGTTCATTCATTTTGTTGTAAAAATCATCATCACATTCTTTCTTTTCTAATACCCAATTAACAAATTACTACGTTGTAAATGATCTGTAGCTTTTAGTTGTTGTGTCAACTGAATTTGGTATACTGACAGATGCAGTTCTTTCTTTAAAATCTGATGCGTGGTGGCTCTTAGCAGATTCAATTGTTATGCACAACATCGAATTGATATGTTTGGATTCTCCCGCACACTTTCTCTTAGTGTAGCAACATTTCCATCTAACCAACCACGACGATGATGTATTGGTGTTGCCTAATCAATAACAACCCGTCTCTTGAAATTTCTTGATTAAGTTACGAACTCTGTAGGTGATTCATTTTGTCCTAATTTTGTGCCAATTTTTCTTTATGCAACTGTAAATGATCGCTCACTTTCATAAAACAGTTGTACAAAATCAATTTTTTTTGTCGAATGTCTGCTTTAAAGAAAATGTGTTTCATAATTTTATAAATAATCATTTTACAAAGTTTAAAGATGGTTTAAAAAGCTTTTTAGTGAAAACTTATTTTCATATAGGTTGACTTAGATAGGTCATCTGAATTGCAATTTCTTTATAATTTTTTCTTTATTAAATTTTAAAATTATAGGTTAGATTCTTACTACACATTATTTTCGTGATATTACGTTCATATAGTTTTACTATGCATTTTATTTACAGTATGACTTAGATAAATATGACCCCATGTGTTGACTTGTCATTTATATTTTGTATATTTCATTTCAACTATTCATGTATATGGAAATAAAATTTAAGCGTAACTTAATTGATTTCTGATATCTAATAAACAGTTTTAAAATCTAAAATTGGACTTTTCCGCACGTTAAACATCTCTATGTCGAAATTGAGCGGCCCAGAAAAAACGAACCAACACATAAATGTTGTGTTTTAAATGTGTTTTATGCGACAGTTTTACTTTTTTCAATTTTTCTCAAATAGTCCACAATCGTGCTTTCTCATGACCCATGGACAGGGTGGGGTGTGTCTTACCCACCTCAAAATCAATAGATGTCGTCTAATAGACGTCCCTAATCAGAATCAATCGAAACCCGATTGATCCGACACGATTTAATTGAGTGATCGTGCTAACAAAAAAAAAATCTGAAATAGCCCACCATTGTATTTTCTCATGACCCATGAACATGGTAGAGTGTGTCCTATCCACCTCAAAATCAATAGGTGTCGTCTGGGAGACGTCCCCGATCAGAATCATTCAAAATTTGATCGATCCGACACAATTTAGTTGAGTTATCGTGCTAACAAGAATAAAAACTATTTTTTTTTGGTTTTAGATCGAAAAATATACGCTAAAACAATTTTTTTTCAATTTTTCTTTACAGAAATTACATTACATTTCCGGAATGCAAAAAGTAAAATGTGAATGGTAAGTAAAAAAATCAATTAATGCCAACCAATTCTCACTGCTGAAAGCAATGCTATCCAATCAGCCCTCTATGCAATATAAACATTTAATTAAATTTAAAATACTTTATAAATGTCTATATTTAATGGTCACGGAATAATTTGACGAGCTCATTCTCACCTTCTCCGCTGCTTATATACTCTAACAAATTATGATTATCTATAATCTGCTGCAACATATTAATAAAGTGTCACACTATGCTGTGCACATTTATTAAAATTACAACCACGAAGAACATTATTAATATGCGTCCTGTAAATCTGAAGTTATTCCTGATCTTGATTGATTACTTTAATGAACGTCGCAACCACTCTTAGCTCCTTAAATATCACAATGATAAATTGTTATTACCATTTCTGTATAGCCGAACATAGTGTTGAAGATATTGGATTATCAAAATTCAGCACCTACATAAGATGCCGTGAACGGAGCACCTAATTGTTTACACATACATACACCTTTTGTTCCTTATTCATATTTATTTTACTCTGCGTATTTAAGGACAATGAATATTAAAAATATTTGTAGCCAATGTCAAATAAAGCGCATATATTAATCGAAAATAACCGACTTATAAATATCATTAAATTTAATTTACAATACTGTTATCATTTTATTTTGATGTTGTTCACATCGTCTGTTACGTAAATCTAGACACATACTTATTGATTTGCCTATATGTATGAAAAATATATATAAACACAGGATTGGTTCTTACAAAACTGCTTGGCTTGAATTATCCTTAATACTTCTAGAACACCACAGAAGAACTGCAAGTAATGTGTTGAGTTAACTTTTTTTAAAGTCACTTGTTAAAAACTGACTTTTATGAATTATGGATAAATGTTCCTATTTTTACCATATTAAAACTCCCTATGAAGATGATATGCCTCCTAATTATGTATTAATTTACTATCGACGTTGACATGGACAGTAGTGCTAGTCCTCCGCATTGCACTAGACTTTAAAGTGTACGAAAATGATTGAAATACAGCGCAAGCTATACTTTAATAAACATTTTTAGTTTCAACTAAACTATTAGTTTCAAGTTCGCATGCGAATAAAAAATAGCAAATCCTGCTGATAAAGCTAACATTACTATCGAAATATGTACATATATACATGTGTACTAAAATATCGACCATGATTACAGAAAATATAATGAATGTGTTGTACATATTTGTTATTTGCTTCTACTATTTGTTTTTTTCCGATAAATATCGTACATGTGTTTACAATTAATTCTCGTTTCCAGCATCGAAATTCCTGAAAAGCCATCGAGGAATAGGAAACATGAGGCGGAACGCATTATCCAACACTGGTCTCTGGCCGTCGGTTTTCAACTTGGCAACGAAAGCGGCGATATCGGCCAACGCTACATGCGGAGAATTCGGTCGACAAGAATTCTGTCGGATGGCGGATAATGGGAAAGGTCGGTGTGGCATTTGCGATAATTTCAGTTCCGACCCTGGAAAAAAGCACTCCATCAATTTCGCAATCGACGGCACCAATAAATGGTGGCAAAGCCCCGCGTTGTACTACGGCCCGGAATTTGAATTTGTCACTATAACAATCGATCTTGGACAGGTAAGTTTTAGATACTCCTAAATTATGTATCTGCTTCTGTATTGACAGTGAGAAGTAATCAATAAAGTTTAATTTTTTATTCTTTCTTTTAAGCCTTGTAGAATATTGACAATGGAATAATATCGAAAAATAATATACATATTTTTTACATTCCTTACAAGCTTAGAAGCGTGAAAACGACGGTCAAAGTATCTCCAATCTATATTTTCGGCTATACCTCAAGAACCTTTTAAGATACTAACATGGATTTAAAACCATAAAATTCTACTTCGAATTAGCTTGTAACTGGATGGACAAATAGAAACAGTTGTTCGTTCTTGTAACCATCGAAAGTCTTCACTTAGAGTAATAATATTCGTTATTCATAAATTTCGTTAAGAAATTAATCACCTGTTTTTTATTTTTTCCGTGTTTTCATATAAAGAGAAACCAATTATTTTAGCTATAATTATACACTGATTATTTTCACATATGAAATCATGTTCAGTGATATATAACTTTCGTCTCCCAACATTAGCTACATTTTTTTTTAACTTAGATCTCATCTCATTTCAATTGTTGCTGCCCTTATTGCATTACAATTTAAAGCTATCCTAGTCCAATCACATTGCAGTTAGCTGGGGAAAAATATAGTTTTTTCCTATTTCATTTTTTTCTCTTCCATTTAAAATTTCGACGTTGCCATCCCGTAAAAGTGATGCCTGTTGAGATAACGGCGAAAATGTCATATGTGGCCAAGCTACAGCTGAACTTGAAATTACCGCCTCAGCGAATGCTGTTGTGCTGCAGCTTCAGTAGGGGGGGGGGGGGAGTGTGACAATATTTAATGTGATTTTATATGCCGATAATTTGAGATGATGATGAGAAATTGTTCACCTGCATTGGCAATTGCCTCTATATCTGCTGCAGGGTCTTTAAATATCTTGATCGAGGTTCTTTTTAAGTGTTAACTACTCATGACATGTAAAAATAACATATAGTCAGCCACAATTTGGTTAACATTTGGCCACAAAGTAGAAGGGACTTTTTCTTTCCCTGAATTCAAAAAGTATACTTCAGAAGGAGTACACAGTTCCACCATGATGATCAGAAGATCTGTCCTCTTCCACAACTATGACTCTATTATGATGTTCAACTAGCCAGTCTATTGCATATCACTACTATCAGTCTATCTGTGTCTTCTTATGCTTATTTGAGAATGTTGGCCTCGTAGAATTTAATAGAAAAAAACCTATAAGTTGTTTGTTTAATATAGATATATAGTAATATAGATTCTCTAAAAGTGCTTATTTTTCAAGTAATAAGTAAAGAAACTGAAAAAGATAATGTTTTCGTAGTTTTTCGAAGTTATCTAAAACGACAATACTTTTACGAGGTGGCAAAATTCGAATTCAGCATCCTAAAAAACATACAGAACGAAGAAAAAAAAATGTTCCAATTTCCCCCTACCAAATTGTAGATATTTTAGAAATATATACCCATAGCTATGCTCCAGTTGTCGGACTAAAAATTTAATTCATTATTATAACCTTTGGTGTATAGCATATGGCACGTATAGCAACTTTAGGGTCAATAATAATACAATAAAGAATAAGCAAATATACATTCACCTACGTGCTAAAATACACTGAAGTAAGTTGCCACATTGAGTTTTATTTTGTAGACACATTTTTTTACTTTTAGTCAAGTTTGCATTAAAGTTCCTTCTTAGTATATGTATCCAATTTATATATATATATATATATATATATACATTTTATAAAAAAAAATAAATGTTAAATGGAAAAGTTAAAAGTGAAGGCTTTCCAGGAAAAGTATTTTCTTAAAAATATATACTACCTACCAACAACAGGTAATCAGTTGTTATAACTAAATGACAAAAAAAAGTTCTCCCTAACGCACGCCACTATTTTCTACATATTGAACTTCCAAACAGTATTTTGATGAGAATAAAATTTGTATGATAGAATATGAATTAACATTAAAACTTAAATTACTGACTGCAATAAGCTAACGTACCATAGTAACGTTAAAAAATATTTTCTTCCTTATATGCAACCGTGGAAAAATTCTAAAACACGTAACTTTTATTTTCTATGTGTCATGGGTGTAAGCAATAGTTTCTATAATAAGAACTGTGCCCATTTCTGTTAGTACTAGTTGGACCAAGTACTCTTGAAATAAAATATGATTTTTCATTCATGTTAGTATCTCGAGTGATTTCCAATATATAATCGATAATTCAGTCGATAGTTTTGAGATTATCCAAATTTGCTAATAAATAAATATTAATAATTTAATAAATAATAAATTAATTAATAAGTTTCAATTTATTCATCTGAAAATCCCAAAATTATATATATATATATATATATATATATATATATATATATATATATATATATATATATATATATATATATATATATATATATACATATTGGTGAATTAAAATATACACGTGGCATATGGCGAAGTATTATTATTAGTATATTATATAGGTTTGGGCCTCATCAGCCACTGATCGCATGGGTAGTCCCTTGGCGATCCCCTCTTATCCGGGTCATTATCCAAAAATGCTATCCCATAAAAGGAGCAATTTAGGCACATCCCCCGCCTTAAGCCTCGCCTCCTCTAGGATAACAGGGGTCCCTAGTATAAGATACCTCTTCTCCTCCAGTGCGGGGCAGGTGTAAAGAAGATGAATCGAGGTTTCCTCGTCTTCTTTACAGTATCTGCTGGCCGGGCTATCAGTCAGCTTCAGCTTGTGCTTATATGCATTCAGGCTACTATGGTGGCCCGTTATGATTCCCACCAGGGTTCTGGATTTGTGTCTGTTCAATTTAAAGAATTCTTGGGCCCATTTCTCAATCTCTGAGTATTCGATGAAGAGTTTGGTTATTCGACAACCCCTTACTCCTCTCCATCTTTTATTGTGCTGGTCTCTTGCTCAGCCATTGATGCGGTCTCTGATCAGATTCCGACTTATTCCCACTGCAGGTTCTGGTCCATAGAGGTTTTCCCTGGTCTGGTCCCTAGTCTGGCAAGGTCATCTGCAATTAGATTTCCCTTAATGCCATTATACCCAGGTATCCATAAGAGTTCCACCGGTCCCTTCCCTGCCAAGTGGTTCAATGCTTCATTGCAATTATAGACCAGCTTCGACTTTGTCGTTGCTGAATTCAGGGCTGCTAACGCCGCCCTGCTATTGGAGCAGATACATACCTTCTCCTGGGTTCGATTTTGGTCGGCCCCCAGAAAACCGTATGTAATTCCAACTAGCTCGGCCTGGAGTGCGGTAGTGTATTTGCCCAAGGGGAAGGTTTTACCTATCCCGTCGCGTCGCCTATACACCCCCGCACCTGCTCTGTTCCCACTCTTGGCTCCATCCGTGTACCAGATGTCTCCATTGAGCAGCAATCCAGCTCGACCCTCCATCCAGTCGGTCTTACTGGTGAGGGTGATCTTATATTTCTTGTCAAACAGGAAGTGGACACCTGTACTGTCAGAGGGCATCCATAGGAGTCTCTCCTCAGCTAGCTCTCTTGAGAGTCTATTCAGGTTCCTTACCTTCCTATTCATGTTTCTCGCCCTGTGCATTGCCTTTGCGGCTTCCACTTTCAGGATGACATCAAGAGGTGTTATCCCCGTCAGTATCCCCATCGCCTCGATCGGTGTTGATCTTGGTGCTCCGGTTATACTTCTAAGAATCAATCCTCTTAAATCCTCTTAAACTTCTAAGAATCAATCCGCTTCCGACTTTAAACAGGCTCTCTCCCACCAGACCAGTGCTGCATACGTCAGTCTGGGTTTGAGAATTTCCTCATACATCCGACGCCTCATACATGGCGAAGTATATATATTGCCATTTATTAAATAAGTATGGGATATATTAGATAAGTATGGGATAATAATGGGATGGCAATGTTGACAGGAAAAAGTTACAGGGCAACTTTATATAAATTAACGTTGTACAGGTTCTGCAATGTAGAATATATTAAATTCAAAATAGATCTTATTTCTTGGGATTCCCAGAATTTAAAAATAATTTCAGGATTTTAAAGAACCTGGAGGTGGATGCAAAATAACCATTGGTTTTTTTGCACTTATTCAGATTCAAATAAAAAGTTTACAAAACATAATAATATGTAGCCGATTGCAAAAAATAAAATAAATTATACGACCAATAATTTCAGTAAATTTTATCCACAATGAAATTTTGACTGAAAATTGTTTTATAATTTATCAATTATTGCAGTTGCTCTGAAGATAAGCATTAAAACCGAAACACTAGATTATTTCTTTTTTTCAATTTACTTGGACGAAATACTAAGAAACATATCCTAGACTAGGAAACACATTCTAGACTAGGAAATACATCCTAGGCTATGCTATAATAGGCTTAAAAATGTATACAACGATGCTAACGATGCCAGATATAACCGAGTTAAATCGGTGAGGGGCTATTTTATAGACCGCGAATATTCAGAACAATAGGAAAATATCTCTTTGGCAAGTTAAAGCCGTTTATGCAATAAATGTAAAAGTTTATTATTTAAATTAAACTGTAATATATTGACAAACTCCTTGTATCCCTTACTATATACGAATAATTTCTATCTCCCCAACTCTTAACTACATCTAAAATTTAATATGCACACCTAAGTACATACATAATAAGAATTATTTCTCAATTACGGATAGCTCATAATCAGTATATATAATTTTCTTATAATGGTATTATACACTACAAATTCCTCCGAAATATGTACTATTCATTTCATCGCTATTTGCCAAATAAAAAACTCTCTTATCTTGCCGATAAACGGAACAGTCTACCTGAGCACAGCCATAAAAACAAGCCAAGGTTATGTTTTGAAATTTTTCATTTGGCAAATAGCAATAAAATAAACTATACTATGGATAACCTAAATATGCCAGAAACATTGGAACATATTTTTTCCAGTGTCAGATTTATGACACCAGTAAAAGCCCTGAAATTAAAAACATTTTAGAAAACTATGGTTCACTTATATTTAAGCTTAATAACATCACAATTCCTAAAGCAAAACTTATGTGTGATTTTATTCTGCAGTTACTAAAACTTTGCACTTTATATTAAATTATATAGCAATTGGACTGTTTTTATCGTATTTTTCTTTCTTTACAGCATATTACATATACAACATGTATTATTTTTATATGCACATACAAATTTATTTATATTAACAATGTACTTGTAATTTAAGAATATTATGTTACATATATGGACCTAACCATTTCATGTAAACTCATTTATAGATTTTTAAATTGAATAAATGATGATAATTAATAAGTATGTATTAGGGAGCAGAAAATAAGTAAACTGTGTATCGTAACATAATAACGTTTCAAACCAAAAAGTTAATAGAATATAATACAATGTATAAAGAATGTAATAATCTTGAACATGACGTTTATCAGTAACCAAATTTTTCAGCCCACACTGTATGCGAATTCCATGTTCATTTACACAAACAACCTGTCACGTTATTTTAGGCAGTTCATTAATAGTATTAAGTCGTTGTGGCGCCAACAGTGACTCTTAATAACATTGCATTTGCAAATAAACAAACTATAGAGAATGTGAAATACTCGTATATGTAATTAACTTTAACTGGGTACTATATTTATTATGTATAAAAAACTATTATTTGTTCAATGGAAGGCGTAAAACGTGTAACACATAGCTGAAAAAATTAATTACGGCAATTTGTTCTTATTTTATTAGACGCTATTTTCTCTAGCCTTATTAAGTAAAGTAGATATTAGCCTACACGGAAATATAGATAAAAAATCAAATTTAATTAAAACGTTGCGGCGCGCGTGGCTCTACATGCGCCTATTGACAGCCGTGATGGTTTTTGTATATTTAGTTTTAAGTGTTGTAAATATTAGAAAGAATAAACCCTTCTACAGTATATTAGCTAGTTGTCAGAGCCAGGGCACATATGTTTCTTATGTGTAAAAATGCGACCATCCTAGGCCTAGATAACCACGCCAGACTATCGGCTTTTAAGATAAGTTAAAATCAGTCTATTCCCGCGTCTAGCCTCGAAACATTGTCTCGTTCGGGACTATCTTACTAGCTATTTAATTTATTCCAAATAAATGTAGCTATAGCAATAATACATCACTAGTATCATTTCACTACACAAGCACCCCGAAGACCGCCATAACATTATTGATTACACTAACGTATTTTGAAACAGTCTCTAACTTCTTATTAGAAAGACGTTTCTGTGATCTTTATTTTCATCCTCACGAATGCAAAGAGTTTCATGGTTCCTACTAATGGTAACTATAGTACAAGACATCATAATTTGATGAATTCGAAAAAAAAATAGTTAAAGAATGATTATACATAGATCTCAGACAAAAAATACTTCAAAAACAGTCGTATATAACAAAGTATATGGTCCTCTGTTTAACATAGTATACTCAATAATTACTTTTGTAGTAATTGCATTTATTGGAATAACTGTCAAATTTGGGCCACAATAAATAAATCCCAATATATTCAAATCTGTTGGAAGTCACCTAACAATTAGTTACAAAAATATTATATCAATATATAGTGTTATACAATATATAGAATGTACGTGAAAAAAAAATCATATTTTTAATGTTATAATGCTGAAATAGGTACGATAGGCATTCAGATTAGTAGTTCCATATAGAACAAATAAAAGTGCATCATTTTGCTCTACAGCCGTGCAACAATGTGGTCTGGACTGACTCAGTATTGGGCTTGTCATTATATGAGTGAGTTTGGGTTCCAACAGAGAGTTTGGTATCTGATTATTTTTAGTATTAGATGATTTTTAGATGCCGATACTCATAATTATAATAAGCATATGATCTATATAAATTGAGTACATATTGCAAAATTATTGTTACTCAAAAGAATGTTCTAGGAGTAATAATTATAGACAATAAAATAATATGACTAACTATCTATTTTGCTAACGTACCTAAATTCTAATGCATCAATAACAAAATGCAATTTTCAGAACTGACAATTTTATGGTAATATTACAGATTGTATATCTATGTTGGTTAATATAGATTGAGTTATTACAAATATCTTGAGATAATTAGGAGCAAATTGCAGGACATACAATTGCATTTAGTGCGTTTCATTTAAAAATAATTACAATTTTTTGTAGAACGTTTTAAAGTAACGTTATTGTAGTCTTTGATCAATTTTATTATACTCGTAATTTACTATTTCTCTACTGCTACAAGTACTCCAAAATGAATATGATCTATACTACATGAACTTTGTATTATGATTAGTGAATTATCTCATTAACAACTGGTAAGTATGTTTGGATTTATTATTTTCAGATTTAGGATATTTTTCATTCACGAGAATAATATATATATATATATATATATATATATATATATATATATATATATATATATATATATGTATATATATATATATATATATATATATATATATATATATATATATATATATATATATATATATATATATCCCTAACTGATAATGCATTGCATACTTTAAATAGTTTAAGAGAGGATAAATAAATGAATGGATATTATTTTTAACCGAGAGTAATTCCAAGTTAGAACTGTATCTAGATAGAAATCCGCTAGTTTCTTTGTCCAGAAAGTTTAAATTCCATGCAGTCTGGAGTCAGTTTTATTCGCAAGATTTATAAGTAAGCATTCCTGTGCAAATTGACGAATAAAACTAACTTACTTCTGTTTTCACAAAGTAGTTAGTTAGATATGCTTATATGAAATTGATGGAGCGTATGAATTTTCAAAGCGAACATATTTGAGCGATCGTCAATGATAAATAGCGATATTAAGTACTGTTAACATATTTAAAATTGATTCACTGTCGCAAATGATTCTATAGTTGTCTTTTTATACAAAACGATTCCACATTCTACTAGGTTCTCAGTTGTTTATTAATTATAATTTAGTAGGAGATTAGAACTTGGTTTAAAAAGTACAATTTATTTGTATTTTCTTTACCAGATCTTCGAGAGAATTCATAATTTCAGGACATGTTTCTCTTTGATTTTGATAACATATGCTTTGTATCATAATAATTAAAAGAAATATTTCTTAATTTAGTCATTTCATCATCTTGTAAAATATTTTTCATGTTTCAACATCGATATTTTGCTAATCAGTTTACGAACAACATCGTTAATTATTATATACGCTGATTATTTTAATAGGATCCACTCTGAATAACTTACTTATCATTTTTTGAATATCAAATTCCTAAAATAGGGAAATTTCCGAAAGGATACATATATAAGTATGACAAATTTAGATACACAACTTAATATTATTTTTCAATGCTAATCATAATCCTTCTTCAGGACTAACAACCACGAATTATTTAAGATGGGTTATTTCCAAGAAATCACCATATATCTTCTAGGAACTAAATTGGGGAATCGATATTATGGATTGTCATAACTGTACCAAAAGAGGAGACAGTTTAAGTTAAAAGTGTCTCCATAATCATATTTATGACAAATATTTAAAAAAAAACTAAACAGTATTAAAAAAGAAATAAAAAAACACAAATCAACTTACTTCTCCTGCATACAAGGACAAACATATTCATGCAGAGATGGAAGTACCAAACTCTTTTCATTGGAACTCGAACCCAATAATATAATGACACACTTACCTGACCATATCATGAATAACATTTTTATAGATACATGTCTTTATAACAGCATACACAAGTTTATTCCTCCACTTGCCGGATGCAAGGACAAATGCTTCACTTACGTTATTATATTTGCTTTGGACACTGATCTATCGTATTATGTAAATTACCTCAAGCGAATACAAAATAATTTGTATTAAGTACATAATAAATTGACTAAGTTGATTACTATTTTAACTTCTTTACTAATTTTTTATTTAACTTAAATCGAACTTAATTTTGTTCCTAAAAATAAAAAGAAGAGTTTACGGTATCCATTACACTATCAAAGAATAATGAAGGAAATTTTGAAAATATTTTGTCACCATATAACTTTCTTCCGAAAACGTCGTATAAGCCATGTCCATAACCAAGTTTTCACAATTCCATTTCATTATCGACTGATGGCGAGGAAAAATATAAACAAATGTATTATAGAATATTTTGATGATGCACACCTAAAATTAAGTGATACTTCTATATCGTAGAATAATAATTTCCATATCGTGTTTCCTGTTTCCTTTGTTGAATTTCAATATGTCATTACCTAACATAATAAATTTCACCTAACACTCAAAGTATATATTTGTAAATAGTTCACTGTAGAAAAAATACAGAAATTATTTTTAAATTATAGCGCTTCTAATTTTATTTGGAAACGTATGTCCTGTAACATTGTTTATAGTATAACACAATTTTATATTGAAAAACATGTATTGCATTGTATTTGGGATTGTATATCCAAACTACGGGAAAGATCAAAATTTAAACACAAATGTGTTAATATATTTTCCATTTCCTTTTAATAATACGCAATTGTTAGTATTGTGTATCAATTATTTCTCATTATAACAATTATATTGACAAACATTCATTTCAGTAACATATAAATCGGAAATCGAATTACTGTTACTGTATGTTTCTGACAGAGATCGTATCGATAAAGATGTATACGCCGTAAAGTTCATTCGGCATTTGTCCTGAATCAGCATACCGTGTACGGCACTGATGAGAACTAACAAGTTCGAAACAGCTGTATGTCGTTCGGTTCCGATCCGGGACAAGTGTCGAATCCTACCTGTGGCGGGTTTTATTTTTTGAAACACTCATTTGTTAAATATTATTAATATCCGTTTACTATTAAAATACCTATAAACAGTTATTCTTCGTTTTTCTCTTCTTGAGTTTAATATTTAAAACATAACATATTGCTACAAATAGGAAGAAACGTATTGCTATAAATAGAAGATGGGTTATTTAAATAGTATAGTCATCGTAATACATTAAGATTTTCAAATAATTAGAATGTGGGTTGTTCGAAAATATCACTAAACTTCCTAGTCTTCTTCCTAGTCTTAAACTTTATCTTAAATAAACAGTTGGCTATCGATCAATCCATAAAAATACAGTGCAGCAGACAAGATTTAAAAATAGAGCAAAAGTCGTTCTATGTATATGTTATTTACATACTTGTCTAACATTGGCCTCCTTGTTAACATTGTTGTCATGTTAACAAAATTATACTTAATTTATATAGTATAAAATGTCGCACGACTTAAAAATTCATTTTTTTTAAATTAAACGAAATCTTCGCACATTAATTTAGATTAGGTGTCATCTAGTAACACCGCTCATTTGATCCTTGTTCTCTGGACGTCTTAAGCCAATTTTTCTTCTTTGTATGCGGGTGTTCTTACCTGACTATCTAACAGGGACTGTACATAGCCGCTAATAATTATAATCAAACATAAAATTAAGCGTCGCAATAAAAATATCCTACAATGCGATATTTATTATTATAGGTTCCACATTGAGAATGCACTTTGGGTAATGCACTTAATGAATGGGTTGTTTAGTAACGTGAGAACTTGATAAGTTGTCGGCTCCAGCCATTATTTTACTCCCTACTTCTGCACCTTATGTTACTAATTTAGTTTTGTACTTAAACAGTTAGAACACAACTAACATGATATCAATCATCTAGAAGTTGAGATTATGCGGAGTTTATGTTGTTTTGATAAATTCTACTAGAGGTAATATTTTAGTCAAATTACCTGGAATATTATATTACATATCCAGCGAGTTCGGTATTTATTTGTTAAGTGTAATTACTTGATTTAGGGTGTTCCATGAGAAGATAATGTGTATTGTCTATTGCTCTTCATTGGTGTATCGTAAGACATATAAGGCTCATCGAGATATTGAGAAGAAAATTTCAATACCATAGTATTATAAATTTTAGAAGATCAACGTCATACTTAAATGTAATACATATGGGTATACAGGGTGTCTCAGAAGGTACTATACAGTCAATATTCCAGTTATACGAAAATACAGAAAGATCAACCAAACACTATTTTACTTTGTATGAAAAATTGTGCTGATTAAAAACTTGCTTGTTTTGCCATGCCTTATGAAACCACTCCCAAATTTATTTTTAAAATTGTACCACTATTCTTTTTGTATTGAAAATGAGCACTTCATTTTGAAGACAGAAGTATAACATACTTAATATTTTTAATTATACTTTTCCTAGCGTTATTTCTAAATATATATTAGTATTGTTAGGCCCTATAACTTAATCATTGTCTTAATTTTGACATAAATAATACTGGTATACTATATTATATAGTAATTAACTAACTAATAATTATTTTAATATAAAAAATAATCCTTTCTGTGGAGAAATATACTTAAAACATTAAGTACGTTATATTTTTATACATGTTCACAATGAAGTAGGGGTTTCATTTTCGGTACCAACAAATAGGATTACTATTTGAAAAACTTGAGATGATTTCTTAATTGTTGAAAGAACAAGACAGTTTTAAATTAGAAGTTAGCAGGGTTTTTATAGAATTTAAAGTTGTTTTTAGTTTTTTATCTGATCAAATAATACAGATATTGACTAGAACAATAATTTTGGTACACATTATGGTGTATGGAACCAGATATTTCCATTTGTAAAAATTTCAAAACGAAAATGCTGGTTTTAATGCATGCGAAACAAAGGTGTAATAAAATATTTTTTAACTACAAAGTGGGACAGAGCAACTTGCTTATTTCAATTTGGTGCCCTGAAGCGATGGTTGCTTTTAGGAGAGACACATTTGTGAGGGCAGGACGTAAAGTTATAACTCCGCGTGGTTTAGTTAGCATCATGTAGTGGACGAAGGTGGAGCGTGCGCTCGCTGTCAAGGCATATTTTTCCAACTGTCTGATAGTCTATTGTTTCATGGGTAAACAACTTCAGGTAAACTGGTGGTATAGAAAAGAAAAACTTAGACTTCCACGAACAGCATTACCCCAAAACATTAACATGGTGAGGCTTTCTGTTTTGCGATCCCTTCAGCGCTCTGTCCACAAACATGCAGCTGATGTTCGGTTGTCTGCTTGTTCTGTGAGGCGAATCCTTCATGAAGAACTAAAATGTAATCCCTACAAATTGGCTGTGATGCAGGTACATATTCCACGCGACTTAGTTGCTCGAGAAAATGCATGTGAGGCTCCTTGGCATGCCTCACGACCCACTTGCGACTATTTTTATGAGGCTATCTAAAATCACTTGTTTACGACGATCGTCCTATGACCCTGACTCACCTGAAGAACAACATTCGTCAAGCTGTCGCCAACATACCCGTTGATATTCTGGAAAGAGTTGAGTGAAACTTCAGAGTTCGATTAATGCAGTATATTAAGAATAATGGACGCCACCTGCCTGCTATCATCTTTAAAACTGTGTAAACATAAAATATAAATGTTTTATTTGATGTTGTTCAACAGAGAATTATATATCTGCATTACTTTTTTTTAAATTGAATTTTTAAATAAGCAAATTGCTCTGCCCCACCGTGTATATTTATTTACAGTTTACCTTAAATACAATTGTATACCCACATATTTCTAAAAGCAATAATCATGGATATTAAAACAGAATATTACAAAAAACCCCATAAAACAAAATATTCCCAATTCTATACGGTAACAGACGGTGCTTCATAAAAAAGTGATATGTTCTCTCTTATTCAAAACATCTCATATATTTTATAATGTCTTAAGTCACTGCATTTTTAAATCAATATTCAGATAATAAATTTAAAGCATGGACACTTTTATGTCAATAAATTCTTTTAATATCCTGAAATATGCAAGATAACAGTTTTATGATTTCATGCAAGTTG
Organism: Rosalia funebris; assembly: GCA_037954035.1. NCBI lineage: Eukaryota > Metazoa > Arthropoda > Insecta > Coleoptera > Cerambycidae > Rosalia > Rosalia funebris. The sequence continues at coordinate 27,472,966 of JAZFAV010000011.1, forward strand.
AACTTACCTACTAAAAAGAACTTTTATCAACATTCAGGTTTCTGTCTAATTTTGTATTTTTTCTTATTTTGAGGAATGAATACATGTTAATGATACTCATTTATATGCTTTTAAAATATTTTTTTTTAAACTCTAAATAACTTTTTTCCTCTGCAAAGTTATTAGTTTCGTTTATCTGAAAAAGAAAGATTGTCAACATATCTCAAAAAATTAATTCCTTTCCTTTTTGCAGATGAAGTTGTTTCTACTTGAAGAGTTTTGCTAATTGCTGTAGCACTGAGAACTGGTTCATTGATTTCTTTAACATTTTCACTAGTGTTTCGTATTATATATGTAATTTATTAATTGCAAGATAATATGTGGAAGAACAAATATACAATTGTTATTATACTAGCTAAATAGATTTTCTGAAAAATTGGAAGGTGAAGTAGAGCAGACAGTTATTGTCTAGGTTCTAATAGTGTTGACTGAGCTCATCGCGTTGGCTGTTTGCGACGGCTGATCGGCGATCTTCAATTGCAGCTCTCTCCTGCAGAGTCTCTCTGCAGTTGTCCGTTATCCTTTCCGTTGTCAATATAATTCTTATTTATTATTGATTAATTAATAACTATTTCTGATTTTATTTGTGTGTTGCCTATTAGTGCATGATTGTACGTAATATCATGTCGAACGTTCATAGAGCTAATAAACGACCATTTTTAACGCCGTAAAAAAGTTTGTAGGAGCATTTACGGACTTAGTAATACGAATGAGGCAAAATAATATGTTTAGTTTGCGGTACGCCTTTGATGTACTGGGACAAAAGAGACTGGAGGAAATATGTAAACATTGCATGGCACATATATGAACAAACTAGCGCAAACAATATAAAATTTACTTTTGATTTAAGTTTCATATTGATTACTTTTATATATGATAGCTATATATACAAAGTCTATAGTTTTATTATAAATACAATTACAGTACTAAAAAACAACTATCATCAAATAAAGTTAAGATACTCATATAAACATTTTCACGACTAGTTGCACTCAAACGTGACCGCGTTGCGAAAAAGGCGGTAATATGACAGTTTCGGGCACTTTTTATAAATATGGCTGGACAGCAAGGACCACCTTTATTACTAGTGCAATTAAATGAAAAATTAATTGATGGTGCTTCATTGGTGCATCCCACAGTAGAAGCACATAATTGTATTCAGCTACGATGATGATTAAAGTTCCATGGCTGTCCTCAAGGCGGAAATAAAGCAAAACTTATTGAGAGGTTAGGACAACATTTATATTTATATTATTTTTGAATTAATTAATATATCAATAATTAAAAATTAAAGGTTAATATTAAGAAAATGTAAATTATTTTTAGTTAACCTTAAATAACTTTTTTATTCAATATTTATTAGGTTGTAATCATCACATTTTATTAATTACTGGGTATAGATATAAAAAACAATAAATAATTATTTACTGGGGACCCAAAAAAAACGGAAAATGCGCTGTGGAGGGGAGAGAGATTGGGGAAACCCATTGTTCTATCCGGTGTCCGTTATGGATACGTCTCCTGCGTTAGTGTGCGAAGTTCTGTCGCTGTGAGTGTGAACTGATACACTCACAGCGTCTGTGGGATCTTTTTTAGTGAAACAACTTTTTCCATTTTACCGAAAACGTGATGGCCGATTGTCGAGAACAACACGCGGCTGTGAAATTTTGTTTCCTGTTGGGGAGATCGGCCGCGGAAACTATTATAATGCTTAAGACTGCTTATGGGGATGCTGCCCTAAGTAAAACCAGAGTCTACGAGTGGTTTTCACGTTTTAAAAATGGAGAAATGTCAACTGAAGACCAACCCCGTTCAGGACGCCCCTCAACGACAAGAAGTGAGGAAAACGTCGACAAAATCAATGCTCTCGTTCGTGAAGACCGTCGCCGAACCATTGATCAACTCTGTGAGATGTCTGGAATATCATGGAGTTCAATTCAGAGGATTTTATCCCAAGATTTGCACATGAGAAGAGTTGCAGCCAAATTTGTCCCTCGCCTTCTCACAGGCAAGCAAAGGGAGCGTCGATTTCAGGCATGTTTTGAGCTTCAAAATCAGCTCAAAGAGGACCCTGAATTTTTTCCAAGGTGAATACTGGTGATGAATCGTGGTGTTATGGATACGACCCCGAAACAAAGCAGCAATCAAGCCAGTGGAAGACACCTGGTTCTCCTCGTCCCAAAAAAGCTCGCCAAGTTAAACATCAAGACAATGCTCATTTGTTTCTTCGATTGCAGAGGTGTTGTACACGCGGAGTTCGGTCCCCCGGGTCAAACTGTTAACCAGAAGTTCTACTTGGAGGCTTTGAAAAGATTGAGGGAGAGTATCCGGAAGAAAAGGGCAGATTTGGCGCACAAGCGACTGGTTCTTCCATCATGACAACGCGCCGGACCACACCGCTCTCTCCGTAAAGCTGTTTTTAACCAAAAACGGCATGACACCGGATCTAGCCCCCTGTGATTTCTTTTCCCCAGGCTCAAAAGGGACATGAGAGGAAAGCGTTTTGCCACTGTGGAGGAGGTAAAACAAAAATCGCTGGAAGGCCTAAAGAACATCCCGATAACTGAATTTAAAAAATGTTTTGAACAATGGAAGGATCATTTGCAGACATGCGTTGTGGTTAAGGGAGAATACTTTGAAAGTGATCAAAATTTGGTGTAATAATATTAAGAAATAAAGAAGTTATGACGAAATTCTCGTTTTTTTGGGTCCCCCCCCCCCTCTATAACAATTTTAGAGCCTTACTGTGCATATTAATTTTTTGATAACATTTTAGGGAATCGCTTTATGTAACAACGCTCCGATAAATCCAGTTCTTGATAAGGGAAAGTAGCTGAAGCTTCACACACGAAAACAACAAAAGCATCCATTAACAAAAGCATCCATTTATCAGTTCTTCTTTTAATTATCCAGATGTCTGGCATAAATTCTTAACATTTAGTGATAAATTTACCAAAATCATTTAATGAAGCATCTATTTACGATTCCTTGATTTTGTCCTGCGTAGTAGAAAACGATAATTATAATTCCAGTGATAAAGAAAACGAGACAAGTGTAATAGATTACAGTGCTGGGAAACCTCCGAAAAGACGAAAGCAATATTTTGATAACAATCATGTCACCGATATTTTTAGTTCCGCAACAACAAAAATATATACTCCAAGCTTGTATAAAATTTACATTTCTTTTCACTATTCTTAATAGAATCTTCAAATTTCCATCGCTTAACTTTGACATATTTAAATTGAGTTTACTAGTAAATTTCTTTACATCAGTTTGAACACTTCGGTTGTATATAACATACCGATTTTTCACTTTCTATACGAGTCTCACTTGATGTTAAAACCTCACAATCTTCAATGGCAATAGTAGATCTTGCTATAACATTATTTTCATTACACGAGTTAAATTTCGATGTTTTATTAATATTATGACTTAATGCAGATGCTGATGTCGCATCGTCATCAATGACCAAATTTTGGACATCTTCGCAATCCATATTTTCTGCAGGGTGGTTTAGATATTCAATGCCTTGATTCATATCATAAAAAAATGTAATTCGTTATATTAAGTTTGGAGCAAATTTTAATTTTCATTTCTTTTTAACACTTATATATTCTACCATAGGAGCAATTTTTTTAATTAATCAACTTACGCCATGATTGTTTATATTTTTCATGCAAACAGGTCCTTTACCTACAAAGAACATTCATTATTTGGGGTTATAGCAGGAGCTATTACATTAACAATTAAATGGATGAAAATTACCTGATTACATAATTGTTTTACACAACTGATGGGGTCAGGATGTTCTGTTGTTAAACCACTTTCTCTTTTGAAATGAAGTAAACAAATATATGTGTTTTAATTAACATGATCATCTTTATTAACATATGTCCTTATTAACATGATCATGGGATCGACCATCGCCTCTTCTACATCATTTAAAGTACAAATCACATTTAGCACATTTTAGACAAATTTTTAAATGTTTTTGTTTCGTTGATTTAATAAGTTTTCAGCGATATTCGAGACAAGGTTTTGGAAAGCTAATAAAATAATATAAATTCTTCGAAAATGATTTCGTGTCGCTGCAATATATCCCTTAACAACAACGATTTTTTGCTCCATTCCTTACTCATGACATATGTACATTTTGATATAAATGCTTGTATTATTTTACTTTAAGTGTATAACAATTAAAGCTGTACTACTGATAGTAAGTTGATAATTAAATATATTTATTTTCTTTTAATTACATTGAAAACATTATATTCATAGCTTATACACGTATTATGTGCCCGAAAAACATGGCAGAAGTTGAGGTATGCGCACAAAAAATTTCAACTATGCAATGGTTTATTGAAGCAGGTTTACACACTATTCATAAAAGATATAATGGATTAGTGGAGGCAATAGAAATATAACAAAATCCATAAGTTACTGTAAATAGTGGTACATAAATTATATACTTTAAATTACGCAAAAAATAAGACTGTTATAGTAAAGTTTGATAGTGTTCTAAAGAGATATTCAGAATTTACCGCATAAAGACAAGTTTGTAATGACTGTGTGTATACAGATCTATTCCGAAACGTCAAAGATTATTTAGTTATTCAAATATTACACCACTAGATGTCTAACGGTCGTTCCCTTTATATAAGCACCCGTTTTCACTACAGCGAACAAGTTTCCATAAAATAACTGTGGTATCTGTCTGTGTTTGTCTGATGTTTCAGGTTTTTCACCAATCTCATCTAGTTTGTGACAATGCTACTCTTAACAAAGTAAATATTTTACTAAGTATAACTTATTACTTAAGTTATACTTACTTCCTTACTTGTTGCTTCTTCAATATAATATTAACAAATTAAAAAGCAAAGTTCCTTAACATATTTTAGTAGTTGCATGGAACAACTTAAAATTAATCGTACTGTATATAAAACAATATTGATTATCAAATAATTAATGATTATTATAAATAGATATCGAATTATATATGAGCTCTTCCAATATATAACTACACCATTTGTATTCTTAATATCGATATATAGGTATAATAACAATAAAAAATATATTTAATAGAAAAGAATATCAGTTACATATTGCATTCCCATGTAATAGAATTCCTTCGGCGAGCCCCACGAACGATATGCCATTTCTCGCTTTCAGACAAACAGTTCTTACACTTAAAGGATATTGACTATCTACTGTTCTTATGAAACTTTAGTAGAAGATTCCGAGGCTTCCAAGCGCCAATAAAATCGATGTCTTCTAATTCGGTGTCAAATAAAATACACCTCGAAAGGCGTGCCGTTGTATCGGTGACGTTAAAAGGCACTATAAGGCGTTCTATCAACCTGTGTGGTCCTTGATGTCCATCGGACCAGCATCCGCGGTCGTATCCATTACTCTCCAATGGGATGTCCATTATATGCATCAATTAGACCCCGGGTGAGGGAGTTGTCGGATGATCGCCTGTCATCGCCCTCGACAGGTATAATTATCTATTTTTAACGTGACCGCGTACATGGGGAGCGATACGCAAATTTATTTTTTTATAACATTTTCACTTTTTTCCCCTATATTTTTAAAGACACCAATAATCAAGATTTTTTATGTTTTATTTAAAATTATATTTTTGTTGTTCTCTGGATTTCTGGATATATTCGAAGTCCAACCTTATTGCCTTTGTTTTGTCTACTATTGTACAACAGGTGACTTATTTAGGGCAGGACGAAACGTTGATGTTTTAGTTTATGAACATTATAGTTCAAGATCGGGCAGCTGATTTTTGCAGGTATCTGTTTTTTTAATGAATCTTAAAACAAATTAATGATAAATGACAATGTAATACATTGCTGCCGGGTTGCCTATTAAAAATTAGCAGCGATTACCTTTAATTAATTACATTGTAAATAATTTATTTCAATCAATTCCAACCATATTCTTTATATTAATTAAACATTAACTAAAAGAAAATGATGTGAAGAATTAAGAAAAACTGGTTGCCAGCCCTCAGTCAGCTGCAACCTCTAGATTGCCAGATATAAACTGGTGTGTTATTGTTAATTATTTACACTTATCGTGTTTTTCAATAAAATATTATACTAAATTGAAGTTTTTGCTGTACACGATAATACATGGTTGCCTGTAAAAAACGTGGCCACAAGTAGTGGTTGCCATGATTTGAATTAATTACTCTCGCTCTAGACGAGTGTGAGCAAATGAGTGTAAACAAGAATACAATGTGGTGTGGTTAAAGTAATTTTTCTATATAAAATGTTATCAAAACTTATCGTATCTGAGCTGCAACGATTGCAAAAAAACAATTTATAAATAATGGTCAGTCAGGGCAATGAAATATGTGTTTCATAATAATCACATTAAAAAATTATTACGATTTTAGTGATTTGTTTTTATTGAAGAAATGTAAATAATATTTTTTTACAAATAATGAATTTTATTTAAAAAATATATTTTTTAAAGCAAAGCTATAATAATTTTTGTATATTGTTATATTAATCATAGAGGACAAGCTACAGTATATAATACACACCAATAATTGTATGACCTCCCACATTTATAATTTTTCGTTAGAAACTATGGAAAAAAATGTAGTGTGGCATTGAAATTAGCGAATTTTGATCTCTCTAATTTCGTAGGGAAATAATTTAAAAGTTCTGTACCTATAATCCTATGAGTATATTAATTGAACAATTATTTTCAAATAACAATTGAAAATACGTTTAAATATGAAGTATCTTCAATGTGGAATAGAGTTTTTAATGCAAATTATTTGAATGACATTGGGAAAGCCAAAAGTTAAATAAAAAAATTCTTTAAATATTTTATTCCCTATATTCTACCACGTGATAGGTCTTACAGAGTAGATATTTATAAATGTATTAATTTTAATTTCGTAGAGACTTCCACGTAAATATGTTAAAAAAAAAATAAAAGTCGTTCCAAGAAATAATCAATAAACGAAAAGCAAAAAGCTGTACTATTCATTTCATCGCTATTTGCCAAATAAAAAACTCTCTTATCTTGCCGATAAAAGGAACATTCTACCTGAGCCTAGCCATAAAAACAAGGCACCACAAGTTTTTGAAATCTTTTATTTGGCAAATAGAGATGAAATGAACTATAAATATATTAATCAAGGCATAAATCACTACTGGGTTTTGTTTTTTATACTTTCCTTTTTGCTTGGATTAACTATAATTACATGTTCCACTTGCTATTTTATATCATCGGGCTTTAGATCTGTTATAATTTCATATCCTTTTGTCTATCCTATTTAAATGTATTAGTATTTAATTTTCATTTCGTATTATCTTTTATGACATTTACTCTTTTTATCCTTTAATGTTTGTACCATAAACCCAGTAGTTTTATGTTCTAAAAAAAAACAATGAGACGGTTTTTGCGACATGGCTAGCTAGTCCCCAAGAAAAAATACGATACTTCCAAGAGTGAACGTTAGTATTATTCTTTGCATCGGTCTTTATGTATCGCATTTTACACTGATGGTGAAATTCCAGTGCAATTAAGTATTCACTAGATGTGAAATTTGTGCATGTACATTTTATTTGTTAGTGTATGACTATTAGCTGCGGGCTAAGTGAATGGTTACATAATAGCTTGATTCCGCCAAGCTATTATGACAGAGGTTCCTCACTACGTGAAAAACCATCATCCAGGGGTATAGTTCATTCCATCGCTATTTGCCAAATAAAAAAATTATTATTTGGTTTTTTATTTGGCAAATAGCGATGAAATGAATAGTAACTCATCTATTTTTCACCTGTCTCATTGGGGTCTTTATTGAAAAATTTATGTTTGCTCTTTATATCTATCTATCTATGATTATTACAGTCCACTTTTCTCTCTAGCTCATTGAAATACAGAAGTTATAATTTCGATATACGTAGTATATGTCGATACGTGCAGCATATGTCGTATAATGAATATTAAATTCGTATCATTATTCGATTAAATTGAAAATAATATTCATGTTACTCGATTAATTTCGTATTACTAAGAATTCTGAAATAAGTATTCGTTATTCCTCTGGTATTATTAAAGAAACAAAAAAGCCATAAGATCCACCTTTCACGAATACTGAAAGATTACACGTTACTTAACGGGCATTTCGCGAACCAAATTGGTATCATCAAGACATGATTTACATTCGCTGTAATTTTTACACTGATAACACACTCGGTGTATTCGTGGGAATCTTTTCAGGTGTCTTCAGATCTTCTCTTGTTTTTGTTAGTGCATGAAAAGTTCCAGCCCTTGCCTGGGACTTTACATTACTAGTTCTAGATAGATTATTACTTTTAAATATGTAAAAAATTATCTGTACTGTGTCTATACTGGAAATATTCGGTAATATATATTCAACAAACAGAACAATGAAGCGAAAACAGTACAACCATTATACACATATTTAAAAACACGGCATCTGTATATGCATTTATTTTTTTAAATACCTTCAACTGTTGGTCTCTATATAAATAGAATTAGAAAAACAATAAACAATATAGACTTTTTATGGTAATACCGCCCCTATAATATTTTCAGTTCCCCGAAACTGTTATTATTGTCTAAAATTCGGAACAATGCCATAATAAATAGTTATTTGAAGTAAAGGAAATGCATTTTTCTTTTTTAATTTTTTTTTGTGAGTATATATAATCAGAATTTTTTACAAAGTTTCTTCGTGTTAAATTTTTGGTCCAACAAGGATTGTTTTATTAACACACATTATTAACTAATTTATTTCCTATTTAATGAATATATATATATATATATATATATATATATATATATATATATATATATATATATATATATATATATATATATATATATATTCAAGGAAATTTAATATATATGCTCCTCAACTTACAGTTAGGTTGTTATTGGTTATTATTTTTGACCACAATATGGTCTATTAAACCTAAAAAAATAATTTACACATCAAAAAATTAAATATATAAAGTGTGTAATAAAAATAGAAAAACAGGAATATTGAATTTCAAAACAAAAATTACACCCTATGGAAATAAATTATGAAAGCAAAATTCATATTGACACTGTCAACAGTTAATTCACTTTTCTATATTTTCTTTTTGTCAAGCAAATATGACTTTGGGTTTTAAATAAGAATTGTTTAGTGTTTAGTCCTTTAATAGACTTGTTTTAATGAAAAATTGTTTTAACTGAAGTTGAAAGAATACAGATTTTAATGCTATAATGTGGTGACCGAAGAAGTCATTTGGATGTACATTTGGGAAATATATAGACTCTTACCTAATGAATGAATGTATATTAAATCTTATCTAATATATTTCCATTAATCCCGGTTTTTTTTTTCTCGAGGGGAATATCTTCAAAAGACACCTGGCCTCTGGTGTTCTGTTATTGTTTGGCCAGGTAGTGTCTGATTCGTATACTCCTACCGACTAAAAATCCCCCGCTATCCTATCAGTGTGATGCCGAAGAGGAACCGCTCTCGTTTTACTTCTCTTCGGCATATCAATCAGGATATTTACTCATTCCCCACTTCTCTTTCCTCCTCTTTCTTCTTCATGATGGACGTTACCATCCGCTCCACCACTGTCCATCTCTTCGCTCTCGAGCATGATTGGGATTATGTTGTCTACAATGATAACATGTCCTATATTTTGCTCCGCAGGTCTGCTTTCTCCTGTCCACCTTTTGCAACTGTACACTGTGTGGCGGGCATCGTCGACCTCTCCACAGGACCAGCACTCTCTGCTCTCGCGTTTGCCTATATCCAATAGGTAGCCCACGAAACAGCCGTGCCCAGTAAGGACCTGGATTAAGTAATACCCGACATCGCAATTGCCCTTTCGCACCATGTCCTTATGTCCGGGATTAGCAACCTCGTCCATCTCCCTCGGGGCTCCACCTCCCATCTCTCCTGCCAGTGTTTCCATAGGCTCTCCCTTGCTGCACCTCTGTCAGCGCCTCCGTACACCTCCCGTCTCTCCCTTGCTAGAAGATCGATGGGTGGCACACAGGCTATCACCAGCGTTGCCGCTGCCGATGCGGTCCTGTATGCATTAATTTCTAATGCATTAATTGCTAATGCATTAGAAATTATTATTTGTTTAAGAGCAACTGACATTTGTTTTGCCATAACTAAAATCAGCATTCATCTGTCATGAACGTAATCCATTACCAATAAATAAATTGTTCTCTATGTGTAGAGACACGAAGAGCTTTATTAATGGTAAAGTAATGTTCTTTTCTTTTCATGTTTATTTATATACAGCTTAAGGGAAATTTTTTTCATTTAGAGCTTATTAAAAAGAACAAAATAATATATAAAATAATAAGAATACATTTTTGTTGCGCCTCTTAGCTAGAAGATTACGTATATATTAAGAATTAAAAAAAATCGACAATTGCATATACAGGAAATCATAAACTTGGCGGTAAGGATGATCATATCCGACATTTTTTATGAAACGTGGTAATATCACAATAGGCGAACGGCAATCAGATAAATTTATGATTAAACCGTACCTATCATATTAAGGGAGAAGCTTATTATTTATTATACATTTATAAGACAATAACCTTTTTATAACAATAAAACAAACGTAAACCGAGTGGCTTAAAGTAGTGTGGGAGGTAATAAAGACGATAAGTTCTCCTCCTTAGCCATAAATACTCTCGACATTAATTAAAGTTGCATCGTCTATCGATTCTCAAATATGTACCGATTAATCAGAGAATCAGCTAATATTATAAACCTAACTCTCTTGGCATATAGAAATAATTTTATAACAAAAGAGGAAATGATTTCTTTTGTGACAATTGTTATAAATTTGACTATGAAATATGTCATACATTTTTTAATGCAAAGTTTATTTCTACACAAATTTTGATACTTTCCTTCTTCAAATTAAGTAAGTCTCAGAAAAACAGGCCCCAATAAACACAGTAAGTCATTTGAATTACATAATTCAAATAAGTTGCAGTCTTATTGACATAATTATGTTATGTTTACAAAAATGATTAATTTTAGTGCTATAAAATTTAGAAATTTCGCATTGCTAACAGTAATTTCATTCGGAACGTTGTTGTATATCCTAATGTAATATGACAACGATCATTGACAATACATGTTGACATACATTTTCAACAATAAATGTATGCAACCAGAAGATTAACGTAGATGAGTTTCCATTTTTCTCTTTTTTTCATCTTAAGATCTCAAAGAAGGAAATCCATAGGAAATAATCGGATTAGGTAGAGGTAAAATTTCAAATTAATTGAATAGTAGTTTGCCTAGTAGCTGTCATACTAGACAGTTTCCTTACATCGGAAGCAGAGTTGACAGTAATTTGCTCGTAAACCATTACCTTTGTTGGTTTAGTTCGTGTATTTTTTTTAGGATTTCGCTCCTTTACTACACAATGTGTCTAAAAATGTTCTAGAAATTATGACGTTAACTCACGTTTAGTATCTAGTGAATGATAATTGTGATTTTTTTATGTTCCTCAAAAAAATATCTTAAGTTCCAGAACATATTTGGAAGACCTGATAAGACGTGTTTTGGTATAAGAATACATTGATCTTAAACAATTCAGTAAGAGTTATCTTACTGAGTCATCTTCGTCATATGTAATGTTGAAACAGAATTGGAAAATATTTTTCCTTATATCCAAACATTGACAAATACTGACAATGCAACATACGTTAATGCTATTCTACTATTTCTACAGTATTGGTGATTTGTATGACCTTCTTATAGCGTCTGTTTTGTGTTTAAGTAAAATTATTTTATATAAGAGGACTAACACAAAAATTAATGAAATGTTTGCGGTATTTATTAAAATATAATCCACAGTATTTTATTAAGATCAATTATGTTTCCATAATTAGCAATATTTTATTTATTTAGCGCACCAATTACAAACTCTTTAACAACAACAACATCCTAAGAAAAATTATACAAATTCAAAGGGTAGTAGAAAAAAAAACTTATTTCAATTAATTACAACATATATTATTCTACATTATAATAATTCACTAGTGTAAATTTTATAAATTTTATATATTTTTAATCGTGTATATTTTTAGTTTATATACCGAAATAATAAAATTGCAATTAAATTATATTAATGACAACCATATTGAACGTGATTATAATTGAGAAATTGTTGATTTTTTAAGATTCATTTACTAATAAATCTGATTCATTTACTGATGAAAAGTTCGTGAATCAAATATTACGACATATTATACAGTATTTATTTATACAATTTTTCCCCCTTTTCAAATTTATGTGATTCCATCTTTACTTTAACGAAAACAATATTTAAATAAACTCAAAGACATATATAAATTAACCAATCTTGATATCTACCACTATGTTATTTGTTAATGGAGAACGATCCTAGTTTCATCTGCCCATACAATAGTTGAGTAAACTTTAATAGGAAGTACGTTCTCATTAAAGTTTAGCCAACTTCTCAAGTAGTTTCGATTCACACATTCAATTCCGAGATAGTATTTGTCATCAAATATATCTCGTTCAAACTTTGTTGTATTGGCTGTATACCAATGGATGTGTGACAGCTAAATGTTAATAGTATATATTAATAATAGAATATTATTAATATTAGTATTAATAAGTTACCCAATTGTATTGTAGAATATACAAATTATATTAATATAATGATTTTATCAATATAAAAACAATAACAATTTACTAGTAATACAATTTCGAGAATATTATGTGTTTATACACATAATCTATTCTTATACAGGATGAAATAATACAAGAGTATCAATATATAACATGTTTTCTCAAGAGATTCGCATTTGATTCATTACTATGAATAAAATTTAAATGATACAGTCAGGCATATAAATATCTTCCTAATCACTTGGTCAGTCTACAGTTCTCCTTTTCTCCCATTCCTCTAAGATTCCGCTTTACTGTGGTGAAATTTCTTCATTTTAAGGAACTTTGAACCACGGTATATTTTAGCCCCTTTTATACTGTAATAGTGAAATCATCAATAGATGTTTGATGTGCATGTGCACCATATATCTCGTAGTTTCTAAAACTGAATAGCGCAAACGCAATCTGATTCTTACATAGAATTGACTGTATACTCAGTCACATTACTATCATATTGTATAAAACTAAAGCTCTACAAAGAAACTGCTGGTAAACACACAATAACACACAAGTTATATAAAAAGATATATGTTGAAGAAAGTCAAAGATAAAAAGTAAATATTTTGTTTTTTATTAATCTAGATGTTTATGTTAAGATTTAATATAGTTCTAAACATCTATGAGATCTAGTATATAATTATTATTTAGTGGAAAACTTTAATATGCTGTTTAAAGCTAAATAAATGATTTACAAGTGCAACATGAACTAATACAACATTATGTCTATAAATGCGAAATTAACAATTTCGACTTTATAATAATTTTCAGTAAGTAGAACTATTCCATCGTTTGTCCTTAATTGTAAGCGACTTATACTGTAACATAATACTAAGTGTTGAAGTATTCGTAATACAAATTAATCAAGTTTCTTAGATACATTAGATAGATTAAATATTATAGATAAAACTTTTAATAATAAATATCAATAGAAATCTTGACATATATTTTCGTAATTATTATGTTATATATTGCGATGCACTTGACAAGGCTTTTATAATTTTCAAACAAGTATCACGTGTCGGGGATTAGTAGTCATCTCTAGGTCTTTTAAAATTGTTCTGCTTAATAAATGATATGGATATAATTCAGGGTTGGTCATTAATATTTAATTCTTAGGATTCTTAAGTGTGTTTTGCTTTTTTATTAAATTAAAGTCAAATATTTACAACTGGACTAGGTAGAAAGCTTTGGTGTGAAGATAACACTGACTTAGTTTTCCACAAAACACCAAAACATTATACACTACACTTATTTGACGCATGTTTCGCCAACAAAGTTGGCATCATCTGGAGATGATTAAAACTAGTCTTATGCTTACAATGTATCTTATTTGTACCTAAATTTTTGTTGTGGTTCGGTGAGCCCTGACCGTCACGGTTACAGCTCATTGAGCTCCAACCATCACGGTTGCGGCCCAGTGAGCCGTGAGTAAGTAACCAATAAAGAGGGCTATGTAGAACAGACTCTTTGTCACTATTCATGCTATTTTTAAACTTCTCAATTTCTAAACTTTCAAATATATCTAGCTGTCTAGTATTTGTTACATTCCTAATTAATCTTATGTTGCTAATGTATATCTTATAGTTGTTCTCGAGGGCATGTTGGGCAACAATAGATTTATATGCTCTACCATATTTGAGATGCGCTATATGTCCTTTGACCTGGTTTGAATAGATCGTCTAATCTGTCCAACATGCCTCTGATTACACTCGCTACAGCTGATTTCAGTCGTTACAGTTGATTTTATAAATCTCCGACCTGTCATCTGTGTTGATTCTATCTTTTGGATTGCCTAAAAGTTGTTTTTATTTATTTTTTAATGAATGAATTACTGTCAGCCCTATATCTTTAAAAATCTTACTAATACTACGGGTGAATCGAGGATCATAAGATATAGATACATATCTTTCTGGATGTTCCCTTTTGTGTGTTGTGGAGTGTATATAGTGTTTTGGTGTTTTATGGAAGTCAGTGTCAAATATTTACGTCATACTGTTTAAAATATGTATCTTAAAGAGTATGAGACATATTAATGATTTAATACACAATACCATCATCCAGGAAAATTTTGTATTTATTTCTCCTAAAGACAATAATGCCATAAACCAATAGTATAATTTACTTATTATAACTCAAAAATTTTCGATATTCTTCACACAGTTTTCTTATAAAATTATAATGGTTAAACAATGGTTCCAAGGAGACAGTTAACCAATTTGAATAGAAGTATTTCCAAATAAATAAATGTTAGAGCTTTATAAGAAATAATTTTGAGATTAAACAAAAAAAATATTTGTTTCCAAACTTTGAATATTAAAAAATAAATAGAAACATTATTTCTCATAATTTTTTTCTATTTTTACTTAGAATCTAGAATCAAAAATATAATATTTGAAAATCCCAGAGCTATACTATATTTTCTATGCCCACATTCTAGGTTTGAGATATACTAATCTTTGCAATTATAATAAATCAGAAATGTTTAATGCGAATGATATAGAACTAACGCAACTGTAATGCTTGTACCTTCTTGTTGTCAAGTATTAATTGCGTGTTGTGTAAAATATTTATTACTTTCGCAACTCCATTTGATTGCAGGCAATTAAATACGTAACGGTGGCAGTCAAACAAAAGTGCTAAATAGAAAACTGTGACTGAAAGTCGTAAACAACAATACTTACCACGAAAGGCATGCCTATTTTTACCATCAACATGGGAGCAAACGGTTTGATATACTGCCTTGTATGCGTATGCAGACTCGACTACTTGCATAATGAAGTGATGGCCTATAAATATAAATCAAAATTTCTTAATATTTTTATAGAGTCTATTACCTTATACAGGAAGCTGCATTCGAATTATGGTAAATTTAAACAAATTATACCTGTAATTTTCTATAAAATAAATTATTGGCATACCGCTGTATATACGTTGTATAATCAACAATTTAATCGTCAAGCGCACGATAGCTTAACCTACTATATTATAGAATATCAGAAATGAAAATTTAACTTTACAAAATGATTTCATATGAGGATAGTTTAAAAAATAGTTTAAATAAAAATATGTTTTTACTTACAAGGCAGTCGAGTAATACCTAATTAGGAGATTAAGAAATGGCGGTAACGATTTGTTTCAACAAATTATTGATATGAAATCTCAATGAAAAGCTCTAAGGAAGTTATACCACTTGTCCACTTGGTTTAAACCACTATTTTCACCCAGTATGCAACTTGATAGTGTTTTGCTATTGCAGTTCTAATATAATCCCTAATATAGCCCGTGCCCAACATAATTACACAAATTTTTACCGGCAGAGGAAGAAGTAAAAATATTTGCAATGTTTTGAGAACCGGTTCACTTGAAAGGTGTTTGGTATGAGTATTTGGAAGAACATTTTACAAATTACTGCTGCTACCTGAATATGATTTAATTTGCAAAATAATTACTATCGTTAACCCACAGTAAACTGTTTTGACTATGACTTCATGGCCTGTTTAAGTATACATGATATAATGGTAGCCGTGTTTAATGCACCCTGCTCATTTTGAAAAATAAACAGGGGCCTTTTGTTTCTTCTGGTGAAAGTCCGTGATATCCTGTAGTGCGTAGTAAGCAAGCCATATTTTTTGTTTTAAATATCGTTTTTAATCACATTACCACTGTCACAAGTCACAAATATATATAATTTTTTTTAGTTAAATTATATAAATAATTAAAATACTTAATACATTAATTCCTATTACGTAAAATCGACTTGCTCTGATACGATTTTCTAAGAGTGACTTAAAGTATGTCATACTGATATCGGGAGCAATAATAAAACTTCTTAACAAGAAATTATAATATTTAACATAAAAATATGTATTCTCAATATTATAGACACAATGTGAGTTTTCACCTTTCAATAGAGAGATCAAATTAATATAAGAATTTTATATAAAGTAACACATTTATTATTTTAGCTACATCGATAAGTATAATTAAATAGTTTACAACAATGATTGTTTACATAACATAAAACAATGAATAACAGTGATAGTTTACACACATTTTAAACAGCATTCACGATTAATTGAGTATATATTTATCTATAGATACACTTGTATAATATTATCTATACTTTGTCTACCACCGCAATGAATATAATTATGATAATTATTATATATATTCATTGCGTTGCCCTGCCCTAACCCTATAGAATGTTTTATGTAATGTTCCATCAATATCAACAAGTAAGTAAAATAAAAATTGCGGAATGAGATTATTTATCACTTTAATAAAATAATTATATAATGGATAAATTCGCCAAATATTATTGCTATCCTTCAATTTATTCTCACTTTTTGTTTACGTTTTTCAATAAACGCTTCTATCTGCTATTGGCTTGCTGATAGTTTTCTCCTTTAACCTATTGTTAGATAGAAATCTAGATCCTTAGATAGAAAAAAATGGAGGAAAGAAAGACACATGCAAAACAAAGATAGTCGCATTAAAAATAGAACGTTATTAATCTCACAAATGAAAATTAAAAAATTTTAAAACATGGAATTATGTTGATTTTCATATGCTATTTCAATTATTTTCTTTTGAAAACTGAAGGGGAGAAACAATTAGAATTTAATCATATCCATTATTATCGTTCAATTATACCCATATCCATCATATCCATTAGCAAAATATTCTGTATACAAGGGGTACCCAAAAGAAACCGAGCTGATGTTGTGGTGGGCGGAGTTTTTGTAGTACCGCGTTCTGCCTCTAGGAGTTATTGTTTTACTGAGATTTGTTTTATGTGCTCAGCGTTCTTTTATTTTTTAAATTGTCTATTCCAAAGAGGAGCTGTCCAAGTTTTGAAAAGATTGTGCAATAGTTTGCGGCGACTGGCGAAGCGAAGAAGACTGACTTGTTGCAGTCGGGCGACTGGTTTTTCCACAACTATAACGCTTTTGCTCACATAGCCCTGTCTGTGTGCCAATTTTTGACCAAAAATTTTCGTAACTTCGACAGTTGTCTGTCGTTGATCTTCCAGGATGATTTCGTAAATTTGTTCAACATTTTCATCTATTCGAGCAGTTGAAGAACGACCAGAACCAGGTTTATCATCAATTGAGATTTCACCTCTTTTGATACAGGAAAACCACTCAAACACTTGAGTTCCCCCAATAACATCATCCTTGTAGGCCGTTTCTGACATTGCAAAAGTTTTTGTGCCAGTTTCTTCAAGCAAGAAGCGCGCTGTTCACGAGAATCAAAAAACGACGAGCACAAAGCCACAAAATAACTCACTTCAAAATTCACACAAGCCGAGCGGAACCTTCTTTAGCGACAACACTTGCCTTATTGACTTGAAAATAAAAGCTCTATGCACTCCTAGTGGTAGAATATCGTACTACAAATACTCCACCCACCACAACATCAGTTCGGTTTCGTTCGGTTTCTTTTGAATACCCCCTCGTACACATATATTCTTATACGACGAAAATCCTCGTGAACAATTCTGACTGCACGTCAACACAATGCGATATTAATGCAGTCAATTCTTCAAGGTTTCCCTCTTAATTAACAGCCAAAATACATTTACTGTAATAAACGCATGAGTACTTGATGATCATAAAAAATACTCTCGTGGGAAATATCGATTCGTCTACTTCGTTTTTACGTCGTTATTATAATTACCCAAAATTAAACTACCCATTAGCACAAGTGCCATTAATAAGTATGAAACCACACAAAGGTCCCAATAATAAATCAAGTGATAATTGCATCACGGTGAGATATATAAATTACTTTCAAGAGCTGCACTAACGACTTCAGGAACTGAAAACTCTGAAATCACAACGGAGATGCACTTCATAACTTTTTAGGTTTCAAAATAATTTATTCCTCCACAGTTACTATCTAACTATTTAAAGTTGTACAGTCGTGAATCTCGCAGGTTATTCCAAAAGAAAATATATCCTTGCGGAATGCGTTATTGCAGTGTCATAAATATTTTTAGATCACGTCATTTCATGAAGAGGAATCCGTTTTCCGTTTTTATTTTATGTATTTGTGTTTTAATTTTATGAAGATCCTCGAGATACCGTGATCTCTGCAGAAGTTTTGTTATATATCTATACAGCAAATGTATTTATTTCTAAATTGTTGTCGTTCCCGTTTCACTAAATGGAAAATTTAATTAACTTTAGAAGATAACTTTACAGATACATAAATAGTTTCGGCGGTCAGTGGCTTTATAAATAATTATTATTTTAATTTAACTGTGCAGAAATATAATAGTATATAATATATAACGTGATTCTCCCTCATTATGTTTAAAAGGGAAATGGCATCTAGACAAAAACACATAAATTAACAAGTGTCCTTTGCATTTAACATTTAGTTTTCACAATTTTAAGTGGGGGTAGTTGGGCTACCCCCACTTAAAAATTTAAATTTAATACATTTCCTATCTTGTAATACATCCTTTTAAAGGTCCTAAAAATTATGATTTAAATTCGTTTATAAACTTGATGTCGATTGATCTATTCTCGTAATAGAAGCAAAATAGAATCATCCATTCTCGTAATAGAAGCTATTCTCGTAATAGAATCGTTGTTTTATGTTCTTTAAAAGCGTTTTACACACAGCACTTTTCTTTTTCTAATATTTAACGTGAGATAAGATACTGCTTATTTTATCTCGTTGTTTATTTGTATTTTAACGAACAATTTCTTCATGATTTCAGCTAGAATTTTGATTTCAGCTAAATTTTGAAAACATTTATCAGAAGTAATAGTAATTTTAAACTGTTTGTCAAGTAGTGTCAGTTGTAGTGAAAGTGAATAATATTCATAATTGTGTACACTTTACAAAATAGAACTGAAATTATATTTATTTATGGTGCTCAAAATAGGTATGTTTATGCAATATCCAGAGTTTTTAATGAAAAATATTATGACAAAAATGTTGGCTACCAATATCTGCTTAGCCTTACAAATTTCATGAGACTAGGTGGGAATATGTAACAAAGTAAATAAGCAGCCAAGAGTTCTTACTGAATCTGTATAGATTGGGATTTTAGGCCATTTCGACATTGATCCTACCACTTCAACTTCAAAAGTCGCTAAGTTAACAAATATTTCGGTAGATTCCATACACAAAGCTTTAAAGCTAAACAAGTTATTTTATTACAATACTAACATTCTTTAGCAACTCGACAAAGATGCCTATGATAGAAGGGGTAAGGGGGTGAAACTTAAACTGCAACGGACACTGATCTTTAACTTCTTCGATAATCTAAGTTTACATATTCTTTATCTAGTCACTTTCTTTGCTAAAAGAAACAATGGGGTGGGTAGTTTTGAAATTAAAGCACTGTATACTAAAAGATAAGAGTTGATTATAAAGGGTGCTGTTTTATATTGCGCTGACATAATGCAATCGAACATCAGGATAAGTACAATAGTGTGAGCGCTATATACTTAATTCAATTACATAAGCATTTTATATTTATTCAAGTGCATATTTAGGCAATCTGTAGTTACTTATTTTTATATTAAATAAGTATTACTGATTATAGGAATCTTATACATAAAATTTATTGGTATTCTTATCTAATTTAGTATTTTTTATTAGCTTATAAAAGAAAAATAAATATAAAATTATATGTTACTATAGTAGTGGAATATAATTTAGAGAGTACCTATTGATTAGAGAAATTATAGTAAAATATACTTAAATAAAAGTTTTTTGTTTTGCGCTTCTCAACGAGAATCCTAGATGTACTGAAATAAATATATGGTATTAATTTTGTATGTTTTGATTTGTTTAACATAAAACTAAATATTTTATCTTAAATATAACTTTTGTTTCGCATAAAAAATATTTAGGCATAACTACTCGGTATGCTTTATGAATATTAGTCAACACTTTTAGTGCAAAATTAATATTTATTTAAAATAACAAATGTGTTAATTACTTACCCAATGAATGAAAATACTAAACCCTGTCCTACTATTAGGGTTTGCTAATATATTCGAAGTTATTATTTGTCTAAATGAAGCTTATAACGTATTTCTTTCGCCATATCCAAAATCAGCATTTATTTGTCATAAATGTTATTCATTAGTAGTAAATAAATTGTTCTCGCGGTGCATAAGAACACAATTCTAGAGCTAACAATTATTGATTTACAAGCTATTGAGTTTATCTGAGACTGAGAATGAAAAAATTAACAATATTTGGGAAAAATATATAGAATAAAAATAAAACTAGAAACGAGATTCATATACATCATTTTTAATTAAATATTTAATTAACATAGCCACTTAACGTACTGTCATTTGGGGATTTTATTGAGATGAATTGTATCGTTATTGAGAAAAATTTTAATAAATAATGAATTAGAAAATTGGACCTTTTCAGTTGGTTTCAGTATATGGTGAGAATTTGTTTTGAATTGTTGATTGATTTTCAAACAGAACTACTATAGAATTATTCACTCAGTCAATGAGTTGATAAATTTGCTCTTGCTTGGATAAACCATATTCAGATTAACAGCTCGTACTTATCATTAATCGGAATAAGAATTATGCAATAATATATAAATTCTATAAAACAATCATATGTAAGAATTATAATAACAATCTTTAATAAATTTTTGGATATACAATATCTTTTTAGTTACACTTTTTTCGTGTTTTGATAATGTACAATTCTGTGTACAGATACGATTTAAAGTCATAAATATAAATTATATAATTTATTTATCCCCTTACTACATAAGAAAATCTGTTCAGTGCATTTAACAGGAAAATCTCAGAATCTTCGGGTAATTTATCTGGAGTTAAGGAAAATAGATTTTCACTAAGTTTTGTGAGAATTTACGGTAATATTTAAATTACAGTTATAAATTTAGGAAGTCACAGCCAACTTAAACAATCCAAGTAAATACGACAGTTTCATAAATGTGGGCAAATATTTGCAGTATTTAATTAAAATTAGCATAGGCCTTCCTGAACGAACTCTACAAACTTGTTCAGATATCGCAGTATTACATTAATTTTTAAAATCTGTTTTCATTTAGGGGATATACATGAATTCTTTAAATTTTTCAAAACATCACGTAATACAAAAACCTTAAAGAAATAAAACTGATATACAGCAATAGAAATGTCCTTTCTAGTACAAATAGAATTTTATTATGTGAATCTCTTGTCCTCTCGCAGTTGAATAATGCAAATATTGTAAATAAGTTATTGTTAAGTAAATTTTATACTCGGTGAATTCAAAAAAATCAGAATGCATGTATTATATACGTTTAATACTTGGAATGAGGAAATTTTAAAAAATGCTAACCAAGTTTTCTATTCCAAAATGGTTTAATGTAAGACAAAGAACAGACATACACATCCGTTGTTACTTTTTGCATAGAGCTATTGATAAGAAAACGCCACGTTATTTATATAACAAAATTTCGTATAGGTCTGACATCCAAAATATAAATATCAGAAATAAATAAATATTCGTTGCAGTGTCTACTTATGTTCTTTAATCTGGTGTGGATTATGTCTGTAACAAATTAATTATTTATCGTACTTGTGTACCCAAATAGGAATTCAATTCTCAACAACCAGATTATCTTAAAACGATTAACGTATACTGTAAAACGCTCAAGATTTTTTATAATGACATGTCATACACATTCACCTACGAACGTTACATTTCAATAAACGTTCAAGTGACTAACTGAGATCATATCGCTTGGGTTGCACATGAACTAGGGTACAACGACGTCTATTTAAATAAAGCTTATTGTGGATGATCTTAATTTGAAACCAAAATACTCGAATCAGTGGCGGCTCGTCGGGGTAGGCAAGGTAGGCGCCGCCTACCTTTAAAATTTTATGTTATTTCTCATAACAGCGCAATTACAATGAACTGTTAACGTCCCTGATAATACATAAATATTTAATATAATTAATAGTAACTACTTGATACTAATTAAATTATCTATCGCCGTCGGCGGCGCTGGTGCCGTAAACACCCTTTATATATACCACCGCAGTCCGCACGGCGCCGCGCTACACCGAATTAAATCATTTTATTCCTAAACAGAACAACCAGACCAGGCTCCGTTCTCCATCCCACCGCCTGAAAATCGATAGCTAACACGTCAACCAGATGTTGGTAAGACGACAAACAGCGTTGTTGTAATGGCAAAATAATCGCAACTCAGACGTCTGCAGCCAATTATATTCTTTAAATAAAGCAGTTGAAGGCGAATGCAATCGGCGCCTGAAGTAAATCGGCGTTCTTCGACAGATCCGAAGACGCCTTCGCATTGAATAAGCCGTAACATTACTGGGGATATTGGGTTATATACCTATTGTGATGATCAATTTGAAACATTAAATATCGAGTCAATGTTAAAATATTTTGTGGAATATGAATTTCGAGAAATATTTCCAGAGGTTTTTAAACTTATTGTTTTAATTGCTACAATTCCAGTAACAAGTACATCGGTTGAAAGACATTTTTCTTGTTTAAAACGTATTAAAACGCATAGTCGGAACTCTATGAAAAATGAACGTTTATCGTCGCTTGCACTTATTTCAATTGAAAAGGAATTATTTAGCAGACTTCAGAAATGTGATGACTTCACGGAAAATATAATTAACAAATTTTCATTAATTAAAGATAGGCGCATTAATTTAAATTATAAAAAGTAGTAGGTATCCACTTTGCAATTGTCAGTCAATAATGGCGATGGTTAAGGTAGGCTCTGAGGGGAGGAGGAGGCCTATACCTATAAAGCGCCCTAAAATAATGTATTATTGCCAACCCAATTTACATAATATAGGTATAATACTCAATAAATATATTTCGTTTATTCCAATTTATTTATACCCGCAATAACTATTATTATTCACGAATAACAAAGAGGTATTAAGTTCAAAAAATCCTTGTGAAAGTCTATATTTTTGTATAAATGAAATTCAATCATTGAAATTCTGAAGTACCAGGAAAACGCGTGACTTTGAAAATTTTAAAAATTTTCGTCTGCGGCGCTATTTTTAAGGGTTGATGAAGCTCATACGCCGCTATCGCCTACCCTAATATGGATACCACGAGCCGCCACTGACTCGAATCAACTTTAATCCTGCGACAACGCTGTGTAGTCTGTGTACCACAAAATAATATTTTCACATTTCTATTTCACAGCTTTATAAGGCGATATAAGCTATCTATATTCATTTTGTTAGTGTTGAGGTTTCGTAACGTAATCATACTGGGAGATTTTGAAAAGTTTCTTATCGTTCATAAATCTGTTTATAATATATATTAAACTTCAATGGTCTTACATAAAGTTGGGTGAGATTATGCCTGAACCGCTCTCCATTCCAATCAATATCCTCGGTGATCGTGTAGCGTTGTTAAGTAGACCTGGCAAAGTAAACGTCTTTATTACTTCACGTTCATTTATGAGATTGAAAATATATTAAGCAGTGGGTGCAATATATACAATAAAATACCAATGAAATAAATCCAGGCATCATAAAATTTATCATCAGATTCTAATACGAATCTCATGCAGTTCTTTAAGTATTTCTAAAATTAGAATTTATAAAAATAGCTTAGTATAGTTTATAGCATCTTTTAAATATGAATATATTATATTTAATTGTCACAGATAACCTTAGCAAATAAATGGTACAATAATATAATTTAACATAAATATCATATACGAGTATATGTAGGAACTTCATAATATATGTAGGAACAATGGGAACATCATAATGGGATATATTTCACAAAAGTATGAATTCTCCATACTGTCTTGAGTTATCAAAAATGCCGATGTCTTCTGACTTTTTTGATATAGACAGTTTGGACTTCTTTTGTCTCACATCACTTTTGTTCACTTCTTTTGTCATTTGAATTGTCTTATGTTCTGTGTGTAGTCTTTCAAAAACATCAATTACAATATATGTCCTCATAATTAACGCACATCAGTTACATGTCACACAAGATTACACTTATCAGGTACATGTCAATTCAGTTCGTACAGTGTGATTAGAACCACTCCAATTTCTTTCTGATCTAGGTGTTCACCCTTTATTTCAGGTCCACATCATTAAGTTATTATTATTATTATTATATTATTATATTTTATGGGTTTGGGCCTTATCAGCCACTGATCTCATGGGTAGTACCTTGGCGATTCCCTCTTATCCGGGCCATTATCCAAAATTAGGGACAGGGGTCCCTAATATAAGGCACCTCCTCTTATCGAAAACGATGAATCGAGGTTTTCTTGTCTTCTCTACAGTATCTGCATGCTGGGCTGTCAGTCAGCCTCAGCTTGTGCTTATATGCATTCAGGCTACTATGGTGGCCCGTCATGATTCCCACCAGGGTTCTGGCTTTGTGTCTGTCCAATTTAATGAATTCTTGGGCCCATTTCTCAATCTCTGAGTATTCGATAAAGAGTTTGGTTATTCGACAACCCGTTACTCCTCTCCATCTTTTTCTGTGCTGGTCTCTTGCCCAGCCATTGATGCGGCCTCTGATTAAATTCTGACTTATTCCCACTGCAGGTTCTGGTCCATAGAGGTTTTCCCTGATCTCTACTCTGGCAAGGTCATCTGCAATTATATTTCCCTTAATGCCATTATGCCCAGGTATCCATAAGAGTTCTACCGGTCCCTTCCCTGCCAAATGGTTCAATGCTTTATAGCAATTATAGACCAGCTTCGACTTTGTCGTTGCTGAATTCAGGACTGCCAACGCCGCCCTACTATCCGAGCAGATACATACCTTCTCCTGGGTCCGCCCCCAGAACATCGTATGTAATTACAACTAACTCGGCCTGGAGTGCGGTAGTGTATTTACCCAGGGGGAAGGTTTTACCCATCCCATCTCGTCGTCTATACACCCCCGCGTCCGCTCTGTTCTCACTCTTGGCTCCATCCGTTTACCAGGTGTCTCCATTGAGCGATAATCCAGCTCGACCCTCTATCCAGTCGGTCTTACTGGTGAGAGTGATCTTATATTTCTTGTCAAACAGGAAGTGGACATCCGTACTGTCAGAGGGCATCCATAGGAGCCCCTCCTCAGCTAGCTCTCTTGAGAGTCTATTCAGGTTCCCTACCTTCCTGTTCATGTTTCCCACCCTGTGCATTGCCTTTGCAGCTTCCGCTTTCAGAGTGACTCAAGAGGTGGTATTCCCGTCGGTATCCCCATCGCCTCGATCGGTGTCGATCGGTGTCAATCTTGGGGCTCCGGTTATACTTCTTAGAATCAATCCTCTTAGCTTGTTAAGTCGGTTGGCTTCCGACTTTAAACAGGCTCTCTCCCACCAGATGAGTGCTCCATACGTCATTCTGGATTTGAGAATTGCCTCATACATCCATTTCATGGCCTCCGATTTTAAGCCCCGGCTATTATCTGTAAGTTAGCCTTCAAAAAATGTTTTCGTTGTTTTGGCAATTTGGCAACATTGAGCAGAGATATGTTTCGCAATCAATTTCTGAATAGACCTTGTATATAATCGAGTTAAATAGTGAGCACATACGACAAAAACTGGTAGGTCTGATATTGTAAATACAGAATTGTCTCTACCTATCATAAATTCTAAATCAATTAATATAATTTTGATCATATTTTCAATCGGAGACATATATTTCTATGCGTGTATAATGTATAAATAAACATTTTAATAATAGTTTTATTTATGCAAGTGCAATAAAATTAATACAAGTTAATTTATACTTATCTCTTAATTTCCCTACAGATAGACCGATATTATAAAAAATTTAGAAATATTAACTAGTATCTTAATATTTGACCACAAACTCAAGAAAATGATTTGGTCCAAAATTAATACGTCAAAACAGGTGAAGCTTGTATCACTTTATGGTCTTATGAAGTTGTTAGATTATGGTATATACTCTTCTAAACAGAACTCATAACCTTCAGTAATATTTCTAATATAATCTCAGTAATCTTCTAATTAAGAATCCGATATATATTTCAAGTCTAAATCCTTAGCCTCGTTATCCTTTATTTGCATTTGACGTTATTGGCCAGAAATATTTTCTTGAAACAATTTTTGAATCGATTCTGTATGTATTTGACTCTTCATTTTTAATATCATGCAAAGTGTGATCTTATATTACACGTTTCAACAAATTCTTGTAAATCTCTTTGACAGTATGATTATTTGTAAGTTCTTGTTCCTCTGTTATTCTTGTACTGTTATGTTTCAACACTCATCAAAGAGCATACTCCAAGTTGTTCTGAATAATCTTAAGGAACCATTAGGTAGGGCAAATGAACTAAGTTATTTAGCTGTTAACGGTTTTATAGCATCAAGTACGTCATGATATTTGCCATTATCATCATAGCATAGACTTTAGTTTTAACTGGATATTTTCTATTTTATTAATTCCGAACAAACTAAGTGTTCGAACGAATTCATTCTTACTTTTCAATTAATCGACGAGAAGAATTAATCTTACTTCTCAATTTGTGTTCAATAGTTCTAATCTATTTCTTCCACTAAAATGGTAAAACCCTCCACCGTTATTTTTTTATCATATTTTTTTAGATTTACATCTTCATATCTATCTTCATAATTTTATTTAATGACTTTCTGTTTAAGCAGTTTAGTATTTATCTATTTAATATTTTGTTTTTCCTTTCTATATTCATTCTCTTGCCATAGCTGATTTAATAACGTATTGAGTATTTTGTATGTTACAATTTGATACTACATCCACGTGTTTTTTTACATTTGTGCATATTATTGTCTAAACGTCATTTTTATTTTCTAAATGGCATAATGGCTAGATTATTGTCATCTTGATAATACCTACTTGACGTAATATTACTTCCAAGTACACACTTTTATCTTTTTATTTAAATTGAAAATCCATTCGACTGCTACCACACTAAGTCATAAAAAAATTATATATAAAATATTAATAATCTAGCTGTTACATTTTCTGGTCATACCATGCAAAGTGATTTTTTATTAAAAAAACCACCGTTGAAAACATTGTCTAAATTAAAGTGTAAATTAATTTCAGTTGTATAGATTCATTTAAATTTCCGATAATAGATATATTTAATTAAAAATATATGTGGTTTGAATACTCTTCCTGATGTAATAGGAATAAAAGGATTTATCTTCTTTCAGAGGAAGTAATGAGGAGATGATATTTAATCTGGATGAAGTCTGACTATTACTGTCATTACTTTTACTTTTCCGCACTCCACTATACGCGAAAAAGTAATATAATCGTGTAAAGAAAAAGTGAAAAAAATTTTTTTTTGGGTTTACTTTTCGTTTTTCGGCCTACAAACCAAAAAAAAAAAATGGTTTTTAAACAATTTTTGCTGTGTGTGTGTTACCGTTGTCGTTGTTGTTGTCGTTGTCGTTGTCTTCGGCATTCATTCTTGTTAGCACGATAACTCAATTAATCGTATCGGATCGATCGGGTTTGGACTAATTCTGACTGGGGACGTCTCCCAGGCAACACCTATTGATTTTTAGGTGGATAGAACACACTCAACTATGTACATGGGTCATGAGAAAGTACAATGGTGGACTATTTGAGAAATTTGTTTTATTAGTACTATCACTCAATTAAATCGTGTCGGATCGATCGGAATTCGACTGATTGTGATTAGGGACATCTACTAGATGACATCTATTGATTTTGAGGTGGATAGAATACACCCCACCCTGTCCATGGGTCATGAGAAACCACGATGGTGGACTATTTTAAAAAAGTAAAACTGTCGCATAATACACATATTCTGCATTTATGCACGTTTCTCCAACAACTAATTTGTCATCAACAGTACAACCATGTTACCCTTTTCAAGGTCAATAAACTTAAAATTTACATATTCGCCAAACGGACAGGGAAATAATGTCTAGATAGCACTAAACCACTTAAATGATCAAATGAACACGCGATTCTCATTAAACACATGCGATAAAAAATGGCAGTATCTGTTATTATAAACGAAGAATACTTTCACCTGTCATGAATGCTAAATCAGTTAAATCAGTCAAATAATTTCATTCATTAAATTCAAATACATTATTATGAGTACCTCTATATCATAATACATATACTAATTATAATTATGTAATCGATAAATACGAAAAATATATAATTAATATAACTTATAATATCACCCAATTTCTTTAAAATCAGGCTAATAAACCTAAAGGTATGAAAAAAGTTGCTCACTATTTGAGCGCAAGTACAAGAAATGTATCCTATCCAATGTTATCTATGAACAGGAATTATTTTCATAATTGAGATATGAATAATATAAATAAAAGATAATTAATGCTCAACCATTACTTGGTGAATGTTTAGCCATAATTCATTTTTTTATTGATTTATAGTAGGTGCCGTTAGTACTCTATAATAGAATTGCTCGATATTAACAAAATATAAATCGATGAAGTCCCCATACTAACACTGAAATAAAACGGTATCAAAACTAATACATATTTTAAAAGTGTGCTTGCATAATTTAGAAGAAAAGAAAATTAATGTTTTAATAGTGAAAATTGAGTAATATTACTTTCCACTATACGTAACTGAATTTGGTATATTTTACTTTTCAAAATAACAAATATTTCAGTTAAATTCATTTTTATCTTAAATCAACTTGTTCACTATTTCCACCAATATTTGATGACGACGTTTATTTTGTTTGACTTATTTGAAGAAAGTGGTAATGTAAAATAATTTCAACAATCAGTAATTTTAATCATATACGGTAAATTAATGTGCACCGTTAATAGATAAGTTTAAAGCATTTATTGTTCACGTACCTATATATGTGTAACATTTCCCTCCACAGCTTGAAGCTTTGGAGAAGCTTTAAGCTGTGGAAGGGAGCTCAAGCGTGTGTGCTCAAGCTTGAGTAGGTTTACTTAAGTGTATTTAAAATTAATCCATACCAATTTCACTTAATACAAATCAAGTTTCACTTAATTCGAACCGTGAAATAATGCCAATATATGTAAGAAAAGTATATCATTCTTCTTCTTTCTATTTCCATTAACACATAATATATTTTCATTCTCTAATGGAAATACAATCGGACATTTATTATTCTAATATCGAACTGTCTCTATTCCGCCAAAAGCTGTTGCTGAAATTACAAAAAAAAATCAACAGATTCAATAAACAGAGCGCATTGCACACAGAGTGCCGATGGCTAATGCCTTGAAAGAATTAGAGATCGCTGTATAGAGAATTTCGAGTAATAAAAGTTTGGGTTGCAGAAATTTGGATGTGCAATAGTATATCAGATAATATAAAGGATATTTGATTTTTGTGAAAGCAAAGTATAACTTTTAAGACTAAGACTGATTAATGTAGACGACTGAATGAGAAATGTATGCATTTACTTATTATTTAAAGTTAAGGGTATAAAGGCAATATTTAGACTAAACACAACAGTGCCAAACAATCTGAATACACTTTGAATAATAGGAAACTCGGACGACTATAATTAATTAAAGCCCAAAGTCTGTATCAATTGGATGAGAGAAGTTATAACTTACTTCAAAGTATATACAATGGTAAGACAAAAGTAGAACTAACACAAACTGTTAACAGAATATAACTGCTGAAATTTTTCAATATGCTGTCACCAATTAAAGAATAATAAACTTCTACACTGAAGTAAATAATATATATCCTTTAAAAGTTAGTTATAAAGATTTTAATAATTTGGCAGCAAATATTCGAAAATTATAAAAATATGAATTCCATCTTTCGACTTGCCAATTTCGTGATGTAAATTTTTCAAAAATATATAACGATTATACATATTACGTACATGCTCTATTAAAATAATTATTTTCTAAAAAGGGTTTCTAAATGTAGGAAAGTACATTCTAGTTTCAATTTTTATACTACAAAAAATTGTATTTATTTACAAGTTATAACATATAAATTGTAGCAGATTTTAAGATATTCATAGCTTGTTAACGCCATATCCGCTAGGACTATCTGCAGAATTATTTTACAAATATATATGTTAGCAAAATATCTTATAATAAATAGACAGGTAGACAAGTAACTTAAAACTTAAAACTGTTTAGTTTTAAGTTATTTATCTACTTGTTTATGTATTATAAAATATTTTGAAAATATGGAGTTAAATTATCATTTCAAAAATATCCAAAATATTGAAGATTATAGATAAGAAATGTAAAGAATTACATTATCTACAAAATTGCTCTTTACAAAATTTTTGTGAGGCTCACGGTTACATGGATAGAGCAAACACTGCTTACAGCCTTATTTCAAGATGATAATAAAATGAGGGTATCTTCGTCGCATAAACTCAGTACCTATGAATCTAAAAGAAAATACATACCAATAATAAGCGAATGAACCCTTTCTGTCGCTTCGATTATATTATTTATATTTATTCAATAATTTGATTTTTTTCATATCAAACGATATCAATTTCAGAAGACATTTTTTTTAATATTGCAATATACCTATAAACTCTAAGATGTGATGTCTTACCCTTTGCAATGTAATGAACATACGAGAAACCAGATCATTATCCAGAACATCGTATGAATACAACAATTTAGAAGGAATGTCTTAATTTAAGCCAATATAATGTCAATCCTTCAAGACGTATCAAATATGTCAATATTGCCACACCGTACCTAACATTATAATATGATAATGGTTATAGAAATTGCATGTGAGTATTGTCACAGATCACTGATTAAGAGACCTAATAATAATGCTTTTATACCATTTCAAACTCATACTCTGTTTGATTTAAATCAATAATTTTGCAATAAAGTACATGAGTTTGGTTAAAAATATTTTATTTGGAAGAGAGTTTACATTTTTCTCTTTAGACAATAATGTGTTACAGATAGGGGCGTAGCATACGTGGATGCCAGTAATGCGTCGCATCCCTTAAAAAATTGGCAAATTAGTGTTATTTAAAAGTTCAATCGATCTACTAAATTATTACAATTCTTTAATTATTTTAAACCAACCGCAAACATACATTATTTACTTTAAACGCTACCATCAACTTTTTTATTTCAAATCGGCCGTGAAGGCGCCCGAAATTATTGGACTCCCACATTACTTGCTGCAGTGCTGAAATGCGATGATCCACGTTATATCCAAGTTACGCGTTAGATGGGCGAAAAGGTTAGTGATCTTACGCAGTTAACAGTGAAACCTCGAGTGGGTGTTGTCGTTATTTCCGGACTCAGTTATGCGATTATGTGAACGCATCTTGGCGACTGTCGCCATAACATAAGAAAGATTTGGAAGCGCTGTTCAGGTAATTGTGGAAATTGAAAATGAGGAATGGGATCGAGAAATCGTTATTTGTGCTAGAGGCCTTTTAACTTTATTGCGCGACTTTGATTTTAATTTTTTCTTAGCAGTGTTTTCTGCAATATTCCCACACTCTGAGAGTCTGTTTAAAATTCTACAGACAAAAATATCAGATATTAGTTACTGCAAAAAAAAAGATTTCAGATCACATATTCAAAAAATGAGAAACGGGATTAGTGACATTTGGGACCGTATGGACAGATTTGTGTTAGAAAATCAACCACCAAGTAAAAGAATGCGTTTCGATTTAATTCCTGAAGAAAAGCACCTACGCACAATTGTTTTGTGAAATTTTGGACGTTATTACTTTGCAACATTATTGAACGGTTTAGTGAAATTTCTAAACTGAAATTCTTAAATCTAGATTCCACATAATTTACTTCATTCGTGAAACGTTTTCCTGGCGAAATTTTTTCTTCTTTAGTAGATACATATGGAACATTCTTTGACGCAAGTCGTTTAAAAAGTGAACTTTCAGTGATTTATAGTGATCCCGATATGAAAAAGAGCACTGTGTTTGAGCTTCACCAAAATACTATGTCCCTTCAATTATCTTCTATTTTCCCGGGGTCATCAAAATTGTGTCGTTTAATTTTGACTATTCCTGTCACAAGCAGTTCCACGGAAAGATCATTTTCATGTTTAAAGAGAATAAAGACTTATCTGCGGAATTCTCAAAAGTTAGAAAGAAAGTGCCTTGTTAGAAAATATGAGATCGCCTCCAACATTTGAAGAAACAGTGATAGACGTTTTCGCTGGACAAACAAAAACCTAAGAATTGATCATTGGGATATATACCTCGGCATAATCATTTTAGATTCGTGTCTTTTTTTTTATTTTTACCATTTTCATATAGCCTACCATATATCCGACTCTTCCTTCTACTTATAAAATTTTTATTGCATCCCTAGATTCTTTTTTCACGCTGCGCCCCTGATTACAAAGTTAACAAAAGAATGTTAAAATTCCACAAAACGAAAATTTTACAAACATATACAAGGTTCCTATATCAATTAAGATAGAAAGACTATAAATATACAATTAAAAATAAAAATTGACCTGTCCAAGCACTTTTTCAAAATCTTTTCGTATTCAGAAATAAAGAATTTGTTATATATTTTATTTAAGCATATACGGTATTTTGTTTTCTATTTTAGAAACACAGTGTGCATCAAACTTTTATAAATTCAAGTCTAAGTTTTCATTTTATTTTTTCTAGAGTTAATTAAGTTTAAGAAATAATCATAACCATGTGAATCTACGTACTGTTAATTTACAAATTATACAAATATTACTGATTTTCATAATGAAATGACCAAAACTTTAAAATATTATAACTACTGATTTATTAACTATTATGATGCTGGTTGTTAGAATGTCTTCCCCGACTCAACCGTACTAACAATCACGCCGACGCGACGCCACGCGACAAGCTATCATTATCTAATTTAATTAGAGATTTGAATATCATGAAATATGCATTCACGTCTAGATTGTTATTAAATAATTTATCGCGTGGATACTATTTGCATTCCGAGAATATGCAAATACTTCAATCTTCATTTTACTCAATTTTAACAATGATATGCCGCAGACTGCTAGCTAGTGCAAAACGAGGGAATCAAACGCCAAAGCAGATGCATCCGAGCAAGAAAGATCCGGTGAAGTGTAACAATTCGCATTCCTTGCGGTTGAACCTGAAATTATCTCACGTCATCTATTGAGTTTTTCTTATTTCAGAGATTAACTGAAAATGACAAAGAAGGTCCTGTACATCTCAGCAAAACATGTGAACCGGTAAAATAGTTTGTAGTAAACTCAGTATAACAATTTCTATCGAATAATGTTAAGAAAATATGAAGACGTTATACCTCTTATATTATATTGAAATAGGCACAAATTTTAAAAATACTTAACTTTATATTTATTTACTATAATGGGGAATAAAAAACAATTTTTATGTTGTCACAAATTTAAGGTCGCTTTCTGAGTACTCAAGAACCCTAATTTCACATTATATCTTTATTTTAGCTCAGTTGACTACGTTCGTTAAAATAATAGAGACTCCTGAAATTTATTAGATAATTGGCGGCTGTTTATGGACAGTTCTACAAAAAGCTTGAAATGTTTATTATTGCACAATGGAAATAAGTTTGCGTCGATTCTAATCGGTCATTCAACAAAATTTACAGAAAAATATGAAAATATTAAGTTGGTATTAGAGAAACTGGCTTATTCCCGGCATCAGTGGTTTATTTTTGTCGATTTAAAAATGGTCACCATACTTATTATACAGCAAAGTGAATATATCAAATATTCTTGTCACTTCCATTTATGCGATAGTCGTGCAAAAGGAAAGTATTGGCAGTAAACTGTTTGGCTTTTAAGAGGCGCTATGACTCTTGGAAGAGCCAACATTGTTCACGAGCCATTAATAAAGAGAGGAAAATATAATACTGCCACTTCTTCACATCAAACTGGGTTTAATCAAATGATTTGTAGAAGCACTGGACAAGTCAGGTGATTATTACATTCGTCAAGCATTTCCAGTATTGAATATGCAAAAATTAAAAGCAGGAATTTTTGACGGTCCACAAATTTAAAAGCTGGTAAAAGATCCAAATTGTAACATATATATATATATATATATATATATATATATATATATATATATATATATATATATATATATATATATAACCGCTGTAGAATCTGAAGCATGGTTTAATTATGTATGTGTAACTAATTATTCTTTATTTTCCTGTTACATTTCATATATAAAAAAAATCAAAACAAGAGAAATTGCTTATTTTTTTTTAATTTACATTAATATTTACCATAGGTATATGTTTATAATTAGAAACTAGAGCTAATCAAAAAATAATTTTTCTTGATTGGCTCTAGTTTCTCATGATGCAATTTTCAGCATCATGGGCAGTAATTTACTCAAAATCGACTCTTAAATTCCTGGCAACAAATTGACTGTTCTCCAGTGTTATTAATTATATTAGTTATTCGAAGTATAAAACAGCAGGCGAATTATTTGTTGCTGGCATATATAAATCAAACACAATTAAATATAAAGTATAACTGAAAATTCCACAGTTCATAAACGTACATTTCTCTGTTCAAATTTGGAATTACTTGCAAATTGTTTAAATAAAAATGGCACAAATGCAATTTTCCTTCATAATCTTGTCTTCTAAAGCGTTAAATTTTTGAGGTATGTAAAGCTTTAATTTGTTTTCTTAAAATACCTTGTACTGTTTTTTGGGACGATCCAATATTATATGGAATTTCTTGAATAGATAGATGATGGAACGTTCTTCAATAAATAGCAGGACATTTTGTTCTAGATTTTCAACGCGAAATCTTCGTATCAATGTTTTTGGCTTCGTAAATAATCTAAATTTTCTTAAATTTTGTTCTAACCTGCCGAATTTTTGACGACTTGGAACTTCTCTCATGGAAGAGCGTTCCTAATTAGTGCGTACTACTTGATAGCCAATTTTTCCACTTTCATAATATACTTAGTATAACAGTAAGTTTACTTTTATAGATTTTATGAATAAAAGTGTACGTAAAATATAATAAATTCACACTGTATCTCATTTGTCGAATTATGATTGCAGATTGTTTTTCATCGCTAATTTGGCGTAGCATTTTTGTTGATAAACACTTTTTATTATTATTATTATTATTTTCTCAAAACTGTATTCCCAAATATAACTGCAATATACCTTGGAATTCAGAAAAAAGTTGCTACAATAATGAGTACTAAAATATATATAATGCAGTAAAAAAAAACGAGGTTTACTATTGTAAATTAATTTGAAGTTCATTCAAATTATGGTATCTGGTAGATTATAATTTTCAGTGATATTATTTGGTTATTAATTTTTAAAATTGAAACATAAATAACGACGATACAATTTTAGCCATTTTTTGTGCGTCACCCTATATGTACCTACAATTAGTATAATGGATCTTTGCGTGTGTATCAATTTAGTGACGACGCATGGACCACATGCTACATCACTCGCAATTGTTACTAATATGCCACAATTACCAGCACGTATGTCTAGCGACATATGTTTCAATCAACTACGTACGGCATAGACAGTTAATAATTTGCCGAACAAAATGCAACTATAAAGTCACGTCTCAGCTTTTATAATTTAATTTATTGACGTCTCAGTATTTCTGTAAAATTTATTTCATTTTTGTTTCACTTTATTTTGATTTTCGTTGAATTTATTTCATTTATTTTGATGGAAATATCATTTCTATTGAATGTTTTTGTGGAGAACCTTTTCATTACTCTATCGTAGGTTGACGGATTTGTACTGTACTACCTATTATCCTAAAATGTGTTCAAAAATGTCAGTTGATTGATTCAACGATTGTTACCTGTTACACACACGCAAAGAATCATTATACAAACCATAGTCTATCTGTATGCATATAGAGGAGCATATAGGTGTATAATAGATGTACATATATACAAACAGGTTCCTTTAAAGTGTACACTTTAAAGTATCTTCGTAACGCATACTTCGAATATAGTTTAAGAAAGAAATTAGACGATGAGTGTTGGGGTGGTATAAAGATTTTTAGACTTAAGTAGGCACTTGAAAATATACCATTACTTTTAATTAGTCGAATAAGAAACAAGGTTTCCTGTTGACGAAGATAGCCTTACTATCGAAATATGTATATAAAGGTGCATTAATATAGCCGTTGTATATAAATCTGCAGTAAATGGAAACTCAAAGGTAATTTGTTGTAATAAAACTGTCACAAAGACGAATTTTATATCAAAAATGAATTTGTAACACAAGTGTTTATATTATATATCCAGCTCTCGTTATTAGCAGAGACATATTAAAGAAATATTCGTGAGAACTATTTCACGCTAGAGATAAACAGTCAAGAGGGTTATTTGTTAAGCTCGACTTACACGTCACCGTAAAATAAATGTTATGGCTCGGCTCCTTTAAAGCAGTAAATAAATCAGTTTCTGCTATGAATACATTGTGTGGTGAGTCTCGGCGGAATTACCTGAAAATTTAACGCTTCTCATAAAAAATCCGAAGTGTAAATTGACTATTACGTAAATTATCTAAAATTTGAGCCCAACATTAGCAACTAATACCTACACAATTTTTATATCCAATTTTCTTGTGGGATAATTTACTATAATGACTTCATAAAAAACAAATTGCCTGAAAGCCGAGGAATATGATAATTATATAATTTTCATGGAGTATAAGATGAAATTACTTTTCGTGGGAGAAGTGAATTATCCCAAATATAAGTTTACACAAGAATCTAGGAATTTTTGTTCTTAATTTAGATGATATATGACACGCAGTGTTCTTATAAAGTTCTCTTGTAATCATTAAGTGAAATAAGATATTCACATACAATAATAACTCATCAAAATATGGGATATTTTCGATAGTTATTTTTATATACTTTATATATAATCGGTTACGAATAATGGCAAGATATCTTCAACCTTCTAAATAAAGGTATATCCAGAGGCGAGCGTGGATTGAGGCTCTTCCATTATTTATTACAATGGAAGTATTAGATTGCCAATAAGACCGTATTGCTGCCCTAATTAATTGCAGGACTAATTCACTACTGATTTTGAGATACGTCAAACAGACAATGTCACTTTATATTGGGTGAAAGCACACGTATGGAATCGTGAAAACGAGGAGGCAGACACCTTGGGCCCTGAAGGTTCCAGGAACCTTTTGTTAAGATCAAAACCAGTAAAAGTAGCGCTTGAAATTCCACGTTAAGAAATTACAGGCTTAAAGTCATAGGCGAGTTTTCTTTACGGCAAACGCACCTCTCTCCTCTATCACGGCCCTGGTTCCAAATCCAACTCGGGCATTGTGTAATTCATATCCAAGTATCTCCAGAGTTTAAGGTTTTCAGATTGTCTAATTTATTTAGTGTGGTATTATGAATTAAATTTTTTCGTTATATTTATTTATTTTTTATTTAAATAATCTGTATCCTAGTTTAATCCAATCTTATTTGTTTCTGACATCAATAATATACAATTTCACATAGTTACCTTCTCGAGTTTAAATTTAAACTGAGGTCAGAACTGTATTTTCAGTATGATAAATGCTTATTGAATAAAATTCAGAAAAAAATAATTTTGCTGTTTATTAAATACTGAATAATTTAATAAGTGTTACTTACATGCAAGTTAATTCACCGGACTAGCAATAGCCTAGGCTGCCTTGGCGCCAGAATCACTGATGTATGTAAGTGGACTAGCGGAAGCTAGACAAACTGAAGTGATATTTGCGTAGAAGGCGTACCATCCCTTGGATAAGATGTAAAACAGTAGTTTTCCTGTTTGTTACTAATCAACTAAAAAATTCCTACTCCACCACAAGAGTGGAGATTCGGCAAAATTTTCATGTGGGTCGTCTATGATAAGCTTTAATAGCGAAATTAGGCTGATATTATAGTGGTCTTAAAAAAATCATTATAAATATTTACAAATATATTTTTCACAAGACTGCCAACACCACCCATACCATACCACTTATTCTTTTTAAGTATTTTAAAACAGATGACAGACACATTGCAAGCTTCGACATATTTCGTGAGTTTGTTGATGAGGATTTTCCTGCAAAGTTCCAATTGGCTATCTTCCAAAGCAGCATTGTTTCTCACAATACTAAAATTTACAACTATTTTTCTGTCTTACTTGCAGTTGAGCATTATATATAGCGTTCATGATACTCATTATTAAATAACTTACAAATCTTAGCTTATACACAGATGGTTTCTGTCTCCATAGCCAATCATCATGCAAACTTCAATTAATTGTGACTAACTTAAACGCATCATATTTTAAAAGCTTGCACAACTAGATAAATAAAATAGTAAATGTAAGTAACCAATAATACAAAAGATAATAATACAAAACCTTAGAAATGATAGAAGAATACTCAAAGATAGTCACATCAAATATTGTAAAAAAACTTTAAAGCAGCAAAAAGTACGATATAAAAAAAAGTTGTTACAACTAGTGTTGGAATAAAAGCATGGAAATTAATGCTCCTAAATATTAAATTAATAAATTTATGGACACAGCCGTATGTCCTACTCCAAAATTGACGCATAATACATAAAAAATGTACCTACTCTCTTAAATAGCATTATCAGATAAGGGTGTTGTTATTTAAACAAAATTGTCAATGACACTACAACTTCAAGGATAACAAAAAATATATTTATACCAAGCACGCGTATCTATAAAATAAAATTGCCCTCTTTGAATATTTTGCTCCTACATGCCCGGTAACGACTTTATTTGCTCCAATCTTCACATATTCACTGTATATTATGACGATAGAATGATGCATTTCACAGTTTACAACTATTACTGAACATTTTCACTGCTAAAGTATATGGCGGTGCATTTTTAATATTATATATTAAGAATGAAAGTAAATTAAGTATAATAATAAAGTGTCTCTTTAACGACAATTTTGTTCTTCTTTCCCAGAAATCTATATGCTCTTCAAACAACGTTATTTACTTCTTAGGGTTTAAGTTGACATATAAATAAATAAATATTGAAATAACACTTTACAAGTGACTAAAGCGCTAAAGTTAATGGCAATAAAAAGTAAAAATTGTTTGATAATGGTGGTAGTAAAAAAAGCACGTCACATTATTTACTCGTCGATTAGGCCTCCCTTGATGCTCAGAAGTGACTAAGTAGCCATTATTATGTAGTTAGAAGTCCTTAACTTGTTCAATGGTACCATACACTGGCATTGTATCTTTTGACAAACGTTAAATGTTATATAGTCGTTTACAGAGTCTTTTTTGCCAGTGTGAAAAATTTTCTTTTCAGGTAACTTATTGTATCTTTTATTCTTTATCACTCAATAATAAAATATATAACTACATTAAAATACACAGCTAGATATTTCACATAATTGTGGTAGTAAATGGAAAAAAAACATTTGTAATATATAATACCAAATAATCCAGAATTACTCTAAGTTTAAAATTGCAATATACGGACAGAATTAAAAAATATTTAGAATCAAGTAACATGAATAACAATAAATTATAATGCTATATAAAACAAACAGTGTAGAAATCTATAAGTATCGTTGTTAAACTTACAAATAAGTAGATCTAAAATTAGAATGATTTAAATACAAATAAAATAAAGTTAATGAATACTGTTTTACAAATATATGCAACATATTAGTACATAAAATATATGAAAACCAAAACATTTGTACGAATAACTGCAAAACTTCTGCAAATATCTGCTAATATAAGTTATGAAATGAATGATTAAAATGTACCTGAAAATATATAATGCTTAATGTGCGCCGATATAGATAGATATATCTGGGGTAACGGGTACAAACTGGTGGTGAAGAAGACGAATAGTCATCAGCAGGAGATTCCTCTAGAAAAGATGAAAGAGGCGGTGGACGCGCTCTTCCCCGTGAAACCGGTGGAAGAATGGGAACGCCAACCAGAAGCAGATCTCGATCCGCTTACGGAGGCGGAACTGCTAAGGCCTCGTGCCAAGATTAAAAATGGCAAGGCGCCTGGTCCGGACGGTATTCCCTCTGAGATCCTGAAGGCCGTCGTTGAGGAATATCCTGTGGAGGCGCTGCGAATCATGAATGACGTCATGAGGAGCGGCGACTTTCCCGAGGGATGGAAGATAGCCAGGCTAGTTGTAATTCTCAATGCGAACAAGCCGGTGGAGGACCCCACATCTTTCAGGCCGATATGCCTGATCGATGTGCTCGGGAAACTCCTGGAACATCTCATCCTAGAAAGACTCCTAAGTGAGCTGGAGAGAAGGGGAGGCCTGTCGGAGAACCAGTACAGATTCAGGGCGCGGAGATCTACGGTGGATGCTGTCATGGTCATAAAAACCATTGCACATGAGGCGTGGGAGTTCAAGAATTTGTGCGCGTTGATCACTTTAGACGTGAAAAATGCGTTCAATTCGGCCTCATGGGGAAAGGTCATGAGGAGGCTGCGGGAGCTAGAAATAGCACTTGTGGAGTGCCACAGAGGTCGGTTATGGGTCCTACCCTATGGAACATTATGTTTTATGGGGTATTTAGACTCAGAGTGCCCGAAGAAGTGAGGGTCTTGGGCTATGCTCATGATGTCGCGGTGGTCGTTACCAGAAGAAGTGACATCGACGTGAGGGAAAACGCAAACCTCACTATCGAGAGGATCAAAGAATGGATTGAAGAGAGGGAACTGACTCTGACGTTGAAAAAAACGGAGGCAATCCTCCTGACAAGGAGGAGAAAGCTTCCGTGCATCACGTTTCGAGTAGGGAATACCGAAATCGTGCCGACGCAGAGTATTAGTACCTAGGAGTCTGGATTGATAGTTCTCTGTCGTTTAGGGAACATATCAAACAGAAGCTGGAAAAGGCGGGCAAAACTTTCGGCCTTTGGTCGTTTGATGCCAAACATCAAGGACCCCAGGGCGTCAAAGAGGAAAGTCCTCAGCGGGGTGGTGCAGTCGATCTTTCCGTATGCTGCCCCGGTGTGGGTGGATATACTGAGAAGAGACAAGTGGAGGAAAGAGCTCACAAAAGTCCAGAGAGGAACAGCGCTAAGAGTTTGTAGTGTATACAGAACCGTATCGGCAGCGGCAATGCTGGTGATAGCCTGTATGCATCGATCTTCTGGCAAGGGAAAGATGCAGCAAGGGAGAGCCTATGGGAACACTGGCAGGAGAGATGGGAGGCGGAGCCCCGAGGGAGATAAACGAGGATGCTAATCCCGGACATAAGGCCATGGTGCGAAAGGGCACATGGCGATGTCGGGTATTACTTAACCCAGGTCCTTACTGGGCACGGCTGTTTCGCGGAGTACCTATTGGATATAGGCAAACGTGAGAGCAGAGAGTGCTGGTCCTGCGGAGAGGTCGATAATGCCGGCCACACAGTGTTTAGCTGCAAAAGATGGACAGGAGAAAGGAGAGCTGCAGAGCAAAAGATAGGACATGATATCATTGCGGACAACATGATCCCAATTATGCTCGAGAGCAGAGAAAGATGGACAGTGGTGGAGCAGATGGTAACGTCCATCATAAAGGAGAAATAGAAGGAGGAAAGGGAAGTGGGGAATGAGTAAGTATCGTGATTTATATGCCAAAGAGAAGTAAAGCGAGAGCGGTTCCTCTTCGGGATCACACTGATAGGATAGCGGGAGGTTTTTTAGTCGGTAGGCGTATACGAATCCGACACTACCTGGCTAAACAATAACAGAACACCAGAGGCCAGGTGTTTTTTGAAGATTTTCCCCTCGAGAAAAAAAAGCTTACATATGAAATAAATGTAAAGAGTATAAACCCATTAAAATATTTTTGTATTATATTCATGATATTTTATAATATATACTTTGGCTATATAGAATAACATGTTTAAAATAATACTTAGGGACAGAACTGATGACTATCGTTCATTGCAACTTTACGCTATAATAATTGAAGCTACGAAAGTAAGTCATGTATAAACAAATTTAAATAGACTTTAAATAATTGTCTACAAATTACTGTTTTAATCAAAAAAATAAGATAGATGTTAAACAAATGTCACTGGAAGTCATATTATTAGCATTATTACTATTAGCAACTATTTGATATATCTGAGTTCCACCTACAAC
This sequence comes from Rosalia funebris, assembly GCA_037954035.1. Lineage (NCBI taxonomy): Eukaryota > Metazoa > Arthropoda > Insecta > Coleoptera > Cerambycidae > Rosalia > Rosalia funebris. The sequence goes on from JAZFAV010000011.1 coordinate 27,515,859, forward strand.
TTTCATATTACTTGATCAGTATATGTATCTATTGATGCTTGAAAGAACATATTGCCAAGAAAAATAAATAACTGAAAATGAAATTCTCTAAACTATATTGGCTAATTTGATGCAAATTTAAACTATCGTTAAACAATAAAGTGACAATGTATAAATATTTTAAAAATCGGTGTGGAACTGTGGTATGCAGCTTGTGGGTGCCCCAAATGCTTCAAGCTTAAAGAAATTAGAGCAGCCTAACTCAAGAACCCCAAGAACGATTGCAGATACCGCATAATTTGTTAGCAGTGATACTATGCGCAATGATTTACATGTTCCTACTGATACAAAAAGCTAAGTGAATGTATGACAAAATAATACCCTCTTGAACATCATCGTAACGTTTTTACTGTAAATATTATCGAAAGCAGTAAAACTAGATATCGCTAGGTTAAGTTCATAATGCCGCAGTTAACAGTTCACAAGGAATAGTTTGTGTACAACTGTTTTATGAAAATGAGCGATCATTTACAGTTGCATTATAAAAAATTCGCACAAAATTAGGACAAAATGAAGCGCCTACGGAATTAACAGTTCGTAACTTAACCAAGAAATTTTAAGAGATGGGTTCTTTTATTGATAAGGCAACACCGATACCTCCTCGTCATGGTTGGCCAGAGGAAAATATTATTGCTGCAGTGAGAGAAAGTATACGGGAGTATCCAAACACGATATAGTGCACAACAAATGAATCTACCAAGAGCCACCACACATCGGATTCTAAAGAAATATCTGCATCTGCCAGCATACAAAATTCAGTTGGCACAACAATTAAAAGTTACAGATCATTCATAACGTCCTACATCTGTTAATGGGGTATTAAAAGAGATAGAAGGTGATGCTGCAACAAAATTTTATTCAGCGATGAAATACATTTTCATCTTGATCATCTTGAGTCGTCATCATACAAAATTGTCGAATTAAGGACGCTGAAAATCCACATGCTGTTCACGAACAAGAAATACATCCAGAAAGATGCACAGTTTAATTTGTATTTTGAAGTGGTGGAGTAATTGGGTCATATTTCTTTGCAAATAAGGAATGTTGACATCGTATAATTTATAAATGACAGTCGTTAAATATTAACGCCCTATCTTTGACTAGTGCTATCTTGAATGGTGCGCATTTCAAAAGCCGGCTCTAGACATTTCGAGTTTTCCTCGCGAGGCAGTTTCGCGAATCAAATCTCGCATGGTCTAGACTATTTTCTCGCCCTGAGTCTCCCCTTCACTTGACTCGCTTGGCTGCCTCACCCCCATTCGCTCACTAGTGGGTAAACAGCCCGCATCAAAGACGTTTCACTATCGAAACTTGCGGTGTGTAGACTACAAATGAACAAGGCTGAGACAATCATATTGCCTCAAGACAACTGGCCACTCACCCTTGATTCACATACATTCGCGAATCACATTTTGGATCGCCTCGCGCTTGACTCGCGAGGGATACTCGCTATTAAGATTCGCGAGGAAAAACTCGCAATGTCTAGAGCCGCCTAAATACTATAGTTCCAACAGCAAAATACAATAAAAATTGTTTATTAGCTCAGGTATATATGATTCCTAACAGTATATATCTAAAAATATCATTTGCAATAGAATACATGGATATTACTGTTTAAAACCATTTATGAAGTTTCTATACTGCATTGCATCATCTACATTGCAGAGTTGGATTACGTTGCATTTGTTATTTTCAAGATTTTAATACATATGTGATTAATAACATTCCCTTCTGTAATAGTTTTCCACCCCCTTTAATCGATATTAATGTATTCAACATATGTATATTGCAGTTATTAAATATTGATATTATAAATTGTTCACGTAGGTATTGCAGTGTAATGGTTTCACTAGAACATGATAATGCTCCAATTAAATACCTCACATATGATAGAATTCTCACAGTAAATTGTTTCGTTACTTTCCAAACTATAAGGGCTCGTGCTGCATCCATAATGTGGATCAACGATGCGAGTTCATACAATTGAAGCACGTGACATCACGATCTCTTACTGATGCACGCAATGATACCGATGTTGGTTGGAACATATTATGGCTCTGGGTAAAGTTAAATTATTTAGAAGGTCGAGTTGAATGTGGGAGCGTACACTTCGCTACTGTAAATTTTCTGAGACAAAGGATATTATGCATATAATAAGAATTAACTCTTGTAATTGCAAAGTATCTTCATAAGTAATAACAAATCAGTACAATCTGAAACTAATAAGTGAACGATATACCATGCGTCTCATTTAAAATGAAGACGTCAGGATATTTTCGTCATTATTTAAAATTTAGACTTGAGCTTTGGCACAATTGTAATCCTATGTAAGACATTTAACCAACTTAAATTTAAGTAACAAACTGAGACAGGGCAGTCTCCCCAAATGGGGTCCATTCCCGATATTGTGCTTCACGTTGAAGATATCGAAGGAAGTTATTAGAAACAGTTGTTCATAATCTAAGTTTGAGCCCCAATACCAAATTTCATTACGCCATTCACGGTTACAATTTTGGTTTTCAATTTAATAGGATGCCATGAAAACAGATACTATAATTAGATTAAATGTCAATCTGACAAAACATTGAGTTATATATTGTGTATAGTTCAAGTTTAGAATTGTAAAATGCGTCTGCATTTAAAGGAAAAAATCAACATAATAAGGTTATTTGGTAATGGAGCTCGTAGTGGCAGAGTAGTAGCCACAGAATTTAACTGAAAATATCCTTCACCAGTCGCTGTTAGTCATGCAACTGCAGCCGCCATAAACGCTCTTTTCAATGAAACTGGCAGTGATACTAAAAGATCCCATAATGATCAACATCACCGAATACATTCGCATCCTGAAGATAACGTATGTAGCAAATCAAGCAAATCCAAGACTATGAGAGTTTACGAGATTTAGTGTCTCAATTAAATATCGGCAAGAAGAAAATTAGATGAAAAAAATTAGAAGAGAATCAGTCATAAAATCAAGCCTTATAAACCAAAATTTCGATATAATTCGAAAAGAATTTTCTACATCAAATTTTGTTTACTGATAAGGCTATATTTGCCACTTATAGGATGGTATCTTCTCAAACAGAAAAAAAGTAAAGAAAGTCTCCGAAGAATGATAAACAATCAATATCTTGATAAGAAAATATAAATCACATTAAACAGACTCGGATGTTTAATAGAGATGATTGAGATTTAATACGAAATTTGTTATTTATGCAGTTTTATGTAATTAGTTAGCATAAAAGATTAGGTGAATACAAACACAGTTTTTCTGGAAGGGACTTGTCTCCTCTTTTTACTACTGCATCTTTGATGCAGTAGTAAAAAGAGGAGACCAGTTTTCCATCAACACTGAAAGATTACATGTTACTTGACGCGTGTTTTACCAATAAGTTGACATCATCAGATGGTGATTACAACGCGCGTCGAGTAACGATCAATATTTGTACTGAAGAGCAGCATCAATAATAACAAAAATAAAATAAATCCCTTCTGATTAAGAGTATTTGTAAAACTCCACGCTTTCTTATCAGTTGCTGGGCGAACACTAGTGTAAGCCAGAGTAAATTACTTTCAGTGGGCAATGGAACATGGCAACCCATTATAGCTTTCCAGTCTGTGGTAAAATGAATATTTTGGTTACTGTATAAACACTTAACTTTGATACATATTTATTACCTTGTGATTCAAGGGTACTTTAGTATATAATTCTGGTATGGCAGAAGCTAACAATGAGTTGTATTTAAAATGGCAAGCTTTGGGATAATAGGGAATAGTTACAAACTAATAAGAATGCCTAATCCATAGAATTAGTTTACAGTGTTGAAATTAAAGAAAAATGAATACGTATATACATAGAAATTGACTTATTTACTCAAGGATGTGTGGAAAACAGTCCCCCCCATTGAAACCCGCCTTCAAGCATACAATGACACATCCAATACTAGACACAGTCCGTCGTCTTAGATCACAATACGAATGGCATTGCCGAAGCCACCTCTGTAGAAGAATATGATATTTAGTTTATCCATGTAGTGGCCGCGAAGCAGCGTGCTGAAATTATCTTCTCGATATTCGCTATGATGGCAACCTTTTGGTTGGTATTGTATATCCTTCTTATCAGTCACTATATTGTCATGTAGGGAATACTCAACTAGCAAAGTATATTTTTAAATTTCAAGATCATTGCTTGTCCTTATAAAATATATTTTTTTACCTAAAACTAAAAAGAAAACACTATTCACTAACATCTACTCGGTATGTCCTATGTATGTCATATATTTTCTGAAATATAATATTTGAAAAATTAAATGTTTGTCTAACGCACTGTTTAAGCATTTAATGGCGTTTATAAAATGAACTATTTTAAGATTTTGATTAAGGAATTCTTGCTATTTAACTTTAACGCTTCAAAATTAGTTTAATGAAGTATTTTTTTCAAGCGAATCCGACTCAGAAAGAAATAACATTAATTATTTACGTCTCTAATTACAAAACCCTGCTGAAAACTGTGCAATATATTAGTCAGAAATGCGAGATAGACACCAAACCATAAATATGTCAGCGGCAACAAACAATTATGAAGGTTGCATTTGTTAACAAGCTGGGCATTTCTTGTTAGATAGGGTAATAATACTAGCAGATACTTTTAAACTTGGATATGTATTAACTAGAGTGACACACAACTGGCTTTCCAAACATCTAATAAAGTTTAGGAATCCAGATCTTATTGTTTCCTGTCGTCAGTTACCAAAACAGATCTACTATAAAGGACTAAAAGGAGTGTCCGTAAAGTGTTTCTGTCATTAAAAACATCAAATAAAAATGATCTTTAGTAAACTTTATACAATGAGAATTTACTATGGTATCAAATTTTATTAGCCATGCTTTAGAAACTCAACTGTTTTGTCAAAGAGTTTTAAAAACAAACGCATTGTACTCTAAGTGGTCTTTGAAGTATATTGTTTCGATTTAGTAAAATATATACACCAATCCTGTTTTAGTTTTAGGTTCCCTAACATCCATTTATATATTTAATTCTAATGATTAATTAGACAAATAAATGGCACGCTATATTATCGGTTATACAATTTGTACCTTCTTAAGCCACTATAATTCTACCAGGAGAACAACGGATGGTAAATTTATTTACAGTGTTATGATTCATCGTAAATATAAGGCTATATGTTACAAATTATGTAACTTGAATAAAGGAATATGTTACTTGGAACACGAAACAATAAATATTTAGTTAAAATATAGCAGCGTTGCAATTTAGCCCATACTATATTAGAGAGAGGTCTCACACTGATGTGATAGAAATAATTTTTATTCGATGAAATTATATATATTTTTTTATAGAGATAAGACCCCTTTACAGTCACGAATAGAATTCATTATAAGTAGAGGTTTATTCGTTTTATTTGTTTCAAGACTATTCATTATTTATTCATTTACTAGAATATTTGAGAATATCAGACTTCTGTTCGAGAATATCAGACACTATACATGCCGCAGATCTAAGACTGGCAATTCGAACATTTAGTCCTATAATTCTATCTTTTATAAATCAAGCATCCTGCTTTTAAAATTTAGAAGAGATAGGCTGCTATTAAATTATATAAACAAATATGAGTATTACCACAATATCCAGTTCATTCTGATGTCTTGCATAATGACTTATTCGAAATATATAATGCATGACCAACAATAACTGGTCTAGTGGGTGTACGAGACAAGAAATGGCAAATCTAGGTATAGTCCTTCCATTAGTGCTACAATTATGTGTATATGAAATCCTTCCATGGACAATAAGGCTTCTATGATCCATCTTCTAGATCTAAAGAATGAAACAACTACAATATGGAGATTTTAATTATTGTAGACTCCCTATGAATGTTCTATTCAGGATTTTGAAAACCCTTATAGCAAAGAACCTCTCGTTCAACGAATACCAGCTTTACTCACATATCTTAGCAGTATACATAAAAAAATTCACTTTATATGGTGCAATATATGTAGGTATAGAAGCAGCAATTACCCAAGAAGTTCATGAAGTTCCGATTAGAAATAATAATTTGAAAATAAGGGTTAATTTTAAAATTAAACGTGAATTGCAATTAAAGTGAGCTAGAACGCATTGAAATTAAAAAAAAAATTAACCAAAAGTAGACAAGGGGCTTTACCTGGCAAGCTTTCAAGACGGGAGCAAAACTGCTATTAACCCGATTAAGGATAAGCTATACTCATCTTACCTCTTTGTATCTTCTCAGAGAACATCCACTAATATGTCTTTCATTGCAAAATATTGAAAAATGATAACAGCTACCCCTATAAAGTAAAATCAAATCAAAGTTTACAAATAATAATGCCCAAATCGATTAGTCCTACACCAAATTTGAATTTTTTCTCATTGGTGTTAAATAAATATGCAATCTTCAGTAGAGCTGACAGCATGATATAATTTTAGATTGGCAGCCAATAAAACAAAATTACAGGCCATTATACCGACAATATCATTAATGAATAATAAAAATAACAGTGGTCCTAATTTCGATCCCTGTGGGACTCCAGATGTTAGACAGAATAATTTTGAACTATAATTATTACACGATTTTAAAAATGGTTCGATACTTATTAAATATTTTCTTAATATAAATATTTTGGTACTTCTTATTAAAATTTAAAAACAGTACTAAAACATTTAAATAGATTACGTACTTTGAAGAAATAATTTCTATAAATTATACATCAAAACATGAAATCAAAATGGTACAGAAAGGTCCCATAATTTCAGTACGATATTTATCTTAAGAAATAAGCATGACAACTCTCAGAAGCAGCCAAATAATTATATATAATTAGCACCTATAACCATATAATTAGCACCCATAAATGTCTCAAAATTACCTATACAATTATCATGCAAGTGCATTGTTCTCGCTGGGATATATCCCAGCGAAGAATTATTTACAGAAAATTTTATATTTTGAAAATACTTGTCTTGATTATCATAAACTGCATTGTTGTGAAATAACTGGCTTTTATTCTTTCAAAAATTTGTACCATTTTTAAAAAGGAACACATTTTATTAAGTTGATACGAAAATTTATATATTAGTATTATTAAGATATGACGATAAAACAGAACAAGCAAGTAGCTACACATCTTGCAGTGGAAGTAAGGATATACCTTAATCAAGGATTTCTATTTAATAAGAATAAAAGGAACTCAGTAAACGTGATGAAATTCAAAACGAAAAATACAGAAACCCTAAAAAACTCTGTAAAATGAAATATCCCTTATTCCACTTAAATATTTTAAATATTATTCATTACGTTACAAGAAAATTGAATGGGGGAGAATATAATATTTAATCTAAATAGCAGCATTTTAGATAAAAAAATTGATATGTTCTGGGATTTTACTTAAAATTCGTCAAATAGTTATAAAATGATGTTATTCTTTATTTCTTTATCTTTCAAATATACCTCAATGTAGAATACAATGTTTATGATTTATCATTTATAAAGGGTTATCCAATTCCGGTTTCGGAAAGTAAATTTAAAAAAAACACACAAATAATTCAGATTTTGTTGAAATTTTTATTTTATTATAAAGTTTGGTCTTTGCCATTATGTGTGGAATACAACATCATTCAAATGTCCTCCACGGGACGTTCTGCAGGACTCAATCCTTTTGAGGTAATTTTCGATGACTTTTTCGCACATTTCGGGCAATATCTCGGCCATGACTTGACGAATATTGGTTTTCAATTGCTCCAAATTTAGAGGATTGTTCGCATAAACACGATCTTTTGCGTAGCCCTACAAAAAAAAGTCTAAAGGTGTTAAATCACAGGATCTCGGAGGCCAATTTACGTCCACTAATCTCGAAATTATTCGTCCTGGAAATTTTTCTTGCAATAGAGCCCTACTTCGTCGTGCTGTGTGACTTGTGGCCCCATCTTGTTGAAACCACATATCGTCCGTATCGATATATTCAAAATAATTCCGTTAACATGTGGCAATAGCGTTGAGAATTGACTGTAACGGTAGCTCCTTGGTCATTCTCAAAGAAAAATGGACCGATAACACCACCAGACCACAACGCACACAAGACAGTGATGATTTTCTGGATGCATTGGCTGCTCTTCGACCACTTGAGGGTTTTCAGAGCCCCATATACGGCAATTTTGCTTATTCACGTATCCACCGAGGCAGAAATGGGCTTCATCGCTGAAGAAAATTTTGTTGGAAAAATTGACATTTTGTTCTTGTTGTTCCAGTACCCAATTGGCGTATATTCTGCGCTGTGTATGGTCCGCAGGCTTCAATTCCTGTGTGAGTTGGAATTTGTAATGATGAAGGTGCAAATCCAAATGCAAAATTCGCCATAAAGAGCCATCAGTCAAGCCCAATTGCTAAGCACGACGTGGAATTGAGAAATTTGGGTCTTCAGCCACACTTTCAGCAACATCTGCGACATTTTCGTGATTGCGTACATTGCGATGATGCACAGGCCTTACAATATCCGTGACCGATCCAGTTTCTTCAAATTTTTTCACTGTGTATGCAATTGTTTGCTCATTTGGGCGATTATGATGACCATAATCTGCTCGTAATGTGCGAAAAGTGGAAACGGCAGAATCACCATTTTTGTAAAACAATTTAACAATTTTAACGCGTTTTTCTGTCGTATAATGTTCCATATTGTAAAATGGCAAACCTTTAACTGACCAAAAACCAGTTTGACAGCCAAATACAATTGACAGCTGTCGAACAGCAGGGTCTTACTTTCCGAAACCCGAATTGGATAACCCCTTATATACATGTCCCTTAATTCATTTTTTGTTCATGGTATAAAATAGATTATCATCTTTCACAAACATGTAACGAATTATGTAATATGTCTTCCTTACACTCCATACAAGGTATGGTACAATCCACAGCGTGAATAAGCTATAATTATCCCGAAAAAAGTAAATCTACAAGGTGGTTGCAATGTAACCGAATTAGTCAAGCAAATTGGTGGTTATTGGTAGAAGTTTAAAAACATTTTTTCGCTATTCCATGGATATACGTTGGGAATTTATGTCATTAAACAAATGTGAATAATTATATATGAACAGATATTTTTTGGTGATTGATACAAAGGTATCATAGAACTAATAATGTAGAGAAGTTTAACACCTCTCCCTAACTAGGTGTGTTTAACTTCATCTCTATTTATAACTTTCACCTCTGCGACTCCAGGCTTTAGAGGAAGGAAGTTGCTTACACTAATACAGTACTATAACTATAGCCTTTCATTTAAAGTTCCTAAAACGCCTTCTACCAAAATAAAATGTCCATTATATAAATGTTATTAAAATTAGTCACATCGTTGACTCTTAGCTTATGAAGTTATTGTCTATATTATAAAAAGAAACTTTCTAATTAGCTATGTGAATCATTTACTATCTCTGATCGACTTCTTCATAATTTGTTGATTCGCCGCTATCTAAAAAACTCCCATGAGGTTACGCATTTCTTCTGGTCATTAAATCTTCCAACGGTTCGGTACTCGCTACGTATTCCACAAGAAAAAAAGAGACCACCCTATATAGGAGTACTTACTTTTTCTCTCAGGACAATAATAAATTCTCAAGCATAACGTCCCATTGTAGTTCAAGGAACGTGAGCGTCCCATGTAAGGTAATCTTTTGCGACACGTTAATGCCGCTTTCTGCTTAAAACATATTCTATTGTTTAACTCTAAATTATTTTAAATTGGTGCGCAAATTAGCCTCGACAAAGGCTTGGCTACTTCTCGGCCATTCCCATTATGGCAACAATCACCAATTAACGGTAAACACAAATGCCCAATCATTCTCATTATCCATTTAAGATTTACTTTTATCAAAGCTGCACCACCGTTGACATATAAAGCTATTACACCGTCAAGGTTTATGGTATTGTAGAAAATTATGTTATTGTTATCCTTTTTTGTATATTTCTGAAAATCTATTATGATGTATCAGAGAGAATGACAGATCCTCCACTAAGAATAATAAAAAATAATCGTTTAAAATACACATGGTGCATACAAATCAGAATTCGATCTACATACAAAGTTCTCAGTCAGCCAGTCTTTTTTGTCACCAAATTTTCATTAGTTTTCAGAGCTTAACACAACCCAAGTACGAACATAAATTTTACGAAAATATTACAATTTGTTGCGTCACATGTATGCAATATTTATATTTCCAAATCTTTGAACATCCATTTTTTATTTCAGTGTATCGATGAATATGATAAATTAAATATTTACAAAATTAGTATCTAGTACTGAAACAAAAATCAATCTTATCCTTATGATATCCTAGGTCTAGTTTAATTATGTTGGTTACAATATCAATAGGTATTTTATAATATATAATTCTGTTAACAATTTTTTTATTCTGTTCGTTTTAAAATTAATTTACATTGATCATCTACATACATGTAGTGATAATAAACTTAAAAAAAAATAGAAAAAGGACTTCATGAAAACACCATTGTGAAAATAATTTAGAATTTCCGCTAATATAGTTGATAATAGCTAATTACTAGTAGCTATGTTATTATCAACTAATAATAAAGTAATAATTAAATGAACATGAATCATGTTTGTATGTGAGTACGTTTTTTTCTGCTATGGTAATGGTAATAATATCTAATACGAGGGCGGATCAAATATAAACGGGACTTTACTTTCGAAAGAAAAAGATGATTGATTGAAAAACAAAAGGCAAAGATATTTTATTTTCCTACATAGTCTCCTGCTTTACAAATACATTTTTCCCGGCGAGAAGGAAGGTTTTTTATCCCAATATCGTAGAATGAATCTGGTCGCGTCAGAAGCCACTTGCGCACGAATTCCTCTAAGCCCTGGTCATATTCAAATCGTTGCCCTTCTAGAGCTTCTTTAACCGGCCCAAACAAATATCGCAGGGCGATAATTCTGATCTATAGGGAGGATGTTCAGGTGGAGTCCAATGCATTTCTTTCAGTTTTTCGACCGTTGAAATTGCAGTATAGGGCCTGTCGTTGTCGTGAAGGAGCACTGCCTCTCGAATCGATTGGTTATGTTTTGCGACGATATGCAGCCCTCACCTGGTTCAATAGCTCGCAGTAGTAAGCAGCATTGATTGTGCGTCACTCATGCAAAAAATCAATAAGCATAATGCCTCGCCGGTCGCAAAAAACGATTTAAAGAACCTTGTCAGCTGACAGTCGCGTCTTGGCTTTCACTGGGACTGCCTCCGCCTTCCTCCGCCACTCCATACTTGCTTTTTTGGACTCGGGCGTGTAGTAATGAACTTACGTTTTATCGCAGGTGATAGTCCGACTCAAATATGCATCACCTTCTTCCGCAAATCTTGCTGTAAACCTCTGACAAACCTTCAAAGGTATCAACTTCTGAGATGCGATCAAAAGGCGAGAGACCCACCTAGCACACACTTTATGGAACGCCAGGTCGCTTTTGATGATTTATTAACACCTCCCATAACTTATTCTGACCTTTTCTGCAATTTCGGATACGCTCACCCATCGATCTTCAAGAATGTCTCAGACCGCAGGAATGTATTCGTCCGTAGTGCTAGTTCGAGGACGGCGATCGTGTTCCTGATTTTCCACTCGCTCTCGCCTTTCCTTGAACTCTTTATGCCAAGCAATCACACAAGTCCTTGACAGTGTTTAGTCCCTGACCTATGCAGTCAATCTATGGAAAGCTTCCGCCGCTTAAACTTCATGAACAAGAAATTTTATAATAATGCATTACGCAACAGCGGGATGTACCTCTCGAACTAGTTGAGAGTGGGTAATGGCTCTTTCCATTCATAATGACCCAACCAAGCATACTAGAACCTCAGGCCCGGTTCTAACAACCATAGACGCTCAGGGACAAATATACCGTTTATATTTGATCCACCCTCGTAACTACATCTATCCAATATATATTTTTCCAATTTTATTTTTAACTTCCACTAAACGTTTTCACCATTCTCGATGAATTGGAACCTTCCTGTCGAAGATCCTAGTAAGAGGTTTCAAAGAATAACTAATTAATTATTTCCGAATAATGTCAACTTAGCTAAGGAGGCACAAATGGCATGCACTATAGGATTTAGATGATTTGTAAAAACGTGGTTTCCTGTATACTATAAACGTTTCCGTTCTTTTCTTTTTATTCAATTTTAACCACGATGTAACATCAAGAAATAAAGTTTTGAAACGCTTTCGATAAACTTTCCTGAAATATAGGCAATAATGGATTAGTTATTAGAATTAATCATACTTTTTGTCACAAAATTATCACATACTCTATTGACCAAAGGTTTAATTAACTTTAAAATCAATTCGGTATTGCCTGTATTTCAAGGAAACATATCAAATCTCATTATATTTTCCCTCCATAGTACACATTATGCGTTAAAAATATATTTCTATGATGCCAGATTGAGAAATTGATGACAATAGTGGGCTATCTCCTTCTTCATAGGTTATTCATTCAGCCAGTGAACTATTGGCTATAATAGTAATGTATATATATATATATATATATATATATATATATATATATATATATATATATATATATATATATATATATATACAGTTTATAAATATATAGACTAAACATTAAGAGATTGTATTTCTTGAAAATTATTTTAAATGGACACGTTTTACTAACTTCGTCAATCCTTTCAACTTCAGCGTGATATAAATTGTGTAAAAATATGTATTCCGTAGGATGTACATTTTTTCTAATTCATGTATAATGCGAATTTTGATATTACAATGACAATGACCTTTCCAGTTTAAACATTCGCCTTAATATCGAGCAAGTTCTGTTGTTTTTGTTGGTATTAAAATACAAAGAGTTTATATATGTATTTGTATACCAGTTGCTTAATGAGTTTAAGACGTAATCACATCTTAATTTTGACAGATTTCCCTGCTTCTTTGATATTATAATAGACATATCATATAACGTAAAGAATGCTTTCGATTTTAAAGTGTCAAATTCATTAGTGTATAATAGATATAATATATGTCCCAAAATTGAATCCTCTGGCACTATTTACGTATTAACAACCCAAATTTAGTTTTTCTTTAAATCTGCACTACAATGTATTGCACATACATATTACCTTATACCTATTAAAATGATTCAATCCAGTATAATGATAAATAATAAAAACAACTCAGACAGATAGCATACATTTCATTAATCATACAATCATTAATAAAATATAAAGTATTTTTCATTTTTAGTAATAACCATTTCCGGAACAGGAATCACACATTCCTTTAAATATGGTTATTAAAACCGAAACAAAACAGTAAAAAATATAGTGAACTAAAAATATTTCACAAGTAAAATATATTGAAAACATAGGCCAAGAAACCAATGTTTGTACATAGTACAAACTATTATATCTGTAGGAATATCTATCTTCAATTCAGTACTAGTAAATAAAAACTTTCCTTCTGTGATTATTAACATGCAGCCTTTCGTAGGTAATTAATTCTCTAAATTCCAGCTATTTAATTTAATTGAATATTATCTATGATGGCACTATATTCATTAATTGTTTTGATTTTATAATGTCCTATTTAGTTTGTTGATTGTAGTGTTAACAATGATTTCTCAAGATCGCATGGCATTTTGCCATTAAGGCATTAAATAATCGTAGTGCACCTATATATATGATGCATTTAGACCTGTCAGTCAAATAATTAATAGACTCGTAAACCGGCAGTGATAGAATATCCTTCCGTCCTTCAAGTCAGAATAGTTATATGTAATACAAATTTCAATTCGTCAGATCCCTTATTTGTATTAATAATGGAAGTTTTTTCATTTTAATTCATTTTTTTGTATTTCAATATACATTCTAAACAACTACGAATTTGTCCTATGTGATATATTTATACTTACAACTTAAGTCGTCACGTAAATTTTATAAATAAGTCGTATTTGTTTAATTTATTTATCTATACAAGTTGAGTGGAATAGAAATTGATTTTGATGAAGAAGGAAATTATGAAATGAACATATATATTGTTTCACATAAAATAAACAAAAAAAGTATCTTCTTAATTCTCCCTATGCCCTATATTTAATGTTTTATAGTATTCACTTATTGCCACACTAAATCGTCCTCTAAATTAAGATAATTTTAATCTATATATACCCTATTAATAAATAAAATTAAACTGTAGCAGTAAACCTAAACAGATTAAAAAGTAGAGATCTTATGAGAATATCTGAGGCTTATCCGACGTTAAAGTAATAACTTTAATTAAACTGATTACATAATCTAATGGATCATGGTATGGAAGACGTAAATGGCCGTTTAAATTTCTCAAAAGATTATAAGCAGTTTAGTTATAAGTATTAAGCGTTTTTGTCTTTTTTGACCCCATCCGAAATGATTACAATCCATCTGTTCGCTTATTACATGAAGCAAAGAATGGTCTACCAAGAGATAAATAATGCTGGAACTTGATTACATTTTGTATTGAGAGGGAATTCCAAATTCTGTTTTTGTGTTTTCTTTCTACAAGGATATACGCCATATACCAACTAATATTTTTAAACGAAAAAAAAAATCATGAGCTATATTGCATGCTGGTTTTAAGAAAAATATTTGATATTTATTAAATGTTTATCAGATCAAATATTGAAGAACATTTTTGTATTAATTAGATAATAAGTAATTGCTTGTTTTAAAAAATGAGGGTTTTATAATTGCGTCAGTCGTATACTGTTGTGCCACAAATATATACTAGAATTGTTACAGTTCATTATTTGGAAAAGAAGTTAGTGAAATGTATCCTATAAAATAGAAAGAAAAGTGGTTATTCATATCATCAATAAATGTGATTTAATCCAATCTATTTCTGCAACTACAGTTGTGTTTTTGTTTAAAGTAAAAACGCTTAAAATTTAAGAATAAAGATCCTAAACTCGGGTATGTCTGCAATTCAGATGTTATCATTTATTTTTGGCATGAGTTTGTTATGAATTATTATTATTGTTTGGCGTGAGTTATTTTAGACCAATATTGTAGCAAAATAAACTGTTTTAAAACCTTAAAACGGACTTTTCCGCACGTGGAACATCTCTATCTGGAAATTAAGTGGCCGAGAAAAAATAAATCAACACATAAATGCAGAATATGTGTTTTATGCGACAGTTTTACTTTTTTCAAATAGTCCACCATCGTGCTTTCTCATGACCCATGGACAGGATGAGGTGTATCCTATCCACCTCAAAATCAATATATGTCGTATGATAGACGTCCCTAATCACAATCAGTCGAAACCCGGTCGATCCGACACGATTTAATTGAGTGATCGTGCTAACAAAAAAAAAATTGTGAAATAGTCCACCATTGTGTTTTCTCGTGACCCATGAACATGGTAGTGTGTGTTCTATCCACCTCAAAATCAATGGGTGTCATCTGGGAGACGTCCCCGATCAGAATCAGTCAAAATCCAATCGATCCGATACGATTTAGTTGAATTATCATGCTAACAAGAAACATTATTAATGCCGACGACAACGACACACACACACACACACACACACACACACACACACACACACACACACACACACACACACACACACACACACACACACACACAAAATGGTTTAAAAAACTTTTTTTGGTTTTTAGGTCGAAAAACGAAAAATAAACCCTAAAAAAAATTTGTTTTCATGATTACATTACTTTTCGGCGTATAGTAGAGTGCGGAAAAGTAAAAGTATAATTTCACGAAAGCACGAAAAAAATCTTCGTGCTTTCTAACAAACCTTTAATATATCAAATGGAAAGTATTCTTCGTAATAGTTTATTTGAAATCATACTTATTTTAATTTAAAATTCTAATTTCCTTATTTATTTTGGAGTCTAATTCTTCAGATTATTTCATTACAGCAAATATAGTTCTTCTGAAATTTTCAAGAACAATGTTAAGTGAAGAAATATGGTGACCATTTGAAATTAATATTGACATCATATTTGTTAAATAATTCCCTAACCATTTTATAATTTTTGAAGACTGTTGCTTAGCTAAGAGATCAAGTGAGAAGATAGTATATTTATATTTTACTACATTCAATTTTCTATATGATATATATATATATATATATATATATATATATATATATATATATATATATATGCAATAAATTATACTCATACCTGTATATGTATTTTCTTGTCAATATATAAACTCAATTTTTTGTGGCCTCATTGTTTATTCTTATATTTCTCAAAAATAAGCATACAGTTTCAGATTATTTCAGAAACTTTGAGCACATATTAAGAATTACTTATAAAGCTATCGTTAAAGAAAATAAATGTATATAATTACATACGTATATGTGTGTTTATAAATTAACAAAGAAGTGAACTAAATATCTCCATTTAGAATTTCAAATGTGGTGACTTTCGACAACTACTCAATATGATAATCTAGGCTCACCAACATAGCCTCCCCATGCAGCTTCTGCAGTTACGTCACTGGTACAGATATCTTCAGCTATTAGAGTTTAGGATAATTTTGAACATAAAAACATAAAACACACCACAGAAACTAGATACCAATTCCCCATATCTAAAGCAAAAACTATCTGGGTGGGGGATACACATTGAGAAAATGCTGACAACATCCATTCCTATCGACGTTGTCGGTGTCGGCGCTTGGAATGGAACCAAGATCACGACAATCGGTACCTATTCGCATTTGCCACGTAATATATTCTAACTCGGTTACCGTTGGTAGGGACACAGCACACAGAACAACACAGTAATATGAGAATAGTTGCATATAATAATGTAATTATATGCGAAATTTACCACAAACTTAAAACAAAGTACACATTCAATACTCTCTATACTCTCGAAGTATCTTCTATTTAATATTTTGACACTATCGTAATGCATATTCTGGTCTGGTTTCTAATAAGACGTTTTGATACTGCTGACTTATCTGTGCATCCTAACCTCGTGATATTTTTACTGTTTCATAATTTTAAACTGAATTTTTCTGCCTATTATACTTTCCGTACAAATACATTAGCTGGTATTACTCACTTATCATGAGATTATTACTTATCATGAGATATTACTTTCTAAATTATCCAGATATAGTGTTAAGGGTACGCCTCTAAACACTCTTACATCCTATTTTGAAATGCGAACTCAGTCGTTATCTTTCAGTCTTTGGATTCAGTCCGAAAAAGCTGATAAAATGATTAGCGAAACATCAAGATCTGTTCGAGTAAGATCACGACCACCTCGAAGAAGATTTCACTGAACAACGACCATGGGAGCCTGCATCCCACTAAACTGAAATATTCTACATATACATATAATCTAATAGGAGTGCATTACATGACTATGTACAGCTTGTCAAGAATAGAAACAAGTCTCAAATCTGCGATATCAGACCGCCCACGAGTTGCGCAGTAAATAGTCTCATCTAAGTAAATAGCGGCTAATGCAAATAGACCTTTGCATAGTGAATATCGAGTATGTATGAATGTACACAATGATCGATCTGGACGCGCGTAAAGTGCATCCTCTTCCCTCCGAATGGCACCTCATTTTTTTACGCATCATAGAGAATCTCACACTTTTTCCTATTTTTGACAAGCTGTATATAGATAAAATACTTACACAGAAAATAATACAGAGCATGCAAAATGTAATAAACTATTGTTGATAATAACTCTCTGATGCTTATTATAGTAATAAATGTTACTAAATAATACTGTCACATATGCCAAAATATTTTAAATTATCCTATACATGGAATTACTTTATTAAATACTTTGCCTGCAAAAACATCTTGTGATAAATTGTGATAAAAAAACAAGTGGATATATTTTATTTTTCGTCATATATGGTGTTACCGAGGAATGATGAAAATACCGTGGACTGATAGGGTTAGAGACAAAGAAGTATTGGAGAAAGTCGGCGAGAAAAGAAGTATGTGGAAAAACATAAAGAAGAGAAGAGATAGAATGGTAGGTCACTTGCTGAGACATGGGGGAATAGTCCGCGATATTTTGGAGACAGAAATAGGAGTGAAGAAAGGCAGATTTAGGCCTAGATTAGACTACTGCTCGCAAATAGTAAGGGATGTAGGTTGTAACACAATTAGCGAAATACGTAGGTTAGCACAAGATAGGAGAAGCTGGAGGTTAGCGTCCAAACAGTCTTAGGACTGATGACCTTATGATGATGAAGTTTAAACGTTTGAGAGAGCTGAGATTTAAATATAAACAAACTAACGATGTCATTATTATCAGAAAAAATGAGGAGTAAGATCTTATTAAATGTAAAATCATATATTTAAAAAACGAAAAATATGTAGACTGTTCTATTTAACTACAACTTAGAGTGATTAGTGTTTTCGACATTATCTTCTTTTAATTTAATAAGTTTTAATAATTATAGTACAAGTATGAAACTATCGTATTTAATATTTCTGTATGTCTTCTATAATAAATCTAAATACGTTCCAATTATAATCATAAGCAATGCAGTATTTTTCAAAATTATTATATATTGGAATGCTAATGCATCCACTATACAATAATATTGTGGCTACAAAAGAAATGCAGTTAATAATTATTACATTCTACAAACGTTACGGCTTTTGAGACGACGATTATAATAACCACTGGTTGGGAACTACGACACCTTTTTGGAATAGGCCGCAAAACGAGTCGGTAGTATAAATACGTTCCCAGTTAAGGACCTCAGTAAAGCCATCTACATTTTCATATAGAAAAGGGACCGCACGAAGGCTATTTAATGTAACCACATTCCTTTTGTTGTAACTGAGTTACGCAATATTCGGACTTCAAAGACAAAATTTGCAGCAGCAGGAAACGGGATTAAAGTGGGATGAGATCTAATACTTTTAAATATATTGCAAACGTGTGTAGCTAATGTTTTGTTGATTTTAAATTGTAGCTACGACTGGTCATGTCACTAAACTATTATTCTATAACTAGAAATATTGTCATGAAATACATACCATGTGACATTTAAAATGAAGACATCCGAATATTTTCGTTATGTCTTGAAGTCCAGATTAGTAGTCCTATAAAAGACGTACATTTCGAGACATTCAACTTAAATTTAAGTAACACACCGAGATATCGGCAACCCTGCAAAACCCATTCCCGATATTTTGCTTCGCGTTAAAGATATCGAAAAAAGTTTTTAAAAACAGTTGTTCAGGATTTAGTTTGAGTCCCAACACCAAATTTCATTATCAGTTTTTTCAATATTTTTCCGCAGTCCACACACGGTTACAATTTTGGTATTTAATTTAATTGGATACCATGGAGACACAAACTGTGATTAAAGTAAATGTCAATCGGACAAAGCTTTAAGTTATAATGTGTAAAGTTCATTTACAATCGTAAAATTCGTCCGAATTTAGAATAACAAATTAAAATAATAAGTTTATTCGGTAATGGGGCTCGTGGTAACAAAGAAGTAACCGTAGAATTTAACCGAAGACATCATTTACGAATCGCTATTAGTCATGGAGCTGCAGCCGCCATAGATGTTCTTTTGAATGAAACTGGTAGTATTATTAAAAGATCTCAGAATGATCAACCTCGTCGAATACATCCGCATCCTAAAGATAACCCAATCTTAGCAGAAAATCAAGCGTATGCAAGAGCGAGTCTACGAGATTTGGCGTCTCAACTGAATATCGGCAATGAAGATCGACGGGATTAAAGTCAATGAAGAACGACAATGAAGAACAACGAATCCTTAAAATGAAGGAGAAATTTAGAAGGTGTTTCAGTTGCCATAAAGTCAAGTATAAACTAAAATTTCTACATGCTTTAAAAGAAGATGATAAAAATAAAAGATTAGAATATTGCTATTGGGCCCCGGGAAATTTTCGGGTTTCTTCATTTTAAACACGTGAGACACGGGGTGTAATTAACACCTACGTAGTTAGCATCACTTATAAATATATCTAGCGCCACTTTTTACATACAAACTTTTACCCAATTTGTAGTTATAAAAAATTAAAGGCATGTGCTTTAAAAACACATCACTAAACTTCAGAATTTCAAAAATTGATTTATATTATTCATATAAATATAATCGAAATAATATTTCATAGCATACTATACAAAACATCCAGACAAAAATGTCATGAAACTATGTATGGAAATGATTCTACATGAAAATAGGTTTCTATATACAGCAAGGTTATAACATGTCTTTTAGAGTTTTTTTTTTCAGACAGAATTTAACACTAATATTTAATTTTTCTCAGATAGAATTAAGAAACGTGTAATATTTTTACACTTTTAAAAAAATTCTCCATATTGACATCGAAAATCGATTCCTTAAATATTTGTACATAAAAATATCTTGGGGATCTTAGAACAAACCGTTTACGAAAAATAACAATTAAATTCTTCCAGTAACTTATAAGTCGGAAATCGAGAAAGGAACCACGAAGCCGCCAAGCGGTTATCAAAGTAGTTCCCGAATAGCAAAGCTATTACATAATCGCTCTAGGAAACAACTACTCCTCGGGCTAAAGCCCCGCCAGGCATTGAATTATACCCAGAAGCGATCCTCGGCCCCTTTCTCGTGTTTCTGCACGATCAGATAAGGTTTCAAAAAATAAAACCCGCCACAGGTAGGATTCGACATTTGTCCCGGATCGAAACCGAACGACATACAGCTGTTTCGAACTTGTTAGTTCTCATCAGTGTTAGAATCCTACCTGTGGCGGGTTTTATTTTTAATCTTATCTGATCGTGCAGAAACACGAGAAAGGGGTCGAGGATCGCTTCTGGGTATAATGCAATGCCTGGCGGGGCTTTAGCCCGAGGAGTAGTTGTTTCCTAGAGCGATTATGTAATAGCTTTGCTATTCGGGAACTACTTTGATAACCGCTTGGCGGCTTGGTGGTTCCTTTCTCGATTTCCGACTTATAAGTTATTGACAGAGATCGTATCGATAAAGATGTATAGGCCATAAAGTTCATTCGGCATTTGTCCTGAATCGGCGTACCGTATGCGGCACTGATGAGAACTAACAAGTTTGAAACAGCTGTATGTCGTTCGGTTCCGATCCGGGACAAATGTCGAATCCTACCTGTGACGGGTTTTATTTTTTGAAACCTTATCTGATCGTGCAGAAACACGAGAAAGGGGTCGAGGATCGCTTCTGGGTATAATTCAATGCCTGGCGGGGCTTTAGCCCGAGGAGTAGTTGTTTCCTAGAGCGATTATGTAATAGCTTTGCTATTCGGGAACTACTTTGATAACCGCTTGGCGGCTTGGTGGTTCCTTTCTCGATTTCCGACTTATAAGTTACTGACAGAGATCGTATCGATAAAGACGTATAGGCCATAAAGTTCATTCGGCATTTGTCCTGAATCGGCGTACCGTATGCGGCACTGATGAGAACTAACAAGTTCGAAACAGCTGTATGTCGTTCGGTTCCGATCCGGGACAAATGTCGAATCCTACCTGTGGCGGGTTTTATTTTTTGAAAAAAATTAGATTCTTATTATATTACTACATAATTCTCTCTTTTCGAGAGTTTCATCAATATCATAGTAATATCAAAGTAAGTATTCGTCACAGTTAATAAATATCATGAATAATGGAATTTATCAGAATTATAAGAGCGCGTAGTAACAGAAATTAAAATTACAAAATGTTAAGTTCTTCTAGTACAATCCTCTAAAATCTTAAGGTAAATAAATATGATTATGAAAGAAATCATGTCACTCGGAGAATTATTTTTAGAAGTCGTAGGGGAAACAATTCCTAGAAGTACTTACTGTATGGAATATTCTTTAGGAAAAGTACAGACTCTTAAAGAATATTTTCATTAGATTCTATAAATGGTTCTAGAGAAAATTCCTAAAAAATTCCGTATTTCTAAATATTATTCTATTTACTGATAAATCAGAATTTACCAAAAAATCAATTACCAATTTCTCTAGCCATATCTGCAGAAACGAAACATATGACATTTTTAAGCAAGATATCAAGAAATGTTCTTATGTTGTGTAACAGATGTTCTTGGAAATTGTCTAGTAGTATGTTGTTGTATCATTTCAACGGCTATCTGGACTTTTTAAGTATATATACTTAAATTTAATTAAGCGTTAATTAAATTTAATAATAATTTCATTTAAGTGCAATTATTTATTATAAGACCAAATATTATATGTTTCCTACCAAACATGAATTAACATGTTGTCTATGCAGTTGTTTATGCTGCCCCACTTTGTGTTGACATACGGAATTATTTAAGTTAGATCTACTCAGATAGTTGGAGCAGACGAGGTGGATTTATCGCAATATCGACCACCTATTTTTATTATTAGCTGTCTTAAACACATTTATTTTTTGTTGTTCGTGGTTACTTTCGTTTCAATATTTGGTGTACGAAAATCCTATATCTACTGTAGTCAAATAGAAATTACGTGTGTTCGATAGTTGTGAAGTATAGTGCTTAGAAGTAAACCAAAAGCTTTCGAAGGGGTATGAGGATCTCTGATAATTCAGACGTAGCGGTTACTGTTAGAATTGTAGAGTACTTATTTGAGTATGAGAGGTTCAGGTTTATTTAACGTATTTACTTATTTATTACTTATCCTACTTCTGAGGAGAATACCTCCATTAGGAAGTATTTGCGATCCATTGCTTATTTGAACTATTTTCTATATTCTTAGTTTCAGAGTCATCTCCCTGAAACCTATTCTTGGACACCTTATATATATATATATATATATATATATATATATATATATATATATATATATATATATATATATATATATATATATATATATATATATATATATATATATATATATATATATACAATTATAGACTGAATTGTATGATATAAATTACTAAAAATAGGTACTTGATAAATATCTACACATTTTTAATTTATAATAACACATAAAATAAGAGAGATCTTTTACCTTAATTGAAAATTAAGATAAATGGTTTTATTGAAACAGTATGGAAATATGTATAGTTAAAATGAATATATCATATAGTAAGCGAGTTAGTTCAAAAGAGCATTTCAAGAAAACTTATTTATTAAGACTTGAAATCTAAAACTTGATTTTCACGATACAACCTTATCGATAATCTATTAAAATATATTATTAATATTCGAAGTAAAATTGTCATGGATATTATAATCATCAAAATAGCAGATAAACATGACAATTTAAAGTGAAGATTACTAACAAGTAAAGTCTTTACTGCAAACATAATCTCAAGATGTTATGTAAAAACAATTACCGTTCCAGCTGCTTAACTAAAAGAAGCTATTTTAGACTGGTACACGTTTCATGCTTCTAGAATGTCATTGGCTTAACAATTGCCTCAATAATCCTATTTAACCATTAACACTTTACGATAATCAAAGGTGATTATCGTAACTTTGTGTGCTGGGAATTTTATTCGAGTTAGTAGTTATTTCTTAAGATTTATATAATACCATCCATCAATATGAAGACATCAACTTACGTTTTATTATCGTCGAAGGTGGTCTATCAGTACTTAGTCCTGAAACAAGAATTGCAACATGATGTTCCAGATACCTAGTAATTTATTCCGCCATGGTGTACTTTATATATATATATATATATATATATATATATATATATATATATATATATATATATATATATATATATATATATATATGTATACATTTATGTCCTATATTTCTATAGATTAGCGATCTACACGTTCGATTACCGTTAAGATATGTGCTTATATTTGTATATATCCACGAAACCACTGCAAGTATTAATTCAGAAACGAGTATTTCCACAGTCTTTAGTTTCGCATTTGCTCTTAATTCATCTATATCTTCATAATATAGTAACGCTATAACTAATATACATATCCTCGTTCTATCACCATTATTATAGAATGTATATGACTTTTATAATTCCACTATTAATCACTTCTTATACATTTTAACTATTGATGTCATTTAGGCTTAATTATAGATCTTATATATTGTCTAATATAAATCCCTTTATTAATTTACCCCCATTTATTGTAATAAAATGTCAAAATACGGTGCGTGTAAGTGAAAATCGTGTGGCTTCATCTCTACCTTGAGGATAATATTAAAGCTAGTCATCTCATGTTCATGGACATTATAAAGATCTATACCGAAACTAAGACCCATCTACACAAACTAATTTCGATTATAAAGATCTTCAGCAAAGATATTGGCATTGGCATGTGGTTCGCATTGGATAAGTGCACAACAATGAGCATCCAAAATGGAATAGTTCAAGGAGGTGTGGATCCAACAAGAAAATTCGCGACCCTTGGACATGACGTGATTTACAAATATCTCGGAATTGTTCAAAGCAACTGCATCAATCACACTACCTTGAAGTCACAATTGAAGTTGAAATACAGAGGCCGTCTAATACATCTGTTGAATACATCACTAAATGCAAATAACATGATTATGGCTATAAACGCCTGAACTATTGAACTATTTTAGTTTTCACTTACTCGACTTGAAGTAGAAGAAAAGAACAAGAAGAAGGATTAATTTACATTATAAAATTGTGCAGAAAACAGGATATCAAAGAGTATCTCCAAAGCTCCGACAGTGTACTTCATCAAAAAATCGTATAAGTTGACCGCACTGAAACTCAACGAGGAGAAGAAAAAGGAGAAGAATATATGCTACACTGAAGCTCAATGAGGGGAACATTCACTTAGTGGCAATAATAGTAGACATCACATGGCGCGAATAGTAATCTGCAGTAAATATGCCACACTGTTAGACGTAGAAGGCATTGAAAGACAGTGCTCACTGGATCTGAAGTCAGGAGATCAACTCCTGAAGCCGAAGACTTCATGGTAATAATCCAAGATGGCCTCATATCCATCCATAATTACGAGAAATATATATTAAGGAGGAATGTGGAATATATATGACAAAAATGCAGTAAACCAAGGGAAACAATCGATCACGTAATTGGGGAATGTTTGGCCCTGATATACCTGGGAAAATACAACCAGATGGTAAAAGCTGTATACGTTAAAATAACATAATCAATTCATCACCAATATCAGCTGCAACAAGTGCTCAGAAGGACAGAGACCTATTATATTGGGACAAGACAATAATCACTGACAGAACAGTGGATTGCAATAGACGGATATCATTGCAATAGGATATATTATAGAAATGACTCACCCGTTCACTCAAAATAACAGAAAAGCCGAATATTAAAAAATACGAAAATTTCCTCATATAAATTAAGCATATCTTAGGGCTAACTCCCTAGTAAAAATTACTCCAATAGTCATCTGCATCAAACCAATGCAGAAAAGCGTCATATTGTAGACCTGTCACATAAGAAAGAAGTTGCTAAATCCATACTACTAGACAGAATAGATCGAACTGGGATAGAGTGAATTCTCTCCCCTATTGTTCTAATTTAATTCCTGGGATAATCGATAATTTCAAGAATGGGTCGATGTTTTCCGACAATTTTGTTGAAAAAGTAAACTTCCATAATAATATGTCGATTATAATAATAATAATGTAATGATGGAAAATATTATTATTATATTAGGTTACATTAGTATTATTATTATGGAAATCCATAATGATAACAATAACGTAATCTACCGTTAAATTGTTTATATCATACGTAAAACAATGTACACTTGTTGCCATTTAATAACCTATTTAAAACGTTATAACTTCAACAGTTATAACGTCAAAAAAATAAACAGTTTTAAAACCTTAAAACAGACTTTTCCGCACGTAGAACATCTCTATTTCGAAATTGAGTCCCCGATAAAAAATAAACCAACACATAAATGCAGAATATGTGTTTTATGCGACAGTTTTACTTTTTTCAAATAGTCTATCATCGTGCTTTCTCATACCCCATGAATAGGGTGGGGTGTTCCTATCCACCTCAAATGCAATAGATGTCATCTGGTAGACGTTTATAACCAGAATCAGTCGAAACCTGATCGATCCGACAAGATTTAATTGAATGATCGTGGTAACAAAATTTTTTTTCAAATAGTCCACCCTCGTGCTTTCTCATGACCCATGAACAGGGTGGGGTGTGTCCTATCCACCTCAAAATCTATAGGTGTCATCTGAGAGGCGTCCCCGATCAGAATCAGTCAAAACCCGATCGATCCGACAGGATTTAGTTGAGTTATCGTGCTAACAAGAATAAATACTGACGACAACGACACACACACACACACAAAGTGGTTTAAAAACCGTTTTTTTTTTTAGTTTTTAGGCCGAAAAATGAAAAATGAACCATACAAAAAACTATTTTTATACTATTACATTACTTTTTCGCGTATAGTGGAGTGCGGAAAAGTAATACGAATATCAAAGAATTCGCATCGAAATACAAACCAAACCTGTTAAAAAAAATTTTCTACTTACCAATTATTTCGAATATTTTCCAACATGTAGATATTTGTATATTTAGAATCATTATTTTGGATGATATTTTTTTTATTATTGCATTACCCATATTGTATTAATTTATCTGTTATCTGAAATAAACATTATTTGGTATAAAATAGCTAACATACTTAGTATAAAACAAGGTTCCATTAACCTAAAAAAATACAGTTACGAAATTCGTCGTTTATCCTACATTTAAAATATTACTTTCAAATGTGTCCTTTTGTATTCAGTAGGAACATAGTCCGGTTGTACTGGTTCATTTTCTGCTTTTAAAACTTTTTTAAGCTACAGTTTCACATAAGTAAGTTACATTACAATGATCCAAAGATAGTTATCTTTGGAAATACATATGTAGGTATGAGAAAAAAATGTTGGTATGAAAATGTTACCCATTATATTTACCCAATAAATTTTGGGTAAATAAATGTTTAATTTTTTTACGTCTGATAAGCAGGACGGTCAGTACTATTGCCCACCCAGCAAGGCAAACGCTGGTGGAGTTCGCAGAATGGGCAGTTTGACGAACATAAACGGGCTTTTACATTCGCACAATTACGGGCTTGAAGGCTTTTTGTGAAAGCACCTTAAATAACACTGTTTATATTCCTTCATTACTGCGAAATAAATTTTAGGCGAAATTATCGCACGAATTCCGGGTCATGCCCTTTGGAACACCAATTAAAGTCTCTTGTGCACGAACGAGCGATTCAAAAAAAGACAACAATGAAAGAATTCTAATGAACATATTCATAAGGAGTTTAATTTATTTTGCATAAAGAAGAATGTGACGAATATAAAAGGTCATAGCGTGGAGGCTTTCTAGATTAAGCTGGCTGATTACCTGTGTTGATAAACTTACACCGTGCTGGTATGGGAATAATGCAGTATCATCTCGATACTCTTTGATAATGAACGTTTTTCTGAAGACATTCGATAACCTTTCAATAAAGTTCAGGCCTGAACTGCACGATATATATCATCAACAACCGAAAAACGAATGAAATGTCCATGAATATAGCATAAGTAAATGGATACTCTACACACTATATTATTTATTTATATTACGTAAATGGTTTGTATTATTAACTATATTAGAAGTAGAATAAGTAGTAAGTTAAGTAGAAAAAACTAGGAAACTGGTCAAACCGATTTTCGAGGGAGAGAGACATCATTGCACCATTTATATTTCTACTGTTTCCTTATTAGCTACCCAATGCATCATGTACGTGAAAGTAATTTTTTTTTGTACTCCCAGTACTTATATTTGATTTATACTATGCGATTTTAAAATTTTATTCGCAGTAACATTTACGAATTTAAAAAATGCAATATTTTCCAACAGAAATATTGCATTTAAAAAAATTAAAAAACGTTATATCGCTAAATAAGAAATTAAAATCATTTTAAAATGAAATACTGTAACACGCTATTCCTCCGGCTTTTGGAACATCTCAATCATTGGAATTTGATATTGATATCCTACAGAATACGATACCAATGAGCCCCTTTGTCTTCTCTCAATAGAGTAGACATGGTAAGATATTTGGTCAGATTTTGGCGTCTATTTTTATGTATGTATATATATATATATATATATATATATATATATATATATATATATATATATATATATATATATATATATATATAGAAATGACCTTACTATGTTGAGTTTTCTTCTTAACCCAGATTATTTTTGCCAAATTTGATATTACAAACTTTAGTATAAGTGAATCAAAATTCCATCACTTATTTTTCATTATATTAATAATTTGTCACATGAATTCCTGAAACAGATACTTAAAATCTACTTTAATTTAACATTTATTACTCGGGATGCACGGCTTGACTTGACTTTCAAGCTACTTGACTTGACTTGACTTGAAACCAAGTCAAGTTCAAGTCAAGTAGTTATATTTCAAGTACTTGAAAAATCAAGTACTTCTTGAGGACTACTTGATTTTTCATTAATCATTTAATATTATCAAGAAATAGTAATAAAGGAAACCTTGCAGTAAAGCCTTTTATTTCCAAAACTAAACTTAAACTATAATCTATATAATAAATATATAAATATAAATGTAAAAAATAGTAATAATAAACTATTTATTGGGCATATTAATAACATAACAAATTATTCTAAAATATTAAACAAAATAATAAAACTGATAACGATAAAATGATTTTCCAATGTATGCCCTCTTTTTCTTCAGTAACATAGTAGTAATAGCAAAATTTAAAAGAAGTCTTTAATATCATCGCTTGCCATCCACGATCTAAGACATATGAGGCTTCTAATAGAGTTTTCGCCTAATCGGTTACGGGTTTTTGTAATAGATAGAGCAGCCCTGGAAAACTGCCTTTCAACGGGAGCTGAAGATGCAGGTGTTGATAAAAAATCTTTGGCCATTATGGCCAAGTTTAGAAAAACGGTTTCGTGTCTTTTCCACTATTCTAAAATATCATCACAACTTTCAGCTCGTGAATTATACATATATTTGTCTATTTCATAGCGCCAAGCCATTTCATCTTTTGGGTTGACAGGAGATTTCTTAAATAAACTTAGTAGTGCGATGTCAAATTCACCGCAATCACTATTTTCATCTGGTTTTGAAGATGAAGATGATATGAGCAATGAATTGGACCTAATACTTTGTTTTGAAAATTTCTTCAAAATGCTTGACTGCATCCATCTGGAAGACCTTTCCCCAATTTGTATTGGATAATGTTCCACCTTATGCCGGGGGTCTAATATTAAAAAAACGCAGTATATCCAGTTATTTCTCTCGTAATGTTTAATGATTTTGTCCTTTGCCACTTGAATGCTATAAATTATTTTATCATGAGTTTCATCTCTATATGGGTTATTGTCGAGTTCTATAACCCATTTTTCAAGTTTATCCAGAAGCATATTTATACCAGTTATCACCATCGGAAGTATACAGTAGGCTTCAATCTTCTAATGATGTGAAAATTGCGCGTTCTCGAACATAATTGAATGGTTATTTGGTTATCAAGTAATATCAAGTAGCATGAAATTATTTGATATCAAGTCAAGCAATAACGATGAAAAATCAAGTCAAGTCAAGTAGTGAATTTTTGAAAAGCTTGGTTTTAAAGTCAAGCCAAGTAATTTATAAAAACATGAAGTTCCTTGACTTGATGCATTTCTATTTATTACCCTAATTCCACACCTTTATACACTACCTATTACGAATATAAAAACAACAAACTCCTATTGTTTGTAACAGATACTACCATGTATTTCATAATGGCTGGCTGGATAAACATATCTACGTAATATGCACAGAAGACGTTTGTCAGAGTTTCTTCACTAGAGAGACAGCATTAAGAAGCCTAACAACGTTAGGCGAGTAACAACAACCTGTTGCAGTACGTTGTATATTGCCACCTCAGTAAAGGCTTTACCATTAAGGTTTTGATCACGTATCTACTTGTTTCGAGCAGAGATGACTAAGTCAGTGAAGGATCTTACCCTTGTAGTGACGCACTAAACTGGCGTATTAGCAAGGATAATGAGTGTGCGACGTGATGTGATTCGTTTCAGTACATCCAACCTCCCTTACATCTCAAATTCGCGGATTCGATTCCCGTCCTATCCATCGCCCTACAGTCCGGGGGTTACCGAACAACGGTTCGTAAGAATGGCGAACGCGGTCACATTCCGTTAAATTGTATCGAGACAAACCATGTCTCTAGGGAGGGAGTACTGTAGTGACGCATTAAACTGGCGTATTAGCAAGGATAATGAGTGTGCCTCGATAGCTCAGCGGTCAGAGCAACCAACCGGAAATTGGGAGACCCGGGTTCGATTCCCGGTCAAGGCATAATCACTCTTTATCCTTGCTATCGCCAAACCCTTATAGGACAAGCAATACACTCATTCTAAGGTAATAAACACTAGCTGTCGATGAATGCGAGCTGTAATAACTGCTAATATACTTTTATAAGTTGTGGTTGACCCTAGATATATTAATGGCCCCTTGTGTCGACGCTCACATCTAGTCTAGAAGAAGCAATAAATTATGTATAGAGAGATGTTAGCCTGTCAAGAACATCGTAATACAGAGTTTATTTATATTTACGTAAATGAAATGAATAAAAGGAATTATACTCCAGGTAAAAGAAATAATTACCAGTTATAAAATTGAATTATTATTATGACATAAATTAGCTAAAAGGTACACGAATTATTATATTTGCATTTAGTCGAGTATATCACAATGAAATGACATGCAGATACAGAATCATTAGTTGAGTATCTCTTCCTTTTATAGATAATATTTGGTAATGATCACTTCGACATTAACAGGAACACCGTTAATGAAATAGTCTTCACCTAAGGATCATCTGAGACATCTCCCCTAATTCCGCAAATTATACTTTTGGTGATATCATTGCATTTTTGGTTTGGTGGTGGACACCGAATCATTCTGAAATTGTTAAAATAGTTCTCCTAAAGTGCATTGGACTCATTACTAGGTCTCGTGTACCTCAATAAACAGAGGATCTGTTGGATGTCTAAGGTGTATAGCAACGAAATCTTTCCCGATGCAGATAAGGGAGTGAACAGCATCTTATAGTTTCCTAATCATAAATTCTTTCGACTATCTCTTCCTGGATTAATTTTCAACTATCTTAGTACTATCATAGCTGCCCGTATTTAAACAAAATCCCAATTTTCTACGAGAAATAATACAGAAAGAATACACCAAAGGTGACCTTTAGTACAACAGAAACAGCTAGTATTCAGTGTATCTGTATACGCGATTACACTTACTTATCATGAATATCTCCCAATGTGTAGTAATACTCTTGGACTCTTGTTCTCTTTAAAAATTTTAAATGATACCTATCATGTCAAACAGATTGAATTAACCCTCGTTTAATGAGAAAATCTGAAAGGGATAGCTATCACAACAAGGATGTTGGAGAATAGATACGAATTTATTTTTTAATTTTGGAATTGAAAATCGATGTAGATATTTAAGGATAAAGATATATATTCGCCAGCTATGAACTACTGTGTAAATAATATGTAATCTATTGTGGTGAATGGAACTCACAATGTGGTTATCATTTGACTCCATCATTACTTAGGCTAGTTCGACCCTGCGCTCGCTCCATTCGATCATCTCTGAGGTCATTAAATGGAACTAATAGATGCAACTGAAAATAATAAATAATAAACGAATGTATCTACTCATCGCGCACCTTATTAATTTCTCTAATTAAGTCAAGTTATGTGGATCAAATGATAAGAACCAGATCTCTCCACCGCATTCTGCTGACAGTTCAACGTAATTTTGCATGACACGGGCATTTATCGCACTTGTTTCGTTCACCATGACCGTGATTATGCGAGGTCTCTTTAACTATAATCACACATATTGCGTGACTAAAGGATATGAGGCCGGGATCATTATTACACTTCAACAACTTGCTCCGAGGTAAATGAATGGTTGCTCATATCTCTTCACCAAGCGGTTTAAATATATTTTGGATAATTACACAATATTTGTATATTTATCGGAATTTTTAATACAGCGTCATTCAAGATAGCAGGACCGGAATCGCAGTCACTTTCTCGAAAATATTGTTCCATTATGTATTCAAGTTTATATCAGAAATAATTCATATTATATATTCAAATACATTTTGAATTTTTAAATCGTTTCACAAATCGAGAAATAAATTGACAAACGTATAGGCGGGATTTCCACCTTGTCGCGTTTCGACATCCACTTCACACGTCTCTTTATTCTTCCTCTTCAATAGCTCTATTTCTCATTACTGTTCTAATTCCCTAACTCCATTAAATTTACATGCCAGTCTTCTTTCTCTTGTTTGAAGTGTATAATATTCTATAGCTCTTTTTAGCCAACGTTCTTCCCCCATTCTCATTATGTGCTCATGTGGTTCGCCGTTCTATAAAACCTTCTTGTTCGCTTTCATACGTCTTCAGTTCTTACATAATCCAGTATAGACTCCACTCGTCTTCTTAAAAAATCCATTTCCACTGGCATCATTATTTTCTTGTTTCTGGGGCAACACTCAGATCCATACGTCAATATGGTTTCTATGGCCTTATAGACTATCATTTTAGTTTTACATTTAACCTTTTTTACCAGAGTAAGGAATTTAGGATACCAATCGATGTCTGTCCCTGTTGGGTTATATTTCCCATATTCCTCTTGGAAGTTGCTTCTTTCGATATCATAGCTTCTTAACAACAAGAGTGTGATAGATCAAGTGATTGTAGCCAATGATGAGATAGATAAGGCCTATACGCTCAGAAAATTGAAAAGAAAACTATATGCGAGTATATGAGGTATAAGTTTAAGGATAAAGAAAGCAGACCACTTGAAAGTAGGAGAGGAATAAGAGGATCCGCAACTGAAAATAAGAGAATAAAAGTACGTGATACGAGTATGAAACTATAATTAACAAACATGATCCTTTCAATTTTCTTTATATTTAACCAGTTACATAAATAGACTTAGTACTATGTTTCATACTAATTTTCATATAAAGTAAATTAAAAAATGGAAATTAAAAAACGAACATAAAAATATAGAACAACCTAATTAAATACAGACGAGATCATCATTAGGTCATCAGTCCTAAGACTGGTTGGACGCTAACCTCCAGCTTCTCCTATCTTGTGCT
This sequence comes from Rosalia funebris, assembly GCA_037954035.1. Classification (NCBI taxonomy): domain Eukaryota; kingdom Metazoa; phylum Arthropoda; class Insecta; order Coleoptera; family Cerambycidae; genus Rosalia; species Rosalia funebris. Next base: position 27,549,151 of record JAZFAV010000011.1, read on the forward strand.
AACCTACGCATTTCGCTAATTGTGCTACAACCTACATCCCTTACTATTTGCGAGCAGTAGTCTAATCTAGGCCTACCTCTGCCTTTCTTCACTCCTATTTCTGCCTCCAAAATATCGCGGACTATTCCCCCATGTCTCAGCAAGTGGCCTACCATTCTATCTCTTCTCTTCTTTAAGTTTTTCCACATACTTCTTTTCTCGCCGACTTTCTCCAATACTTCTTCGTTTCTAACCCTATCAGTCCATGGTATTTTCATCATTCTTCGGTAACACCACATCTCAAAAGCTTCCAATTTCTTCCTACTTGCTTCCCCTACCGTCCAGGTTTCGCAGCCGTATAGTGCCGTGCTCCATACATATGTTTTTAAAAATCTCTTCCTTGTTTCTAAGTTTATTACCCCCGAGCATAAAAGTGCTTTCTTTTTGTTAAAAGCTACTCGACCCTGCGCTATTCTTTGTTTTATGTCTTTATCGCTTCTTCCATCCCAATTTATTTTACTTCCTAAATAAGTGAAGTCTTTAACTTCCTCCAATCTTTCATTATTAATTTGTACTTTCGTTTTTGCTCTGCTCTCGCGCCCTCTGCACACTAACACTTTAGTTTTGTTTTTATTCACCCTCATTCCGTATTCCTCTGTCAACACTGCCTCCATTTCGTTCAATGCTGATTCTAGTTCCTCCTTACTAGATGCTAATACTGCTATATCATCCGCGAATCTCAGCATTTTTAGTTTCTGTCCCTGTACTTTAATCCCGAAATCCACTCTATCTTTTACCACATTAATCGCCTCTTCGATGTACAGATTAAAAATTAGTGGTGATAGCGTACAGACGAGAGACAGATAAAAATATTCTACAATTTTTGGCTACTGAACATCATACCAGACGACAGAATATTATGTTTTAGTCCAGTTTTGGGTATAAATGTTGTGAATATGGAATAATTGAATAGGGAATATAATCCATAATAAGATGGGTTTCAGGTCAGTTGCCAGATGTGGACTTAATAAAAAAAGCAACAATTTCCTTTGCATCTACATACATGCATGAATAAGTTTATCGTAGTCTTCTAAATAAGTGTCTAAAACAATGTCATTTCCACTGCGGTCCGGGGTGACTGGGCTTAGTGTTGGAGACGTCATTGAATGCGTTGGTTCGAGTCTTAATATAGAGTTAACACCTCCTCTTGATAGTTATGGGCACATATACTTACCGAAATGGTATTACACACTAATAAGGACTGCTACGAAGACTGGAGATCCTTATAAACTACAAGAACTATCTTATGATGACTTTTATGATTTAAAAGACTTAGCTAATTGGATAGGCTTAGGAAAATTTTCCAGATCCGTAAAAATATCTGATATACAAATTTTCAAAATGGATAAGTAATACACTTCCAAGATAAAAAGTGTTTTGACCAGGAAAAATTTAAGGTAATTGAATTGGAAATGATTTGATAATTTTTTGCAGTGATTTTCAAAAATTAATATATAAAAACCTGTTTAAAAATAACCTGTTTATTTAATGTTTTTACAAAATTTTTAAGTGATCGGTTTTTTTTGTTCACACTATAATTATAAATTTAATACCTAACCAATTTTCTATCCATCTTCCCCTAACCCCATTATTTATATGTAGATATAACCTCGTTTAGCGCTGTTTCGCATTACGCTCTACTTTGATGGAACGTATCCTACGCGTTAAGCGGGGTTTTACTGTACGTCTTCAATAAGACATAAACCGTAACTTTTTATCATTAGTTGAGAGGATAAAGCTTCTTGTTAAAGAAATTTTAAAATGCTTCTCCCGAAAAATCGCTATTTTCGAGATGTTTCATTGTTCTTTAGTATGAGCGATATAGTAAAACTACTTAATGCATATAGTATATGCATTATTTGCTATTTATGATTAGTTAATTTATCTAAACCTCAAACATAAATGAATTATAGTATTTTTGAAGAAGAAAGTATTCCATATCATCATGTGGGCTACATACCTATATATAGCTTGATTGCCTATGAAAATTATATATTATAGTATATTATATTGGTAAAACGGGAAAGAGTAATCAATATATAATATGCCTAACGGGTGTGGGGTATATTAATAAAGGCACTTTTGATGTCATAATTAGAGATAACGAGATTAGCGACTGTCGAAATTAACGCTACAATAAAACATGATAATGTCACTGCAAAGTGTCCACTGCATGTAACACTAAAAAGGCGTGGTGCAGCGAAAACTCCAACTACTCACATAAATGTAACCGGTATTACCATACAAAGTGAGCCCCTAAAACAATAACATTCCCAGTGGTTACTTCTGCTATAAATCTACAGTCAATATGGACATCCAACAAAAACGTGGCCAAGAAACTCAGTTTCTTTGATACCGATTATCGCCCGACAGTGGCATGTGAAACTTTTACCATTACAGAATTTTTCATAAGTTGTTTACGTAATACAAACGCACTTTATTACCAATTTCTTATGTTGTGAGTGTTTTCTTTGCAAAAACAATGTTTACATGTTTAGTGTATCCAGATAAAAATTGTATTTGCTTATTAATGCCTATATTAATAATAATAATACATTTTTCCCCAACAGAATTAATTCCAATTACAGGATAAAATAAATTGAACAGTATTCTCACATAAATATTATACTTATACGTACAAGCCTAGATCTACAATAACAATATTTGACAATAGTAAATACAATATAATTATTGTACTTTTATGAATTAAAATGTTGTTTCCCTAGAGATACTATAGATAACAATTCATTCAAGGTACAGTTGTGCAAATTACAAATACTTGATATTTGGTTAAAATTATTCGACATTATATCCACTGTAGACTTTAATAATACATTTGTTCATGCATTTTGGCAATAAAACACGGTGTTATCACGAGAACCAATTCTAGGAATACATATACTAAACATACTTAGTAATGTAGATGAATCTATGTTGTTATAAAATAGCTTAAATAATTAAGTACATAATTAATAAGTACCCTTCTGACATTCAGTGATTTCATGTCAAATATGTGTGGAAGTAATATATGGTCAAAACCCTTATTGGGCAAATGAAACCCTCATTCATCATCATATCGGTTTATAACGTAATTCGCCGTCTTCCGATTCCTAATCTCCATTCCTCTCTATTTCTCCACATGTCCTCGTCCAGACCTCTCTCCCGAATTTCATTATCAATGCCCTCTCTCCAGCTTTTTCGTGGTCTTCCTCGCCTTCTTCTTCCTTGTGGTTTCCACTTTAGAATTTTTTTGGGTATTCTGTCATTTGGCATTCGCTGAACATGCCCGTACCATACTAGTTGTTTGATTCTTATATCATCTACAATTTCATGTGTTATTCCCATCATATTTCTTATTCTCTCATTTGTTACCCTCTCTCTCTTTGATTTTCCAACTGACCTCCTCCAAAAGTCCATTTTTCTGGTTCTTATCATTCTTTCTGTTCTTTCTTTTATTGGCCATACTTCACAACTATAGGTTACTATACTTTTAATTATTGAATTATATATTCTTCTTTTATTTTCTTTTGTTATTTGATTATCCCATAGAATGCTGTTCAACATTGTAATTGCTCTCCTTCCTTGAGTGTTTCTTTCCGAAATAGCTTCATCAAGTGTCCCGTCGTTTGATATTTTCATGCCTAGATACTTATATTCATTGCAGTGTTTGATGTTTTGCCCGGTTGACAGAAGTAGATCTTGTTGTTGTCCTCCAATACACATGTATTCCGTTTTCTTCACATTAACTTCTAAACCCCATTTTTCATACTCCTCGATAAGTTTGCGTGTCATATATTCCATATCATCGATATCTTGCGCAATAACAACTTGGTCATCCGCAAAGGATAATGTGTATAGTGTTGATGTATCATCTATTGGTATGCCCATACTGTGACATTTTATTTTCCAAGTCATCAATGCGCGTTCTAAATCTTAAATAGTGTAGGAGATAGGCAGCATCTTTGAATGAAACCCTCATTGTGAGGTGTAAAAATAAATGCTAAAAATATTCAGATGGTATCATAGTGTATTTATTTTCTCATTTTACATTAAATAATAAAATAACCCTAATGCATAACACATTGGTTGAGCCACTCTCTAAAATTTTACTGAAACGGCGATGAAGGCAGTGTCAGTCCAGTTCAGCGAATTCGATATCTGCCAATTACCATTCCTAGATATCCAACGCCAATTATCAAATAATTTCAATATTCATATTCATTAATTTTAATGCACGTTTAATCATGTGAAATATACATACCTGATTAATTTCTAAAAAATATTCATTTGTTAACGATTTTTTACATTAATAAGAATCTGTCGATATACCAATATTTTTTGGTTTAGTACATCCTGGAGTAGGTTGGAACCTTTGGTGTGAAGATAACACTAACTGAGTTTTCCACACCAACACCAAAACAGTATACACTACATTCGACGCGCGTTTCGCAAATAACGTTGGCATCATCTGGAGATAATTAAAACTATTTTAATCATCTTCAGATTATGCCAACTTTGTTGGCGAAACGCGCGTCGAGTGTAGTATATAGTGTTTTGGTGTTTCTGTAACTCAGTTAGTGTTGTGGTTTAGTACAGGTAAGGAGACATAAATACAGAGACCTTCACATAATCTCTCTTATTGTCTCAGTATATTTTAAATTTTTGACAAATCACCGTTTGATTTTTAAAAAACTATTTCAATATATGTATTTTATTATTCTAAAGTAAATAAAATGTGTTATTACTTTCTTAGCGTACGATTAAGAGTATTTTGTCTTTTTTATCGCAGAATTTACCTAAAATATAATCCACTAAATATCACAATAGTGGCAAGGAATATGGTGAAACTGGACTTAATTAAATAAGAATTAAGTAGATGTCCGAGATTTTAAAAAATTATATTTTTGAAAATATATTTATAACATACCCTTCTTAATTTCACATCAAATTTGTTTTCATACATATAAACCTATGTACATATTAAGCACACTTCAAACTTTGATTCTATTTGCCATATTTGTAATACTATTGGTATTGTTTTACTATTTAAAACAAGTACACTTATTTTAAAAACTCAGTTCGCTTTGAAACAATATCGTACAATACACCAACTGCTAAACTAACTAAATATTTAGAAACACGTCAAAACAATTACAATTACAAAGGACTTTATTTTCGTGTCTAAATAAAAACCTTTGATTTTTATAGAGGACCTACAAACAAATATACGTCTTGAATACAGTCAAATATACCATTAGATAAGTGAAGGAGTAAGTGAAAAAAGCAAACAGTTTAAAATAGACAGTATGTAGCATAACAAATATATAGCAACTGACTCGTTCTAAAAAAGAAACTCGATAAAGATCGTGTTTCTTTTTTAGAAATATTTATAATGTATTGGTAACTTAGCTTTAATACATTTGTCTAGAAATCCATTCTGAATTATAGATGTCAATGGTTAAAGATAATTACATATATAGGGCTAATCAATTGGAACTATAAGATTTGAGTTGCGCGCCATTTGTGTTCTGTCAGTGTTTTCCATTTACTATGGTAGCATTACCCCCTTCATTTTCAAAGAAGTATTGTCCAATTACCCCACCACTCCAAAATGCGCACCAAACCGTGCATCTCTGTGAATGCATTTCTTTTTCGTGAACAGCGTATGGATTTTCAGTACCCCACATTCGACAATTTTAATTGCTGATTTTCTGTAACTGTTAATTCGTCTGTAACTTGTAATTGTTGTGTCAACTGAGTTCTGTATGCTGACAGATGCAGAGATTTCTTTAAAATCCAATGCGTGGTTGCTCTTAACGCATTCAATTGTTGTGCACGACGTTGAATGTTTGGATACTCCCATACACTTTCTGTCACTGCAGCAATATTTTCATTTAACCGACCATGACGAGGACGAATCGTTGTTGCCTTATCAATAACAAAACCCATCTCTTAAAATTTCTTGATGAAGTTACGAACTATTAACTCTGTAGGCGCTTCATTTTATCTTAATTTTGTGCGAACTTTTCTTAATGCAACTGTAAATGATCGCCCATTTTCATAAAACAGTTGTGCATAAACTAATCATTGTTGAATCCTTAATCGCGACATGTTGACGTCGTATGATTTGTAGGTGACAGTCATTACATATTGATATTTGATAGATCACAAATGGCGCGCAATTCAAACCCTATAGTCCCAAAAGAGACAATACAATTTCGTTAGTTATACTCCCTCAAGAAGGAGTATATTTAGAAATAAATATATGGAAATAAAGTGTGACATAACAAAATCATGCTGTATATGCTTGTAGTATATCTTGCAAACCGTCATTTTATATAAAAAATTTACATTCTTTTAAACAATTGAACATTATCGAATTCTAATATTCTGTTTTCACTTCAACGCCTTTATAATACTAAATTCTATAGAGAAAACTCTGATATATCCCATCGTATGGTTAGTACTTTACTAATTCTCTCCTACACCTACTTAGTAAGTTTACTTAAGTTTCAACCATTCATTGTATGTAATTGTATTTTTTTGTACTTCTACTTTTGTACTATTCTGATTTTCAATCTTATTAAATCTGTATCGATTTATGCCTCAAAGCAAATAAAATCACCGCTCCTTACCTATTATAAAATAGCTGGCTGTTAAAAAAAACATTGTACATTGTTCTTTCCACAAAGCAGCCAGTAGGCGTATAATTTGGCGTTATATAAAAAGAATGACGTAAAAAATAATTACCTCCTCTAAATGGAAATATAAAGAAACGATAAAATTATAATAATTAGCTAGAGGTTCATCAAAAAATCTTCCATGAAAAGAATACATCCAGAATACCCACACTTTTATTATAATTTATGTAACATGCAAACTCTTACATTATTAACTAATTTATGCTCAATGTAGTAAACTACATATACAGTGAATACATAAAAATTGGAACAAATTCTATGACATTTAGTACCGGGCAAATGAAAAAGAAAATGCATGTTTTAAATATCCATTTTTTGCTACACATTTATTTTCTTACGCCACTATTAGAATTATGACGTCATAGACAATATTTTCAACTGGGAACTTCCTTATAGTTATCATAATAATAATATATTTATTGAAAAAAGAGTACAAGTACTTTGTTCCAAAAGGAAAGTGTATCAACGAAATTAATTTACAACACTCCTTAAGCATATATGTATAATATATAATTAATATATTTAATTGATTATATACATAAGAGAATCTAAAATAAACAAATTGAAAAATAAGAATAAACACGTTTTAAAACCTTAAAACGAACTTTTCCGCGCGTAGAACATCTCTATCTCGAAATTGAGTGGCCGAGAAAAAATAAACCAACACATAAATGCAGAATATCTGTTTTATGCGACAGTTTTACTTTTTTCAAATAGTCCACAATCGTGCTTTCTCATGACCCATGAACAGGGTGGGGTGTATCCTATCCACCTCAAAATCAATAGATATCGTCTGGTAGACGTCCCTAATCAGAATCAGTCGAAACCCGATCGATCCGACAGGATGTAATTGAGTGATCGTGCTAACAAAAAGAATTCTCAAATAGTCCACCGTCGTGCCTTCTCGTGACCCATGGACAGGGTGGGGTGTGTCCTATCCACCTCAAAATCAATAAGTGTCGTCTGGGAGACGTTCCCGATCAGAATTAGTCAAAACCCGATCGATCCGACACGATTTAGTTGAGTTATCGTATTAACAAAACAAATTTCTCAAATAGTCCACCATCGTGCTTTCTCATCACCCATGTACAGGGTGGGGTGTGTGCTATCCACCTCAAAATCAATAGGTGTCATCTGCGAGATGTCCCCGATCAGAATCAATCAAAGCCCGATCGATCCGACGCGATTTAGTTGAGTTATCGTGCTAACAAAAATAAATGCCAACGACGACGACGACAACGACACACACAAAAAAAAATTTAAAAATCTTTTTTTTGTTTTTAGACCGAAAAATTTAAAGTATTGCAAATTTGATGAAAGTATATCCCTTTTTAATTTACTTCTGGCTGTTGCCACCGACATATTGTAATATTGAATAGGTAGGTTATTGACGACATAAGCTGCTATATACGAAAAAGAAGATTTAAGTAGTTTACTTCTATGAGATGGTATGGACATTTTATTTTATATTTGTCTTAAATTTCTACTGTGAGTGTTAGTTCGTCACATTAACTTATTACAATATTACATAAATAGTCAGGTGTACTGGTCTTTATAATATTTACGACAAATCCGACACTGCATAAATCTCCTCTCAGACATATTTTATAAATCAAATGCACGCATGTAAGGAGAAATATGATCAAATGTGGCATGGTTGTAAAATATCTCACACAGGCATTCCGAATTTTTTTGTAAATGATTTTTGTCCTCCTAGGGCCGGAGGAATATTTTAATATATTGTAAGATCAAACGAAACCCCGCGATTTCTTATAACACTAGTAACTAGTGTCTAGTTGAAGCGATTACATCACCATTAATTTTCATATTTAATTCATCCGTATTGTCAAACTGATATGGTGTACCTAAAACGATATTTTGATCTGAATTATGATAGGTTACATAACAATTGTTTTGAGAAACGCGAACATTAATCAAAACAATGTTAAGAAAAATAATTCTTCTTCTTTATGTTCCATATCAGAGTTATCCGACGTTGGCGATTATCATAGCAAAGGCTTCTCGATCTTCTGCCATGTGGAAAAGTTGACCTGCATTTCGTATGTCTGTCCAGGCTCGGATGATTCTCAGCCAAGACATCTGTTTTCGGCCTACACCTCGTCGACCTTCTATTTTTCCCTTGAGGATGAGTTGTAAAATACGATATCGATCACCTCTCAATATATGACCCAAATGAGTAATTTTTCTACGTTTGATAGTCCTGAATAGTTCCCTGTCTTTGTTGACTTTCCTCAGCACTTCCTCGTTTGTGATATGTGCTATCCACGGTATTTTTAACATTCGCCTATGTATCCACATTTCCAGCGCCTCTATGCGATTAGTTGTTGATATTTTAAGCGTCCACGCCTCCACTCCATACAACAGTACAGGCCAAACATAGCACTTGACCATCCTTTGTCTAATTTCTAAATTTAGATGGTGGTTGCAAAGAAATGATTTCATCTTTAGAAAGGTTGTTTTGGCCATTGCAATTCTGCGTTTTATTTCTTTGTCTGGATCTAGTTGGTCTGTTATGATAGTTCCTAAGTATGTAAATTTGTGGACCCTTTCAACCTCGACTCCATTTAATTCTAGTTTCGTATCTGGGTGAGGGTTACGACTGCAGACTAAAAAATTGGTTTTATTTTCATTTATTTTGATGCCCATTCCTTCCCCTGCTTCGTGGATTCGATTCAGCAGTATTTGGAGACCTTCGATGTTGTCCGCCAAGATTACTGTGTCATCCGCATATCTAATTACATTAAGTAATTCACCATTTATTTTTATTCCATGTGGTTGATCCTCAAGTGTCTTAAATAAAAAAAAAATAATGATTAATAAAAATAGAAACCGTTATACTAAGTGTTAAATTTTTCGCCATTCACCTCTTTGATAATGTACTGAAACTGAAATTCGAAACTGAAATGTTTGTGAAACGTTATTTAACACTTCAACGTTAATTAGTGTTACCTCGTTCCTACTTTCGTCTTTATAATGCCTTGATTGTATTTAGTCTATTAAGATATAGTTTAGATTTAAAGTAACTCCACAAAAAAATAATTAGCGGAGTTAGGTTCGGAGATTTAGCTGTCCACTTAGTAGCTTATTTTGTACCATCCGCTCATTGGCAAAGACGGTGTTTATGATTGTGCACGAATTGCGCGAATAATATAATGACACGCCATTATAGTATTAGTACCACTTTAATCTGGTAGTCTGTCCTGGTATTTTTCTGGTCTGTCCAAGGGTTTTCAATAGCTGAATGTGGTACTATAAGTGAACAAACTATGTACAAACTATGAGCAAACTGGAAATGCTTCTAGTACTTCCAAATACTTTTCAGCAAAAAATGTCCTACAATTATGGTGCCAACAAGTCCTGTCCACACGTTAAGTTTCTGTGGAAACAGTATGTGTCCATCTATCATCCAATGAGGATTATCAGGGGCCCAATACTTACAACTCGTCTGGCAAAATAAGTTAGTTCAGGAATTGGCAACTATTATTACATCACTCCACCATTATCTCTAAAATCTAAACAAGTTGGCATCATCTGGATATGATAAAAACTCAATTTTTCCAGTTCTGGAGAGAAGTCAGTGTTATTTTCACATAAAAGTTCCGACCTATTCCGGTATCAAAAATCTATACTGTGGTCGTGATAATCCTCCCAAAGCTCATGAACTAATTGCACTTTGTACAGGTGTCACTTACTCTCTGTCAAGCATTTCAAAATAAATTATTTACAAACGGCAAACTCCGAAGTGCTTTCGCGAGTTGGTTAATAAGAATTTCCTATATAGCTAGTGACTACAAACTGCATATCTTTTAGAACGACGGGACCGCTTTTGGTATAATTGTTTCTTGTAGTGCCAAAATTTATACATTTTGCTTCTATTTTATTTACAGTTGAACGTACAATAGGTCATTCATTTATATTGATTGATTAAATAATTCACAACCCTCAGTTTGGTGCGTGTCCTGTATCCACAGACAATCATCATTACAATTGAAATTCTTTGTGTTTCACTTAAATATTTGTGTTTCACTTAATATTTTGACAGTAGATAAGTAAATTTAGTAAAAAGTAAATTTGTGCAGCCTAAATATAAGTAACCAAGTAATGTAAAAATAAAATGAAATCTTAGAGATAGTATATATAATTCTAAAAAAAGTCGCATCAATTAACGTAAAAAATGACAATATTTTGAAACGGCAAAAGTAAAATCCTGAAAAAATAGCTAGAATTAGCTCCGGAACGAAAAAATATCTATCAGTCTTTCAATATATACGTGCTATTGAAAGTTAAATAAATGAATTATTGAAATTGATCGACCATAATCATAAAGAATATCCTCTTAAGTAATATTATTAGATAAAGATGTTGCGATAACATCATAATTTCAACAGTGGTTGAAATTATGACGTTACCAGTGGTTGAAATTATAAAAACATAATATGTACCAAAACATGCGCATAAAAAATTAAATCGACTAACCCAAGCAATTTTTCGTACTTGAATGATAACGGCTTTATCGAATTTGTTCCACCCTTTACATGTTCACTATATATCCCATGATAAATACATCACCGACTCTATTAAATTTCTATTGGGTTCTATTACCTAACATATAGGGAGCATGTTTAAAAGTATTTTATCACAAATTACTTCGATGTGGATCTATAGGTATGATATGTATAAACTCAGACATCCTGTGTAATTAGTAAGACGCAACTTTAATTCACCAACGTACAAAATCTAGTATCTACAGTATGTTTTGACGTGTTGTTAAATTCGAATATCTAATAAAAATATTCTGCGTTAAACGAGATAGTATCCTTTAGAAGACATATTTTGATATTATTTCATTACATCGGCCTCAGCGACTCGAATCTAGTGGAACAAATTATTTAACTCTTCAAGAACGTTATGAAACGACGGAATCTTAAAGCCAGTTTTGCTTTATTTCCTTCTTCTCCCTAGCGTCTTTGATCTCGGTATTTTGTTTACGTTCGTTATATTCGGGGTGTATTGGGATAAGCTAAACTAAAGACGAACCTGTCTAATTATTTTCTCTACCGGCGTATAAACATGGGAGGATTCTGTTCAGAAAAATATTCTAATTAAGCAAAGGAAATTTATTCTTGTACCTGTTCGTCGTGCAAGTAAATTTAATCGAGCCTGATGATCTCTTACTGAAATTTCTTAGATGGTGAAATAAATAATGAAGAACAAGAATCCAGTTAGGAAGTCTTTGAACTCCTTCAATGTTAATTATCAGGAGAGGATAAGTTTTATGAAATGGTAATTTACATTTACGAAATATGGCTGTATTATCCTTGTAATTTATTATTATACAGCCCACAAAATATTCTACAATTATACCTGGTTGAATTTGTATTTGGGGTGCGACTATCATTAGTAAGTGAATGCCTAGTCATTTGTTACGTTACCTCTTTTACTGTACTTAACGAAAGAGATGTGTAAATAGTAATAAAACTTAATTATATGTATTCAAGGAATTAACTGTGTGTAATGTAAACTATCTAAATAAATTTATTGTCTCATTAACTTGACATTTCTAGTGGCTATTACCGAAAATGTTAAAACAAGATTACATGGATTAAAAATAATTCACTATTAAATTAAAATAAATATTCAAAATGTTCTCCATTGACTTGTTAACAATAACCTAGTCTATGGGAAAATTCCTGGTCAATTTTCTGTAATACTTGATATGCCTTATTTCTATTTATATTTACTCCTTGAGTACATTGATTTACCTGTTTTTATTACACATGTTTTGAGATAACCCCACAGAAAAAATAAAACGAGATAAGACTGGTGAATTAGGAGGTTACACTATATCACCCCTTCCTCCAGTCCATTTATTAGGTAAGATTTTATTTAAGAACTCCTACAATTACAATATAATGGGGTATTGTCTCATCTTAATGAAACTAGAGATTATCTTAAATAATTAATATAATATCTAGTTTCAAATCGTTTTTTACAGAATAAGGTTTTCTTTTTAACAGTTTAATATGGTTAAGTTTCTCGATATATGCATAAGTTCTAGGGCTGATTACTTGTGAGGTTTTGAGTAAATCGTCACTTGATTCAAGTAGAATATTATTAATTATCGTCAGTTTAACTTCTTATTTATTTATATAAGTAACATAAAAATGTGATATTTTTCATTAATAAAACCGTCTCATTTGTACTGTACTTACACGAATCACCGTGTATATTTAAAATTTTGTTTTAAATACTTATAAACCAACTTATCTAAGCATTTCTGTTAAAGCTCTGGAATAATGCCAAAAACAATTTTATTCCATTAATAATATCAACCTGTATATGAGAAATATTAAGAAATAAATTGAGTCAATACATGATGATCCGATCAATTTATGGTCATTGATGATAACTGAATATTATCTATTGTATTTATTTGACAGTTTACTTGTCTTTACGTTTATGTTACAACAGCCCAAAAATATTATTATATGGCATATATCCTGAAACAGGCCGTTACCAGTAGCAGGTTGTTAATGAAAATTAGTACGTTTACAAATATCTTTATAAAACTATATGCATATGACCTATACATTGACAAGTAGTATAATTTAATTTTGTGAAAAATTGTTATTCTTTATATCAATATAATGCAAAGTTTTACTACCAGTGGGTAACATTCAAACTACAAAAATAAGGAGTTTTATACTCCAACCCATCTGAAAATGCCTTATATAATAAGGACTAAACAAATTAGGTCAAGACAGCTATTCTCCTGGCTATATGTCAAACGTCGACCGCTGAATTACATGACAAAATTTGTCGTACTTTTGTCTAACAAAGTTAGCACTAAAAATACAGTGATTGTTCCAAAACCACCAAGAAACATGCAAAGTGTCACCTATCTCAGGATATCGTTAACTGCAGACCGGTTTCGACCTTTCTATCTTGGGTCTCGTCAGTGCAGTGTAAACAAGCATACCTTCGACAGATAAAGCTCACATCTAGTAGACGTTGCTACGTTCCACCGCAGTTCTACGTTCTACTGCGGTTCTACTCTATATATATAGTTATATTCCCAAAATATTGGTGGTGTTTAATTTGTCGTCGTACATCCAAATGAATTTTCAGTTTTCTATATCTAGTATCTGAATACTAGAGGGTACAGAATTTTATTGAGTCAAGCGGGTAGTGGATAATGCTATGGCTTTTAAAATATATTATTTCAATGTTTGCTTGCAAATAAACTAGGAAATAAATATAAGAAATGATAAATAATATAAAATATAAAATAAATTGATAAATAATAAATAATATATGATATAAAAGAGTTAATTCAAAATTTAAAATACACGTGTATTAAATTACAGGACTGTAAAATAAACACAAGGAAATCTACGATAAATAAAGGAGGTCGTATCAACGACTGAGCAGTTGTCCTAGTTCATAGTGAGGAAAATAAACTACTATATTGTTCACACTAAACATTATGTTTACAAATTATAGTAAAACATCGGTTTTACTACAATGATACACGCAAATAACATAGTTTTAGCTTAAGATAACTATGTAACAGATAACGCAAAATATTAAAAAAAAACATAAAGTTCCTGCCTTTCACGTCGTCGTCGCTGTTTAAAATTCTGGCACCATCAGGATTCAAATTTGGATTTAAATTAGAATTCTCCCATAATTACCTCACATACGATTTCTAAGTTCTCAACATGGACTTGAGGTAATGATGTTATTCACTTGAAACTGGTCTGAAAGCCGGCTTGAAGCATGCGATCGATTCCTACATAAATCAGCTGGGTGTGTGTGTCCTTGTGATTGTGATTATCAAAAGATTATGTGGAATACGTTAATAAGCTGAAGATAAACATCACTCTCGTAAAGATAAGTCGAAGAAAAAATCCACCGCAACAAATCTGTAGCTTATCATTAATTAATATTCATATTGTTAATAATATGTACAAACTCTTACTTTCCACCATAATCACCTCGCGAATGATCTCTATATTCTCAAGATCGACCCGAGGTAATGATACCAATCGCTTCAAGCTGACCTAGAGGTCGGCTTCGAGTAATCTGTGCATATGATCGATTCCCATATCAGTCATCTGCGTGTGTGTCTCCATGTGGTTATCTGGGAATTAGGTGGAAAATAACTTGAAAGTAAACGTCACTCTTGTAAAAATTAAGGCGAATAAGAAATCGATAATAGCAAATCTGTAGTTTATCAAATTATCACTAACTAATATTTCTATTGTAAGTGATATATGGCATCCTCTTATTTTCCGTGATGTTCCCACTTTAGGTACCATATTTCTAAAGTCTCTAGACTGAACTAATAGTGAATGAGAATTATTGATTATTCTCAGTTTAAAATCAACCAAAACGGTCTCGGTTTCATTAGATGAATCGATTTTATTTAGATTGCTTTAGGCACTAAAGTTGTTTATAAATACATTATGTGAAACAAATCCTTAAAACAAGCATGGTAGATATTCCACTTCAAATATATACTTTGTAAAGGAATATAATGTGTCATACTTTCGGCTAACATTTAATAACCATAGGAGTATTACATTCTAATAATAAATAATAATAATAGATAAATTAAAATAATAGAACTATGTATTGATGATTTAGTGATATCAGATTTGTGAATATATTGTAAACAGAACAGTTTTACTGACAATTCAAATCTATAATTATTGAAAGTATGTGACCTACTTGAAATCGAAGTTAAATCTTATATAAAGGGTATCCAACAGAACGTTGTCAGTATCGCAGGGGTTTGAAAAGTAGATAAATATAACACCATAATTTCATAGAAAAGGTTATTCTCTAATCGCTTGTAAAGTTAAGAAAGGATATATTTTAAAATCATTTTTAATTTATAATGAAATTCTTAAGTTTAGTAACTTTATTTGTAGTAACAAGTGGTCATGTTTATGTTATCTTCTAATGATTCCATCTTGGTTAACGAAACGCGCCTTTAATAATGTATACTCTTTCGGTGTTTGTGGAAAACTGTAACATGTTTTCTATAAACTGTCTCATTTTTTACTTTTCCGCACTCCGATATAATCGGAAAAGTAATGTAATCATATAAAGAAAAAGTTTAAAAACATAATTTTCTTTTGGGTTTATTTTTCGTTTTTCGGCCTAAACACCAAAAAAAATGGTTTTTAAAAATATTTTGCTTTGTGTGTGTCGTCGTTGTCGTCGGCATTTCTTGTTAGCACGATAACTCAACTAAATCGTATCGGATCGATCGGGTTTTGACTGATTCTGATCGGGGACGTCCCCCAGACGACACCTATTGATTTTGAGGTGGATAGGACACACCCCACCCTGTTCGTGGGTCACGAGAATGCACGACGGTGAACTATTTGAAAAAAGTAAAATTGTCGCATAAAACACATATTCTGCATTTATGTGTTGGTTTATTTTTTCTTGGCCACTTAATTTCGAGATAGAGATGTTCTACGTGCGGAAAAGTCCGTTTTAAGGTTTTAAAACTGTTTATTGTTTATTTTAAGCTGTAATAGTGTAAATATTATATAAAATCAAATATGGTTATATACCATTTGATAATCGACCTTTTCAAAACCAACTGTGTACAGTGTCCCTAAAAAATTCCTTATCATATGGAGCATTTTATTTATTATAGATCTTATTTAAAATTTTATATTGACGTTAGATTTTGCTAATAAATTACATATTGGTCTACTCGAAATCAGTTTCGTGATTCTTTGTGCCTATGACGTTTTTTATTTTCTAAATTTACATACGCAAAATTCTAATGCTCTACTGAAACATTTAGTTCTGGATATTTTTTGATAACTAGGAATTTTCTAAAAAATAAATTAAAAACTTACCAACCAACTATGTACAGTGTCCTTCAAAGATTCCTTATCATATGGAGCATTTTATTTAATATAGATCTTATATAATATTTTATATTGACGTTAGATTTTGCTAGTAAATAAAATATTGGTCTACTCGAAATCAGTTTTATGATTTTTTGTGCCTATGACAGTTTTTGTTTTCTAAGTTTACATACGCAAAATTTTAATGCTCTACTAAAACATTTAGTTCTTGCTATTTTTTTGATAACTAGGAATTTTCTAAAAAATAAATTAAAAACTTTAAAAAAATGTTTTATTTTTCATATTACACACTTCTTGTTACTAAATATTAATAAAAATGGGTGTTGGAAAAATTGCTTTAAACTTCTGTTATGTTTGATTTGAAGTTGATTTTCTTGGGAAATTAATTAGAATTATTTTTTTACACTAAACTGATGATATAATATTAACACATTTAAATACTATCAAAGTGCTTCGGATGTTATAAAAGAAATTGCATTTTTTTGTAGGAAAACTGGATTTAAATTTCACATTAGCCCAATAGTTTTCATGGATAGGTAACGAAGAAACATTAAATAGATGAGTCATGAAAACATTTAAACTTTTGTCTGTACCAGAAAAAATTAAGATAATTCTTATTTCTTTCTTGTCGTTTATCTTCTTATTTGTGGTGAACGTAATCAAATTTCAATTCTCCCTATTAAAGAGTTGAAAGCTGTTAAAATTTTTAATCAAGACACTCTGAAAAAATGTAGATGGTGAACAAAATTTAGTACGATTTAAAATAATCGCTACAGTATTAAATTGTTTTAAAATGCCTGATGAACCTTATAATAACCCTGAGGAAATATAACTTCATATTTATTTGGACGTAGTAGAACAGGAAAAATGCAATGTTTCTAATAGTAAGTACTGAAAGAACAAATGTTCAAGAAAGTAGTGTTTTGAGAATCCGGCAAAAAAATTAATTCAATATTTCCAAATCTAACTTCATTAATACCCTGAAAGAAAGAGATGTTCTTGTTCAATATAATTTTTTCATGTAGTTCCAAGTGCAGTAGCAACATTTTAAGCTTCCATATAATATGTTGTAGACCGACGAAACTACGTTCACTTCAAATGGAAGTATACGTACACAAAACTGCAGGAGGTGGGCTCAGGAAAACCCAAATTCTGTCACCCCAGTTTTATTTCAGGCTCACGACCAGTACTCATTTAAGACTAATATTTTGTGCGGTATGTTATGTGGCAATGAGAAATTATCTCGAAGAAACCGTTAGCGGTATAGTAATTGGAAACAATAATAACAGTATTGGCCACTTCGTTCGCATGACCTAACCCCATTAGATTTTCTTCCTATCGGTTTATCTAAAGCAGAGTCTACAAACACAGGCGATTCTAAAATGTCATCTAGAGATTACCTTTCGAGAATGTACAACAGGAAGGGAGAATAGAGCCATACAGAGATTTGAAGCTTTCTAAACACCATCTGAGATATAAATGGGGATAATATACTTTTTACGCTTTGTTGTAAATTCTTTTTAAGTTAGAGATGCATGACTGTATACCAAACATATCAAACAACATAATTTTACAGTATTATTTTTATTTATCTTTAAAAACAAATTTTTGTTGATATTTAGTATCAATAGATACATAATATAATAAAATTACTAAAACGAAATCACTTTAAATGAAGTTTTTATTTATTTTAGAAAAGTCGTAATTTAAATACTAACTATTATAAAAAAAATGCAAAACCAGATATTTTAATAGGGCGTCAAATTTGGTAAACATATCTAGAATTAAAAAAATAACTTTCCTTATAAACATTTTAAAATGTTAAGAAATAATTATAACCAATTATCAAAGCTATTTTCAACGATTTATTTGTAATAATGGTAATTTTACCAGGCAGCAAAATTCACTCTCGAATGATGTGCAATTTTTGTAGAACATATTATTAATAAAATACACGATTCTATGAACAGAATAAATTAAAATAAACACAACATGGACATCCATCAATTTATTTCGAAGAGCATTTATTGAACTATGCCCCCCTAATATCGCCACTGGTTGAATAAACTAAACATTCATCGAAATACATCGGTTCTAACTTATTACGAATCACAATACGTCTTATATAATACCTATCTTTTCTCATAGATTAAAGACTAACGATAATATAAATCAGTTATGTGACATATCAAGGAAATCACACAGCATCTTTATAGATCCTGACGCATCGTTATAGATTGAATTTATTTCATTACAAATACGAACCGACTGGAGAGAATTAGTGACATTTTAGAACGATCCATTCTGAGTCTAACCAGATTCCTTGAAAGGATCAAACATCCAATTATATATATTGCTTCTGTTAATTATTAAGAGCATCGACCAGGTGTCACAGGTAACCTCAGTTGCCGTGGCTACCTTAGATTTCTCGATATGAAGCTACAACCAATTGGAAAATCATGAGTGTAAAACGGCACGTTTGAGTCGTCTAAAAGGGCCCTACATTAAATCGGCACAAGAGAATTATTTAAGAATATTAACGTTTTAAATAGCAATAATATTTTAAATTTTAATCGCAGTTATGTTTTACAGGGTGGAAACCTTGCATCGAGTAAATTTTGTAACTAGAATGTGGAAATATTTCAATATTAATTCCTGAAATAGACCGATTTTTTATCTTGGTTATACATATTTCGAAAGATTGATCTTTATCTTAGAGGATGTAGCCATCTCCTACTTTCTTTTTTCAATATATATGTCGAGTAACACATAATTTTAAAGGCTGCATAATTAGGAATACAACGCATACTTCAATTTCCAAGTTTTTGAAATGATTAACTGTAAAAATAATAAAAAATTACCTTTTATATTAATGATCATTATATCGTAAAAATGCTCAAAATGAGTTTCTTTCTTGACAAAAAGGTAGCCGATAATAGAATCCACATTTTAATTCTGTAGTATGTCTGAAGGAAGGAAGATGTTTTGTTCTTTGCTCCATTTGTTTCAATAACCTTTTTCTTCAAGTATCCTTCAGAACAATAAATCAAGCAGCGTACTATCCGGAGACCTTAACGGTCACTCATGGTTCGTATGACATTCAAGTAAGGGTGTAACCTATAATGATAATTGTGTCCATCATTTGGTGTTACTGTACTTTGATTGGAAAGAAAACAATCCATTATAAAAATATTTAATTATATATAATAACCTTCTTCAACAGCTTATTTCTTGAAAATTCAATTCTGCAATCTTAGTCATCTTCAGTAAGTTGCTAAATCATTTGTGTTTTCTAAGGGTGGATTTGTACTTCTTTTAATAATTTCAGAATTGAAGTATGACTAACATTAAAATCACAAGCCAGTTATCGGGCTGAAGTCACGGGCCTTTCTTGAACAGCTTACAACACTGGAGTAGGTCGGAAACCTTTGGTATGACGATAACACCGACTTAGTTTTCCACAAAACACCAAAACACTTTACACTACGCTCGACACGCGTTTCGCCGACAAAGTTGGCACCATCTGGAGATGAGTAAAACTATTTTAATCATCTCCAGATTATGCCAACTTTGTTTGCGAGACGTACATCGAGTGTAGTGTATAGTGTTTTGGTGTTTTGTGAAAAACTAAGTCAGTGTTAACTAACAACACATTTCGTGGTTTCCTCGTCAACAAAACTTTACCTCTCTTTAGGTCTCACAGGATTCGGCATAATGAGATAATTTTACTGATTTTACATTAACTAATGAGCAATAGCTGCAGATGTCGGTTCCTAAATTTACATTCGGCACCTTCCGCCATACCTGATCATCTTTGAAGTACAAAGAGCTTTCGTTAGATAAAACATTTTGTAATAAAGTTTTCAAATGTAACATCACAAATGGCACATGAAAATTAGTACTAATACAAAGGATACAAGGCGAAGTAAGATCACACTTACAAAACAACTAAGACAAATTAAAAAAGTGTAAAACTAGAAATGTGTATTAACGCTATTCCTTTTATCAAAAAACGTCAAGAAGGTAGAAACATATTTTGTACACACAGTAATAATTATTATAAAAATAAGTATTTGCGAGGTGTGCGTTGTATTCATCTTGATATGATCTTTCAAATGACATGTCCCACGGCATACTCTTAAATTTGAACGAAAGTTAGCAGCTATGGCCATGTATCCTCCAGAATAAAGACAATGTCATTACCTCCTACCTCCTAATTGTGGGCAACTAAGTTTAAAAGTCGACCTCCTTTAGGAATTCTCATTGAAATCTTCCATGTCTAAGTTATAGAATTTATTACAATTACGGTTTCCACCTTGTACACATATTTAAACCACCCTCGGAATATATCATTTATAATAATTGTAATTTTATTATCTATAAGACCGTAATAGTATAATTATTACTTTATGTTTTATTATTTCCACTTGAGTATTAACTAGAAATGATAAAAAGCAATTTAAATAGAAAATACAAAAGATTAATATTTGCAGATTAAATTATATTTTAAAATGCATATGCAAAAAAACATATATTCTAAGATTCTATAAAAGTGCTATGAATTACAAGAATACCATACTCGTCTGTAAGTGCATTTATTATTTATTGTTTAAAATATGTATTAATGATAAAAAATGTTTCAAGATACTTCTCCATTCAATTAAAGTTTATTAAATTAGGTATAGAAATATTTAAATTATTTATTAATGATCTGTAGTATTATAATTATGGTTACAATTGTTAAAAATACGTTAAGTATTTATAAATACCTGTATATATATATATATATATATATATATATATATATATATATATATATATATATATATATATATATATATACAAGTTAACAAAATAGATTCATTTGTAACCTGTGTTAGTTTATAAAAGCATAACAATTACTGATAGAGAATCAATATGTATGTATGACAATTTAATGTACCATCTAAGTAACAATTAACTCTTTAAAAGTAAATCTAAACATACATTTCATAAATAAATCTGTTCAACTTCACTAAATTAACATTCCCTGTTACGTATTTTAACGGTTTGTGCCGTAAAATCTCGGAGGAAACCGCATCAAATGGATTCCCAGCACGTTCCGCACATCTAGAAGTACACAAGAGCAGAGATGCATCTCTTGCAACACATACTTGAACCCTGACCGACCGTCTAGCGTCATATTATACGCCACTTGAGAAGTTCTACGTATACAGTCCAGATCCAGGTATAGACCACTTCACCTGCTGCTGAATGCAGAGGGTTCAAGTTTACACAATGACACTTACATCATAGGATTATAATTTACGATGTATATTTGAATCGTTACACGGTGATATGAAAGGAGTACATTGGCTGTTGACCTTCGTTCAGTCTTAATGTTTGTAGAAAAGTAGTATATTTTATAGCCGTACCACTAATTAACTATACATACTTGTCAACTACAAATCTTGAATGGACTGCTAGCGTGTGAAAGAAAAGAAGAGAAATGGAAAAACCTCATGTTCTAGAAAGAAACGGTTTTTATCTATGTATGTTGTTACAACTAATGTCTTTGGCCTAGATGGTACCGGGGAGCTAATGTTTTAAATAGTAGAGAAATGGGCGTGCATATAATAACTTATGCCTAATATAAATGCGTTATTTATTTCACAGAATATTTATTTTGTAATTTTGGCTTAGGAGTGGTTACAGTTTTTTCATTTACATTTTTTTAAATATAATTAATTAACAGAACCAACTAAACTGAATGTGTCCATAGTTTTCATAATTATATTAGAGTAGTTATATACTTCTTACAATTAAATTACATGCAATAATTAATTATCAGCAGTAAATACTTATTATTAATTCATAATAATAAGTATTTACAACTTCAAAAAATCTAAGTTTTATGTAAGGGCAAGTAGTGACTTAGGCTAACTTGGCGCCTAATCAGTCAAACAACTTCCAGGGCGGTGAATGGGTGATTGCTGGCTCGCCTACAATTTCTAGCGGATTTTTGTATCTTAATGGATTTTCAGAAACTGTACAAACTTAGGCGAAGTTTGTGTACCATATGCGTACATAAAACATACTATCAGATAGAATATAAAACTGTAAATCTCTTGTCTATTCCATATTAGACAAATATCATTACAAGAGTGGGAATTTGTCAAAATTCCCAGATTGGGGGTAGCTCATCCCTTCACGTCGGTTGTATATCTTGATAACGGAAATAGAACATCATTAAATAAGGGTATAAAAAGGTTTATTTCTACTTGAAAGCATAGTTTAGTGATTTTTTTGGAGATATGTTTGTAATAGCTTTTTAATTCAATTGATGGTACATACACAGTTATAATAATACTTCAACGTGACTTATTCTAACAGATAACTAAATAACTAATTGGATGAGTATACGTAGTATTTACTTTGCAGGTGTATCAGATCGCTTACATCATCACTAAATCAGCAAATTCGCCGAGGCCCGGTACGTGGATACTTGAAAGATCTATTGATGGCGAACACTTCGAACCTTGGCAATATTTTGCCAGAAGTGATAAAGAATGTCTTGAACGATTTGGGATTTCCGCAAAGAAAGGAAAACCCCACTACATTACCGATACAGAAGTTATATGTACTTCTTTCTATTCGAAATTGACGCCCATGGAAAATGGAGAGGTAAGTGTGAAAACGTCTGAACTTGTTTTATGTATGTGATAGAAAGTCATTTTTAACTAGATGTGGAAACTTTTAACTTTATATATGGCTTTCTTATTAATTCAATTACCGAAATTTGAACGGACCTTAATAATATACAATGTTCATTCTTCTGTGCTCTAATTTCGGTTTGAATAAGATTTTGTATTAGTATTATAGCATGGTTTTGTTTCAAAACTTGATAAATAATATCTGTAAAAAATACAGATATTATAAAAAATACATTATATATTATTGTGAAAGATTAGGCAAAATTCTGGTACCCATTTTCAAAAATCACCTACCAAAAATGTTTCTAGTTCTACTATGAACTAATAGTTTAAACAGGAATTATCATATAGTATTTTGAGAAATTTCATCCAAATAGATGAGCGAGCAATCATACTGATCCTGACTCATTCATCGCTATAGAATGAAACTAACCCCTTATTGTCTGAAATATGGTGTAAAATTGAACACCAGTTTCACACTAAACATGGTACACACCAATAGGTTAGGTAATATCTCTTCGGTGAAATCATTCTTCTTCTTCTTGTAGTACCATATCCTCATTGGACGTTGGTTATCACTAAGGCCCATCTGACCTTATTAACTGCCGTTCTGAACAATTCGGCTGAAATCTTGCCGGTCCATTGTCTTAAGTTTTTGAGCCATGATATGCATCGTCTTCCGGGTTCCCTTCTGCCGTTCATTTTTCAATGCATAATAACTGTTAACATGTTATATCTTCTATTTCTGATAAAAAGACCAAAATATTCCAATTTTTTTCCTTTTACCGCTTTTAATACTGTTGGTTGTCGTCCTATTCAATTTAATGCCTCTTCATTTCTATGGTATGTCCAATATATTCGTATCATTCTCCTATAACACCACATTTCAAAAGCTGTTATTTTTTGCAAGAAGTATCCATCAGCGTTCATGCTTTAATGCCATACAAGAGAACGGAAAACACATAGCATTTGAAAACTCGTAGTCTAGTTTATACGTTTAAGTGAAGATTACAAAGGATGTTTTTCATTTGGTAGAAAACGCTTCTGACTTTTTCAATACAGATACAGATTTCGCATGAGTGGTCCCAGTTTTCGTTGAGTGTGCAGCCCAAGTACGAGAAGTTTTGTATCCTTTCCAAAATTTCTCCACTTATATTAAATTGTTCGTTAGTATTATGATTTTTGCTAGTGATCATTACATTTGTTTTTCTGATATTGAGTCTCATCCCATATATTTCGCAAACTGATGCGACGCAGTCGATTAGCTATTGTAATTCTTCTGGGCTGTCTGCAAGTCAAACAGTGTCATCAGCATATCGAAAGTTATTTATGGGTATACCATTCACTACAATTCCCTCTTCTGTGCCATCGAGCGCTTCTTTGAACATGGGGCCTGAATATATGTTAAACAACAGGGGTGATAAGATACATCCCTGACGGACTCCTCTCTCTATGTCAAATTCCTCTGACCTCTTATTTTCTACTTTAACAATACCCTTTTGTTTAGCGTAAAGATTTGCTATTATTCTAAGATCTTGGCTGCGTATTCCAGATGTTTTAAGAATATCAGTAAGCTTTGTGTGGTTAACTTTATCAAACGCCTTTTCAAAGTCTAAGAAACAGCACTAAACATCGATGTTTAACATCATCGAGTTATATTCTACTATATACTATACTACTACGAGGTCTAATAAAAAAAATACGGTGAATAATTTTATTATAAACAAAGTAAGAAGCTTACTTCACATTTGAACTAATTTTCTTCAAAATACTGTTCTTAGTTAGCGATGCATTTATCTCAACGTTGTTTTCATGATTAGAAGTATTTCTGCTGGAAGGCTTCTTTGGGAAGGGCCTGCAGTTTCTCTGTCGTGTACCTCTCAATGTGTTAAGAGGGCCAGAGAATTGTGTTAAAACGTTTTCCTTTTAGCACGGCTTTGACTGTTTCATTTTTTGAAAGAGCTAGAAATTGCATGATGCTGAATCCGAAGAGTAAGGCGGATGTGGAGGAATATTTTTTTCAGCCAAAAATTCGCGGATCAGAAGCGAGGTGTGTCACGCCTCGTTGTTGTGATGAAGAAGGAAGCCATTAGTCCTTTTCTGGTCTCTTTCTCTATACATCGTTCTCTTTAATAGTCCATCGCCTGGTTGAACAAATTATTTCTTTCACTTTGTAATGTTTTCACTTCTCCGGGATGTCCTTCTGCTTGAAGGACATCCCGACCGTTGTTTGCCTTCAACCGACTCATTTCCGCTATTAAATCGCCCATACCACTTGTAAACAGTCTTCATAGTCACCACATTATGACCATATACTGATTCTAATATTTCATAAAATTCTTTAGCACTTTATTGCAACTTAATTAAAACAAAACTTAATGTTAATGCGTTGTTCAAAATCCAAGATGCACGACGGACACGGAAAGCACGTCCTCACTCGTCCGGCTCTGAAAGCCAATTGACAAGTGACAACTTGTTCAAACTTGACACTGGCTATCTCGCAATCAAGAGATCAGACTATCGAACGCATTATTTCACATAGATGTAGCATCATCAGTTTCTGTTATAAGAATATCGTTTGGATCAGCTCTCGTATATTGTAGTATACTATATTACTATATTGTCGTGTATATTAGTGTTATTCCTAAAAGTATAACAGGTTACAATTATAGTTGTGTAAAATTTTACCAAGCACAATAGTATTAAACCGTATATTAAGAATATAGAAACTTTACACCATTTTTACACCATTAAAAGTACTGAACTATTACCATAGTAGATGTTTAAAAGTGCAACTTTAATCTTTTCATCATGTCTAACAATCCCTTTCGTTTATCTATTCACGTTAAAACCTCTATAATAGTTATATCATCGATCCATGATGTTTTGAGGACCCTCGAATACACACATTTAGAATTCCCCGTTTCTCTAGATCTAAGTGATAAATAAATTATTTTACTAATCGATTTTTATACTCAAACTTATTTTGCAAGAGTCAACTTGTCGCAATAGTATATGCTTTTCCATACTAGATAGTTTATACCATCCTAACTGCTTGATATGGAGCCTATTTAGGATAAGGTGTATTAGGTAGGGCTAACCATTCCAATTATCGATCTTGTTATGTTCTTGTATATGTTCAAACTTAAATGCACAAGAGATACAACTTGTGGCAGACGCAAGTTGTACCTCTTGAACAGTAGATGCTTCTTTTCCATAGTAGATAGTTCAGACCATCCTAACTGCTTGATCCTATTCAGGCTAGGGTGTATTAGATAGGTATGGCTCACTATTCCAGATATGACGAGTCATTCTAGAAGAACTTATTTTTATTATAGTTCTCCTTATTAGATTATTTGTATACAACTTGTCCCAAGAGTAGATGCTTCTTTTCCGTAGTAGGTAGTTCAGACCATTCTAACTACTTCATAAGGGGCCTATTTAGGCTAGGGTGTATTAGATATGTATGGCCGACTATTCCAGATATGACGAGTCATTCTAAAAGAAAGCCTCTTTATTTTAGTTCTCTTTATTAGATTATATAGATTTAGCTCAACGTATCCTTCTCTTCTGGATATATTCAATTTTTGCTTTTGAAATAATAACTAATCTATATGTAAATACTTTCTCAAGAAAGAAAACGGTAACATTTTAAAAGAGATATATCATAGACTATATCCGTATGCATTTGATATTTTCTGTGTTGTGTATGGAATATTTATTTTGTATTGTATATTCATGAAAAACAAACCATTGTCGCCCCAACTTGCCTGTAGATGCCTTACTAAACATGAAATTGCTGTAATTCTAAAATAATTCCCACATAATTACTTAAAAATAAATCCCAAAATTCCCACTACCGAATCGGCCATAAACTGCAATAATTACTGGAATATTCAGCTTGCCCGTAAGCCATGACTTCCTACACTAAGCCGGAAGTAAACCGTATTACCTGTGCAAACTTCCTTCTACGATATGATTGCAGTTTGGCTGGCCGGACGTAGTTCATTGTTCAGTATGGCAGCTACATAAGCCCAGAACCCTTCTCATTATATTCGGAATTGTACAGAAATTATAGCCCTAATAGCATATTTCGGAAACCCGAGATGAATTGAATCTGAATAATGATATACGGTAAGGGCAGTATGGATTTGGAGGTCACATTTTAATTACCTGAAATTAGAAACAGAATTTGTAAATCATTAAATTGACAGCATGATACGGTATAATATCGTAATGGTGATTACTATAACCATACTACATGCTGTAATCACAATACTTTGATTTTAAAAAGGATAGATTAACATATACTCTAACAAGTAGTACCAATAAGGCATTTATTATGTATATCTGAACCGTACTTAAATTCTATTTAGTTTATGTAATGGAAGTGTAGATATGATAGCAAATTAATATGGACCTCAAAAGAAACTTACTTAAGGTGTGTTTTTAGGGATTATTCAATAAATGACAGTAAGGCAAAATTATCATTTTTCGACGAGTGTTTCGATTAGTCGGGAACTATTCGAATGTACAGAAGCCTTTATTCTAGAAAATAAATGTTCCTCAACAGATGTATGAGGTCCACAATAATATATTTTTTTCCTAAATAGCATTACGTGCGACACTAATGTTATTGACGCTTGTTAGTACGTTCTGATTTTTTAACATAGCTATACCTATGTCTTGAAATGTTTTTTAAAGAAAATAATAATTTTTCTTTAATAGCAATACCACGATAGTCTTAGTTCATCAACATGTTTCTGATACTACTTGTAATAACTAATAAGTCACGTAATCATTTTATAACAGCGATGGCACGCCGCTCTACACTACAAGTTTGTTTGATATTATTTTTATACCATATTAAACAGCATTGTCACAAGCTGGATGCAATCGATAACAAATCTGCAGCATGAGGCATGTTTTCGCAGTTTTTTTATCAAAACTTGCTCGCTGTAATGAAAACATGTAAACAAAGAGAACAACTGTTCGAGATCTAGTGATGTAATATTTGCATAAGTAAAACAATTTTTGCCATTGCAGCCTTTGTAGACTCACAATAATCACAAATTTATCTTAATTCGGTAAAATCTGTTTCTTTAAAACACTATTAAACTTTCCTATAAACTCTTATTTTTCTGTATGACTTAAAGTATATAGCTGTATATATATATATATATATATATATATATATATATATATATATATATATATATATATATATATATATATATATATATATATATATAGTGCTATTCAAAAGTCCCCTCCCCCCCTCTTATCTTTGGAACGATTATACATAAACTAGTGAAATTTGGTAACTGAATATTAAGGGTTGTAAACTTCCCTACTAGTGATGATAGATGACGTATGCGTCAAAGATGACGTCACAAGGTCATTGTGACCAATAATTTTAAATGGAACCCTATGGCAAGCGGATATTAGTATCATTGAATACGTTTTTTTGATACCTTTTAAAAGAGATGTCGCTTGCTATAGGGTTCCATTTAAAATTATTGGTCGCAATGACCTTGTGACGTCATCTTTGACGCATACGTCATCTATCATCACTAGTAGGGAAGTTTACAACCCTTAATATTCAGTTACCAAATTTCACTAGTTTATGTATAATCGTTAAAAAGATAAGAGGGGGGGGGAGGGGACTTTTGAATAGCACTGTATATATAGTATCCAACCGTGTACAATATGTTATTTGCAGTAAATTCTTTAATGACAATGAAGGATTTTGTAATTTTTTATTGCCTCCATTTTCTATTGTTATGAATAGTTTATAAATCTGCTTCAATATAAACATCTTGAAATTTTGCTTTCCTTCCTTGGTGGCAGTTGCTTCTTTGGAATCAAATTTAACTATATTTATTTTTCTGAAAATGCTCAAAATTATAAAATTCTATCTATAATCAGATTCCTCAGCGTATAATAATCGGCTGTGATGGTTCAGGGACGTCAGTACACGAAATTCTCGAACGCGTTCGGGAGACTTGATAAACACTCCATTTGTATATGATACTAATCCGTTTACGTTTGGAGAACATTTTCGGATTTCTCTTGTCACAAAATGTACATAACGTATAACAGATTACCGCACTATACTTTAAGCAAATAGCCTATAGGAGTTTTTACTATCGACACTACCGACACTATCAGTCATAGACATTAATAGCTGGTACCTTGAAAGTTGAATTTCTTCAACTTAAACGTATTTAACACCACCCTCGTAGTTTTGCCGGTATATTTTTATAATCGCTTACTAGCTAGTAAGAATATAACAACATATTAATCTTAGAATCTGAAGTATAGTAAACATAAATAAATTAATAAAGCTTAACCCGATATTCGTGAGTATGAGAAATCAGCTATGGCAGAGTGACATTGGTTTGGGATGATATGTTCCTCTTTCCCTGAACAGAGAGAGCCGTCGTAGGGATAATATCACCATATTTTCTATAATATTACCAGTTCATGTTGGCTTACGTATTTACAAAAAGGGGCTAGCACACCTTGCTTTAAATGCATTTAGTGGCAGATTTGATTTCAAATTTTCAAATTAAATCTCTGAATCCTTTTTGTCCCTTATATCGGGACAATGCCATTATGTTTTTCAGTATTTGTAACCAAATGTTTAAAATTGCTAGTATCTTTATATGTTATGTGTTCCTTTTTACCTCCCTCTGGGTGTTTCTTTTCAAATTTTCGACATACTAACGTAAGCAATATAAAAGACATTTAGTTTGACACCAAAATTTTTCGAAAAGATAAGTGTGAACCTTACTAAGGGATTTTCGGCAACTCATAACTTCTGACTTAATTAGTTTTGTGTCTGATACAGTTTTTTTTTTTTAATTAATCAGGCCTCAGGGGATTGAAACTACACAAAGTTTTTGCGATTCTAACATCAAAGAGTAATATATTTTATTTAGAAAAGAAATCATCTGGTGTGAAAGTATGAAACCATTTGTTTTTATTTTCTCCCTAATTCTTCAGTATATGTATATTCACATAACTTTAGTGATAAAAAACCTGTATGTTAAGGATCCTTTCGTATCTTCATTTATACCGGCTGAGTTTCCTGCGTCCTAAATTTATTGAAAAAAAGTTCGTTTAGCTTTTACTTATTTGAATATCTTAGCAGTGTCGCTTTTTGCTATATTTGGCTATACTGAAAAGTAACACCACACCCAGCCCAGCTTTTAATCACCCCTCACCATAATGACAAGATAAGTTTTATTGGGTTGTTCTGTTACGAAAATCACAAAATAAAGTGTTTTGCTAATTAAAGGATACAAACGAGATTTCCCCCAATATTTCATTTGCATTGTGTCTTGAATTTAAATTAGTATAATTATTTATATAATAGTAAGCAATAGTCATTTCGTATATATTTTTTCTCTATACTACATTTTCGTTGCATTTGAATCTCCGGTATACTCGTAATATTGTAGTAAAGTATATATAGACGTCTACACATATATAAGAATTTTAATGCTTAGTCTCTACCTTAATTTTTTCTATTGATTTGATAATTAATTATCATCTACCTACATTTATATTGTATATGTAGCTTTGTTAAATTTTAACAGCACACTGCAAATAAACAGTTTTTAAAGAAATAAAAAAAATATATTACACCACATCATACATAATTTTTCAATTCGTTATTCTCTTTCTATCTTTCCTCGAAAACAAATAAAACAAGACGTAAATGTGTATATTATTTTGGCACAGCTAGTTTTCTGTTAAATTAAAAAGAAGTTAGGTAAGTATAGGTATTGAAATCCTACATATTTGAAAATAAGTTAAAATCGAGATGTGTATTATTTCAAGCAGTTTAGAATAACTAATAATAACGTTTCAAAAAATAAAATAAAACCGGCCACAGGTAGGATTCGACATTTGTCCCGGATCGGAACCGAACGACATACAGCTGTTTCGAACTTGTTAGTTCTCATCAGTGCCGCATACGGTACGCCGATTCAGGACAAATGCCGAATGAACTTTATGGCCTATACATCTTTATCGATACGATCTCTGTCAGTAACTTATAAGTCGGAAATCGAGAAAGGAACCACCAAGCCGCCAAGCGGCTATCAAAGTAGTTCCCGAATAGCAAAGCTATTACATAATCGCTCTAGGAAACAACTACTCCTCGGGCTAAAGCCCCGGCAGGCATTGAATTATACCCAGAAGCGATCCTCGACCCCTTTCTCGTGTTTCTGCACGATCAGATAAGGTTTCAAAAAATAAAATAATTATTTTATTATAAAATAAATAAACACGAGAAAGGGGTCGAGGATCGCTTCTGCGTATAATTCAATGCCTGCCGGGGCTTTAGCCCGAGGAGTAGTTGTTTCCTAGAGCGATTATGTAATAGCTTTGCTATTCGGGAACTACTTTGATAGCCGCTTGGCGGCTTGGTGGTTCCTTTCTCGATTTCCGACTTATAAGTTACGAATAATAACGTCTTAATTCTGTCAAATATAACAAAACAGAAAAAGTAATTCAAATTACTATAAAAACATAAGTTTGTATTAAATAGATCTACAATTATTTCTTTTAATACTAGATACATAAGAGACAAATATTTGTCTATGTTACTTTGTGAATACTGGTTAGAATTTAATTATATTAGATGAAAGTGAATATGCCATTTGTTGACTTTAAATAATTTAAAAAGATGTTAAGGGTTAAAAAAAATACGAATATTCAGCTTTACATCACTAGGACCCTTCAATAGAATCATTCCTTCTTCTTCACCCATGTAATTTAAATAAATAATTATGAAGATTTTAGAGTAAAACATAAGAATTTGTATTCATATGTTATAAAATCTTGAAATAAAAAACTCCATTACCAAAACGAACAAAAACATTTAAATAAAATCGTTTTAATTTTGAGGTCATCTAACGCAGGCAGGAAATATTTTATTTATTTTTTCTCGCTCGATGTAACTGCAATGCTACATAAAAAAGATTATCTTTAAATTACATCATCCACGTCAGGCGATCATATTACTTATATATAAAACCTGTACCGTAATATATCGATATTACAGGTATTATATTGTATATCCTCCTGCATTTCTACTAGATCGTTGATTGAACATCGGACAGCTCGATCGAACTCCTGAAATCATATTACGTAATTCGAGTGATCAATTAAGCTCTATTATTCAGCAATAGCACACTACAAAGTGGATTAACGTAAAGAATAAGAAGACATCGGAGTGAAATATTACATTAATGATCAGTCATCTAAATTGCCGAGGAGAATCAATTATCTCATAATCAAATCACGAGTGAGACTTCCAGTATAATGGATCTTATTACGAGTTAAGGTGAGATTAACAAGAATGCGGAAGAAATCACCGTATAAAGGAAAGAACCTGAAATTAATAATAAAAAAGGAACTGAACTGGTCAAGCCGATATGTGCGTTGATTAATATCAAGTTTTTACCAGTCTTTAAGCCAATGCGTATGGAATCACATGTTATTTAGCGCAACTTCAGTTTATCTATAACATGTTTCTGCAGCGAGTCTGTTGAGTATAGTTTTAATTTTCAACGTTATCCACAGAATTTTTCAAATCGACGGAATATTGTTAAAATACCGACAAAAACGGTAATACTAAGTCGGCATACTGGAAGATTTAATTCTGTCTA
The DNA here is from genome assembly GCA_037954035.1 of Rosalia funebris. Classification (NCBI taxonomy): domain Eukaryota; kingdom Metazoa; phylum Arthropoda; class Insecta; order Coleoptera; family Cerambycidae; genus Rosalia; species Rosalia funebris. The sequence continues at coordinate 27,582,183 of JAZFAV010000011.1, forward strand.
ATTGAGGTGATTGTGAAACATACTCATGGTTCATCTGGATAAAATTGTTTATGTTGTTACAAAACTTAATAATTGGGATTAAATAATATTGCGAAATATTTACGTTTCAAACAACATTTAAAGCTCATTTGAAACCAGAAGTACATGGACAGAGCCATGATGATGCGTCGCGTAAAATTTTAAAGTTTACCGTCAAGGGCTTCAGTGGCGTGCTTAACAAATTTATCGAATTAAATCCACTGATGATAGATATAAATTTGTTCTGAAAAAAAAATAATTTTGTAAATGATACTTACTATAATATTTAATAAGTGTTAATAGTAGTAATAAGTTCACCTTAAAGACTGTCTTGAATATACACCACGGGTGGCCTGAACTAAATTTTACCTCAAAAGTCTGCCACTGTGGAAGTACCTATGGAGAAAGTTAGATTGAAGGGTCCTGAAAATTATGCTTCAAACTGGGAAATCAGAACACGTACCAATTTTTTTTTCATTCATTTTTTGGAAATGACAAATAGGAAAAAAATGTTTTTAAATATTTTGTAGTGTTTTTCTTGCATTACCATAGGATATAACGTATATTCAGGAGCTATAGTGAACATGGATATTGACGGGCACACAAATATGCATATATATACATGTACACAATGCCACAAAATATTTTTAAAAATATTTTTAATTTTTTTCCTATTTTGCTATTTGTTATTCCATTCGTTATTCCGTTTGTAAAACCGTTAGTCTTTCCGAAATATTTTCAAGTTATTTCAAATATATGAAAATATAAATAAATATATTTACATAACAACATATTTCCCAAATATACATATGTTTATCACTTTGTTAATTTACACAACAACACTATGTTAATTTACACGATAAATTATTTTGAATAAAATCTACTTACGTACATTTTTAAAATGTATTCATTCTTAATATTTATTATTATTGTTATTATTGTGACAGAAGACATTCACACCAAGTACGAAAGTATAAAAATATATTATGTGTATTTAGCATGGCTAAATACACAAAACAGGCGAGTCCCAAAATAATGTATATATTTCAAATACATAAATAAAAGCATGTATACAAAAAGGATTCTGAATCTATGTAGTCGATGTCTATAGTCGATTCGAATCCGAGGTTCAGTAAATATATATAGAAACACACTAACGTCATTTGTTACTAGGTATGTAATGAGGAAAGACTATTTCTTCAGTATACTTATTAATGAATCTTATATATTATGAATTATCAAATCAATGTCTTGTATGCCCTAGAAGCAAGCACACTGTTCAAAAAAATAAACGATCGAAAATGTATACATTATTATACTTTATATATTATTATCCACAAATTATTTTCCTATTAGTTATATTATACAATAGTTAACTTATGAAGCCCCTGTATACTAATCGACGAAGTAGTAACATTATGCATTTGGCATGATCATGCAAGTCACATCGGGTTTAATAGAGGGTGTTTGGATAGAAAATGGGCGGCTGCATGAGAATTGTAAATCTTCTTTCTTCTTCCTTCTTCTAAAGTAGGTCTATGACATGTTCCTCTTCGATGAATATCATCGGTACTATGAACTGGATCTATTTTTACAGAGGGTAGTAGGCAGCTCTAACAACACCCACTGAATAACAAGGCCTTAGTGCTTGTCGTGTGACGTCATCAATGTAGGCCGTGCAATTTTAATCATATAAGGGGATACATACACTAATATTTATGAAAACTATCAATAGTAACTTATTTTAAAGAACGCTAATTATATGACAGGCTTCTTGACAAATCCCAAAAATTATGTTTGAGTTTTGGTTTAATACTAGGTGTAGTATTAAGTGCAGGCTCCCAACTCCCCTACACCTGCGCCAAAATTCAGGATATGTGTTTATGTATAATAAACATTTTTCGCACTACTGAAAAGAGATTATTAAACATAAATACATATACTGAACTATTACACACCTTCTCTTAATTATTATTACTTAGTAGGTATAATATAGGTATGCATGTTCATGTTATGCAGTTTCAAATTTCATTTACCTACTACCTAACATCGTGCATAACTTAGTGTTGAGGTGAGAGTTTAGGTATAAAAAATATATTATAGAACACAAGCCATGAAAATACATTAATTAAACTTTTAAAGAAATAGGTCCCAAATTATATACGTTTAGTTATAAAAAATATTTATGCATGTATAGGTAGGTATATGGCCTACTATGTATCGAGATTTCTTTTTTATTTCCTTTTTTTAAATGGTCGCTATTTTTAGCACAATAATTTTTTAAGAGGGCATTGGAAATACTTTTGAGAATAATTTTTAAAATGTCTTTTCCATTATGATTAGCGCATGCATCGAAATGTGAGACATGTTTCTGTTCAATACAATATTCCAAAATTAAATGAACCATGAACGATCTTTTATTATAGATTTCTAGAAATGTGTCCTCAAATTCATTTATTATTTTATTGAAGATTATATAAGTCACAGATAGGACATTTATAACTTGTCCTTGGGGATATAAAAGTCCTCCACGATTTAATTTATTAATGAGATCAAAATTGTCCTCAACAATAAATTGCTCGTCATATACTAATTTTTGTTTACAGCTGGCACATTGTAATTTTTTTAACGTAATATAGCAACAATAACCACCTAAATATGTAATTAACGGCAATACATCGTTGATATCGTGAAAGTGATCATCATTTATTAAAATTTGAGACAATAACGTTTTAATTTGAGAAAAGTCTTGTTGAGAGCAATTTTTGCTTATTTCAAGGGCTTTTGACAAATTTAACTCATCAATATTTTTGAGCTTTTCATCTTTACTTGCCGTATTTTGACATCTTTTGATAAATAAAAGGGACAATTTAAAAAAATAGATGGTATACAATCTTCTTTTAGCCGTGGTTTTAGTAAATCTATTGTAAAAATCTTACCAGTGTTTGAGTCTTGAACTTTTGTACTTTTTATTATACTACCTTCAGGAAAATGAGCTTCACATACTCTCGTGTTGTTTGTGGGCTGAATGTTATCTCGGGGTATCGCTTTTAGCCATTTTTGTCGTAAACTTACGTCCTTTGGAAAACCGAAAACATGAACTTTAGGCCCATTTTTATATTTGTTTCCGTTACAGCGAGGAACACAACACTTTTGAGGCATAATTTCACTAAGTATCAGTTACCACAAAACTAGCCGAAACCAAGAGAAAAACATACAATTAAACACGAACAAAAACTTATAAACTGTGCTGTAAACAAACCGACGGACCGCCAAAAAAGCAACAGGTTATAAGTCCGAAATATGGTTTTACGTATTTAAAAATACGCCTAACAATATAAATTGTATACCTAAATATACAACGAAATATTAGGTACAAGTTTCACGCACTTAAAAGCACATAAATAGTTCTGATTTCAGAAAAATGTAAGAAATAACGCTGAATATAGCAACTTTTAGGTTTAGAGGTTAACGTACCAGATGAGCGCTGTTGCCGGCTCCGTAAGGAAAGTATTTTTGTTAGGGAAGTCGAACAAGGTAGTAGTATTTGATAATTAAATAAATAAATTACGAAATACCACATTAAAAAAGAGGAAAGAACATCTTATGGAAATATGTGTTTTACGATATTGAAGAAGAAAATGGTAATATAGGAGAAAGAGATACATCCTTTATATACTGGAATCCTAATATTCGCTAGTATCGTAGTAGTCTGGCAACGTTGCAGACATCTGTTGCCTTTCGATCGTGTTTCGCCACCGGTAAGCTGGCTTCCTAAATCTTCGCTACATATCGGAAAGGCCTACATTCATGACGTCACGAGCTAAAATTTTGTGAGCGCTTTGTCCTTATGTAGAGGTGTTGTTGGCTCTAACCCTCCTCTTCCTTCCGGGCTTGGGACAGGCAACAGTACCACTGGGTTACTCAGTCCACCCAGCAGCACTGCAGGCTAAAACGGCAACGGCATGCGGTGTTTTTCAAGTGATAACCCATCCAAGTACTAACTGCGCCCGAGGTTGCTTGACATCGGTGATCGGACGAGGATCGATGTTCAACATGGGATGGCCGTTGCCGTTGTAAATACTACAAGTAAATTAAGGAAATCGTAATTAATAAGTTTTATATCGATTTTAAGTTGTGTCATATGCGAAAAAGTTGAAAATCCATTTTCCCGAAGACTATGTCTGACCGTCAAAAACTGGCAGATTCTTATTCAACACCTTCGAAAATAGGGGGTAGCAAAATTTTGGTGATGATTTGACACATTTACGCTAAATATAATTACCATATTTTATTTTCCACATGAAGCCACGCTAGCTGGAAAATATAAATCGCGCTTGTTGGTTTTACTCCATCCGATCATTTTCGATAAATCTCCAAATCCCATCGAATTAGAATCATTTTATACAAAAAAAAAATAGATAGTTAAGAAGTATGTAACAGAGAATTCACAGATCTTGTACGTGTTTTATGAGTAAACAACTCTCATGTTTAGTCACCAAATACAATACGTTACATTATACAGTGCACATCTGAAGTCGGTTCCTCCCTTTAACTCTGGAACAGAAAGTCTTTTTTGGCAGAAAATTGACACACAAACATTAATGTGTAAAAATAATTATGAATAAATAGTGATATAATCGTCTAAATTGGCATTGACATCTATGATTTCATTTTTTAAAAATTTAATTAGATTTAATATTGGCATACCAAACATTTTAGGCATTGCCTCCGTGTGAAAGCTAAATGATTTATTTCTGGCATTAATAAGCAAGAAGTCACTTAGTTTGTTGGTTGTTAAAGACATTACGTTTGTACAATATACCACAAAAAATAAATTTTAGGTTAACGAAAAACAATAAATTTAACTCACAAATATCTATTACTGGATATCCAGTTACTACATAGATATGTAAATGCTTAAAATGTGCACCTTCGTTATGTTAATAATACAACATCTTGTTATAAAACTTCGTTATAAAAATCTTTTCAAGTGTTTCTTCAGAAATTAACCTATATTCTTCAGAAATACTCTGCTGCAAAGCTTCGATGTTATAAATAAATCTAAGGACGTTAGATCTGGAAACCGAGCACGCCACTCTATTTTACTCCGGCGTCCAATCTACTTATTAGGATATTGTTCGTTGAGATAACCTCTTACTGCGCTATAATAGTGTGGAGAAGCGCATTCTGTTGAAAAATTGATCCCACATCGTGAGATTAATTAGGATCTTTCTCTAGAATTTCCAAAACTAGCAGCGCAATAGCATTGTGAGCTGCCACTAAATACATATCTCCTGTTAAATTTTACTTTAGGAACATATGTAGGTCCAACTATGTGATTACCCGAGGTCCCTGTCCGAGGTTGAAAATTATGTGTGGCTATTTTTTCTGGCTCTCGAAACGAAATATATGAGGATTTGAATCACTGCAGTATCTTCTATATTCTAAATATTCACATTATATTTAAAACAAAAGTAGATTCATCGGTAATACAATTTGTTTTTGAACATTCGGGTTCGCCGGCTATTTTATCTGATATCATATCACAAAATTAGAATATGAAAATTGTCTTCAGATAGAAGTTTCTGAATTTCTTATATTTACAGTCTTTTAACCCATTTTCCTTCCAAATCCACCAGACTAATTCTGAGCTCACACCTAATTCCTCAGCGACATAACGTGTAGATCCCAATTCATCCTAAGTCACAGTGGTGCGTACCCAGTCCCATATTTCCGGTTGTTTAGCAATTTGTGACGATACTTCTTTACCGTAAAGGCATTTCCAATAACCAATCAAACAATCTCGTTGTTCAATTTTATTTAATACAGTTTTATTAAAAATATTATTCTAGAATGTGAGTCAATTTTCAAAAACCTCCAAGAATAGATTCACATAGTTCTATGCATAATTATACCAATAATTTTTGTTGAACACATTTCTTAAAAGTGGAAAGAAATGTTATGGAATGTATCTGTTTTATATAGACAGAATTACGATTACTATAAATCATAAATTATCTCAATATTTCTACCCAAAAACATCCTGCCAATAACTAAACACTTAAAGAGCTTTTTCGGGTATTATTTGGACAAGAAAAAATTTCTATTTCCTTACTCTTGTAAAACTTTAAAAATAGAACAATGAATTTCAATAGTCTTGATATCTCGGTTCATCTCACGTTTATTCATTTCAGATTCATACGTCCTTGATACATGGACGTCCTGGAGCGAACGAAACGAGTCCGGAGCTACTGGAATTCACGAAAGCTAGATACGTACGTCTTCGACTAATGGGTTTAAGGGGCACACAGGAGCCGCTGCCACGTTCATTTTCGCAGGATATCTGGAAGGATAAAAAGCTTTTTTACTCAATCAGGGACATAAGTATAGGGGGTCAATGCGTGTGTAATGGTCATGCGGAGAATTGTCGACACAACGTGGCGTCTGGAGTAAGTATAATAGATGTACAAGGTGAGATAAAAAAGTTCCCCGAATAATATACCGCTTGTCTTATAAAGCAATTTACGTCGATATATTATACTCTTCATGACCTTATATGTCTATTATTTCTGTCATTAGTGAAAGCAAAATCATGTTCAAGGCTGTTAAAGTCTAGTGTCACATACCAATTTTTTCTATCGACCGCATTACTATTTTGTGTTAAATTAGGCAAAAGTTCAAGTAAAACTTTAGGGTTGCTAACAGCAGAATATGGCACGGCTGATATGAAGAAGTCTGCATTGTTTGAATACTATAAAAGGTTCAAATAGAGACGGGAAGACGTGAAACATGTTGGAAGGTCTGAACGTCCAAAAACTCATCGAACGTATAAACATGCGATAAATGGAGAAGGTACAGTAATTAGTGAGATCTGATAGGTGGATTATTATATTGGGAGGTTATTGCAGAATATCTATTTTAGAAACTAAAAATTTTGGCCGAAATCTCTGTTCCGAAAGATGGTTGAGAAAATTATTACTGATATGAAAAAGCGGCATCGACTTGATGTTATATCTGATCTTTCATCTACTTTGGATGTTTTTGATAGAGTAAATACTGAATATTAAACTGGATGCTTCTACTGTAACCCAGTCACAAAACGTCAGAGCATTGAATGGAAAATAAAAGGTTGACCAAGACTAAAAAAAGCCTGAATGTCACGATCTCAAATCAAAACCATGCTTGTTTTAGATCACAAAGGCACTGTTCACTTTCAATTTATTAAACAAGGGCAAATAGTGAATCAACATTGATGCTTACAAACTGATGATACTCGACTACTGACTGATATTTTTTACTTCGTAAAAAGTGCTCCGAACTTTTGCCGAATAATTGGTTCCTTCACCATACCAATGCTGGTGATGCAATGGCATGGTGAAGCACTCCACCATGCTCTACACTCCATGCTACGTGCATAATGCACTCCATTCACTCCTTTTTAAACCATCCACTTTATTTACCAGATTTGGCACCTTGTACCTAGGCTAAAATCAAAACTGCAATAAAACGATTTTATTATGTTTCTGATATTTATCATATGACCACAAGGCATGTGGTCGAAAGACGAATTCCAGAAATGTTTTAAACAGTGGCAGCATTTTCTAATAAGGATATCGCAGCTTAAGGCGAGTACTTTGAAGGAGATAATAGTAGGGGATACATAAATAATATTTCATGGGTAAATTCCGGGAGTTTTATTGTCAGACCTTGTATAAGTAATATACCTCTGAATAGATGGAAGCATATATAGTTTCATTAAAAAATTCAGGGTAAAGATTACCGGAGAAGATCGTGGGTATATGTAAAATTTTACTTTCAATAAACGGAAACATGAATAAACGTTACATTTGTGCACTGTCTGAAATGTAATGTAAACTGTAGTACCAGATTTACACCAGTTATACTACATATAGGAAATCATGAGTTTGGTGTGAAATTAACGCAAACAATTAGCAAGACCATGATGAACTTCATCACCTTTACTGAAAATAATGTTTTTTTCCTTGATGACAATTTTATTCTAAAAGAAAATCGGACATGAAAATAAATAATTGTATTGGGTAAAAATGAATGTGAATAAATATTTTACAAATGGATCGAAAAATTAGTATTTCTATTTTATTTTTATGATATCGGAGATTTAGTTTAAACATACTTTTTGTTTAATAAAAATTTCATAAAGTACATTTGCAGCTACTGATTAGAATGAAAAAATATAATAGCACGAAATTGTGTACCAGTGTTCTTTTGATATCGTTGTACAATAAAAATTAATTACCGCCACATTTCATACCATAGCCATCTAGACTTAATACAATAAACTCGTTTTCAACCGCCTTTTTAAGAAGCAATTCCATTTTACTATACGTAGTTCAAAAAATTAATTTAAGGAGAATCATCTAAGACAATCTTAATATAAAAATATACTGAGTGCTCTTTAAAATAACAAAGTAAAGATAATGTAATAAAATATTCATTTGAACCAAATTTCGAAATAATAGGTTTTTAATTAATCATACTACATAATGTTATATGTCTCCTATATCATCTTGTATACTAACAATTCTTCTCATAATAACAAGATTTAGTTTATACTGAAAGTAATAATTTTATTCTAAAATATTAAGTATAGTGGGAAGGGGGTATATTACTTTTCCGCACTCCACTATACTAGCGGAAAAGTAATGTAATCGTGTAAATAAAACGTGAAAAAAAATTTCTTTGGGTTTATTTTTCGTTTTTCGGCCTAAAAACAAAAAGAAAGGTTTTTAAAAAATGTTTGCTGTGTGTGTGTAGTCGTTGTCGTCGGCATTAAAATTTCTTGTTAGCACGATAACTCAACTAAATCGTGTAGGATCGATCGGGTTTTGACTAATTCTGATCGGAGATGTCTCCCAGACGACACCTATTGATTTTGAGGTGGATAGGACACACCCCACCCTGTCCATGAGTCATGAGAGCATGATGGTGGACTATTTGAGAAATTTGTTTTGTTAATACGATAACTCAACTAAATCGTGTCGGATCGATCGGGTTTTGACTGATTCTGATCGGGAACATCTCTCAGACAACACCTATTGATTTTGAGGTGGATAAGACACACCCCACCCTGTCCATGGGTTATGGGAAAGCACGACGGTGGTCTATTTGAGATTTCTTTTTTAACACGATAACTCAACTAAATCATGTCGGGTCGATCGGGTTTTAATTGATTCTGATCGGCGACGTCTCTGAGAAGACACCTATTGTTTTTGAGGTGGATATAACACACTCTACCATGTTCATGGGTCATGAGAAAGCACAATGGTGGACTATTTGAGAATTCTTTTTGATAGCACGATCACTCAATTAAATCGTGTCGGATCGATCGGGTTTCAACTGATTCTGATCAGGGTCGTCTACCAGACGACATCTATTGATTTTGAGGTGGATAGGACACACCCCACCCTGTTCAGTAGTCATAAGAAAGCACGAGGGTGGACTATTTGAAAAAAGTAAAACCTTCACATGAAACAGATATTCCGCATTTATGTGTTCGTTTATTTTTTCTCGGTCACTCAATTTCGAGATAGAGATGTTTTGCGTGCGGAAAAGTCCGTTTTAAGGTTTTAAAACTGTTTATTTTTATTATAATTATGTAATTTGAAAATTGTATAGTAGTTTAGATACAAACTTTTATTTATTGGTCATCATCATCATGAGGTCATCAGTCCTAAGACTGGTTGGACGCTAACCTCCAGCTTCTCCTATCATGTGCTAACCTACGCATTTCGCTAATTGTGCTACAACCTACAAACCTTACTATTTGCGAGCAGTAGTCTAATCTAGGCCTAGAAGAAAGGCCTCTGCCTTTCTTCACTCCTATTTCTGCCTCCAAAATATCGCGAACTATTCCCCCATGTTTCAGCAAGTAGCCTACCATTCTATGTCTTCTCTTCTTTATGTTTTTCCACATACTTGTTTTCTCGCCGACTTTCTCTAATACTTCTTCGTTTCTAACCCTATCAGTCCACGGTATTTTCATCATTCTTCGGTAAAACCACATCTCAAAAGCTTCTAATTTCTTCCTACTTGCTTCCCCTACCGTCCAGGTTTCGCAACCGTATAGTGCCGTGCTCCATACATACGTTTTCAAAAATCTCTTTCTTGTTTCTAAGTTTATTACGCCCGAGCATAAAAGTGCTTTCTTTTTGTTAAAAGCTACTCGTCCCTGCACTATTCTTTGTTTTATATCTTTATCGCTTCTTCCATCCCAATTTATTTTACTTCCTAAATAAATGAAGTCTTTAACTTCCTCCAATCTTTCATTATTAATTTGTACTTTCGTTTTTGCTCTGCTCTCACGCCCTCTGCACACTAACACTTTAGTTTTGTTTTTATTCACCCTCATTCCGTATTCCTCTGTCAACACTGCCTCCATTTCATTCAACGCTGATTCCAATTCCTCTTTACTAGATGCTAATACTGCTATATCATCCGCGAATCTCAGCATTTTTAGTCTCTCTCCCTGTACTTTAATCCCGAAATTCACCCTATTTTTTACGACATTAATCGCCTCTTCGATGTACAGATTAAAAATTAGTGGTGATAGTGAACATCCTTGTCTTACTCCTTTCCTAATACCTACTTCCCTTCTTTCCCCTTCTACTTCTATAACAGCAGTTTGCTCTTTGTATAGATTGTGTACTATCTCTATACTTCATTCCCGCGCTCTTTAATATCTCAAACATTTTTTCCCATCTTACATTATCAAAAGCTTTTTCTAAACCTACAAATCCTATATAAGCGATCTTTCCTTTTTCTATTGTTTTCTCTAACATTACTCTTAGCGCCAGAATAGCTTCGCGAGTTCCCCTATTTCGCCTAAACCCAAATTGGTCTTCTCTTAGTATTTCCTCCGCTCTATTTTCCATCCTCGTCTACACTATTCTGGTTAATATTTTTGACGCGTGGAAAAGATCCTCCGGCATCTCGCCCGTTTCATATATGTATTTTACCAGTTCAAACATCCTATTTACTACTTTCTGTCCCGCACATTTCAAAATTTCCGCCTGTATTTTATCTATACCCGGAGCTTTATTGTTCTTTAACCCCCTTAGTGCTATTTCAAATTCCTCTCTCAATATAGGTTTTCCTACATCTTCCCTATCGATGCTAGATTCTTCCTCTAATATCTCTCCTAATTCCTGACCCTCATATAAATTTCCTAAGTACTACTTCCATCTATTTATTGGTAATTAGTATGAATATTAAACCTAGTAAACAATTTCATTAGCAAATATGTAATAAATAAATAATTATTTTCGGTACCTCTTCTACGGATACATGAAGAATATTGTATGTAATTTATCCGGAAATTTCCATTACAAACTCCTAACGTTCTTTATCAGCATTGTTCTGAAATTTGCCTACGCATGCTGTAAAAATATCCTTTCCTAATTTGTTTAGTAAACCCACACACAATTCAATGCCTTTAATCTACCTGATTAAATTGTTATTTATTATCTTACAAACAAAATTCTTCCAATTACAATGTCATTTTATTTTAGAACTAAATCTTCACGGGTTTATTAACAATTTAATTTTCTAATATATATGTTTATTCATTTAGCGTAAACATTTATGTCTAGCCAGCATAATATTAACTTAAGCTTCGTTACTAATCTACAGTAATATTGAGCGTACATAAAGTGTGAATTTTAATTAAAAGGGGAGGAATTTAATTTGAATCGATTATTATCTCTAAATTGAAATGCGCTTTGAGCAAAAGTACACGTTTTTAATACCGTAAAAAGGCAGGAACTATGATATAGTAGAAAAAGCAGACAGTAGACGGTAATAATATTTAAAGACGTACTAAAAATTAATAAAACGCGCCTTTTATTAAATTAATTATGAGTTTTATAATATCCATCATGTTTCATTTAATAACGAGTTTGTTGGCGTTGTATTTATGTATATTTCCTAACATTTTAACAGTCACTGTATCCTGTCTGATAAAATCATTGTGTAATGTTTTTTTATTATTTTTGTCATAAACAAGCAAGTGAAATTAACTGAACATCAGATAATTAGATTTATATTTTATAACTTCATTAGTTTTTATTAAATATTTATATTTATAACTGTTTTATTATCAACGTTATTTGTGTTTTAAATATTTATGTGAAACATTATCATATTTTTATAATTTTTACCACAGAGTGCTAGATTATGCAGTATGTATGTACATAAATATCACATCAATCAAGTTCAGTTAGCATATCGCAGATCATTTCAGTTTTACTTCTTCTTCATCATTATAAATTGATTAACATAAATTGCCGATAATATAAGTCTAAGCACTTGGCCTTTGCCATAAATAAATTATTGATAGTAGAATGCATCTGGTCGATACATAAAGTATAATGATAGCATATAAAGTAGAAAATTACAATGTTTACATAAATGATTGTAACATATGAGAGAGAAATTTTTTACAAAATTTTATAAAACTGTTTTTTGCAACTGTTTATATACATATGTATATTATACTTCGGAAATCAATGCTTATAACAAACGTCAACCAACTATTAGTTTGGCGAGTAAGTAACAAAATATATTGTAAAATCATAGAAATTGAAATTATCCAGATATTAGTATGTGAAAATAGTTGTAAAAGTCTTACTACACATACAAATCTTAAACTGAAGCATTGTAAGAAATATTACATTGCGCGCAAACATGTTTCTTAGAGTTAAGTAATAAAAATTAATGCAGTTATAATGGATTAATTAATTTAATTATGCCCATGAGTATGCCATGTGAGTATTAAATAAGAGAAACATTATGTACCTTTATTATCTAGTCTTTCAATAAGGACGTTAGATTTTTAAACGTAAATAAAACAAGTTGTGTGTGAGATATCCATTATTTTTTTTATTAGAAAGAATATTTTATGGCATTAAGTATGGAATATATCGTAGTTCAAATGTCCGCTGCGGCTTTGCTTGGTGGCACGTGAAGTTGCAGACCGCCAAGTTCCTGTGAGGGAGGAGAAATTGACTGCCTCGGGTTCTCCGGTACACTCTCACTTACAGAAGCGATGTTTTCAGCAGACCTTGCGTTTTGGGTGACGTATGGGTGTTGGATAAACGCTATAACCTTCCATAGCGATTTGCCATACACTATTGAACAATTCACAATAAATTTGATAGATGCTGTTTTACCAACATAGCCGCCATAACCTAACAAATTTCGAGCATCCCTATTGAAAGACCCTGTACTAATGCAATGCATGTCTAATATTTTTACTATACAGAGTCGTGATAACGGTTCGTATGATATTCATACACATATTTTGTATGTTACATACTATATATTTTTTTGCTGTATTGTATTTTAAATATATAATCTTTAAACTATGGTATTAAATAAGTACGGCTATTGAATAATGTCAAAAATATCGTAGTTTCTAGAAAAATGTCCCAAAGATTTAAAACCAATTACGTATGTCATTTAATATATATTATTCAACACGTACAAGCAATTGTGAGATATCTTTTCATTGAGTTCTTAAACTAGTTCCATTTAAAATTAAATAAATCTGTATCTATAAACAGGGTATTCCGAAAATCATGTATCAAACGAAAGGTGGTGATATAGAGGTGGTAATTTCTAACTCAAAAATTACCCTATGTTGTTATTAGGTTCCTCAAGGTGTGCATGTTGTAACTATTTTTGCGATTCTTTTAATCGCTACTTTTACAAAAAAGAAATGTAATAGAATCTTGTTAAAATCGTAATAAATTGTGTTCCCGTGAAACGTCTTCTTCTAATTGTAATATTTTCATTCATTCATTCATTCCTCATATTAGAATGATAGGTAATGTTTTATTTCCATCCTTTGATTGTTTCTTTTAATTAAACAACCTGACGCTTCAAGGAGCCTAACAATTAAAATAATTATTCAAAAAATCGAAAAACTAATGTAACGAATTTGTTTGCTTTATGTTTTTTTTCAAACAGCGTTAAGCTGTTTTGTTGAAATATTTTTTTCTAATAGTTCAAATATTTTTATTAGAAATTGGTTTCTATATGTAATTAAATAATTTTATTATCCTAATTTCATAAATTAACATTATATAAAATTATTCTACTTTTCAGTTACAAAAATACTGAAAGCGAGTTTTGAATAATTGTCTTTTTTATCAAGAAAAAATATTAAGGAATAGTTTTGATTAGTACTGCGTGATATGCATGATCTTTTTCAATTTCCTCCAACCCCTCGTCATCTACAGTACGTCTTGATCTTCCTTCATGAATTGGCATCCCTGGCCGTATCCCCACCACATATGCATTGTGAACTAGTACAGAAACACGGTAATCCGGATCGTATTCTTGGGTGGGATGTCTGTTGTGGTATTTTCTTATAGCAAGTTTCCCATTAGAAACGTTATAAAAAATCCATTTCTGTATATTCATATTAAGTACGCGGGATTTTACTAGATTCAAGTCAATGTAGCTGTCAAATACAATGACGTGTTACAAGACACCAGCAATACGTAAAGCAGAATTCCAAAATTTCCCCAAAATCCTCAAAATAAAGTCACTTACTACAACATTCAATAAAATCTATTCCTTTATTTCTTTTTTTTTTTCTAAAACACGACATTTTATAGGAACACACTTTATTACGAGTTTACTCTAAAAGTACATATGTTTTCTTACAAGACTTTTCTCTTTCGTTATATTCCTGTAAAGGCGCCCATTATTAGAAAAATTACAAAAATGACTATAACATACAGACCGTGATGAATCAAATAACTACATATGGTTATTTTCTGGTTGGAAACTACCTCTTTTATCACTTCTTCTCATTTGAACCATGAAGTACGGAACATCGTGCATAAACAGAAAAAGTCCCATGTTTAAAAGACACTAAATTTGCCTTGGTATTTTATTTCATACATGCAACAATGCATATCCATATTTAAAGATAAATAATTTCCTGCTGTATATGTTCTGTTACTTGTGTATGAAATATATATATATATATAGAAAAAGTAAATAATCGAATTTAATTAAATTAGTAAATCAAAAATTTTCGTCGATGAATGAAATTAATGAATTTAATTAGGAACTTAGAAATTAGAATTTACCTAGAAATAATAAATCTTTCAACAGTTTTAAAAGTAATATTAAAAATTTGTATAAATTTTCGTAGAAAGACGAAGACTTATATTATTATTACTTAGTCCACATAACTTTTTTACGAATCAGCGTGAACACATTTTGGCTGTCTAGTTGAATTTAAACAAGAATGGCCCTCCTGTGCTTTTTTAGGCATCGACAACCTATTCGCATTGTTAGCTTGTTAAATTAGTCGCTAGCGATCAAATTTTCTGCGCGGCTCAGCGGTAAAAGAAGCGAAAAGTCACAGACATACCATATAAGATCAACGCAGCGCCACTGCATTTCTGAGAACCGACTGCGACGGCCAACACAACTACAATCTGTATTTGGTATTATTTGATAGTTATCGTGTGGGAATCCTATCAATCCAAAGGCCATCTTCGTACTCGAATGCCCATAATTGTTGTTGGTTACTTGATAAACATGAAATCATACTAACTACAGCTTCTGGCTAAGGGACTTAGTTAGTTACCGCGAATGGTAATCAGCTGAAGAGAAAGGTTATCTACATTATAATACTGTGTCTGTTTAAGGTAGAAGGGAAATACGATGTCTAATGCCTGCAACTAGTTACGTCGATAAATTGTACCACTGATGAAAAAGGTTAATTTTAACAACCAATACTTGAAGAGGAAATACTGTCTAATATACACTCCTAGACAAAAACTCAATAGTGAAACTTCACGTGACTACTTTTAGCATGTTTATCACTATTTTTTGCGAATATTTAAATCATAGTACTTATATGATATTATAATTAAATGATTTTAACTAATGTTTAACAAATTAGAATGGTATTATCGAAGAAAATAACATGAATAAATAACAGAAAGAAACAAGTACAATTAAAATGGTATTAACGGAAAGAACTTTAGAAAAAACATTGGAGGTGAAATTAAATCATAAGCGTGTAGATTGTCCTCTAACTTTTATCACTGTTTCCACTGATCTAGGAATGCTATTTATCAAGTGGTGAATGGTTTCCTGAGTAATATTTTTCCATTCGACAAGAGCGACTTGTTCGAGTTGTTATAGTTACCTCTAAGAGTCGTAAGGGCAGGTATGTGACGCCTAACTGATCGTTTTAGTATATTCCATAGATGCTCTATCAGGTTCGTATCTGGGCTTCTTGGTGACCAGTCTATAGTTGGGATATTCACAGATTGACAGTAGTACAACCAGCAACGTGGGGTCAAACGTAACCCTGCATAAAAAAATTGTCCCCGATAAACAGGGCAAACGGCATCACGTTCTTTTACGATATTTTCTACGTAGAAATGTATATTCATGGATCTCCTCCCTATAGGGACCAAATCCGTGCGGCTATCGAAACGAATTCCTCCCCAGAATATTATCGATCTACCAAAAAATTGAATCCTCGGAGATATATTGCAGGCACCAAACCTCTCTCTTGGCTCCTGCTAGACTCGTTGACGTCCATCTGGTGAATTAAGACTCTTGTTTCGTCTGAACACAAAACTCACTTACAGTCATCAATAGTTCAATTTACGCGATCTCTCACAAAACACAGTCTAGTAACTCTATGTTCTCTGGTGCAATAGCTGGCCTTCTACTGTCCAATTCTACTTTACTAAGTCTTTTCCTGACCGTTCGCCTAGAAATTGTTACATTTCGAGCTACTGCTAGGCCTCTGCTCAGCTATAAACTGATAGAATACTTATTTCTTAAGGGTTGCATAAGATATCGCTCATCTCTTGTATCTGTAGACTTTTTACGACCTTATCCTGGGGTTTTACAGTAACTTCCAATTTAATTGAAATTAACTGTTCGACTAATTGTTGATTGTCTAACTACTAACAAAATAGATACATATCTCTAGCTACGCCCTTGGTTAACCTCCCGCCCGGATTACTTCGAGACGGCAATGTATGCCAGCTCCAAGCGGATGATATCATTACTCTAGATTAGTCCAGGGAACTTGAAGACTTTCTGCAAGATAATTATGGGATCATTTATCCCCAGCAAATATGGCCATACCTCTAAACACCCATGCCAATTCGGATTCGAACCAAAAGTCAAGTATTAATTATTGCCGCCGGCACCGCTAGGACATGACGCCGGCTAGAGCTTTATCCACTACTTCACTTGATCTATAATCGATAGTCCTGGTAATATTATCTTGCTTTTGTAATATTAACCAGTTTTTGGTTATTATGAGTTATGGTTTTCCCCATAAAGTACAATATTTACATAATTGACGTGCTAGCCAATAGGATTTGTTAATATATTCATTCGTAGTATATATTTAGACAATTTTCGAGAATAGTTCCTTGAGAGCGATACCAAAGAATTTTAAAAATTCAGTTAGTACGTTTGGCAAAACTGGCTTTGGGAGTCGAAATGAAGGTGTTAGTAGACTAATCGTTCGTATACAACCTGTTAGAGGCATTCCTCAATGTATGGAACCTAGAAAAGGAGCCTATAAAACCAGTTAAATGTCGTTCTCAAGAAATTAGACTTTTCTTTATGGAGCATAAATAAGATAAAATAATAGCAAGGCGTTTTGCCTGCAGACCACCCAGCCACCTTGAGTACTGTGAGTGGTCTGTTAAAAATGTAATTCGAGACTATCTGCAGAAAATGCGAATATGGAGCACTGATAATCCACATATTTTAGTTGAACCTCCACTACATCCTCATAGAAATTATGTTTGGATGATAATTTCTCGCAGAAAAATAATTGGAACTGCTTTCACAATTTCACCGACAATATAAAGCGGTAAAGATAGACAGTAAATATAATTTTTTAATAAATCTTTAAATTGTCTATTTTCTTACTTTACTTTATAAAGGAACATACAGATCTACTACAGATTAGTACAAATTAAACTTTAAAGTTTTTAAAAGCCTGTCTCCACTCTGTTATTTTCTAATCAAATAATGTTGTAGTAACCAGTTACGCTGTCTAATTCCTCCCGAGTTCCTATTTCTCTAAGTTCCTACCAAGTTAGATTTGTCAAAACATCACTTGGTTAATCCCATCTTAAATTTAAACATCTAGGGTAGCCACGAAATCTAGCTAGTTCAAAGAAAAATATGGTTCTAAATCTGCGGAAATTTCGGAAATAACTTCGAGCTACATGATTTTGCTATCGAATTCTAAATAGAAAATTAATTTCGTGAAAGAAAATAAAATTCGACAGTAATCCGCTATTAGCCACAGTTATCTCAAATCCGTAGGTTTTTTTATTTCAGGATATTGTAAGAATATAGATCAAGATGATAAACAAACAATACAATCCTAATAATACATCAGGAGCTGAAAAATCCATTGCACAATCAGCTACGACGCTTCCATGTCGAAAGAAGTATTCAGCAGTATTCTTTTTTCGATGTTTAAATGGTTACTCTTTTATTTTTTTACTTGGTTTTATTGTAATGTGTCTTCTCCAATCATACTCAATTTCTATACATAAGGATAGAATTACACATATGTAATGAACAGTTACGAGGGTGAGTCAAATATGAGAAATTTTGTTTAAATAAATTTATTGTTAATGCAAGAACATTTTTGAATACATCTTATTTTTCTATATAGTCTCCTTTTTTATAAATACATTTTCCCAAGGATTGGAAGTTTTTTAATATCGTTATCGAAAATGAAGTTAGTCGTGCCTCTAATCAATTGCGCATAAACGCTTTCACGATTTGGTCGACATCAAAACGGGGTCCTCCAAGTACTTCCTTGAGGCCCAAACATATGATTATCACATAGTGACAAATCCGGGCTACAGGGCGGATGTTTAAGTGTTTCCCAATGGATTCTTTCCAGTTTTTTTCGGGTCAAAGCAGCTGTATGTAGCCGAGGGTTGTCGTGAAGAAGAATCACACTTCGGATAGGCACATCTCGTCTTTTCCTCCGAGAACCGAGTCTTGTTTCATTGGGGAGCTGGCAGTAGTAGGCGGTGTTAGCTATACGCCGCTCATGAAGGAAATAAATGAGCAGTACCCCTCTGCAATACCAAAAAGCAGTGGCAAGAGCTTTGCCTGCAAAAAGACGAGTTTTGGCTCTTCTAGGTGGGTCTTTTTCAGGACATACCAAATTTGTTATGCCAGTTAGACTTGGGTCTTTGAATGCGTTTTGTTGCCAAACTATGCAGTTAATCGACGCAAAATTTCAGCCGGTTTTACGTCCTCCCGCGTCAAGAATTTGATAATAAAGCTTTGCTCATCGGACGTATGTACCTCTTGCTCAGACATGATGCTACTGACAGTAAATCGGCCTTGGCGAACCGCGCCGATAGAGTCCTTCACATCCCCACCTAATACATATCAAGACATCGTGCCAATTCCTTTACCCAACGAGCCTTAAAATAAATATTCCGGTTTATATTTGACTCACCCTCGTATATCTAGCAAATGCCACGCCACTGCTAATGATTTTTCCTGTATATAGTACAATTTTCGATACCATGAATAAACAAACTGACACTTAACAATACATTACAGTTTCATGAACACGGCCAATCTCCGTAATCCATTTTAGCTTATTTGCGTTTCCGAATCAATTACCGCGACAGACATATAATTCGAAAACAAATATTTCATTCCTGCTGTGTGTTAATTTCAGCACCCCGAATGTGAGTGCGGTCACCATACGTGCGGCCCAAATTGTGACAGGTGTTGTCCGATGTTTAACCAACGCCAGTGGGGACCGGGATCATCTAGAGATGCCCGCCAGTGTCTACCCTGTAACTGCCATGGACACGCCACCAGTTGTCACTACGATGAAAACGTAGATAAATCGGGTCTTAGCATGGATATTCATGGGTATTATCAGGGGGGAGGTGTGTGCGACAACTGTACGGTAAGTTTTAATGTTCATTTGTTTAATCCATGGTAATTTGAATAAAAAACACTTCCTTTACATTTGTTATTAAGTTAATGCGTAAGTTTACCTGTACTGTAAGGTGCTGTATAATGGGAAGGTGCACCTCCCCATTATGCAGCACCTTCTGGGCTAATTTAGATGAGATGTTTCTAAATAGTTTGATCTAGAATCGGCCGATTGTACAGCCAACCAGATCGCCACATTTAACACCCCTAGATTATTGTTTGTGTGGATACCTAAAAAACAAAATATACTTTAGTGGGTCAGGTAAATTACAAGATTTGAAGCAAGATATATCATTTATCGATATCTCCTTCTGTATCTCCTTCGAGATATCATTTACTCTCATTGAATATGAAGACGCCTCTGTACTTTCACTTTATTTATGTCTTCAACTTCTTCTCTCCCGATAAAGCCGACGTTTCAACGGATTCAATATCATCCTCAGGATATTGAAATGTATAGTCGACCAGCTTCTAACTAATTAACTTCTAACAATCTTTTAAAAACATAAAAGAGAAGCCGATGTTTTGATGAATTCGATAGAGATTGATTCATCCTCAGAGAATTGAAATATATATCAGCATGTATTAACGGCTAAACAGTGGTCGCATTTTATCGTATCTATACTGGTTTGTTTCGCCTGGTGTAATTTGGATGTTTGGATATTGCATGTTATTAAATTTTTTTGATTTATGGATTTTTTGCATATTTATAAACAATTAATTATACTTCATAACTACATAAGACACAAATAAGGGATATAAAAAAGTACTAACTTTTTAGATGATTTTCAAAGGGCTGATTTTGCAGAAAACCGTAGAACAGTATTGTAAGAAGCAAATTGAAGCTCTAAATTTTTAGTTTTTAGATTTTGAGTTCAAAATTTCTTACCATCAGCAGTTTTGAGCATAAAGGAACCATCGGAAAAAATTCCAAATTTTTCTATGCCTTTCAAAAGGTCCACGGACTTTTTTCAGTAATTTCATCATAAAACTTTTTTAGATAATTCAAGTATGAATTCAAGTAGGGTTTTAAAAACTGCATAGTATTCTTTATAAGTCGTAGTTGTTGGTTTTTGATGAAAAAAAATTTCGTGCGAGAATGTTGACTGAAAAGGTTGTAAAAATGGAATATTTAGGGATATTCTCTTATCTTGGCATAACTTTGCAAATAATGAATAGACTAAAGATGTTGACCATTTATTTCCAACCTTAAAGAATCCCAAAGAAACTCTGAACATTTCAAAGCGCTACGACTTTTTTTTGTGTTCGGAGTTATTGAATTTGTCATTTTTGCTAAAAATAAATTTGAGAATGAATTTAAAATTTTTTTATTAATTTTTATGAATATTCATGAAGTTGAAAATGTTTTTAGCAATAGTCCATATTCTTATATAAAAAAATGTTAATTATTGTAAGAAAAAATAGAAAGGAAAAAATTTTCGAAAAAAAATATATTAAAATTGACTTGTTTGTATGAACTACGATAACTCAGAAAAATCATCGTACGAAGCTTTTAGACCACTCAAATTATAGAGAATAAAATGGTCTAAAAAATTACTGAAAAATAGTGTATTGAAGTCCGTGGACATTTTGAAAAGCAAGCAAAAATTTGGGAAATTTTTTTCCGATGGTTTTCTTATGATTACCCAAAACTGCCGGTAATAAAAAAATTAAACTCAACATCTGCTCAAGGTATCTGTAGATACTTATAGCTTCAATTTGTTTTTTTTAATGGCTCTGCGACTATTTTTCTCTAAGTTACAGCCCTTTGAAAATCACCTAAAAATTTAGAATTTTTTACATCCCTTAATTTTTGTGTCTAGTGTAGTTATTATTATTATTATTAATTCGTTAACTGTCAACCAATTTCTAGACTTACGCTAATCTAAACTGCTTATCTGCCACTGAATAAATTTCAGTTTTAAGGGGATTAATATAAACTTCCCTAAACACCAAGAAAGACTGTACTAAATGCATTATTTACTTACCTATTCCCCGTGTATAATTCATCCCCTATTTAATATTCAAGGATTATACTACCGGTATAAACTGCGAGCAGTGCATGACTGGGTATTTCCGCCCGGTAGGAAGCTCTCCCGAAGCTAAACAGCCCTGTTTAAAGTGCAAGTGCGACCCCGCCGGGTCGACAGGAACATGTGTACAGTACGGGGAAGAAGCGGGAACCTGCGAGTGTCGACCTGGCTACACTGGAGAAAGATGCGATGCATGTGCCCCCGGATACGGGGGCTACCCTAACTGCCAGTCGTGCCCGTGCGATGTTAATGGGGTGGCGCGGTTAGGCGACTGCGAAGGAGACTGCATATGCAAGGTATGGTTAATGTAGGATGTACTCGGATGTTCAGCATCGAACAACGTGATTTGCATCGAATTTTATTTTATAATTTTAAAGCCATTGTCTGTAGATTTTCATGAGTCACTCATCCATATGATTTAACCTGGCACATTTACTTTGATAACTTCTCTTAAACCAGAAATAGTGTATGACTAAAACAATATTTTTATTATTATAATATATATATATTTAGAAGAGGAAAAACGAAAGACCAGTTTTCCATTAACATCGAAACATTACGTTACTCGATGCGAGATTCGAGTAACATAAAAATTTAATACAGTAGACTTTACTTGACATTAAAACGTCAAAATTCAACACATTTTTCAAACATCTAGCATCTAGTAATTTTAATAAACTTGGCTATGACTCTATTTTACTTCTTAAAATTGATAAACTAATTGGCACAGTTTATTGTCATTATAGAAATTATAAACAGGCTTCAGGTATTTTCAATTGTCAATAAGTTTTCTTATATGGATTTAATTTTCGCAGAAAATAAAAATTTCATAACATAGTTGGTAAAATTCATATAGTATTATTATTATTAAATAATAAGTGGACAATAAATGAGAAATGGTAGATACAAAATTCGCGTTCAAATAATCCACCTCGTCATCGAAAAACACAAATAGATAACTAACTATTCGGTGAAATCCTCAAATCTAGCGAAACATAATATTCAACAATTTTCAATCGTCTTGGTAAAAATTTTTAAAAAAACACATTTAACATATGCTTTCTGAAACATATAGCAAAATTTGGGTGTTTTAATGTTGGTTAATTAGAACAATCACAAACGTAAGACAATATGGTCTTACGCTTCAACAGTGTTAAGGTAAAGACAATATGCATGTACTCTAGAATAGTTACTTACCACTCAGAAATTACAAAAAGTGTACTACATTGTTGTATATTTATATTAGTTTTATAATTAAAATTTATAATTATAGTGGTTAAAGGGTGACCAGTTATACAGTTGTTAAGTTTTATACCAGAAATAGTGAAATTTTCTATCATTTTCACACCGGTTTTTCCTCGAACGATTTTCAACAGTATTTCACCAATGAAAGTTTGTTACACTATTTTATTTACATTTTGTCTGTATATACGTGATTTAACCTTTTTATTTCTTTCATAATATAATCCATCGAAGTTTGTTATATAAATTTTGATGGGTATATTTACATTTTGTTTTATATGTATCAGATAAGGCTTTTTATTTCTTACACAATGCTTTCACCGATCATAGTTTGTTATATACACTATTTTATTTACATATAATTTGCATATACATTATACTCATTCCAAATAGAATTATAAAATTATATACAGGTATACCACCCATTTGGTAGATGGCTTCAGTACATTTATTTATGATTCTTTGCACAAAAAATTTTCACAAAAATTCTAAAATCTTATATTTTTTATTATGAAAACCTGAATGTTTGTTTTCGTCGATCTTCTTTTATAAATCGGTAACTTTTTCCCAAAACTGCTTGATTACCTTGTCAAGTTTTATATGATTCATATAATTTAAAACTCCAATACGATCTTTGCCTTTCATTTTCGTTATGTATACTATTTCTTAGAGACCAGAATTTTCATTGTTCAGTGATAACCTTTATTCGTAGTTACAGCTCATATTTTCCAACCAAAAATACATCTATCTAATTTCTCTTCGCTTAATTACCTTTTCGTTTCCATTATTATGGCTTCTCTATTTTATACATATGTCCTTAGCTATTATTTGACGGCATCTCAACACTTCTTTCGCATTTTCAAATTCCAATACATATGCCAATTTTATACAATATCAAATACATTTATTGCATATTGTGTTTTTCATACAATCTCTAATATAACCTAGACATGTACTATTCACTTGATAGAAGTTTTCAGATTACTGTAAACATTGATTCGTTTTAGGGTTACATTTTACAGTTATAATTAAAATACTTATTTCATTGATGAGTGGGTGGGTACTCTACTTTTTCGAGACGTAGTCAAACAAAGATGTGATGTGGCTTCCGAGAATATGTGTTAAAAGAGACATTATTTTCGATAAACATTTACGACAGATAAAATCTGGGTGTTTCTGTATCACCCATTCCTGAACAAGGCCAGACCCAGGCTCAATTTTAGCTAACGATCGGAGAGCAACCGCGACAAATTCCTTAGCGAGAAGAGGTAGAATATAGGCGCATGTTAATTATTGCGACGGATTTTGAAGAGTTTGCATACTTACATCTATACTATGAAGGGTAGTGTATTACAGCAAAGCGACGTCGTCATTTCCTGACTGATGCAGGATTTCACATCGCAAAAGAACTACAGCAACATTGTTAATAATAATGTTAGGCCTCATAGAGCCTGAAATTATGTCAGAGTTTTGCCGGTTATGAAAGAGAAAATCGCCCTTTGGCATTCAGTGATGTAATATTTGCATAGTTAAATATTGTTCTTATTTATAATATGACAAAAAAACTTGAAACAATAACAAAACAAAAGAACTAAATGCACAGTTGCATGTATGGATAACTATTTATATCTAGTATAATGCAAAGTTTTACTTCGCAGAGGGTAATATTCACACTACAGAAATAAGGAGTTTTTATACTCCTGAGTACTCTGCGTAGTAAAACTTTGGATTATACTGATGATCTCACGCTTTTAATTCGATTTAGATTGTTCAAAACTACCAAGAGATGGCGTTTGGTACGTTCTACTGCGGTGGAACGTACACTGCACATGGGTTGGAGTATAAAAACTCCTTATTTCTGTAATTATTGATATCTAGACATAGATAACTATATCTAACTTTTACACATAGTATAATTAACTTTCTTAGTCTGTTGTATCGTTTACTATTGATTAGTAAATAAGTTATAATTTCTGATGATATCCCTAAATGGGAAACAATAATGATACTCTAATACTACCGTATATTAATTATGATAGAAAGATAATGTAAGTAACTACTATAGATGTAGATATGAGTAACTACAATATAAACAATTCAATGAGGAAAGAAGTGTGTTATAAAATAATAAATTCTAATTAAATTGCGTCTATTTCAATATATACAATATAAAATTATCCTAAACTGCCTTAACTAAGTTTCGAATCTAATTCGATTCACGTTAATTTAATTCACTATATTCTTCGAGGAAGCATCACATTATTATCCAGAACTACTACGATATTACATTGTCAATTTTAAATTAACTGCAACTAGAAACTACCCGTAATATTTCTTTTATGCTGTCAGCAACATAATAACCTAAGATATTAAAGATATGCCGTAATAATTTTGACTTTTACGACTCCCTAAATAACTTCATTTTTATAGTCAGCGGAAGTAAATGTAGAATTGACAAAAGTATCCAAGCATTTGAGAAAATTAAATTATGAGTTTGAGCTGTTCTTAACTAGATAATTAGGATACATTTTTAGTTTTACGATTAATAAATATATCTAATAAATTAAGTGTAAAGGATATTAAATTTACTTGTAGTAGGTGCTTAAATTATCACTGTCATTCTTATTTAAGCTAAAATTAAAAAAATAAGACGTACATTTATCAACAGCTTGTTATTACATACAACACGAACAGTGACATACCGCCAACATTTCTGAATCCAGATATTCTTGAAGCCATTTTGATTAGTGATATAATTTTTTTTTATTAATATTGTAATAAATAATTTCTTACAATCCTCTTCAAACTAAAGTATCTGATCATATATGTAGCTAATTTACTGTTGCAAAAAAAATTATTAACTTCTTTTTAATACAGCCATCGATATACAGGATGTAGGAAGTATAACTGCATCATTTTAACAGTTGACAGCTAGGACCCAAATAAACAGAAGCATTATTTGTTATTACAACAGATATCATTATTTGAATTATCGAAATAGACTCCAAATATTTGGTACAACTTAGTAAGTAGGTCATTGCCTCTGACCCACTTTTTGAGAGTATAACTCCTGCAAATAAAACTTGTTTTCTATAAATTAAATTATTTTGAACATGAAAGTTTACTTGATTATTTAGGGATCTTGAACTTTTTATTTGTACTTTTGATCCATAATGTATTTTTTATATACATAATTAGATAACTTACACATTTTCTTTTCTGGTAGAGTTAAGCACCCACGTTGTTGAGCACATTTATATGTATTAGTCAATATATCAGTCAATTTTAGAAATTTGTAATAGTTGTTCGGATAATGATTCGTTTTACTTTCATTGGTTAGTGGGAAAAATTGCTGTGCTATTAGCTTACATTTTTAAATAATGAAACAAGAAATGATAATAATTGAAAATAAAACTGAAGTTGACCTACAGGAAAATGGCGAAGTGTACGCCTAATGACGTCAGTGCCGTTGTGGATAAAAAAATATATTTTGCAGTGTTTGTTGTTTGTTTATTTATCTATCTACTGTGTAAAAATTGTTAACATATCATATTACTATTATCGTGATGATCTATTTTATCACGATCGGATAAGGTGACAATTAACATAACAATATTAACAAATCAAGGTAATTTATGGACAATTTTCGAAAAATTTTGCTGTTTATAATAAGTTCTCGTGATATACTAATTATAAATGAGTATCGCTGTCAACTTTTTTTTTTCATTAAAGAACACCAGTTCTATTATAATGCAGTATACCTTGTATTGAAAAAAGTCGTAAAAATATGTATTACTATAATTATATTAAACATATGTTCTTAAATTACTCATTCAAAATAACAAACTTGATTTTTGTCTTTATATTTATTATAACAGTGATTGTGATTATATTTAAAGATCACTAGTAAAATCATAAATAATAAAATGAATGTCAAACGAAAAATAAGCAACCATTCTTATGTTTTACTAGTTAAATTTTGGAAACAACTTCGATAGTTTTATTATTAAACGATGATCCTAAGAAGTACCCACTGTTCAATCATTTTTAGTTGTAATTGGTTGATTCATAATTATCAGACGTTTATATGGCGCATTTTTTCCTTGTGAAAATTGGCATTTTTTTTATAAATATATTCTTCTCTGTATAGTTGATAAAAATTCATGTCCAAAACCATACTCATATTCGTCATACTATGCCTTACCACTGCGAAAAGTGAAGGAAGGCAGCACAGTCATTTCGCGATCTCGAACGAACGAACTCTTTGGGGAAGAAACAATCAGCGAAAGTCAGTGTCGGGAATGGTTTGCCCGCTTCAAATCAGGTGATATCAGCTAGGAAGACAAACCAGGAAGAGGTTGACCATCGGATTTTGACAATCGGACACTTCGGCAGTTGTGAAAGAGGACGAAAGCATGACAACTGAATGCTGACCGAAGACTTCAATGTAGGCCAATCTACCATCGTTCGTCGCTTCAAGGAGCTCAGAAATGTATGGAAATTGGCTGGATGGATCCCTCATGAACTCTCCGACATCAACAAGGCCGATCGTGTTCGAATTTTCACCCAATTGCTGAAGCGAAACGATCAAATGGCGTTCTTAAAGAATCTCATCCCTGGAAACGAATCATGGCTACTCTTCAAAAACGTCAAAAGGAAGAACGTTTGCGTTTCGCCAGGTGAAACACCAAATAGAATACCAATAGATATCCACTTTAAAAAGACAATGTGGTATGTATGGTGGGACATAAGTGTCTACTACAACTTGGATGAGTTGGTGGACGACATCAAAGCGTGGATTAGCTCTAAGAACCGTGACTTCTTTGGCCGTGAAATCGGCCATCTGACAATCAAATGGGAAGCATTTATTAAAATTGAGGGTGAATATGCGCCAGAATAACCATTTAATCATATTTCTGTTTATTTTTGTTTATTTTTTCATAATAAATATTGTTTAAAAACACCTGATAATTACGAGTCAACCTAATAGAATGAACAATCACGCAGTATTGAATTTGTTTATTAATTAAAAGAACGTTTTACTTTGATAAATAATTATAACAACAACCTAGTCAGTTTCCCCACTAAAAGTGTAAAGTAACACAACTTGTGAAACAGAAATTGCCAATCTAATTTATTTTCCCGCATACAGTTGATATTAAACTCCATAAACAACTAATCTTGTTACATTTTTATGAAGGCCAACGTAGAAGGAAGATACTGCGATCGCTGCAAACCGGGCTATTTTGGTTTACGAAGTGACTACGTGGAAGGATGCATCCCGTGTTATTGCTCCGGTGTAACTACATTATGTGAATCAGCCGTCATCGAGCTACAAAGAGTGAGTTCGTTTTATTATTCTTTTCATATATTTATAGAACTACTTATTTCCCTAACCGTGAAGCAATGAAAATGCACCTAAAGTGTATAAATGTATAACATGAAAATATATGTATAATTTGATCAGCATCAAGTTACAACTCCACTTCCTTTAATCAATTCAATTACGTTTCGAGAAAGTAAATTAGTAATAGAAAGGAAACATAATTTATTTAGCAACGTCGAAAGATCAAACACGATATTTTATGACTAAACTAAAATTATATTAAACAGCAAATATGCGTTACTTTAAACGTTATATATAATATATTAGGAAATATTAAACATCTATTTTCTTAATTATCATAAATATTACTCTAATATGATATAGCAATAAATACAAGCGATATAAATTAAGTATGAGTTGAATTAATAAAAATAGCCTTGCATTTTCTGCACCATTTTGTATAGAACACGTAATTATTTATATTTTAAATGGTAGAAAATATGACGGTCTGAAAGCATAGAGAAACATAGTATTTTACAATACGGCATGGTGAGAAAGTTTCACACAGTAATCATCATTTTAATATTGAGTGAAACTATACCTCTTTTCTCCATTCCAGAGATAAAGTTTTGAAGTAAAATTCTTAAAATTTCAATATAATAGTTTCACAAAAATTATTATTTCAATAGATTAGTGACTATTTTAAATAGAAATATACCTATTTAAAAGAATCAAGAAACAATAAAATTAAATTATTGAAAAATATGTCTAAAATAGAGCTTTTTTAAGAATTTGTTTTTCATTTCTTAAGTTACTATTATAAAACACTTTGTTTTAAGTTAATATGCAAAAATTGAAAATTTATACTGTTTTTTTTTTAACAACAGGAAATTTCTACATTGTCTTGTCTTGAACTACAGCTCAAAGTATTTACTTTTGATTTACACAATCTGTCTAAACATTCAACATAATGTTCCCCTTCTATCAACACCTCATGATTAAAAATGTTAAAATTTCGTCAGGCACTGACGATGGAATTTAGTTGACGAAGTTGAAGTATCGCATATGGCATAACACAATCAGCTATAATTATTAACATGTATTTTTTTCTTTTTTTTGTTTTAAAATATTTTTGGCAAGTAGAATCTCATAATGCATTTATCAAGCTTTAATAAATGTATATAAAAGTGTTCCCAACAGAGACTACCCATTTTCAAAATAAATTTCACTAATAAAATTATGATGGTGTATTTTTATATACATTGTTGTTTTATGGGAATGAATATATCATACTCGTAGATGTTTTCATTCCATATTACATATATGGCTAAGTAATGAATTTTTTGAGCAGATTTCCATATTGGACCCTCCCTGGAATAAATTTGGTGAACAGAATAGAAAGCTTTTCCCATCATATTTTTTGATACCTTTAAATATTATATTTGATATACCGTTCTTTAATTTTTTTACTAGGCAGCAAGTCAGTCGGTCGATTTCGTATAATGTGTAGGGAGGGGACGCGGACGGTACGCCCTGCTTCAGGTTGTCCAGTGTCGATAATTAGCGGCGCTACGACAGTTACGTTCTACACGTGAGGGAGTGTACATCGTATTTGTAACGGGGAAAAACTTTTACGTGGGAAGTGATGTTGATGGGTTTACCGTTAAAAGATGATGAAGGTATTTAAAGAAAAAGTATCTTGGCCATATTTAACAGCAAACTATGATATTTTTTGCATTATTTTTATAATTGGTTTTGCATTAAAAAAAAAGTGCCTTCTAATAAAACGTTTAAAAATAAATAGATTCTCTTAAAATAATTAAAAATAAAATACAAACTTTTAAAACTTAAAAAATATCCCCTTGAATAAGAAAAAAAACTAAAGAAAATTTTCGAAGATGCCTCCGTCTTGCGCCAAACAATAACCCAACCTGTCGTAAAATTCTGAACGAACGTTGGTCAGCATAAGAGGGCTAATAGTTTGAAATAAATTTTCAATATTAGCCCCCAGTTGATTTAAATTATTAGCTCTTTCATGAGGATAACTTTGATTTAATATACCCCCATAAGAAAAAATCATTAGGGGCCAAGTCTGGCGATCTTGGTGGCCATAGAATTACGCCTCTCGTAGATATAATTCTTTGGGGGAATATCGTATTCAAATAGTCAATGACTATTCTTGAGTTATGGGCCGGACACCCACGTGCTGGAACCAAATGTTGTCAAAATTGGGGTTAATGTTTGCCAATGCAGGAACAATTTGGTTTTGAAGAAGATTCAAATAAGTCTCCCCATTTAAATTTCCATCAATAAAGAATGATCCAATAATATCATTCCCATAAATACCAGCCCAAACATTCAATTTTTCGGGATATTGTGTCCTTGTATTTAACAGGCGATACTGATTTTCAATAGCTCAATACCGTAGAATTGATGCATTGTGCTCCATGTAACGGAAACGTGGATTCATCGGTGAACACGATGTTATGAATAAAATTGTCATCGCATTTGCACGTTCCATTACCGTGTTATAAAATTCCATTCTACGGTACTGGTCTTCATCGAAAATTTCTTGATGTTCTTCGTATTTATAGGAATGATATTTATTTTTCTTTAAAATTTTATGAATTTTACCCACACTAAAACCAGTCTCCTCGGAAATTTTTGGGATAGAAATATTTGAATCTTCTTCTACCATTGCACACACCATTAATTCCTGCATTTTAGCATCCTCGTTAATTCTAGGTGTCTTGTGGCATTTACAACCTAAAATGCATCCCGTTGACTTAAGCTTTTCGACTACTGTCGATATTGTGTTCAAGGCAGAAATCGGACGATTTACATATTTGACTGAGAAAAGGTCCCTTATTGCACGTAATGAATGTCCCTGAAGAGACCATGATATCGAATCAATTTTTTCCTCAAGTGTGTACGTCATAATTACTAAGCTTTGAATTAAAATAATCTATTGAAAATTACACGTATTACTACGAAGTTCACTCACTCGTCTAAATGCCAAACACGTATGCGACGGTAAATGTGAAATCTAAGTCGTCGATCATCACGGCCGGCGTACGGCCGGACTCCCCACCTGAGCGGTGGCTAATTTTCGGAGAAGGACCGAACGGTGGAACCTATGTACAGTTTTAAAATGAAAGCACGGTATATATATATATATATATATATATATATATATATATATATATATATATATACATTCGTAAACCCTTAGGTACCTTCCACTTATAGGTTTAATCGAATCTGACTATAGATGGTGCCTATATTAAAACTCAAATTTTAATCATCTCCAGATGATGCCAACTTTGTTGGCGAAACGCTCACCGAGTGTAGTGTACAGTGTTTTGGTGTTTTCTGAAAAACTACGTCAGTGTTATCTTCACACTGTACCAAAGGTTTCAGTCCACTTCAGTAACAGAAATATAACAACATTTTACAAAAAGAAAACACTCGTAGTAAAAATAAATTACACAAATCTATCTTTTTTTAATTTTATAATTTAAATGCAGTAAAATTCACAACGCTTTAGTAGTATTATAAATAAATTAATGATTGAATCACAAACAATCTATTTTAGACATCATGAATAATACATAGTCAGTTTAAAATAAAGTGACGTTCCAAATAAATATGCATATAACCACCTAAGTGAAATAGAAATGACCTCGGGAATAATATTTGATGTATTTGCAATATATTTAGATTTCCTAGGATTCATGTTTAAGATAGTTTCTTTAAGTTTATGGCAAATGAACTAAGAAAGAGATTTTTGTTGGTCGATATTGTAACGAATTTACTAGAAAGTTATTTATTTCGAACACTTATTTACAACTCAACTATTTACAAGTCGAACTAAATAACTATCTTTCTACTTTAACTTTATAATCTGTATTACACAATGTCACTTTCTTCGCATCGTATCGCTCACTATCGTGGTCCAGATTCAACTAATTCCTGGCTGGACAACACAATTCTTATATAGGCAGTAGGACGTCTCTCCATACGTTTCTAGATAAAGAACTTTGGCGAACCTTCTAGTATAGAATGCACTGGAAGTCAACTCCACACGCTCTTGATGGTTTCGAATATTCCCGGCGTTCGGGATCGCTCGACGTGTTCGTGACAATATATTGGATTATAGTCATAAAAAGTAAATAATCATAAATATTATAAATAATGTAATAATATTGCTATAATAATGACGAAGTATACAAAGCTATGTATCTTTTCTAACCGCCTTACATAATAAGTATGTATGTACTTTGTGTGTACAAGGATAACACATTTGGAAGAAATTGCAAATTTCTTAATTCGCAAAATATTCAATTAATTCAATTATGATAAATATTAAATCTCACTGAATCGCCCTGTAACTATCAAGACCCGTTTGTATTAATAATTTTTAATGAAAGCCCACCACATCCAAAGTTCGACATAACATGCTTTGCTTTTGCCCCGAGCTAATACGAATTTAATTTCAGATTCAATCTTTGAAGGACTGGCTTATATCCGACTTAAAAGTAACCAGAGTTGTAAAACCCAACTGGAACGGTCAAAGTGTGTTTTCGCTGGGAAACTACGAGTTCGCAGGGATTAAATCCCTTTTCTGGTTAGCACCTGAAGAATATTTAGGAAACAAACTCGAAGCTTACAACTCGAACTTTCTGTTCAAAGTTCAGTGGGTGGTAATGCGGGGAGATACCAGTGGTAAACCGACTACGGGACCAGATATAATTCTTGTAGGCAGCAATGGTCTAAAGATAGCTCACGGTAATGACGTTTATACATCCTCGCAAATGACGTTTACGATAAAGCTGAACGAGGCAGGGTGGTACTTTATACCGGACGACTTGATTGATGTCTCAGACCTTGAGAGGAGTGCTATAAATGAGAGATCCGTGACACGACGCGACTTCCTGGACGTCTTAATCAATATAAAATATATTTTACTGCGTTGCACTTTTCATACGGATCAAATTGAGGCCTTGTTAGAAGAAGCCACGCTTAACTTAGGAGATGATGGACAGACGTACAGCAGCATTGAAAGGTGTTCTTGTCCTTCAGGTTAGTTTAATTCTATATTATAATTAAAATTAATATTTTTATACAATCAGATACATATGTATGCTTGACCTATCTATATACGTTATATTTTTCAGGAATTATGTATTTCTTTGCTTAAGGAATTACTTTCAGTTGTACCACTGCATATAATTACTTTCCCATTGTCTCCAGACATTTTACTAAAGTAAGAATTGCTTTTATAAAATGGTTGAAGTGATAGCTACACGATTTCTTATGCTGTACTAGACTTTATCAATTTACAACTAAGTTGAAAGCTAGCACATATTTTAGTCTATATGTTACCGGCAAAGTATAAAATTCCGATATTCTATAGAAAACCTAGGTATTCTACACAATGACTAACGATTTCACGCAATGTATGAAATCTGTTTTAATTCAAATAGAATTATATAATTTACCTAGTCATTTCATAGAATCCCTGGGAATTCTATAGAATGACTATATAACCTTAGGAAAGGTGTTAAATAAAGAAATATCGAACTTTAAATGAAACTTTTATTCGAAATAAAGAAATATTTGCTTAAGATACTTAACAGAAACTGAACAAACATCGAACATTTATTTCTTAAAAGTCTATGGGAACAGATCTTTCTACTTATTTTTGCAAGATGAACTTGAGTGACATTTACTAGAGCAAAGTGTTTTCTTCTTAACGCACAAACACTTCATGGTTCCACAGTTCTCTTTGCAACTGCACTTGACAAATCCTTGGCCTGTTCCGGTAGACTGCAAAGTTGCAATTGAACGTAGTGTAATTTCGTTATCAGGACGATCTTTAGTGTTCAAGAATCCTTTCTGACAAACTGTAAACTGGGATCTAGAATAGAGCGATTTAACAACTCCTTGCTTAATACCGAGCTGGTATAGTCCATCGACTGTTTTATTCATAACAATAGCTAGAATATTTTAATCACCACCATGTCCCCTATCAACTTAGGGTATTGGAATTCTTACAGTTTTACCAACAGATACCGACGGACATTTTTGTCACTATGCTTCAACATTCTTTCTGCTTGTTATTTTAAGTTTTCTACTGCAGTATGCCGACTTTCGGTTGGTACTATATTTCTAAAGCATAAAGAACATAGTACCGAAGACTCACAACCCTCATTAATATCTAATGTTTCAAGTCCACTACAAATAGGATGAATAGTTCGTTTGCATCTTCTGCTAGCTGAGATCCATTTGTCTCTTTGAAGCATACACAACATAAACTATTTGATGGCTCGTTAGTTATATACCCTGAAACTGAAGGTTGATCAAGTAACTCAATCGGTTTGGAGGTTACATCCTGAGAAGGTTGTCTTTGTGCATTACTTTTATCAATGTTGTTATTTATAACTCTCTCCAAATCTTTATCAGTTTCAAGAGATTGCGCAACTTTTTTTGGTAGCGTTATACCTACTTTTACCTTACATCCAAAAAGAGCCTCATAAGGTGTTCGCTCGATTCCGGAATGAAAAGCTCTATTTTTCATGAGCTGTACAAATCTTGAAGATTCACTCCAATGTCCATTGTTATTATCTTGCATCCATTTAGTCAACATGTTTTCGACATCTTGGTTGGCCCTCTTAACACTGCCTTGGCTCTGAGAGTGCTTTGGCTTGTCATGCACAATAGTCAGTGAAGGCCAGTACTGTTTCAAATTATAGATAATATGATTCCTGCCATTATCAAATTGGAGTATAGCAGGTGCGCCAATTAGGGTAAAAATATCTAATAGAACGTAAGCCACTTCTTCTGCCCGTTTCGATTTAAGCCCTCTCAATACAACGAATTTGGTTAAATGATCTTGATATACTAATATAAGTTTATATTCTCCATCTGGGTGAGACTGAAAGTCAATTAAGTCTACTTAACAACGAGAATTAAACTCCGAAGAAATTATAGGCTTCACAACAATATCTTTTTAACACCTTGTTGTTTTTGTTGACATGGTTCACAAAATTGAATGTACAGCTCTATATCATATTGGGTTACATTTTTGTGCTTCTTTCACACATTGTCAGTTATTCAATCGGCATTCCATATAATGCCTAGGAAATGTGTATAATATAATGTATTTCATACAATGCCTCATGATTTTAGGAATTATATATAATACCTAGGAATTCTATATAATGTCGGATTACAAACTTTGCCGGTAACATATACAATAAACTAAATTTCAAATCAAATTAGCCTAAACAAATATGTGTTCTCATGTTGTTCCTTGACAAAGCAATGAGTAGGTGTAATCGATTGTTGGGGGCAATCTGGTTTTACGTTACATTACGTTCACCTAGGCTACGTAATCATGCGTTTCACGACACTAGAGTTCAGAAATGACCCTACAGTGTTATAGAATGTTCATTTTATTACGACAAGAACACTCTTGTCCTAGATTGTACCCAAGCTTTATTATTTTAAGAGTATTATTGTGGCAATCTAGTTTTCAGTTTGGAATAGCGTCACAAATAAAATGATTGACTAGAACCCAAAGTAGTCTAAAATGTCATTTTTGTTGCGTTGTTTTAATTAATTTAGTCCTAGAGTACCCGAGGTTTATTTTTAACAATGTAATTATGGAAATTTTATTTTAAATTATGCTTTTGGAAATTACCCTAGAGTTTGGAATAAATAAAACAATTCATTAGATGTGAAGCAATCATAGAATATTTTTTTTAAATATTTGGGACATTTGGTCTTTGATCGTACCGAGTATTTTGGATAACGTAACTGTACCTACCTGAATTTACATCTTCTTACACGTTCTGAACAGGCCCCACAGTTTGTAATAACGCCAGAAATATACTAGTTGACTACAATATGAACTGAGTGCAGTTAGCCATTACTTTGTAATGGTTAATCATAATGAAACAGTAAAACAGTTAACTTTGTTACTATCAAAGATTTTATTGTAACTTAACGCTACTATAGTTTCGACACTTTAGCGTATCAGTTTCAAAACGATCCAAAAGATTCTCGATTCTTTCGAATCGCTTTGAAAATGATACTCTATAGTATCGAAACTATAGTAGCGTCAAGTTGTAATAAAATATGTGATAGTAACAAAGTTAACGGTTTTACCGTATCAGAGTATGAAATAGTCACAAAACGTTATTTTTCTTGTTATATTTCTGATATTATAGTCCCAGAAGAGTACCAATAATTTTTTTAATACTGTAATAACCATTCTTTGGTTTTACAACAAATGTTCCGAAGTGATTCTACAGTTTGTAACGCCATAAATAAAATAGCTAATTTGAATGTGAAACAGCCATAAAATATTATCTTTGTTACAGCGTCTTGCATATTCTAATCTTTGAGTATCTAGTATTGGAGATTTTTTTTAGTAATGTAATTATTATGGTGGCGGCATTGTATTGCATCATATGTGTCATAAGATGTGATTTTTGTTACGATATGATAGTTTGAATAGACAAGTCTTATAATAGTACCGAAGTATTAATTTTAATAATATTAAAGTAATTAATATTTAATAAGTCTCTAGTTTCAGCCAGTGTGGTACTACAAATTTATTATTTTATCAGATAATTGTGTCAACCTAGTTTACATCCTTCCAAAGCTGCTCTACATTTCGGAACAATGCTACAAACAAAATAGTTACATAATTGTAGTATCAGATAGTGACAAAATATTTAATGATCAATGCCACAAATAATATAGTCATAAAATATTATATTTGTTATGATATTTTGAATACACTAGTCCCAGCCAATATTACCACACTGTACGCTAATTGATTACCAACTATTCTATATTAATCCCAGACAAGGAGAAAATTTTTTTATTTATTCCTCAAAAACTGTTTCCTCAATACCCTTTTTGTAATAATAAAGCTTTAGTTGTTAAATATAATATAATTCAATAATTGCAAGCAATTGGATAACTACAGGGCAATAAGTTTACCCTTATTTTAAGTTCATCATATTCAAGTTGTTAAATAAAAATTCGATATTGTATTCGTAGAAAGACAGTATTAAATAATTATTCCTCAGCTTCTGAATATCATATACAATGTCGTTTATATCATAGTAAATCAAAAGATCAAACTTACATTTCATTATGCATTTAGGCAACATAAGCAGACTGTACGTTATTTTATATTTATCAATAATTACATATAAGTATGTATGAAACATTCTTGACACATTTTCTCAACATTGTTACATCTAATACTTTCTTGATCTTAATTCTTTATGGAAGTCAAAGAATTTTAGATATACATGAAACTCAGGCTACTCGTAATGAGGCATAAAATCAAAATAGAGTAAAATATATCTAATAGTTGTAAACGTAGTCCTACAATTGGAAAAATTACTCGAACTAATAATAAGAGACGTAGTTGTAATGACTTAACGTTCTGTAAATTTGACAATTTTATAATTACTTATAGTTGATTTCTGTTGAATTTACAATTAAATAGAAATCTGGTGATGAGTATTTGTTTGCATAGCAAACAATTTAAATATGATTAAGGAACATAAATATTACTGAAACTTTATTTAATTTAAATCATTGCTTTTATTAATTTCTTGACATATCTTTACCATTCAACAGTTTTGGGACAATATAAGTGAAATATATTATTTAACAATACAACGAAAGGGAAACTATTATAAAGGACGAAGACCCTACATAAATTAAAATATTAAATTTCTTATTAGTTTTATATGATTTTCAGTAAAATTATAAAAACGTAAATTATTTTTATATTTTAAGATATTTTTATCTACCACCAATGCAATGATCAATGCATAGCCTTTCAAATGAAGCCACCTTTGAAACGAAAAGTCTGTTCACCTGAAAATAATTTTCAGTGTCAAATTGGATTGTATGGAAACTAATTCGAAGTACTTTCTACGCGCACAAAAGCATAATATTCTTCAGATTCGAATTAGAAAACTAAATCTAATCTTCTATTACATCATATTTTCAACATTCATTTGAGAATGGAACTAGCCACATGTAAAACTCCATTAAAAATGTCTTTTAATGTATTTTATTTAAAAATAAACCTATTTTAGAAATATGTTATATATTTTTACTGTATTCAGGAATATGTTTATTCAAAAACCGTACAAATTATTATTAATTCACATGTATTTACACGGTTATAACACTCTTTATGTTAAAGAACCAAAATACACTAGTTTTAGTTTCCCTGCGCACTCGCCAAATATTAGATAATTACATTTAACCACGCAACTCTTATTTCTAGCCAGTTAACTTGCTGAAATTGGTGGTTTTTTGATTTCTTCTAACAATTCTTAAATATTCCTATATTTTTTTAATAAAAATATTACGTTCCTAATTTAACTACTTTAAAATGAAAAGTTATTTACAATTTAAATAATTTTTCATTTTCTTGTCATACAGGACACATGTTTCTACAAATTTTTTATTTGATAATTAATATTAAAATTTCGAAACATCGAAAGTTCATGTTGTATGTACATGTTTTGGAATATCGATATAATATAGGAGTATATTTTTTTTATTTGTAGAATATTTCTTATTTTAAAAATAATTAAATATTCTTACTATTTTGCGTTTTCTAAATCCTAACGGAGATAAATAGCATGGTCTACTTAATTTATATCATTCAAAGGTTTAATAAGTATGCGAGAAAACCGAGCTCCAAAAAAAAGGCTATTACAGAGACATCAGACTCGATACAATTATTTATACATACCAACTTGCAAAGTGTTGACCTCTTGTATTAAGTACCAGACTAGCTATGACATTAAACTAATATATCGCTTCCTCTCGATGCTACATGGGCTTAAGAGAAGGCGATAAAGTTAAAAATAGTTACAGAAAAAGTAAGAAAAAGATACAATTTAGAAAACTATTTAAAGTTTTAACATAGATATGCCTAGAATTGCTATATAGTGGTGTTAATATTTCATCCCATATTTTACTATTTTATGTTCTTAATATACTTACCTTTTGAAATTCTGACGTGAGATAAATAAGAGAGTCCGAGATTCTGACGTGAGAGAGAAGTCCGTTTTACTTTAAAAAAAACTGTTTTTATATCCTAAATAGCATTTTCTTAATTATATTATAATATTAATTATATTATCACTATTATTCCAATTTGGCCTTTGTATATCCAAGAGTAACCACACAACCAGAAGTCAACTTGTTGACACCTAAAATGCAATCTTTTTGAGTTTTATAGTTTTTAGTTTTAGTAAATCTACTCTCCCTTGCTTAAGTTTTTAAGTAAATTAATAGACTTTTATCAAGTAAAGATCTAATCGTTATTATCTTTATTATTCTTGTATTATTTCCGATCTTTTCCCATTTCAAAAATAATAAATATAAGTCTTCTTAATATTCTTACCTTTTAAAAATTCGATAAGAGATAACATCATTCAACAATTTAATGAGTACGTATGAAAAACTGATCTCATTTAACCAAAAGGTTATTACGGAGCCATCAGACTCGATACAATTATTTATACACGCCGATGTGCAACATGTTGACCTGTCGTATTAAATACCGTAGCGACCACGGCATTAAACTAATATATCGCTTCCTCTTAAGGCTACACCGGCTTATCTTGCGAAAGCTGTTCGTTCGGTTATGTGAGGATCTACGCTAATACATCGGATAACCAGGAACAGGGATTTTGCGGGAAGTGCGACTGCAACGGCCATTCTGAGACTTGTAATCCGAACACCGGAGAATGCTTCTGTCAGCACAACACCATCGGTGAAAAATGCGAGCGATGCGCACCGGGCTTCTACGGCAACCCTTTGCGCGGCACTCCGGGTGATTGTAAAAAATGTGCTTGTCCGCTGGAGAACGAGGAGAATAATTTCAGCCCCAGCTGCCAGCTTGATTATTTCGCCGAGAGAGTGGAGGATGAAGGAAATTATGTCTGCACGCAGTGCCCCAAGGGGTACACGGGGGACCGCTGCGAAATGTAAGTAATATGTTTATATTTTTAGTATACAGTGTTCGCAAACTACTAAAGTGGGGAGATATCTCCATACCATCTTCAAATGCTTTATACAATAAGGACTAGACAAATTAAGCCAAAGCAGCTCTATATTCTAAGTGAATATTGTTTTCGAAGTGAGTGTATGTGATATTGTTTCCGAAACTGTCGAGAGATGACGCTTGTTATGCTCTACTGTGGTAGAACTTACCGGCGTCTACAAGATTCAACCCTCGTTTGTCAAAGGTATACTAACTCACACTGCACTGACGAGACCCAATATAAGGTCGAAACAGGTCTACAGTTAGTGATATCCTGAGACATATGACGCTTTTCATCTTCCTTGTAGAGATGGTATGTTTAGTTCATTTTGATGAACTAATTCTTTCAGTCTCATTCACTTGACTGAATCATTCACTTGAACGATTCATTTGATTCAGTTATTTCAGTTTGGTGGGGAATTTGTTTATAGCTTAAAATAAGAAAGGGATGTTGATATTGTTTATTTATAAAAGAAACAATTTTTATTACTTTATGGCAGTGGGTTTATTAGGGTCACAGTAAATAATTTGATTCCTTTAAAAATGTACTTATCATGGGAACGGCCGGCTGCATTTGTGCATTTATTTCGGAATCAAGAAGAACTATGTTAAGTGACACAAAAGCCACTACCAAAGTTTACAGAATAAATAATCTGTAAACTTTGCCACTACCGTCAGGTCACAACCAGATGTGAGAGACAAATTATAAAATAGATAACCGAAAGCCGACAGATATGCATTAATTGCATATTGCATTGCTAATTGCTAACTGCCCACTGCCTTATACGTAACTTGGGTATTAGTCAGTTTTTAGAATTATTTTAGAACGTTTTATTTAAAGTGTTCACCGTTGTTGCTCAATTTTAATAAATTTATGTGTTGAAGTAAACATCAATGTTTATTTCACAACCCTTAACGCAACAACAACAGACGTGGTACAACAGTACGCCCTAGTGATACGAAACAAGATCACAATTAAAAAACATATACAAAATAAAAAACCTATTTCGGCACTCTACATACATAACACATAAGTACAGTTTATACTAATGTACGTGCCAGTATCATTAACAACGCCCTTTATGTTTAAACCGCCCATCTGCTCATACCGATAGCGACAGACCTACCACGAAATTGTACGTTTGCAAGTTTGCATCTTAGTGGCATTCATACTTCAAAACAAACCATTCAACTAGTTCATTGACTGACTCGAACCGTCCTAGTACCGAACCGAATTGTGAATACAAACACCGAATTACAAGAGTAATAGGAATTGGTTTTAGGTCCGTTTTTACTTGGGTTTAGTTCGCAAGTGAATGATTCTTTCATATACAACTGAATGATTCATTTCATTCAGTGACGTGAATAGTTCAATTGAACTAGTTCGTTCGCGAACTACACATCTCTACTTCCTTGTAGTTTTTTAGCAATCTAAATCACTGTATCTTAGTGCTAACTCGGTTAGACAAAATACGGCAAGTTTCGCCATATAATTCAGCGCTCGTCGATGGCCTGTAGCCAGGAGAATAGCTGGTTTGGCTTAATTTGTCTAGTCCTTATTGTATAAGGCATTTGCAGATGGTGTGCAGATATCTCGCCACTTCAGTAGTTTGTAGAAATTATTATCTGCTAAGTAAAACTTTGCATTGTACAGTGTTCGCATAAAGAATGAAAACTGTCAACGAACTTTTAAGCTTCAAATATGACCATGTGTGTGATATAAAATTAATTCTAGTTTTTCATCCCTTTAACGATCCTACACTTCTCAAGGTAGTATCATTAAAACTTTTTTTATAATATATACACTCCTGGGCAAAATTAACGCGTCAGCAAAACTTCTCACTATTTCTTATAATTTATCGAAGTTTTAAACGATTGCAATTGTTTGATAGATGTAAAATAACAATTTGTAATTGTTTGCTAATAATACATTTAACGCTGTTTAAAATGATTTGTAAAAAACCAGTAAATTCAGTTACGCTGGTGATTTTTTTTTTAATTTAATGTCAACAAGTGAATGAAACGCTGTCCAATAGACCTAGAGTAGAAGAAATGAATCGCCCACGTAACTTAAAGAAAGATAGAAACTAATTTGTTAGGAGTTAGATAATCAACGATTAATCAAACAGTTAAACGTTTCAGTGAACTTGAAAGTTACTGTAGAAATCCAGGACAAAATCGTAAGAGATTCAAGAAATGAGCAATATCTTACGCAAGTCGCCTTAAGGAACAGGCATTCTACCAGTTTAGAGCTAAGCAGAGCCCTAGCAGCAACTCAAAATGTAGCAATTTCTGGACGAATAGAAAAGGCTTAGTGAAAGAGGACAGAAGACCAGCTATTACACCACCACTCACCAGATAACATAGAGTACTAGACTGCGTTTTGCAAGAGAACACGTAAATTGGACCATTGACGGCTGGAAATGAGTTCTGCTTTCATACAAAACAAGAGCGTCCTAATGCACATAGAGGTTTACTGCCTGAATTATCTCCGAGGATCCCATTTTTTGGTGGATCAATAATATTCTGGGGAGGAATTTGTTTGTCGATGGTGGCACGAATTTGGTACCTATACGGGGGAGATCCATGAATGCACATTTGTACGTAGAAAATATCGTAGAAGAACATGTGACGTCATTTGGCCCGTTTGTCGGAGACAATTTTATTTTTATGCAGGATAACGCTCGGTCGTACGTTGCTAGAGAGATATTGGATTACCTTCGATTTGTGAATATGCCAACTATGTACTGGCCATCAAGAAGCCTATACATACGAAACTCATAGAGCAGCTAT
The DNA here is from genome assembly GCA_037954035.1 of Rosalia funebris. Taxonomy (NCBI): domain Eukaryota; kingdom Metazoa; phylum Arthropoda; class Insecta; order Coleoptera; family Cerambycidae; genus Rosalia; species Rosalia funebris. The sequence goes on from JAZFAV010000011.1 coordinate 27,625,729, forward strand.
GGGATGCACTGAAATAATAAGTTAAACGCCATATACCTGCCCCTGTGACTCCTAGGAAACCCCAATAAGTCGTTTTTGTCGACTGGGAGAATAGTCCTCAGGAAACCAATAACCACTAGATAATAGCATACCCAGTGGAATGAAAACAGTGATAACAGGTATAGAAGGATCTACATGCTACTGAATTCAAATCCTTAAGATTTTATTTCACTACATTTCTTTTATTTTTAATTAACACCATTCTTATTTCATTTAACGTTATGGTTTCTTTATGTTATTTATTCATGTTTTCACCGATGATACCATCATAGGTTGATAGTTTTTATATGAAATCATTGTATATATGTACACAGTTTTATTTAAGGTATAATAGAGTTGAGCATTAAATGACATGTCTAAGGGGTTGATGACTTATAGTTATTAGCCATTGAATAATAATTTAACAAACTTTGTCAACGAAACCTCTTCTGGAGTTTATGTTACCGAGTAAAGAAATAATGGTTCAGTAATGAACGGATCAGTAGAATATCTTGCAGGATTTGGGAACTCAACTACTAAGCCTGCTGGCTACAACTCATTTCCGCATCCTGTAATAATATATTAATTCTAGTTATGTAAATAGTTATTCCATTGTTCAATACTTAACATTACTGTTTTTCAGATGCGATGATGGATACTATGGCAATCCCTTCGAAATAGGAAACCACTGCCAACGCTGTGACTGCAATGGGGGTCCATGCGACAAAATAACTGGGCAATGCTTAAGCTGTAAAGGAAATACCGAAGGTATTACTTTTTCTTTTTTAAATTTATTACTAATAAATACAACGTTATTTTTAATAAATTAATAAACACAATAAGTCTAATTTGATGAGATGTCCGCAACTTCGTAAAAATTTTATTTCAAATAAATACGCAGCTAAATTCTTTCTTAATTTTTACAGCAAGATAAACCATATACACCTAGAATAACTACTTCATTCATGATATAATACAACATGTTGAATTTGACAAAATTATTTGTACACAACATGTTTACCGCATTATAAATACACAATTAAAATTAATTTATAAATAATATAAATGAAATACGACCACAATTTAAGCCGATATAGTATAATTTAAAATTGTACTATATCGGCTATCACAAATATATAATTAATATAAAAGTCACCTAAAGTAATGTTATAGCAACTAAAAGTTTCAAATTAAATTGAATTCAAATTAGACATGTAAAAATGACATTTTTTAATATTTACTAATAAGTAGCCTTTAAACATCAATAATTGCTCCTTTAGCTATATTTCAAGGATAGGTGATTACACAAGTCATATATGCATATTATATTATTCCAAGAGCTTTGCTTTATTAGCAAAATCACTTACAAAAGACTAACTGATACTTCACTTATTATTAACTGATTTACTTTATTTATTGATTTAATAATTCTTTGTATCAATTAATTCAAATTATCTTTTACAAGAAATCACAAATAGGAGGTCAAAAAATATAGTCACACACAATCAGCTCATTCAATTGATACGTTGGACCACGCTCCAGTCTTTCACGTTGGCACAGCCTCACGGGTGCAAATCCGGAGACCAACAAGACCTAGCCGGTTTTTTATTTATCATAATACTACTTATTATAGATACACCGAGACCCTCTGAGAGTAAATTGTTATAAAATTACCTCACAGAAGGTAATTTTAGAATAATTTACTCTCAGGGTTCCAGATTTGACGTTCCAGGACTAAAAATTACTGGTTTGAAGCAACGAGTGTAGATGTTATTCTCACATCAGTCAGCTGGGTGCTTGTGCGTGTTTGTGCGTGTTTGTGCGTGCTTGTGCGTGCTTGTGCGAAGTGGAATGGAAGGGACGGATATGTCGAAGAATAGCTCGGGACTAAACCTCGGTTCTGTAAAAATAAAGACGAGTATAAAGTAAAATATTGGCACATTGCGCAGCGACAGGAAAAGCAATAGTCATCAATTGTTTTATTGGATCTAATGTTCCGGTTCCATATCCCGATCAAGACATTGACATCTGCCTCAAATACTGTCGATCTATTTCTTTTTTTTTTCATATTTACTCTGCCTCTAGAGAGCTCGAATATATTATTAGGAGTAATATGAGGAAGAACATGTTTTCTTGTGTATGAGTTTTAATTAAATTTTAAAAAATTAAAAAAAGAACCATGTTGATTACAACATAGTTCCAAATGTATATCGTCGACATGGAATCAAGTTAGCAACTGCTTTTGAGTACATTTAATATATTTAGTACCTATTTTATTTCTATTTTCGTATTGACAATTATATTTAAAGTAATACACTTAACAGAAATAATTGGTATTCGTACCTTATGTGATGTGAAAATGTCTATTAGATCCCTAGTATGAGAAGCCTCTGTAGTTATCCAACCGTATTTAATTTTCAATGTAACTGTATTTTACATTTTTTGAATCCAATGAGGATTGTCTTGGTACTCAAGTCTGCAATTATGATGAAGTCATGAACTATCTTCACAATCTAACGTGATATCTTTACAAAATTATATGCTACCTCAAAATGTCTACCAGATCCCTAATTCAAGAAATCTCTATAGTTACAAAACGTTTTTATTTTTTAATATCACCAAAGCAATTTTGAGTTTAACACCCTGTTAACGTTTATCCTATAAACGTTAAACAGGAAACCCCTAACACGGAAAAGGGGAAAATGGAATGAGAAACACCGATCATACTCGGAAAGTTTAAAAAAAGAATTTCTGTTAAAGAGGGTTGCAATTTAAAAAAGATCCTACAATGACGTCAAAACACAAACATAAAATCTTGAAAATATAAAATGAGTCCATCAGTCCTTCCAAAAATAAGACTAACGTGTTTCAAAAATTAAAAAAAAAACATTTAATAACAAAATTATAAATATTGAAACTTTATCACCAGTGTCACTAACCTATAACCACGGATATAAAAAAAAACCATCATGTTTGCCTGTTTTCTGTTTCCAGGTTCTTCATTTGAAATGACAATCCACTTCGAATGTCAATATTTATACACAATATTTTAACAATATTCTATCTGTTGGATTTGGTTGATATTAATAAAACAATTAAGCTCAAAAACTGGGATAAAAGTGGAAGTTATGACCTTACAAAGTCTGATTTTAACTACTATAAACAAAAACTTTGAAGAGGTCTATACTCCCAAATACAACTTTTTAGTTTTTTGTATAGTTATAAATGTCAAAAGTTTCTAAATCAAATATATGTACAAATATTGTCCAGCACCTTCTATTTTATCTATACAGATAATTAACGAATATACTAACCACTAACTGATACCTAATGAATATAAAAGTAAATGAATATAAAGTTAAAAAAGCAAAAGCACTTAGTGATTTTGTTGAAGATAAATCTGTGCCAACTAATTGGATTATTATTCAACAATCAGTTATTAACCACGATCATATTTTCTTTTTCAGTTATTTATCAACTTTGCTGAAATGCCTAGTAGACATTTCTAATCATAGTATTTCATGTATCTATACTTGCTTTGGTCTTTCATATTTAGCCCATAGCATTTAATTTTCATTTTTAATATTTCAGGATGGAAATGTGAAAAGTGCAAACCAGAGCACTACGGTGAACCGTTTCTCTCAAACTGTAAAGCGTGTGAATGTGATCCCATTGGTTCCATCTCCAAGCAGTGTGACAACACGACAGGTCAATGCATATGTAAAGAAAAGTTCACTGGTCGTACTTGCGATCGATGTGAGGTAACAAATAATTCTGCATCAATAAAACAGGCAATGTTTATAAAGTTGAATTCAATTGTAGGTGGGATATGGAAACGTTACCGCTCTATGCATCCCCTGCAGTTGCAGTCCAATTGGATCCAAATCGGAAGTCTGTGACACCCGCTCTGGAACGTGCGATTGTCGACCAGGAGTCGACGGTTTTCATTGTGATGCCTGCCAAAATTTGCATTATGGTTTCTCAGAGGAAGGATGCAAACGTGAGTACCATAGTTTTTTCAAAAGAAAGCGTTTTAACTCATTTTTCGTATATATAATTTCAGTCCAGAGTGATAAATTATATAAATATAAATAATTATTTAAAGACCAGTATATAACATTACATTTGTAAGAATGAAATATAGGCAATAATGAATTAATTGATGAAGTTAATTATGATTTTAGACTCAAAATGTCATATCTTTTTTTTGCCAAAAGCATAATTATCTCAAAAATTAATTCAGTATTGATTATATTTCAGAGAAATGTATCGTAAACATTTCATTTAAATTCTTTCCGCGTGGTACTACATCCACATCCAGAATGAGATAAATTCAAGGCAATTTATGTATCTAGAGATCTCCAAACTGCGTATCATTCTTAATTTTTACGATGATTTATCTTTAACTCACATATTGATACTGCCATAGACTCTCGATGAGAAATGATATTTCCTTTGCTTTATTTTTATTGTGTATCTACTTAGTTCTTGATGAGTTAATCAAGAAAAATAGTTTATTTTATTATAGATACAATTTATTAGTTTTACGCACTTTTTTATATCGCTTGACCATATCCCTTATTTCATTGTCGTAAAAGTTCATCATAAATAAAACTTAAATACACGGGTAAGTAATAATCACTTAATGCATGATCTCGATTATAGGGTGGATGGTCAAGATATTCTCACACTGTTTCAGTTCTTGAACAGTTGGAGCTGCTGTATTAGATCAGACATATTATGCAAACTCAGCATCCTATGAAATATCAAATAACGTGGTTGATTTTGAATGGTATCTAAGTTTAAGTAGAATGTCACAATACCCATCAGTATTAACAATCTTTGGTATTTGAGACTTGCATAGTATCACTATTGCACTGATTACAGTCTTGACTTAATATTTATGTAAAAAATCTAGGTTTCATCTCAAGTGATAATTTGTTCCAAGAGCTATAACCCTTATTTTTCAATTCCGTTTTGTTTTTATGAATGGATCGGTAACCATTTTCAACACTAACAATGAGATAAAAAATAAATATTTCATCATCCCATTACCAAACTATCTCGGTTGTTTTTAAAATAGTGATCTTAATCGTGTATTTTGCAATGGGAATGAATACTAATCAAACTTACATCATACTAAATCTCTCTCTATATTCCTTTCTTTTTGTTTAATGTTTAATGTTGTTTAAATTTTAATGCAGACTATGCAAGGATAAGTTCATACATATAAACAGTAAAATTTAGTAAGACATACTAATATCTAAACTAAGAAAATTAGTATATGCAAGTGCAAGGCAAACTAAATAAATCCTCACTATCTAATACTATGAAGTTAAGTAATTAATGCAATATCTAACGGTATAATAATTTAATCCTTTCATATAGGCCATACTCTTAACATGATTTTATATTGGGCTGCATAAAACATGTATATGTATGTATATATAATCGTAGATTACAATGGGGAACAAAACTTTTGTTGCATTTATTATAGTATTTGTTCTTACCTAATTTGAAGGCACTAAGTTCAAATCTGTAGAAAGTTTTTCTTTGTAAGGTATAGATTTTTTGCAATTCGACATTTTCATTTTCTCAAAATTTGACGCTTCGTATAATGACATAATGGTAAAAAAAATAGTTGAGCAAGATAAAATACATATGTATATTCAAATATAGGTAGGTACAAGCGATTTTTGCTTTAAATTAATGTATATATATTTTAACATTTCAAAATAAAGGCGATAGATAGTTGATGATAGTTTTAGATACTCTATACGGGAAAAAAATTTACGCTTGTAGTTCTGAAGAAGAAGCAGCGGAACTCTACCATCATATGCTAGTCCCAATAACCTTGGTAGCGTCCTTACATCATCAATAGCTCTGAGACATTCTCCCTGTTCGTCACTTACACCGCCAAGGTTCTCTGGTAACTAATTGAGGTAACAGGAAATGGAGTTTGTCACTCATATTGCAACCAATATTTCGAAAAGCCAACAGCACTGTACTAACCAGAACTTCACAGTTAGGAGCTTTTTGGTTGTAAGTTTTGCCACGAAAGGTAATCATGCTTTCTCCTTGCCATTCCTTTTTCTTGGCAAAGTCCTGCATATGTAGATCTATGCTATCTATTTACACACATGTACTTTCAAACATGTAAGTACACACTACCTGCTTAAAGACGGACCATACCATACCTCAGATGCCTGTGTTGAGTAAATGTGGGATACCAATAGAGATCCTTTTTAAATGAAACTATTTTACATGACTGTTAGTAAAAAAAAGTACACTAATAAATAAACGACGCATTCCCAAAGGCAAAATACCATGCACAAAGAAAATGTCAGAAGTTATAAGAGAGGCGATACGCTCTATATTCAACATCAAATTGCATGAAAACCAGAGCACGTACCGAAAAACCAATTCCAGATTTGAAATCAGTAATGAAAAATTACTAAAGTCAGGTAAACAAGCTCTTGCAACAACGAATGATAAAAAAATATTCTCCGGTATTATCATAGATCATTGAACGAACTATTTATTATGAAATCTTATTTCATTCTTCATTCAATAATGCTGCCAAATTTCACTTACCTTGCTTATATTTTCCGTACAACCGATTTACGAATTTTTAAATAAATTTGGTTACAATAAATTATTTTTTTAAATAAATTTGTTCGTTAAATACATACATATATAATTTTAACCATGAACAAAAAATTAAAAAAAATATGGTAATGAAATAAAGTAGTATCCTACTTATAAAACATTCTTATATTCTCTATAATAACCCCTAAATATTTATAAAATATAAATCTGTCTAGAGAAATACAGATTTCAAAATTCTTATTAAACTGACATATACGAACTAACAAAAATATAAAAATGAGGAACGTTTACTATTTTTAACGAATGATTCCATCAGGTATATATACCTTATAGGTTGGGGTGATTCAAATTTAATTACATAAGTTATAGACCCACATTGTATCCAATATAACTGAAATATAAATGAACTTTTGCCATATTACACGCATTATGACAACTCGATTCTAGGAATGATCTGTTTTGTTCAGTTGGATAGCCTATTGACCAAATTCCTAATTACTAATTAATTTTGAATTATTCTCTACCCACAGAGACTGTTGGTGGTTATGAAGGGTATTTACAGTGATGACCCTTTACGAAATTCGTTTACTTGTATTCGCAATAAAGGAATAAGTTACCTTATAGAGGTGTAAATATAAGAAAAATATTATCCACATGCATATATTCCTTCCGGATTTATTTTAAGGCTTAGAATTTTTATTTGTACCAAATATAATGTTCACACACCTAACTGTTCTCAAGATGAAACTCAAGAATCCTCATATGATATTACGTCTTTATATTGTAACATGTCATCCTATAATATGCCGTTTTCAACTAAGAAACGAAAACATTTAGTAACATCTTAGAAGTTACTAACTGTATAATACCAAGCTTCATACAAATTGGAGTTTCCCTCGTAACTTATTGTTTTTATTTATTTGGTTTATTTTTAACGCAATTGGGTAAAACAACTACTAAGTTTTATACCACTATGTTTACACAAAAATCAATCACGATTTTTGTGTAAGTATAGTGGTATAAACATAGTAGTTGTTTTACTCAATTGCGTTGAAATTATGAACTACCACAGAGTAACGGCTTCCTCCATCAATTTCTTGCTTTATTTTTTATTACAGATAAGCAAACGAACAGAAATAATACAAAATGTGCATTTCAAAATATGACAATCGTATCTTTAGTCATGTACCTTGCTTCTACTGCCACATACCTTATAACGTATATCTTTTATGATACGGTTAGACAAATTAGCTTTTCCTCAACGATAATTTTAATATAGGAAAATGTTTCAAAACTTGATATCGTATATTATTATTGAATTAACTTATTAGGTGATGTTCCAAAAAAGTTACCAATAAACATAAATAACACAACTAAAAGTCAAAAGCACAGCCAATAACATCATGGCCATCTACTTGTTAAATGGCAAAACAACTCATTGCTCAGGATGTCTAAAGACATATCACAGTATGATCTCTCTGTAGAGCGCAAATACGCAGCAACCAACCATATAGACAACTGTGTATAAAAAAGGATTTAAACATTTCACTTCAAGATCATATGGAAATTTAATTTTCTATATATCTTAAATCTCTCTGAGTGTTAGCTCGATACATTAGTTTATTATATAAATAGTCAGGTGTATTTATCTTCATGATATTTAAAATATTTAAAACAAATCCGACAATATGTATAAAACTTCTATTAGTTATGTTCCTTATATGGGTGCATCTACCATATAAGAATGTAATAAATATGATCAAATGGTAGTACGGTTATAAAATATCTCTTATTTTTAATAATACAGCTGTTTTAAAGAGAAAAATGTTTTATTACATGTATTACTGATATGACTACAAAATTTTAATGTGGAATTAAACGAAACCCAAATTTTTTTATAACACCAGATGAAGGAATCATCATTAATTTTAATATTTAAATCATCCATGTTGTAAAGTTGATGTAGGGTACCAAAAACGATATTTTAGCTTTTACTAATATTTATAATCAATGTATTTTTAATGTCCAATGAAAAATAGTTTTTAAATCGTTATTTATAATTTAAGAAGCCGTGAACAATTCAGAAAGTAAAAAACTGTGATGAAAACTATCATATGTTATGTTGTGAATGAGTTGTATGTCATTAGTATACTTATATAGTATGCATTTTAATTTTTGAAATATCTCCAGGAAATATATTAAATAGAATTGGTCCCAGTACAGAATTTTGTGGAACTCCCGCCTCAATTGATTTAATGTAAGATGCAAATATCGAGGAGTTTTTATTAATCCTAGTAAATTGATATATCCGAAAGGTAGTTTTGAAACCAATAAAGTATGTTTTCTTAAATGTCATAATGGTGAAATTTCTCTTTCATACAATAATATCTAAAATTAAACATAAGTTTTTATAAAGAATAATTTTTTGTCTAAAAACAAAGTTGACAAGGGTGTGGTATTCCATCTGATGACACACTGTATATGGACGACTTGCAATAATATCTGTAGGTATCCCTATATATACGAATGTAACTCAAAACGTACTCGTATATATACACACACCGTCAAAAGTCTTCGACCCCCCGTACATTACAGATATCGACTATGTTTATTTTGTTTTCGTTGCTAGGCAACAAAGGTGAGCTATTTAGCTGTCAAACAAAATCAAATAAATTGTTAGATAAGATATTGTTGATTTTTATATATTTTTTTAAATAGTCGTCAGTTTTAATGCATATTCAGCAAAGTGACTTTGATACTTTTCTTTCATTATAATGCCAGAACGTGAAGTTTCTACATTTAATAGGGCAATAATTATTGCTTTGCATGATGCTGGACATTCCAATCATCAGATATCCGAGATGTTAGTCATTCCTAGATTTTCTGTTGTGCGAATAGTGCATAGGTATCAAGAATTAGGGACAGTTTTTGGTTCAATATGCCCGTAGATACCGAGATGCTTCAGCTCCAGCTCTCAGGGCGCACTTTCAAGGTACTTTTTGCATGATTATATCGACCTCTACAGTTCGAAGAAGACTCCATCGTGCAAATTTACGTGCAAGAAGGACTTTAAGGGTACGCACTCTACTTCCACGACATCGAGCTGCCCGCTTTCAGTGGGCACGGAAACGTAGTGATTGGCTTTTGCAGCAGTGGCAATGGGTCTTATTCACAGATGAAACCACAATTGGATTAGTGAATGCTGACAGTAGGCATAGGGTCTGGAGAGAGCCAGATCGTCAAGAGAGACTAAATTTTTCCCGTGAAGTTGCTCCCTACAATAGTAAGATAATAATATTTTTTGGGGAGAAATAATGTTCAATCGCCGTACGCCATTAATTCCCATAAATCAGAATATGACAAGTCAAGTTTATATTGAAAGTGTTATCAGGTCCATTATTTATCCCCTACGTGACGAATTAGGTGTCAATTTCATCTTCATGAACGATAACGCCAGGCAACATCGCGCAAGAATGGTTCAAGATGTACTAGAACAGGGAGACATTACCCCATTAGATTGGCCAGCTAAGTCTCCAGATATGAATCCCATTGAGAACATGTGGGATTTTGTTTCTAGAGCAATTCACAAGCGCAAGAACCCACCCCAAAATGCGGAAGAGTTAGCTGCAGAAGCAGTAGAGGAATTTAACAATGTTTCTCAAGAAATTATAAACCGTTTGATTGCTTCAATGCACAGATGTGTCAATATGTTACTGAGAAGCAGAGGAGACCATACTGACATTTAAGGTGTAGATTACTTTGTGAAGAAATATGTTTTGGTAATTTTTTGTCATAATAACTGTAGTGACGCATTAAACTGGCGCATTAGCAGGGATAATGAGTGTGCCTCGATAGCTCAGCGGTCAGAGCAACTAACCGGAAATTGGGAGAGCCGGGTTCGATTCCCGGTCGAGGCAAAAAAAAAGCACTCTTTATCCTTGCTATCGCCAAAGTGGTGACCCCGACGTGATGTGATTCGTCATCCCAGTATATGCAATCTCAAATTCGCGGATTCGATTCCCGTCCTATCCATCGCCCTACAGTCCGGGGGTTACCGAACAATGGTTCGTAAGAATGGCGAACGCGGTCACATTCCGTTAAATTGTATCGAGACAAAACCATGTCTCTAGGGAGGGAGTACTGTAGTGACGCATTAAACTGGCACATTAGCAGGGATAATGAGTGTGCCTCGATAGCTCAGCGGTCAGAGCAACTGACCGGAAATTGGGAGAGCCGGGTTCGATTCCCGGTCGAGGCAAAAAAGGCACTCTTTATCCTTGCTATCGCCAAATAAATTTACTTAAAAATTGCAAATTTTTTTTCATTGTATTTTAATTGACTAAATTTTTTAAAATTATTCCTGTATTAGAAAAAAATACATTTAGGAAAAACACTTTGAAAAACAAATACAATATTTAAAAAACAATATTTACTAATACAAAACACTGGGGGTCCAAAACTTTTGACGGTGTGTGTATTTTACTCACTTGTAATCAGTCAACTATCTACTATCCTCTGGATATTCATTTAATCTGCTGTTATTTGAACAGATAGTGACTTATCCTAGACAAATAGTCCCTCAAATATCTATTCAGTAATATCGTTAAAATAAAAGTTTGTTTTAAATAAATATTAACCTATATTTTTTTTAAAACAACCATATGAAACTCTCGTTATTAACACTGTAATGTAGATATCGAATACCAGTTTAATTTTTGTTGTACAATTTACCTCAGGGTGTTAACTCCACATAATACAAAGGCGTTAAGGGAAAATAAATGCTGTTCTCTGACTAAATATGTGCAAATTTATCATAAACGTCAGTCTGAATGTAAAGTTGTTAATCGCATGAGATTAAATCGGGAGAGATAGAACCGACCGGCTTTACAAACGGCTTCAAATCCAGAATGTATTGGAATAATAAAAGTTAATTGTAAACTGTTAAATATGAAAACGTTTTAGGTGCGCCATTTCTACGAATATGTGGTTGAATGGCGATTATTAAGAATGGTATTATGGGCTGACGCACCCAGCATTGCATGCATATGTAGTTCATTAGTGTAACGAAGCAATTGCCCTTAAAGGAAGTAAAAAGTTTGCCTTAGTTATAACTTCGTCAGTGTCTTGTTAGTGTTGTTACTGACTCAAATTATGATACATACTCGTATTTACTGTTACGAAAAATTTTATATTTAGAGAGGTGTGAAGAAATTTTTATAATAAACTAATTAATCAAAATAAAAGTACAGGATGACCTAGAATGTATTTTATAGTTAATATCTCCATTAATCTCCATTATTTAAAAATATCTAAAGGAGAACCCAAAACCTTGTTATTAAAAAAAATATATGCTGACTTCAAACCTAAAACTTTGTTTCTTTTCAAACCCTTATGAGACCGCCCCCAATGTTTTTTTTTAAGTTGCGCCCCTACGTTTTTGTACTAAAAATTAATCCCAATTTACTTGTAAATATTTCACTCGTTAAGTATAACATACTTAATATTTTTAAGCACTTTTCACCATAGAAGAGCACATTATGCTTAAATAAATATTAATATTGTTATATCCCCAAAACGTTATATTGCAAAGGGATGAGCCCCCCTGCCAATCGTTTTATGCATTCTGAAACTTAATTTAATTACAAACAATACTAGTATTCCATATTTTGTAAGTAAGTTAGGTAATTACTAATTATTGTAAAATTAAAAACGAACAACTTTGCCACTTTTCTTATGAGAAAGTAAAGATAATCAATGTTTGACGAAACTGGATTGAAATTACAACAAATGTTGAAAATTTCCTCTTGCGCGCTCTACACAAGCTTTAAATCATCATAATATTTTCCTGCTATACGCAACTCGAATATAGCTGGTGAAATAGCTGGTCGAACATAGTTGATGAAATACGTCAACGAGCCTTATGAATTATGTCATTTAGTTCTTTAAAATTCAAAGGTTGAATTTAATACACGGGATATTTGAGATGACCCCACAAGAAATAATCTAATTGTACAAAGTCTGGGGATCTTGCAAGCCAATTAATCGAGCCCGGATCTTAAAATTACCAATGCGTCTTTAAATACGATATTTATATGCTCAGTGACGATTAATACATTAATGCAGAATGTCATTATTTCAACCACCTTCGCTATGTTTGTAGATGCTTTATCAAACACCACCAAGATTTGGACTAATAATAATTTAAGTCACCGATGGAGTCACCGATTGAAGACTCGACGAACTTATCTTGCCGTTTCGGTGATCATTCCTCAAAAGAAATCCAAGCACTAGTGTTAGAAACTTCTACTTCTCGTTAAATAGTATGATTATGCTCTGCTCCTAATAGTATGTGAATAGAACTCGAAAGTAACCATATAATGAACTATTTTGGTGTCGAATCGCTGTTTATCAAAATACAATAGATGATGGACTTGATTCGCCAACGACTAATATCTATTAAATTGATTTAGAACGTGATATCACTGACCAACAAAATGTTGGCTATGTGATCAATTCCTTCATAACTTGGAAATATGGAGAATCAACTTCAATTATTTTCTATGATGATCTGAACAACCAGCATCCCAAGATCAACTTCACCATGAAGTTTAAGCAACACGGAATTGCCATTTCTGGATGTACCAGCGAAATATACTCAAAACAGCAAGCTGACCATGACACAGCTGGCAGCAATGTGACACACAGCTAATAGAATGGTCAACGTCAAACGTCAAGGCGAAGAATTCGACGATAACGGGATTACAGGAAAATTTGTACTTTACTTTTTTATACTTTTTTATTCGTCGTTATTTTTATGGGGGCGAGGCATATTTTAATATTTTCTTGGAATGTTAAAATATAAAATGTTTGGAGACATCCTCCCAAAGATGATTTGTATGCTGCATCTTCAGTTGTTTGATGATGAATCATGTACAACAATTGTTTTACACAGTTTCATTTTATGAGGTTTAAAATATTTTTGGGATAAATTTTTACGAAATACGTTTGTGCTAAATATACTAATGTAATATATGGATTTTGTTCAGCTATTAATAATATATTAACAGCTGAAGGTAGTCAATTAAAAAAGCAATATAACTCACTACCCAGTCATTTCATAAAAAAAACATTGTAAGAATTTTCTAATAACTGATATACTAATATTAGATAATAATATTCTTAGCATGCAAATTAGGAATAGCTAATGGCTATCAAGCTAACGGGTTGCAAAGAGTTAATAAATTTTTAGTATATCAACAAAGTATTATGAAATCCTTTTAAAGGTTTTTCTCAAAGAATGACCGAGTAATGCACTCTACGCTCATGGTAAATGAATATTTTCTGAATATATAATAATATCTTATGACTTTTGTGGTTGATTGGTCGACCTCAAATATTTTACTCATCATTTTTAACCAACTATTACAAGCACTCTGATCTGCATACAATTCAGAATCATCCTCATTTCCCCAGTAATGAAATACGCATTATTCTTGATTTTTAGTATTATAATTATATTGGTTGATTTCTTTTTTGCAATAAATATTATCTGAACATTTAAATTAAGGCAATTGATAATATTGTTTTATGTATGCTTTACTGAGAAATTATGCATCAAAATAGAAATATAATTATTACATATTGGTCTTTTTAAATTCGAGTGTTGTATTATAAAGTTACCTTTTATAATATGCACAGGAATTCTTAAATATTATATATGACTTCACAAAGATAAAGTGGAAATAACACAAATTTATTTACATAATTCTGGCGATAAGATATTCATACAATTGCAACTATGCCAAACTGCACCTATTTAAGCTATTTGACTGATTATTTCAGCATGAAATTTGATCATCTATGCACATGTTTAATGTGATCTATTATTTTAAATTAATAAGGCTTAAAGACCACAAGACCTACGCAATAAGTGTCAATATCCACAAAAGAATAAATAATATGTGAAAATTTAGACATGGTTTAATATTTTACTTATAAAATGAATTTAAAATTAGCTGTTTCTCGTGCATAGTGTCATTGTATATAATTAACATGTGTAACAAATGTAAATAATTTATTCTAAATATTTAACACATCTTGACACTATATTTATGCCGACGAACCATGTTTATAAATAATCAGGATATTGCAAGGGTCTCTTTACCTAATTACAATAAATATACAGGAAGTCGATCAACAGCTCGTAATTATTTATACTTACTTCATACACGTAAGAAATTATGAAAAAAAAAATCGTTACTCATGAATTGGATGAAGGTGTGTAGCATTTATTCAATTTTCATTATTTAATAATGAACATCGGGCTCTGACTAAATTGTATATTCGTAAATCCACTACTATCTATAGATAGTTAAGCTGTAGTGGGTGTCTTCTGAATATAATAACTATTGTATTTCTATATAATTTAAAGCGCCAATACGTTGCCTTTAAAGGAAGTATAGTATACGTAAACATTACACATGTTTATGTTCTATTTCATTTCTTTTATCACATGCCTACACAAAGAATCAGAAGTTGTTGAGTAAGAATGCAATATACTTTAGATGTGTAAATCGCAAGTAGAGTGTCCATTTATCCTAAAAAGGAAACAATCCTATACAGTACTGTTGCCTAAATGACCCAGTTTCATGTTAAATATGGAGACCCCATTTATTACTGAAAATATTTTTTTACTTACTATCGTACATAAATTTATTACATTTTATATTTCATTGCTGCCATATTGCCGAGGTGCCATTGCTTATCTAAAATTACCGTACACACCTGCAAATGTGAATCAACCTAGTTATGATATTATTTACTTGGTAAACTAGCTATATCGAAAGATATTAAAATGTATCTCCCAGTTTTATGCATTAATTGGAGCATAGAAGTGGAGACTTATATACACACTTTGTCAATAGCCAACTAACGTGTTCTTTTATTGACTAATTTATTATTATCAATGCCTATCCAAGAATTAAAGATCAGTTTTCGATTTTCAATTCCGAATACGCAGTGAAAACTTTAATCGAAATAAAATCTAAAACTTACAGAATTATAATCATTATTTATGTTATAATAAATAACATAAATAATATTAACCTAAAACATCTTTATTTTATTTTTTTATAATCTCCACTTCAGTGGCAGTATATATAAGGTGTTTCAGTTGGAATTATAGCATTTGAATTGCACGCCATTTGTGTTCTGTTAAAGATAGGATGTCAAAATTTAATGAGGGTCATCTAGAAAACCATATGACGCTATAACTTAACATGGCGCTATAACAGTTCAACAACGAATAAATTGTGTATCAACTGTTTTATGAAAGTGAGCGATCATTACAGCGATTACAGTTTCATTAAGAAAATTTCGCACAAAAATTGGACAAAATGAAGCACCTATAGAGTTAATAGTTCGTAATTTAATCAAGAAATTTGAGAAACGGTTTCTGTAATTGTGTAAATTTGAACAACCTGTGGTTTCAGCAAGATGGTGCAACGTGTTATACAGCACGTGCAACTGTAACTCTGTTGCATACCAAATTTTCTGATCGTGTTGTCTTGTAGAATGCTTATATCTATTAGTCTGCAAGATCATGTGGTTTAACACTACTGAATTTTTTCCTTTGGGGTTATGTCAAAGGAAAAGTGTACGCCACCCGGCCAGCAACAATAAATGATCCCAATGTAACCATTCAACGTATTATTAGGGAAATAGAGCCAGTTTTATGCGCCCATGTTATGGACAATTTTCCTAACGAATGACATCATGCCAGATGAGTCGAGACGGCCATATGAACGATATTAGTTTCCATTTGCAGCTATGTCGTCTCCATTTTATGTTGAAGAATAAAAAACTTCAATTTGTCAAATATTATTAGTTTTATTCACAAATTACATTCTATAGTTCAAAATGAGACACAATTTGACGTTATATGGTTTGTGCATGACAGTCGTTAGATATTGACTTATCTTTGACAGAACACAAATGGCGTGCAGTTTAAATTCTATAGTTGTTAATTGATGATCCAAGCCATACGTAATTGATGATGATGAGAAGCCAATCCGTTACAAACCCGGTATAAATATGCATAGTAATACATATTTCGATAAAATCAGACGAGATAACAATTATGATATATACCTGCCGTTCTGGAAAAAAGCTAGTTCCCATATCTCTGTACATTCATGATGCATCGAATTGAAATTTACAAGCCTAGAATAAAATTTTCTGCTCTATCCAATAAAACTAACAAGGACACGACTCAGCTTCTGGTTTAACCGGATATCGGCTCAATCTCTCATCATACACGGAAGATCCTGTATTTTAAGTTAATGCAGAAACCCCATTTATTATTAAAAATATTTTTTTATAATGCAAAGTTTTTACTTCGCAGAGGGTAATTTGCAAAGTTTGCAAATTACCCTCTGCGAAGTAAAAACTTTGCATTACATTGACGATCTTAAGTTTTTACTCCGATTTAGATTGTTCTCGAAACTACCAAGAGATGGCGTTTGGTACGTTCTACTGCGATGGAACATAGCAACGTCTATTAGATGTGAGCCTCATCTGTCAAAGGTATACTCGCTTACACTGCACTGACGAGACCCAAGATAAGGTCGAAACCGGTCTACAATTAGCGATATCCTGAGATAGGTGACACTTTGTATCTTCCTCGTGGTTTTGGAATAATCTGAATCACTGCATTTTAGTGCTAACTCTGTTAGACAAAATACGGCAAATTTTGTCATTTAATTCAGCGGGCGTTTGGCATATAGCTAGGAGAATAGCTGTTTTGACCTAATTTGTTTAGTCCTTATTATATAAGGTATTTTCAGATGGGTGGAGAATAATATTTTTTTTACTCGCTATCGTACAGAAATTTATTACATTTTGTAATTCATTGTTGAAGTGCCTATCTAATCTATAATTACTATACATATGCATATAGCCTATTTCTATAGTCACCTATGTCTAGAAATATATTTTCAATATATCCGTTGTTGTGGAAGGTCAAATCCATTAAACTTGGAGCATATTCGGGAAAAAAATTGTACTCAAATATAGAACAATGGACGCAGAATGTTCCTTTTAAAAGATAAAGTTGAGTTGATTGCCGGTTAGACTGGATACTGAGAATACTGAGTGCAATTAGCTTTATTTGATAGAGCACAAAATTTTATTTTAAAACAAACAAATTTAAAATCGAAACGAAGAGTATTTACTATTGAGAAAGAGTATAACAAGGTACTCTCCTCTATATATAATATATGCCATAACAAATTAATTTTATGTATACTGTGGTTCCCAAAATGATTTCCTTCTCTCGCATATACTTCAGAGGGACATCTAAAGTGTTTCATTACATTGTTTCTCAATAGAACCTACCTCCACAACTCTACCTCTATCTGCATACTCTTCTTTCAGAGTCAGTAAACCATTATTAAATATTTGGTTGTGATATAGTACAATATGATTACATAACTAAAATTAAACATACAAATACTAAATATATTCAAAAAAGTGGATTTCAATATTAATAGCTTGATTCATATATCAAGCGTTTATATTGACGCATTTCTTCTTTGTGAAAATTGGAATTTCGTTTTTTTCTTTTTAATATTATCCTTTGTATAGCTGATAAAAATGCGTGTCGAAGGCCATACTCATATTCATTATATTGTGCTTTACCACTTTGAGAAAGGATGGAAGGCATCACAGTCATTTCGCGATCTCGACGTACTTTTTGGCTAAGGAACACTCAGGCAAAGTCAATATCGGGAATGGTTTGCCCTCTTCAAATCGAGTAATACTTGGAAGACAGGCCAGGAAGAGGTCGACATCGAATTTCGACAATCAGGTACTTCTGCCAGCCGATGAAGAAGACGAAAGCATGACAACTCGAATGCTGGCCGAAAACCAATACACCATCGTCCGTCGCCTCAAAAATCTCGGAAGGATCTGGAAACTGGCTGAACGGATCCCCCACGAACTCTCCCATATCAACAAGGCCGATCGACGAAAAGACAAAAAGAACAAAGTCGTCTTCCACGACGACAATGCACGTTCTCATGTTGAACGTCGTGTCGTCTAATCGATCGCCAATAAGGGATGGGATCTGGTACAACATCCACCATACTCACCGACCGAAGCTCCCACAAACCACCACGCCAATCACTCATTGAAAAACTGGCAGGCAAATAAAGTCTACAACGATTTGGATTAGTTGGTGGACGACGTCAAAACGTGGATTGGCTCTAAGAACAGCGACTTCTTTATCCGTGGAATCGACCGTCTGCCAAGCAAATGGGAAGCAGTTATTGAAGTAGAGGATAAATATGCTCGAGAATAATCATTTAAACATGTTTCTGTTGAATTTTTATGTTTATTTTTCATAATAAATATTGTTTAAAAGACGCCTGATAATTATGAATCGACCTAACAGAATGAAGTTTTAAAAATATAGTTGTATAGTTTTTGTGATTAGAAATATGTCAATTTGTGTGCTGGGTTTCAGAAATATAATATATGTAGAACAAAATATACATCACTATCCATAATATACTTAACGACACCTGCATGAGAGTTACATACATTCATGTAACACGCAAAACTCCTTTAGTCTGTAATCTATTAGCGATGTAGACCTTGTTAATTAGGTAGTCTGGAACGATATAAAATCCTAGCAGATGAACAAGCCGTACAGCGTAATCGCAGTAACAAATCTAAACGATTATTTTTATATAAAATACTTATAACACATACAAACGTTCATTACGTATATTCTATGTCACTTTATTGCATCGGTAAACTTGCTGCTTGTCATCGGTAAACGAGGACAAGCAGCGCATTTAAGCACCTTATGAAGTGGAGGCCGTTAATGAAAGCGTCTTTATTTCCATTACCGTTTTGTAAAGTTTCCTGATGATGTTTGAGCTGAAATTAAAATCGTATCCGAGGACGATTAGCATGCAAACATTCTACTTTGCATTTCTTGTCGGGAAACTATCATCCCACATTATTTAATTCTGCACAGGCCATAACAAGGGAACACGCAGTCGTGGTCACATGTAACACAGAAAGAGCAACGCGCCGGCACAGAAAAAAAAACCACTTGTATTTGTTATTTATTAGCCGTACTCACGTGATTTCATTCACTAGCTCGCAGACAGCCCACTCGCCTCGCAAATTGCATTTAAAGCGAGTGGGAGGTGGATTTTATTTGTATTTTTAAGAGCTCTTGGGTTTCACATTGTTTTTGCTTAGAAGAGGTCATATCCTCGGCATTCGATGTTACAATATTAAATTATAGTTACACCATGAACGAAGAATTTCTTCTATCCATAACTATATAGATCTGTTTCTACAGTTAATTTTTGCCCAAATATAGTATAGTCCATTTCAGTTTTTTTCGTTCATTTGGCATTCCCTTCGTTGTAAAATATTGCGTTATATGCTAAACTATTACTTAAATATGGAACCACCCAAGAATCTTTATGTAATACTTGTTTTTACGGAATACGAGTATAAATACATATATTCTTTTGAAGAAAGGAATATAAATATTTCTTTTTGACATATATATCGCATTACCTAGAAAACTATACACCGATATTCTTCAAGTTCGAGTGATTAATTTACTTATATGTAAATTATAGTTAAATTAAGACAGCAAATAATTTCATGCTTCATATTTATACCATCTACTCCAGGCAATAGAGAATATTACCTGGAAAAAATAGTAGGATTTTGTTTTATAGACTTACCGTATGTTTTTTGGGTCGCTGATTCCGAATTTTTCACTTCCCACCAAAAAATCTCACCGGAAATACCGGAAATTTTAAAAATGGCGCCAAAAGAAAATATTTTGAAGAAATAAAATAAATTTGTTTAATAAAAAGCCATAGTCACTATAAATTTATTAAAGTGAGCCAGAAAATCTAAAACACTTAAATATTTACAAAAAATTTAGAAGAAAGTCTCAAACCGCCTAAAACTCAGGAAATAATTAAAATATTCAAAATTTAAAGTTGCAAAGTCTTGCTCCAGCGAGTCTTCTTCCCTGTCCATCTCCTCATCTAGCAATTCCAAATTAACTTCCTCAGGGTCATCCTCGTCATGTTCCAGGTCCCCGATGTCTTCGTCCGGAGCGTTTTCACAGGTGTTGTTCATCGAACATCGCAGCTCGCTTTTCCGGCAGCTGCATGCTCCTCGGCAACCTTTCTTGCATTTGCAAGATATGAGCTTTAAAAGCTGTGGTGGAAAGGGAGGCATAGAAGTAGTGACTGGAGTTAAGCCTTCGTGTGTTCTTTTCCAGCCCCATTTTTCAGGTTTTAACTCGTTCCCCTGCAAAAGTTGTACTTGGAGGCAAATTTGCGGTGTTATGCGTGCTATTATACGCCGTTCTAAAAAGTTTTATGTCTCAAGGCATTTAAAGTTGAATTTGCAGCACTGCAGCCATATAGGCGAGGTATAAATTGAATGCCAGCGTTTGCAATGGCTTGTGGATCTGCGTTTGGTGTGGAAAAGCTTGACATATGGCAGTAAATCAGGATTGTTAATCAATACAGTAAGAAATTTTTTTTGCCTTTTCCAAACAAATCAGAGACTGTGTCGCATCGGCTGAAGGCATGTAAAAATAAAATGTTTTCAGCAATTACTTTTTCTTGTACACTGGAAACTGAAAAAAATTGTGGCGGTACCTTCGCTCGGCCGGGTTTTAAAAGATAAATATTCAAGGCCTTACACAGGCCTATCAAGAGAACCAATAAGTCTACGTCCTCGCCAACAATTATCACTCCTGATTTATGTTTTGACGCCTCTTCAATCGCCGTTTTAATAATTAAGCAGTCCGTATCTTCCTTGGCTTGACGTACTTTTAAGTTTTTGGACTCAAATTTACTTTTTAACATCGATATAAGACGAACTTTATTCATGCTGTTTGACAAAAATTTTTCTTGAGGAATTGTGGGTATCATTGATTCATCAAAAAGTATGTCGACCGATGAGTGTTTTCGTGCTCTTCTCACCCTTTCCGCGAATTTGGTGATGAGTTTCTTAGCATCATCTGGATAGCCATCAAATACGACGACGCAATTTGATGTGTATTTTGATACAACGAATTCAATATATGCATCACAAATTAAAGAAAAAGATACATTTCGGGGCCAAACAACGCGATGAAGAAGGAATCCGCCATCAACAACATATATCACATCTTCAATGTGTATTTGCTCATCAGCAAGTGGTTTCAATTCCTTATAAAGGGACGATTTGATTCCTTTGCGGAGACCTTCTTCATTAAAAATTTACAAAGGAAACGGAGAGAGCTCGTATTCCAAAAACTTTTCAAGTTCGGCTTCTGAATTTTTTCAAAACGCTATTTTTTCAAAGTATTTCCGGTGAGATTTTTTGGTGGGAAGTGAAAAATTCGGAATCAGCGACCCAAAAAACATAAGGTAAGCTTATAAAACAAAATCCTACTATTTTTTCCAGGTGAACCCTTTATTTAGTCTCTATCGCCTAGAGTAATCAGTGACGACGGCAGGGGGGGGGGAGCCTGGTTGGGCACGTGCCCACCCAATCAGTACCAGTGCCCACCCAAATGCCCACCCAAAAAATGTACTATCTACAAAATTATAATATGAAACAAACTATAAATATAAAATTTTGACTACTACTATTTCAAAATTTGAAAACGCACAAAGTGTTAAAATCAACAATATTTTACAGCTATTCGACATGCTGAATAAATACAACTTGGCATTCAATGGGATTTATAAATTATGTTCAATATGTATCACAATTCCTGTATCAAGTGCGGTATGTGAAAGGACCTGTTCACGTCTGAAAAAGTTAATACATAAAATGAAACACGAGAGATTAAGTAATTTGGCTGTACTAAATATAGAGAAAATAAATTGTTAAAAGCTTGAATTCGGATAAGGAAATTGCATCAAAACTGAACTAATTTTATTAATATTTTAACTTTATTACCTAATGTACACTAATTTCTTTTGTAAATTGTGTTTATGTTAATATGCTTATATCTTTGTGTTGATTCTATTGATAATAAATGAACCTGCCCCCCCCCCCCACCACACACACACATCCCAAATATGTGCCCAACCCAAAAATTTTGTACCATTTTGTGCCCACCTATTTTAGAAATCCTGGCGCCGTTACTGATACTATTAGATATAACATTTTGACAATTTAAGCAATTTATAGCTTATTTCATCACTATTTGCCGAATAAAAAATCTCAAAACATACCGTGGCTTATCTTTATGGCTAGGCTCAGGTAGACTGTTCCGTTTATCGGCAAGATAAGAGTTTCTCATTTGGCAAATAGCGATGAAATGAATGGTAATTGAATACATCTCAAAAGTTTATTTACAAAGTAAAAACAACTAAAAATTTAAAATGCTATAAACAGAATAGTATTATTACATGAAAATATAGGGTCGCTGACATGTTGAGTATTATCTAAATGCATTATTTTGCTTTGCTCAATTATAATTGTTACTAAGTAACACCAGTCATATGTATCCGAATACTTTTGGGAGTAACTGTAAATATATTATTCTGGACAAAAGTAAAACCTCTGCACACCTTATAAAATAAAAAGGGCTAATAAATAATAAATAACGTCTAAATATTTTCAGATTAAACCTTGAATACAAATAGTAAAATAAAGAAATAAAAATTAAATAATATGAATATTAACATTTATATTAAAATGTATAATGAATTATGTGACTATAATTATGTGACGGATTTTATATTTGTTGATTCTAATAACTTTATGGGCAGGATAATGTGAGATTTTAACCTTGTTTCGTTCGCCCTTGTTTTATTATGACAGGATGGCTTCGCTTTACGGATTACTTCAGCCTACATATCTGCCTTTCATTATTGTCATTCCTTTTCTATTATTATATTTATATATTGGTATATTTCTTTATTAGTATATTTCACATAAGTGTTGCTATTATTATCCATTCCTTATTTCTAATCTTATTATATTTTCAACAATCAATTCTTCCCCCTTCCTCTATTCTATTTCCTTTCTTCTCTCCACTCTCAATTTTAGGCATTTTAATATTGCGTAGTGATCATCCTCTACTTTCTCAAAATACCTGCACGTATCTCTGACCTTAAACTTATGTAATTATTGGTTAAAATAACTAATAATCGGTAATCAGTATCCTCATGTTTCCTCTATTTCATTCTATTATATCAGTATCCTCTATTTTAGTGTTTTCTATGTGATATATATATATATATATATATATATATATATATATATATATATATACATATATATATATATATATATATATATATATATATATATATATATATATATATATATATATATATATATATATATATAGTAGTATATAGCATATATATATTGCTACAGATGGAATTAAAATTTTAGTGAAATTACGTGTCGTAATACTTTTTGAATTTTCCTGTATGTAAAGGTTTGCAATTAAACGGAACATGCAGTACTAAATTGCGGAAGGAATGAATAAATCGTAAATACAAATTTATTGAAAACTTGAATATTAACGAAGATATGGGTACGTAAAGTTAAAGATTGTTGACATATTCCATAATTTTTGTGTGTAGTGTATTCAAAAGTTTTAATGAGTTTATGAACGTTGTTACCTTGACTTCGGTGAGGTGTTTATAATTTGTTAGTTCCAGTCAGCTACATGTGTACAGTTCAATCAGCATCACATTATCAATTCCTGACAGAAGTGAGACACCGCTGAAAATTCGATTATAAACTTAGGCGCCTAGACGGAATAACAACGTATTGTGTGTACGGGTATTAGCGAAGTTTTAGAGGATTAATACTTTAAGAAACACGTTGTAAATCCGAGATAAATAGATTTATTGTATGAATAAATTAAAATATCGATCTCACAATTTAAGACCCCAACAGAATGACTCTTTACTAAATAAGGTTATGCGAAAGGCCTCAAGCCTAGTGTCAGTATCAGAGGATGAGGTCTATTCTTATTTCAGAATATCGTTGTAGATCGCTGATAGAGCTAACATATTTGATAATAATCTCAGGGAAAGATCAATTTTACTAATTTTGGGAAATCCAATTCTTCAAATATAGTCTATTTTAAGGAATTACATTCATTAGAGTTTTCTAAATCAAATTAAACTGTTAGTATACAGTACCAAAGATAATTGTTGTCTTCTGGTTTTGACGTCATATTAAGCAACATTTAATAAACTTAATACGTTTAATATGTCTGTGTACCCTAAATCGGGGTTACTCTACCTACTTTTAAATTTCGTAAGTAAAAAATTCGTATACTTTTCTATCAATTGGAGAGGGGGAAAGTTTCTAGGATCGGGGGAGGGCTTGTAGAATTGATTCATCATGTTAAAATGTATTTTCGTTGCTTTCTCTTTCTGTAAATATTCAAAGATCTGGTGGGAAAACTTACCTGGACAAGAGGGGTAACTTTAAAATAAGCCAAGACGAACATGAGAACAGTTGATTCAAAATTTATTTTACCACCTCTGAAGTAATAAACTTCATGAGATAAGTTTCGTCGCAGTTTACGTACAGTGGCTCGTTCCCAAAATATATTTTGACATTTTCTGACTGTTAACTCATCTCTGTGGCGTTGAATGAATGAGCCGTACCAATCTTCTTCTGGCAGCTTACCGCCTTTAAAATACCTAACACCCCGGCCACATCTCACCAAGTAGTCTCTCACGATTAGTATCACTTCCAAAACACCTAAAGTATCCCCCAGTCAGCACATACAAAAATTTGGTGGAGAATTTTAGACTCTTCAGCTGGAGAAAATGCAGTTGGGTGACCAACAGACTTTGTGTGTTTTCCTTGAATTTTTGTGAATTTATTGCCAATGGTCTTTCTTGGGATGTTGCACTTTGATGCAGCTTGCCTTATTGACATCTCTCCTTTGGCAACAGCATTCAGAGCTTATTCAATATCCTGTTGAGAATAGTCCTTGTATTGAGTCCAATCACCCCGCATACAGGGTGGGAGGAAGGTGTACTACCCAAATATACACTGCGTACTACGAATGAAAACTATGTGGCTAAGAACACTATGGTAACCTACTAAAAAATTTTCATAGTTCGTCCATACTCAACTCATTGAGAGGTGGGCAAGATAACCCCAATTTGCCTACAGATCATGGAATAACATTGTCCATCAAAACAAACATGAAAATGAAGGTATAAAAATTCCCCAACAATATTACTGTAATCGTTATTATATGCGACACAAATAGAAACAATTTAAAAAAGTTACCAGCTTTCGTTATTGGCTGCTCTGAGGAAAGTTGCTTAGGTACTCCAATTATCTGTCTTGGAGTCCTCTTATACAGCTCACAGTTTCACACTGATAAACTATCACCACATGGAAAAACTTAGGAGCAACCGTTGTCAACATCACAACTAGTAGCCCTGATTATTTGCTACGATATTGCTATGATTACATTCAGCGACCATTCATGCAATTAATGTTTGGAACTCAATTTTTATTTTCAAAAATAGGTAAAGTTACCCCGGTGGGCAAAGTAACCCCAGTTGACGGTATATAATATGCCCCTAAACTGTGGAATAACATTTACGAATTAAAATTAATGATTCTTTGAAGAAACCAGGAGTTTACTCAGACATGTCGATTCTTGTTTTCAAAACTTGCTGTTTTGAAAACAATAGGTTTCTTCAAATATGAAAAAATGCCCTATAGTGGGTGCCCGCAGGAATTTATCTGATGTGCAGGGGATTTGCATAATTAAATTATTTAGTAAATAAAGAAACACTTAACAAGTAATGTATATTCTACAATACTAAAAACATATTACAACCAAATAGTAAAATAAGAATATAAAAAGAAAAATTTAATATACGACGTTTTTAAAACGGAAGTATAAAATAATTTCTCATAGCCTCATACAGATTCCTAAACCCCATACAGATAGTCCTGAGAATGTGTGATTGTGAATGTTGTGAATAACAGAATAACTATGAAAATCCTGTAAGATTTAAAATGAATAACAAGGAGCGCATGCAATAGATACTACATAATAGATAATAGATGCAAGTCACGAACAATTTTATTGCACTGCAGATAATATGAATTGTGTGGGTTTGCTCAAGACAGCTACTCTCTACACTCCTTACTATTATCTATCCCAGACAATAAACCGAGTTAGTGTTGCATTATCATCCAGTTCTCAGCTATATTTAAAGTTTTAAGTCTCTAGCTCATCGGGAAGTTAGTTTAAAGTCAATTTAAAAATTTATACCGAACAGACAAACACCAAACAGATAGACAGACAAGAATGAGTTAATAAAAACGTGGTAATAGAACAGAAATATCAATTAAAAAAAGACAATATATAGAAGTGTCTCTAGTTCAGGTTGCACTGCATCTGATCGGGAGGTTTATTCAACATTTCGGGTCTGACTTTCGAACCGTTTTTAAAAAGTGGAAAGGGGAGGTGGAATTTTGTTTAGGATGAGTATATAATTTATCGTCGTAGTCTCAATTTGCCTACTACCCAGGGTTCGTTACTGATTCTTATCGATGCCTTAATTTACGAATCCAGGGTAGGCAGATTGAAACCTCTGAATTAGATACACAATTCTCAAAAATTCCTAATAATAAAACCTGAACTAGTCATTCCGAAAAAAAGTATTTTCTTCTATATATTTTACGAAGCTTAAGTTTTCTTCTCAAAAATTCCTAATAATAAAACCTGAACTAGTCATTCCGAAAAAAAGTATTTTCTTCTATATATTTTACGAAGCTTAAGTTTTCTTCTCAAAAATTCCTAATAATAAAACCTGAACTAGTCATTCAGAAAAAAAAGTATTTTCTTCTATATCTTTTATGAAACTTAAGTTTGATTTGAAATAAACGCCGAAAATATGTTTAGGTCTACTTAGAATTGTATTATTCCATTTGTATAGATAAAGCTTTCATTTCTCCTGGTATATGGCGTGCCATTACATTTCCTTCCTGACAGAAAACTGAAAATTTCTGAAATAGTGTTGAACATAATTACTGGTAACTAATAATTCTTACATAAAATGTATTTTTCTCTAACGAAGTCACATTTACCTTTATAGCAGCATAAATAATAAACGACAAGATTCTGACAAGTAACATAAATCCTCATTGGATACAATAAACCAATTCACAAGGATCACAGACGCTAAATAGTTGGGCGAGAGTAATTGATGATAAAATATTGAGACAATATTTCTTGGAAGTAAATGTGAACAGAACTATATATTTAAATTCTTTATACTTCTTAAAATTATGGCCGCCATTAATATTTTTGTTCCCATATGATGATGAACTCGATTTGGTTCATGAACATATTTGGTTTCAGCAAGTTGGTGCTCCTGCACATTCTGTTGCAAATGTTAGAATATTTTTAAATGAGGTATTTCCAAATAGGCAGACGAGGATGTGTTAAAATGGTCTCCAAAATCTTACAAAATAACCTCTTTGAATTTTGTTTTATATGATTACCAGAAAAGTAAGGTTTACGTAAATCTGCAAGGAAGCATTAAATAAATGAAGATTAGAATAAAGGAGGTATTATTTGTGAAATTCCACCTGACATAATTAATTCCTCTGTAAATACTGTCCATGATCAAATAGATTAGTGTCAAGTTCGAAATAGTATTGAACATCTGTTGTAGAAAGTTGTATTGTGTATTATGGTTTATAATAGTAAAATTAGAGATATACTTTACTTTGTTGAATATGTCTGTTTATTAATCAATTATATAGTATGTATATATTTCTAGTACATATTTTGCATTACTTTCCATCAAAAATACATGATTATCCACTCTCTTGTGAACAGAAAATAATAATTTCTGTTATACCAATAATTATTCAAATACTCAGCGGCTGATATAAGTATTTTTGGAGTAGATAAAAACGGAATCTTTACCTACCAAATGACGTACATTAATTGATGTGTTATTAGATAATATCCTTCAAATATCTTAAAACTATTTTACTTTATCTACTTATCTACATTACTTTATCTAATGTTAATATAATTTTGAATAATAAGAGAATTCGTAATCTTTGTCTATAGTCATGACAGAACTATCATTCAATTGTTTAAACATAATATTGTTATTATTTTAATATATTTAGTTGGTCTGGAAAAAGACTATGACATCTCAAAAGAGTACAGTTTTCTGGAAGGTGATTTAAAGTTTAAAAAAAACTGAACTATAATTTTTTCAAAGATTATACCTCATAACCTTAATACCTTTAGAAATAATCCCCTATTACTTTACCCTATTTAATCTTTAGAGGTACCCACACTTCTACGCGTTTCCTCCTCCCGTTTGGAGTTATAATAGTTTTCTACAATTTATTCACCAATTTTTAGGTTTAGAATCTTGTAAAGGCAAACAAATACTTTATCGTGGTTGAAAATAGTTTACTACAAGCTTTTAGTAGTACCAATAAAATAATGAAATGAAAGAGAACATTTGAAATATTCGAAATAACATAGGACGTACTTTTAACGGAGCTCAGTTCACAGCCCATCCAGTCAATATACTCTTAAAATTGCCAACGAAAAACGATTTTATTCAGTGAGGAACTATTTATTAGTTATTACAGTCTTATAATTGTCAGTATCCAGTACAATGGTTCCAAGGTACATAAACAACATAAGATGGTGACATCTGTAATCGGTGAAACAACATTGTCTTCTCCAAAAGGCACAAAAGGAAAAATATATGGTGCAATAGTGTCGTCGAGAACCTCCTAGCAGCAGTCAGTTGAACTACGCTTGTGCGAGTCTTTTCCATACATTTTGGACGAATTTTGAATTAATTTATGGAAGAAAACGAAAATCGTTTTTTTTTAATATCATAGTTTTCTTCTAAACCGACGATATTTTATCTTCAATGACCGTTCCCTCCAACTCATTCTTTATATATACGCTAGCGATTTTTATAATAACAACAAGCCGAAAACCTTTTACTTTTCCGCACTCCACTATACGCGGAAAAGTAATGTAATCGTGTAAAGAAAAATTGAAAAAACCAAATTTGTTTGGGTTTATTTTTCGTTTTTCTGCCTAAAAACAAAAAAAAATGGTTTTTAAAAAAATTTTGCTGTATGTGTGTCGTTGTCGTTGGCATTTATTCTTGTTATCGCGATAACGCAACTAAATCGTGTCGCATCGATCGGGTTTTGACTGATTCTGATCGGGGACGTCAGAGGACACCTATTAATTTTGAGGTGGATAGAACACACTCTACCATGGACATGGGTCATGAGAAAGTACAATGGTGGACTATTTGAGAATTTTTTTTGTTAGCACGATCACTCAATTAAATCGTGTCGGATCGATCGAATTTCGACTGATTCTGATTATGGACGTATATCAGACAACATCTATTGATTTTACGGTGGATAGGACACACACCACCCTATTCATGGGTCATGAGAAATCACGATGGTGTACTATTTGAAAAAAGTAAAACTGCTGCGTAAAAAAACATATTCTGCATTTATATGTTGGTTTATTTTTTCCTGGCCAGTAAATTTCAAGATAGAGATGTTATACGCGCGGAAAAGTCCGTTGAGGTTTTAAAACTGTTTATTTATTTCGTCTTAAGACTTCTTCTCTTTCCATAATGTCCTAGGTTAAATAATACATCGTTATATTCCATTATATCGAATAATTTCTTTTTACTTTTTTCAAAATCATATGTATATTCTTATCACCATACCAACTCTTGAATAATTTAGATAATAATTTTTTTTTGTCTTTTATAGAAATGAAATCCAACCTAGCTTCACACGTCACGCTGGTTCTGCATGATATTCAAAATTCGTAGAAACAAACAGCGTAAACTAAACCTTTACTTGACATTTATCATTTAAATGCAAGTCGTATTTTATTATCATTAATGGTTGAAATATATATGTAAAACATTCATACCTATAGTTTCGATCAATGAAATGGATTTTTATATACTATACATAAACGATATGGATTTATATGAACCTCACCTATCAAATTTCTATTATCACTTCATTTTTATATATACTAAAACAGATAAATATATATATATATATATATATATATATATATATATATATATATATATATATATATGACACTTATTAATGACAAAATATATATTTTTAGAATTACAAATATTTTCTTGAATTATTCTCTTCGAATATTACACCCGGGTTTTCCATTTTCCATTATTCATTGTTTGATAATATCGCTACGATTACCCCGACTAACAATATTACATATTTAGATTATTACTAATTCGTTGTCACTGGCGTAGATTGCAAAGATACTGAAACCTGATTATACAGATGTCCTTTAGCTCGGGCTGTTATAAAATTTACATACCCCATAAAACTGGCTTTTATGTACTTATTTTCTCGCTGTTTCCTTTAATTAACGCTACGCAGGATATTTAGATATTAAAAGCAACGTTATAAACTTTACTTAGTTTAATGCAAATGTAAACCAATAATGTAGTAAAAACGGAATACTGCTGCATGAATGATTTTGAGAAAGGTAATGGAACGATGCTAGTAAATAAATATTATGCATATATGTATAAACTATTTACGTTCAGAATCGGTAATTGAAGAATGGTGATAAATACATGGTAATGGGTATATTAAGTGTTGACAAGACCGAGTCCTGTACTCTCGAAATGGATACTTCAACAGCATCTGGACTGGATGAGTCATAAATGTTTGTACAACGTTATAGAAAAATGTCTTTTAGTTTTCTTAGAAAGACAACTGTTTTATGTTATTATTATTAGAATAATAATAATACATGGTTTTATACTTTCCTGACCGTTTCCTATTTCGCTTGCGTTTTATAACTTCGAACTTCGGTCATTTATTTCATTATAATCGACGAAAATTACAAGAAATAACAAGTGAGATATAAGCTATTATTTATCTACATTAGAATGTAGATAAAATATTATCCAGTATTATTTGCACTCTTTTACTAAATATCCTATTTACTACCGAAATAGAAGCAACATTGACGTTCCGATACAAATACATAGATGGATAGATGGTTATAGATGGATGGATATAAAATGTGATCCAATTCGAGTTCCCTACATTGGGAACACTGTAAATTTGACAGCTGTCAATATAGACGCGTGTCTAAATATCTAATATTAGTTTGAAACAACACATTTACGATATGGATCGTTTAACCACCGCTCAATGGATTAAAATTGTTCAATTATTCTACGGAAATAACAATTCTGTACGAGAGCTGCGTATCGTCGTTTATGGGAAGATTATGGTCCATTTAATCGTCCTACTGAGCGAAAAATTCGCAACGTAGTCAACAAATTTGAGGAAACTGGAATATTTTGGATAAGGCGTATTTTGCATAAGGACTTGCACCTACACCCATATAAAATTCAATTAACACAAGAATTGAAGCCTAGAGATCATGGGCAGCGAAGACTTTATGCAGATTGGGTCTTAGAGCAACAGGAAGTTGATCCTGATTTCGTAAAGAACATTTTCTTCCCTGATGAGGCACATTTCCAACTCTCTGGATGTGTAAATAAACAAAATTGCCACATATGGGGCGAGAAAAATCCTCAGGTGATACACGAGACACCATTGCATACCCAAATAGTAACAGTGTGGTACACATTGTAGTCAGGCGGCGTAATTAGACCTTACTTTTTTGAAGACGATGAAGGTCAGCAGTAACAGTAAACAGCGAGCGCTATAGGCGCATGATAACCGGTTATTTTTGGCACGAAATCGAAGATATTGATGTGGCAGACATGTGGTTTCAGCAAGGCGATGCCACTTGCCACACATCGCGTGCAACGTTAAATGTTTTGCGAGAAAAGTTCATGGGTCGCATTATTTCACTTCGCGGTGACGTCAACTGGCCGTCAAGATCCTGCGATTTAATGCCGTTGGACTTTTTTTTGTGGGGTTTTCTTAAGAGTCGCGTCTATGCTAACAAACCTGCAAGGTTGGAGCACTTAAAAATTAATATCCGCCAAGTTATAGCCGAGATAACCCCCAAAACTTACGAAAAAGTCATCGAAAATTACCTCGAACGAATCAACTGCTGCAGAAGGTCCAGAGGCGGCCATTTGATTGACATCATTTTTCATAATCAATGAATTATACCAAATATTTGATTACTACAAAAATAAATAAGACAATGTTACATTTCGTGTGTTTTTTCTTAAATAAAAGCTCGGAAACTCAAATTGGATCACCCTTTATAACTAAAGAATATTTTCTTGAGGGTCCTAAAGTTTTTCTACGAGTTCAATCAAATTATTGACTAACTTACCAGTTTTTTAAAACTTTTTTTAGATATTATATAATAAAAATGTCAGACCGCTTATATTTAATTAAAGGCAAATTATAAATAATTATGCTCTTAATCAATAGAGCACGAGACTGTCTGGAAATCAAGAGCATAATTGAAGCGTTTAATTTCAAAGGATGAGATGTCCACTATTTGATTTTTTGCAAAAGTAACAAAATCAATTCAATATGGAATTTAAGGACCTATATTCGAAGAGTCCACGTTGAATTGCCATACTTATTAGCTTATTATTTTTCGAGTTTTTCTACCCCACCCTTTGATTCACAAAACCATAAAAGCCAACTTGGACATGTCATGTTTTGAAATTAAAAGGAAGTTAAATGTCTATTAGGGCAATACTTTACCGTAATCATTCCCATAAAATACCATTTTTATCACGTGGTTGTTGTGGTATTATTATTACCTCTCTTTACCTAGGTACCTATTACATAAGTACCTAAATACAAAACAAAAATCAGATGGATAGAATATGACTGCCGATTAAAAAAATAAAATAATATGCATTATCCAACTGAATGAAATTTTCAGTCGTCTGCTCCACTCGTTCTCGTCTTCCATGACAAAATCTTCTCGTAAAATACAAGAAATTTATCAGGTATATACATTACACCTTTCCTGATGTCCCTTCCTTTCCTGATTCATAGTGATTCCATCGATAAAATTGCGTGTTGTGAACAAATAATTTTTGAATTCGAACAAGTAGAACGAGGATATAGCAAAATATTTTTATGTTTTGATATCCTTCTTCCCATGTATCCTCATGATAGAACATCTTCTTTTTGAAATCCATGGACGACTAGCCATTAGAAATAGTCCTGCTAGTGCTGGGACATGTCAACTTTTGAAAATAAACAGAATTTATTTTCTTTTCTACTGCCTTCTATGTCACATTTTGAAGTGCCGATGAAGTAAACGATTCGATTTATTCTAAACTTAATTCAGCATTGCCTATATTTCAGGAGAAAGTACCGAAAGTATCTCATTACATTCTATCTCGAAGGTAAATATACATACATTGAGCAAAACGTGATATTAATGTAATCTAAGAAACTTCATCTAATACAGTTTCTTAAATAAAATCATCTATAGTTTAAGAAATATATACTGTTTGAGAACTATTTAAAGAAGTAATTTAAATACTTAAATCTCTATTTACTCTGTATATTACATATTATATATACTAACCAAGAAAGAGTATTAATTTAATTCCAGTAGCCTTAACTGTTAGAGTCTCTTATATCATCTAATTTGTAAGTTTTAGTTGGCAAAACATACTTCTCAAATGTCTCCAAAAATATATCTGACTAAAATTAAATTTTATTAACTTAGGGTGTTACTACTTATCACCCCTTCAATGTTGTAATTGCTTTATCTAGGAAAACAATATGTATTAAAATAAATTAATGTTAGCCCTCCCAACAATTAAATTTGACACTAACCAAACCGTGGTCTAAATCTTAAGTTCTTAATCATACAACTTCCTCCCAGAAACTTAATGACTATGATTTTATTATTTTTTTATATTAAAATTATTCTTCTCTGCCTCTAAAAATACTATTATTACTACTTATGAGCGTTCTAAACCTATATATCAAACTGTTATTTATTTAATATATCACCTAAATGTTTGTTATATAGAAAAAAATTCTGTATAATTTTTCACTCAGGCTTTTTATAGATCTATATTGATACGAGTAGATAGACTGTAAATATAAACTCAAATAATAACGTTAAAAGATAGCCTCAAAACACATTTTATCACCTGCATAAATACCTGAAAAATTATGAGGTGATTTATCTTTGCAACCACTGGCAATATTTCGGACAATTGTCAGGAAGCGGCGTCCATGTCAAGCAAAAATTTAGAGAGTCTTCAGAATTATAGAAAACATGAATGGATAGAATATTTCCAACCATTCTAACCTCTTTAATCATTTTGAATATACATTTTAACTATAAATTTATAGTATTCTAAAGAAAACAATCATTTCCACATTCTCCTACTTCTCCCACAAATATGTCTAGATAGAACAAAAATAACTTAACTTGATAAGAACTCATCAACAATAACTAATTTTTGATAAAATTGTACACAAAAATTACTTCAACCTGTTATAGATTTATTTTTTCGATAAGTGTATTTACTTTTATCGTCACGAATGCTTAACATATCTATTTTAAATAAACTGTTTACCATGAATTTTTAAAATCCCTAAAATCTAGTGATCAAGTCATGAAATTAGTGGGTATAACTTTGTGTATTTGCTATGTGACATCACAATCATCACATTCAATCAATGTGGTTCTCTCTGTAAATATTGATGGGTACAGTTGTACATACTCAACTCTATTACAAAATCTTCTCTAACTACTACAGGGTCTATGATTAAAATTTGCAGCTCGTGAAGACAACTCCTTAAAATATTAATGATCTCAAGAATGAATGGCTGAAGTGACAAATATTTGGAGGAATAACTTTCAATAATATAATAAATAATATCACACATGGTTGGAAGTGATAAAAATGTACACATTGTATGTTTTCTGAAAGGTTTAAGTGCATCTTTAAAATCATTCACGTTAGAACTATGTTAATTTATCTGGACGGCATTTAAAAACAGACTTAATAAATACAATTCTAATCGCTAGCTTAAGAGGGAATTAAATGGAAATTAAAAGAGCAGTAAACTCTTTGATTGTTTAAGCCACGGTCGTTGGGATTTAGCCGGATTAAGAGACGAGAGCGCGTGCTAACTGCCTTTTTCACCCGGCGTGATATACATCAGACGTCGATATAATTATGTATATTTTTAGCAAGTGACAGCAGAGATCTCGTTTTTTAACCCGTCACGAGCAATTTGTCTCTAAAATCAATAACGTATAGGATTTACCGTTGAATGGAATGAGTACTGATAAAACCATTACGGTTATCTAAGCGAGAATTGAAAGAAAATACGCGAATAAAAGGATTCACTTAATTCTCAGTATTTGTACTTTCACAATTGTGTATGTATTTTATCAAATGTAGACATAATTTATTTAATTCTTCTAATTGATAATAAATACTAAACGCCTGTGGATCATTTTATGTTGTACATTTGACTTTTGTTATTGAAAGTCCATGTAATATCATTAAATTGATATACATGTGAATGTCGAATAAAAACATATAGATTGCCTACGTATCTTCAGACTTTTATTAATTTCTGCCATACCGACTTTAACTTCTACCATCAGGAAATTAATCTTAAATTGACGTGTCATTAAATAATATCTCATGGCTGCATAAGAAAGTACATGAATTGACAATTATGAAAAAAGAATACGTGCCAAGAATCTGATGAGGATCCTGCTCATACGATTAAAGGGCGAGCACTTACTTTCTAAATTACATCCTAAATGTATACGTAGCATCAACGCGAAGGAAGTACCATGCGGTAGGTTCATATTAGTGACTGAAGATAAAGTACTACCTACAACGCGTCGAACACAACCATCGATATTTCAAACGTAAATCTGACTAATCGTTCTCGGCCAGATTCTCAATCTTAGTTATTCATTTTTGACAACCTAATTAGTGTTATAAATTTGCATTGTCTAGAAGTTGAAATGCATCGATATTAATGTTATTTGTTTTGCACCAAATTTATTTAATACAATGTAGTATGCAGCTAAAGCAAAACGTATATTTAAAGTATTCCTGTAAGATATTTCTTCTTCCTTCTGCTATTATCTAGTTTGTGAACCAAATCTCCCGAAACATACTTACGTGATACCACATAATGTTAGTTAAATATTGATGTATTCAAAATAAAATTCAGTATATTATATAAGTAAGAAACATACATGTATAATAGGATGCACTAATTTTTTTCCTCTACGCTTATTTTTAGTAGTTTTACTCAAGTACTCTTTATCACGAATTATACACCACCGCTCCCTCTTCTTTTCTTAGAAAAAGCAATTCTAGCTGTCAAAATCTATTTGTGGGTTAAAAGAACGTCCCCGTTTCATACATTTTTTTACTTCAGGAAATCGGAGGCAGTAACAAGGTGCAATAAATAACTGGACTAGACGAAAGGTGATTCAATAGAGCCAGTCCAGATTTAATCAGAAGAGCAATTGTTTCATTTGCTTCGTGCTCTTTAACATTGTGATAATTGAGTGGGTGAGGAGCTATGTATCAATAGTATTCGTGGCTCTTGGTCTAGCATAACTCACTCTACTAGACTACGTTTTTGAAGAAATATGGCAACAATTTTTTTTCGTCATTTAAAGAGGTCCACAAGGTTATAAAAATATACTAGCCCTCACATCAGTCACCCTCGACGTTGCAAGACACTACCGCCATCTAAGAAGACAAAGAATATCAAATGGATAAAAATAGCAATTAAAAACAGATTTTTGCTTGATTACATAGTATTTTATTCATTTATTGAACAGTCTTCAAATAAGAATACTTTATTCTAAATTTTGCATCATAACAGATTCAAGCCCCGTCACTCGCTAAGATGCTACTATGATACAATATTCATGAATATTGTATCATATTCAAAGCGCTTAGCCATTTTTAGTGAACAGGCGTGAACAAACATTTCTCACCTGTATATAGTTATGCAGGATACCATGAAGAGATGATGGGCTAATGCGTAAAGCTTTCCAAACTTACTGGAGTAAGAGAAGTATGGTGACAATTCGTGACAGACATGAAAAACATTTCTTACCTGCATTTAGATTTTCAGTATGCCATAAACAGACGATAGGATAATGCATAAAACTTCCAGAGTAATAGAGAAATATGGTAACAATTCGCTTTTTCGTCAAGTGAAATTTGCAGACACCAACAGGATTATAAAAATCTACCAGTCCTCACATCGGCCACCATAAATTTTGCGAAGCACTACCGGTTGTTCTAGAAGAAAAGGAAGATCAAAGGGGTGAAAAATAAATTGAACAGAGATTTGTTGTTTGCAGTCACGTAATATTTTATTCCTTTATTGGACAATCTTCAAATAGCCAAACTTTGTTCTGTAATTTTATTAGTATATCATAACAACAGATTCAAGTCTCTTCACCTGCTACCAACATTCTTGGATGTCGCATATTAAAGCACTCGGCCATTTTTTTATAGTGAACAAACGTGAACAAACATTTCTCACTTGCATATAGTAGAGCACGATGTCTTCAACTAATAATATACTAATGTGTAAAAGCTCCTAAAGTTACTAGAGTAATAGAGAGGTAGGTGATACGCCTGCTTCACTGATTTCCTCCCGAACGTCAATAGAAAGAAATATAAGTAGAGCTAGGAGTCCTTTTAGATGTAAGTATATACTTGAGGTTTCAATTTATTGCTTATTACAGAAATATCTATTTAAAAGCATGTTTTTGTTTTGATCAATTTAAATGTACGTTACTTTCAGCAACCGCTTCTGTAATTTATACGTTCACAAATGTAAATGCGTGGTTTCGATGAACGAAAACAATTAACTCATTTAAACTGTTGTAGTGCCTTAGGTGATGATGCCCCGTTTCTTACGATAATGCCTAAAATAACATGATAAAGCTAATGCAACCAGTAAAGATACAAATTTAAAACGTGTCAACGTATAATTTTCCATAATATTGAAAATAATTATGCAGGAATATTCTTTTGATATTACCTACATGACGAAGACTTAACCTCAAATTACAAAAATGAGTACGGTTGTGATTATTGTCATTAGTCGTTGGATATAATGCGTACATTGTCATTTACATAATTATAATTGCCAGCAGATGATCATATCCCATTTGATATAACTGTGGGTGAACTTCTTGTGTGTTCTCCAAATGATTTCAGGAAGACATTCTGTAATCTGTTTTATATTTCTAGGAATTAATATTAAATTAAATTAAATTAAATTAAATTAAATACTCAGTTCAACTCTTGTCTACGTCATGTCACATAGTTCCGACGAGATCAACTATATATTTTAATATGATTATTAATCACTAGAATTATTTAACATAGAATTACGAGAATATAAATGTATTACAATACATTTTAAATTTTGAACTTGCTTTAACATATACTGCTGCGGGTAGTGACAACACAGAAAGGCCTCCTAGATAAAAATAAAATATTTAATCTAAATAAACAGTTCTAAAACCTTAAAACGGACTTTTCCGCACATAGAACATCTCTATCTCGAAATTGAGTGACCGAGAAAAAATACACAAAAACACATAAATGCAGAATATCTGTTTTATGCGACAGTTTTACTTTTTTCAAATAGTCCATCATCGTGCTTTCTCATGACCACTGAACAGGGTGGGGTGTGTCCTATCCACCTCAAAATCAATAGATGTCGTCTGGTAGACGTCCATAATCAAAATCAGTTTAAACCCGATCGATCCGACACGATTTAATTGAGTGATCGTGCCAACAAAACAAATTCTCAAATAGTCCACCATTGTGCTTTCTTATGACTCATGAACATGGTAGAGTGGTGTATTCTATCCACCTCAAAATCAATAGGTGTCGTCTGGGAGACGTTCCCGATCAGAATCAGTCAAAACCCGATAGATCCGACACGATTTAGTTGAGTTATCGTACTAACAACAAAAATTTCTCAAATAGACCTAAGGGAGGGGTGGTGTGTGCTATCCACCTCAAAATCAATAGTTGTTATCTGGGAGACGTCCCCGATCAGGATCAGTCAAAACCCAATCGATCCGACACGATTTAGTTGAGTTATTGTGCTAACAAGAAATTTTAATTCCGACGACAACGATGACACACACACAGAAAAAAATTTTTAAAAACCATTTTTTTTGCTTTTAGGCCCAAAAGCGAAAAATAATCCCGAAAAAAATTTTGTTTTTTACCGATAGTATTTTATAAAAAGAATATTACTTATTCAATAATATTTTAAGTGTCTAAACCGAAATAAAAATACATTTACCTACTAGCATATAATAATAGACACATAATTATGCTGAATTTTAATACCATAAAGCTGTTTATTATATTACTAGGACTACACATATGTGAATGTGTATAATGAGATTCATTATAGCAATAGTTATATAATGAAGTGCATTATAGTACTAGTACTATAATGGGGGAAAATATATTTTACTGAGGAAACTTTATTCGAACTAAAATATTTATTATAAAAACGCAATTATTACAATTTGTTAAATTAATAATAAATGCTGATCTTGAACAAGTTGATCCATGTTTCTGTTGTATATAAACATACGTGTTACTAGTGACTGAAGAATTGCTGATAAGATCTATATAGCTTGAAGCTACAATATTACTTTTCCAAACTCCGTACCATTTCATTGTGCAAAATCAAACCAGAATCCAAATAAAAAAAAAACATGGTTATTTGGATGTCATAAATGTAGATATGTATATCACTTTAGACAAACGATAAGTTCTTTCCATAATTTCGAAGAATTATTATTCTTATTATTCTCATGATTAAAAAATTAATTCAAATAAGATATATGATTTTAAGTATCGTAGCAGCCCAGAACTTATCACCACAACTTTCTTTTTCAATCGGTGACAAGAATTTCAATAAGAAACTATAATTTTTCAAAAAATAAAACCCGCCACGGGTAGAATTCGACATTTGTACCGGATGGGAACCGAACGACATACAGCTGTTTCGAACTTATTGGTTCTCATTAGTGCCGGACACGGAACGCCGATCCAGAACAAATTCCGACTGAAACCCGGGAGGTATGCATCTATATCGATACGATCTATGTCAGTAACTTATAAGTCGGAAATTGAGAAAGCTTCGAGAAAGAAAAAACCGCTTGGCGGTTTTGGTAGTTCCTTTCTCGATCTCCGACTTATAAGTTACTGACATAGATCGTATCGATATAGATGTATACCTCCCGGGCTTCAGTCGGCATTTGTCCTGGATGTCGTTCGGTTCCCGTCCGGGACAAATGTCAAATCCTACCCGTGGCGGGTTTTATTTTTTGAAACCTTGTCTAATCGTGCAGAAACATGAGAAAGGGATCGAGGGTCGTTTTTAGGTATAATTAAATGCCTAACGTGGCTTTAGCCCGAGGAGTAGTTGTTTCCTAGAGCGATTATGTAATAGCCTTGATATTCGGGAACTACTTGATAACCGCTTGGTGGTTTTGGTAATTCCTTTCTCAATTTCCGACTTATAAGTTACTGCCGAAGATACTATAAAGCCAGAATTTTTTTAAACTTTAAAATATCTCAAAAAAATATTAATTTTTCATATACTTAGGTTATCCCAATAGATATAATATAAAAGCCTATGGTATTCCATTTGTCATTAGAAAATTAATTATATTTGCGCAACAAGTTATACTTGGGGTATAACCCCGAAAACATTTGAATTTAATAGAACTTTCTCGAAAATCCATGATTCTCAATTTGTGAAAAACTATTCCAATGCAAAATCTATAAACTTTTAATAAACGAGCTGTATAGCTCGTTTAAAATACAGCTGAATCACCCTGTATAAAGCGGGTCAGTTAAAATTAAAAAATAATACAAACTGATATCATCAGAAATGTTCTCTATAATTTGCACAGACTATTAGAAAAGAAATATTTGCTAATTAATGTTCATAACACCAATTAGTATAGGGTATTTTAATAGGGACACTCGAAATTTGTTAAGATATAGCGACCATATTGTTAAAGTAGTATCTATAAAATTTATTTTGAATTATTCAGTAATGTATGGCAAATTATCGTGGAAGATTATAGCTTTCAACAATGTTTTATTTTAAAATTCAGTGCTCCATTCGAGAGACGTTTACGTGATTGTTATCCTCGCCACAACCATCCCACCGAGTCGACGATTCGACGTTTAATGACCAAATTCAAGCCAATCGGTTTAATATATACTCAGCCGACACCCGTACGTCACCGAAATGCAAGATCTGCTGAAAACATCGCTGCTGTGCGTGAGAGTGTACGGGGAATGCTGAGGCAGTCAATTTCACGACGTTCACAAGAATTTGGCCTTTCTTCAACTTTAACTTGGCGTCAGAACTTAGATCTGCACCCGCATAAAATCCAACTGACTCAGGAACTTAAGGTAATCGACCATAGACAACGCCGTGTATTCGCTGCTTGGGCTCTGGAATAGTTAGAAGTTGACCCAAATTTCGCCAAAAAAATCGTCTTTAGCTACAAGGCCCATTTTTGGATGAATGGATATGTAAACAAGCAAATTTGTCTTCAAATCGTCCTGAAAAAAATTGTGACAAATCCACACGAGATACACTAGGACCAAATTCATCTCGGGAAAGTCACTGTTTGGTGCGGATTTTGGTCTGGCGGAATCATCGGTCCGTACTTCTTCCAAAACTTACATTGCCATCACCGTCAACGGCGAGCACTACAGATCAATGATAAGCAACTTCTTATGGCCTTTACTGGATGATATGGATACCCAGTGGCGTATTAACCCAATTTGGCCCCCAAGGCCCTAAGAAAATCCCGCCCCCCCCTCCCCTACCTCATTGATTTTTTTCTGTTTCACCAAAACTTTTTTAGATTTTAGTGTTTGATATACCATTCTCTTCATTTGTTTTTTTTTTATTATTTTGATAATGGTAGGACAGGTGGGTACATTGATTGTAAAACTGTCCTTTAAACGTGTATTGTTTATTATTAGTAATACAGTAATTAGTAATAATACATGATTATAGTAACCATTATTCAAAAATGTACAAAACTCGGTGATGATTAAAAAAAACGATTGTTGATTCAAAAAGGCTTTTTTCTAGCTTTCTCGTTAGCAAATGCGTTGATAATTTTGTCAAAACTGAGGGCATTTAGCACTTGATTTTCGATGCACATTATTGCTAGCGCGTTCAATTTGAGATTAGATAATGTAGATCTGCGGTAGTCTTTTACTTTCTTCGACGCTGAAAACGATCTTTCACCTGTACACCTCTTGGAAATCTCAGCTTTCAGATTGTCAATCAGTGGGAGAAATACCTGGATGCGAAATTCATCTCTTCCATTGAATTCAACGTCTCCGTCTCCACCTGTCTCATCAAATTGCATCACTCTTTTCTTCTGTCTTCTAGTGTCATGCTGGTAACTTGCATTATCACACAATTTGATTGCCTCAGCCTCGAATATATCGAAATCTTCTCTCAAAGTGTCAACAAAGTTATAAAGGGAATCATACAATAAAATCACAGCGTCAAGATCAATATTCACGGCTTGAAGTTTTTTGTTCACTTGATTGGATCTCTCTAGTATTCTATTCCAAAAACGGGTCATAATAGCAATCTCAAGATGGCTCAGTTTTTCAGTCAAACTTCCCGCCTCCAATCTTATATTTGGCTTTTCGGTTCCGTCTTCCGATATTGCCTGGAGAGCTTCTACAATTTCAGAATAAGATGAAAATAATGCTTTGCTGGCATCAGCACGAGCACTCCAACGGGTCACAGACAAATTTTTGATAAAAGGTTTCGAATTCAGCTTGCTTTTCAAAACCTTCCATCGATGCATTGATATAGAAAAAAAAATTGTAAAGCTCTTGTTCTATTCCGAAGAAGGTGACGGAAGGCACGCAGAAGCCAGCCGCCGAAGTCCCAACAAAATTTAATAAATGAGCCACACATGGAATGCAATAGACTAGATGATTGATATCCTTTATTCTTGCTTGCAAACCTGAATATTGGCCAGACATATTCGCGGCATTGTCGTAGCTTTGTCCACGACACTCCATTATATCTATATCTAGAGTCTTCAACTGATCCAAAATTATGTCGGCCAGCTGTTCAGTCTTGTGACCGGTGTTAGCAATAAATGTAAGAAAACGCTCAACAACTACTCCATCAGGAAGAACATACCGAACAACGAATGTAAGTTGATCTATATGGCTGATATCCGGTGTTGAATCGATAATAATCCAGCTTTCAATTCTTCAACGATGGTCGACTGCACTTGTCTTCCCATTTGTATGATCAGTTCATCAACAATTGTGTGCGATAGATACGAAGGTATTCCCTTTCCAGGATTCCCGAAACGTCCCATGTGATCTGCCAAAAATATATCACACTTCGCAAGGAACTCTAATATTCCCATAAAATTTCCATTTGATGACAAACCAAAAACTTCGGCATGGCCCCGTAGTGCAAGTCTACGTGAAGCTAACAATTTTATGGTTTCGACATGCCCGTATTGGCCCAAGACAGGCGCCTATATGGGGCCAAGATATTATACGGGAAAATAATATTGGCCCCGTACTGGACCCACAGAGAATTTCCACTCTGGTAGGCGCCGCCTATAATGTAATTCGAGAAACGCTGCTCCAAGAATCTAAAGGTCGTGAATTTCGTCGTTTTTTACTCCGACCAATACACGATTTTATTATAAAATCCTTTTCCAAAATTTTGCGCCCCTTGAAATTTTTGCGCCGCAAGCCCGGGCTTCTTGGGATTCTGCTATAATACGCCTCTGTGAATACCGACGACATGTGGTTCCAACAGGACGGCTCTACGTGCCACACAGCGCATGCCACGATGGAATTTGACGCCTTTAGACTTCTTTCTTTGAGGTTATCTTAAATCGCAAGTTTATGCGAATAAACCGCAAACAATTGAAACTCTCAAAGTCAACATTGCGAACGTCATCCAACAAATTCAGCCAAATTTATGCGACAAAGTCATCGAAAATTGGACCTCCCGAATACGTACCACCAAGCAAAACCGCGGCGTACATTTGAACTACGCTATATTCCATACTTAATGCTACAAAATATTCTTTCAAATAAAAAGCAGTGAGTGGATATCTCACACACCTCTTGTTTTATTTACGTTTGAAAATCCAGCATCCTTATATAAAGACCCTATATCATAAAAATTGAAGAGGTAACTGATATACAAAT
Source organism: Rosalia funebris (assembly GCA_037954035.1). Taxonomy (NCBI): domain Eukaryota; kingdom Metazoa; phylum Arthropoda; class Insecta; order Coleoptera; family Cerambycidae; genus Rosalia; species Rosalia funebris. Next base: position 27,670,692 of record JAZFAV010000011.1, read on the forward strand.
AAATCAAGTGTGTTCGAGGTATCATAACATGGTAATCACTGTTATGTTAGCGATGCGGTTATAAATGGTTGAGTGAACATCTGGTATATTACTGGTTATTGGTATAAAGTGTGAAGTGAAAATACGAAATAATTTCTATGATCGTAAATTTTAAGTCGTATATATACACGTATATTTCTGAGAAGTGATGGAAATTCTGTTTTGATGATAAACTATCCTATGTTCTGTGTAACATCATCGTGATTTAATAAATTTGTGGAATTGCCTAAGAGTCTAACTCGATCTCTAAAAAATTATGTATATTTACGCCCAACGCTTTCTTCCTGTTTACTCGGGGGTATTTCATCAAGTAACATATTCCACTCGTTGGGTCAATAACTTCGGAATTCCTGTAAATCACCCACACGCCTTCTTCTAAACACATTTTTCTTGCATGTTTATAATATTTAATTGGGTCACGCTTCAGTTTAAACATTTTTCTCGATTTGAGAGGGCCAATTATTTTTATTTGTAACGCACCACTTAAGAACATAAACTAATAGCACGTGTCTGCTTCTGAAAAAATATAGGCGGATCAATTTACTAACGGCATAAAACGCCAATAAAAATTGGTTAAGACATCCGCGATAAGTGATTTTATATAATGTAAGGTAATAAAATGTTGCTCAATTCATGAATTTATACTAAGACCTAATGGATCCGGTGTTATAAATTATAGTTCATAAATGTTCATATCCGATCATAAATTCGACGCGTTAGCCACATGATTTTAGAAAATTTGCGATTTAAATAAACATTAAACGTATACATATATGAAGAACTGTTTACATGTAGTAAAACATAATAAGAATACTCAATGACACTGATAAAGTCTGTTCGTGTTTCATTTAAAATTAGTTTTCAAAAATATATTGTACTTGTTGAAACTTACTATACAATATATAACCTACATTAAGAATGTATTAAACATGGCGGTACCTATTACTAATGAAGAGGTGTTAATTGACAAATCGTTAGTTGAGTTATGTTCATTTGTCACTTCTAGTGCATACCGGAAATGGAACTAACTTATGTATTTAAATAGGAAACTCTCTACAATATTCATACATTTTAATCACCCTAAATATTCTAAATACAAAAATTTACGTAGTTATGGCATTAATAGTATTCCATATGTTAGCCAAAAATATTAAGCATTTACTAGATACGTAACATGTAATTTATGACGGCGATAATGAATTAAATAAAAAATAAACTACAATAAATGTTAAAAATGTTGACCATTTTGTTGCATGCAAATTCTCGTTCTCTTTACAACACTCGTCATTGTTCTGAGCAAAATATTTGGACTGATGGATCTATACACATACCTAATGTTTATAAATATACACATATCTAATTGTAGTTCTTGAATATTTTAAGGAGGTGTTTTGTATACCTCCGACTTCACGTACCACCCATGGAGGGTGGAATGTCCACCCAGTAATGTCAATAGAGATGAGATCAATGAGTTATCGTGGGCCAATTGTTAGGCTATGTAAACAGTTTGTAGTTGTTAATTTCTAATTAAAGCGCTCAACTAGCCTATGATCATGTACTGGTGCACCATTCGACTAATACTACAATTCATTGTATCTATTTAAGCAAAAGTTCTCCAACAGTTCTTCTAAAAAATATCACAGGAAATGTAGATGGATGTGGTGTAGATCCTGTTAATTTCTCCTGGTAAAAATAAAAATAAGGACCTAAAGTCATCTATAATACACACCATACATTCACAGACTATGTTCTCTAACTATATTTGTACGTTGGTGTACACAACACCATGTACACTAACCACCAAGTACTAAAAGAAATAATACAGTTCTTAAAATATAGATATTTTTACCAGTTTCTTTTATTGCACATACATGGACGTAACGTATATTATCATATTTTCATTTTTCTCATATTCTTATTCATTACATTGCTAATAATTTAGAATTTTGATGGATAACGTACTATGTGAATATGCCTTCATACGGACTTATTCCAAGATAGCTAATATTGTACACCAAATTCACATCAAACCAGGTCACATAGGGGACATGCTAATTTGATGTGAAATAAGCACCGCAAGGTGGTGGTAATATGTTACCACCTGCTGGTATCAATTTTCATAATGCCAATATAAGGATGTAATACAGTCAGCACATGACGCGTGTGGCGTAAACTTCATCCCCTTCTAATATTAAAGGTACACACCCTTGGGGTTGCATGAACAATCACGCAATGACAATATTATTTTAACGGACATGCTTTATTTTACACCTTTTATGGTGTAAAATACACATTGCATATGGCGTATCCACAAATTGTTATCCATACTGTCCATATTGTTTCAAAACAAAAAATAGAAAACCTTTGAATTAATATATATTTTATCGTATTTTTTAGTTTTTACTCGTATGCAATTGAAATATCGAAATATGTATATGTAGTGATGCAACTTTATAAAATACTAGTATAACCGTGAATAATACAGCAGTTAACAAAGCAATACATTTTTAACTATTATATTTGAAAACCCACTACTGTTTATTATGTTCCAGTCAAATCCATTCCATTCAAATCTTCTAATCCAATTGTTCTATTGCTCTTGCAGGCGAGTAAGTTATAAAGGTTGTCGTTGATATCCAAAAACTTTGAATGTGTATCAACAATTCTTTCTACAAAAAACGGTAGAATTTAATTTATACTAAAAATGAAAATTAAAAATTAAATTAAATAAATTTAGTGTTTGGGCAACTCCATTATGTACCCAGGTAATTGACATAACATAAAATACTCGTTTGTATTACTCTGATTACTTTCTTATCGTACAACGGAAGTAAGTATATACCAATTCAACGATATCGTTCAGCACCTTTGTTACAATTTAACACACGTTTTCAAAAGATCTGGATATTTACTCTTAATAAACTTGATCATCACTCTTATTATTTTCATCTTGGGACAGATAACACCAATTGGCATAACTTATTATTAATTAGTAGTAACGAGTAGATAGTAAATGTTACTTTATTGAAGTTATTGTGAAACATAAATAGAAACGTGCCAATGCAGCAAAATCCTCTAGCGACTTTTAAAATTGAAAAACATTTTTTAGTAGTTGTTTTAATCAGTTCATTAGTATAAAATACGAACAGCCATGTGACCGTCAATAATTACTTTTGTATGCCACATGAAACAAACACAGAAGACTATGATCAGAACACGAACGAACATATATTCATGGTGAAACTTGATAAGTCTAAAACGACATCCTTACAAAATGTATTACTTTATAATACTATTAACTGCTATAATTTCTTACTTTTAGAAATATTTCCTAAGCTCTGGAGCTTGAAACAGGGCCTCAGTATGATCAGACTCACCATCAGATTCTTTTCATTAAAGAAATAAGAGATAACAATAATAAATTAGGTAATGCCATCTCGAATACGTACTTCATATATGTTGATCAACAGGAGGTCCTACGAATTATATATTTTTATTATAAGATCTTATTTATTAATACAAAATACTATTCAACTTCTTATATCGAAGATCCATACGAGCTGGGGTACCACAAGGGAGCATTTTGGATTCAACCCTTTACTTGCTATATACAACATATTTACCTACCACTCCCGGTATAACAACAGCCATCAGAAATCTTACAGAACAACCTAGACATAAAAATTGATAAACAAATGGAAAATTAAAATCAACGAAGAGTAATTTGTACATCTAACTGAACAAGAAAGAAGTGCCACAAAAGGAGTATATTGTAATGTATATTGACAAGAGACTGCCTTGGAAAGAACACATATATACAAAAAGAAAGCAGCTTGACATTAGATTAAGACCGAACTTTTTCGAATAACAAACTCCTAATATATAATATTGTAATTAAGCCCATATAGACATATGAGACTAAATTATTGGGAAGAGCCTGCTCCTCAAATATCAAAATAATACAGAGATTTGAACCGAAAACTCTAAGATCCATACAAAATAACCCATAGTTTACCACGAACCAAGCAATACAAGACTCTCAAGTACTATATGTTAAAGCACATAAGTACGCCAGAATATATAAAGAGAGACTACACAACACCCACTAGGTGTTGTTGGACTACAGCCTCGCCCTAACAGTCTTGGGAAGAATGACACCGATTAGAACCATCAGAATAATATATCGCAGACTGCCCATTGACTTATTGTGAAAGTGTTAAGTGTCTAGTTAGTGCCCATTGACAAGAATAGTCATTATGCCTAAGTAGAAAATGTGAATTTCTCGTTGAAGGATAACTCACACGCCAACAGTGTGTATCCTCTCTATTGAAGTTGTAGAAAGACTAATATAATTGGGAACCAATAAAAAAAATGTCGAAAAGAACCATCATTAAGAGTGTCATCTAAAACCATACTAGTTTTGATATAATAAGTGACTTCACTAGCCTATTTGGTAAATACATAAAATTAATAAATGCAATAAAGGCATCTGTTTTACGGTTTTTTAACTTCATGTTGCATTAACCATTTCAGGTGTACAGAAAACTGTTTTCTAACACCAACGCTTCATTCCGGTAAACTTAAGCGTTCGAGAACAAATTAGGTAACAACAGATTATGAAGCTTAGCCGATATTAAAATAATTTGCATTTTTTTAATTAACGCATATGAGACTTATCTATAAATATGGAAACTTGGTAGAAGATTAGTGTTATCTCTCCTAAATATCAATTTTACGACATATTTATAAGTACCTTCTTCTCTGTTTTAAAAGTGAATACGTTACGGTTATCTATAATTATATTTTTAATACTAATCACAATATACAGTATGCCACAAAAGTAAAGTAATTTTCACTTCTCTCCCAAGCAATATTCGGAAATTAAGACAGATTATTAAAAATAGTGCATGTAAATTCTACAAGTAAATATCAAAGCCACTTTTTTATTTTTATTTTTATTCTTCAACTTTGATTCGGCTACTTAAGTTTCAACAAACAATTCATAAATACTACCTAATATATTCACGATATGATAAAAATAGTTTATAAAAAAAATTGTAAGAAATAAATCGTAAATTTTATGTAATTTTAATTGGATATCTTTTGGCATATATTCCTTGAATTTATAACGTAACCCATGTCAATGTAATTATACAAATAATAATTATTTGAAATAGGATCATGGGCCATTGGAAATATTGTTTTTTTAGACTTGTCAGGCGTCCAACTAATAACAATGTTATCTCTTGATTAAATGAAATATGCACAATCATTTAATTTTTCAATCTTCCAAATATTTTAATAAATATTATAATTGCCCTTCCTCGCCAGAAATATAGTAAAACAGATAACAGGTAAATTATAGTGGTATACAAAAAATAAAACCCGCCACAGGTAGGATTCGACATTTGTCCCGGATCGGAACCGAACGACATACAGCTGTTTCGAACTTGTTAGTTCTCATCAGTGCCGTACACGGTACGCCGATTCAGGACAAATGCCGAATGAACTTTATGGCGTATACATCTTTATCGATACGATCTCTGTCAGTAACATATAAGTCGGAAATCGAGAAAGGAACCACCAAGCCGCCAAGCGGCTATCAAAGTAGTTCCCGAGTAGCAAAGCTATTACATAATCGCTCTAGGAAACAACTACTCCTCGGGCTAAAGCCCCGCCAGGCATTGAATTATACCCAGAAGCGATCCTCGACCCCTTTCTCGTGTTTCTTCACGATCAGATAAGGTTTCAAAAAATAAAACCCGCCACAGGTAGGATTCGACATTTGTCCCGGTTCGGAACCGAACGACATTCGAATTTCTCATTAAATATTATTGTCAAAGTAATGAAGAGAACCCCCATAATAAAACCTTATCTGATAATTAAAGTGGTTATTAACATATTTCTATTAATACTCTCCTTAAAAAAAAAGCCTCAAAATATAATTTTAAATCAAAGGCTTATTTATGACGATCTACTTTGTCGTTTCGTTTTGTATTTCTATGACAATATATTAATAGTCATATATCAATCTGAAGACGATGACAGTCATACTTTTAACGAACATCAGGTCCTCATAATATCTCTACATCCATTTTATAAAAATTAAACGATCTAGCTATGACAATTTTTTTTCTTATAAAAGATTTATATATTTTTTTTAAATTTATTTCGATATATATTTTACATCTAACAATATTTAAAAATTCTAAACCTGCAGAAATCAAGTTCATTCCTCTAGAGCTCAAAACTGTGGAGGAGAAGTCCATAGAGATAATGGCAAGCCCACACATGTTTACGGAGAGGTGCTATCTCTCCCCGTTGGTACTCGACCCCCCTAAGTATATAGAATATTCCCAATACATAACACACACTACTACCCCAGACCATAGCACAAATGACATTGTTGCCGATACTTCTTTTAGGGGTATACGACATATTTAGATAGGAGTATACAACAGATATTACCTTATAGAGATAATCCATTCATGTTGTAAGCCCTGACATGCATGCCCTCTCTTCATAGAAGTATTTAATGACATATCTTCATTAGTACACATGGTATTATAAAGTCGGTAAATATCAAATCATTTTAATTATACAATTTGTATAATGGATCTTTGGACGTGTATCAATTTAGTGACGACGCACGGATCACATGCTACACCACTCGAAATTGTTACTAATATGACACAATTACCAGCACATATATCTAGCGACATATGTTTCAATCATCTACGTATGGCATAAACAGTTAATAATTTGCCGAACAAAATTCAATTATGAAGTCACGTCTTAGCTTTATTGTATAATTTGATTCATTGGCGCCTCAATATTTCTGTAAAATTTATTTCATTTTTGTTTCATTTATTTTGATTTTTGTTGAATTTATATCATTTATTTTGATGGAAATATCACTTGCATTGAATGTTTTTGTGGAATACCTTTTCATTACTCTGTCATAGGTTGATGGATTTGCATTGTACTAACTGTAATCCTAAAATGTGTCTTCGGAACGACACTGTTCAAAAATGTCAATTGATTGATTCATAATATTGTTACCTGTGATGCACACGCAATAAATCATTATACAAACCATATATGCGTATGCAAAAATGGAAATCTACTTCTGATAAGATATTTTTTAAACTTCCCGTTTATGAAGTAATCAATTTATTTGACATTTTATATAGAATAATGTATTACTTATTTCAATATATTTAGCATAATATATTTTAAAAGTCAATGATATTTAAAATAAAAGCTACAACAGTTGTTACAAGTACATATGCGATAATATAACTCATGGGAAGGACCAGGAAAACCAATTAGAAAATCAATCACGATCTGTTATTTTTAGAACTGTTTCATCGATTGTATGTAAATATTTAATCGTATTAATGCCAAATGTGTACGCTAATATTGTATCAATCTTTCAATTCAAGCATCGTTTGTAATTTGAAAATCAAATCTTCCCACATAACACAGGAAATTAATCACCATAAGGTGTCAGGCTAAAAATAGAATGAATAGTAAAGATGGATCATATTACAGAAACTAGCTATTGTCTACTGTAGCGTTTAAATTGAAATAATTGTTTTCAGCTATTTCATATAAAAAGGATCGTAGAATCACATGAAGAACTATACAGTTTTAAAACCTTAAAATGGACTTTTCTGCACGTAGAAAATGTCTATCTTGAAATTGAGTGGCCGAGAAAAAATAAACCAACACATAAGTGCAGAATATGTGTTTTATGAGACAGTTTCACTTTTTCAATTTTTCTCAAATAGTTCACCATCGTGAACATCGTGGAGTGTGTTCTATCCACCTCAAAATCAATAGATTACGTCTGGTAGTCGTCCCTAATCAGAATCAATCCAAACCCGATCGATCCGATACTATTTAATTGAGTTATCGTGCTAACAAAATTTCTCAAATAGTCCACCATTGTGCATTCTCATGACCCATGAACATGATAGAGTGTGTTCTATCCACCTCAAAGTCAATAGGTGTCATCTGGGAGATGTCCCCGATCAGAATCAGTCAAAACCCGATTGATCCGACACGATTTAGTTCAATAATCGTGTTAACAAAGAAAATTCTCAAATAGTCCACTATCGTGCTTTCTCGTGACCTATGGACAGGGTGGGGTATATCCTATCCACCTTAAAATCAATAGGTGTCGTCTGGAAGACGTCCTCTATCAGAAACAGTCAAAACCTGACCGATCCGATACGATTTAGTTAAGTTATCATGCTAACAAGAATAAATGCCGACGACGACAACAACGACACACACACACACTCACAGACAATGATTTAAAAACCCTTTTTTTTTTTGGTTTTTAGGCCGAAAAACGAAAAATAAACCCTAGAGAAAAGATTTTTACAAGATTACATTACTTTTTCGTGTATATTAACTTGCGGAAAAGTAAAATTGCAACTCATCCGCTATATTGGATACTAACATTTTAAACTACGAAGTATGTTCATCCTTATTTGGATCGCAGACAAAATTCCCACAAATAATAAATCACTGGCATAATTGCTATAAAAAATGTATACTAATGTATGGTTTCTATAGCTCATAATTTGACGTGGTGACATGCTTTTATATTGTCCAGAGTATTCAGAATTCAATACTCCAGATAATGTGTGCCATAACTACCAAAATAATTATGTAAAACTCCTGATAATGACATTATAAAAAAGCATGAGCATTGCAAAATAAATAGTTTTATCTATATTATGATAATGTATATTTGACAGTTTAAAAAGTTTATTTTACGCTTAATTTACTCGCTATCATTTTCCTTGAAAATGTAAACTTCCAGCTTATGATAATCCTTTTTTTGTTGCCTTATCAAAAACAAATATTTACAGATTAAACTACTAATATTTATATTTCATAAGGAATATACATAGATATGTGAAATTAAAATTATACAATGAGCACATAATTGGAAGAAATTTGATAAAACCAATAAGCTACACTATGCATGTATTCGCGATTCGTTGTGCGTGATGGTAATTCGTCCAGTTCATTGTAGTTCGTAGCAATTTGCAAATCGGAGCTTACAGACTATGCGTTTGTTCACGATTCGTGATGTGAGTTGGCATTATTCATCATTCGTGTTAATGCGCGGCCTTTGGTATTCGTCAATTTACCGCCTCTAAGAGCGAATCACTGCGAACACACGAATCATGTTATTTACGAATCGATTTTCAGCGAACAAGTCTCTACACACTATTCGCGAATTGCCCACGAATCGCGAATACACGCATGGTCTGTAGCGGGCTTTACCGTTCGAGTAGGAAAATATTCTCGAAGCAAGTCGATGTTAGTGTATGCATATTTCTAACGTCATCACTGTTAGAGTTTTGAATTTTTTTTTTTTTTTTATAACAGCACCCTTATAAAATAATATGGCGTATGAGTATAAATTTGTGGTATATTACATATCAACCATTATCATGAAGTCATCAGTCCTAAGACTGGTTGGACGCTAACCTCCAGCTTATCCTATCTTGTGCTAACCTACGCATTTCGCTAATTGTGCTACAACCTACATCCCTTACTATTTGCGAGCAGTAGTCTAATCTAGGCCTACCTCTGCCTTTCTCTACTCCTATTTCTGCCTCCAAAATATCGCAGACTATTCCCCCATGTCTCAGCAAGTGGCCTACCATTCTATCTCTTCTCTTCTTTATGTTTTTCCACATACTTCTTTCCTCGCCGACTTTCTCTAATACTTCTTCGTTTCTAACCCTATCAGTCCACGGTATTTTCATCATTCTTCGGTAACACCACATTTCAAAAGCTTCTAATTGCTTCCTACTTGCTTCTCCTACCGTCCAGGTTTCGCAACCGTATAGTGCCGTGCTCCATACATACGTTTTCAAAAATCTCTTCCTTGTTTCTAAGTTTATTACCCCCGAGCATAAAAATGCTTTCTTTTTGTTAAAAGCTACTCGACCCTTTGCTATTCTTTATTTTATATCTTTATCGCTTCTTCCATCCCAATTTATCTTACTTCCTAAATAAGTGAAGTCTTTAACTTCCTCCAATCTTTCATTATTAATTTGTACTTTCGTTTTTGCTCTGCTCTCGCGCCCTCTGCACACTAACACTTTAGTTTTGTTTTTATTCACCCTCATTCAGTATTCCTCTGTTAACACTGCTTCCATTTCGTTCAACGCTGATTCTAATTTCTCAGCATTTTTAGTTACTGTCCCTGTACTTTAATCTAGAAATCTACTCTATCTTTTACCACATTAATAGCCTCTTCGATGTACAGATTAAAAATTAGTGGTGATAGCGTACATCCTTGTCTTACTCCTTTCCTGATACCTACTTCCTTTCTCTCCCCTTCTACTTCTATAACAGCAGTCTGCTCTTTGTATAGATTGTGAACTACTCTCCTATCTTTATACTTCATTCCCGCGCTCTTTAGTATCTCGAAGATTTTTTCCCATCTTACATTATCAAAAGCTTTTTCTAAATCTACAAATCCTATATAAGCGTTCTTTCCTTTTTCTATTGTTTTCTCTAACATTACTCTTGGCGCCAGAATAGCTTCGCGAGTTCCCCTATTTCGCCTAAACCCGAATTGGTCTTCTCCTAGTATTTCTTCCGCTCTATTTTCCATCCTCTTCTGCACTATTCTGGTTAAGATTTTTGACGCGTGGGAAATTAGGCTAATCATTCTAAAGTTCTCGCATTTGTCGGCTCCTCTCTTTTTCGGTATAGTAACGATAATGTTCCTCTTATAATCCTCCGGCATCTCACCCGTTTCGTATATGTATTTTACCAGTTCAAACATCCTATTTACCACTTTCTGTCCTGCACATTTCAAAATTTTCGCATGTATTTTATCTACAACCGGCGCTTTATTGTCCTTTAGCCCCCTTAGTGCTATTTCAAATTGCTCTCTCAATATAGGTTTTCCTACATCTTCCCTATCGATGCTAGATCTTCCTCTAATATCTCTCCTAATTCCTGACCTTCGTATAAATTTCCTAAGTACTGCTTCCATCTATCCGCTTTCTCCTCTCTTCCGATCAGTATGTTCCCCGATTGACTCCTAACGTTTCTACTTATTGGTCCTATATCCCTGAAGTTCCTCTTAATTATTTTGTAAGCCTCATCGGTCTTACCTACTTGGAGCTTATCGTCTACTTCTTATTTGGGATAAGCCTTTCGTTAGCTGTTCTGAGGATTATAATGTGGTGGTTACCTCTTGCCTTCCACATCGCAGTCGTGTGTGTCATAGCACCATACCAACCCCCACGGTTTCTGCCACTATGACTACTGAAAGAGATACTGCCCTTCTTTAGGGACCTGTCTTAGTCTGGTTTTTCAATAAGTACCCCCCCCCCCCACTGTGGTTAAACCTATGGTACGGCTCCTTAAATCATTAAAACGCGCAAGCCGACCCACCCGTTCTAGTTTGCACTAGAACTTCGTCAAGGTGCAAGTCCTATCGGATCGGACATATCAACCATTTCGAAAAATTTATTAACTTAATTTTTAATAGCATATATTTCCATTCTTTCATTCCGACACTGGTTGTAGCTATTTTTTTTTTTATAATTTTTGCTGTTTCTAAATATTGTTATTGTTTACGTTACGTTGCTTGATGTGACTTTTTTTTTAAATTCCTGTACTCTTTCTAAGATTTTGAAGTAATTTTACGTTACTTGCGTATGTTAGATTACACAACAACTTGACTTATTGAAACACCCTATATATCCAAGTCCACGCAATGTAGTTCCGAAAGGTATATAGGTTCATCTGTGCATGAAATTCCTCATCAACCAACTGGCAAAATCGCATTGGAGCTTGCGATATATCAGTCAACTATTTTGAAAAGTATGAGTGAACTGCCACCCATATAAAGTGCAGATAATTCATGAATTTTGGAAAAATGTTTCTGCCACAGAATAGAATTTCCTAAGTTAATGATGAATCAATATAATAATAATCCCAGATTCCCAGATTAGGTTATTTTCCTGGCGAAATCACTTTTTGTTTGAATGGCTCAGTGAATAGGCAGAATTACAGATATTGAAAAATTGGAATTCCTCATTGGATAATAGATAGACACTACATTTGGATATATTTTGAAATGCTACAACAACGCATAGTTCCCTCAGTTGTAACCTTACATGCAAACAATGAGAATCCTCAAATGCAAAACAATCAGTATGGTAGCAACATGATAGCGCACCACCACATTTCACGAATTATGCATGTGATTACCTAAACACCGCCTGTTCCAATAAGTGGATTGGTAAAAGTGGCTAGATCTCCAGATCTAATTCCGCTAGACTATTTTTTGAGGCTTGCCTTAATTCCAAGGTATATATATTAACAGGCCATTTACTATTGAAAAATACATCGATAACGCCCATCGACAACTCCAACAGTGCTGACGTCAATAAAAAACATACGTGTTCCTAAAAACGCGCATCTAAAAAAACAAATAGACTTGCCCGGGATTTTTTTCGTACTTACCCGATAACAATTTTATCGAATTTATGAACATTTACGTGGTCACTGTATAATAAGCATTGTAATGGTATTTCCACAAAGCCCTTGGTTATTCCTTTTTTTCTTCGAAGACAAGGAATGCGCTTATGTTTCAACTTCTTATGTCAAATTAGTCACGGCTTTTATTCAATAATTAAATCAATTGACGAGATAAATGGCGACCTTTCTCAGCGGTCCCTGTTCGATCATCAACGAAACAAAACAGCTGGAGTTATCTGAAGGAAAATAAAACATGAATATTGATTAGGACTTACATTAAAATCAAGCTCTAGAGGTTTCTCTCGAGAGAAACGTTAGCGATACATTTACTAATATTATACATTTTATCAGAATTATGAAACCTTTGGCAATCGTACCGAGATTTCATATTAAATTTTGTTTGAAATACATAAATTATATAAAGAAACAACTTTGTCTATAACTTAGCTTCAATATATACATTTTAACATGAAACTTTACATTGAATTGTAAAATTACTTTAATTGAGAAATCATATCATGTCGATCTTATTTATATTACGCGCAAAACTTAATGCATTTAAATCGTTACTTTCTAAAAGCATTTTCCTAACAGTCTACCAAACAGATATTGTTTAAAATAACAAAAAATTATCGCTGAGATAACAATTAAGATAAAATAAATGTTTCATTAATCGAATACTTTATTTAATTACTAGCATTTTGATTTTCTCAATGTTCTCAAGGGTCAATGGAAAAAACTTAGACTATATATAAATCAGTTGGAGTAGCCACTGTAGCCATGAACCAAATTTTAGTCCCACTGAGTACTTGTGGGATATTCTTAACAGGCAGTTAATGGATCGTTAATCTACCTCCCCCCTCTTAATTACGTTTAATATATGTTGTTAATATGGAATTCAACTAGTCGATAGGCATTTGGGATAATAAGGCGATTTCAACAATTTCTCGAGGAACGTTTCCTCAAATACATGACACGTCTTAATAGTCGAGTATAGAAATAAATCTCAAACTGCGATATCGAACCGCCCATGAGGTGCGCAGTAAACAGCCTGGTATTTACTCAGTGATGTAAATATGTGCAATATGAATGTACACAGAGTTCGATCTGGCCGTGCGTGAAGTGCGTCCTTTTCTCTCCAAATGCTGCCGCACTTTTTCATCTACGCATACATCAGAATCCTACACATTTTCCTATTTTTGATGAGCAGTACTTACAACTTGTTCTACAACAAATTATCTCCCCTAATATATTAAAAGTACCGTTATAGATCATAGCTATAAGAGCGAAAAAGTTCTCTTTGTGCATCTTTATTCTTCAGGTAACCCAATTGAGTATAGTTCAAAGGAAAGGTCTAGAGAGATCTACTTCATAGTTCCTCTTCTTCTAGTTAAGTGATTTTGAATCACTATATCAATATATATATATATATATATATATATATATATATATATATATATATATATATATATATATATATATATATATATATATATATATATATATATATATATATATATATATATATATATATATATATATATATATATATTCTAAACTGAACTGAATGCCCACCGTATTATCTTTCCTTATTTGTTTGACATTTTTTTCATGACACTCCACATTATTTATGCTATGATATAAGGGTGGTTTATTTATTATCAATTTCTACCACCTATAACTACAAACCTGGTATCATGAAATGGGGAAGGAAAAACTTGTAACTGAATTTTTAAATATATATGGTATCCCAATTAAAATGATCTACCGTCCAAACTGTATGTTATAAAATGTTGTGAAATATGTCCATTTCGATTTCCATTTATTTATAAAAATATGCTTCGCCAAAAGATTTTCTTTCGATGTTAAATACGTCTTTTGAACTATTTATGGAAAAAATATACGTTTTAAATACCTTATATAGATATGACTCAATACTACAGTGTATCTTAATTTTTTCAATTCTAATATAAGCAATATATCACAACTAAAAATAGTCTCACCCAGTTTCAAGTATCCCCGATGTCTTTTATAAAATACAATTATGTTTCGACCTTAACCCAAATAGAACTAATCTCTCTTTGGCGGAAGTATCTGCTGTCGTGAACCTAATTAATAACGTAGCGATAATATTGAAAATGTCAATTTCACACTCGTTTAAGGTATGTACAGGGTGGAAACTTTAACTGGAATAAATTCTGTAACTAAGCTATGAGTGGTTGTAATAAGAAATTATAGAACAGGTCCATTTTTAATTTTGGTTATCCACATTTAATGTGTAATAACCTTTACTCATCTTCTATACAGTATCTTCTTCTTCTATATCTATATACCATGGGTATATAACAGCCCTCAATTTTGGTGACATATGTGGTGTACATTATTTGAAAGGCCACATTGAGTGCTTTCTAATTTTTTTTCACACTTCTACGTTAAAAAATAAAACTAATTTTCATAATAGTCATCTCTGTATTGCTGTGTAGAGGGTGAGCGAAACTCGATATCTCAGCTCTATTATAAGAAAAGGAAAAAGGATAGAAAAAATCTGAAAAGAGGTTATTAAATGGGATTAAGTGAGGTCCATTTTAAGCTAAATTTACATATTTTTCCATGTTTGGAAACTGAAGTAATGACGTCATCTAATTATTTTTTCCCATAAACAGACCTATGTTTTGACATATTTAAAAAGAGCTAGTTTTTCTAAACAAATTTTGTAAAGAAATTAATTTGCTATTTCTTTCCGTTAAAGAGTTATAAGCAAATTTGTGAAAAAAAGTATTATCAAAAATTCGCAATCATCACGATTTAAACAAGTAGCCTTTGGAAACAAATAGCAAAGTCGCATCTGTCAATAATTAAATATTATTAATTAGTATTATTTAGGTGAGTATTAATTTAACATTACAAGACACATAATATATTACAACTATTACTTACCACAGAAAGAAACAAAGTATATAGGCAATCACTACAACAAATTTTCAATGTGACCACCTCCTACTTCTAAACACTTATCCAATCTCCGCCTTACTTCTCTTCATTGAAGCCTTACGAAACATTTCTCTAAATAGTTCATCGCAAGCATTTCTGATTTTTTCTTTTAAATGTTGCAAATTAACAGGTGGTGTTCTAACACAGTTGTTGTTAACATATTAATAGAAGGTTCCCCACAATAAGAAGTCTAGTGGTGTCAAGTCCGGTGATTTAGGCGCCCACTGTATCGGTCCATTTATACCCATCTAATTTTCTCCATAAGTTTCATTTAAATATTGTTGGACAATAATTCTTGCTTTATACGGTGGAGCTCCGTTATGCTGGAAACACATGTTTGCTTGCAGCTGTAATGGCACATTTTCGAGAAGCACAGAAAGTTGTTCTTGAAGAAATTGCAGATATCGCTCACTATTTAAAATTCTTTCTTAAAAATATGGACCGATCAAATGCCCATTAATAATACCACGCTAAACGTTAATTCCGAAGTGTCCTTGGTTTTCAATCGGATTGACAAAATGTGAAATTTGAGTAGCCCAAAAATGTTCATTCTTTTATTGAGCTTACCGTTACTAACAAACCAGTTTTCGTCTATCCACAACACATGCTGAAGAAACCTCCAACTCAAATTCAACCCGTGACAGGATTGTCGAATCGAATTTCTTGGATAGTCTTCAAAATACTGCAAAACAATGGCAACAGTATTGTCCGAATTGACCATTTAAACAATTTTTCTTCCCTTTCGAGAAGAAAATGCCTCGTTATTTGCACGTAAATTGCATTCCAATCTTGCAAATATTTTTAAGTTTGGAATAACACGCTCAGGGTATCTCTGGGCGTATGACTGAACTGCTCTTCTAGGGTTCTTTTGAGATTCCCCGTAAACTAATAACAGTTCTTAATACGACTTCTAAAATTATGTATTTGGGGATATACACTTACATTTAAAAAGGAATTTGAAGCGGTTACATCCCCTAGGATAAAGTTAACTAAAAATCTTTGCTATTGCGTTAACTAAATGTTAAGTGTGGGCAACGAAAATAGAATATCGACGTGTTTCAAGTATCTTTAATGAAATCCTCCATATTTCAATTACAGAATTTATTCCGGTTAAGATTTACACCTTATACACATACATTCTGCATCGCTTGTTATACTTGGCAGCAAAATAGGTCTTGTCATTTCTGTGAATTAAGCACGCTAGTGGTTAATTAGACTTCTTTAAATTTCACTTAAGCTTAATCACCCGAACACATGCACTCATGTGTTAGACTGGTGGTAAACTAAATTTACCTTCAAAGCAGACATACAACCTTGGATTCTCACGAAATAATCGAATTATATTTACTTTATATAAATGAAAACAAATTAGTCTAAGTGGCAAGCGCTCTGTGGTATACTAATAATTATAAGTTGTTTGGTCAAGGGATTTTCATTGATTTGATCTCATATTCTGATTAAGATGTTCATGTGTACAGCTTGTCAAGAATAGGAACAAGTAGATCAACAAGTAATAGGTCCTTCAGGATACATATTTTATTATTACATAACTTACAAACCTCAGCTTGTATGTATATGGGCCAATCATGATCCGAATTTCAATACATTGTGATTCACTTAAAAGCACCATATTTTGAAAGCTTGTGACAGTGGATAAGTATAATTGTTGTGTAGCTTAACAGACGCAAGTAACCAAGTAAAGTTCAGACAATACAAAATGTTAGAAATAGAGAAAGAATAGAGGAATTCTTAATAGAAGTTACGAAGTAACATGAAAACAACAAAATTAAGAAAAAGCAAAAAGTAGAAATATGACGACAATCAGTTTTGTAACTAAATAATGGAAATACATGTGCGGATATACTATCCAAGTCATTTTTTTCCTACTTGGTCGATAACGATCGATTTTATCGAATTTGTTCCAATTTACTGTGTTTGTATAGTTACTATATGCTAGTTGTAAAGATGCAAGAATCATTTTGTATATTATACACTTGTAAACTTAATACAATTTGATTAGAAGTGAGCACAAAAAGCCGAATAATATACAACAATAATGTCATCATAGTTTTCATAAACATATGCCTCCATTTATCTTCTTTAATACCAGGTTTTTAACCTCTCAACTTTTCTATGATATATATGTATGTACCTATGGAAATATATGAAAAATTACCTATAATTCTGCTGTCTGCAATAATACGCATTATTTATACGCAATTCCTTAACAATAACAGTTACAGTTAATAACGTTATTTTGAAAATTAATTTAATAACTATTAACTATTAATGACTTTCGTTAATATTATTTCACACAGAAGTCTGCATTTGTCAATTATACATTGCCGATGAGGCGGGTGAAAATAGATCCACCCTCGGTAAATACATAAATTTTTTTAAAATTCACGAATGCACAAATCACGAGTAACTCCCCCGAGAGGACCGTTCATTTATTACTAATGATATATCTAAATCAATACAATGTATCTATTTGAGTTCAATTATCCCTCTCGTTGAAAGGCACAAAATAAAAAGAAACTTTTTTAATCAAATATTTTATTTCCTTTTACTAAATTATATTTAATTGTCCACTGACAACGATATGCAATTTATTATTTTAATTTTTGTCACAACCATATTCAGAATATGATAGGAAATATTTGGTAAGGAGTAATATTTATATGCCACAAAAATGAGCAAGCTACAACATTACCCAACTTATGGGCCAGAATGAATCAGTATTTCACCACCTACGTCTGATATAAATGTAGTTATACGTGTGTGTGTGTGTGTATATATATATATATATATATATATATATATATATATATATATATATATATATATATATATATATATATATATATATATATATATATATATATATATATATATATATATATATATATATATGTATATGTATATAAATATATATATATATATATATATATATATATATATATATATAAACTATTTCGTTGTTATTTATATATGGTCATACTACCACTGCACTGGTAACTGCATTGAAATAGGCAGTTCTACCTTTGATAGAGTTGTCATGCATGAATCATTTCATTCAATGAATCGGAATATATAAGAGAAAAGCATAGATGAATATTAAAACCCTGATTTTGAATAATGTAAATTCAGACTTTCTGTTTTCTAAAAAAATTTAATAATAATTTTCTAATGATGATAAAACATAATTTTACCAGTATTCGTTTTATATTAAATGAATAAATATACTTCTAGTATAGACGATTTGCCTAAATAAAAGATAAATGACTGACTAAGCTTGCAATCAACATTAGCATACAATATAGAATATTTAGGTTTAAAAATTAGTACATTGTGAATATAGTAGTAAAAACAATACATTTCCAGGCGACGATGTAAATGTGACTTTGTGATTTTAAATTTATTGCCAAATAAATCCAAGCAAGAGTACGAATTCGCTTACAAACGTTTTATGGATTATTGCCACGAAGAATATACGACCTCCCGATCTGAAAATGTCGTGATTGCATACTTTTACGATTTATCTACAACGTTGAGGACATCTACGTTTTAGTCAAATCACTCCATGCTGAGAGCAACACTGAGTATAAAAGAAGACAATGAATTAAAATATTCGAAATAGGTATTTTCCTGGACGTTAACAACGTGATAACTATAAACCAAATAAGTCAAATAAGTCAAAAATGTTGTCAAATAAACATGTTGAAATATTTATTATCCAAGCACCAGACCATATCGTCAGTTTGGAGGAAGATTATAATGTCTCGAAAAAGTACAAGTTTCAGGAAAGTGATTTGAAATTTTTAAAGAATTCAACTTCAAATTTTCTCAATGATAGCAAAGCATTAGTCAGAAATTTTCACCTCATAGTCTTGAATATCTATAGGAACCCTTCCCCCATTATTTTTCTCTATCTGATTAACAATTCCTTCTACCTACAAGTTTTCTCCTCTCATTTTCAGTTTTCCAGGAATGTTTTCAACAGTTTTCAGATTTAAGATCTTGTTGTAAAGGAAGAGAAATACGTTTATCGTGATACTTAGCTGGTTTATTCTTGGAAAATACAGTGGGAAAAAGTTTATATACTACTATAAAAGGTACATGTGATTCAAATAAAAGTACACCATTATTTGAAACTAAGATAAACCTTTTCCCCGTAATTATTAGTAGTGACAATAACATAACATTTTGACTAATTATAATAATATTTCTTAAAACGATCGACCCTTTCACTTGAAGAACCTAGAGTCAACTGAGATGACATGGTCTTCTTCAAAATATGCATTAAAAAAATGATACTTTTGGTAAACTTTGGGTTATTTAATGAAAAAAAAAACTGAAAGCTAGGCTTTTTGAGATATCATAGTTTTCTTCCAAACCGATGATATATATTTAATGAACGTTTAGAATGTGAGAATTTTTAAATTACCTAGATATATATGTTGTCTTTACCTTTTAGATTGATTTAGGATCTAAGTTTCTGATTGAAATACCAAATAGTAAAACAAAAAACCAAAATTATTTGTAAATAATCAAACTTGTGTGCTAGACAACATGTTGTAGACTGCTCAGAAAAATTTAGAATTTGCCACTTTTTCTATAAATATTCAAATTTTAATTCACGGTATATTCAGTTTGGCAATACGCCTAAGATTGTCACAAAACTTTTAATATTGCTAAATTCAAATGAATACGGAGGACACTGTTTTCGTCGACTCTGCGACAATTTTGGTTAATGCTGGGTAGATTTAATTGCTCTAAAACCGATGGAAATCCTCAAGCGTTGCTGAAAGATGCAAAGTTATCTTCTTGAACTTTTCAAGTAAAGTTCAACCAATATTTCATGATTATGTAAACTGCAACACAACTATAAAAAATATAAATAAGTAATTTATATAGATTGTGTTGCATAAATGTTCCATTTACTAAAAAAAATACTTTTAATGTGAGTTGGTTTTCCTAGGAATATTGATTTACTATCTAAAATATAACACTAACTGAGTTTTCCACAAAATACCAAAACACTATACACTACACTCGACGCGCATTTCGCCAACAAAGTTGGCATAATCTGGAGATGGTTAAAACTGTTTAAAGGAGTTTTAATCATCATCTAAAGAATTTACTGTCCAATTCGACTCCATTAAGTCTTCTCCTGACCGCTCGTCCAGAAATTGTTACATTTAGAGCTGTTGCCAGGGCTCTGCTTAACTCTAAACTGATGACAGGATGATAGATTTCGTAAGATATTGCCCATCTCTTGCATCTGTAGACTTCTTATGATCTTGTCCTGAGATTCTATAGTAACTTCCAAATTTATTGAAACATTTAAATGTTCGAATAATTGTTGATTGTCTAACTTCTAACAAATTAGCCACATATCTTTGGCTACGTCCCTCGTTACCTAGAATTATCGCTTTCGCTGCTTCATTTTATCTTACGGATACATTCTATGGATTCTTCATGGATGATACATTTCTTCTACTCTAAGTCTACTAGACAGTGTTCCATTCACTTGACAAAGAATTACTAGCGTAACTGATTTTACTGCGTTTGCATTACAATTGTTTATCACTAGTAAGAGAGGAGGAGAGGCCACTGACATAAAATGTTTAAAGGCACGTCCCCACTATGCCGCGGTTTGTCAGTTGGCAAGGCCATTTGACAATACCAGCGGTAATGTAGACGTGACCGTTGGTACGTGCCAACGTGCCAGCCAGCGAGAACAAGAATCGCTCGAGTGTGCGGTCAGAGGTGCCAAAACCGTCGTTTGCGCCTTTCGCGTCGTCTTTCTTCACTATGAAGTATAATAACAGCAGCTGAGCTGAAGCAATTAATAAGCCCTGCTCCGTGAATATCGTGGACTAAACTAGATGCCAACATGGATGTAAACGTTTTCAGTGGCCACTGGCATTGCCAACATGGCTTTGCCAACTGGTAAACCGCGGTATAGTGGGGACTCGCCTTAAGGATCTACAACATCGAAGAATTATAAGAAATAATAAAAAGTTTTTCTGATGCATTAGTTTTATAAAGGAGTGTATATATATTTTTCTTAACGTTAAGTTAATAATGTGACCAACTCACATTGTCGAACGACTACCAGCTTACCGTTCTCCCAGCTTAATACGAAATTCGCCTGTTAAGTTTTGGAATTATATAATGATTTAACATTCCATACACGCATATAAAACAATGGCATTCCGCATACGGAAAAATGTATGCCCGCTTGCGGTACTTCTTAAAACAAATATTTATGCGTGCGACATGCGAACATCTCTAAGCGGCATTAATTCTTCCCAAATTTACAATTCAAACACTGAATCTACATTTATAAAACGTAATTTCCAATTAACAACAGAAAAAGTTGTGTCGTAAAACCCATTATTTCATATACTTCCTCCCGTACCGGAGGTGCACGCGTTATTTTGCATGCTTTTTGCCGTCCGTGTCCCTTTTTCAACCGCGAGGTTTTAACTAATCTCGAAGCTCCCGAGTGGAGGATTTTCCTGGGTGGTCCGTGCATTACGGGATACTTTGTTCTTGCATACGATTCGGCTTACGGGCATGATCCATGCCAAAATGAATTAGTTTGTGGCCGACGGCATTAACCGGTAGTTATAAATTAATCTTTGTGCATTGTAGTTGCCATAATGTGATCAAATGTTTTTGGTGGTGATATGATTCTGAGAACGTACACATTACATACTTTCATTACTCGTCTTAGTTTATTTCCGCCAGGATAATTAAATATAATAGATAGATATAAATAAAAAACATAAAATAAAGTTTGTAGAGGATATAAAGCCATCTATAGAAAAACCATATCACTACATTTTTTTTATTTGTTTCCTGTTTCACAAACATTATCTTGCTAAAAAAAAACAGTTCCAGTTAAAACAGTTACATATTTGTCCAACAACTCCAGTTATTTCTTGTCCGATTTCAAAAAACAAATAAATAACATAAATGATTGCACAACTATAACCTGATAATCACATTGTTTTGTTTAACATGACTATCAATGTTAAGAAATAGTAAACATTTCTTTTCAAATCGGACATTATACAGGGTCAAAACTATAATTATAAAATTATAAATAATAAAAGAACCACAGAATATCAACTTACTGTGCATATCCTATAACTAACTACGAGGGGGTACCCAAAAGAAACCAATTTTTTTTTATTTCTTTATTTCATTTTTGAACAAAAAACCTTCAATTCCCTTCAAAGTACTCTCCCCTGGTACTAGTACACTTGTCTAATATTTTATTCCATTGTTCAAAATACTTGAAGTGTTGTTCTAAAACGTAGGTGGAACATAGCAACGTACGCTAGATGTGAGCTTTACCTGTCGACGGTATTTACACTGCACTGACGAGACCCAAGAAAGGTCGAGATCGGTCTGCAGTTAACGATATCCTGAGATAGGTGACACTTTGCATCTTTCTTGGTGGTTTTAGAACAATCACTGTATTTTTAGTGCTAACTCTGTTAGACTAAAATACGACAAATTTTGTCATGTAATTCAGTGCTCGGTGTTTGGCATATAGCCAGGAGAATAGCTGTTTTGGCCTAATTTGTTTAGTCCTTGTTATATAAGGCATTTGCAGTTGGGTTGGAGTATAAAGTCCTTATTTCAGTTGTTTGAATGTTACCCTCTGATAGTAAAACTTTGCATTATATTGATATAGGATTTGCTTAAACCAGTAATTCGATAACAGATAAGAAATTAAACATGCCGCTATAAATGTGTTAATTGTAGTGAATTCGCTAACATTAGTTGGATTGGTCTATCTAATTATCATATTTACTAACAGTAACAAGGTACTATTCATTTCATCGCTATTTGCCAAATAAGAAACTCTCTTATCTTGCCGATAAACGGAACAGTCTACCTGAGTCTAGCCATAAAATCAAGCCACGGTATGTTTTGAGATTTTTATTTGGCAAATAGCGACGGAATAAACTATATGTCAGTGGATCTTTTAACAAATTGAAATTGAATTTATCTCCATTATAATGATATTCAGACGTTCATAGAGTTTATAATAAATTAAGCATTAAACCTTTGTTAGCAAAAGGGTATACCTCCATGTATCATAATCTGTGACTATACTCGTATCTAACAAATATTAGCTAATGTAATTTGTTTTGTAATCAAATTGATTCACTATGTTCCAGATACCGGCTTTTAAAATTTCAAGCCCTTTGTCTATTGTGTATTTTACTCTCAATATATGTAGTTATATTGTACTCTGAACGTTTCAATTTGTCAACACCAGATTTTGCATATTGATTGACGTTTGATACTGATAGTTAAACCGCGAAAGATTCGGTTGTTGCCCTATATTATTTTGTTTTATAATTATTTTGACTGATGTCAAAATTTAATGCACAATCATTGAAAATTTAATAAAAATTATATTGTTAGCTTTTATTGTATAATAAATTATGAGTAAAATTTAAATACTCATCACTCAACTGTTGAGTGAAGTTTGACGCTTCGTAATGTCGACGACATGATGGCAAAAAAATTCATGCACAAAATAAAATACATCTATTCAAATATTAGTAGGTAGAAACGATTTTTACTTTAAATTGATGCATGTATATCTTAAGATTTCAACATAAATGCGATAGATAGTAGATGATTCGTGACAACTGATATGGAGGAAAATTTAGATAGTCTTATTCGGACAAAAATTTACACTTGTAGCTCTTGCGCCAATAGATCTTCAAAGGGCATCTCATTTTATGCTCTATCAGTAGGCTGTCATCACATGCTTGTTCCAATGCCGTTGATGGCGTTCTTCCATCGTCAGAGGTCTTAATGGAAACATTCTCCTTATTTGTCATTTACACCGCCAAGGCTCTCTTTACACTCATATTGTAACCAAGATCTCAAAAAGCCAACAGCATTGTAGAAACCAGGGCTTCATAGTTAGGAGGTTTTTTTATTATCAAGAAGATTTTGTATAACTACCGCGAAAGATAGAGTTGCCGGTAAAGAGATACTTGCCGATAAAGTCCTTTCATCTCCCTGCGTATGCTGGTCTATACTATCTATTTAAATACATATAAGTACTTTGAAACATGCAAGTACAAACTACTTACACACCAACAAATAGAGACTGCATAAAGACGGACCACGGACACACGCACGCCTCAAATGTCCGTGTTGAGTAAGAATGGGGTACTAACAAAGTTTTTATTTAATTAAACTATTTGACATTTTTTTGTACTGTTAGTACAAAAATATGCTGACAAATAAGCAAAGCATTCCTAAGGGCACAATACCCTGAACAAAAAAAATATCAGAAGTCATAGGATAGGTGGTGCATCATAGGGCTAATATATTAACTTAATATAATATGCTCTATATTCAACACCAAATTGGATGGAAACCAGAGCATGCAGCGAAGAACCAATTCCAGATTCTTAATCAGCGTTAAAATATTACTGAAATTATCTCTTACGACAGCTAATGACAAAAAAATTGTTCCCCAATATAATACGTGGATGGTAGACACAATAGTAGCGTACAATGATAAAATAATTATTAATAATATATGAGTAATTATAGCACTAAATAATGCCTAGAGTATGAAAAAATACGACTGAAACGACTACAATCTATTTACATATATTACTCGTATCTACCTCCTTTATTTATATTTAAAATATTAAAAATAAAAAACATTACATTCTTCTAACTACTTTGTTTCGCATTTAAATGAATAAAAAACTTAAGTCCTCTTGAATCTACAAATTATCGTTGAACAATTTATTTGTATACGGTCTGAAATACTAAGTACTGTTTACTTATAACAATTATTAACGGGGAATACTACAAATTCATCGCTAGAAATTGACGATATGATTAAATATATTGCTAATATTAGAAACCATTAAAATAAATTACATGTATTTTTGTCTAATATTTACATAAAACTACATTCGAATTATATCTGCAGTGCGGTTAAAAGGCTATATTATATATCCTAATTTATAAGCAATATAGTTTATGTTGCTTATTCTGTTAAATATCCATTAGAATTGTTCTATAGTAATACAGCCCTAAATTATATCAAACTTATATAAATAAATATATCTTACAAGAAAAATACAAATAAACGCAAATGTAATGTAAGATCAAAAAAATATATAAAAACATACTTCTAAGATAGAGATTTTGTTTGCAAAAGCGTTTTATAAAATAACATTTATTTCTCAGCAATAAGATTATTCTCAAAATTCCATCTGATATATCTTTATTTTTAAAACTCCCAATTCTATACAATATTTCATTCATTTTGTTAAGGAAACCCCCTTTTTACAATTAAGTGGAGACAATTTTAGGTGATACAAAAAAATCAATTCGAAATTCAGGAAGTCCATAATATTAGAAAAACATTATTACCTCGGAGGATATTTAAAATTTATTGAACTCACCAGCGAACTAATTTTATATAATTCAATTGATATACTGTTCTATATCTGATATCAACAGTATATCGTCAGTTAAAAATAAAATTATTATTTCGCTTTATTTGTAAAGCTCTTTAAGCTAAAATTATATAACATAAAACACTAGCAATATTTTAAAATTATTTTTTACAACATAGGTCATTCAATAAACCTTTAATATAGAACATTCAAGTTTTCACATTAGATTTGTTTAACAAGTTATAATGTACATATCTAAACATAACAATACATTGTACATATCTAAACATAACAACAAATAACAACAAATTAATATAAATAATATAGAAATTTAACATATAAAATTACATACATCGAATAAAAACTTATTTAAACTTAATTAATAATAAGTTTCTTAATTAAATATCAAAATTAATTCACATTTATATTAATCATAATCATCATTTCACCTGGCTGTAGAATCAATGCTACGCCTTCCGGTTCTTAGCGTTCATCTTTTACCTTTTTTGCTTGAAGATCCCTTGTAGGCATGACTTTTTATTCTATCAATCCAGGTTATGTTGTATTCCTCTTGTTTCTTCCTTCCCAATGAATTCAAGTTTCAAATTTATTTAGAAAGTATTTCGTCGTCCATTGATTCTACATGGCTGTACCATATTAATTGCCTTCGTTTGATTTATCATATTATCGTTGTGTTAACTTGCAGTGTTTCTCATATCCGTGCATTTCTAACTATCTAAATTCGTGATGTACAAGCAAATCTTCACCAGAAATCCATTTTCAATACCATATAGTTTATTTCATCTCTATTTGCCAAATAAAAAATCCCAAACGGCTCTTATCTCATACCGTGACTTGTTTTTATAGCTAGGCTCAGGTAGACTGTTTCGTTTCGTTTGTCGGCAAGATAAGAGAGTTTTTTATTTGGCAAATAGCGATGAAATGAATAATAAATCTCTGTTCTAGTTCCTGAGTAAGTTGCCACATATTACAACAAAAAGAGACTACATATACTCATCTACTCTTGAAGATGATATGGTATACTTATAGTATACGTTTTTTCCTTACCCTTTGTGATTTTTGTTCTTCAACTTGCTTGCTTGTAGTACGCCTACCTTTGTCAATTTTTAATCCGAAATTATCCGAAATACCTCAATGACAGGATCTATATTAGAGATGACACATCGGTATTACATACGAGTATATGTATATTTGACACGAAATATATTTACATAGTACAAGTGCCTACAAAGAATGTTTACCATAACGCTTGTAATATATATGTACATTTCAAAATAACCTGCAGTATGCTTATATTTCCAAACCTTCGCTGAAAATTAGTTTCAACGATAATCCTTGGGTTTTCTTGGCTCCAATGTCGGTAGATATTTCTATTAAAAATACCATTGACACTAAATGTACATTCGTCTGACCAAATAATCTTAATGTGGAAAAGTGGGTTTCATCGCACTGAATTTAAATACAAATGGCAAAATTGTTGTCTTCATTCTCTATCGTTTTCCTCTAATGCCCTGTACTTTTTGAGGTATGTATGGCTTAAATTTGTGCTTGTTTAATATTGAACTCACAGTTTGTTTGCTTGTTGAAGCTCCAATATTATTTGAAATTTCCCGAATGGAGGTTCTTGGGTTTTCTTCAACATTAAGAAGAACATTGAGCTCCGTGTTTTCATTAGATTCGCGTTCTTCTTGTTTCGGTTTCTTAAATGCCCCATAGTTTCTTAAATTTTCTTCAAGTCTTCCAAACTTACGTGGTTCTGGAACTTCTCTATGAGGAAACCGCTCTCTATAAAGGCGGACTGCTGCACCACGATTCTGATTACACTGAAAATATACCTGAATCATATCCGTCAATATTTGATTATGATCCATACTGCACTGTTGACTAATTTCGCAAAAAATAACTTACTGTAATGACACTATGACACACAAAAGCAAAATAATGTAAAAAGCTGGGATGCGGAAGTTGAAATGACATTTACTCGATTTGTTGTTTTATTTTTTGTTTTCCACGGCACAGATGATTAGTCAAAATACGCTTGTTATCAATTAAGCGACCGGACGTCTATTGCGGTATCGGCGACTATTTTAACCATTTTTCTTGTGACAAATGTTTCACAAAAGTCCATTTGTTATACATCGTTGGATTCACAAGAGAAATCTACACAATTGTAAATAAAAAAAAACTATACTGTCCTTGAAAAAAAAAGTTGCCTATCGCTTTTCAAAAAAAAAGTTTAAAAACAATGCGGTATGCTCACTCTAGAGTGTATTTAGAGCCATTTCATTTGATTTTTGTTTTTTAAAATCAGATTATAAATAACGGAGTTATGGCTTGCGGCGTCTTTTAGGAGACGCCCCGTATATTGAATGTGAATGTACACAGAGTTCGATCTGGCCGCACGTAAAGTGTGTTCTTTTCCCTCCGAATGCTCCCTCACTCTTTCTTCTACGCATACCTAGAGCATCTCACACTTTTTCCTATTCTTGATGAGCAGTATATATTCTCACTTCTATAACATATAACTAGAAATTTAGAGAGTAGAAAACAAGTTTCGTGAAAGAAAATTTTCAAGATATTAATGGAAATATTTTTTATTATTTTATCAATAAGGTAAGTAGTAATTAAACATCCATTCGTCATCTTAATATTTAATAATTATAACAATAACAAATCGTTATCAGATGAAAAATTTATATCGTTCTCACAGTATGTATACCTTTTGTTAAAAGCTTCGGTTTGTAAATTTTGAAGGCCATCCTAGATCAATCCATACGATCGATGTTTCCTTTATTAATGTAAAAAATCGTTTAATGACGTCAGACTATAGATTCTAGAGTGCGTGGTATAAAATATACAATTTTTTATACTCGTCTCCGCGACAACCCGAGGCAAACAAACTCGTGGTGTTTTTTTTTATATTTTTACATTAGCATAATCTACTGTTATTCAAAAAGTTAAAGAACAAACATAGTAGACATATGTATGCGTAAGTATATTTTTATCCATTATTTCAATTGCTTTATGCGTTTAGCAAACGTTGTCTATATATACGTGAAACAAGTTTGCTATTTATTATTCAGAACGGTTATTTTCGAGTATTACGTCATCTGCGAAGGATTTAAATTAGAAAGTGACAAATATTCTTTGCCTGTTTCTAAGTGCAAACTCTAATCATAAGCCCACTATCTAAATTACATGTTTTAAAATAAAAATGGTTAAACTGAAGGTATATATTTTGGTCAAAACATTAGCAAAATTGTACTCGTATGTAAAACGTGCTTCAAGCCCTAAATCATATAGTACATAAACAAATAGAGTTTCCTTCTTGGATACCTCATCAGTGGCGACGCCGTATATAAGTTAGCGTAGCATTACATATTTTATAATAATTGATATAATATGTAAATGCATGAAAATCTGGATTATCATGTTTCGTGAGCGATGCAGTGAAAAATGTTAATATATAAAAATAGACCATTTGGTTTCTAAATGTTTAACATTTGCATAGAGAAATGGTGTATGGAATTATTTAATGGAGCAATGTCCTCAACATATATTATACTACATTTATATCAATCGGGTAAAATCTGGATTTATGCTTATTACTGTATCAAGCTTTTCTTTAACACAAATACCTTTCTCGTTATTTAAAATCTGGAGCCCTTTTTACATTCCACTTACTATTTCTAATGATTCGTCTAAGAATATAAAGTATTTTGTATCTGACTTTCTCTAATGACAGCTGATTTTTTAGCATTGGATTATAAAACTAAAGCCTTTATTTTTTGAACAGTTTGCAAATAATAAAACGCTGTCTCACCATCGTGTAAGAATCGGCTGTGGAAATTCTGGAATACCAAGACACTGTTTATGAAACTCCCAAGTGCATTTGGGAAATTCGAATCATTAACTGGAATCAATTCTACTATAAGATATTACGCATGAACTACACTGGCGAGCAAAAAATTGAGGTCACATTGATATGACCAAATGATGAACATTTTGTGGGATTTTTGGTTATATACGTATACTTCACAATTGTAAATTATTGTACTGTTTTGAAGGTGAAAGTGAATAATAAATTGTGGATTTTAGAACATATTGAATTTTTAAGATTTTATTCTAACAAGGCTACAAATACATTTAAAACTAACTTTGACTTATTGGTATTCTAAAATATGGAACTAAAAAATTGGAACAAACTAAATGCTAATAACGTGTATTTCCTCCTCTTGCGTTAATGACTGCTTGAAGTCGACATGACATACTTGAAATTAAGTTACGGATCACATGTTATTCCACTCCTGCAAAAGCAATTCTCTGAGCTCCTGGGCAGTTCTTGAACTTGATGTATGCTTTCGAATACGCGTCCCAACTAATCCCAGACATGTTCGATAGGATTCATGTCTAGACTGCGAGCTGGCTAATCAAACCGCCGAATTCTGACCTCATCCAGGTACTCTGTAGTACCTCGGGCTGCATGAGGCCTAGCATTATCGTGCATTAAAATGCCGTGCTCGTCCATAGTAACCAGGAAAGGTATAGGATTATCTTCTAGAATTTTTGTAATGTACCTGTGAGCTGTTCTTTACAAAAACAAATTATGTGCGTGCTTGTGAAGAGATTCCCGCCCAAACCATAACTGACCCACCGCCAAATGGAGGTCGCTCATCAGTACAAACTGAAGTGTATCTTTCTCCAGGTCTTCTCCATACTCGTCGACGTCCATCTTATCCAGTTAAACAAAAACGCGACTCACCTGAGAACAGTACCCTGCTCCAATTCTTCGCATTCCACGCCAGGTGATTTCGGGCAAAAGTGAATCTTGCATTTCGATGTCGGGGTTGAAGTGGTGGACCTGTAGCCATCCTTCTACAAGAAAATCCAGCAGCACGAAGCCTTCTTCTAATGTTCCATTCACTGCCATTTACATTTCTCACTTCTTGAAGTTGATTTCGCAGTGAAACTGCAGTTGCTGTTCTATTCCGCAAAATTGTGGACACCAAGAAATGGCCATCTCTTTGAGTTGTAATTCTTTTCCGTCCGAATCCTGGTCTTCTGGTTATCAAGCCAGTCTCTTGATAGCGCTGGAGTACCCTTTGTACACCACAAAGGCTCACACCCACAATTCTTGCTGTTTGATGTTGCCCCCGACCGTCTTCTAACAGCGCTATAATTCTCACCACAACAACAGGTCCAAAAGGCAGGATGGGTTATTAAATGAATAATACACCTTTCAACCGAGGTTTTACAGTAAAAAAAATCAACTCATAAATAAATTACACTAGACCCTAGGCACCAAAATGCGGAATAGCAGTTACTACTCTTGCACACTATTTTAACGTCGTCTTTACCAAGGTGCTCTTTGTGTCAAATTAAACTAAATGACGGATAACAAGTCTTTAAAAACAAATGTTCAGCGCCTACTAGTATAATGGCATCCTTAATATTATTGCTCCGAAAATTATTTGCCATTATCAATGTGACCTAAATTTTTTGCTCTCCAGTGTATATACGTAATATTTATTACATAGGACACTGAAGTTTTTGTGGTGTTATTAATATCAGTTGCTGAATTGCTTATTGTATATATTTCTGTTGCCCTTTACTGACTAGTAAGTACACAAATAAGAGTCGAAGTGGATGAAGTGTACGAACTATAATGGAATCCATTTTCTCGTCCATAGCTAACCACAGTGAATTTATTGTGTATTTGGGATTTTTTGTGGCTTCAACTTATCCACTTCTGGAGTGG
This sequence comes from Rosalia funebris, assembly GCA_037954035.1. Classification (NCBI taxonomy): domain Eukaryota; kingdom Metazoa; phylum Arthropoda; class Insecta; order Coleoptera; family Cerambycidae; genus Rosalia; species Rosalia funebris. The sequence goes on from JAZFAV010000011.1 coordinate 27,702,504, forward strand.
CTTCTACTATACTTTTGTATTATTTAGATGTTGAGTATTGAGACTAGCTTATATTTACCAGTAGATTCCAATGTTTCTACCGAATGCCAGCGTCGATTGCTCTGAGTTTGGTGAACAAAGACGTAATATTTATTATTAGGTAATATACCTGTATTATACATCATACATTTTTCTATTACATGCCTTATCGTTATATCAGTTTAACAGGCTAGATGGTGCTTATTTAGTAGGAGATACGAATGTATAAATTTAGTATAACATATTCCTAATCTTGTCAGGATCACTGTTTTGCGAAGGGTCAGGCTGTTGGGTGCTTTCGACTGTGATACGCCAGGCTATACAGCTCTGAGCATGTTGGTTGGTTCGTTCCACTGCTCTTGTCATTTTTGTATGCACCTCCTTTTTATATGATTTAAGATATCTTGTAGATGGATCGAGATATTGTCAGTAAATTAATTTTGTGTAACGGTTTGTGCATTCAAATTGAATAGCTGATGAATTGCCCTTTATACCCACATAGCTAAGATACCATAAAAAGCCTAACCTCTTAGCCTTAAAAGCCTATGCTCAGTACCAATGGGTCTTCATGAAATTTGTCAGATATAAAATGGGCGTAAACATCAACGGCGAGAGACTAAACCACCTACGATTCGCGGATGACGTTATCATAATAGCTGACCGTATTGACGAAGCAAAAGAAATGCTACAGAGACTAGACAGTGCTTCTGAAACAGTAGGTCTAAAGATTAATACCAACAAAATACGATACATCACAAATTTGGTAATAAGCGAACAAATATCCCTGGGTGATAACCACATAGAACTAGTAAGCTCATATAAATATCTAGGCCATGAGATCCGCATAGGAAGAGATAACCAAACCTGTGAAATAGGACGTAGAATTGGCTTATTTTGGGCAGTGTTTGGGAAACTTAACAACACTCTAAAGTCGAACATTCCAACTTGTTTAAAAAAGGAGGTTTTTAATCAATGTGTACTTCCTGTACTTTCTTACGGAGCAGAAACTCTTACATTAACAAAGAATATCGTCAACAAAATACGTGTTGCACAAAGAGCCATGGAAAGGTCAATGTTGGGTGTTTCCCTCAGAGATAGAAACTCAAATGCAAGGCTTCGTCAGATGTCTAGAGTAACCGATGCCATCGAACGCATAACAACGTTGAAATGGAACTGGGCTGGGCATGTAGCAAGAATAACAGACGGACGGTGGATGAGAAAAATTTTAAAATGGAAACCGTGACAAGACGCCTTTCGACACAGAGGACGCCCACCAATAAGCTGGGCAGATGATATCAAAAGGATTGAGACGAACTGAATGAACGCAGCACGTGATCGCAGACGATGGAATGGACTACGGGAGGCCTTTGTTCAGCAGTGGACACAATTGGGCTGATTGATGATGATGATGATGAACATTAAGAAAATCTGAGCAAGTGAAAACTTTATTATGTGGGTGTTATTTGCAATTTAATATTATTTTTACTCCAGTGTACAGATGGTAAAGATATTTTCAACGTACCTTCCATTGCCAATTTCCATATAGGATTTTTTTATTGCAAAACTGATGGAATGGTTCTACGAATATATTCAATATAAATAACGGCATATTCCATGAACAAAGTATAAAAATTAAATCGGTATAAGATCTTTGGCTACTTTATTTTACCACTTTTTCAAATTGTGTGTTATCAGCACGTGGTTTCAAAATGTCAGCTAATCGAGTCTAAAAGTTATAAATATGGAATAAATACATAAATATTTGCACTGCCACAACGATCAAAACAAGGGATGGTTAAACACAACGGCAAATTTAATGTGAATTACTTTGACTCAAATATCAAGTCTAGGCAACATCATTTCAGCTGCCGCGGAGTGCCCGAATGTAACGCCACTGATGCAGCACCTACCGTGGGCAGCTTTATTGATAACAATAAACGTATTAATAAATAGGTATTTATTGAACATTTCTACATTAATAAATATTTCTAGCCTCATATAACGGTATCTAAACTAAAAATGTGCATGCCATTGGTGGTTTTATTAATATAAAAAGTAAATCGAATAAATGGAATATTAAATTCAGAAGGATATACCTAAGTTGCCTTCTAAGAAGACTCTTTCGAAATTTCATTGTCTGATAATACATTACAACGTAGATGTTTGTACTCCACTAACAGATACGATAGAATCTTAATTTTAATGAATTGCGTAACATTGTCATACAATTTTAATTTATTAAGAAGATCGTATCAGCAGTTACGGCGGTCAATAACACATGCCAAGAAAACATGCCGAATTTTAAATCTTATTTTAAAACTCTCTTATGAATATTTTCAATAACACCGACCGTAAAACACCTGGTATACAATTATTAAAATTAGCAATTAACTCACAAATCGGATCATCGGCATCAGCGAAATTTGCAAGTAATATCTGGTACCATATAAGAACAGTACCTGAAGATCTTCGCCTTTGAAGCAGATAAGGACCCGCGACTTGCCAGCGACACGCGAGACTTGCTTCAGTTCAATCTCGCGAGCAGTGCCGGCAAGATGCATTCCTATCTTTCATAAATACTGTGTACAAACACGTGTGACAGATCGTGTGAAACCGGCGACTCCAAACAGGTGATTTAAGAATTGTGCGACGAGTTTTTCGCTATAAAATGTGTTGTTAAATAAAAATATGTAAATTTTATCACGATCGTTGCCCACGTCAACAGTTTTTTTCGGTTTCTTTTGGACAGTAGATGTACAGATATGGATTTGTATAGGGCTTCGTACGTGACGTGAAAGAAAATATGAGGAAAAAAATCATCTTGCTCCTCGGTGTATTTACAATTTTCCTAGTCGTTGGCAAAGTTTATAATCCCAAAATTCACCTCAATGCAACTTCCATATCTAACACAATCGATCAAGAAAGGACGAAAATTAAATTGGAATCATTCCACGATGAAACTAAAATTAAACACTCTGAAATATCTAGGAAAATACGTAGTATCGATGGGAATAGTTTCGACAGGAAAATTGTGCAAACTAAATTATTTAGTGACAGAGGCGTTATCAAAGATAAGGATACAAGTAAACAAAGTGCGAAAAAATCAGTTTACAGTGCGATTTTATCGAATAGTTCTAATACAGTACGACGGCGTCGTAATAGAAAAATTTCAAAACAAGCACTCAATCGTTTAAATAGAAGAAAAAAAAGATGTAAGAGATACGTCCAGCAATATTACAGGCCTTACCAGAACTTGCCAATATACGTCCCAAAGGACGACAGGGTTTACACGCCCCCTAAATACATACTGCCTCAGTATGTACTGCCGCAATATGTACCACCAAAATGCTTCAGTTATTGTTATTCTTGCCCAACATCTAGCTGCCGGAGGAGATGTCCTTCCTCTAATTATCCTACAAGGCTTCCCGCCAGAACAACAACCCAAACAAATGCTACCGGAAGTATTATTATAACCACCAAATCTACACGTAAGTTGACGATCGATATCAATATACCTAGGCAGTATCCATAGAAATGCGAATAATCAATTTTTTCGAAAATGTCACCACTGAAATTTTTAAAGGAAAGGTTTCTTATAACGTTGATTACCTTCGGTTTCTTCTTTCCCATCATAATAAAGGTTATTGTCTACTGTAAGGAAGAGGTTCAATGCAATAGTCAGTAACCATTTGATTCCATGTGCTTAGCGTAGATTTTATTGTCTAAAATAAACTATCTTCATTTAAAATTAGATGCTGTATCGCCATTTATATTATTTCATTTTAATTACATCCTGAAGGAAGACAGATTTTTTGTGAACTTATTTTCCTATTTCTCTAGAAATCAAAAAAGTATGGTACATATGAAATATTTTTCAGGGTCAACAAGATCATGTTATTATTAACCGTTATTTTCATTTATTAGAATAGAATTTTCTAATATAAAATTCACATATAAAAAGCAAATATTCTTATTTTGATATACTCGTATATAATATGTGTTATCAATAATATATTCCTATAAATATTATAATTTTGGATTTTATATTTATATGTATATTTGATTTTATATTTTAATGTACACTAATTTAGCATAATGTTTCGTTACGATGAGTTTATGTTTTTGTCACTTTTCTCAAATATGGTAGACTTATTTAAAATACAGAAAAATCTAAATTAATAAAATTTTCCAATTAGGCATTGAAAATGATAATACGTATGATTCATATTTAATATATACGAGTAAGTGCAAAATTGAGCCAGTATTTATATAATATACTAATATTGTAAATAAATATATAATATAATAAAAAAAATAGTAATACGCCAAGAATCAGAAGAAAATAGAAGTATTTCTATTTTCTTTCTCAAATAGTAACCTCTATTTTCTCATTTACTAAGAATCGTTACAATGTACAGTTTAAATTGGTATGGCCCCTTATTAATAAATAAGAGATCACTCTTTGAAGTCTTATTTGCAAATTAGTTTAAAGCTCGATATCTTTAAAACTATCTAGCTAATATCTTTCAAACAAACTAATTTACTGTGACGGCATCATACTTACATCAATTTAAATCTTAAATTGTAATGAGTTATATAGGGAAATCCAAAATAAGGGATATCAGAAAACAAAAAAGTAATTGTCGCCCTAATATAATTTTTTTTTATTTTTCAGAAAATGTCAAAATATATATTCGCTTCAATATTGCACTTAAGAATAAAATATGAACCACATTAACATTATACAAACATTTCCAATTATTAATTTAAGTTTTTATAAAAAATTAAATTCAGTTAGGACTTTTAAACTATATATAGGAAACACCTAAGAAAATTAACTTTATTAAAAAAGAGCTTCAACTTTGTTTTCTATATGTTTTGAAGTAACTGAAAGTATGTTTTTTTTTTCAGAAACAGTTTATAATTAATTCGAATTATATTTAATGAGATTTTTTAACCCACAATAATAGATTCATAAAATTTACGAACTAAAATTAAGTTTAATTTAACTCTCATAAATATATTAAAATTTATGTACATTTATATACCCAAAATTTGACTGGACTCCAAAAAATTATTTTTGAAAGATGTTAACCGAGTTATGATAAACAAATTGAACTGTTCAATAAATCTTTTTAACTGACACCAGACGACACAAGTTCTATAAAGGAATGAGTTCTGATACGAAGTCATATTATTAAAGAGCACTCGCACTGTGGTTCTCACAAATACTACATAATTATTATATTTCCTTTAACCTATATATCCGTACCATATATATATATATATATATATATATATATATATATATATATATATATATATATATATATATATATATATATATACATATTTCGATAGCAGGGTTCTCATCGCTAGCAGGTACATTTCTTATTCGAATGCGAATTTAACACTGCATTTTAAAAGTATGCACAGGTCAATGAATCGTGTATTGTTTTGGAATTTAAGAAAGTTTACCAGCCTAGATTTATAATTTTTATTTTCTCTATTTATAATTATTGAATTCTTATAAATTTAGAATATAGTCAATACTCTACAATATCTAAGTTTCAATTGATACACATAATTTTCTATATAAAAATATTATATTAATCGGTTAAATAAAATATAATTTACCATACTACACTATATAAAGCTGCTATTATATTAAGGGATAATCAGTAACTTATGATACTGTCTGCTACTTTGTGGAATTACATGTAATATTAATCAAGTAAAGGGTAGTAGTAACTAAAAATAAAATATATACAATCATCAATAACAGAATAAATATAAAAAATAGTTACCAATATTAGTTTCTCAGAAAATACAGATTATATCTTTCAATCTATTTTAGGTCCAAAAATTCGCAAAACTTCATATATACTATCACAGGACAAAATTTATATAACATTACACTATAATCAGCTCTCATATTTTATAACGAATCACAAAACTAAATACTAATGAAATGTAAAATAATCTAAAATTTATAAGCATGCTGTTTGACGGATATAATAACTGTTTCATAGGTCAAACGAAGAGGATATTTAGTACAAGATCTAATCTGCATTTAAAACTAGGGAGCACACTGGTTTCCAGATAGATCCCGCATCAAACTAAAACGTGATGCCAACGTTTGTTCAATTATTGTAGGAATATTGTCCAGTCGATCCATCAGATATATAAAAACTGCCCTGAGGAAGTCATCAACAGCGGTTGCTGAAACATTGGCACCAAGATTCAATTTGACGAGGCCACAAGCCAAAAAACAATCATACAACCCCAAAAAAGCTCTAATCTATGAATTACGTTATTCGACACCTCCACTATCTTACTTGAAATTATCATTTTAATAAAGGCCAAACTTAACAAAGAAAATAAATAATAGAAACACTGCACTATTTAAAATATTATCACTAACTTCTAAAATTTTACACCCAAATTTGAATAACTGACTATATTAAAATTAGTAGAAATATACTGGAAAACCCAATCAGTAGTCCTGGGAAAGAGTTAAAACCTTCGATGTACCAACAAAAACAAAAGACAAGTTTTCCACGAACACCAAAAGATTACACGTTTTTCGACGCGTATTTCGCTAAGTCGGCATAATCGGGAAATTATGAAACTGATATAAAACTGAGTTTTAATCATCTTCCATGATGTCAACTTGGTTGGCGAAACTCAGATCAAGAAACTTTTAATCTTTCAGTGCTCATAGAAAAATAAGCCTCCTATTTTTTTTTTAAATAATAGTTTTTGTCAAATACCTAATACAGTATACAGTACATAGTATAAAAAATATTAAATTAATTAAATTAATAATTTAATCCTTAAAAACGTCGTCCAACTTAAATCCTTCAGATTATTTTATTTCATATATATTTCATATTTCATCTCATAAATAAAATCGTACAAATACTCCCCTGAGTATATTTTTCAAATGTTCACATTTACCCAATTCACGATCAATAAGTATAGCAGGTAATATAGTTAAAAGAACGTTATAATACTTTATTTTATATTACAATGATTTTAAAAATATGTTGAAATATTTAGGCCTACACCCTCTAAAATACGTTTTATATGCCCTTGGTTTACGAGAACGCATTATTGCGGACATAGATAAGAACTAGCAAAATATGATATGTATCCTTCTAACTGAGATAAAACACGAGGGTCATATGTGTTCGACAGATAAAAATTGATTACGGTGTTACATCATTGTAAATAAATGTGTTTTAACAAGTTTCTAATTTTATCTATTTTTATCTCTACAAAAAAAAGTCCTTTGCCAGACTGTAAACGTATGTTTGTAAGTAAAACGAGGCTAGTGGTTTTGATTTATATCTCTAATTGTAAATCATAATTTTTCAAGATTAAATATTATAAAATATTGCTACATATGAAAAATATATTTCTAAACATAATAGGATATTTTGTTAGAAAATATTTACTTTAATACCTATCAGTATATGAATTACAATACTATTTCTAACACTTTTATAATTATATCTCTTTCAGATTTATTGACTTATGCGTCTCTCATACGAAAGCATAAATAAAGGTTGATATAGCACGGACTGTCGAAGATTACATTTGTTACATGTTGCAAATTATGATCTACAAGATATTAAAACTGAAATATTATCTTGTATACGTTGTTATTTAATACTAGTAAAAGAAAGCGTATTAAAAAAATGTGAACGTGATGAAAACTATTTAGAACTCTAAACAGAACACAATTCCGAGACTTATTTCATTATATCCATAAAACTACAATGTACTGCCAGTTAAGAATAGCAACAAGTCTTAAAACTGCGATATCTGCTATTTACTTAGACCAGGCTATTTACTGCCCACCTCGTGGGCAGTCCGATATCGCAGTTTTGAAACTTGTTCCTATTCTTGACCAGCACTAACTCCATTAGAGTTTACCTCAAATGCCATATTTAATTTAATATACCAAATAATATTAAGGAATTACATAACAGAATTAATAATAAAATTATATAGTTTTGCGAAAATTTCAGAAAGATTGTTTTAATTATTGTTACAAACTATAAACGGGAGGCCATTTGAGCATTTTTTTTTTAATTTTAAGACTTATAAAGTTAGCTCAAGTTAAGTATGCACATTGGCTTTATGCTCTAATAAATACCTAAATTGTAAACCAATTAGAATCTTCAAAAAGAATCCTACTTATGAAATAATTTAATTTATCACCATAGTGTAGAAATTTTCAAATAAAGAAATTACGTTTTATAAGTATTTTGAAAGTAACGGTGTGTTTTATTTCAGGTATACACATCTTACCTACCTAAACATTTTTCAGCTGACTTAAGTAATTACCTAAAATGATTATCAACAAACCAATATATATTCAGTTTAAAATTTAATAAACTTAGAATTTTACTTCTTTTACAATAGGACTTTTATGGCATTATGGTGATTATTTGAAAAGTTTTGGTTGATGCGAACATACACATACACAAGAATAGCTTACCATACACAACAGGTCTTTCATTGCTATTGATAATTGACCTTTCTAACAGAAGTATATGGCCAACATATTATTATTCCCCTGTTTGACCAAGATACTACCTTATATTGAAGTATATAGGATATAGATGAACCCAAGTCTATTGACTCACTCCTGTACAAAGAATGACCATAAATGAATATGCACGTGTGTTCGACATCATCATGAGGTCATCAGTCCTAAGACTGGTTGGACGCTAACCTCCAGCTTCTCCTATCTTGTGCTAACCTACGCATTTCGCTAATTGTGCTACAACCTACATCCCTTACTATTTGCGAGCAGTAGTCTAATCTAGGCCTACCTCTGCCTTTCTTCACTCCTATTTCTGCCTCCAAAATATCGCGTACTATTCCCCCATGTCTCAGCAAGTGGCCTACCATTCTATCTCTTCTCTTCTTTATGCTTTTCCACATACTTCTTTTCTCGCCGACTTTCTCTAATACTTCTTCGTCTCTGATCCTATCAGTCCACGGTATTTTCATCATTCTTCGGTAACACCACATCTCAAAAGCTTCTAATTTCTTCCTACTTGCTTCCCCTACCGTCCAGGTTTCGCAACCGTATAGTGCCGTGCTCCATACATACGTTTTCAGAAATCTCTTCCTTGTTTCTAAGTTTATTACCCCCGAACATAAAATTGCTTTCTTTTTGTTAAAAGCTACTCGACCCTGCGCTTTTCTTTGTTTTATATCTTTATCGCTTCTTCCATCCCAATTTATTTTACTTCCTAAATAAATGAAGTCTTTAACTTCCTTTAATCTTTCATTATTAATTTGTACTTTCGTCTTTGCTCTGCTCTCGCGCCCTCTGCACACTAACACTTTAATTTTTTATTCGCCCTCATTCCGTATTCCTCTGTCAACACTGCCTCCATTTCGTTCAACGCTGATTCCAATTCCTCTTTACTAGATGCTAATACTGCTATATCATCCGTGAATCTCAGCATTTTTAGTTTATGTCCCTGTACTTTAATCCCGAAATCCACTCTATCTTTTACGACATTAATCGCCTCTTCGATGTACAGATTAAAAATTAGTGGTGATAGCGTACATCCTTGTCTTACTCCTTTCCTAATACCTACTTCCCTTCTTTCCCCTTCTACTTCGATAACAGCAGTTTGCTCTTTGTATAGATTGTGTACTACTCTCATATCTCTATACTTCATTCCCGCGCTCTTTAGTACCTCGAACATTTTTTCCCATCTTACATTATCAAAAACTTTTTCTAAATCTACAAATCCTATATAAGCGCTCTTTCCTTTTTCTATTGTTTTCTCTAACATTAGTCTTAGCGCCAGTATAGCTTCGCGAGTTCCGCTATTTCGCCTAAAACCGAATTGGTCTTCTCCTAGTATTTCCTCCGCTTAGTGCTACTTCAAATTCTTCTCTCAATATGAGTTTTCCTACAACTTCCCTATGGATGCTAGACTCTTCCTCTAATATCTCTCCTAATTCCTGACCCTCGTATAAATTTCCTAAGTACTGCTTCCATCTATCCGCTTTCTCCTCTCTTCCGATCAGTATGTCCCCCGATTGACTCCTAACGTTTGTACTTATTGGTCCTATATCCCTGAAGTTCCTCTTAATTATTTTGTAAACCTCATCGGTCTACCTACTTGGAGCTTATCTTCTACTTCTTTGCATTTATCCTCTATCCATTGTTCTTTCGCTTTTCTACACTTTCTAATGATTTCCCACTGTATTGACTTATAAGTTTTCAGTCCCTCCTCGTCTCGTCTGTTTTTGTAGCCTCGTCTCTTTTGTATTAAGTATAAGATTTCGTCCATTATCCAGGGCTTCCTAGCTTCCCTTCTCTCGTGTCCTAAAACGTCCGTAGCCGCGGAATCTAGACTATTCTTGATACCCTCCCACTCAGTTTCTGCGTTCTTGATTTCGTCATTACTCGCTTTATTTATTAATTGATCTGTTTTCTCCTGGAACTTATCTTTCATATTCTGATTTCATATCCAATATGTCTACATTTATACCTTTCTTATCCTTCCCGGTTTTCAGATTTTTGAACTTTCTAATCTAGCTTTCATGACTACCAAGTTGTGGTCGCTGTCTACATCTGCTCCTGGATAACTCTTACAGTCTTTTACTTGATTTCCAAATCTCTTCCTAACCAGAATGTAGTCTATCTGATACCTATCTATCCCTCCTGGCATTTTCCAGGTGTACCGCCTCCTAACGTGATTCTTGAACAATGTATTCGCGGCTACCATCTTGTGCTTCTCACAGAATTCTATTAGTCTGCTACCTCTCTCGTTTCTGTTTCCTAATCCATAAAGGCCTACAAATTCTCCTTCTTTCCCCTCCCCTACGACTGCGTTAAAATCTCCCAGTATTATTAAATTCTCATGACCCTTCACAAAACCTATTACCTGCTCTATGTCCGAATAAACGGCTTTTAACTCTTCCTCACTGTGGCTAGAAGTAGGCATGTATACTTGAACTATTACTGTTTTCACTGGCTTCGAATCTAACCTGACCATAACTACTCTCTCGCTGTATTGTAGGTAGCTATCTACACACTGTCCTGCGTTCTTCCGCATAACGATTCCCACTCCCGCGTTTTCATTTACCGATCCTGTGTGTATTACCCTATAGTCACCGCTCCAAAAATCTCCTACTTCCGGCCAGCGCATCTCACTTATACTTACTATATCTAATCCTAACCTATCCATTTCAATCTTCAGATTCTCTAGCTTCCCTGCCTGTCTCACGCTTCTGACATTCCACGCTCCGACTCGTGAAATGCTACACTTCTTACTATGTGTGTTCGACATGTTTGTTAAAAAATATAAAACTCTGCTATGTATTTTCGGTCACTCTGTATTATGATACACCCCACTGATTAGTACTAGGTTCAATAATTAAACATAAATCAATTTCTATTTTACATTTCCTGAATTACATTTCCCACACGATATGCGTACATTACTTTTTAAACACCGATGCCAAACGAAGCCTAAGGAAAAATCTCTGAAATGAATCTCTAATTTATATGCACCGAGGAGCATTCAAAAAGCAGTTCTCCTGCTTGGAACTGATACTATACACTTTATACATGAATTATGGTCATGTTAGATGTCTGATAGACTCATATTTATTTGTTATTTCTCACTAACAATCGGTCGTTTAATTTATAAACGCATCTAATCAATAACATACTGCGATTTAACGACAAAACGTTGAAAAGGATTTATGAATATTTGAATCGTTATTACCGCAACATGGCATTTCCGCGATAATTAGATAAAACTAAGTTAGCGTATGGTATCCTCGTGCATAGATATTACACAGATGTATGTTGAACTGGTCCATAAAAGTTCATAGTGTTCAGATATGTACACGAGTGGCAATCCAGCACAACCGTGTTTTCGTATTTTACAAAGACCAATATTTATAATACACGCATGTCATGCTGCTCATTCCAGTAAAATAACTTTTACATGGCTACCTCAGGGATTCCTCAATAATAGATTTCAATTAAATGCTATACTGGAAGTTGTTTTCAGAAGATATAATGAAATATTCTTACACGTATAAGTGTTAAGGTGAACAGATAATTATTAAAATGTTTAATGTTATTTAGGAGTAGAAGTAGCATTTTAAGTCTCAGTTGATACCAACTACCTATTCTATTTTTTACACTTTTGTACTTCAACGAAAATTATGGAACCAAAGACTCCAATTAGTAATGAAAATAATTTACTTAGGATAGTCTATAATATTTAGTGATTACATTTATATGATGCAAAGAAAAATTCTTTATTATTTTTATATTTTAACTTACTTATATTTTAAGGCAGATCACGAATGGATGCATCACCTGCCTCCCAAAATGTTATTAACTTCTATATCAGAGCAAAATAAATCAAGGTTAAGCATGTGATCCTAAGACGCAAGTACAAGTGCGCTCTTGTGTTTATTTGCAGTATGACTTGAAATTATCTCGAATTTGAAAATAAATCGAATGTATTCAGATATTGATTCTAAGTTAATTGAAGCCAAATTTGTTTGTTCAAATTTATGAATAATCAAAATACATAGCGAATTTTTTTACAAGGAAAGATAAGGCCTGAAGATTGAGTGGATCATTCAAAGAAAATCATTCAAAAATCATCTAAAACGCGTAATCTCCAATATATCTTGTACATTTTAACAGTATATTGAAGAATCACATTTCCCACCTAAATTACTTTAAGGATTTTAATGTATCTAATGTATGTAGCTTTTATTTGTGGAAAAGGCTTTTTTTCTCACGAAAGTTATGAACTATAACATTAGACATATTATAGTGTAATTGTTCATGTCGAAGTCACTATATTCTCGAACTTAAGTTTGGTTTTTTTCATGTCTATATATTCTGATCCACTAGATATTCTAAGCCCTAATTATTCCTTGGAAGCAAGGTTCACATCAGTACCAGATCCTGACCAGACAAATTTGTATAACCTATATTTTTCCTTCTTGCTTCAAGTACATCACTTTCGACACTTATTATGTAGCTACAAGGGAGTTGGCAAAATAGTTTTCAAATATTGTATTTAAAAATTTAGAATACGATGGAAAAGTACTAGAAAAGTAGTGAGTATTCTCTTTCAGTTCTATTATGCCTTTGGTGAATGGAATCATTAAGAAATCTTAATCTTTTTTTTTCTTTCAAATGGATATCAAGAATTAGACTTTAAATTTCAAAACTCATAACTATTACTTCAAATTTACATAAAATATCATCACGTTTCCCTTTCACTTCATCGTTGGTTAAATTTCCATAACTTCTAGTGCCAATATTTCATAAGAATAATAACGTCACACAATTTCCATGATTAATTAAATACCTCGTTCAAAAGGTATATCAGCGATCATGAACATATTCAACATAAAACATAATATGAAAGCCATCAGCCAACAAATGTTTGTCAAGATATATAGATAAAGAATTGTTAAAGATATATCACTTAAAGCCATAAAAACATATTTAATTCTCTACATTTGCTGTGAATTTTTATGTTTTCAGTAGATGTTAATTTTTCACTCCCTTGCTCAGTTCTTGATAGTATTTTGCTCTACTAGGTCTCTCAACGATGTAAAATATCCTCACAACTTCATTGATGAGATTTTAAATGTGCACCAAAGTATTTGAAGAACCTATTCTATGTACTATATAGTTCTTCTATAGATGATGCATATAGACCATAACAATACTATCCATAGCATTATCCTGACAGGGAATAAAAATCTTATCAAAAATTGTCTGGTGCAACTGGTTTTGAAATAAAAATGTTTACTTCCTACATTAGACTTTTACAGAAATACATTTATCTTACCTTGATCCATCTATAGTTTGAAAATATCGGTGGAATCGTTGAAGGTCATAAAGTTGCTATATAATACATTGTAGAAAAAATACAAGATATTTAAAATTTCAATATTTTTTAAATTAAGTAACATTACACATATATCCAATAAGCAACAAAAAATTAAGAAATTAATTATTAATTCAAACACACAATTTTTTATATTATTTGCTATGTTACTTTACATTATCTAAACAGGTGATAGAACTCTTCAACTAATCCATTCCGCTGGCAACATTGCAAGTGGAATGGATATTAATGAAGAGCGCTGCGTTTTGACATTCAACCAATCTTTTCTATCACGTCTGATGGATTTACAACTACAGTTTACTACGTTAAGAGCTTCAAACGCAAAATACGTGCCTCCCATTTTAAAATTAACTTGACGTTATGTTTAATCTAAGTCGTTTGTTCGCATTTCTTATGAAAGTACATGAGGAAATGTATCGAACATAAATGTACATCTACATATCATTCCTAATCTATAATATATGCTATAACATATTGAATAGGAGTATAATCATTCAATAGGGTTATGTGGATATGTTGGGGCGCACAACAACTTTTGGAGCTATTTTGCAGGTGCCATAAGCAACTGCATCAAAAATTAAGATTAGTAAATACCAAAGTAAACTTAGTATTCACCTAAATAAAGTCTTAAGTTGTTATTGTTATTATTTTAAATATTTATATGATATCTATTATTTGCTTAATTTATTGCATATTTCTAAAATCGCAACTTTGAAATTGCATCATTGTCATTGCCTAAAAAGTACCACTAGCGAGTAGCAAAAATATCCATTCAAGAAAAGTATCGGTTCGAAAATAATTTATTATCTTAATCCTTTCGAGCTTTTATTAATTTTACCTTTATCGTGTACAGTAATAGTCAAATGGATAAATCGAGTGAAAGTAATCGATTATTTGATTGGGGTTGGGATTGGTTGGCGTTGTTTTGTGTACTTTTGTTGCCTAGTTTTGTGTACTCTCCCGCTATAGCAATCAAAACGATTATTGAACAATGCCTTTTTGCCTGTGATATACATGTTAATTTAAAAATAATAGAAGTAAAGTATTCCAAAGTGATGTAAAGTTTATCAAATATGTTCTTCGTGGTATTAATCAAATATTATACTCCCTTGAAAATCTCCTTTTTAAACTTTTTAAACTTTGCACATACGGAAATTTATATTCTTTCCACAAAGTCTCAAATTTCAGAGAGGAAATTTACCGTAGAGGTGAGCACCTACCTTCAGGAAGAAGTGTCAAACTCTCCCCTCTGGGTGTCTCGAATCGAAACATACAATGGCACTCCCCAGTACTGGGCTCATTCCTCCGCTCTGGACCACAGTATGAACAACATAATGCACCTCTATAAGAGAATATGATAGATTATCTCCTCATGTAGTGATCACTGAGCAGTGTTCTGCACTTTTATAGCAACCCATTGGACAACTGACCTGAATCCCCATCGTATTCAAAACAAAAAAGGTAACATTTGCTATCCATAAATTGGGCCAAAGTCAGAACCTATAAAGCTACTTGATTATAGTTTAAACTGGCATACTCATCTCGACAATGTCTGTTCTAAATTAAGTACCTACACAGCTATTCATTATGAGACAAGTGCAGCCATTTGAAAATAATAGCGTCATGAGAAGAATTTTGACATACGGAATAGTCATGGGGAAATTGGAGCACGGCTCAAAAGTCATTATTTTCTTTCATTACTTTACAGAAAGCTGCAGTTCGTCTTATTAAGGGTGTAACGATCTTTACTACTAGCAGAGAACTGTTAATACAACGTTCTATCCCTAGCATGATCTAGGCACACAGCAGTGTGTCAGTCAAATTCGGAAACGATTACGAACTTACAATTTTGCATGTCTAATAATACCTAGAATCCCATGAATTTCATGAATAAACCTATAGTTCTCGAGTTATTAACGGTATGAAAAGTGCTATTTTTATCACTCACTGACTGGCTCATCGAAAACCTAGACCACTTCTAAGTAACTTCGGTGTCTAAATGTTCGGTGTCGACAAAGTTATTGGTACGGTTAGTTGTAAGTACTAAGTATCAATGAATTAGTTTCAAGTACTAAGTATCAATTGATTCCATAAAAAGAGATGGCGCCACTACATTGGTAAATTATTTTCTTCTTACCAAATGTCAAACAAAAACAAATATTCGTAACTGATTATAGTAGAATATGCAATTTATATTTAGGTGTACCCACAACAACTACATTGCATTATATTAAATAATACTTTTCAGAAATTAATGATATCTCATCAAAAACATAAATGTGAAAAGGGGACCATGTTCAGTACAAAGGACGTTCGGCGTTGTCGGCTTCGCCGATAAAAGAGTTGAGATCTGAACGAGTGTCAAGTTTCATAGGAACTTACAACAGGAACTTACAATAGGAATGTGCAACGGACTTCAATTAGTTTAAAAGAACATTTGTTACGTTCTTTTATATTGAATTTATAACTTGGCAAATTTTAATAGTCAATAAATTACGTTTAACGCGATAATATTTAATACAAGCTTAAAATTTAACTTTGCTAGTTGTGCTATTTTCTTCTTCTTCTTCTTACTTCTTTCCAGCAAGTCTAGGACCTATTCCTCTTCGATGAATACCATAGGTACTATGAGCTGTTTATGTTTTTATAGAAGATAGGCAGATAACCTGGCCTTCTAACCCTCCTCTTTCTTCCTAGCTTGGAACCGACAACAGTACTACTGGGCTACTCAATCCACACTGCAGGCTGAAAACGGCTATTGTTCTATTTTATACTACAAATAATCTAGTTGGATATCTTGGCACATTTTGCCCTTTTCACATTTATGTTTTTGGTGAGATTGTACCTACTAGTCACTTCTGCTAGTGCACAAAAATTTGCACAATCTACAAACAAATTCCAGTATACACCAACAGAATACAAGACATAGTATTGTACTGAATGTCTAATGAAACCATTATCAAGATTACATATTACTCAACAAAAGAGATTATAAATACGACTTTTTAGAAATGTTATGAGTACACCAATAATGAAAATATTAAGAACACGACATGCAAAGCTTTTCGCCTGTGGTTAGAAACTGGTTACTAGTCAAATGCTTTTATGGTGTTGATGAATTTGTATTCTATCTTTTGACTACTATTATCCTTTGATTATATAAAACCAGAAAAGGAAATATATTATCAATTATCATATATTGTGATTATATAGTTTTATACTTTATACCTTCAAAATGTAACAAAAAATGTACTTGTATATAAATTGTCAATAAATTCTGTTTTATTCTATTCACATATCATATTTTTGGTTTCTACGCTTTATTTCTTTATGAAACATTTTTTTTATATTTTTGAAAATTAGTCTGTTTTAACGTAAAATAGAAAATTTTACATCATCTCAAAATATATAAACAAGAAACCATATACATCGTATGTGAAAGAATGGCCATTACAGCCACTTTCAATATTATTTTGTCTTGTCCAACTAAAAAATATGCACTTAATACCTCCTCAAGAAAGAAAGTAGTTTTTCTGGGCATAATAGATTTACCCTACACTAATTAATTCCATTCGCATCCATTACTAAAAACGCAAACAATTTTTCTAACGAATTTTTGTTCCATGACTTGAAGCAAAAGAAAAAGTCAGGTTAAAACATAAAATTCGAGAATTGTATTTTATAAAAAAATATGTGAAATATAAATCAGACTAATATTAAATAAAATCTGTGAATTATAGGCATGGTATATGGTAAAATGTCTTTGTTTTTTGGATATCCCCACACAAACTATGTAATTCACTTCACTTGCATGTAATTCCTCAAATTTCAATATTGTCATTTTGAATTAACAATATAAGTGAATATGATATTGACCCTCTGGGTAGAGAACAGGTGTGGTTAATGAAGAAAAATATATCATTTGTAACATTTATAATTACATCTGCTTCACGGTTTTTTATTCAAATGATTTTGAATTTTCCCTACTTGGAGAGACAGATCGATAAGGCTGAAATACGGAAAGTATGAAAGCGGGAATAAGTGGATCACTTAATTACGACGCACTGTTACCAGTGAGCGTTTCAATAACTTGAAATCGCCTTCTAAAACTTGACGCAAGCTAGATAAAAATGATATATTAGGGGCATTAATTAATTAGTTCAGACCTGACAAGCAGAAAAAAGAGTTAATTAATCCATCAAGTCCTATCCATGCACAACTTAAATGAAAATGGTTATCTATCCATGTGTACTGATTAACTATTTATATGTAAATATTAACATGCTACGTTTAGCCAGCGGAATAAATAAATAAATTATTGAGGGAAATTAAACAAACAGATGCGTTCATTATGTCAGTGATGATAAATTGCAAAACCGGCACGAACTTGTTACGATAACAATGGGTCGGCGTTTCGCAAAGATATAATTTATAATAATTAAAAGAATCTCGATAAAGAACGTTGAATATGAAATGAGAACAGGAAGGAAGAAGATAAACCTCGTGCACGATTTACAAGTTGGAGAATAAAGAGGTGGAGAGGCTCATTCAATACATTCATTCATACTTTAACGGTTGTCTCTTACTCCTGTCTACACATGTATTGGAATAATAATAAATTAAACAACTCGCTCGTTTATTATCTCGACAGAGAACTAAAGCGGTTAATGTTGTACTGATATATAGCGGTTAACTTTCTCGTACATGTAGACCAATTAAAAAATACTATCACATCGAGAATATGTATACAGTATATCCCAGAAGGGAAGGATAACATTTATTCCTAATAAAAACATTTATTTTTTTATTTCTGTTTGAGTTTTCATAACTCAATAGTCAGTTCATCCATAAAATAAGAAAACAATTCTTATATAAAAATTGTCATGTTTAATGCCATATACGTGTCATGTAAATGGCCTATCCATAGTTTGTATTTTGAGAGAATGCAGATAGCGGAATGTATAATTTTCGGTGGAAAAAATTTATAACAACGCCAACGTTTCGGTGACTAATACTCACCATCTTCAGACATAAATTATAAATTTTTAGTAAGCTCTAAAAATGGTGAATATGATCCATTGAAATATTAACTTGTAGTTAATATTTTAATATGCATTGTATAATAGAAGTTCCTACGTCTAATAATATAAAATTATAGTACTAAAAATAGAATCAAAAGTGTAGGTTTTTTTAATCTAGTAAACTAATTAAGAATTAAAAACGATATTTGAATCTACTAATTGGATGTTTTTGGCATTTTATCTCACAACTTCACTGAGTCTCTTGACAATTATGCGTTACATATTTACATAAAATTGATTTGTAAATAACCTAAAGTGAAAAAAATCAAGTTAGTAATTGCTTAGGTACATGAGATTAAAAGTGACATACTATTTTGGATGAACAGATATAATTTGCAAGGACATCTTTATTCGCGAACAACCATGGCTGAAATGTGATAAAATTACAAAATTGCAAATAAATTTCAGTTGTCCAAATACTTGATCTTTATGGTGAGTTATTTGTACTGTCGATTCTTGGAACTCCAAAATCTAATCCAATACTCAAGAGGTCTAAAATTTTAATTTAAGCAAATTGAAATTAGCTGCAGTAAAGCATATTACAGTTTAATGCTCCTCAATACCAGACTGTGTAACTATTTAATTTCCCATACCGTTATTACTTATATTACGATTATTTATATTACGATTAATATAAGTAATAACGGTGTTAAGACCTATTGAGAATATTTTTCATCGTTAAAATAAATAATGTTAAATAATGTTAAGTTATGAAGTTAGATACAGATTTAGACAAGATGGTGAAAAAGCTTCACATGATGCAATAAATTTAGAAATAACTCATTTTGCATCTCCAAAATGCATTAATAAAGTAATAAAAGCGGATTTCAATATACATACTTCACTTATATCATATCTTTAAGGAAATTTCATTTAAATATCTATAACTACAGAGTAAGAAGCTCTCTATTGATGATATGGAATGATTGGATATTTTTGATTAGTATAAATGCGTGGACTAATATTGGAACGATCTGGTCGGACAAAAGTGGTATATAATGGTTTTAAATAAATTTTCTGTCGAAAAAGATTTTGTTGTTTCCTCTACGTATTTCCTCCGTCTAATTGGGATTTTTAATCATGATCGTATCAATATCGGCAAGTAACGGGTGTCCAGAAAGGGTAGGGGGTATTTGTAGATTCAATAAAAAAAAAACTAGAAGTCAGAAAAAATAAATTTTTTTGTTAGTTAAGGTTTTGGAAAATTAAGTACTAAAGATTATGTTCTCCAAATGTTGACTCTCACGCTGCTGGCACTCCTCTAACCGTAAACGGAAATTAGCCACCACGCGTCTACACATCTCTCTGGAAACGGTGGCCATTTCGGTGCGAATGTTGTGCTTTAATTGCACTAAAGTTCGTGGTTTGTTTACATACACTTTCTCTTTAAGGTATCCCCATAAGAAATAATCAAGAGGTGTAAGATCAGAAAATGGATTCGAATGTTTGAGAATACCGGTTCGACTGTAAAAATTCGCAATCCAGGTCGCCCGTGCTCTGTTCGAACCCCACAAGCGATTGAAGAAGTGAGAGTTTGCGAATTAATTGAGAAGGATTTTCACGCAGTGAAACTCACACTTCTTCTTCTTTTTTTAAAGTTTTTGCTTCTTCTTTTATTAGTCTCATTTATTGCCGACTTTCTTCGACAAGATTTATATAAAAAAACATCATGTATAATACATGCTATAGGTTTACTCTTTTAAGATTACAGAGTGGTGAACAAGAGAAATATATGAAACGAAACTGGTGACATGTAGTTTAATTAAGTAGAGATTGGGAGATGCTGCGCCAAAGTCATCAGTGTGAGTGTTTATTTCCTTCATTGTAGTTTTCATTTTTCCTACTTTGTACCGTTTCATTTACACTCTATATGTAGATATCAGAATTTATGAACAGCGTAGTACATAAATAAAAGTAGTCTTATAAATATGATTTGAAGAAGCTCTTGTATAGCAAAGGCTTAATTGTCAGTGACGTGATTAACGTGGATCCTATTTTTAATATTTACCTTATACTTGGGCCTATCGCTGATGTAAATCGAGTGTTCCCGTCTATTTATTTATACCATCCCAATAAAATTCTGAGTTGCAATATATGAGTTTTCAAGTTATTCAAAAACATGAATCAATACAGAAATCGAAAGTTTGATTTTTCGAAAGAATTCATCGTTGAGAACAATTCTCATCAAAATATGTATATCCACCATGAAATAACTGCCATGAAATAAAAGATTTCGGGTTACAAAAAACTTTTTATATTTCTTCCATCTTTTTTGCGTCACATTTAAGGATTTAAATTATTCTTTTTTGCAAATTTTTGTTGAGAATGTTAATGTTGTTGAGTTCTGTTGAGAATTTATTACTAGTTGTAACAAATCGGTTTATAAACAATTGAGAAATCATTTTATAGAAATAAATTAATTCATAAATTGTACTATTCATTATACATCCTTTACTTATTAGCTTATTACATTTATTGCATGCTGATTTATTTGCTTCCTTACGAGATTACGTTTATCTTGAAGTAAACATTTCTTTTATTATATTACAATTTACACAGATGTTTCCGTGATCTGTCATAACTTATAATGTCGTTAAATATTTATAAAATGCTCCATATATCTCTACCCTTTTCTGCCAACTGAAGTAGATGTAATATATCATATCATTGAAAGTAATTGTTCATGAAAATAAATGGAGAATTAAAACTAAAATTTATTATAATAGACGAAGACACGAATTTAATTTTGGATTCCTCTATTTTATTTTAAATATATACATTTTATTTTCTTATAATTTATTATTATGTACTATAATTGTATAACTTAAAAGAATTCCTTTTCCTAAATATGCTTCCGTCTTTAAAATTTTCCGGAAAATATACCGAATAACTCCTTACTAATTCTGTTTGTTTCTACCGTGTGATAAATGTATAGTCGCTTTCAGTGTTGTCAAGTTTTATATTCCTGCTATAAAATCCTTCACTATCAGTTAAGTACTCTAAATTATCTAAAGTGCTACATAAAATAATTATCCTCCAAAACTATGCCACACAGACAGTGAGGTAAGTAATTTAATATTCTCCGCCTTTTATTTGGTTTGCTGCTCGCGATGAGTAACTTCACTCTACATGAATATTTCAATTTTATATGTATACTTTACTTAATACCTTACATTCAAAAAGTCCCTATAAGAATCTATAAGTTGTAAATATGGAAAATCAGTTTACAATCAGTAAATAATTTGTATTGTTGAAAAGGTAATATGATTCATGGTAAATGTGGGCTATTATATCTATAGTTGACAGTTATATATATATATATATATATATATATATATATATATATATATATATATATATATATATATATTTATGTCACATAATAAAGAATAATAATTTATTTACATTAGTGATAGTAGTAAATTCCCCAGGATGAATTAGGTGGAAGGTATTAAGGATGGTACAGTGTTCTGTAAATCCTTTCCCCTTTACGGATATTATAATATTTGACTGAATAATGAAGTTATTACCACTTATGAATTACAAATAGCAGCCTTAGTCTATAACAGTTAATTTACTGAATGAATATAGTAACTCGTAGTTAAATTTGTATCCTATAATACGAATTACAATAATGTCAAAATTTATACTATTGTAAAATATAATTACGAATAGTGGTTACGAGTAATAACTGAGTATAGCAATAATGATCAGTTGTTAATTTTAGCAATTTTGTTATAAAATAAGGCTGATAGTATGAATAAACCACTGGTAAAAGTTACTATTGTAATAGTAATAATTAGAGCCCAGAAGGAATCGTTCCCTAAAGGTTAATTCATACCTCTATAATAACGGATGAGTCGATTACCATATTTATTACCTTATTTACTTCGTCAAGCGATTATTAGGCCTATATAAAACTGGTTTAAGGCAAAAAAGAGTTTTCCAAAATGGCTGGCCAATTTAGGATTTCCGATACGATTTGGTAAATATATTTGTACATTATACAAAAATACAAAATATTTTTTTACAATTAGGGAGCTAGAATCCATATACCTTTTTTTTTGTTCTTAAAGCTATATGGATGTTTATATTTTTTTCAAATCACAATTTAAGAAAAAACGTTGAATCAATCGAAAAAATTGAAATAGCATCGTATGTTAGCTTTTCAATATTTTAAAAAAATATCGAAAATATTTTATTTATTCTAAAACCGATCATTGTATTATTGTAGTGGAATACTAAATAGACTTGAATTCGTAGCTAATTAAACACTACGCTCAATTTTTAAGTAATTGTTAGTTAATAGTTATGTAAAACTATGTTAAAAAAATTGAGAATGAAATTCTCAAAATCAGCTGTTATACAGTGGTGGTAAAACGGTTTAATTTTAACTCTTTAGTCGCTGTGAATTACTTTAAAATTGTTTATCGTTCCAGTTAAGATAGTCGTATTCTTTCTAGTATCCCTTCCGGTGTTAAAGATGGTAGGAAACTGTTTTCGATTACACGCATTAGTGATAATTGAAAGATAAATTGAAGAAAAATGTTAATAATATTTTTAAAATATTTACAATATAACTAATTGGTTATTTAATAAATAATAATAATATACTTTATTTACTTATAATCGGACAGAAAGTAGTAAATAGGATGTTTGAACTGGTAAAATACATATACGAAACGGGCGAGATGCCGGAGAATTGTAAGAGGAACATTATCGTTACTATACCGAAAAAGAGAGGAGCCGACAAATGCGAGAACTTTAGAACGATTAGCCTAACTTCCCACGCATCAAAAATCTTAACCAGAATAGTGCAGAAGAGGATGGAAAATAGAGCGGAGGAAATACTAGGAGAAGACCAATTCGGGTTTAGGCGAAATAGGGGAACTCGCGAAGCTATTCTGGCGCTAAGACTAATGTTAGAGAAAACAATAGAAAAAGGAAAGAACGCTTATATAGGATTTGTAGATTTAGAAAAAGCTTTTGATAACGTAAGATGGGAAAAAATGTTCCAGATACTAAAGAGCGCGGGAATGAAGTATAAAGATAGGAGAGGAGTACACAATCTATACAAAGAGCAAACTGCTGTTATAGAAGTAGAAGGGGAGAGAAGGGAAGTAGGTATCAGGAAAGGAGTAAGACAAGGATGTACGCTATCACCACTAATTTTTAATCTGTACATCGAAGAGGCGATTAATGTGGTAAAAGATAAAGTGGATTTCGAGATTAAAATACAGGGACAGAAACTAAAAATGCTGAGATTCGCGGATGATATAGCAGTATTAGCATCTAGTAAAGAGGAATTAGAATCAACGTTGAACGAAATGGAGGCAGTGTTGACAGAGGAATACGGAATGAGGGTGAATAAAAACAAAACTAAAGTGTTAGTGTGCAGAGGGCGCGAGAGCAGAGCAAAAACGAAAGTACAAATTAATAATGAAAGATTGGAGGAAGTTAAAGACTTCACTTATTTAGGAAGTAAAATAAATTGGGATGGAAGAAGCGATAAAGATATAAAACAAACAATAGCGCAGGGCCGAGTAGCTTTTAACAAAAAGAAAGCACTTTTATTCTCGGGGGTAATAAACTTAGAAACAAGGAAGAGATTTTTGAAAACGTATGTATGGAGCACGGCACTATACGGTTGCGAAACCTGGACGGTAGGGGAAGTAAGTAGGAAGAAATTAGAAGCTTTTGAGATGTGGTATTACCGAAAGAATGATGAAAATACCGTGGACTGATGGAGTTAGAAACGATAAGTATTAGAGAAAGTCGGCGAGAAAAGAAGTATGTGGACAAACATAAAGAATAGAAGAGATAGAATGGTAGGCTACTTGCTGAGACATGGGGGAATAGTCCGCGATATTTTGGAGGCAGAAATAGGAGTGAAGAAAGGCAGAGGTAGGCCTAGATTAGACTACTGCTCGCAAATAGTAAGGGATGTAGGTTGGTGCACAATTAGCGAAATGCAGGTTAGCACAAGATAGGAGAAGCTGGAGGTTAGCGTCCAACCAGTCTTAGAACTGATGACCTCATGATGATGACTTATAATTGTTCAGTTTTATATTTCTCATTCTAATATATAAGGATCAATCAGGAATCTGTGTTGCGGCCACTCTCCGTTAGACTCAAAGTAAAGTGCAAATTAAAATATTATCGATAAATTCCTTATTTTTACACTACAATAATGTCAATGTTAAAAAAACTTAAATGTATGGGGACTCTTTTTTGATTAATAGCTTTTATTAAAAATTATCGTATATCTATTTTCTGTCAAGTTATCAGTATTTCGTTGTGTGAATTTACAACTTATTTACCGTGATTTATGACTATTTGTCTTTTATGCTTATTTGTCTTACTTCAACGTATCCCTTTAAGAGTTATGTCATCGTCATATTTAATGCGATTACTATCTCCTTGATTTATTCTAAAATAATTGTTAAAACCTATATATGACGCGATATCAGGAACATATTTAAATTACACAGGGCGGGATGCAGGGGTGTCGGGGCCCAATGAAAAAAGTGGAGGCCCTTTCAATCAATAAATATCTTTCGATAATTTTATTTTTACATTTAAAAAACAAATTTCCACTATTAAGATATATACTATTCTATTTTTTGTAATTTTTTAAAAAATTTTATTACTTTCTGACGAGTGATGAACAATGGGAAACAATTGATAGACTTACTATATTTAAGTGACAGATACTTTACGTGCTTTTTTATAGGCAAAATCCTTGATCATTTCTCTGAAGTCTATTTCTCGAAGTAAATCACTCTCTATACTGAGCAATGACAGATATGCTAGACGTTTTTGCGTCATCGTCGTACGCAGCCTATTTTTAATAATTTTCATTTTAGAAAATGAACGTTCTCCGCTGCAATTAGCCACCATCAACACTAAATACATTCTCAATGTAATTTCAATATTAGGGAATGCAGAAGTTATTATCAACCAGAATCCTGTAGAAAAACATCTCTTTTGATTCACTGTCGACATTGTAGTTCTTCGTTAGTAAATTTTTACTAACTTGTCGGCAGCCTTGTGTAGCTCAGATAAACTCAAATCCTCTAAATGATTCAAGAAACCAAATCGATCGCAGACAACGTCATAAGCTCGAATCCTATCACTCAGAGAAGCTAAAAGCTGATCAATTACTGGAATCATTACTTTCAAGCTCATTACTTTTTTAAAGATTAAAATTTAATGTTATAAAATTGTTGAATCCAAGGTTTGTGGAGGCCCTCAACGTGTGGGGGCCCCGGTTGCCCCGCCGTGCATCTGACCCTGAAATTACATGAGTCATGTAAAAGAAATTGATCGAATTCACCATTTTCAATGAAAACGTATCATTTTAGAATACTGTCGATAGCTAATGTCCATATAGAATGACTTCGTTTATCGATATTGCCACCTTATAAATAATGTTTCATCTATAGATATCACGCAGAACACTTGAAACTTGTAATTTTGTATATATCATCCTTGATACAATAGATCTACTCCAATAATGACTCCACATGTAATTACTCATATTTAACTTTAATATTCTTTAATTATTAATTTGTATTATATTTTTAATTAATTTTACTTTTTCTATATGTTTATTCTTTTAACTAATGATTTAATTCCAATATATTATATTAGATATTATAAAGAAGCTATAATGAGTATCTTTACACCACCTGTTCATGTAGTGAACTGGCTTGTTCATGCCATTTAGAGTCGTGCAGTATCGTGCCCATCCGGAATCCCCCAGACTAAACCGAGATTAGTGAGTTTACTTTGTCTGGTAAATCACGCCTGTACGACTGCATACGTGGTCATAACGACACAAATTTAGCAATATTGAAAATGGCAAACATTATCCGCCAGGAACACGAAGATATGTCATTAATTTACTGTTTATGTAATGAATTTAGTGTAGCTGCAAGATGAAAATATTCAATAAGATTTCCAGGGCTAATTTTAATCTTAGGTAGACTTAATCGGGATTTGAATTATGTTATTCGTTTGTCTCAATAGAAGCTTCGGTTATCTTATCTAGAAATTTCTCAATAGAAAAAGTTTATCTCAATTATTCAATAGGCACACAATGTTAACATCGATTATAATAATCTTAGATTAAAACAGTTCAGCGAAGTCAAACATACAAGCCCTTAACCTATTTTAACCAGCCAGCAATTTGAAGTTGGCAGTCTCAAATATGTGTTTTAAAATGTTACAGAAAATGGCTTTATACAAAGAGAATTACATATTTAAACATCTTGCAAACTTTTGGATGGAAATAATTTAAAAACATCTTGTGTAGAAACATTCCTAGTGGAAGGTTATCTTACTTATCTTACTTATTGAGTTTCTGTAAACGAGATTTTTAAAGTAAATTCTAAAAGAAAAAATAACGTGAACTACTAAAATAGTGCATAAGAGTCGTATTTAATGTCGGACCACTTTAATATTATGATAATAATATTCAATTAAAAAAATTATTATGCAAAGGAAAAATGTACACACATTATTATAATACTCGCCTCGATATATAATCAGCATACAGTGCTTTCGTAAATGAATATTGAAATTGTGCATCGTTGGCTGCCTGACAGAAGCCTTAGTGACAGATAATGTTTTATTGCTGTCAGGTAAAAACTTGCAATCGTTATAAACTTGCAATAAGTATGTTTTTTTGGTTTTTGTAGGTTGTCCTTAAAACTACATTTGTTATCTTTTAATTAGCCCAAGCAGTGTATTTTAAATGTTTATTGAGTAGTAACTTTGTCATTTTGACACCCCTAGATTACTTTTTGTGGGGATACTTAAAAAGCAAATTATAAGTTGCTAGGCTGGAGAATTTGGAAGATTTAAAAGCAGGAATTAGTTATGAAATGCCTCCTGAAGTTATTGACAATGTTCAAAAAGAATTTATTAATCATATTGGCTACTGTCAGGCAGCCAACGGTGCACTTAATTTAGTTGACTTTGTTAAATGATAATTGCCATTTTTAGTATTTTGACATTACATGATCATTTTTCTTATATTTTTATTTAACTTATACTCATGCTAATGTAATGAGTTATTATTGCGGCGTATGTTAAAAATGTGCTCTTTGACATTCCGTAATAAAAAAGGAGGCTGCTATTAAAAAATATCGATGATGTTATACCTCCTACAAGAATCACCCTGTAGGTATTAATTATATTCACAAAAATGTATAGCTAAAAATAAAAATTTACAAGTTCGAGAGTTTCTCCCAAAAGACATTCTTTGAATTTTTAACGAATTTATTCAATACTTTACGAAAGCTCTGTATACCATCGGACACTCATATGCCATAGATCTAACTGAACTAATTCAATTGCCTCAAAAATAAAACTGTTTTATAAAATTTTCTCAATTATAAAAAATATGTTTGCTGTCAGTTCTTAGTAACTCTTCTTAAGATATTTTTTTAGTATCGAAATGTATCCGCAGTTAAAAACGCACCTTTGTAAGCACCCTGCAAGTTTATAATTTACAATATAAACATATAGGAGTAACTGGTAGCTAATGCAAAGAAATAATTGGGATTTTCTCAGACTGAAATCTAAATTTCTGTCAACACAGAAAAACAAATATTTAAGTAGCGCATTAACACCGCCTAAAACCGTCGTCGTCTTAAAAATAACAGTTATGTGCCTTATTATATTTTTAACATCAAGAAGAAGTTCTATTATTCCTCAAACTGGCTACTTTAACCCATTCTTCATATTAGCGACTAATCATCGCGTTAAGGCCTATGACACGCGTTCCTTATTGTATGTGTCATAGCGTAAACTTATGCATGAAATAATAATTGTTATGGCTTTGCATGTGAGTAATTGTGAGGGTTTTTTCTTTTGGCAACAAAGCAGCATTAATTATTTTTGAAGACTGTACGCAATAGCAAAGCCTTCCGATAAAGATTATACCCGGTGACAATAGTTAAAGAGAGAGAAGTAAACTTTATCCTTCTTATCTCCTCATCAACAGCGGTTCGTAACAAAACGCTCTACAGCTACTAATTTAGCGGAATTTACCCAGATCATCGGAAATCGCATAGGTAATAAAGGTCAAATGTAGATTTAGTAGTAATATTCTTCACTTAGTAAAATTGTATTTATCTAGACGTACATTATTTGTGTCATATAATGACTTTAAATCCGAAACCTTCGTAGCGTCATCTGGAGTACCCCAAGGCTCAAATTTGGGACCATTATTTTTTATATTATTTAATAACAATTTGTCTTCAATGCTTATGTCGCATCATGTCCTCTTTGTAGATGACTTAAAATTATTTTTAAACATAATCTGTGTAAACACTTAACAGATGATCACTTAAGATTGTAAAAACTCATCGACCTTGTTGTATCGTGGTGATCGAAGAATAAATTATCAATAAACATAGATATATGTAAAGTTTTCTCGTATACCTTAAAAAGCAACCACTAATTTATGATTATTTTCGTGATGGTACAGTTTTAATACGTTCTGAAAATATCAAAGATCTTGGCGTGTACTTTGATGATAAACTGTCATTCTCTGGGCATATCAGTCACGTGGCTCTTAATGCATATAACACCCTGGGTTTCGTAATTAGAAAAACAACATCATTTAGTAATATTGCTACATTAAAATGTTTATATTTTGCGTTACTTCGCTCGAAATTAGAATGTTGTAGCCTTATCTAGTCATATGAATCAACTTGAAAATATTCAGTGGCGTTTCTTAAAGTATTTGTCATTCCGCATAGATAATTATTATCCAGTAAGGGGTCCTGATCATACTCTGCTTCTACAAAGATTTGTCATCCAGTTATTGAACACAAGAAGAATGCTTACTACCCTGTCATTTTTTTTAAATCTGCTCCATAATAATATATATGCACCCGCATTAGTAAGGATGTTTAGTATACGCATACCTAGACTAGGCTCTCGAGAAGAAAGAATGTGTTATTGAAAGACAGCAAAAACTAGCGTGCAGTTAAAATCGCCAATATCCGTAATGTCATATCCGTAATGTCAAAGGATTTTAATGGAACATCGAGCATTTGTGACTTAAACAATTGTTCTTATAACGAATCACTATGTTTAGGAAAACAACAACTTACTGTCGTGTAAGTTATATGTAAATATAGTATTCCATTATTTATTTATGTTACTTCATTTAGAGTTGTTATGCATTTAGAGTTACCTTTTTTTTTAGTTATACATATATATGTATTCCATATTTTATCCTATAAATGGATTTTTTCTGTTGAAAAATAAAGGAATTATTATTATCTTCATATTAATATGATATATTATGTAAGATAGACATTTATTTTGCGTAATATTTGTCCCTGATTATGTTTTATTAGTTGTTTTATGCATTCCAGAGACATGTGTCTTATTATTTATCATTTTATTCATTAAGGTACTTTAGATAACAATCGTATTCTTCTAAATATTAAAAAGGCAAAGGATACGGTGTTAGATAAACAAGAATTGTTCCTTTTAATCCCCCAAATTAGGCATATCTAGAGGACTCTTCATTAATATTTGTAGATATGAGTTCTTAAATAAATAACATCATATATCTCGGCAAACTACTGTAGCTTTATCTTCCTCGACGCTCCATTAAGTAAATTTAATTTTTTCATTATACTTCTGATGACGATTTTTAACGTAGGCCTTTGTCGTGTTTTGTTATCTAAAAAATTCTTTATAGCATCCACATCCAGTTGACGGGATTTCAGCTAAGTGTGTGTCGTATTTAACTACTGAATCGTTATGCAACTGATATTCTACGTTAAAAGGTAGTTCTCACTTAAGGGTGAAACAGCAGATACCGCTGATGTACCTATTGAAAATGATGATACCAAACTGCCATCTTAACATTTATATAGTCCTAAAATTAATTGTCGGAACATGATCCAAATTTCAAAAACCACTTCTATTAAATAATTAAACAATCAATCAGTATTATGAGTGGACATCAGAAAGTATTTATGCATTTCAAAATATGCATATCCCATATTTACGAAGCTATATACAAACATAGACTCAATCAATATACATTAATATATTGATAATGGAATACACAGAAAAAATTGCTCAAACGTGATCAGGCTGTGATAAGAAATCATTTTCATTACTCCAAGACCATTCCAACTAAAGTATTAAACATATCCATATCCATATCAATGTCCAACTTATCCTGCTGAGAAATATTACTTTTCTATCGAAATATGCATATACACGTGCTTTAAAATATTGATTGGGGATAAGGGGTTATATTATATGTGTTGTATTTGTGAGAACTAGAGGAACATTGTTCAGTACATGAGGTTTTTAAAGCTTTCTATTATTTAGTATTTTAAAATAATCAAATCAGAAGGTTATATGTATTTAGATATAAATTTCGATATTTATATGCAAAATGAAATAAGTTAGTTCGAATTGATGTTTGTAGTCGTCTTCCACGTGAAATTAAAGAAGCTGAAGCAGTAAATAGCATTCCCAAGACATCGCTTCCTATACTAACATTTCTGAACAATGTTTTTATTTCCTAGAGTTTCTAATAAATACTAGTCTTCCTCTTATTTCATTAAATTTGCAGACTATGTAATCGAAAGCAATGGAAGCCTGATCAATTCCAGAACTATATGAAGTTTAGATGAAACTTTCTAGTAATAATAATTTTAGAGTAAATTAAAGTAAATAACTTCGCAATACATTAGCTCATAGACATAAAATGTGTATAGTTTGTAGGATACCTTAATATTAGACAGATTTCTTTCTCAAAATGGTTTATCTGATAATGTGACAGTAGTTTGAAAAACTTAATCATACAACTCATAGAGGTTTTCTAATATATGAACTTTAGATATCTAAAATACTGTTACAGTATGAAATAAATGAGTGATAAAAACATATTTATTTAAGAGAAATATTTACGAAATTTTAAAACAATCAATTAGTTGTTTTTAAAACCTGCTGAATGAAGAGAAATGGTGTAATAAAGGAAAAATTTAGTCTGCATAGAGCTTTGATGATATGACAAATGCTAT
The DNA here is from genome assembly GCA_037954035.1 of Rosalia funebris. Lineage (NCBI taxonomy): Eukaryota > Metazoa > Arthropoda > Insecta > Coleoptera > Cerambycidae > Rosalia > Rosalia funebris. The sequence goes on from JAZFAV010000011.1 coordinate 27,734,613, forward strand.
AATATTAGGTAAAAATATAGTCCGTATATAGCTTTCATGTAGTAAATAGGTAGAATTGAGCACCCGTATCGTATAATACTTTTTTGTTTGGTTACGTTAATGTCGGTTATAGTTCTTACACCCTGTATAGTACCAATGAATCAAATAGTTAATAAGATTTAATCAATATAATATTCAGTCACAAAAATTGCAGCTTCTGTACTTATTCTAACTTTATTGTAATGAAGGTGGTAAATCTTGTCCCAGAAATTACATTTTTGCTCTTTTGTTCTTTGCATTGTTCTTGATAGTCTAATATCAATGTCCATTTTTCGTAATTTAAAGGAAATGAATCTTTTATAGATATCTTATAAATCGTTATCTCTTCTTCGAGAGAATTACATATCGATATCGTAATATTATTAGTATATAACAGTACTACAAGAAAAAATTATATCTGTGTAAAAGCAAAGCCTTATTTTATTCAAAATTATTTCACATATATAATGTAAAATTATACATATATTTATAACAAAAACACTAAATATCCTTATGAATTTCTTGGTATTGCATAGGACTTATAAAAAAAGACTTATCAAAATTGTAATTCGTATAATGAAAAAATATGCTTTCGAGAATAATAAATATTCATAATATTACCTAAAGGTAAGTATATTTAACAATTTTTCTAAATTTATGGTAATAACAAATGCACACTGAATAATTCAAGTAGGCATTTAACTGTAAAAATAATTTAATTTTATAAAGATCCTTATTTATAGTATACTAATCGTAAAATTATCATCGTTGGTAAACCTATTGGCGGAAGTTAATTAAATACATAATTACGGAATTAGTTTTTACTTACATACAAATAAGAGACCAGAGGGTTGCCCTTTGCTAAAGAGAAATGGAGAGCACAGAATTACTGTCTCCATTAATGATTAATGATAATGACGTAGTAAAAAGTAGTGTATCGGTTTACCGCATCCTGTATTTATAAATAGTTATGAAATACATTTCCTTACTCTTGACACATTTCCATCATTTAATGCGTACACGTGAGTTCCAGAGTAAAACAATATATTGTTACAGTGACATTTAGTGCATTTAAAGTACTCATGTTATGGGCTGGTTGCTTTTTGTTTTCTAAACTCGTTATGTTATCGAAATCGCCACATAAATTACTCCATTGATTAGTGACCATAAATATACAGGATGGAAATCTTAACTCGAATAGATTATGTAACCGCCCAAACTTTTATTAAAATGAGCCGGCTAGATTCAAACAGTGCAGTATCCACGTTTCACCAAAAATGAGTTAGCTATGTGTTCTCACACAGAGTTATCCGTTCGTTCATACTGTGAAGTCATATTGCTTCAAATCGTGCAACACCACGACGAAAATCAGTGCTAAAATTCAGGGTTAGATTCAAAACGTGGTAAATCTCCAGCGTCAAGTTGGTTTCAAAATGTGCAATAATATCCACTCAGCCAATAAGATGCTGGTATTTTAGTCACGTGATCATACTGTTAACTATTAAACTTAAATACCTACTTAAAATAAAATGGCTTCTATGTACAATGTTAATTTAATTACTATTAGGTATTAATTTTTATTTTATTGTTATCAGAAAAAAATTCAATTCAAAATTGAATCCAATAAAATATAAATTAATATTCACCCACCTTCTAAAACTAATTAGATACCCAATTAATTTCAAAATAGACAAAATCCAGTATACAATTGCAAACCGGGCAATATACAAAATTAATTTCTTGATAAAAAGTGTAAATATAAATATTTTTGATTGATTTAGTTTTTATTTTCATAGAATATCACAATAATTCATATTTCAACGTTACTAATTTAAAACTTATAACAACAAGATATCAGTTTTTTGAGTTTCCTGTAAAATATTAGTTGATAGAAATTGCACACTTTGAATCTAGACGACTCAAATGTAAACGTGTGTTAAGTGACACATTTGAACCGTCGCGCGTCGCTTCGTAAAGAAATACAACGCATATTTGGTTTTCTAAAATTTTAAATTATTACATGTAATAAAAATTTACTTGTTATATTAATCAATTCATCACAAAGAATGTTCCAAATGAATACCGCTTCTTTCCTAACAAAAAACTAGTCGATGATAAAATCCATGTTTTGCCTTCTTGCATTCTGCAGTTTATCTATAGTGATCTATCTGACTTCGTTGCAGAACCTCAATGCTGTTACATTTGGTTTCGGAAACTTCGTTTTCAAGAATAAACGAAGTGGGGTAAGGTGTTGCGCCCAATCAATTAGACCTCGTTGTCCAATCCATCTATTTGGAAATATCTCGTCCAAATGTTGACAGACGGTTATGACGTAGTGGGATGGAGTTTCATCTTGTTGAAACCATATTCTGACGTCAGTTAGATGTAGATCTAATTTATTTTTGAAAATAGTCGACAAAAATTGAAACAAATTTTCTTGAAGGGCATTTAAATATGTGTTAGACCATCAAGGTTATTAAAAAATAAAGTTTGAAGAATCCTATCACCTATTGTTCTAGCCCACACATTTATTTATTTTGAACGCTGCGTATGACTTTTCCGTATCAAGTGAGGATTGCTATCAGTCCAATAATGACATTGTCCATTAATGGCTTTGTATTATTGGACAATTTGACAGTTAATTTGTCAACATTAACTTTACACCATTTAGATAGAGTACTGGAGTAGATTGGAACCTTTGGTATGAAGATAACACTAACTTAGTTTTCCACAAAACACCAAAATACTATACACTACACTCGACGCGCGTTTCACCAATAAAGTTGGCATCATCTGGAGATGATTGAAACTATATTAGTAGCTTTAATCATTTTCAGTTTTGGTGTTTAGTGAAAAACTAAGCTAGTGTTTACCATTTAGAGTAAATGTACTTTCATCAGAAAAATCCATTCTAAAGATGGATAAAAACTATCCAATTATGGATAATAGACTTTATCATTAGATGACAAAACTCAATTATGCAACTTGAGTCACTTTCAGTAAGGTCCTTACACATTTGTGTTTTGTAACTAAGCCACATTTAAGACACACGTTGAAACATTTAGAAAACTAGATATATGTTGAATTCCTTGTGATGAAGCAATCTTTTAAATGATGTAGCTGTCGACATATTTAAATATCACCCCAACAATCCCCAACTTCTTTTATTAAAAAAATTGGGGCCATTACTCCCCGTCATATCCATAATTTAGAAGTTTCCACCCTATATACATAATAATATAATATTAATTTCGTAAGATGTATACAATTTATTTCCGATAACGAATAAACGCATGTGATATTTCTTGAATGAAATCTACATATTCGTACATGTTTTTCTTTCAATATCCTCGTATGTTATCAATATGAGTTATGGTTTATTTCATTGTTTGTGGAAGATAATTTTAAATTTAATATATAATAACCTCTTATTGATATTTATATTTAGTTCTCATTAGATCCAAATATGGTATATGGTATAGTCTTAAATATTTCTTAATTATAATACTAAAAAAATCAATAAATATCACTAAAGTGATTAAGAATAAAATAGCAATATACGATATATATATATATATATATATATATATATATATATATATATATATATATATATATATATATATATATATATATACGATACGTTAATATAATTATTTTATAAATTCTTATCATTTACCTTCATAAGTTATGGAAATGTTGATATTATTTTGTAATAATAACACTAACAATAGTAACATTTTTTTCATAGCCGTAGCAGTAGAGAAATGAATTAAGTTAAGCCCACGGTTTTCGAATCCTACTTGATTATTTTTAATGGTATTTTAATGATCACGGCCCATTGTAATTATTCAATCTACGATAAATCTAGCTCTTACATTTTTTTTTAATCATACAAGATTAAATAAGGAATTGAATGCGCATGTATACCACACAAATACAAGTCTATAAATCTTAAAAACATGTGTGAATCTAAAAAACCGTTGTCATTTTTATTAAAATCCAAATAACAATAGTATTAAAAGCCAGTTTCAGAATAATTTTAGCTATAGTCAACTGCGATTTCTCAACATATTTAATTTAGAATAATATTTTATCGGAAACGACTTGAGAGAAAATAATGAAATCGGCATTGTGTCATGGACTGTATTTATGCAAAATATGCATAATGTAATAAATTTAAAATCATAAGCAATTAATAACGAAATAAAGAGAAATATGTATTTTAATAAAACATCCAAACACATTGGCTCTTATCTTATCATATATATTTTGGATTAAATTATTCATGACATGTCACTGATCCAGATGTGGCATCATAAATATTTTTAAATGATCTAAATTTCTTATTTTCTGGCATAGTCACATTTATTCTTTATAATAATTGGTAGTATCATATTTAAATAAGTCTCTAATAGTTAGTTTAATACTGAAGAAAAATATATAGAACCGAAACCTATCAAATTGATATCAAAATTAATACTAAATCTTGGGTCTTCCGAACAAATTCGTTCAATATACAATGTTTTTAAGTAACCTCATACGTGAAAATTCACTTATATGGCCCTGGGGAAAAGACTTGTTCTTGGATCTAGTCAACTCCTGTGTAGCTTCCAAACCACCTATTCGGAAGCGCTATATTCAGGTACCTCCATACTATGATGATATGATGTATATGGTTTGTATAATGATTCTTTGCGTGTACGTCACAGGTAACAATCGTATGAATCAATCAACTGACATTTTTGAACAGTGTCGCGCCGAAAATACATTTTAGGATAACAGTTAGTACAATACAAATCTGTCAACCTATACCAGAGTAATGAAAAGGTTCTCCACAAAAACATTCAGTGGAAATAATATATCCATAAAAATAAACGAAATAAATTCAACAAAAATCTAAATAAATGAAACAAATATGAAATAAATTCTACAGAAATATTGAGACGTCAATGAATCAAATTATACAATAAAGCTAAAACGTAACTTCATAATTGCATTATGTTCGGCAAATTATTAACTGTCTATGCCGTACGTAGTTGATTGAAACATATGTCGCTAGACATAGGTACTGGTAATTGTGGCATATTAGTAACAATTGCGAGTGATGTAGCATGTGATCCGTGCGTTGTCGCTAAATTGATACACGCACAAAGATTCATTATACAAATTGTAATTGCTCCATCTAGTTTGCTAGATGTATTTTATGTTTGTGGTACTATTCATCAATAACGATATTCATCATTGGAAAGATTTAAATTATGTTTTTTTTTTTTGGGTAAAAATTAACCAGAAGTGATGTTCTTTTCTTTCTAAAATGTTCTTAAGAAAAAGTAAGATTCGATTATCTCTATAGTTGTCTATTGGACAACAAAACTCTTAGGTCGTTATAAAGCGTCAAGTTAGGCCGAATATTTGGAATTTTGCACATTCCAGAAGTATATGCCAAACTGTTTGTTTGCCAAACATAATTATTTGAGAATTTTGACATCTTAGTTGTTCATCTTAATGGGTGCCCCAGATATTGTATGATTAAAACTACTTACTCCCGTCTGTTATTTTTAGGGTGTATTGTTATCTTCTATTTCACCTTGCTCAGTAGCATATTCGCTGCTCGATATGTCGATTTACACCCGGTATCCCTACGAAGACTGGTCTCCATGCAAAGTGTATCTCATTATTTGAACTATGTAGTTAAGGAACTTACCAGAGCTAAAATGTTTTGCGCTTGTACATTGTTGTTGCAAATACTAAGTGAATACGAACAAACAATTCTAACAAACAAATAATATGTCCTTATAAAAATGCTGAATGGTAAAGGTAATGTGAAAGGAGTGCGTAACAGCTACAGTATAGACTTATTGATTTATTTCATTTTGAAGTGAATACTTCTTTGGCGGCGTTCTGATATTTGACGAGAATGGTGAGTGAATTGGAAAAAATGTAACGTTGCCAGATTTCGTTACACGAGAGAGAAAAAAGATATAACTTAGAGAGAAGGAGAAAGAGAGCTATACATCATATATATCCGCGTCTGCATATTGTCGCGCATGCGCGCGTTATAGATGTACACATCCAGGCGCTATATATTAACAGCTGAAGCAGCACGCGTGTGTTTTGAATATTTATCATTGTGTTTTGTAATTATTTACGTTATTTACATCTGTGTTCTGTGATTATTTGATAATATCCTTGAACCGTTTAACTTGTTAAAATCTAGAAGATATAATATATTTCATTCACCGCTCCCTACTGGTTTACAGCCACAAGCTGCAAATACACTTGGAAGAGGCGAAGACAAAATCGCTTTGATTCTCGCGGTAGATTTCAATGTAAATTTCGGATCCAATGATTTTTTGACGTTGATTAACTTTCTTCGAGAAACATTTGGTCTGCTTATAAATAACAATCCCAAAGAATCAACAACAAAATCCGGAACAACAATAGATGCAATTTTTACACGTTATCTAGAAAATATCGAATCACGAACATATATTTCATATTTTAGTTATCACAAACCAATCATATCAGTATTACCAATTGAACCACTAGCCGATGATAGTGTAGATAATGAATAAACCGAATATTTTTTAAACAAATTTTATATTGTTATATTTCTTTTGAAATTATCCCTCTCCCTTTCTCTCTCTCTCTCTCTCTCTCTCTCTCTTTCTCTTTCAATCTCTCACTCTTAATCTCTGTCATTCTCTATTCTAAAGAAGTATGCACTTCTATCACGTGTAGTGTGCTGCACATGATATTTTTTTATTTTATTTTATTCTAGCTGTATCCCGCTACGCGTTTCTGTGGTTTTTTACCTGTCACAGGTGTGACATCTATATAATAGTAGGTATATAAAAACACGTATATATTCAAATGCGACGTTGTGTCAAAATTTTAAAGCAATCGGTGAAGAACTTTCGAATATTTAAGATTTTGAACAAACGAACTTTTACATTTTTATTTATATAATTTATAGGAATTCGGTATAATGGATTATTGAGCTGGGCCCTGTGATAATTTTTACTGCTTAAATTATTTGGAATTTAATTGCCTCTGTAAATTTTCTTTAACTCTTGGAACTTCATCACTTCTTAATGTCCTCGCGTGTTCGTAATTTCATGGGTTTCCATTTAAGTAATTCTAATGCAAAACAAATCATGTTTAATTCAGTAACAGCGCGAAGTCGATTTTTTTCCACTATTATATCTACAAAATTTACGTCGTGTATCTTGCTGGGCGCACGCCTACCCAGCGCCAGCGGTTTAAATGATGGATCGAACATTAAAAATTCAAGATTAATTTTTAAAGATTCCGCCCGAGTATTCATATAGTTCAATCAACCTTTTCCGAATGCAATGAACGTGTCATGTTATGAAGTAGCATTGAAAATTCCCGGCTAACCGTTTAAGTTGTCAATAATTATTTATGAAAGACAATGATGAATAGAGATCCATAAAACTCTAAAATTGTTTACTGTGGCCACTATCCGAAGGCGCATCGATTAGATTTATTGCGTGAATGCAGCGGTTTGTTTTTTATTAAGGCTTTCTTTGAGATATTTATCATATAATTTGATACTTGCATTGAAACTTAATAAGTCGGAATGAGTTATCACACGACTGGAATTAATTCCAGGTTAGATATTGCCCGTGCTTCGACTACCCACCCAATTCTATTGCACTATAACAATGCACAATAAAAGAGGTTGGCGTAAATTCTCTAGATATGTTCAAATATGTAAGTTTTCATAATGGTTCGGTGATGCAGAATAGACAAAAGTAGGAAAATTGCAATAAAACTACACAGTGCATAATATACTTTGAATTATTTTAATATACCATAAGCCATAATAAACATGTTATGACTTATGAGTTCAATTATCATGCATAAAAATACCACTAGAATTTAAATACAATACAAAGAAATATTGAATATTTGAGTTAAACTAAAAGTTTAACTAAATGAATAGTTAAACTAAAAGTAATGTAATCGTGTAAAGAAAAAGTGAAAAATCAAAATTTTTTTGGGTTTATTTTTCGTTTTTTGGCCTAAAAACCAAAGAAACAATGGTTTTTAAAAAAATTTTGCTGTGTGTATGTTGTCGTTGTCGTCGGTATTAAAATTTTTTGTTAGCACGATAACTCAACTAAATCGTGTCGGATCGATCGGATTTTGACCAATTCTGATCTGGGACGTCTCCCAGACGACACCTATTGATTTTGAGGTGGATAGGACACACCCCACTCTGTTCATGAGTCATGAGAGCTCGATGGTGGACTATTTGAGAAATTTGTTTTGTTAATACGATAACTCAACTAAATCGTGTCGGATCGATCAGGTTTTGACTGATTCTGATCGGGAACATCTCCCAGACGACACCTATTGATTTTGAGGTGGATAGGACACACCCCACCCTGTCCATGGGTCATGAGAAATCACGACGGTGGACTATTTGAGAAATTTCTTTTTGTTAACACGATAACTCAACTAAATCATGTCGGATCGATCGGGTTTTGACTGATTCTGATCGGGGACATCTACCAGACGACACCTATTGATATTGAGGTGGATAGAACACACTCTACCATGTTCATGAGAAAGCACAATGGTGGACTATTTGAGAATTTTTTTTGTTAGCACGATCACTCAATTAAATCGTGTCGGATCGATCGGGTTTCAACTGATTCTGATTAGGGACGTCTACCAGACGACATCTATTGATTTTGAGGTGGATAGGATACACCCCACCCTGTTCAGTGGTCATGAGAAAGCACGAGGGTGGACTATTTGAAAAAAGTAAAACTGTCGCATAAATAAGATATTCTGCATTTATATGTTGGTTTATTTTTTCTCGGTCACTGAATTTCGAGATAGAGATATTCTACGTGCGGAAGAGTCCGTTTTAAGGTTTTAAAACTGTTTATTATTAAATAAGCTTTATTTTAAGTAACTTTGAGCTAGGGGATGACTTAAAAAAACATTACCAGAAATAGTTAATTAGAAGAAAAAGTCAGAATATATCAAGATTCTCTCAGCTTTTAATAATATTTTAGACTAATAATGTTTTAGGATAATAGTTTATTATTTTAGAGATACAATACAATATCGTGTAATTCAAAAATCATATTTTAGTAACTCGTGCTAATTAAATTCGTACTCCTGACTTCATCACAGTCTTTAATGAACGATGTTCTCTCAGAAATTGAACAAATACAATGTGATTTTTTTCTAGGAGATACCTTACGAGTATATCGAATTTTCTTGGAAAACCTGGGATCAGAAATATATATTTTGGTGAAATTTTTGAACCGTATTACTGTAAAAATCTTAATGGTCGACTGTATCATCAAGAGAGTGTGTAAGGAAATACTTTCAATACATTTATCTGCAATACAGTGAATACAAATTCAAATTTTTAATTATTCTGTTTTTGGTCAACAGAAGGCTGACCTTTTTGAAATTAGTAGCATACATACTTAATCCACGGTACCATGGCATATGATTAATTATACATAATTAATAGAATGATAATGCATTATTAAAATGGCTTGCATTATATATGAATATACGGTAAAAGAATACACGAGAAATAAAGCACATTTGATTTATCTGTCTTCAAATAACGCCCAAACAAATACGTCAATTATTCAAAACCAGTTCAAATATATTTTAATCATATATAGAGTGTCTCAGTTGGAACTATAGGATTTGTATTGCGCGCCATTTATACTCTGGCAAAGATAGGGAGTCAATATTTAACAACTGTCTTCTACAAACCATACGGCTTCAATGTGACTGGATGTCTTATTTGGAACTATAGGCATGTGCACTTGTGAATAAAACTAATATTATTTAGTAAACTGAGTGAATAAAACTAAGGTTTTTTATTCTTCAACATAAAATAGAGACGATACGGCCATAAATGTAAAATAATATCATTCATGTGGCCGCCTCAACTCATCTGGCATGATGTCAATTGTTTAGCAATATTTTCCATAACACGGGCACATAAAACTGATTTTATTGCCCGAATAACAAGATAATGTTTGCTTTGAAGTTATTGATTGTTGCCGGCTGAGTTTCGTACACTTTTTCCTTAATATCATAATTTTCCTAATATCAGACCATAATATCTTAACAGAATTTGCATCCTCTTAACGTGGTCTGGTATACCACTCAGAAAACGCTCTGCACCTTATTTCGTCGCCTACACTCCTTGGCAGATCCTCAATTTGTACTAATGATAATGATACTTGTTTTTACGGAAAATACACTAGGCACAAAAATGACGCCGATTACTTACCCCAACCGATTAATTACGATCACTATTTCCCGAGTGACTGATTTTTTTACTTTGAACGACGATAGCTCACCGAAAAGTCATCGTACAAGACTTTTAGAACGCTCAAATTGAAGAGGATAAAAGTATATAAAAAAATTTATGATGATATTATCGAAAAAAATTCGTTACCTTTTGAAAGGTAAGCAAAAATTTGGAAAAAAAATTCCAATGGTTTTCTTATTACTCAAAATCTGCTAATGGTAAAAAATCTGACTCAACTCAGTATCTGAGAAACTAGAAACTTGGAACTTGGAACAATTTGTTTTCAGTTTACTCTCTCGGACTAAGAATTTAAACACATTTGCTCAACATCTCAAGTAAAACTTTTCTTGAAAGAATAATTTATGTTTATCTGTAACTCTACGAAATGGAAAAATGTATAAAAATAATTGGAATAATTAGTTTCAAGCACTCAGAGCCGTACTCAGGAGATTTTCCTAATTAATTCTTAATGGTAATAAATTATTAGCGATCATCATCATGAGGTCATTAGTCCTAAGACCGGTTGAACGCTAACCTCCAGCTTCTCCTATCTTGCGCTAACCTACGCATTTCGCTAATTGTGCTACAACCTACATCCCTTACTATTTGCGAGCAGTAGTCTAATCTAGGCCTACCTCTGCCTTTCTTCACTCCTATTTCTGCCTCCAAAATATCGCGGACTATTCCCTCATGTCTCAGCAAGTGGCCTACCATTCTTTATCTCTTCTCTTCTTTATGTTTTTCCACATACTTCTTTTCTCGCCGACTTTCTCCAATACTTCTTCGTTTCTAACCCTATCAGTCCATGGTATTTTCATCATTCTTCGGTAACACCACATCTCAAAAGCTTCTAATTTCTTCCTACTTGCTTTCCCTACCGTCTAGGTTTCGCAACCGTATAGTGCCGTGCTCCATAGATATGTTTTCAAAAATATCTTCCTTGTTTCTAAGTTTATTACCACCGAGCATAAAAGTGCTTTCTTTTTGTTAAAAGCTATTCGACCCTGCGCTATTCTTTGTTTTATGTCTTTATCGCTTCTTCCATCCCGATTTATTTTACTTCCTAAATAAGTGAAATCTTTAACTTCCTCCAATCTTTCATTATTAATTTGTACTTTCGTTTTTGCTCTGCTCTCGTGCCCTCTGCACACTAACACTTTAGTTTTGTTTTTATTCACCCTCATTCCGTATTCCTCTGTCAACACTGCCTCCATTTCGTTCAATGCTGATGTATTAGCGATATATCATTAAAGAATGAAAAATAATTTGAAATTTTCTATTAAAAAAACAGCGGTATATTTACAAAAATTAAGTTCGTGATGGTTTCTCTGAAGCGAAACGTCAACAAGAAAAAATTGTCGTCATTCTGTTGAGCTCAAAAAGTGACAGTAGTTTTCTTTTATTTTTCAATAGCTCAAGGGTAGGATTCAATATCTGTCCTGGATGGATACCGAACGACAGACAACTATTTCGAACTTATTAATTCTCCTCAGATACGGTACGCCGGTCCAGTAGCTGTTAAAATAACGTTACAGATAAATAAAGACAAATATCTAAAGAACTATATTTTCTAAATATTTTAAAATCGAAGAGTGATAGCTAACTTTCGGAAACTTTATGGAGAGTTATTCACATTGCGCAACTTTTTCCTAATTTAACGAACTCCCTCCATTTCTAAGATCCGAATGCTATCCCGTCCTTATCGCGAACATACCGTATACATATACCAAATAATTAATTATTATTTAATATTTGATATTTTGACTAATTTTAATAATTGAATAATATTCTAATTTCGTTCTAATTCTATTTTATAGCTTGTTTATATGTATTATTCCATATTCAAGCATATTAACATAAATCAACGACCAGATAATAAAATAGTATATAAGAATTATCCATTAAGTCACCATCAAATAAAATTGAGATTACCCAGTTTGCTACATATATAGCTTCGACGAACGATGTGAAAACGTCTTTAAGTTTCAAAATTACGTAGTCACTACCATTAAAACACACTCAGCTAGTCATAAATTATGTACGAGTTATATTAAAATCATTCACGACTAGATACTCTAGATATTTTCGGTGGGCGATTTAACGGAAAGCAAAAACACCGTTCATTTCGACCACCTATACGTGTATTCAAACCTCTTATCGACACGATCTACAACTCTTCAACATTAAGATACCTACCTACGTCCTTTAAATAACTAAAATAGCAACAAACGTTTCTATCTTTTGCAGCGTATACATGTATCATATTCTCGAAACACGGAAACTTAACATTAAATATAGCAGGTTACGTTTTCTCCGTTACCGCATTTTGAATTATGTGGTATAATGCTTACAAACAGAAATAAATGTATAAAGCACATATACAGAGTGAGCATGGTTAATAGAAAACTTTAATGTAGGCTTCATACATTTAATAAATATTCAATCGATATATACAGTAAAACAGATATCAAAATAAGATTTAGGCGGAAAATTAGATAACAGATATAGAAAACAACTATTTAAGTTGGCCAAATAGTTTCATGTAACTGGAACTTTAAATATTCTTAGCAATCAAAGAGGAGACAATACTGAAAATTTAGTATTATGTGGAGTTCTCTTCATCTAATGATTATTATGAGTTAAGAAACTGTTCTCTTTTAATACTATTTTAAAATTGCATCTCTCTGACTATATAATTCAAAATGTCCTGTATAATTTGTACAATTAAACTGGCATTACTGTGTTAATATTTATTACATATAAATAAAGGAAATAAGTTCATTATTAGAGAAAATTATATAGGTACCATACACAAAGTTTTTTTGCACTAAAATTTATAGTTAAGAATTATGCTATCTTACTGCATATAATTTATTTTCAGAAATTGTGACAAGAGAAATAGTCTAAAAATATGTACATATCGATGAAGTTAGGTTTTTTTTTTTTTGTTATTTTATATTACCAATAAATGTCTAGAAATGAAGACTGAAATATTTTGAAATCTTTTTGACATAAATATTTTGACATTCAGGTGTTGAACAATAATTACTGATTTCAATCGACAATTTTTTTTCAAGAAGTTATCATAAATATGAAATAACGGGACAATGTTTTTTTTTAATGAGGAGCTTCAAGAACTCTAATGTGATGCCAAATTTCAGAATGAGATCTCAGAGAATTTCAATGCCTATTTCGATGTTAGCAATTTTTTAACTCCAATATGTCTATACATTTAAGATACTTTCAAATGAATGTGAAATTTAAACAAAATATTAGTTTCTAACGGACGTATAGTATAATCAAACAACCATTAGATATAGCGTAATTAGAACAACCATTATCAGTTGATTTCTAAAATTTTTTAACCAACAGTTGTTTATACTATTTTATTTTTCTGTAAATATGCTTTAATTAGAAACTTAATGCTTTGATGAGTGCTTTAACTAGGGTTTATGGGATGGAAACTTGAAAAAATGTATACAAAACCAATTATCTAAACTTATGGTAAACATTAAAAGGCATTGATTGTACTAAATGTAGTTAAATTTAATAAAGTAAACTGGAATTGTTAAATAAGAATTAAAATTCCAAAATTTAATGTGATAGCACTGTTGTTTCAATTCATTTTATTATTTTATATTGTTTCTGTTTCTTTGTATTATTTGATTACAAAAGTAGTATCTTTCCTGATGTAATAATTTGGTTTGATCTAATGAAAGATATGCATTTTATTTGTAATGTAAATACTAATTCATTATTTTCTTCTCAGTTTTTCCTGTTTCTAAGCTTTTAAGCTTTTCTTCTACGGGAAATTTTGATTTAAGAGACTTCTTAAGCGTACTTCTTAAGATGACTTCTTATTTAAGTCCAAACTTATCAATTATTGAATTGTTTTTTGGATTATAAAAAAATAATTTCAGATTTATTCATTATTTAGTATTTTCCATTGTAAATTCATTCTCTAAAATATGTTTAGATATAGCTCCATACTGATTAAAAATTTGTTTTTTGCCAACGGTAGCTTTAAGAATAAAAATAATTGCTTAACTGTGGGGTAGAAATTTTTACAATTCAACTGATAAACTGTCTAAACGGTATAAAACTTCTTGTGTTGAATTTTTTTCCTTGAAAAAAATGAAGTGGGCCTGGACTGGGCCGCTGTAAATTGAATTCTAAAACTGGGCACCACAGTAGAGTTATCGAAACTCTACCATTTAAAAAATAATGAAGAATCGTTTAAGTCGGCTACCAATCGTACTGTGGTCCAGAGTGGCGGATTATGCATAGTATTTCAAGTGTCATTGTATGCTTGAGTTTAAGTCCCAACGAAGGAACTTGTCCTCGTCTTTATATGTAACATTTCCCTCCGCAGTCTGAGGCTTTAGGAGAAGGAAGTCAATCTCTATGGAGCCAGACTTTTATATTTATTCATGGACCAAACAAACAATCCGATCAATTAACGTAGCTTCATGAGCCGAGATCATGCGTGATTAATTTTGCATGTCTACCTCTGTACCTTTTAAAAAACACTCTTTGATTACCAGGGGTAGCTTCCTTTCAAATTTCAGAAGCCTAAATTGATCATTCACTAGATGAGCTACAACTATGTAAACTTACATTTTTGTAGTCATAAATAGAATCCACATAAACCTACAGGATATGTTGCTGTCGATAATAATATTAGAAAATATCCATATTGCGTAAAGAAAAATACCATCCCTATACAATTTTCCCAATTGATAAATACTCGTAGATGCTCGGGGATACGTTATGTATAAAAAAACCATTATTTTTCTGATGAAACAGTATTTATCTTAAATGGAATATTCGACAAACATAACTGTAGATATTGGAGTAATGAATAACCATATTATTTTTAATCATGAAGGCCCACACTCAATATCTTAAGAAAGGTAAGCATTAGGATTGCAATAATACGTAATGAAATTGTCAAACCATATTTATTTGATGGATTCAAATAATGATCCCTAGTAACTAGAGGTTGTAACTAGTAACTTAATTTTTTTAATGTTTCAATTCCAGAATCAAGAAGAATTTCTCGTGATTTTGATAACCATACAAAAATAGTAGAAATAATTGTTGTTAATAGAACGTTACATCACATTCGAATAGCATCTTACAGTAGACGTAAGATCCTATCCCAATCAAGTTTCTCTCAATAGATGGATGGGTAAACGCATAAACATTGAGCGACTAGCACGGTCTTCCGATTTGACTCTGCTGGATTATTTTAATGGAGCTAGTTAAGTTCGAGTATCTACTTCAACAGACGAAATAACTTGATTAGATAATTTAAAAAGAGATAAGATCAGGCAAGAGAAAATTTCAAATTTAGTTCAGAATAAAATTTAGTAAAATTACAAATGTAATATTTTTCACTAAAAAATAGATCAATCAAATAAACCTCATATTAATGAATATACAATAAAAAAACATGTACACTCGTCCCATTTAAAAATCTTAATGAGATAATTGTCGCTCAAGAAATAGATAGATAGATCAAAGGTAGATGTATAAAATCCTGCTCAAAAAATATAATTTTATAATTAAAAACTGGCGTATTCCAGAGCAAATACTTACTTGGACGTATTTAAAAATTGAAAATAAGGAAAATAAATGAATTTAACATTATCTGGAGACCACAGTGTTCACAACAATATACATATATACATTTGTTTATTATTGTATTCTTCCACTCTCCATATTAGTGAAATTGGGCTACATGAAGCATTTTAAGTATTATCAAACCAAGTCCTTAACAAAGCATTAGCAATTATTTATGATACCATCAAATCAGACAAACTTGGCATATTAATAGACACATTTATAGATAATGTCAATGAAAATATTGCGGTTAAACAAATTGGCAATATTGGTGCCGTTAAACGTCCTTGATCGCGATACGATTTCATCCCACTTAATTTTTTTCAACATCGCCAAGTCTGGATTTTAAAATAATTTGCACAACACTCGGTTCATTTCTACGAATTTAAAGACAAGATAGTAAGTTTCTTGTTTTAATTATTTATTTCCTTGAAGTATTTTCTTTTAATGAAACAATCAATATTTCTTCCTTCAATAATTTCATGCGTAGGGATAGACTTTCGCATAATATTCACGATTCTTTTTAATTCTCACGTAATAATATGAAAACCTTACTTTTTAAAAGAGCATTGATTGACGTACAAATTTAATTATCTTCAGATTTTGTATTTGAGCCGTGACATCATTACAGTATTTTTAAATTACAACTTTCTTTTTTAACAAAGAACAAAAAAAATCCTTAAGCCTTCCTTAAAGTACATACAATGGTATCGTATATTAGGAGTAAAACGAAAACAATTTAGGACCAGTTTTTAATAATATTTAAGGTGAAATTTTCTACGATATATGTAGTTCACATGAAACTTCTTATTGATATCTAATTACCATAATAGTCATATGTTATTCTTTAGGTGATTAATTTAATTAAGTAATTAATTTACTGAATTAGCCACATTATGATAAATTTAAAATTGAATACGTTTTCAGAACAAATTCACAAGTGCATAATTACATATGTGAATTTTATTATACATAATCGCTAATTTTGTTATATTAATAATAATCTTAACATCCTAACAAAATCCACAAATATAAACATTTAATAATAAATTTAAAAATATAAACAGAAGGGTCATGGAATCGTACATTTACACAAGGATCAATGTACCACTATGACATCTAACGAGGACCAATTGAAACGCTAACATTAAATATGACTTATTAAAATGTGAGTAAATGAAAATGAAATAAAAATCCACCAATTTAGTTCTAGGTATAATATACATGGTCTGGCTAAAAATAAACCGGACTGAATATCAAACAAATATTTATTTAGTGTTAATACATTTTAAGAGTGATCACCTTCTATGTACTCCCCTTCTTGATCTACACACCGCTCCTTACGAATTTTCCATTAGGAAAGACAATGTTTGAAGTCTTCAGGTGAAAAGCTTTTCAAAAGGTTTGCCGTTTTTTCTTAGACTTTATCCAGTGATGAAAAATCTGTTCCCTTGAGATGTGTTCAGTTTTAATTTTTGAGAAAATTTTAAAATCACAGGGGGCTAAATCTGGATAATACGGTGGGTGTTCGAGGACAGTAATGTTTCTTTTTGCCAGAAATTGCCTAATCGAGAGCATTGTGAGTTGGGGCGTTGTCTTGACGAAGCACCCACCCCCCTTTCTACCACAAATCAGGCCTTTTCTTCCTCACTCGTTCTCAAAGAGTTTTTAGAACTTCCAAATAGTAAATTTGGTTTCCTGTTTGTCCTTGAGGGACCCACTGAACATGAATGATGTCACGAATGTCAAAAAATACAGTCAACGTTGCCTTGAATTTTGACTTGCTTGCTCTTGGTTTTTCATTCTTGTGTCACTCAAACGCTTGAGTTCGCGACATGCAATTCTCTGTACACTTGCTTTAACATTTCAAAACTTTCCATCGTTGTTTTGTTCAATTTTGCGAGGAATTTGATGTCAATTCGCTTTTCAGATTTCAAGCTTGACATGATTGCGCCAACAACACAAAGAAGGTTGAATTAAAACTATTTCATCATTCACAACAATTTTACTAACAACTGAGGTTCAGTGCTGGTACTCAGAGGGAGGGATAGAATTCACAGAAGCTGCCTAACCATCTTGTAGACGGTTTTTTTGGAAATTTCTGAGGCCAGTCCGGTTTATTTTTAGCCAGACCTCGTATAATTTGTTTTTAAAATTACGTTAAATTTTGGATATTATAAATATACTTGGACTGTTGATCATAAAACCAGTTCTGACGAAAAATAGTTGGTTTTCAAGATATTCATTTTTTTTGCGGCCAAGATATTGTAGATTCTCATTTGTCTCGATTTTCGATTCATTATACTCTTTTATATAAAATATCATGGACACATCCGGATCCTACAAATGTGTAAAGGGTGATAGTGAGAAGAGACGAGACATGTACAGCTACAACTAGCAGTTTCTCTGCAGGTGGTTTTTAAAATAATTTTCATAGAATTGGATCTTTATAAATTATATGCTTTATGTAGAAAATGATGGGGATATTTACTGTAAAACTAGTTTTAACGGAGATTGGTTGGTTTTCAATATACCAATTTTTTTGGGACAAGATGTACATTCTCATTTACCTCGATTTTGACCAACGTATGTTTGAAATTAAGTAAAGTACATTTTTTTTAGTATTTACCACTCGATTTTTTGTACATAAAATATCATGGACATATCTAGATCCTATTTGTAAGGGGTGACAGTAGGGAGAGACGAGATATGTACAGCTACGACTAGCAGTTTCTCTGCAGCTGGTTTTTAAAATAGTTTTTATAGAATTGGATCTTTATAAATTATATACATTCTGTAGAAAGTGATGGGGACATTTACTGTAAAACCAGTTTTGACGGAAATTGGTTGGTTTTCAATATATCAATTTCTTTTGCGACAAGATGTTGTACATTCTCATTTACCTCGATTTTGACCAACGTATTTTTGAAATTAAGTAAAGTACATTTTTCTAGTATTTACCAGTCGATTGGGTGTACTCTCTTACATAAAATATCATGGACATATCTAGTTCCTATAAATATGTAAGGGGTGAAAGTGGGGAGAGACGAGATATGTACAGCTACGACTAGCAGTTTCTTTGCAGGTGGTTTTTAAAACAATTTTCATAGAATTGGGTCTTTATAAATTATGTACATTATGTAGAAAATGACGAGGATATTTGCCGTAGAACCAGTTTTGACGGAAATTAGTTAGTTTTCAAGATATTAATTTTTTTGCGGGCAAGATATTACAGATTCTCCTTTGTCCTGATTTTGACTAATGTATCTCTTAAATTAAGTAAATCACATTCTTCTAATATATACCAATCGATTCACTGTAATCTTTTACATAAAATATCATGAACATATCCGGATCATGTAAATGTGTAAGGGGTGATAGTGGGGAGAGACGAGATATGTACAGCTACAACTTGCAGTTTCAGCTGAATTAGACGCCCATGAATAAATAAAATAGATTTTAGTTATTTATTAAATAAGAAGACTATTTAATTATTTATTAAAGAAGAAATATAAATTGTTGTTATTTATTAATATAAATTTTACTCGCAAAGTTATATTAAGTACAAGATATAATGAATATAGCACCCTATGATTTACATTGCAATAAATCCTGCGGAATAATAAAAAACACATTTATGAAAGTGAATTAGACACAATATACAGCGTATGCCAGAATATGTCATTAAAATAACGTGACAAGCTCCTATAATTTTTTCCTACAACCTCGACGTCTTTTGGGGGGGGGGGGCGGGGGGCTAAAAGACGTCGCTGGAAATCGGTTTTCCGTGAATAACTCAAAGTACTTGATGTAATTCAATAATTTTCTAGTATGATGAATGCTAGTTAGGACTCCTTAAAATGGTACCTTTTTAACACATTTGGCTTATTTAGTTCGCCAGAGATAAACTAGTTTTAATACAATGGTGCTCATTTTTTGCACACTGTATGATAAAGACACAACAATAATATTTTTAGTTCGCTTAAACTAAAAAAAGGTGATCTTGATCGATATCGATAAAATGACCCGTTTTCCAGAAAAACTATTTTTATATAAATATGCTTTTATGAAGTTGTTCGAAATATTCGAATATTTTGGTGGATCTGTAGGAAAAAATTATAGGAACTTGTCACGTTATTTTAATGTTTTCTATATGAATCCGGGAGATTATCAACATATTCTGAGATACGCTATATACTTACTTTATTACCGTCCCTTCCACATACACTCAAAAAAATCGTTAATTTAACGACAATTTTATTGCCACATGTACTTGTTTCAGAATTTTACAAAATAGGAGAGTAGAATCACTTTATACATAGTCCAAATCCGTTAAATCAGTACAGGTACAGTATGGAAACTGAATAAATGAACTGGAAACTGAAAAATTATCCAAAAACAGGACTACGTTTATTCCTTTTCTTTCTTTAATAATATCAACCTATCTAAGCATTTTCTCGATTCGCCAAAAATGTATTGTAATACTACCTAATAATTATGTACCTGCTGTATATAACGCCATTTATTTTTTATTTGATACCTTCGATTTTATACAAACTTATTAACAGCTGCGTATTTGATATAATATTTAAATATCAATATAGCGCCGTTCACATCAAAAACTGCCATCATTTAATAAATACACGTAATGTTATATATTATGATGAATGCTTTTTATAGCTCAAATCACCTTTCAAATACAATATTAAATGGTACACGCCCAGAGAAATCATGCATAGAGTCACCAGTTCTAATAATGTTTCAAATTTATCAATAGAAGAGATCGCGATGCAGTTAAACCTCGTGACTTAAGAATTCTTCAGCTTCACGATCTGTAGCTAAAGTTCATAAACCAGATGTATCCACTCATCGTCAGTGCCAACTTCGAGAGTTTATAACGCTTATATGAAACATTAGTTGAACGTCGATCGAATCCATAGCCAGAACTTAAAATAATAATAAAGAACTGTTAGTAAACAAATATTCTAAGAATATATTTTAATCATTATATATTTTTTGGGATTTCGGCCAATTAAATTTATAGTGCAACACTAGGATAATTTTTTTTGTTTAATTGAGTGAAATCCCAATAAATACAAAGCAAGTAAAATAAGAGTCATACATACGAGCAGAAAATCAAAAAAACATTTATATAATATTGTAAATGTATTTACAAAGTTATATTTAGAATTAAGCATGCTGTTAATTGACTCAACAGATACATATTGTTTTATTAATGTAGAAACTGCACTAATCATTCACATATTTATATAATCCTTATTTAAGTATTACATACATAATACACTATTAAACGATAGATAAAGCTTTCAAATGACAGCATTAAAATTTTAAATGTTAAGCTTGATTTATCTAAAATATTAATAGCCTTTAAGTCAACCTAGCAAATTCGTTTTAACTATCTAAGTAATGATGTGGAACCAAAAATATAACAACGGTTTCTTAATTAAAATAAGAAACCCGATTTTCTTGCATCGTTATGTTATAATGTTGAAAAGAGTATTATTTTTTAGAAAAGAGAAATTATATAAATCATTACCCTACATAAATTTTGTTTGACTTTCTTACTGTAATTTATAGTTTATAGTATATTTGTTTGCAATAATATTATGGTTTATACACAATAAATTTCAGAAGTATTGCAAAGTGTAAGAAGATAGCGGCAAAAGTAGCAGATGTAAGCCACACTACTCTAGGACCTATGTTAAATGCAAGGAAAGCGGCTGTTGTGTCAAAAATTAACTATCTAATATTCAAATAATAATCCACCAGTTCCACCAAGAACTAAGCTGATTAGACTTGTAGTTAGGTGATCTATCGTCCATATTTAAGTCTGACCATTGATCAATCGCTTAGTTACATTGTGAAAGTTATAATTAATAGTAATGTTAAATGTCTTTATTTGTGTAGTTTTGCATCAAGTACATGATACTTATAATCCTAATGCGAAACCTACGCCAATGGTTGCTCTACTTAAACAGTTACTTAAGGTAGATTTAAAAAAAATAAAACCCGCCACAGGTAGGATTCGACATTGTCCCGGATTGGAACCGAACGACATACAGCTGTTTCGAACTTATTAGTTCTCATCAGTGCCGTATACGGTACGCCGATCCAGGACAAATGCTGAATGAAACTTGTGGGGTATACATCTTTATCGATTCGATCTATGTCAGTAACATATAAGTCGGAAATCGAGGAAGGAACTACCAAACCGCCAAGCAGTTATCAGAGTAGTTCCCGATAGCAAGGCTATTACATAATCGCTATAGGAAACAACTACTCCTCGGGCTAAAGCCCCGCCAGGCATTGAATTATACCTAAAAGTGATCCTCGACCCCTTTCTCGTGTTTCTGCACGAATCGATAAAGATGTATACCCCATAACTTTCATTCGGCACGTGTCCTGGATCGGCGTACCGTGTACGGCACTGATGAGAACTAGTAAGTTCGAAACAGCTGTATGTCGTTCAGTTCTAATCCGGGACAGATGTCGAATCCTACCTCAGGCGGGTTTTATTTTTTTAAAACCTTATTTGATCGTACAGAAACACCAGAAAGGGGTCGAGGATCGCTTTTGGGTATAATTCAATGCCTGGCGGGGCTTTAGCCCGAGGAGTAGTTGTTTCCTATAGCGATTATGTAACAGCCTTGCTATTCGGGAACTACTTTGATAACTGCTTGGCGGTTTGGCGGTCCCTTCCTCGATTTCCGACTTATATGTTACTGACTTAGAGATATTTTATAAACGTTATAGAAATGACCCAACAGAACCGAGTTTATCTACATCCACTTGGAATTATTTTGTCGCTAATATTTGAATAGAAAATGTCCAATATATAGATCCACGACCATGAATTAGAATACAAAATTAAAAAATATATATATAAAAATATGGAACAGTTCTATTCAAATTACATATTTTGAACAGTTTATAATTTAATTGTTCACAAATACCTCATATAGAAGACACTTGGCCTGTTATTTATGAGATAAACTAAAGGTGAACAAAGCCTTTGTGGAAAAATTATGATTGGAAAAATTATGATTTCGGAAGAAATTACATACCATTTTATTTGTATTATTCCCGCACAATAGGAAATTTATATAAAATCTTCTTAACACCTTTATTCTTGACATGTTTTAAAAATAGGAAATGCAATTACTCCTTTTAGCGCAAACTCTCAAATGATGTATCACCTTAGATATTCCTACTTTAAAAAAATTTAAGTGTACAGTTACATTGCTCTGAACTAATGTAAATCTGGAAATATTACCAATAAAGCAATGAAATGGAGAAATGACTATCCACGTGTCTTATGTGTTTCATCCTATCTATAAAAAACAAAAAAATACTTCATTTAAAGTATTCTGTATTCTGTATCATGAATTTCAAATGGGTAAAATTAAACGTGTACACATTTTATTCCAATTGACTGAAATTCTGGTATTCTCCTGTCTAAAAAAGTGTTTATATATCTTCTGTAACATCTCTAAAAAAAAGTTACATCGATAGTTTTCAAGATCGCAACGTGCATTCCTCAATTTCTCGACAAATTCTATTTTAAATTTGATTTTAAGTAATATTTAAATCTTATTTAAAACAAATGCCGTGACCTTTTGTACGTAAAATATGTATTTAGTTTTGATTGATTTCTGAATCTTAGCCTTCATTAGGCACCATAATTATTAATTTAAAAATAATCCTAAAAAAAATTAATATATGAATCATTGCCAATGATACATAAATAAGTAGTCTTATTTTTTATTCACTATATATAGTTATTGTGGCGTTGTCGTTAATCAAGTAATTAAGCAATTCAGATACAAAAGCTAATTAATTTAAACACATTACTTAGTTTAACATCAAGGACGTTTGCTTGTTGGTTGTTGGAACTATTCATCACTTAATTTAAGCGATAAATAGAGACCGATTTCGCCAATTAAATTATATCTTAGAAGGCGATAAAATTAAGACTGCCTACTCAAAGCCAGTCAACAGAACGCATCTGTTAATTGTAACTGAAAAATTGTAGTATTATTGTCTACATTAAAGGTTTATAAACTCGGTACTATCTTTTGCAATGATATTTTCAAGTTGTTGAGTAACCGGGGAGGGACTAAGATAAAACACAAACTACAAGAAGGAAGTTACTGCAAGCCACTTTGTCTATAATTTATTGCTCTCGTGTCACCACCTTATTTTCTTAATCGAACCCTGTGATTTATGGGCGTGTGTTTTTATTAACTTGCTAGTTGTACTACCTATATACGACCACTTACTTAATGGTACCGGTACTAGAAAAAATATAATACTATAGGTATGCTTAATAAATATTAATACATATTAAATTCTTGCAAGTTATATGTATATAAGACAATATATTTCCCTATTAATTATATATTTAATTCCCTAAATATTTCGTTTGCAAATTGTGGAAAATTGTTGACTTATCAAAATTAAAATTCAGATTATATGAATAGACAGTGTGTCTTTAAGGAATATATTTTATTACGCTAGAGAAACGTTAGTTTTACTCTAAAGAAGTTTAGAGTATATACAAAAATAAACTCTTTCAGTAGCAAATTGTATTGCAATATTCACATGAACTTCCTGCTTCAGAAAGGTAGCGATACCATGATTATGTCGAAGCGAAATATTAGTTGACAAGCGGTTCAGGATTAATTATTTTAAACTACTAACTTGAACGACAACCGATAAAGGATTAATTACGTATATTAAACTACTTTACGTTTCTGCTTCGTCGCTTTCTAAAGATGTATGTCGATTAAATAATTTGTCTCCCTTATTCAAGTACAGGACAACGGACTTTATGCCTCGATTACCTTTTGACTCTTAAATCTAGCGCCAATTACATAGAAAATTCAAGCATAAATACTGACGAGAAATAGTAATACTGAATATTCTAATTCTATATCAGGAAAAATAGTGTCTTCATATAAAATCAGATGAAATATATTACTTTGTAATACATTTGATATGTTTATTCTCACAGTTAGTTTCTGTTTGTAAATATTTTTCTAGAAAAATGAAACGATGTTCACATATTTTTTTGTTTATTTAAAAGAAAAAAAAACAAAATTTTAAGTCTTCTTCTATTGTCTAAACAGTAACATATTTGCTACTATACAGTTATTAGATCTCTGATTTATTTCATTATTATGTACAAATTTATGGTATTACAGATAGTTTGATTCTTTGAACTATTGGTAAATATGTATTTTGTATAGTACAACATTTTGGGTAGTATAATACTACTATTTTATAAATAAAACATGAGGCATATTATTCACCAAATGTAAGCAATAATCATAAACATGTTCTAGAGAATAAAATTATTCATAAATAATACTCCTATAAAACACAAAAATACACAAAATATACTGTATTGTACATTACAGTATACACAGTCGGAAAGTCCACAAGTTACCTCAACCTATATGTGCAACTAGAATAAAATAAGTTAATAGACGCCAGTACACAACACACAGATTTTACATTTTTTCACGATATTACACATGCATCTTCACCTATAGATGTGTTTACGACCTGTGAAACTTATTTGGTCTATACAATCGTGTTCGTTCATGTGAATAACAGAGATGGAGTGTACTAACTATACTATACTAGATACATATATATTAACTACTATAGTTTAGATGTAAGATCAAGCAAAGCAATCTCCTTAAACTGACAAAACAGTATCAAAAGTTTGGCAATTACGAATATGTTACATATTTCTCTGTCTACCTGCCTTACATAAGAGATTATTCTTTTGTTTCTTACTGAACTAAACCATGGAACATTTGGACTTTTCGACTATGTACATATATGTATGAAATACTAACGTATTAGACGATGTTACATAGAACATAGAACAAATTGCATATTTTGTGTTAATTATTGTTGCAACGCTACTTTGTCTAATGTAATATAAGAGAATAAGCGATCAAGAAACTACCATTGAAGTAATTAATTGTTTTATTGTCCATTTAAGTCCATTGTTTTAACTGTTATCAGCTTTCAGGAATGTAAGTCGACGCAAAAATTCGCTAGGATTTTGCTTCTGCAGTACCAAATTCTCTGTCGAAAGTTCCTCCGGGCAATTTTTGATCGATAGTTAACACCCACCTAGCACAGAGCCTCTCCATGCTCAAATATTAATGTAAAATATTGCGTATACGTTCAGTTCACGTCCCAGAAGTTTCAGTTATCTCACTCATTCAATCTGTGGTCCTCTACCAAGAGTTGATGAATTTTCTCGATCATTTTGGCAGTTATAATCTCAACAGGTCGTCTTAAGCGTGGTTCACTATCTGTGCTCGTGCGACGTTTCTTAAATTCAGAAATCCACTGTTTGGCTGTTGAGTATGATGGGGAAGAGTCCTTCAGTGTTGAATCCATTTCTTGTTTGATTTGAAGTGGTGTTAAGCCTTTCAAATAGATATTTGAAAAGCTATTTGATGACCGCATGCTTCTCCAATGTTTCCATTTTCACGTAAGAAAGCGATGTGTCTTTCGCCAATAAAGGTGGCATTATCTGGAGATGATTAAAACTACTTCAGGATTAAGCTAGTCAGGGATAGTATTGTACAATACTAGTCACAAATTAGACCTGATAGGAACTTTTCACCCCACCCTCATAAATTGACTTGACGTTAGAAATTGTTATTTTAACGTCACCTCACCCTCATAAATTGACTTGACGTTAGAAATTATTATTTTAACGTCACCCCACCCTCATAAATTCACTTGACGTTAGAAATTGTTATTTTAACGTAACGTAACGTAAATATGAACCTCATATAATTTACCTCCTAGATCAGCTTAAACAATCCCACTATATGGTTATAGTTTAGACACTATTGTTTAATATTGTTTTTATTGTTTTTTTTTTTTCATCTGGGGTACCAGAGAAACAGACCCATATATATTTATGGTAATATGACTCACCTCGTATGCTTGTAATCTATCTGACATTTCTAGATAGTCCTCTCTGACTATCCATAAATGATAAAGTATCCAACCATGATGCAGTGAATTCTTCTTCTTCTTCTTCTTTTAGCTCATAACCCTTGGTGGGTTTTGACTTGCTCTACTATGTTCCTCCATCTGGTTCTATCTACCGCTATTCTCCTCCAGTTTCTAAATCTTAGAGTTTTTAGGTCTTCCTCCACATCGTCTATCCACCTTTTCTTGGGTCGCCCTTTTAGTCTTATGTTTTGAGGTTTCCATTCAAGGATTCTCTTCACAATTCTCTCGCCCTCCATCCTGTATACATGTCCTAACCACCTTGTCCTTTGACTTTCTATGCATCTTATTATATCCTCTCCTTTTATAAATGCATCAATTTCGTGACTCATTCTTATTCTCCACATACCGTTTTCTTGCACTGGGCCGTATATCTTCTAATGATCTTTCTCTCAAATATTCTTAATTGATTTTCATCATGGTTTGTTAGTGTCCATGTTTCACGTTCATAGGCTACTACGGGTCTTATAAGTGTCTTATACATTGTAATCTTAAATCTTCTATTTAGTATGCTGCTCCTTATTAATTTTAAATAAGCATAGTAGCATTTATTTCCTTTTAGGATTCTTGCGCTTATTTCACCTTGGACGTTACCATTATTGGCAATTTTAGTGCCAAAGAAATTGAACGTCTTGTTAAATTTTTCGCTGAGTTGCTGTTGTACTCTTATAGTTGCTGTCGAGTCTGCCATGGTGACTTCTACCATTTTTACTAATTTTCGGGGTATTCCTAGAAGGGTTAAACTTTGTAGCATTTTCTTCCTATGTACTTTATTGAATGCCTGTTTGAAGTCTATAAACAGATAATGCATATCTATGTTATATTCATAGCATTTCTCCTGTATTAGTCTTAACGTACACAGGTGGTCTGTGGTTGATCTTTTCTTCCTGAATCCACATTGGTATTCGCCTAGTATTTCTTCTGAGTAGGGTGTCATTTGATTATGGATCACCCCTGATAATATTTTATAAGGGACACTAAGTAGTGTTATTCCTCTATAATTACTTTTTATTACAATTGGTCTTATCACCCTTTTTGTGTATCGGGAGGATAATTCCTAGTTTCCAGTCCTTTGGTATCTCTTCTTGCTCCCAGATATGTGGTATTAGTTTGTGCATTTGTCTCCATAGTCTCTCTCCTCCGTTCCTTATTAGGTCCGCTACTATTCCATCAGCACCTGGTGCTTTCCTGTTTTTCAGATATTTTATTATTTTCGTTACCTCTTCATACGATGGTGGTTCTACTTCCGGTTCTGCACTATAGTATGTTATTTCATTCTCCTCTTCCTGTTGCTGCTGTTCTCCTACTAGTACCTCTTCAAAATATTCTTTCCATCTTCTAATTATATCCGACTTTTCTGTTAAGTTATTTCCGTTTTTGTCTTGACAGATGTTTAATCGTGGTGCGAATTCTTTTGTATACTCTTTTACGTTGTTGTAAAACTTTCTGCTTTCAGATCTCTTATTACTTCCTATTATTTCTTCTACTTTTTTATTCATTTCTGCTCGCTTTTTTTTTCGGCAGATTCGGTTTGCTAATCTTCTTTTATTGCTATATTCTACCTGATTTGCTCTTGTATTTCTTTGTAATGCTTTTCTCCATGCGTCACTTTTCACTTTCACAGCCTCTCTACACTCCTCATCATACCAATTGTTTTTCTTTTTACATTCTTCTCCCACTACTTCACCGGCGGTTTCCGTTTCCGTTATTCCGCAGTGAATTACAAAAAATATATATTCTTTATTGTTTTAATTATTTTATTTTAACTACAATAGGTCACACATGTTTGAAATCGTTTATTTACATAATAAATTTCTTGAAATGAGCGATGATACGTTAATTAGCTAACAATTATTCAATGAATGAACATCCCATATTTCATTGATATATTTTATAACACACAAATATGACCAAACAAACTATAAACATAAAAGATAATGGCAATGTGAACAATAATCTACGATTTTCTATTTCACCTTTAACCTTCTGCTCTATATATTCATGATATAAATAAGAGTATGGCTTATATCATGAATATCTTTATTGGACAGTTTAAAGGCACATCAGTCAACTTTTATCTTTGCAACTAGCCGACTTTACAATTAAACTACCTACCTCGTGTCTCCAATGACCTACTAGTAAATCCATTTGCCATGAGCAACATAAACATGAAGTGAAATGTAAGTTAAAGATTAGTTTCGTCTGTATTTATAGCAACCAACAATGAGTTTTTGCGTTATCGAAAATAATAAAATTAAGTATGAGCCACATGTCACAAATAAACAAATAAAAATGTTAACTACCACCATTAATAAACTATATGGATAATTTACAAATTTGAGAATATACTTTTATTTGGAAATTGTACATATGTATCTCGACAATATTTAAAAGTTGATCGCAGAAAAAATTAAGTTACTCAGATATATTGATAATATAATAATACATTGTATAATAAGATGCCTAAATATGGTTGCACCCTAGATTATACAATCTATGAGCATGTTAAATAGTGCTACAATTTCCACAGATATTTGTCTCATTAAAAAATGGATCAATGTAAATGTTACAATACCAATGTTTATTCAAAAACATATTACAATCCATAAGGTTAAGAAAAATAGGAAGCTATAATTTTCCTTTAATACCCTCCAACAAACTATGTAAATTAAATCTACAGGATTTAATTTAGAATAGGGACACATTTCAAAAATTGATTTAGGAAAAATCTAGAACATAAGAAAAAGTGAAAAAACTAGATTTTCACGGACACTAAAATATTACACGTTTCTCGCACTAAAATATCACACGCACGTTTTGCTAACCAAGTTGACATCGTCAGGAGATAATTAAAGGTAACTTTTAGCTACCTTTATTTTCTATTTATGCAAAATTTTGTTCAGATTCACTAAGCCGTTACCAATATTTTCCGACTTCATGTTCTGTTCACTAATAAATTCACTCCACTATTTACTACTATTTTTCTTCATGGCCAGTGAACAGTGACGGAATAATTTGTTTTAGTTTACCTCACTCCTTCTAATGCCTGATCTCTTTCCATTCACTATTTCCATTCATGGTCATTGTGCCGTAATAAAGTAAATATTCGGTTCACTGATTCACCATTAATATTGTCATTCACCGCATCAACCAAAACAACAGACTGTTAGGTATACGGCTCTTGTCTTTGTTCATGCTATTCTCACATTCAGCTATTTTAAGGAGCCACTTTCCATGACATCCAACAACTAGGGGTATTCGTTATACTTCTTACTAACTTCAAATTACTAAAGTCTATTCAATGATTGTTTTCAGAAGCAAGTTGGGCAACGGAAGATTTTTCTTAATCTTCCATATTTTCAATTGGCCATGTGCTCCTTGAACCTAATTACAACTGTTCTTTTCGTCTGCCCGATATTCTTGCAATCTTGGCAACTAATTTCATAAATTTCGGACCTTTCACTATTTTCAATGTTATCTTTGGGATTTCCTAAAGGTTGTTGCAATTTGTTTCTAGAAGTGTAAAAAATAGCCTGTGGTAAAATGTTGTCCATATGGAATTGACTTAGTTTTAAAATTTTTAGAATATTCCCAAAAGATCGAAAAATGTATCCACTATATGAAAAAGTTATCTATTACTGCTAGTTGCATCCTTAATAATATTTTACTTTTCGAACCTATTAAGCGAAAAACTTAACAAATCGAAAATATGAAACATAAAGTTTTAAAAATTAAAAAAAACGCTGTACAAAATATAAAACGAAAATTTAACGCACAAGATGATTGCGATTCGTGTCGATCGTCATATACAATTTTTTTTTTCATTCAAAATTATACAGGTATTTCTTAGTTTTACTTCTCTAACAAGCTATAATTCTATTAATTCCCAGATACCTCACTTCAGTATATTTTTCCCCAAGTTGACGAAAATAACCTCCATTTTTCCTCATAACCTTTCATGTTTATTAAAGTTATGTACGAATTGCACTCCCCATAGTACAGTCACATCTGCACAATGGTATTATTTACCATTTGCTTGGAAATCTCATATTTCACTAAACACCGATATATACTCCACATGAAGTTGAAGTCTTCTTCACGACATATGTATACTTCAATTTAGTCTCTATACATAATAAAATCATAAAATCTTTTGTACTAACATAGAAACAGTCCTTTGTAATCATTATAACTAGCTATCATAGTTAAAATACCTTTCATCGAACAAATTTTTACCTTCATGTGCACGCTATATTAATTGCCCAATAACCAGTTGAATAATATGTATAATATACTCCTAACTAAACATAAACAAAATTGAGTTAATCATTAATCATTCCTAATCTTTCCTAATGATAATGACAACATTATTAATTATAATCAAATCAGTCGAGAAATCTTCGTTATAATCAAAATATGGGACATGCCTTATTTCGTAATAATCTTATTTTTAGAAAAAATACTATATGCATCATACTCTGTGACCTACTGTCAATTTTTGGTTCTAATGAGCTATACCGATATTTTATTTCTTCCTAATTTTTAAAATAGTATCTACAAATGTCAAATACTAACTTAATAATGATTTCCTCATATTCACAGCTCATCGGACATATTATTGGCAATCTATTCTTAACTAATTCATTTGTGTCTCTAAGATCTGAGAAGAGTAAAACTGAGTTTGATAGAATGCATTTATGCTCACATTACTGGGAAAATTCAATTACCAATATTATCAGTATCCCTGATAGACAGCGACAAAATTGAGAAACTGAGAAGAGATATCTGCGTCCTCTCTTATGAATTCATATTATAAAATATATTGAAACTGAAAAAGTGTTGATTTCACAAAACTGCATTCTACGCTATAACATAACAACCCAAAAAATCTGCATTTTAAAAAGGAAAGTTCATTAAATATATTTTTATCTTGGAGGTTCATCCTGCTTAATTTAAACATGAATATCGTAATATCATTCAATTGTCTAATCTCTGTCATCCATACAGTTATTATCAACACATTCGACACAACAGCATTAATGATGTCAAGATCATACCTCATCAAGATTTTATCTCATCGTCTTCATCTTGAGAAGCAAAGCATCCATGGCAATTTTTTCCAACTATTAAGCTACTAAAGAGCAAACTGCTGTTATAGAAATAGAAGGGGAAAAAAGGGAAGTAGGTATTAGGAAAGGAGTAAGACAAGGATGTCTTATCACCACTAATTTTTAATCTGTACATCGAAGAGGCGATTAATGTGGTAAAAGATAGAGTGGATTTCGGGCTTAAAGTACAGGGACAGAAACTAAAATTCGCGGATGATATAGCAGTATTAGCATCTAGTAAGGAGGAATTAGAATCGGCATTGAACGAAATGGAGGCAGTGTTGACAGAGGAATACGGAATGAGGATGAATAAAAACAAAACTAAAGTGTTAGTGTGCAGAGGGCGCGAGAGCAGAGCAAAAACGAAAGTACAAATTAATAATGAAAGATTTGAGGAAGTTAAAGACTTCACTTATTTAGGAAGTAAAATTAATTGGGATGGAAGAAGCGATAAAGACATAAAACAAAGAATAGCGCAGGGTCGAGTAGCTTTTAACAAAAAGAAAGCACTTTTATGCTCGGGGGTAATAAACTTAGAAACAAGGAAGAGATTTTTGAAAACATATGTATGGAGCACGGCACTATACGGCTGCGAAACCTGGACGGTAGGGGAAGCAAGTAGGAAGAAATTAGAAGCTTTTGAGATGTGGTGTTACCGAAGAATGATGAAAATACCATGGACTGATAGGGTTAGAAACGAAGAAGTATTGGAGAAAGTCGGCGAGAAAAGAAGTATATGGAAAAACTTAAAGAAGAGAAGAGATAGAATGGTAGGCCACTTGCTGAGACATGGGGGAATAGTACGCGATATTTTGGAGGCAGAAAGGCAGAGGTAGGCCTAGATTAGACTACTGCTCGCAAATAGTAAGGGATGTAGGTTGTAGCACAATTAGCGAAATGCGTAGGTTAGCACAAGATAGGAGAAGCTGGAGGTTAGAGTCCAACCAGTCTTAGAACTGATGACCTGATGATGATGATGAAGCTACTAAAATGAAAATAATCTTATTTCTTAATTATTCCATAGTGAATTCACTGATTTCACTACGTTTAACGATTTCAACTGTTATTAGTACAAATACTTATGTAGTATATATCAACGTTATAGTCTGTCTTCCTTTATAAATTAAGTAAATTTTAACCAACTTCTAGTGATTTGTGCCTAGAACTTAACGTTTAGTATTTTAAAATATTTCTTATTATCTGCACCCTTCGCATATTTTATTACAACTCGCCAAAATGATATGTTTTTGATCCAGCTAACTAAATGACCTAACAAAGCCAACCGTGCATCGTTAAGATTGCTTTGTAAATATTGACGGAGCTTCGACAATTTCGATAATTTATTTCTTTTATCTTGTTTGCATACTCTTTTGGCGTTCACATAAAAGCAATATCAAATATAGGCGGAACATATCACTACACATCTGATTTTAATGTGGGTTTAAGAAGTTATCCCTGACTTCTGAATGCCATTGTATCTAGAAGTGATTTTCAAACAATAAAAATGCATAGTGTATCGAACAAGCTTCTCTTCGTTTCATCTTCTCAATACGTGTGTATGTATAACCTACATGAATAATAGGCCATGTCTATAATTCGATCCGAGTGTAGTCGTGATTCATGTATATTTTTACCGCATCATGAAATCAAACCTTTTACATTCAGGTGGAGGATAGGAGTTAACAGTATTGACGGCTATTATTCGTCTATGTTCTGAATAAGCTCCTCATAACTGCAAAATATGAACCAATCCTATCTTCAATGACCTTTCTTCTTAATGAGAACTCATTTACTCCCAAGCTTTATTTATATAGCATATACATATAGGCATTCCTTATACAAGAGGTTTCACTGAATATAAAATAGACATTATTCTAATCACGTACATCAATTTTATTTTAGAAAGAATATATTTTTTTGAGTACTTCTTATATCCCTACTGCACCTCCTAACCAAACGTAAAGATTATATTTAAAATTTTAAAATGTAAATGTTGTCAAGTAGCTAATTACTTACTCTTAAAGTTCTCTTTAAAATAGAGTTACCAAATGTTTTAAATTTGTAACGCTGTTCATCGACAAAATAAAATGAATAAAACGGAGATAATTGTTTATTTAAAAGATCTTATTTTTATTGTTTATTTAGTTTTATGTTTAAATACAGACGAAATTAATAGAGAAAAAATTAATGCAGTCAAGTAGCCAAGACAGTTGAATAAATCGGTGAAGACATAAAGCGATTACCAACATTCAACTTATTTTGAAGAATTACAAGGTCTTTATGACAACTTAACTCATGATCTTTTTAACATATGACTCTTTGACGAATGTTGAGTTCTCTTATTGTTAGATCCATACCAAAATCCAAATATTTGATAGATACTTTTAAAAACTGCTTTGTAGGTTTTCTTGCCCATAAGGTAATTATAGTTGTTAGAGGACAATATTGATTGGACATTATCTATATTTACTAAACGGCTGTTTTCGTGTGTGTGTCACGAAATTTTTATGTCGATGTACGAAATGCTTTTCGTTCGAATTTCGGTATATTGGCAAAATCAATAAAGTAAGTCGACCCTTGCGAACAACGTGGTAGCTTTTGTTTTTTGATCCGAAGTCCCTAGAGGCATACTCCTGAGGTGCCTTCCATATGAGTGGGGGGCGGCGCAGTATTATTACGATTTGCTTACTCGTTATAATTATTAAAGAGGGACATATTTCTTCCAGACTGTCGCTTCAGACAGCGATTAGGCAAATTATTCCAGTGGATTAAAAATAAGGTGCTACAGGGCAGCTCCTGTATTCATTAGATTTACTTTCACTTGAGTTGTTCTCGTGCCGGTATATAAAATGTAATTTTTATGAAAGCAAACTACAGAAGTACGTCAACGTACTGTAAACGAGTTACTTCAAAACAGTCTAGAATATACCTATAACGCAGTTTAAAACACAGTTTATATCATTAGAAGTTGGTGGATCTCATTTCCAATATGTCTTATTTGAAATTTAAGACCTAAGCCATTAGCCTCACTAGCGGTTAAAATCTAGTAAAGAAATGGAAAATTCTCATAGAAGTATACCCGATGAAAACAAATCGATTTATTTGAGCACGCTCCTACTTTATTTTTGATAAAGCCACGCCATACTCTGTATAATGCAATAGCATGAATGGCGTGTTGTAAATAAATTATGTTTTATAAACAATATATTTATCAGAACTATTTAATAAACAAATATTTCCAGAGCGCACCAGTCAACAATTTTATATAATTGGTGATGTAATGAATCATAAATCTATCAAAAATGATGTCAAGTTCTAATTATTTCGAATGTTTTCCCAGTTACCAGTTTATTTAATAATAACTTATAATAACGATAATTTTGACATAACTCTGTTTTTTTAAGTAAATGATAATCATATCATATCTACATAACTTATCTACATAACAGATAATACTTTTTACTAGATACATGCCATACGAGCATATGCCATGTATAAATTAATCATTTTCGCTTAACAAAATACAATGGATTCTAGGGTGTCCAGAAAGGGTAGGGGGTATTGTATCTACGCTGTCCATATACTCCACAACTGCAGGAATTTGAAGGCTTTAATTGTAAACATGGTTTCAACAACATGGGGCCACTTGCCACACCTCAAACCACTCACGTGAGGTTGTCAATCAAGTTGTGATTGACAACCCGAAAATTGAATTGACTCCCGGAAAAAGTGATCTATCGTCGAGGCACCATCAAGAAGCCCCTATCTTACACCCCTTAATTATTTCTTATGGGGGATACCTTAAAAAAAGTTTATGAAAACAAATCGCGAACTCTACTGCAAACACTACATCCGCACCGAAATGGCCGCCGTTTCCATGTGTAGACGCGTGGCGGCTAATTTCCGTTTTCAGTTAGAGGAGTGCTAGCAGCGCGAGGGTCAACATTTGGACAACATAACCTCTGGCACTTAATTTTCCAAAACTTTGTCTAAAAATAAT
Organism: Rosalia funebris; assembly: GCA_037954035.1. NCBI lineage: Eukaryota > Metazoa > Arthropoda > Insecta > Coleoptera > Cerambycidae > Rosalia > Rosalia funebris. Next base: position 27,770,761 of record JAZFAV010000011.1, read on the forward strand.
GTTTTTTCTGACTTATAGTTTTTTTATTGAATTTACTCTGAATACTCCCTACCCTTTTTGGACACCCTATAGCTTTTACGATTAATTATTTTTTTACTACTAAGACCCTATTTACGTAATCGTGCGCAATACGTCTACTTCAGCTATTGCAACTGCGTGAGTCCCCCAAGGATCAAACTTAGGAGCTCTTTTATTTTTATTATTTATTAATGACTTAACAAATTATGTCTGTTGCTGATGATGTGAGACTTTGTTGTGATGTAACCTATCCAGATGATTGTCTTTCTCATTAAAATGACCTTGCTTGAGAGTGCTTCAATAGTCTACTAAAAACAACATGAATTTAAATATAGGGAAATGAATGTTAGTCTGTAAATCGGAAATTTTACATATAGTTTTAAATAGAGGCGAGTCATGTGCTGAAATAAAACACGAGATAAAATATTACATTTTATAACAATGCAACTGAGACTAATTTGCTTCTTAAGTTGTTAATTAATAAATATAAATCACATGTGTGATATTTATGCTAGTACACTTGACGATTTATTAAAAGTAGCTAATTGTAATATATGTATATTACCTTATAATTAAGTATTGGTACAAATTATTATATAAGCAGTAATTAGTACAGAGTATATTAGTATACTATTATAAATTTGTGTTATTTCTGATAAATAACTCTTAATATAACTTTTTTTAGCTGAGTTAAATATTAAATATAAATATAGTTGTGTGGAGTATATTTATTTTGATACTTCTACCCATCCTGCTATTGAGTACTCATAATTTTGAATGCTATAATATAAACACTATAAAATAAGATGTGTTATTTGTCGATAAGCCAGGCTAAATACTAAATAAATATGTTTCGATATCAACAATTTGATGTTTTCATTTTTAAACTTCGACGTGAAAAACAAAATAAAGGTTAACATCAAAGATAATATTTCAGTATTATGGTTTTTTCCTAGTAAACTGATTTAGGTCAGAAAATGTAGCACATGTATAGATGTGAAGTGTGGCATTATTGAAAATTCGAAAAGATATTGAAAATATTTAAAAATTCTCCCTGATCTCATTCTTTGGGCGGAGGTAGACAATTAAGTTATATATTTTACAAAATCTAAGCACATCTTTATGAATAGATACATTATTTACATATTCATGGAATATGTTTAGCAATAACATAATTATCCAATTTGAATACGCAATTTGCGTAATTTAGTTTTGAATTTAAAAGGCATGACCATTACTAGATAAATAAATTAAGCAATTATCGAAGAATTTCAATTTATTGGTACTCTTTATAATCATCCATGAGCAAATAGGTACGTGCAAAAATCAAAAACCTATGTTTACGCAAATACGTTTGGTTAGCTTAATGGTTAAAATATTCCCTATTAATATTAAATATAGACTGGTGTTAATAAGCATATAAATTATTAATATCACTGATTACGTAATTATGTATTACGTTATATCATGTTTTTATGTACCCGAATGAAATCACATGCCATATTAATTTTATAATATTGCAAAGGATAGTGTAACAATATTAACAAAGTTTATGAAAGTATAAATTTTACTTCTGAATCAACTGCTTGGAGAGTTTATTTTGTTTCATCACTATTGATATAAAATGCTTAAAAATTCTATGGTTGGCTAATACGAATACGAGTATATTTCATAGACAAACAACCGTATTATTTGTTTTATTACATTAAAAATTACAATGGTATATCCGTTTGAGTACAAATTTTTGACATATACACTTTTAAAATTACAATTCTATTACTGAGATGATTCTGATTTTCAACAAATGATTTTTCTATTCAGTATTTTGCGACAATCACTTCCTGGACAATTATCTAGAAGACGATATAGACAATGTCCAAACAGTCAACCCGATTTTAGACTACTTTGTAAAACCAACACAATTGAGTAAAATAACTACTAAGTTTTATACCACTATATTTACACAAAAATCGCGACTGCAGTTTCGACACATTTATGTCATTTTCAAAACGATGATTGAACTAAGAATAAAATACAAAAATTCGGTTCCTATAATATATACTATCCAATTACACAAAATAAGGGTTATGACAATAAACAGGTAATTAAAGTAAAATAAACAGGGAAACGTGTTTTATAAATGGTGCAATCCCGACCGTCAGATTGTGGGAATTTCCAGGAATATTATTAAGAACTATTATACAGGGGGTTAATTAATTTTGGTAACAGTAAAAAGAGGAGAATATACTGTATCTACTTGATCATTTAACAAGTTAAAAGTATCACTATGGTTGTATTTATAGATTTCTATTGCTTCTAACCAATTAAGTTTTTACTTTGTAAAAATCTGCATACAGAGGAATTTATATCTATCCCCTGAAGCATCAGGCTGCGGAAGGTAAGATTACACATAGAGCCGAGGACAAACATATTTTTGCTCAGGACAAGCTGCTGAAATCTCTCGTTGGGTCTTGAACCCAAGCTTACAATTATACCCCCAATACTGGGCCTTCACCCTTATCCATGTAGTAACCCTATATACAGAATACTGGACCTAAAAACCCATCGTAGTCTCTAAAACTACTAAACCTGGTTATTATAAAATAGGAGAAAATGGTAGTATTCTGGCATTTGGTTAACAGGAGAACAATATTGTTGTTATCACCTTTTCTCATATTGATAGTAACTTTATTCTTTTAATAGCATACTTTATTTATTTTCGTATATATGAATATACAATGCATATCAGTATATAGACATATCAGATTAATAATTTTACTAAAATATAATTTCCATTAGAGAAGCTGTAATAGGTCGAAACATTTGATGTGAAGATATCACTGACTTAGTTTTCCACAAAATACCAAAACACTATACACTACACTCGACGCGCGTTTCGTCAACAAAGTTGGCATCATCTGGAGATAATTAAAACTGAATTTTAAGAGAGTTTCAATCGTCTTCGGATAATACCAAATTTGTTGGCGAAACGCGCATCGAGTGTAATGTATAGTGTTTTGGTGTTTTGTGGAAAACTAAGTCATTGTTATTAGAGAAGCTCACATCCAGTAACGAGAAGGATTAGGTACAAAAGACATCCAATTCACTTTACTCGATAAATTGACAACATTAATGGAACGTTGATTTAGCTTAAGACGAGATGATGTGAATTTTGTATTACAGATATTGATGGATTGATGGAACATTTATCTTCATAATAAACTTCTGATATGATACTCTGAGGTGAGGCGTGTCAGCAACTACAGTTGTTAAACTGCAACTACTTCACGTGGATTATACTACACTAATATGTTAAGTATTACAAAACAACCAGACCGTTGTGACTGCACCAACATCTCATTCCAGTCACAAAATAATTAATGAGATTTATCATTAAGTTAGTGGTTTATTTCACTTTAATACGAACTTTAATAAATTATTCATTCATAATCATAATCAAACATACCTAGGATCAAGTCGAGTATTTAATAGCAGTATAATACTCGTATCTCAAGTGTTAAATAGCAGGAGCTGTTTGTTATAAATGAAATTCTTTTCAACAACTTTGGTCTAACCGTTGGTTTCATAACAAAATAAAGCGTGCTCTATAACTCGAAGTCACCATAAATAATATGTTACAATTTATATAATCTAGACAAGAAAGTAATAACAATTGTTAAATGTTAAGTTACATATTCGTTGTGATATATGATATCGAACAACTTTGCAAGGATTTACCGAAAAAAAAAATACAGCCATAAAACGTTAAGTCGGTCTTTATATTTATTTTTATTTTGTAAGCCTAGCCCTGATTATATTCGCCAAAATACTACCATACTAATATGAACGTCTACAGGGTGATTTGGGAGGAAAGAATAATGTTTTAAGAATATGTTAAGAGAGCTAAAGTACTCAAAGTAAGCTAATGTGTTAAGGTCCAGTTTGTTATCAATGGCAGAGATAATTAAAGCTTGAGTAAATAAGAGACTCGCCAAGACTAGTACAAAATAGTATTAAAATTCATACAATTCTTCTAAAATACCACCACTAACCTCGATGTATATATGTATTTTTGTGTTTATAAACTGCATTGGTAGCACTTTTTAATTAAGGTGATCGGTGATTATTTTCTAGTACGGCTGTAGTATTAATATGCGATTCAGTAACGCATCCCTATTTTCGCCCATATAGGATGATATTTCACACCCATATAGGTGTCCATATCAATGTTTCATCCATCTCCAAAAATCAAAAGAAATGAGATTCGGTGAAGTCTGCAAATCGTCTCTGCTAATCTAGTGATCATCGGAATGAGTACTAAGAAAACCTTTACAACTTTAACAAAAATAATATTCGTTGTCGAATATTTAAAGGTATTTTTTCCGAAATATCTATCAAGTGGTGTGATTCTTCCCTAGTTAGGTGTCCATCCAACATAAATGGACCAAATAGTTGATTATTTAGCATGTCACACCATACGTGGATCATCATCGTCATCGTTAGTACTACAGCTCTAGGGGAGTGTTGCCCTTTCCAAATTTTCTCCGACAGTCGTCATAGTCTAAGGCTCTTCTTCACCAGTTTATCAATTTTTCTGGCATCTTCATCTAAATGATCCTCTAATCTGAATATCGGCCTTTTTCGTATTCTAGTTCTAGCTAGTTATGACAGAGGGATTTTCTTTCGTGTGTTCTCCTTGGATATGATAATACAATCTGCCTATCGAAGACGTCCAATTTTAATGTATCGTATGTAATATTTTCATGTATTTCTCCCATTCGATAATTTCTTATATTTTGTATATAACTCAAAAGTGTAAATCATCAGACACCGTTGCACATACACACTTTCCTTCAAATATATACAGTTGTTCGTCATGTTGTGTTAATGTCCAATATTCTGATATGTTGAACCAGCACTGGTATATTTAGTATTTTGTACATCAGGGTCTTAGTTTTCCGTAAAATGTATCAGTTACGGAAGTGATTATACAGTCCGGACTAACATCTGTATACCAAGACTATTTTCCTGTTAATCAGCTGTTGTTAATGCACTTCACTAGTGAGTCCGAGTATGTGATGTTCTGTACTGTCTCAATGTAATTGTTTCCTAAGGAGTATTATGCCTTATTGCTAGTTCATGATTGTGGCGTTGTCCTCAATAATTATTAGCCCAATATTTTCGCTATATAGATAAATCTATTGAGGACCTCTGGTACAATTTTTGGTCTACGTAATGTCTACGTAATTTGTATAAGCTTGTAATAGATTGTTCCTCTTTAAAATAAATCTACATCTCAGACTACTTTTTCCAATGCTAAATTGAAAAGGAGACAAATCTGTCGCCCTTTTGCACTCCACCGAAAGATTCAGATTACTCAGAGATTTATTTTCGTATTTTGATTCTACAAATGACTATTGACATGATATAAAGCTTTGGTCTTCTCAATATGTTCTCTTCGGATTTAAGCTCGACGAATATGTGAAAGGTGCGAACATTTAGTTCGGTTGTTTTTTCCAGGAGTTATCTTAGAATAAATAGTTGGTCTATCTTTAATTGTCTTAATTTAAAACCACTTTTCTCCCCCCGGAACATATGGATACAAATTTCATACAAAATGTTTGACAATGAGAATAATGTGTATATCGTGTTAAATAACGTTATGCATGTACTTATATATCTCTTCTTTTGTGAAACGGAATAAGTCCAAATTTCCACCCTTCTGGTGTATGTTCTCCTTGCCATATCTCGACTAAGACTTCGTGAATTATATTGGTTATGTTGAGTCTGTCATTTTTAAATATATTTGCCATCCATCATTTGACTCCATGGTTGCCATACGAGAATACTAAATATATATTGAAAATTAAGTTGTGACGTGGCATAAGGATTGTTGTCCAATTATCCATGATTCTTATGACAACTGTTAATTCAATCACGAGTAAACTGAACATCATCCATAAACAAAAGGTATTTGAGCAATCCTCTATTTTCATGAATACACTGACAAAATTATAGCCTTAAAGATTGCCTTGTTACACATTTTATGCAGTTGCAACATAAGAAGATTCACACTCTGTTGTTAATATATTTTCTAAACATTTGACACGGAATTTAGTTTGAAATGCTCCGTGGATTTATCTATGGTCATTCCATAATAATGGAGAACATAAAATTCCACACCAAGTATGTAGTTGCCTTAAAAAATAATTCACTTCAGTTATTAAATGTTTTCACATTTAAATTACTCTTTAATGGCTACCTAGAAAGAAAATTAAACCTGATTAACTCCGTAAGGAATAAAAATAAGACTTCAATATGTTAATTCATTTAGTGTATTTTGGCTCTCTTAATATAGCTTTAAAATATGTGTCTTTTCTCCCCAATTGCCCTTGATTTCCATATTTCTTATTATATATCCTCTTTCTTTGGTATCGGTTGTATAACTATCATAGACCACCCTGAATATGTTAATAAATCGTAATATAGACGAAATGTATCATCAAATAAATTACATCAAAACATTTTCTACTTAAACGAAAAGAAAATTCCCATTGCATACAATAGTTTATTTCACTGTTATCAAATAACTACGGTATGATTCTGGTTTTCTCAAATAAACATGTGGTATATATGTATGTACAAATTTAAAAATAAAATGTGTGCTACACTGAAGACGAGTGTTTGGGCATGTTAAAAGTGGACTTTGTTTGTCTTTAATACCGTTCTAAGAATAAAATTTTATGCATGACCAAAATGGGCAAGTGATTCTAATTCTTTCGTCTCGACGAAAAAAAAAACATGACCTTGTATTGGTCTTCTCAATAGCGCCCACGCAATTACGTGTTAGATCAGGAATAATGTGGTTCGTTATTTAAAGATGGTTTGTCTTGGACCTAACTAAAATAGACGTCGAAACGAGTTGTGGGAACGGAAATGCTAATTTACTATGAAAATAACCTTTTACATTGGAATATCATTAACCATAATTTCTTACGTACTGATCGTCAAGAATAGGAACAAGTATCAAAACTGGGTTATCGGACCGCCCACGAGATTCGCTGTAAATAGCCTGATCTAATTAAATAGCCGTATGCTACCCTCACTCTTTCTTCTATGCATAATCTCATACTTTTTCCTATTATTGATGAACAGCATATTTTATATCAACACCTCCCAGTGTTACCTATATCTAATACTATCATGATTTTAATATTTGCTTTATATCGGCTACATACTGAGTATTGGTACATCAATTGCAATATTATCCGGTATACATACAGAGATCGAAAAGTATTGTATATATTCGATTAAATTGCTACTAATGTTTTTTTTTAATCACTAAGGCATGTCAAAAGACGTACTTCAAATATTTCATTCATTTTAAATTTCTCACAACTACCTCTTCTACATTCTACTAGCCCAAAATCACGTTAGTTCGCCCGTTAGATATTTTCACGTCCACGCAGTACAAACAGTAAGGTAGGAATAAACTACGCTAATAAATACAACAGATTTTATTTGTACTTGAAAAATATCATTTATTCGCAATAATAAGAAAACTAGTGACAAAAGAAAGCATAAAAACATGAAAGCTGTAAAATCAATTACCGCTGTGTTATGTCACCTCTATTTTTCAAAACAGCATTTATACGCCTAGGCATGGTGTCTACAAGACTCTGACAGTCTTCTAAAGAAAAAGCGTCCCATATTTCTTGGAGACGATGTCGCAATGACTGAAGTGTTTTAGCCGGACGATTACGCAATTATTTTTTCATTCAATGCCATAATGTCTCGATCGGAAAAAGATCAGGACTACTCGAGGGCCAACTTAAGACGGATATATCGTTTTCCGACATCCAGGATTTCACACATTTGGCTGTATGCCAAGCCGCGCTATCCTGTTGAAAGAGAAATTCCGGATTAGCTAATTGCAGAGACTCGATTGATGGAAGAAAGCACTGATTTAAAATGACTATGTATTTTTTTTTGCGTTTAGGGTGCCTTCAATAAAGTGAAGCCTACCAACGCCATTGGCGGACATACATTCCCACATCATAATTGAAAGGGGGAAATTTCACTTTTTGCCGAAGACAGTGGGATGAAGAAGGATGAGACAGCGTACTCCGTTCATTGTCGGACCTGCGCTGTTCGAAGTCAAGCAACGGATTGCGCGGTTGCGACTTGGACGCATGGTCTTATTCTCATGGTGCCGCGGTGGTGCTGACTCGGTATTTGGTAACAGGGTGGCAACTGGGCCAAATACTGGGCACATTGTCTGCGTGAGTTCGATTCTCACCAGAGGGAACTTGGCACTTCCCTCAGGCCTGGGTGTTTGTCCGCGTCTATATGTGTAACCGTCCCCTACACAAAACCTGCTTGTAGGCTTTCTGGGGAAGGGTGTTCTAATTTCTGTGTGTCCAAACAAACGTTTTAAAACAGTCTTTGTTGTGAGCGTCTGTTTTCGTTCGAATCACCCTACTCCGCGAATCTCCTACACAAAGCTCAAATTTTAATTCGTCGCTCCAAATAACCCAGCTCTACACTGAACTGCAAGTACAGTTCTTATGTATTTTGGCCCATAGTAAACGGTTTTTATTATATTTTTGAGTGAGTAGGAGTTTCTCTTTTGTCTGATAACGAGAAGTGTTACATGCATGCATGCATTAAAGTATAAAACCAAATTACCTTATAAAAATTGAATTCAATTTTCTTCAGTGCCCTCGTACAAGTCGATTTAGAATACTGCCTGTCTGTCGCTTTATTCCATGGAACTGTTAGAACACTGCAATTAGCATGACGGTTTTTTTTTAGGATGCGTCCCAAAATTCAGTCATTGCGGTTCAAATTCAGTCAAAAACCAGTCATTGCGGCTTTTCTATCAACACGTGCTTTTCGATTGTGGAACCCGTAACTTTGGCATAATGTCTCTAACAATATAACGAGACAATTCTAATTCTTTTGCAATCTGGCACCATCGGCAGAGGTATCGTGATCTAGTTTCATACAAAATTATGGTTTGACGACAATGTTTACGCTTCGACTTCGGTGGCTAGATTTACTCAAATCAGACATTTAAGCATAAATTATATTTTCGAAGGCGATATTTTTGTTTACTATTATAGGAATTACTCAGATTGATCCTACTTGGCATTAGGAATGAGAATTATCATAATAGTCTTCTTGCGTTAAATCGTTTATTATAGCTCATTTAACTAAAAAGTCAGTGCGGATGAACTCATATGTGATTTTGGGTTCGTATAATGGTTAAACTACTCCTAATAAGAAACCCTAACATTATATCGCACCTTACGCAAGACGTGTACGAGATTAATCGAAATCAATAAGACCTTCAATCCAGTGTTAATGTTCCAGAATCATGTAAATAGGGAACTAGTCTATCTAAGAGTCAGTGAATTTTGCTTTTCATATATTTAAAATCCCCATTCTAAGATGATTATTAGCAAAATGTTACTGGTGAGTGGTTGGTGCTTAAGGAACTCATTCTAACACTGAAATACTTTATGGGTTTTATAAAGGTATATGTGTTTAAAAATACTTATAATAATATAATAAGAGATACGGGATTTTCCTATATACTAACTTTGTTAGTCATATTAAAATTAACAGAAATAGGGGATATGAATATCGATTTCAATAAATAGTATATAAATAGTCCATATTGTTTTTTTTTTTTATCAACCTCGTTTCTCAAATTTTCTGAAGGACAACAATATTTCTTAAGCGATAGTTTTAATTCAATCTAAACTTCTATATCATTGAAATAGTATTGCCATTAAACTATATATCATATTTACCAAGTAGAGAGATGTAACTAATTATTTGTATTGCTTATTCTTGTCTAATTCTATAAAATCTGTAACCTAAACTATGTTTTAAATATCGTATTGGTAAATTTGATTGGAATAATAATTACAATAACGTTTCAAGTAGTTTTTAGAACATATAATACTTATACAAATAATAGTTATAGACAAATAAGATAATATATTTTGAAATTGCGAAAATGTATATCCTTAGATACTAGATAAGAATAGATAAGATATATGGTATATAAAAAAAATCAGTAAATTCGATAAAATGTCTTCCCGTAACTATTTTGATAAAAAATGTTGAGACTGATACTAATTCCCCTCATAACATTTGAAAATTCGATATATCATCTGATTAATGATAGGGACTGCTTGAAGTATTCAAACGCTTTCAAGCCTTTGGAAGTAATTAGTATATTTAAATAGACTTTATTTTATTGTTAAATAACCTCATAAAAAATCTAAGAGGATTAAATTATATGATTTAAGTTACTACTTAATACATACATACATATATGAATTTATAAACGTTATATAAAAACATTTTAAGCTACACATTAGTTTTTACCTACTGTAAAATTTAAATAATCACTGACATCATAAAAATACTGATCACGCTAAATTGGCATAATTTATTTTTTTTTTTATGTTCACTTGGTGCATTATATCTTGCCCCACCTATAATTCGAACCAAATTCGAATAAATCCAAATGTCGATTTTTACAGTCTAAGTACCTTATTTATCATGCCACAGAGACCCCAAGACACAGTACTATACGAGTATGAAAGATGGCTATACGAGTGAACAATAGAAGACCCACAATCGCAAATAGTATTATTTGTTAATATAGTCTTGTCGTCTGCAAACATAATACAGAAGTTAGTATTGGCTATTATTCCATCTAAACCCCTGATATTAACACACATATACAGAAACACACAGAGCTGACTAATGTGGGAATCGAACCCACGTGCAAAGCGATTGGCATTGTTATCTTGATTCAATCCAGAGAATTTGGAAGCCTCTTGCTCAGTAATTATGGAGTAACTTACATTCGGAAGATCTGGCCATAGCTAGAAAGCTAAGTGCTCAGTAAATCTGGCCATAGAAAGTCAAGTGGTCATGTAAATAAAGCCAATTCTTCCAATTATGTCCGCCACTCTACCTTAAATCCGGGATGTCGGCATAACAGATTGTTTCATTTTAATTATTTCAAATATAACAACATAGATAAATGTTGTAATATTATCGCAGGATGTTCACCTCACTGAAACAAAAAGGGGTTAGCAGGGCCACCTAGATCATTATTCTGACCTCTCTATATATTTAACGACATTTTTGTGTAATTCGAATCTCGCTTTTGTTTTCAACTTACAAAATATTTATGTTTCTTGCTAACCTACAGTTTTTTGAGTAGGTAAATTATTGATTTTACCTGCTTATGTTGTTATTTTACTTTGTTACGCGCAGGATAATGTATAAAGACCTACTTCATATAATTGATGACAGATCGGTGCGTTGTTCACTGGACCTACCGAATCATTTACTTGAATTAAAAACAAGATGGGGCTCCTGACTAATCCTTGGGGGAACCCCATTTTTAATATGCACCAATCATGACTCATAGTCTATATTGACACACTTCTGTATAGTTTATTTCATCGCTATTTGCCAAATAAAAATTCTCAAAAAACATACCGTCGCTTGTTTTTATGGTTAGGCTCAGGTGGATTGCTCCGTTTATCGGCAAGATAAAAGAATTTTTTTATTTAGCAAATAGCGATGAAATGAATAGTGTAATAGTCAAATAATGCTAAAATAATTTTATAATATTGCCTGATTCCATAATATTCTACCTTTATTAATTAACACTATACAAACTGTAGTACAAATTAAAGGTTTTATAAGGTCACATAATATAGTATTTGTGCATGAACTATCATAAAAATCCTCAGCTACCTTTTATATTATTGCCAATATTTTCTTAAATGCAAATTTATTTTTCCTGAAAATATGGTTGCGTTGACAATAACTTACTAATCTACATTTGATTGTTAATTCAATAGTTTAAGTATAACTGGGATATTAGCAATAGGCCTATCTGTCTCCTAATATATCGGCAATATTTTTTGTAATTTTCAGTAAATTTAGCCAATTCCTCCCATTCATACATTTATTACACAGAAGTGTAGGTGGATAAAGTAACAGCTGTAGAATATTTTTATCATGACTTAAATAGTATCAACTATCTAATCTAACTTTCAGCATTAGCGAATGTATCAGAAACTAATCATGATAAATAATAGAACATTTATTGAAAATATTTTTTTGTTTTGAACAAAATCCATAAAAATAGATAGGGTGTATTTAAACTAACTACCAAAGTATAGCTTAGATCGCGTCTGGAGACAACGTGACATGAGTTACGGTATAGTTAAAGAATTGCCAATTTAAAATAAGAAGGCAAGAAGTCTCTTATTATAGAAAAAATAAGTACTGGCGTTTTATAGAATGTTTTCATTTGTATTGTGAATACTGTACGACGATATCTTATCAAGCATCATGGTTTCAGATTTATTCTGATTAAATGATCTCTGTCTTTCTAAATATCGAATCTTGTTAGAGTATTTAAGTGCGGTATTCAATTTACCGCTCGGTTACCTAAACTATTAGTCGGCAAGTGAATTTAAAAGCCTTAATTACATTGTTCTATTACCGTAAAAGCCCGCCGGCTGCATAAAACGAGAAACAGTAATTCCTTAAGTAAAACAATACCACTGTGAACCTTTTATTGGACCGAAAAATAATTATTCAGTAATTGTTTCAGCCGCTGACCGAATGATAGGAAAGCGTAATTTATTATAAGAATATCTTCGTCGTATAAATATTTACCTTTACGCGAAGACACCGACGCCTTCGGCAAATGTAAAACATCTTTAGTTGTGATTTAATATGCAAAAGCAATCTCCTGTGCTATAAATTATTGTGCCAATGGACTCCTGACTTGCAGTATAATGATGTGGATAAAATTAATACAAAATATCGTATTCGTTTACTACGTTCGTTTCATGTACATAATTGTCTAGATATGAAAATAATAACATTGCACTGTGATAGATCTAAATAGATCTTGTTCTTATGTACATATGTACATCTCACCAGCATCAATAGCAAAAATAGGCAACACGAGTAATTAAATATTACGTATTAATCTTAATAGTATACAGTTTTAATAGTATCATGATAATCTGTATAACACATTATGATTGATGGCATTCCATTACTACTATCTAATAGTTTATCATAATTAATTCTATCATTTCACTGATACCTAATTTTCATCTGCGAAGATAGTTATTCGAGAGATCTACTACTATCAAATTTATCAATAAAGCAAGGAACTCGTTATTTAAAATAAACTCGTCGTTATGTACAGCGTCAGATTTTACGATTCCGACTTGATTTTTAAAATTAAATAAACAGTTTTAAAACCTTAAAACGGACTTTTCCGCGCGTAGAATATCTATCTCGACGTTGAGTGGCCGAGGACATAATAAACCAACACATAAATGCAGGATATGTGTTTTATGCGACAGTTTTATTTTTTTCAAATAGTCCACCATCGTGCTTTCTCATGACCCATGGACAGGGTGGGGTGTGTCCTATCCACCTCAAAATCAATAGATATCGTCTGGTAGACGTCCTTAATCAGAATCAGTCGAAACTCGATCGATTTGATACGATTTAATTGAGTGATCGTGCTAACAAAAAAAATTTCTCAAATAGTCCACCATTGTACTTTCTCATGACCCATGTACATGGTAAAGTGTGTTCTATCCACCTCTACGAGGAAATAAAGTAATAAATTATCGACCAATAACTATTACAATTTGCATAATGGATCTTTGCGCGTGTATAAATTTAGTGACCACACACGGATCACATGCTACACCACTCGCAATTGTTACTAATATGAGTAATATGCCACAGTTACCAGCACGTATGTCTAGCGACATATGTATGTTTCAATCAACTACGTACGGCATAGACAGTTAATAATTTGCTGAACAAAATACATTTATAGCTTAGCTTTATTGTATAATTTGATTCATTGGCGTCTCAATATTTCTGTAAAATTTATTTCATTTTTGTTTCATTTATTTTTATTTTTGTTGATTTTATTTCATTTATTTTGATGGAAATATCACTTCCATTGAATGTTTTTGTTGAGAACCTTTTCATTGCTCTGTCATAGATTGATGGATTTGTAATTATTGTACTAACTGTTATCCTAAAATGTGTTCTCGACACACGACGCTGTTCAAAAATGTCAAATTGATTGATTCATACGATTGTTATCTGTGACGCACAGGCAAAGAATCATTATACAAACCATATATGCAATTCTTCAGAATTTATAGAAATTATTTTACACGGTCTCTATTTATAATGTCTGGTATAATGTTGTGTTCACAATATCGATGTATGGCAGGAAGATTGCCAATCTTGTATGTAAATCCCAATACATAACTGATAAACTAGACCAATAAAATCAAGTTGAATTAATATATACTCACTTCTCCAATGCGTTTACTTTATCACGCTATTTTACTAAATAAATTAGATAACTTTGGAGTAGCAGCCTGCATCATTAATCTGTTAAGTCCTTACTTAAATAAAAATAGATAGCAATCATACAGTATTATATAGTACCATGATTATAAGTCGGCAACTTTCTTTCAGAAGTCAGGGGTGCCATAAGGTCCGCTCTTGGGCCCACAGTTATTTATCATATTTATCGACAATATAATATCTTGCAATATAGTCAAATATTTAATATTTGCCGATAACTTAAAATTATTTTGTAACAGTGCACATGAAACAAACTACGTAAATGTTCAGAAAGCCTTGAGCACTGTAAATTTTTAGTGTATTTAGGATGCGCTCCCTCGAAATGTCCCATATGTTTAGGGTCAATGATCAATGTCTATTAGAAAGACAGAATGAAAGATTTAGAGATTATTTATGAAAAAAAAATAATATTTATAAGCAGCGTAATGCATACTGCATGATCAGCGTAAAACAATCTTGATCTGGTCTTGCGTAATTTAAAGAAATTCGATAATAGTTATATATTCCGATTGGTTTATCATTTTATCATTTTTAGATCAAAATTAAAATATGCAACAACAGTCTGGAGTTCCATCTATAATACAGAAAAAAACACATCGTCGTTACGTTTCATGAAGTCTGTGGTATATAATATACTAGATGAATATATCCTGAAAGAATTTTTCCTAATAATATGTTATTGAAACCTTTCAATTTATTAGACATTTAATCAAACACGTTGATTAAATATTGACAACAACGCACGTTGATAGCTAAAACATCTTATCGATATATTAGCTATCCGATACCTTTACGTATATTCTGTAAACTGAACAATTTTAATATCCTATTCGTAGATTCCTAAAAATTTGTATGAAAGAAATATTGCATTTATACGTAATTTAAGAATTTTGACATATTAGGAAAATTCTTATTATTGACTATAGATAGAAATATTATTGTGCAAATAAACGAACGAACTTATAAACAATTAAAAATAGTTAACTTTATTTCTTCTTCGTAAAATTATTATCGCAATAAATACATAAAGCGGTATAATTATGTAATTAATTACATTATACCCCTTTTGAATAAATTAGCAACATATTACGACTATCGCCTATTTCCAGATAAATAAAATCTTGATTAACAACATTACAGAATTTTAAAATAATGTTGAATATTTTAGCGTTGCATTTTAAAAGCTCAAGATAAGACATAGTTACAATTATATTTTTTAATAAATAAAGTCTTATCGGGTAAGATTATTGATATCTATGTAAGTACTATGGAAATTAGTTAAATTATTAATGTGCATTAAATTCAGGGATATGTAAATGTAATATGCATTATACCAATTACTTAAATAAATTCAGTTTATAACATTTTGATAGAAGCATTATCCTACACATCTGCATCTTTAGGTCAATATTTGCGGTCATAATTTTTATATATCTCATAATTGATATTCAATATTAAATGATTAATATTAAATAATAATTCATTAATTCATAATATTCACATCTTTGCTATCTTCCTTCGCAATATTTTTTCTCAGTTCCCTAATAAGATTTATTGGACAATGAAGAGTTATCGTGATTGATGAAATCAGTCAATCAATTTCGATTAGCAGAAGCCATAACGTTAACCATAAAACCATAAAATAGTTCCCAAATAACGTACTAATAAATTTTGTTGATTAAATAATTCTTTACATGTATTATGCAAAATATGATTTTATTATGAAAAATGATTTTGTAATAGCATAAAGCATGTATGAATAAATTCATTTATTAATATTGTCTTCATCGACAGTCTTTTCTCTCAATTTAATTGTAGAAAATTCTCTCTATTTACTAAACGACTGTTTTCGTGTGTGTGTGTGTCACGAAATTTTTAGGTCGATGTACGAAATGCTTTTCGTTCGAATTTCGAATTTCTAACAAAATCAATATAGTAAATCGACACTTACGAACAACGTGGTAACTATTGTTTTTTGATCCGAAACTTTTAGAGGCCTTCAATATGAGCGAGGGAGCGGCGCGATATTATTGCGATTTGCTTACTCGTCTTATATTAATTATCCAAAGACTAAGATAAATTATTGTTGTAGTATAGTATTTTAGTATACTCACTTATTAATTCTTTCATATTTGGGTAGAGATGAGTAATTGAGTTTATATGTTATCTATGCAAATAATTGTATGTAAATGTTTCTAAAATTGGGCATCATGCCCAAACCTTTTTCTACCCGATATTGTCAACAATGAAAATCACGAAAATTTGTCTGCGAGTTAAACAGAATTTAAAAGAATGTTCTTAGCTGAATCATGCCCAGAATACCAATTGGCCGACTAATTTAAGTGGATTGGTGCCTTAGGCGTTTTATCAAACTTAGGAAAAAGCTATTAGTTCGATTCTTTATGATGAATCGGATAGGTATTTTTATTGTAGTGCATCTTGCGTAAAGTATATTAAAGAAAGATAAAACTTATTTAATGACATAATAAATGCTCCCAATAAAAACTTACCAAAGCCCTCGTCTCGTTGGCATTTTATTATTATATACAGCTGATAAATTACTGGCTGTTTCGGTAATGATTTCCAAGTATGAAAGAAAACCAGAAAGTCAACGCCATAAAGAAAAGAGTTATGTGTTAAATATATGAAACTACGAAAAGCATAAAAGATGTAATGGTTGATATTATACTTCCCAAGCCCTGGTAATATCTATATTATTATTTATGCAATGTGGTAATGTTTAGTAATATGTGAACCAAATTTAGACTATCGTTGAATTTCTCTATCTTATCTACTCGTATAGCGCCTAATACTATAACATTACATAGGCACACCTCTAATTTAATAAGTTGCATGTTTATGCCTTATTTAGACGGGCAAGATACATTATTTTGAATATTAATTGTACTTATGGAATTTTATTGGTTACCATCCAAGTATATAAAATAAGCACATACACACCTTCTTCGCTAATTGCAATATTGCCGGTACAAAATGTTTCTAAAATTAAATGATTTGATTTATTGTCTGGCGCAAAGGTTAATTTGCAAGATCAAATGTTCTTCATCTACTGAAATTTGGTATTTGTTTTTGAAAATTCACAACAAAGCTGCGGAGCAATTTTATAACAATATATTCAGACTCATCATAAGGTGAACTTATGATTTTTTCGTGAACTTACAAGATCATTAAAAAAAAGTGGTAATACAAATGTTTACTTATTTGACGTTTGAATGTCGACATCACTATTAATTGATGTTTTGTGTTCTATGGGCTTAAATATAGGTCATAAAAGTACATTTTAATAAACTATTATAATATTTATTACATAGCTACAAATAAAACAAAATCATCTCAAAGATCTAGTTACATTTTCATGTAACCATAGAAAGATAACTTTTACAGGAAATTATAGAAAGCCATTCAATACCATAAATAGTATGGTTTTAAGCTCAGGGGAGAATGCCTATAGTTACAGTATGATTTATGATTCTCAAATCATATAATCATATATTTATGACTCACACATTCATATAATTTATATTCACAGAAGCTGACAGAGAATCAAAAGTGGCAAAGAAGATGTATTTTTAATTTTCCCGTACCTCCTAGCCGAATGGAATTCAATATACACAAATTTTATGTGCCGCTTTATAGACATAGTAGACACAACATTCCGTAAATTAATCGGTAATCGATGGTACACAGGAGACTAGTTTTACATGAGCACCGACAGATTACACTTTACTTGACGAACGTTTTGCCAACCAAGTTAGCATCATCAGATGATTAAAACTTTTTGAATGATTTTTAATTTAACTTTTTAAGTCGTAGAAAACTAGTTCTCTTGGTTTGATGCATCGAAAATTCAGCCCCTCCCAGGAGTTATTATGTGGTATAATACACACACCGTCAAAAGTCTTGGACCCCCCATATATTACAGATTTCGACTATGTTTATTTTGTTTTCGATGCTAAACAACAAAGTTTAGTTAATTAGCTGTCAAACAAGACCGAATAAATTGTTAGATAAAATATTGTTGATTAGTTATAATTTTTTTTAAATATTCGTCAGTTTTATTGCATCTTTAGCAAAGCGATTTTGATACTTTTCTTTCGTTATAATGTCAGGACGTGAAGTTTCTACATTTAATAGGGCAAGAATTATTGCTTTGCATGATGCTGGGACATTCCAATCATCAGATATCCGAGGTGTTAGACATTCCTAGATCTTCTGTTGTGCGAATAGTGCATAGGCATCAAGAAGTAGGGACAGTGGAAAGAAGACCACCTAGTGATCGGCCTCTAGTGTCAAATGAACGGCAGGATCAGTTTTTGGTTCAATATGTCCGTAGACACCGAAATGCTTCAGCTCCAGCCCTCAGGGCTCACCTTCAGGCTACAGTTCGAAGAAAACTCCATCGTGCAAATTTACGTGCAAGAAGGTCTTTAAGTGGGCACGGAAACGTAGTGATAGGGTTTTGCAGCAGTGGCAATGGGTCTTATTCACAGGTGAAACCAGAATTGGACTGGTGAGTGATGACAATCGGCAAAAGGTCTGGAGAGAGCCAGGTCGTCAATAAAGATTAAATTTTCCCCGTGAGGTTGCTCCCTACAATGGTGGGACAGTAATCTTTTTGGGGAAGAATAATGTTCAATCGTCGTACGCCGTTAATTCCCATAAATCAGAATATGACAAGTCAAGTTTATATTGAAAATGTTATCAGGTCCATTATTTGTCCCCTACGCAACGAATTAGATGATAATTTCATCTTCATGGACAACAACGCAAGGCCACATCGCGCAAGAACGGTTCAAGAGGTACTTGAACAAGGAGATATTACCCAATTAGATTGTCTAGCTAATTCCCCTGATATGAAAATGTGTGATTTTGTTTCTAAAGCAATTCACAAATGCATGGACCCACCTCCACATGCAAAATAGTTAGCTACAGTAGCAATAGAGAAATGAAACAATTATCCTCAAGAAATTATAAACCGTTTGATTGGTTCCATGCACAGGCATGTCAATATGTTACTGAGAAGCAGAAGAGGCGATACTGACTATTAAATTATAGTTTAATTTGTTAAAAAATATATTTTGTTAATTATTGTCATAATAAAATTTACTTAAAAATTGCAAATTTTTTTTCATTTCTTTTAATTGACTAAATTTCTAAAAATTATTCCTGTATTACAAAGAAAATACATTTACAAAAAACATACTTTGATCGTTTCCAAGATCCTCATGATGAGCCTGTTATGTGGGACACGGTGTAAATACAACTACATTTCGAGAAATTGAAATTTGATCGAGTTTAAGTCGTTGGCATGACATTATATATATTTACAAAGATATTTTGTTAAGTATTGTCCTGTAAAAAGTATACCTATTCGGATATATTCAATAAACACTTGAAAAATTCATTCCTACCAATAATCAGCGCCACCAAACTACGAAATCTATACAATTAAATAAGACTTTAATACCAATTAATGAACTTAAGCTGTGGACATTTAAAACAAGTGAACAAGCGCTAAGGAGGCGTTCTTGGAGAAATCCGTAGGTGAATCGGTAATTCAGTTAGCTGCATCATCATCGTAACGATCAAATCATGTGATATCCGTAACGAGGTCAGGATACGACCGTAAAGTACAGCTTTCTGTTTATCCGGCATTCGGTACGGCGAGGACGTGTATTTCTTACGAAAGACCGTCATTCACGATTTTTATCAAGTCACACTATAACAAATCATCCGATTCTTAAGGCTTGTAATCCTTTTAAATTGTAGTTTACCACCCGCCAGCCAGTCTCATTTAAGACATAATACCCGTCGTCTACAAAGAGATTGAAATTCTAAAGGGCCGTTTACGAAACCACTTTAACCTGCTACTAAAAATACCAGTTGCTGCTAGTCTGTGGTTACGAATGAATAACCTCCCTTCATTCAGTATAATCATCTGTGCCTTATTATAATCATTATAATCATGTGTTTTACAATCGTCATTGCAAGATGCAGTAATACGGGCGCTTGAATGATTTTCATAATGCATCTTAATTATTATATGAGCATAAAATTTTATTGGAAAAATGTATCACGATATACATTGTGATTTATTTGAGATGGAGGCACCCCTGTAAAATAAGTCGTTTCCAACCGATTTGAATATATATTTTTTTTTAAGATGAAGCACTAAAATATTTACCTTTGTACAATGTACAGTATATCGTAGAATATTTAAAATTTTCAGCCTCTACTTCATCCTTTTCCAAGATATAAAATACCAAAATATAAAAGGTGGTCCAACCAAAACGCACGATGTTAATTGTAAATAAAACAAAAAGTTTTCAGAGAATTATCTTAATATTTTTTATTATGATAGAAGGATCTATGACAATTATGTGTGAAACAAAATATCGGCCATATGCTCGCCACGGCTTCGGTGGCATACCTCTATCCGATGATTCATATTTTCAATGACTCTGAGACATAATTGAGGTTCAGTGTCGTTAATGTGTCGAATTATCTCATCCTTTAGCTCTTGAATTGTTCTTGGCTTATTGACGTACACTTTTTCTTTTAAATATCCTCAAAGAAAGAAGTCCAACGGTGTCAAATCACATGATCGTGGCGGCCAATTAACATCGCCACGACGTGAGATAACACGGCCATTGAATTTCTCGCGCAAAAGTGCCATTGTTTCGTTGGCTGTGGCACCATCCTGTTGGAACCACATATCGTCCAGGTCCATATCCTCAATTTCTGGCCACAAGAAGTCCGTTATCATCTCGCGATAGCGAACACCATTCACGGTAACTGCTTGGCCGACCTCATTTTCGAAGAAGTACGGCCAGATGACGCCGCCAGCCCATAAACCGCACCAAACAGTCACTCTTTGTGGATGCATCGGCTTTTCAACAATCACTCGTGGATTCTCATTTGCCCAAATGCGACAATTCTGCTTGTTAACGAATCCACTGAGGTGAAAGTGTGCCTCGTCGTTGAAGATGATTTTATTTGTAAAGTCACCATTCACTTCTGTCTGTTCAACCAACCATTCGGCGTATTGACGACTCTTGAAATGGTCAGTAGGCTTCAGCTCTTGAGTCAATTGAACCTTGTAAGCGTGTAAATTCAAATCTTTATTCATAATTCGCATCAGTGATGTTCGTGAGATGTTCAATTGTTGGGCACGACGACGAGTCGAGGTTGACGGCTCTTCTGCTACACTATCGCGAACAACAGCAATGTTTTCCGCAGAACGAACTGGGCGAGCATGCACAGGTGTTTTCACATTTCCTACAGACCCGGTTTGCTGAAATTTGCGCACAATTCTCTCGATTGTGGTCGATTATGCTGACCAAAAAAGTCATGAAGTGCACGAAATGCATTTTGATTTGAACGCCCATTTTCGTAAAAGGCTTCAACAATCTTAACGCGATGCTCAATTGTGTACCTCTCCATGGTTGAATTTGTCAAACACCGAAACAAAGAAATGTCAAATTAAGTTGGGCAAAAAACTTGACGTTAAAGTGTGACAATTAACATCGTGCATTATGGTTGGACCACCCTTTAGTTAGTAATTTTTCTATAAAAAAAAATAATTACACCACTGTATCAAGTCAAGCTATCAAATCAAGGAAAACCGAGTTTTCATTAAAAAAATATTTATTTTTAACAAAGTTATACCAAGAAAAGTATTTGGAGTTACAGCTTGTCAAGAATAGGACAATGTGTGAGATTCTCTGTGTATGCGTAGAAGAAGAGAGTGAGGCAACATTCGAAGAGAAAAAGATGCACTTTACGCGCGGCTAGATCGAACTCTGTTTACATTCATACATACTCGATATTCACTCTGCAAAGGTCTGAATACGACTGAGTAAAGACTAGGCTTATTATTGTGCACCTCGAGAGAGGTCCGATATCGCAGTTTTGAGACTTTTTCCTATTCCTGACAAGCTGTACATATTTTTTGAATTGTAAAACGTCAGCATTCAAAGCGTGATTGTCATGGAACAAACATTTTTAAGATCAAATATTTTAAATGTCGCTAGTAAATATCAGAACAATATTAAAATAATGTAATTTACTGTCATGGCTGTCAAGTTAAATGTGCAACAAAAAAATTTAATTATTCATATTTCTGGTGATAACGACAAGAGTGAAGATATGCAGAGGAAAATTATGTAGAATAGTCCTCCAAATATTACTCTATTCTTATAGACATCCAAATCGTCCTGCTATTACTTGCAGCACGGTTCACAAAATAACCAAAACATTTAATGAAACTGGCGCAGTTATGAAGCACGTATTGAACAAAAAACATTTTTCAATATGCGACAATGAAGAAATGGAAATGATCAGATTATTTTGGATTATTGTAGAAATAATCCAAATGATACTTTGAGAGAAGCTGCTTTAAATTTGAATTTGCCACGAGAAAATATTCGGTGATGTCTTAAGAAACATAAAATCTTATCAAAATTTTGCGATAACTAGGAAGCCCCGCATTTGGGAGCACTGTTGTACTACGAAAACTTCAAAGAATTTATTTTTGAAGTGATAACTTCTTATGGGAGGGTAAACCGCTTCGTTACGTAACGCGTTACAGCGCCAGTCTGTCTGGCTTCCCTTTCTCTCACGCATACAGCAGCGGTAGGCAGGCTCCTCCTCTCTCACTCTAACCCACAGCGCTAGCCGTATTTCGGACAGAAGCTTTCCCGTCTCTCGCACTTTTTCGAGCTCTATCGCCTCCTCTCTGCGTGTTTTCGCTGTGTACATCTACGTGCATGTGCATGTGTGCGTCGCTGCTGCTGCGGGGCCGCCTCTATGATTTAGTAATTAGTAAATTTAGTAATTTTACAGCATATCATAGTAAAAAAATAATTATACACGTTCTGATAAACATAATTAAAAAAAAATTATTATAAAATTCCGTTAATTTTAACCGGAGATTTTAATGTTAATTTTGCTGCTGATCGAGCGAAAAATTTGGTATCGTTTCTACAATCAAAATTACAATTAAAAATGATTAATAAGCCAGAAGAAGCTACAACAAGTCATGGAACTGTACTTGATGCAGTCTTTGCAAGATTTTTAGATGACATACAATGTAAAAATTTCGTTGCTTATTATAGCTACCATAAGCCAATTGTTACTTTTGTAGGATTAAATAATGATACTAATAATGTACATACACAAAATTCTAATGTACATATTCAAGAATTGTAACTAAGAATAAAATATATTTTATAATCAATAAAAGATTTAATTAATAAATAACCTTTCCTTACATTATCATATTAATATACATAAAATTTAAGTAATAACCTAAGCTTCTCTCAAGTTAAACAATTTCAATATCAAATAGTTCAACTTAGATTAGTTTAAATTATCACTTCTGTCGGGCGCCCCGTGACGCACACGTTTTTTTTTAAAGAGTGGGTTGCAGACTGATGACGTCGCAGCTCAAATCAAATTATGAAAATGATTTTTTTTAATCAATTTCTTTTTGAATAATAAAGTTGGTCATATCTTATAACTGACTATATGTATAATACCAATACCTCACAATTCATTTAATAATTATAATCTCGTCTTTTATGAATAGATTAGGATACTGTTGTCCTAGCCAGAACCAGAGTATTTGTAACCAGAAAAGCAAGATAAATCAGTAAAAAAAATATTAAGATTTTTCTTTCCTTTTTTTAGAATTTGGTGTCACACTGAATCGTCCATTACAAGTGATTTTATTAAGATCTTTCTTTCTAAGTCTTTCCAACACGCCTATGTCGACCTATCTGTAGTATTCAAAGTCTTGCTCTTGGAACATTATCTAAAACAAGTGATGAAAAAGTTGAAAATGCTCTATATGTTCAGCAATGTACAATTACAACCATTATTATATACGCTTGAAATTTCTGCTGCAAAATTAAATATGTAAAAAAAGAATAAAATATAGAAAACATGACATATTTTCTCTGATAAAACATGATATATATATATATATATATATATATATATATATATATATATATATATATATATATATATATATATATATATATATATATATATATAGGGTGGTGCAATAGGTATTGACGGTTTTTAGAGTGTTATTATGGATATACTAATGAAACGACCAAAGTCAAAAACATATATTTTTATTACACATATAATGCAGTTTTACATCAAAAATTATTTTTTGAAAATAATGTATTTTAAATGGTCACCACGTTTTTCTAAATATTCCTGAAGTCATGATTGAAGATTCTCTGTAACTCGTAGCAGCATCTCCTGGTTTATCGCTCTGATTTCTCGAGTAATGTTGTCTTATAAAATTTGTAGTGTTTGAGGTCTATTTTCGAAAACCCTAGCCTTCAAATATCCCCATATGAAAAAATCAGGGCTGGTCAAACCTGGTGACCTCGGCAGCCAATTAAAATCACCATGACGGGA
This sequence comes from Rosalia funebris, assembly GCA_037954035.1. Classification (NCBI taxonomy): domain Eukaryota; kingdom Metazoa; phylum Arthropoda; class Insecta; order Coleoptera; family Cerambycidae; genus Rosalia; species Rosalia funebris. The sequence goes on from JAZFAV010000011.1 coordinate 27,795,703, forward strand.
TATAAGTCGTCCAGGAAACATGTTTCTTAGAGCAGCCATACAAATCCGCGCAGTATGGCTTGTTGCTCCATCCTGCTGGAACCATAAGACGTTATTTTCTACCCCCAGTCGTTGCAATTCAGCAGGTCAAAATTTTTGAAGCATCTCCAAATATCGTCAATCACTGTACGGTCATTTTCTTCAAAAAAGTACAAGCCTAGTATTCCGAACGCAGACACACCGCACCATACGGTAACTTTTTCAGAACGCAGAGGTTGAATTTGTTGAGGTTGTTCAGCAGCCCAGTATCGAAAAGTTTGTTTATTCACATATCCTGATAAATGTATATGCGCCTCATCAGACATTATTAAATTTAAAACATTTGGGTTCAGTACATCAAGAAATGTTTTACAAAATTGAATTCGTGCTGGTAAATCTTGCGGTAAAATTTTATGAACAACTTGAATTTTGTATAGATGAAATCGTAGGTCTTCGTGTAAAGTTCGACCCAAACTTCTTCGTGTAATGTTTAATGCTACCGCTTGACGCCTTGCTGAATGAACTGGACTCTTTATTACAGCTTGCCGTACTCGCTCTACGTTCTCCGGTGTACGCACAGCTTTGACAGAACCGACAAATTCATTTTTTACATTTCCATGATCACGAAACTTTGCAAACCACCGCAAAATTGTGTTGTGCTTAGGAATTCTATCAAGTCTTAAAATGTTATATTCACGTCAAAACTGTCGTTGCAAACCTATTCACGTTTGGACGTAAACAGGCGGCAATATTATCTTGACGGTACGAGATGTGAGGAAAGAGAGTTTCCGGCACTCCCAATCAGAATTTAAGCGAAATAAACAAATTAAACTATGGTTCACTTTTTATTTTAACATAAACATTCAACACCAAAAATTATCATAGAACTAAATACTATAGAACTATTCTAACTAAATATTAGAACTAAATGGATTCTATTCCGTTCTACAATTTAACTTCAGATCGTCATCTTACCCTTTTTGCCTCAAGAGCAAAAATTATATTCCTGTCAACTTAACAATAACAGAAAATTAACTGACTATTTATCAGTCAACGGCTGGCTGGAACCAATTATTCTAAAATAATACCTATCTAAAATTTTCTGTGTTTCGTTTCAGATCAGTATTTGCTACATCAATGCCTTCTACATTAATATAATTCTATCAAAGGCCAGCATATACTTAACAGAACATTTTCTCTTGTTACAGCCTGCAATTGTGACGAACACGGATCTAAATTTCCCACCTGCAGCAGCTCTGGTACCTGCGTTTGTAAACCCCAATACACCGGAAACGCTTGTGATACTTGTAAGGTAACATGATTTCTTTAAACATTAAAAAATATTAGTTACAACAAAACATGTGTTCTAGGATGGGTACTGGAAAGACAAAAATAAAAATTGTGTAAAGTGCCACTGCAATGAATACGGTTCGGTAAACTCGTATTGTGACAAAAATACCGGAAAATGTTACTGCAAACCTGGAGTCGCCGGTAATAATTGTGATACGTGCTTACCCTTCCACTATGGGGATATAAAAAGCGGGTGTAAAGGTAAAACAATACACAGGTCATATAGAAATTAGTGTCATTTAGAAAAAATAAATAAATATTCATTTTTACTTACATACTTGCACTAGGTTTCCCATAATAAAGTAAACGTCCCAATTATCGACCTCTTATCTATTATAAATCTTCCAACGAACACTATTTTTTCTTATTATCTTCTAACCGAAATATGCCCTATTATTATAAACAAATAATATTTAACAAACTGAGGTTTTTTATTGATCTACATAAAATGGAGACGATACGGCTACAAATGGGAAAGAATATTGTTTATATGGTCGCCTCGACTTATCTGGCATGATGTCATTCGTTTATCAAAATTGTCCATAACACGGGCACATAAGACATGCTCTATTTCCCGAATGACACATTTAACAATCGCTTTGAAGCCATCGATAGTTGCTCACTGGATGGCATACACTGTTCTCTTGCCATAATCCCAAAAATAAAAGTCCAGTGGTATTAAATTACATGATCTTGTGGGCGAATTGATGTCAGATTCCGCGAGGCAACATGATCAGGAAATCTGGTATGCAGCAGAGTTATGGTTACACGTGCTGTATGACACGTTGCACCGTCATGCTGAAACCACATGTTGGTCAAATCCAAATCATCAAGTGGAAAACAAATTGTTTAACATATCACGGTAGCTTTCCCTATTTACTGTGGTACCATTACCAGCTTCATTGGCAAAAAAGTATGGTCCAATTATACCACCGCTCGTTTGGTGCGCAAAATGCGCACCAAATCGTGCATCTGTGTGGATGCATTGGTTTTTTGTGAACAGCATGTATATTTTCAGCACCCCAAATTCGACAATTTTGTTTGCTGACGTATCCGTCAAGATGAAAATGTGCTTAAAATTAATTGTAAACAACTACACATTCTAAAGCCTGTGAAGTGGTATATACTATCTTTTTCTGGAAACCAAGAAACATTTCAGAATAAATAATTAATAAAAATGTGTATGTATCAAATTTATATTGCAAAGAGTTTGTGAGTAGCAGTGGCGGCTCGTAGTCAATTTTTCGGGGGGGTCAATTTCAAGAAAAACACGACGTAATACGTAATCAATGCCAAAAGTGTAACAGCAACTTATTGGTTAAAAATAAGAGCATATATGACAATAAGTATGTGTTAACTCACCTAAACAGTTTTAAATTTTAGTTCAATCCTTCTGTCTTTGGCACTCGTAAAATGATTGATTACTTCTTCATTGTAATTTACAATATTATTTATAAAGGTCTTCTCAATACTTAACATGGCCAACGCAGAGAGTCTATCTTCCCCCATGCTGTTGCGTAAAAATGTCTTTATCCTTTTTAATGTAGAGAAGCATCTCTCGCTTTCTACCGTTGTCATCGGTAACGTACACAAAATTGTCAACAAATGCACTGTTTCCGAAAATGTTTCACTAAGTCCATTGTTAATAAATAACTGAAGTAACCCTACAACCCCAGAATTTCCGCGCAAACCATCCCGGTCATATATTACTTCCAGTTCGGTTTTAAGTTTTATATGGTTTATGTACGGGAAATTCGTTTTAACTAACTTCAATATATTTTCGGGAAAATTCTTTTTATACTCTTCAAAGTTATCAACAAAAAAAAGTTGGGTTATTATAAGATGGTCACTAAATGTGAAACGGTGATTAATTTCGGATGCTATTATATCACACACTTCCAAAGCGGTTCGTCGGTTAGGATCTTCATTTTTCTTCATTCTTTTAGAATTTGGTCTCGAATTTTTAAAGGAGTCTATATTAGTCTTAACAGATAGCACATCAATGCCTCGTTTTTGGAGTTGATTAAAAAGAATTTCAGCATGTGGTATTATTAAATGAAAAGAGTTTAACCAAAATAAAAAGTTCTTGTTATTCAGAAATGCTTGCAACCCTATTGCCTGATTAACACTGGTAGCATCAAAATCATCGACATTACTAATTATTTTTTCTAAACATGTGATTATATCGTCTTTATACAAAAATATTGTTTCCACACAACGCGAATTAAAACACCACCTAGTTGGTGCAGCTCTAGGTAAACGACCTTTTACACATTCATCCAGAACAGCGGTACGTTTTGGAGATCGACCAAAAAATGCTGAAAATGCTTGCAAATTTGTGAAAAAGAGTTTGACGCTTGAATTCTGGATCGCCGCTTTTTATAATATTAGGTTCAATTGATGTGCATAGCAATGTATAAAATTTGCATCGGGATAATATTCTTTAATCCTTTTTTGCACTCCCCCCAATCGTCCGCTTATAGTAGATGCACCATCATAACTTTGTGCAATTAATTTTTTAGGAGTCTTATTTACTTCTAAAATTTCTAACTCGTTTAAAATGACGTTCGTTAAGTGTTCGGCTGTAGTGCCGGGAGGAATTGTGAATTTTAAAAATCGTTCATAAACTATACCAGACAAAACATAACGAATAATAAACACCATTTGTGTCTTATTCGAGCTGTCCGTAGTTTCATCTACTTGCACTGCGATATATTTAACCGATTGAATTTCCAATTTAATCTTCTCTTGCGCCACCGCTAACATAGATTCAAGTAGATCATTCTGAATGGTTTTAGAAACCCCTTTGAAAATTGTTGCTTTCTCCAAAAATTCTTTAAATATTGGATCTAGTTCGGAAACAAAGTTAATAAGTCCACGAAATACTCCCGGATTTTCACTTGATTTTGATTGACATTCATCGTGCCCTCTTAGGGCTAATTCAAATGCCCCACAAAATTTTACACAGTCTATTATTTTGTTTAATATATATCGGTTTTTTGATACACTTTCGTTAAAGTCTCTGATCGATTTTCGATACGCAGTATCCAATTGCGATCGAATATCCACTGTACCGATAGTTGCAAAATTCACCGAGTTTTTAATATGCTCCGTAGATGAAGAGTGTTTTTTTATTTTTTCTTTTAAATGTTTTAAATCTGTTACGCCATTTTTACACCATAAAATGTCATTTGAAAAAATTAGGCACACGAAACAATAAAAAGCATTTATCAACTCGCAACCGCATATCCAGTCACTTAATTCATACATATTTTTGCGAAAATAACGATTTACTTCTGTGTTTTTGTCTTTACTAATTTGCCGAATTTTAAGTTCCGGCAAAGGTCGACCACTGATCTTAAACTCAATTTTTTTGTCAAAGGTCAGCTCATTGGCGGCTTTTAAAGTCTTAATCCGCTCAACCACTGTAGCTGCCATTTTTTAAATATTAATTTACACCACAAAAACCGAGTCAAGAAACACCAACAAAAAATAAATGCATGCAAATGTATATCACTCGATCTACAAGAAAGTGATAACGAACAAAATCACATTGAACTCTCGAACAATACTAAATTTGCTACGCATGGCTGTTGACCCAAACCCACGTCATACGCTGCTTCAGAAAGCCTGCATCACCTAATGCAATTTAGATCGGGAATACTCGGCCGATTTTCGCCTCCATTTAAAACAATGCGGTCATTTCTGGGTGCCAGTCCGATACGAAAACCAGTACAGATGCAAAGCAATGCATCGGTAACGGTAATAATGCAGAATGAGTAATCGGTCGAGTTTATACGCTTGTCGCTTAGAATAGTTAGGATAATAAAGGGAAATTCGAAATTTAAAAGATCTTAAAAGAATATATTATTTTATTTAGGTATATCATTATTATGCTTCTGTTTGGAAATATATTGGGGGGTCATTGACCAAATGGCCTAATGGAGGAGCCGCCACTGGTGAGTACCATCAAGAACGAATTATAGTAAGACCCTTTAGATATATTTCTCTGGAATATGGGTGAGACCATTTTGAGATCAAGAGCATTACTGACCCCAAAGATTAATTCATTAGTGCCCAAATTTATCGTATATAAGTTAGGCAAAAATATCAAAAGTATGTCATTACATTCTCTCTTGATACAAGATAAAACATGTAAATAACTGGAACCTAATCGATAATATGGACGTATACCTTATAACAGGAACAAGGTTAATAAGGATAAAGAATTCGTTTCACTCAGTTTTTAATTATATTTGACTATAAAATAATTAGCCCAATTAAAACGTTCTCCTGTTGCTGATAAAACTATAACCATATTATTATACTGTAACAATTTTAATCAAAAAATACTTCATAGAATGCGATCCATGTGACAAGGAAGGGCACATATGCGATCCCCACAATGGAAAATGCGTTTGTCCACCGCTAACAGAAGGAGAAAATTGTCAGCACTGTACAGCTTATGCTTGGGGAAATACACCTGGAATAGGATGCAAAGTAAGTATCTCGCATTATTTATTTAAAGGATATGATTCCCAGTCAGGAAACACGTTTGAGCCAAAAAGTCTATTTACTTTTATATTAATACTACCACAGCTGCCAAGGAGAGAGTTATTTATACACTAATTGGAGGTAGAGTAAAAAGAGTTTCGTGATTAATTCTGAAGAAAATTTAGTTCAACAGTCAATAAATTACAAAGTATTTTTATCGATACTTTAAAGACTTATTTTAAATATATATTTGGAGTTGTAGGATATTTAAATATATTTACTTAATACTTTGAGAGCTTTCATTATACTCAAAATGTGTGGCAGATGGTATATATATTTTTCTATCTACTTGTATAGTTATACAGAGATCTAATCATTCTGTTTTGAACATCTGATACGTAGATTTCCAATTACCTAACTTTTGGAAACATGATGTCAACTGCAGTTTTGTAAAATATATGACCATATAGTTTTTGGATTTTCAGAGAGATGAATGCAGAGGCCTTTTTCAATAAGTTTTATGAGAATAGTATCTACAAAACAAATAATAACCTTATAAGCCGCTTGTAAACATTCCTCGCGAGATAATTTGCGAATCAATTCTAGCATGTTGTAGACTATTTCCTCGCCCTGAGTCTCCCCTCCACTTGACTCGCTTGGCTGCCTCAAGGAGGCTTCACACGACGCTAGTAACTCGTACGAGTCACTGGGGCGAGTACTGGAGGCGAGTGTTTCACAGGGATAGTGGCGTCTACACGCTAAAATTGGTTTTTGACGTGTAGACGCCACTCGGTTTAGTGGCTATTTCCGGTTGTCGAGTTTTTTCGTTTCATATATTCATTTCTTTTACAATTCTTAATAATGCTGATTCACGGGCCGATTTGTTTTTATAATTATTCAGGCTCATATTCCATAAACATTCATCGTTTCTATACAGTTCCACAAATTTTAAAGTGGTATCTTCACCCCACTTAGCCATTTTAGAAACCTACACGCAACGATCAACTATTACGAAATACGGGGTACGCACTATCAACGACTTCAGTAGCACTAAACTAAACACTCGTATGTGTTACTCGATTCGTGTAAACGGTGCTAGTACGTGATACAGTCGAGTATTGTGTGAGGGAAGTATTGGTGGGGGAACCAATTCGTTCCAGTAAATAGGATTGTTTTCTATTCGCTCGACTGGCATGGACACTAGTAGCGAGTACTCTACTGGAATACAGAACACCAATTTACACAAGGCGAGTACTAGAGTGAAGTACTCAGTTTTAGTGACTCATACGAGTTACTAGCGTCGTGTAAAGCGGCTTTTACCCTCATCCGCTCACTAGTCGGTAAACAGGCCGCATCAAAGACGTTTCACGGTCGAAACTCGCGGTGTCTAGACTAAAAATGAACCAAACTAAGGCAATCATACTGCCTCAAGACAACTGGCCGCTCACCCTTGATTCACATAGATTCGCGAATCACATTTTGGATTTCGCCTCGCGCTTGACTCGCGAGGGATACTCGCTATTGATATTCGCGAGGAAAACCTCGCAATGTCTATAGCCGGCTTTATTACACTTTCAGGTGTTCTTTTTTTTTATAAATTTTTCTGAAAATGTAATGAAACAAATTCTTATTTGTTAATAGAAAAAATACATAAGATTTAACTACGAAATTAACAGAGCCTAGTTCATCAGTCAGAACTGCTTAGAACTTCGACTAGTACTTAAGGAATTTGTTTTCTAAAACTTTGTACCCAAATTGTAGACATTTTTCAGTAAAAAGTATCTGTAGAAAAGTGTGTTGCTCTAACAGAAATTTAACATTCTAAAAGATCTATGAAATATTTTTTTAAAACTCCTGAAAATGTAAACGCTTATTTGTTAAGGCAAAAAAAACGATGAAAGATTTAATTGCGAAGTCACAGTCACAGTCAATTTCATCAGTCAGTACTATTCAGAACTTCGAATAGTATTCAATTAATTGGTTTTCCAAAATCTTGTATGAGGATTGTAACGCATTTAGCGAAAACACAAAAAATAGGATTCTTAATTTATAACAATAACTGTGGGGATAAAACCAGAATATAAGAATACGATTTATTTAATATGAAATCGAACTCCCATCGATCTTTATCGATTTGTAATATCAGTTAACTGATCTATCGTTAGTTAAATTAAAAACAAAAACAAAAAATAATAAAACTACACAGGGCAATAATATATTCCAAAACGTGGCCTTCCGCAAATTTATTGATATAAAGATAACAAATTGTTGCACTAGAAAACGAAAATAATCCGTGATCTGGGAACGTAAGAAAAAAAAATTTATCAGTCCAAACCTAATTTAATATATTATGTTCTGTTCTTATTTAAAGTTATAAGAAAACTTATTATTTTATAATTTGCTTGTGAGCTGCTTAGTCTTTTTATGAGATTTTAAACTATTACCGTATCCAATCGGTTATCATATCCATTAATACTTCACGTCTCTTCCATTAAATTAAACTAACCATTTTTATACTCTATTGCTTATTAAATGTAATACATTCCTTAAAAATTTTGCCACAAAAATCGACAAAAAATTCACTCGCCAATAATAGTAACTAAGTGATAAATCGTGTAGTACTCCAATATTTCTTCAAAAGTTTTGATTTATGTAGAAGGGTTTTTATTACTTTTTGTCTATGAGATAACTTGTTTTATTAGGCGTTAATTTACTTTTTTCAGTCACAAACTGATTTTATGTGTTTTCAATTTTTAAATTAAATTAATATAAGGATACGAGACTAATATGTAATCAAAATGGTTACCAGATCGCAGATGCGAGGTACCTCTGTAATTCCAAAATGTTTGCTTTTTTTTTCAATATAACCGTATTTTACAATTTGAAGTATAACAGCCTCTCTTATAAACGCTGAAATCCTTAATTTGAGGTACCGTTGTATTCCGAAAACATTACGGGATTCAAAACAAGGGAGGTTGCATTTTAAGAAAATATTATGCTGAGGTTACAACTCAAGCAGAGAATCTGAAAATGAAATTAATTTATATATTAGTCATTTTATTTTACAAAAACAAGGTTGATGTATTTTAGTGTTCTCTGAACTTTATCATTACACCACAAATATGGTACATCGTGTATTCTGTATCTATCTATGTCCAAATCTATGTTAATTTGACGGTATATCTGTTTCTTATTATTGTCCATATACTCTTTCTTTTAACATTTAAGAATATCCCATACCTTTCAAATAAACTTAATTAAATATGAAAATACCAACTCTTTCTCAACAACAATTTGATAAAATTAAATTTAACAGCTTAAACATTTTAAACTTATCACTATAATCTTTATTTTAATTTAAATAAAATCCCTCTAACAGTAAATACAATGAAATAAATTATACAGTAATGGCAAAGTTTACTAAAACGCAGAAAAATGGAAAGAAATCAACTGAAATAAACTTTATCATAAAAATAAATCATAAGATTTAATGATGAAATATAAATCATCAATCAAATATAATTTTTTTTATTAAAAACATTTATAACATTAACAGTCTTAAATTTTGGAAAATATATTGTTGTTTATTTAACATAAAATATTGTACCATATGTAATAAAATATAATAAACAAATATGTTATGAAGAACGGGATAATATTACACTAATACAAATAATAACATTAAAAATTAACTAAAAGAGAACTATCTAATTAATTAAACTATTATTATTTTAACGTATGAAACTATGTTTGTAAAATAAACAATATGGCAGTCTTTCTAACAGATCACAGCAACAGAGTACCTTCGGTTTTCAATATTTAAATATTGGTATAAATTATGCATTAAAAATAACAATACTCGTACACAAATTATGTTTGTAACAGTCAAGGCACATTTTTTTCTGTTTTGGTGGAGATATATTTTGAAGAAAGGGCAGTAGGCACAGTTCATCCTTTATTCTAATTTGGTCTGTTTTTCTATATTTATTGTGAGGATGAGGGGTTCGCACCTATGAGTGTGGACCCCCCCCCCCACCACATTCCATAACGGAAGGAGGAAGGATTTACTGATGCTCAACGTTACCATTCTACGGTTAATTACAAATTTGGATTTGAACCACGCTGTATATTTATATGAACCATAAATAAAATGTATTCCATATATCTATTATCGCAATAGTGTAATTCATTGTCCAAAAACACCTTTATATTAATAACTTACTTTTACGTTTACTTGAAAAATGAAAAACCAATAATCTAGTAATGTCAAATTTTTTTATTTTCAATTGCGTACGTTCATTTGTCTAATAAACAAACAGAGTAGCGCTTCAGCTAATTATTAACATTTTATTAATCTCCAAACTATATTTCAGACATGCAATTGTTCAGAAAGTGGTAGTTCAAATCTACAATGTGAGCAGTTAAACGGAAGATGCAAGTGCAAGGAGGGTTTTGAAGGAGAACTTTGCGACAGGTGCACCTTCAGTTATTATGGGTATCCAGATTGCAAGAGGTGCAACTGTAATCTATTGGGCACTGTAGAGGATGAATGTAAAAATGGAGAATGTGGGTGCGATGACGATGGAAACTGCGGATGTAAAGTAAGATAATTTTAATGATCTGAAGTTTCAGTATTTAAACGACAAAATTTTAGGAGAATGTCCGAGGTAAAGATTGTGGCACTTGCAAAGCGAAAACATTTGGATTAACGAAAAAGAACCCAAGAGGCTGTACGCCCTGTTTTTGCTTCGGTAGAAGCAATAAATGTGAAGACGCCAACGTCAACTGGGACAAAATACGAATTGAAAGGATAAGCAATGACGAAATAGACGTAAGTAATCTTAAATTTTCCTTTGCAAATTCTGTTATAGAAAGTTACTCTTTAAATTCTTCACCATTCTCAAGGAACCTACTCTTCCACAAATTTATCCCAAGTTTATTGTTTCCATATTTATTGAACATATCATTTAATATACAATTTTCAAGTACGTTGCGTTTCATATTAGTTTACAAATAACTGTAAAGTAAACCTTCGTTCACCTGTTAAAGATAAAAAATCTAGGGTGTACCTCAAATTTAGTTTATCAAGATTGGTATCTTGACTATAGAGGAAGATACATCAAAAAAAATTTGCAATATACTGCTAGTTCAAATGTATTTTTAATTAGATGGATCTTCCTCAGTAATTTGTGTTATTTGATGTCGATAGAAATTATCATGTTTCTTTGAATTATCTAATATTCTAAGCAAATGAATGCTCATAGTTATTATACTACAATAAACGGTAAAGCCAAATTTCAAATATTCGTTAATTAAGTAAATTCACATTTTTGGGGTCTAATAATGTAATGATAATTAAATTTAACATATACACCAGTATTATTTTATTATAATGTATCCACTGAAAATTTATTGTATTTTATAATAATTCTCATTCCTTCAAATCTCTATAAGATATGCTGCTATTTGGTAATATTACATTCAAATCAATATATATAATTTTATACACAGTATACCTATACAATATTGTATTTATAATAATCGTCTATACCTTCAAACTTGATTAAAACATATGATTTTGCATTTAGGTAGTAGACAATGATTATTGGAGGTTACCCAATAAATTTATGGGAGATTTAACAACTTCGTATGGAGGCTATTTAAGCGTAGACGTAGCAGGAGGTATCTTTCTTGTAAATTTGGAAGGGAATGGTGTATCACTTCAATCTTCCAGTAACAACGAAATTCAGTTAATTGAGACCAACTGGCATATATCTTCTAGAAATTCACTTTTTCCAAGCAACTGTCAGAACGAATTAACTAGGGCTTGTTTCATGGTAGTCTTACAAAACGTCACATCCTTTTTAATCCAAGCTAACGATAGGTATGTAGTCATTAACCCAGTAGTTGAACAACATTGAGCAGTGAATTCTTTTAGGATACACGAAGTGCTACTGGATAAAGCTAAAACAGGCATACCTACGTATCCTTCAACGCTTTCCATTGAAAAATGTGAGTGCCCTACAGAATACACAGGTTTTTCCTGCCAAGACCCTAATGAAGGATATTTCAGATATTTTTCCAATAATCCGAAGGAAAACTGGATAGATCAAGTCATCGGAATAGCCAAACCCTGCGAATGCAATGGCAAATCAAAGCATTGCCATCCAGATAGTGGCTATTGTCAAGTAAGTACAAAATATATTACACCTGACCGCAAATCTAACTGTCTCCTTTTTTTCAATAAAGAACTGCACCCATCATACGACGGGTATCCATTGTCAACTATGCGATATAGGTTACTATTTGGATACTAAGGGAGATTGTTCCGCATGTCTTTGCCCTTCCGCAGATCAGAATAACGCAGAAAGTTGTTCGCCAGGAAACAACAGTTTTATTTGTGAATGCAAGAAAGGTAAGAATATTTTATTATTGACAGAAATGTAGATATAATAGAGCTGATGCACGACACGATACGACGATGATGTATTATCTAAAATATATGCCCCATTTAATCGATCAATCCTGAATCAGACTCTGTCAAGCTCAGTGACTGACAAGACCTGATTGAGTTCGCTAGGCTACTGATTAGTTAATTAAGATCTAATAACGATGTTTAAATGATTTAGATTTGAACCATTTTTATGAATGAAGTATAATAGGAACAGGCATATTTTTTAAATATAAATTATATGGAATGACTTGCTCCATTAGGACACCATTAATATGTGTTATTTAATGGAACATCACGTATACTTTTACAATTTTTATCCTTAAACTAAACAACGAATGTATAAATTTTATCGTCACTAATAAAATAATTTAACTAAATAACGCTTGTATGTCTAATTCAGGATCACTATCAAACTTACTACTAATTACAACTAGATCAGGATCGTCGTAGAGGATGTTAGTTAAAGTTGTGTGTATAATTTGTTGTAAAGCGACTCTATATTAACGTCGATGTATAGTCATAATATCTGACTCATAGTATATTTGTTTGGACGCCAGTCTCATATAGAATTTATGCTATATGTTATCACGTGAGAATGTGATAAGGTATCGTATAACTACTAGATGGGAATTAATATGAAGATGTGTGCCACAGGTCAATTATAATTTTTTAATATATGTACGTCTTCTCAGTTAATTGCAATTGGCTGTGTATACCGTGTCCATTTTTCAATCTCAAGCATAGTGATTTTGGTTGTTATAAGAGATACAAATTCAGTTAAATTAAAACAAAGTTTTGCATTGTTACAGTGATCAATTCTGTGAAAGAAAATTTTATCTGTCATTTTCAATGTTTAAATTGTTGGAGAAAAGTGGAAGATTTCTTTTTTTTTATAACTTAAATATTACCGAGTTCATTAACTTAACATCCATCCTGTTACCTATTGATCACTATCTCCAGGACAGAGAACTTCGGTGCTATGAATTTTAAAAGGGTATTTATGTTTTTGACAGTTTTTTCCACTACAGGACTTTTTGAGTGAAATAAATTTCTCGCTTATACCCCTTTTCTTCACTTAGATACAAAAAATCTATGCTTTAAATATCGAAATTTAATTTGAACTGTCAAAAGTTTGTAAAACAGTGTAAACAAAAGTGTTAAGGTTGTTTCCAAAGCATTCTGCGTAAAAACGGTTTTTTTGTTTAAATTCTGATCAAATATAGGACTTGACCATATGTGACACACTCTTCTAATCAGACAAAAATATTTATTTCAAAATTAAAAATCCAATATGATATCCATCAAAAGAGGTGGACATTATAACTCACACATCTAGGATGTCTTGAAAAATATAATAACAGAGTTAGATTTTTTGTAAAAATATACCTTAAGAATGTCTCAGATAAAAACGTCTAGCTATACTAATTTTCACTTTAAAAAATTAGAACAAAAATTAGTTTTCCATTTTTCTCCAGTAACTCATAAACTGAAAATGGCTGATCAATTTGAAATTTCGAATAAAATTTTCTTTCAGATAATCACCATAGCAATGCGCAAATTTTCCTCTAGTTTAATCGATTTTGTATCCCTTATAATAACCGAAATGCTTGCGGTTGAGGTCGAAAAACGGACATGGTGTATATGACAATACAATTTTTTGTATATATAAGAATATACCGTGGCTTGTTTTATGGCTAGCTCAGGTAGACTATTCCGTTTATCGGCAAGATAAGTGAGTTTTTTATTTGACAAATAGCGATTAAATGAATAGTAAATATCATCCACAATTGTATAGAAAAACTCTTTGTGATTTGTGGCATTTGTTCATTTAGAACGTAGTTTATGATACTAATTTTAAAATAATAAAAACTACATCATCATACTAGGATAGAATAACCTTGCCAAAAATTAGACTGTATATTTCTCCTTCAGTGTATCTATCCCCTGATTTGGGAACATTGTGTCCAGGACTAACAATAAAAATTCAGAATCACAATGCATCGTGTGGCAGAGTTTGTTCAGTTGCGTTATCAAACAGAAAGAGTAAAATAGATTCACAAAGAAAGTATAGTATAGTAGACGAATGATCCTTGATCTTGTAGATAATGAATGATGTTCCTAGTGAAATTCAAAGTATATATAGACCTGTCTGTATTTAATCATATAGACCTGTGTGTGTTTAATCGAAAAAACGAAATATACCTATATACTCCTCATTTAAATAAAATGTTATTTCATCTGAGAATTATCCTGAGAAGTTGCCCTCGAATATGTATTATGTAGAGTTAATTTCTGGTATATGAGGCACTTTCAGTTAAATAAATCCCAAGAAAATCGCTGATTTTTGATTGAACTGATCATAGTCAGTTCAATGTTTAATAGTTAATAACCTATAGATTTTCCAGCAATGAAAGAATATGGTGTCTCAAAAGTAGATTGCAATATAAAAGAAAATTAAAATAGAGATACTATTGAAGGCTTATTTAAAAAAAAAACAAGCGATAACTTATAACTTTGGTAGCTTAAACATCGTGAGCTATCGAGTAATACAAAAACGATGCATATTGAAACATCTCAATCACCGAATTCTGATACTTTTTAAATGAATTATTGGCTGTATTTATTGTCATAACCCTGTAAAATGGATGCCGTCTGTATTAAACATCTATGTAAACATGCTTATTGTATTTAATTTTTCGTGTAGTTACTGGTCGCATATTTACTGAGGTAATTTTAACATAAGATTATGAAATATTATTTCTGGATAGTATCTAATTATATGGATAGTATCTAATTAAATTCTTCCAACTCATTATGGAGTTTCCCAACTGTATCGAAACTGGCGATAAAAATTCATCTCCCTTGTTCCTTCCCCGTGTGAAATTAGAAATAGTTTTACTAGTTATTACCGAAACATACACTAATTATTAACTAATTAATACACTAAATATTATAATGTATTGTAGGTTACAAAGGACAGTTTTGCGAACGTTGCGAAGAAGGTTATTTTGATAAAGATCCATCCCCCAATTCCATGATCTGCGAACCATGTGGATGCAATCCATTCGGCGTCGTTGATGGGGACTTAGGGCTTTGTAATGACTTGGGTTTTTGCGAATGCAAAGTCGGGTTTAAGGGAAAGAAGTGTAATGGATGTGTTAACGATAGGGAATACATTAAGAATGGAATTTGCACACGTAAGTTCTTTGTATATAAGACATAATGTGCTTTCATTTACTTTACAATACGTGTTATTTTTAGCATGCGATGAATGTACACAGCTACTATTTTCTGAAATCGATAACTTAACTCTGGCCATCGAAGAAGCCTTTAACCTATTCAAGGATGGTTTGAGTCCACCGTGGAAAACCCTCACTGATATTATAAAGAGACACGATCTACTTTCAGAGAAATTCAGCAAGAAGAAAGATGCAGCTGAACGGCTGCTACAAAACGCAAATATTGATCAGTGCCAGGCAAAAGTAAGCGCACTAGAGGACAGATTGAATAAAGAAAATGGAATAGCTGATGAAAACTTGATCAAAACAAATACCTTACAGATATCCTCAAACACGTTACTAAAAGAAATAGATAGATTAAATAAACAACTCATTAAAATTGTTAAAAATTTAGAAAACTTTGGGACCAAACAGGTAAATCTTGATGAAGCTTTGAAAAGATCACGCGATATTTTGAGGCAGGTTAAAGATATTGCAAAGAGATTTAATGAATACCAGGACCAGGAGACGTTCTATTTATGCTCAAATATAACAGAAAGAATCGACAAGATTTATAAGCCGCCATCAAAATTACCAAAAGAAATATTAGAAGAATTGAAAAACAAACTGAATGACCTCATTGCTATCACCGAATCCGTAGAGAATATCTGCGATTTGGCGGAAGAGAAAAATCTGGACAATTCCGACAGAATATCGAAAATTAAAGAGAAAATTAAAAAAATTATTTCTGGCAAGGAAGCACTGGAAAGCAATGTCAACGAGGTACTCTCTAAAATAAATGCTACGGATGACGTAATTCATAAACTGGAAGTCGTGTACGAGGATTTAAAAAATATGTCCAATTTGGTGGAATACAAACAACTAGAACATCGCATTAAGAGACAAATGGAAGAGAGTTCGGAAGCGAATGATCTCTTTCTGAAAGCCTTGGCCCACGTTCAGGAACTTCAAAGCAAGATTGATACATATAAGAGGTATACAATAACTTATTTAGTGCAATCTAATATATTTAGCTACGCAAAATTAGAATAGATTCTTAATGTTTAATCTGCTTAATTTATGAATAAAGTGAGTTCCAATAAGTTCAATAATTACTAGTAATATATTACAAATGAATATATTAATGCATGTATAAAATATAAATCCATGTTTATCTGAACCAGTACCCATAGCTAACTTGTAAGGCTTCACTTTTACAACAATGTCGATTTTTCCACAACAATCAGAATGATCATATAAATACCTATTTTTCTATCATTTTTATCTGTCACTTGATGAATGTATATGCGGGGCTATTTTTTAGGAAAAACGCTGAAGGATGAATTGTACTATTGCTATTGAAACTATTTTAAGTTGCTTAAATATTACACCAACTGAACCTTTGTTGACAATTCCATAAAAATCTTTCTGTAAACATTGGTACTCTACAACTAGTTCAGTTACTTTTGAAGGGCGTTTCATATTATCTAAAAGGTTATATGAAAAATAAAACTGATAATATTACCAAGTACCTAAATTAAAGACAGTACTTCATTGGAATAAACAGCAAAATATATAATTCTTACCCTGTTAAATATTTTGTCGTGGATTCCATCTTATCCTTCAGTAATGGTATTAGTTGACCCCAGATATAATCATCTTCAATTTACATTAATTGTCTAGATTACTCTCTGAGCACTTTTCCAAACATCCTTAAGGTCTTCACGTATTTTACATCACCATTGTATGATGATAGGCCGAGCAGAAGAATGTACTTGTTTGTTCTGCTTTCAGTATCTTCAATTTTTCCAAAGACGAGTGGCAGAAAATAAACGCAAGTGGAGCATACGAGTCTCTCATAAATGGTATAAAAGAAGCAAAACGTAATTTGGACCAAGCTCGTGAGATTTTAGAGAATGCGACTAAAATTATGAATCCAGAAGGTTCAGACTCGATTGTTGACAAAGCAAACTTAGCACATGCTTACTCGGATAGGTTGAAGCAAAGAATAAGCAATTTGAAAACTATTTCAAAAAGTAAGCCTCCTTCAACGCTGTAAACTTTTTCCAATAAATAATTTATTAACGTTTCCCTTCAGGTCTCAACTTAATAAAAAATAAATTGGACAAATTGAAATACAGCATACTGGAAAGTGGGAAGGCCAACAATGATTTAAATCAGATTCTTCACAAGATGGAATTAGACATAACTTCGCAGTCAGATAGAGTAGTCAAATTAGAAGAGGCTATAGTAAACAGTACAAATTTGTCTGATGAGATGCAGCAGTTGGAAAAGAAAGTATATGACATGCAATTTACAAGCCAATATGACTTTTTTAAGAAATATCACAACTACCTTAATTTGACATCTAAAGAAGGTAAGGTTACCTGCTAACTAATGCATGTATGGAAATATTCTTTTTGGAAATATTTCAAATAAGCATGTGATTTTCCAGTCTTTCAGTAAATTCTATATTCAAATACATTTCAGAAATTGACAAATTAAAAACAAAATTAAATAACACACGGAAACTACTAGAGGGTCTCAATATCACTTCCACTTACTTTGACACTGTTCAGAAATTTAATAACGAAAATACCAATAAAAATTTGAAGTCTATCCAAGAGAAAATTAACGGCTTGAGGAACAGAATATACTACGCGAAACAAGCAGCTGATACGGTAAGACCATACAAAAATATTCAATTTCTTGTGTTCGTATTATCTCAAACACTTTTAGATAAACGTTGCAATGAATTTAACAGACTGTGCTATGGCTTATAAGTTGCCTGATTCGGAAATATTCCAAAGTCTCTCTATAACCTTTAAATGTAGAAAATGTAACTTATTTCAATGGTCGAATAAAAATGGCCAATCTCTATCATTAAGAGTAGAAAATTTTAAGCCTATACTATCTATAGAAGATAAAACAATTAGTATAGATAACTCTGAGGACACAGAACGAACCGTTAACATTCAGAAGTAAGTTAATTAAAACAAAGTTATTTTAAAATGTAATTACTAAATAATAATTTTTAGATTTGGATCTCTAATTAAAATGCAACTGCAGGCTATCGAAAAAAGCATCAAAATCAGTTCCTACTACTACATCATAGATTCCAATGACGATATAAAAATAGGAGATTTGGAAAAACCAGTTAAAGGAGATGCCTATGTATATAAAGTAACGCTCAATGAGAAAAACTTCGGTTTATGGAAATTCACTCGAACCGAGGGGCACTGTACGGGACAGAAACGGTAATAGTAATCTATATTATTACATTGTTTTGAAATAATTTCTCCTTTATATATTCTTCAGAGATACAGTGGATAAGCAAACAGATAATGTTAACACCTACTTTAATGGAAAAGGATACCACATGTACGGCAAGAATAAAAAATTGAATCCTTCGAAATTTACGCTTGTATTTGACTTCAATACGTTTGACGAGAACAGTTTAATATATCTTGCTCAAGAGGTAAGTGAAATCATATACGAGTAATAATTCATTTATACATAGCTCTATTTACTAAACGGCTGTTTTCGTGTGTATGTCACGAAATTTTTAGGTCGATGTACGAAATGCTTTTCGTTCGAATTTCGGCATTTTGACAAAATCAATACCGTAACTTGACCCTTGCGAACAACGTGGTAACTTTTGTTTTTTGATCAGAAGCCTCTAGAGGCATGAGGAGGTGCCTTCGATATGATCGAGGGTGCGGCGCAATATTATTGCGATTTGCTTATTCCTATTTGTATTAATTCAGTATTCAAACAATCCGATTCACTTAGATGTTGATGCATAAGTATAATATATAGTATATCGTCTTATTCGAACATGTGCGTATATAAAGGTGACCTGCCTTTTATGTACACGACACTTTACTATCGCAATGGTGTCGGTAGTAGTGCGAGTAGTCATCTCCATTATATTAAACTTTATTATTTAAGCATTGTAAAACACAAATCGCCAAAAGTTGCAAATTCAGTGATAATTATCAACACAATTATATAGACATTGCTGTACTATTCGGTAAGAGTGTATATGATACTCACAGAGAGTTAGCGAAAACGTTACACAGATCTACAACACTTTAAGAAAAATACGCGATAAGGTGAATAGAATCGATGTTAGAAAGACAGACACTAAAACGAGACACACGATATGGCGGCGGAACATAACGATCGCATTTTGACGGAGCACCTTAATATGTAACAATTGTTGAGTAAGTGAGTACCCACTTTCGCAGAAAGATATGCAATGAAATTATAAGCGCATGCTATCGTTAAGATGGATTCTGATGACGTTGGATGCCGACAATACTAACAACATACTCTGGCAATAATGAACACGATTCTGAAACAGCGTCCATGTAGAAGATACGCGTAGAAAATATCAGCAGACGTTAGAAGACACCATATTAACTATACGTTAATTAAGCAAATATATAGAAATCAAGTAAATAAAAGTCGGAAAACTAGAAGATGACCATATATGATAACCAGTACGTAATTTTTTTTTAATTAAGAAAAGAACGGTCAGGAATATATATTAATAAAAACACCGTTTGGCGAATTTAAAAAAAGAACATCATGTATCAGAGACGATGAAGGAAATAGTGTAATTGAACAGAACGAAAATGCTGAAAAATTGGGAAGATATCTGGAAGAGCTATAAAAACATGACGTGGTCGAAATCAGATTGGACCTAGAAAATTCAAATATAATCTAAAGTTAAAAAAGCTCTAGATAAAAGAAATTGCAAAACATTATAAATTTTTATACCAGATGTATGAATCAGGAGATGCTTCTGAAAACTTCCAAACCTGAATGACTATCAAAATAGTTCACATACCAAAAAAAAGGAAGATCAGGTAAATACTGTAAGAATTATCAAACAGTATATTAGACTGTATTATATCTATTATAGAATAGAGAAAATTACAGTATTGCATATAACCAAAGATATGTTTGGTTTAAGCAGTAAACCAGGAAATATGGAAACCATACTATAGCACTTAGAATACTTACAGAGAAAATAATGACAGAAATAAACCAACATATGTAACATTTATTAATATAGAAAAGCCTTTCGACAATATTAAACGGTCAGGCCTCTTTGAATTATTGAAAAAAGTCCATTAAGAATTATCCAGACATTATAAGAGAATCAAGAAGGATTATTAAGCGTATAAGAAGTATACAAATTGATAAACGAATCAGTCGAAGATGCTCACTTTCTCACACCTCTATTTAAGATACTTAGATATTCAAGAGCGTTTGGCAAACTATATGAAAGGTGAAACACACGGGGGAAAAACGTAACACAAAGAAAGCGTAATAATAATTAAATATGTCGATGAAAAAATCTTAATAGCAGAAACAAAGTAAGATCTAGGAAGAATTGTGGAGGATATTAAAGTAACTCTAAGCGAGATATAATACTCTTGGCAGTAATAAATTGCTAAAATAATCAATTAAAAAAGGAAAATACTTCTTGAAACGTTTATAATCTAACATTAATAGAGCATAATACTTTACAAATGCAAAACTTGGACGATACCAACTTATAAGCTGACGAGGTTACAAGAATTCGAAATGTAGTACTATAGATGAATGTTAAGAACAAGTTAATTGGATATACTGGAATAGTAAAACACAGAAACCCTGGACATAATTCAAGACATACAAGCACTGATGAAGCATATCCAATAAAGAAAAGGTACGCTAATTGGGCATATTTTTAAATATGAAGAGTTGCTGAAATTCATTATTGATGGGAATGTCGAATCGAAAAATGTACCTGATAGACTACAACAACAATATATGTCACAAATCATCGATTTAAAATGTGACAACTACAGATAAGTTAAAAGACTGGTCCGAAGACAAAACAAGATAAAGAAATACTATATCAAATCAAGCCAATTAATAGAACTATATTGGCATCTGTACAATGAGGAGAAAATTCGTTACAGCAGAGCGATATCTTCATTTTCTAACTAACGTGGTGTAGGATATCAGAACACAGAATATGAGCAAGATCCTTCTCTCCTTAATTCCACCCCCCACGAAGTCCGTATTGTGTGAGTTTTTACTACATAACCGCATTTTAAGTTGCAATCAACCCTCTCATTCTTTGAGTATTACCCTCGTAAACTTTTGCTGCTTCCCCGCTTCAAAAAATTCATTAAGTGGCAATCCGAACTATCTAGATTTCTGTTCAAAACGTCAAATTTAAAATATCAGTAATCACGGGATGTTAGACAGAGTACGCTAATTGAAGAGCAGGTGGCAATATATCCTTCAGTAGGAGCAATATTATTTGTAGTTACGTGTAAATTTTATCTCACTATTACGCTACTGCTCTTTGTAACACTTTTTTTTCTACACGCAAGTTTGCATGAGATGTTCCTTTCTTTTATTCCTTTTTATTTTCTTTTTCTTTTTCGCTTCTTCAATCTGCGACAAAGTTAAACGTTTTTAAGTATCACAAATGAAAAAGAGGGAACAGATAATAATAAAATTACATATATGACCTGCTAAAACTTTGAGTGGTCGTCGGCTTGTTGGCGTAAACTTGATACTTCAGAAAACCCCACAGAAAAAAGTCCATAGGTATTAAATCGCAAGATTTCTTCTAGTCACTTTCTGGTCACCAATTCTGGTAAACAAAACGGGAGATGACACGACCAGGAAAATACCGTCAATGTTTCATGGCAGTATGGCAAGTGGCATCGTCTTGCTGAAACTACATATCTTTAAGAGCAATATCCTCGAATTGAGGCACAAAGAACTGGGTTATCATGTCACGATAACGTTCGCCATTTACTGTTAATAAATATTAACTGCCTCATTTTCAAAGAAAAATGGTCCAGTGATTCCTTCACACCACAATGCACACCAACCAGTGACACGTTGGGGGTGCATTTGTTTCTCATGAATCATTCGTGGATTTTCTGAGCCCCAAATTCGACAATTTTGTCTATTAATGAAGCCATCCAGGTGAAAATGGGCCTTGTAACTAAAGATGATTTTGTCCACAAAATCGACATTCACTTCATATTGTTCATTGACCCAATTGGTGAACTCTCTTCGCTGTGCATAGTCTGTTGGCAGAAATTGTTGACTCAATTGGACTTTGTAAGTATTGAGACGCAAATCTTTATAGTGACAATACGGTGAAGAGTGGCTGTTGAAATGTCCAAATCTGGTGCACGATGACGACGAGATCCCTGGACTCTTGACCGTACTCTCGTGAACTGCCGTGATGTTTTTTTTTTCTGAACGACCACTACACTCGTGTATTTCACATCAAGGTCATGTCGTATGTTTCACATCAATATCTGAACAGTACTTTCGAATTTTTCGATTGTTCTTTTCACAGTTAAAAAGTTTGCAACATTATTTCTACCGAGAATTGGACTCACTTTACGAATCGTAGCAACCAAACTTTCACCATTTTGATAAGTGGCGGACTAAGGGAGGGCGAAGTAGGCGGCTCTCCCCGGGCCTCTGGTCCTGAAGAGGCGTCCAAATCTCGAGAGTCCTTTCAAATCCCAAACAAGGCCAATATGGCGCGCCATTCAAATATTGCCTCTTATTGTAACACCCTTTATCATAATACTCCTTGAAAAAGCTAAACATTTATTATACTTTTGAAAGAATGACGTCATTAATAATTTTCAGGGCGACTGTTCATATATAGCACTGTTCTTAGAAGATGGCCATTTACAATTCAAAGTGAGACATGCAAACGGCGTAAATACATCTTTAGTACTGGACAATAAATATAACGACGGCAAGAGATACCAGGCCGAAATTACGATGGAATACGATACGAATAACGATCTGCAACAATACATACTTTTTGTCAAGAACGACACGAATGGAACTCGAACTAGATCTAGTAATATCCTACCTAAAAAGAATGTATTCAAAATAAAACAGGCCTCACATTATATTGGTGGTGTTCCTCCAACATTTAACAAAACCTGTCTGGAAGTGGACACAACATCATTTTTAGGATTCCTGCAGCTTAAGTCACAACTAACCAGTGAAAGCCTTTCTTATGGAGTTATAAAAACAAATAAAGAGGTAAGGTCTTATTTAACACTAAAAATTATGTACATGTATTAATATTTATACGTTTTAGTTTCTTGAGTTTTACCAAGCTTGGATTAATAAAAATAGTTTCTTAAAGATCAAGCTACAGAAGGAGCATTTTAATAGCATTAGCTTTATACTGAGACCTATTCAACCAAACGGCTTAATAATGAATCTATCCCAATACGTAATATACTTGAAAAATTATAAAATACACATCACTGGCGAGAAATTCAATCATATGTCTGATGTATCTTTAAACAAAAATGAATATAGCACCATACATATGTCGGTAAGACAGGGAAAACTAACAATTAATGAAAATGAGTACGAAGTTCAATTCCCGGATAAAATAAACATTCAGGATCTCACTATTCAAGTGGGCGATGAAAAGATGGGGTACATTGGAGGGATAGGAAATATTTTAATAAACAGCAAGTAAGTAGATATATATACAGTGTGCGCGTCCAAAGTCCCTTCCTCTCGCCTCTTTAAATTTGGTACTAGAGACCTAAAAGAAACTAAAAAAAGGAGAGAGAAATTGGCGTACATACATATTATAGTGTAAAAAATAGTGTTTTAGTTAATAAATTATTATATAATCATCAAGCTACTTCAAATATCAATATATTCAAACATTGTATTTATATTGGCATCTATCTTTTGATTTTCGAGAAAACGGATTGAATTTAATATTTGCGCACTATAAAACTTTTTAGACAGTGCCTCTCTATAAAAGCTAAATGTCAGGTTTTTTATGACCATAAATCATGTAAAAAGTCACTAAGTTCTTACATATCCTAATTTTAGTTTATTTTCACGTTCGCATTAGAAATTCGCTTTAGCATTCTTGGTTAATTCTAATAACATAGCACGTACTTTAGAAGCTAATGCGATCCTAATTTTATTGATGAAACTGGAAGAGATTTACAGGCAGCTAAAAGAACTTTTTTTTTTTTAATGAGCGATATCGTGATCGCTCTGTTTCTGGAGCATACTTACGACAGATACTGCAGAAGTTTCAAAGAAAGAGTAGTATTTAGGATGAAAAAAGAACTGGATCCAGGCATCGCAGAATACCAAAAAATAAATATTTTCGCTGAAACAGTCGTGAATTTCACACAATCTGGATCTCAAACTGAAGCAGTTTGTGAAATTTGGTAGCAAAAATTGTACAAAGAGTTATAAACAAAGAATCACCGTTACAAATTACAAATGGTTCACTAGCCACTAGCTCACAGAAGATGATCCCGATCGTAGATTTTAATTTTGTCAAATGGTGTCAGAAAAAATAGTCAGTGAATCTGGGTATTCAAAACAATTTGTTTTGCCGATGAATCCATGTCTATCCCAAATGATAATGTAAATAGATTACCATTTAGAAGGCCTCAGAATGTAAGCTACTAGAATAATACGAATCCTCATTTTGTTCATGAGACCCATACACAATTTCCAGAAAAACGTGTGGGCAAGAATCTTGGGTAATCATATAGTTGGATCCGTTATAGAAGAAAATTTTGATTAATTTCGAGATTTCTAGATAAATAATGTTTCAACAGTATTGTGCTCCTCTATACAATTATGGCACAGTAAGAGTTTATCTCAATAAACGGTATTCCAATAGCTGCAATGGACGCCGGAATACAACAGAGTGGCCTGCTTGATTTCCAAATGGCCTCATCAAATAGATTATTCCAAATGTAAGGTAATACTCTAGACAACCTGAATTATGTTTTGCAAACAATACATTGATGATTTGAAGCAGAAGATTACTGAAGACTAGGTTATTTTCCACAGAAACATTTGAGTGAGGAAAATATTTTATAACAGGATATTATACTGCCAGCAAGAAAGAGATGCACATTTTGAACATTCATTTTAAAGATATTTGGTGCCACTTTTTACTTTTATCATTTTGTGATGGATGAGGTGAGGGGTGTTATTCATACATTGTAGTGATTTAAAAATAATTTTCTAAATGGCGCCGTAACGCCATCTTTGATAATTCTGTCACTATTTATTAACTAAAAAAAATATTTTTAACTTTTATGTAAGTATGCCAATTTTCTCGTGATTCCAAAGTGAAAACGAGGGGAAGGGATTTTAGTTGCGCAATGTATAATCAATTAGGCTGTTCTATTAGATACATATTTGGTATTTTTGCGTATATAAAGATATTTATATTTGATTATGTGATTACTTTGTATTTTTCAGAGAATTGTTATTAAATTCAAGCACCGTTGGCGAATTCTCCAATGTAGAAATCGGTCGAGAACCGCCGCTAGCTAAAACGGAAGACAAGGAATTAAAGAGTCTGTCGAGTAATTTAACAAATTCGATGCAAAATACTGAAAGTTGCGCTTCTTTGACCAATTACGTTACCGACCCTGATGCAGTTAAATTCGGAGACAGACCAAATAGTTACACTCACATTAAGTCGAAGTTTTGGAGAAGCGAGTACAAAATCGCCTTTAAGTTTAGGACCTTTTACCCAAATGGCGTAATATTCATATCTATTGTAAGTATAAATTGTACTAACTAAAAGCTACTAACTTGCTATTTTATTATATTTTTCATAGAATAATAATTATGAAAATTTATATTTATTTATCTTAACTAACTAATTTTGCCCTCGTAAAAATTAATTTTTACGAGGGCAAAATTTTGCTTAATGTTATTCTTCCGCCTAACTCCCCGACATTTATACGGACACACACACACAAACACACCCAGCCGACTGATGTGGGAATCGAATCCACGCCCAGATTGATCCGAGCCGACAATCTAAGTCAGCTCCAAGAGATTGTCAACATTACCACGGATCAATTCAGGGCCTTCTGCAAGGTAATTATCGATTGATTTACCTTCAGATGACCTGGGCTATACCTATAAACGTCCATTTCAATTCAGATTCAGACCAAAAGTCAAGTGGTCATGGGAAAATAAAACTCGCTTGGCAGTAATGCCAAGAATTGGTCTAGTCAGCATTGACCCGAGATGCCGGCTCCAAAGTGTTATCTATTATACCACTTGACCGACGATAAAAGGAACTACGGATTTGCATAACGAAAAAATGAAAACTACCGTTTACATTCTTCCACTTCCGACTTAAACAAAATCATATAAATTACTTTTCATAGTCTAGTATTATAGTTTTGATAACCTTAATGAAGAAGAAACGTACACAAAATAAGCCTATTTAGTGAAAGCAGATGCAATATGAAATAAGAATTGATAGATATATAATCTCGCAGAGAACTAGTGACAAATCTTTTAGACATTTTTTGTTATTCAAAGTACCCCTTTTAAACCGACAAATTTAATTACAACACCCATAAA
This sequence comes from Rosalia funebris, assembly GCA_037954035.1. NCBI lineage: Eukaryota > Metazoa > Arthropoda > Insecta > Coleoptera > Cerambycidae > Rosalia > Rosalia funebris. The sequence continues at coordinate 27,822,682 of JAZFAV010000011.1, forward strand.
GCATTTCTACGGCTTTTGGGCAAAAGTATTTCTTCGTAAGCCAAAGTAGTTTGTAAATAAACAGTTTTAAAACCTTAAAACGGACTTTTCCACATATAGAACATCTCTATCTCGAAATTGAGTGGCCGACAAAAAATAAACCAACACATAAATGCAGAATATGTGTTTTATGCGACAGTTTTACTTTTTTCAAATAGTCCACCATCGTGCTTTCTCATGACCTGATGGACAGGGTGGGGTGTGTCCTATCCACCTCAAAATCAATAGATGTCGTCTGGTAGACAGAATCCTTAATCAGAACCAGTTGAAACCCAATCGATCCGACACGATTTAATTGAGTGATCGTGCTAACAAAAAAAAATTCTCAAAAAGTCCACCATTGTGCTTTCTCATTACCCATATACATGGTAGAGTGTGTTTTATCCACCTCAAAATCAATAGGTGTCGTCTGGGAGACGTCCCCGATCAGAATCAGTCAAAATCCGATAGATCCGACACGATTTAGTTGAGTTATCGTGCTAACACGTTTAAAACGACAACGATAACGACACACACACAGCAAAAAATTTTAAAAACCATTTTTTTTTTGTTTTGAGACCGAAAAACGAAAACTAAACCCAAACAAATTTTTCACTTTTTTTACACGATTACATTACTTTTCCGGAGTGCGGAAAAGTAAAAAGGCAAAAACAGCTCGTAAGCCAATCATACATAACATTTAGTACTACTTCATTTGATGGAAATCTCGTTTCAAATATTTCTTTAATGAAGGCGATGTATCATCTTCCACAAAATAAACGTTCAGAGCCTTTTCCATGTCGTCTTTCAATATACTCGTAGCATAATACTCATATATTAAAATTCATGCTTTTCTAAATAATTTATGATACCTAGATAGTGTTTGTCGCGGAAAATAAATGAGTGAATCTTTCCTGATAATTTTTTTGAACTAAGAGGACCATTTCCCATTTTTTATTATTCTTTTATCTCTGGATCATAATCGTGATGATCATAATCGTGATGATCATGTTTAGTAATAGTAAGTAGTAATACGATCCAACAGTTGTTCAAATTATCCAGAAATCCTTTTTAAAATAACGCCAAAGGAAGGCATCACTCCTTAATTGTTCCTCACTAGCATTCAGACATTCGAAAATCCATTTGGTGGAAAATGTTCTTGTGCCCAAACCGGAACGAACATACTGTTCATTATGATTTAGGCATAATAAAATTGTCCTATAAGCGGATTCACAGAAAATGTTAAGAATTTCTAGCACTTACTTCAACAATTTTCTAAAATTACTGTCGTGCAAGGTGTCATTGTTTCCTGGTCACAAAATGGACACCGAAAACGGACCTTCCACTATTTTTGTTGATCAATTACTCGTCAGTTTTTCCACATTATATGTCACAATCCAATTCAATATAAAAGTACATGAAAAAGAAAGATCCTTTAATTAGTTCAACATATTTTCAACTTGTTTTTACCAACAACCCTTTTGAAAGAAGGTCCTTAACTGATGATAAATATTCGAGTCTAGAAGATTGTCCGGCGTTCTTTTTTAATGAACTCATAATAGGAATATTTAAATTTTCGCCATTACCCAAATCGGGGGAAACGTTCGTCAAAATTTAGCGGTTTATTACTAATGTTTATCTTATAAAACTATGCTATAGAAAAAACTATGTACATATTACGTCTTATTTACAACGGAGGTAGTTACAAATTTTGAATATTTTATGCAGGGTACCCATAAGCATCAACACTATAATTTCTTAGAATTAAGAGAGGGAAAACTGCATCTGCATATTAAAGGAAAAAGGAAAAGTAGTCCTATAGTTTTCAATGGCAAAATGAATGACGGAAAATGGCACAATATTCAGCTGTACAAGAAGAAAAGAAAACTTACTGTTATTCTCGATGGCGACCAAAAGAAACCATATCGGATTCCCAAGAATGTCGTCAGAGATGAAATGTATTTGGGAGGTGTTCCAGAGAATTCTGATTATTTAAATATTAAAGATCTGGTAAGAATATCTGTTCAATGAATGTTTATGTATTATAAATAATTTGCGTTTACAGAAAGATAAATTGCATCCATTTAGGGGCTGTATGAAATCGTTAATTATTAACGACGAACATAAATTCCTATTGAAGAATAACAAGTATGTGACGCATTCTAATATCAGACAATGTTTCCCTAATATAGAGCAGGGTGCGTACTTCGGAGGTGATGCTTATGCAATATACAGTAAGTATTGAGTATATTTATATAGTTTTCTTGTATAAACATCTTGTTTTCTTACAAAAAATCATCTCTCAAAAAATTCCTATTACAGAAAGTTTTAGTATAGAAGACAAATCTAGCCCATAAAATTAAATAAACGTTTAAATTCGTGTCAAGTTTCACACAGAATCTCTATAGAATTAAAGTAATAATGAGACTAGTACCACTAGTTCCTGTTTTATGATGTCACTTATAATGAATATAGAAAATATTTCGAATATCAATAGGTTTTTTAAATTACTTAAAGCTTTCGTCAGTATATTATACATGTTTACATACAAGGTGGAATCATCGTCACGCTCAACCAGATCGAATTTTAATCCAAAAAGTAAATCTTCTAAACGAAAACGTAAATATATAGGGCTCTTCATGTACGTAAACAATATGTTTATCATCATCATTTTCATTTTGTTAATTGAATATGTTAAGTATTTTTCTATTTTCTGCTATCAGACAAAAAAATGACAAAGGTGCATAGTATTTTATTTCCTTATCGAATGGATTGGGCGCAATTATTAGAGTACCAAGTACAATACGTATGTGTACAATAATCCAAATGTACATTATCATGGGAAGTCAATACAAATATTTCAGTAATTCCATACCTAGGAACTACTATCGTTCAATGAATATAATGGAAATTTGGTTTTTCTTATTCCCCTTCATCATTGCAGCCTTAGTCTTAATCCATCTTCTATTTCTTCACCAAACAAGATCAACTAATCCTCTAGGAACAAAAAATTACCATTGCACCCATACTTCTCGCTTAGAGATATTATAAGATTCTTTATCATAATTGCATTATTAATAATTTTATCATTAAAAAAACCTATTATATTCTGATAACTTTGCACCAGCAAATCATCTTGTTACCCCAATTCATATTCAATCAGAATAATACTTTATATTCGGTTATGCTATCTCACAATCAATCCCAAATTAACTTGAGGGGGGGGGGGTATTGCACTAGTCATCAATTGCCAATTCTTTCTACACTATACGTAAATACGAATGACGTAATGAGGAATACCTTGTATATTATTGAATTCGCCTTACTGAGCTAATGTCAACGAACTATAACGCTGATAACTTAATTTTGTATAAAAACTCAAAAGTAAATAGAGTGGAGATTCAAACCAAGTTGATTTTTCTACAGTGATTGTCGTGGTATTTACATAAGTGCATACCAACAAATAAATTGAATTAATGACGTTTATCATCGATATTTTTGCAAACACTTTTTGTCCTGAAATAAAAACAATCTAGACAACTACAAAAAAATAAAATAATGTCATTAAGTATATACCTACAGAGTGAGCGATGATATTTAACAGAAACTCATCGAATAGAAATATCTAGTGAACGGTTTTAATCAGAAGTATTTTAATTTTATATATCACAATAGACCTGCTACATACTACAGCTTGTCGATAATAGGAACAAGTCTCAAAACAGCGATATCGGTCCGCCCACGAGGTGCGCAGTAAATAACCTGGTATGTACTATACCTGGTAGGGTATAGTTGCATTGAGACTTTTGCAGAGTGAATATCGAGTATACAGTCAGTGAAAGAGGTGGATGTTCGATCTGGCCGCACGTAATATGCCTTTCCGCGCGTTTCCCTTCGAATGCTGCCTCACTCTTCCTTCTACGCATACATAGAGAATTACACTTTTCCCATTCTTGACGAGCTGTACCTAAAATCCAGCAAAATTATGAGGACATGGCATCTTAAATCGTTAAACAAACCTGAGTTCATAGAAGAAGACGTGAAAGTAGACATTCTATTTTACAGAGAATCTCCATATAACTATAGACATAGTGAAACTAGTACCACTAGTTCATAGCTTGTGAAGCCATTTATTATGAATGTAGAAAACATTTGTAGTATCAACAAGTCTCCATAGGATTTTTCAGTGTGAAGCGAAATGATACAACAGAGAAAAGGCCCTTTGAATATGGGAATCCTAATATATAATTTGAGTAGGAATTACCTTTCTGCTTTATCAAGATAATCTACATAATATCAACTTCACGCCAAATTGTCTTAGATGGTAACGTCAGCTTAACAACTATTGTGACGTACCTCCGTCACGAATAACTTCAAGTTATCAAAATAATCTAAAATCAAGTTCACGTCAAATTGTCCTAGAAAGTAACATCAGCCATACAAGTATTTTAAAGTGCCTCCATCAATAAACTATAAACTTCGTTCTTATGAAATGGTTAAATTTAACGGTAACAGTTAATGTTTGCAAAGAAATCATGAATAAACTAGAAGAAAATGAGGTAGCACTCAGTTCCATTCCTGATGAATTAGCTTGAACCACATTGGAAGAGGAAGTAAAGCAGTGGGACTATAGGTATCCTCGTTGGATACGTAAAATATATCCTCCTCAAAAATTTTACGGTTTGTGTGACATCGGCAACCATATTATTGGTCTAATTTTTGTTGAAGGAAATTTAAAAGCTTCAATAAAAAGAAATATAATATATAAAGAAATATTGATTTATATTTCGTAAGCGATAACGTTATTCCTATTCTGGTAAAATTATATCCAAATACACCAGTTCTAGCCATACCAAGTGAAACTATTTGGTTTCAACAAGATAGGATAACAATAAGCAACGATACAAACATAAATAATATAATAAATAGAAGAATATTTTACCTCGAGCTTTAACGAAAGTTAGTTAGGGATTTTACTACGGTTCCGTTAATTGCCAAGAAATAAATGCTGAACATTTTGAAGATTTATCTTAATTAAATCAATTTAAATAAATAATAACGTTCAAATAGTTTTTCAACAATCTCACCGGTAATTTACTAATCAATTAGTTAGATCGCAAATATAATAGGTCATTAAAATTAGCTCATCATGAGAATTTAATAACATAAAAAAACGAGGCGTTCCATTTAAAAAGCATCTCTGGCGTCTCTCTTTCGTGCACTTACATGAGCCACTCTATATATTTAAATTGTACAGAAATAATGTTCTTTTCCGCGAGTGATACCCTGTATATTCCCTGAATCCAAGTGCGGGCACATTGTTTGATTCCTTAAATTTTATTATGGTACTTCTTACGATTCCTTAAATTTTATTATTATGGTAGGTACTTATTACTTCGAAAAATATTATTTTATTGTGTAGATTGTATAGTGAAACCATTATGTCTGAAGAGTGCAATGACCTAAAAAGCTGATAGGCGCTATTGTCATATTTAATTCCTAAATTTCTTATATGTTCTACATTAATTCGGCTACTGGCGAACCACCCACTACAAAAATGGTAACGCGCCATTAGCAATACTTCATAAGTGGTGTGGAAATTTGCTGTTACTCACAATATTCTCCCTTATGTGATTTAGCAATTTTTTTTAAATTTCCGTCATATCAATAATTATAACAGTACTTGTTACTGACCCCGCCAAAAAATAAAAACATCTTCGCCTCTGTTCCAGACAAAATTCCCTACTTCTCTCGGTCATTGCACTCTTCAGACATAATGGTTTCACTATAGATGAAAGCAGATTGTGCATTGTGCATAAAAAAATTTGTTGATCATTAATTTTGGATATATTGAATCGAACTGCTACTTCATGGCACTCGTGTATCTATTATATAACTGGAAATGCTCTATGATTATTGAACTGTGCCTAGATCTTAAGTTACTAAAAGTTAATAAGGTGCTAAACTGAATTTAATTACTTGTTAATAAATGATTAATATTAATAATTTGTATTTCAGAAGAGAATTTTAAAGTTACGAAAATACTTGAGTTGAGTTTCGAATTTAGAACCGCTGAACAAAATGGTATCCTTCTGAGCATTTCAAACTTCAGAAATAGCCCGGCCCTTTCGATAGAACTTCAAAACGGAGCCGTTGTGATGGCAGTTGACTTGGGAAACGGCGTCGTTTCTAATGTCACAAAAACGTTAAATTCGGAGTTTGCCTTATGCAACAACAAATGGCACAATGTCACTGCAATGTATTCTAATACTGAGCTAACTGTAAACGTAGATGGAATAAGAAACACCTGGGTACAATCAGAAGTCAATTCTCTGATAGAAGAAATTGAAGCACCACTGTACATCGGAGGATTATCAGGTAATGTAATAGTTTAACTTAATATATTTTTGTTATGAAAATATTTTGTTACAGATAGTGCACCAGTAGGCACCCTCAAGTCGAGAGAAAATTTCAAAGGGTGTATAAGAAAATTAAAAATAGAAAACAAATTAAAGGACTGGTCAGACATGAAGGACTTGAACAACGTTCTACTGAACTCATGTCCTCTAGAATTAAGCCAAGAAGATACTTATTTAGAAACCACTATTACGTAAAAAAATAACAAAATATTTAATTAGCGATATACCAAAACTGAATATTCTGTGGCTACTAAGACAGGCATAATATAAAGTATTATACCACAATGTATTATATAACACTGCCAATGTAATGTACATAATTTGTGTAAATATTTATTTAATTTTGTATTTAAAAATGCCATACACAGGTTTAAGGTAAAACTTGTTACATTGTAGAATATTTGTACATATAAAGTCAACATTGTACAGTGTGATAATATAAACATACAATATTATTAATTATACATTGACTGACCACTTGTATATACATATAATGTAAAATAAGAAGTTTTTATAACTAATGCAATTCATGTTACATTTAAGTTTAAGTATTTTGGCACTCTCTTATGTCAAATGGATCATCAGATTATACTGTAAATTTATTTATATGGCAATAAAGTATGAATTTTAAAATATATTGTATTTTTCTCTGAGTTATAATAAACGCAAATAAAAATAATTAAAAATCCCATATTTTGTTTAAAAAGTACCATTTAAAAAATAATATATTATATATCATATTATTATATGATATATATCATATATTATATATTATACGATATAGTATATCACATGATTATGGTGTATGATATATGATAATATATAATGTAGTAGTACAGGGATGACGGCACACTAACTGTGAAATGCTCGAATACCGTTAGGAGATTTGAGCTGCTTTTGTAGATATTTGATTGCTTTTGTAGATATTAATCGTAATTACTTATTCATATGCAGTATACAGGGTGCGGTAACATAACTTTCTTTTTTGGAAACCCTATAAAACCCATTCTATGAATCAGATTTTTTTTTATTTCTTTTTTATAATAAAGGTACATATCTAAAGTTCTGTTTTAGATAGTTTTGAAAATCATATCAGATAGGTGACGCCCCCTATTGCCCATACACTGAATAAGCCAATTTCTAGCGCTTGTCATGACCCTTACCAGCATAGCAGCGGGTATATTGACAATTTCTAACCGGATGTTGGTCTTCAGGTTTTGTAGGATCCTTGGACAGTTGACATAAACGCGGGATTTCAAAAATATCACAAGGGGCCAAATAGGGAGAGCGAGCTGGTTACTCTAAATCGCCCCTTATTGAGATTAGACGTTCCGGGAAGTGTTCCCGTAACACAGCCATTGATGCCCTTGAAGTGTACGCCGTTGCTCAGTCCTGTTGGAACCAAATGTCCCCTAAGTCTAATTCATCAAGTCGTGGAAGATATAGATAGATAGATGAATAGGAAAATATGGCTGAGGGCTAAAACATTTTATTATACGATTGGGCGAAAACCTCTTCAAATTTAAATTATATAAATCAGGGGGTATTATTGATCATACCTGGTTCTTCTGTGGTGATTTCCTTTTCAAACTCCACGTCTGGTACAATAAATTGATAGTTACTACTGTCAAGTGTTCCATCATTACCGCCTGTGCTTTTGGATTTAACAAAATTAGGAAAAGTACAAAAATTATTAAAATTCCTCCAACATGTTCACATATCGGTCTGAATTCACTGTCACTGCGACCTCATTTTCTTCAAAAAACCAGGGTTCAACAATCCCAACTGAGGAAATTACACCACACTGTGACTTAAGTGAATATAAAGGCCTTTGATGCAATTCTCGGAGATTGGTGCCAGCCCAGTAGCGCATGTTCTATCTGTTGACGCATCCACTCAAGTGAAAAGGGGCTTCATCACTAACAAAAACAATTGCGTTCTCTGAAACGTTTTCGAGAAGCGCCTCACATGCGTTCCTCCGAGAATTGAAGTCGCATTAGGAGAGATCCTGCACAATCGCCAACTTGTACGGATAGTAATGAAGGTTATCGTGAAGAATTCGCCTCACGGAACGATCGGAAAGTCCAAAGGAAGACGCATATTTGCGCGCAGAATGCCGTGGAAATCGCAAGATTGACGCTCTCACTGCCTCAATGTTTTCAGGAGATCTGATGGGCCGAGGGACTCCAGACTCCAGTTCTTCGACTTATCGCACTCTCAGATTATCTGAACGTAGTGGCCCATGTAACAACTGATTTCCGGTCCGGGACAGGGCCCAATGGGGCTACATTGAAGCGGTTTCGGAACGCGCGCTGGATTGCGATCAATAATCCGTTTGAAAATTAGGCCTCGTCGGCAAACGCACGCTCCTCACTGTTCCAACGCATGATGGCTACCACAGATCATTAAAGGGTAATGGCTATTGACATGGAAAAAACAGAACTTTAGAACCATGCATGTCGAGTGAGCCCCCCCCCCCCTCCAGCGAACCCTACAGCTTGAATGGCACGCATTTCAAAAAAGGAAGTTATGTTGCCGCACCCTGTATAAGAAGTTATCACATTCTTGTTTAAGACCACGGCCTATAGATCACAAAGTTGTGGCACCATCATGCGGCATGTGTGGTTGTAATTTGAGTGGTTGCAATATCTGTTCCCACTCTCAAATGTAACCATTCTCTTCCAAAAAAGCCCAACCTCTTCTTTTTAGAATCTGATAGAGCCAGTAGCAGTGATATATCTTCTTTAAAGATTTCCTTTGTTCTTTGAAGTTACTCAAATTTCGTATCGTTTTCAATTTGTTCCAATACAGATGATACGTACATACGTCTGCCATGTTTTCGGGCCTAGTAACTTCATGGTGCTATCACATTTATCAGAGACTACACATATTATTTTTCCACAATCGGATTTCAAGTTTGTAAATTCCCATAGAAACTTATTTACTTGATCAACAATTGGTAATTTTTTAGCCTTATGTATGTACATTCGACATAATGAATTACAACTTTGCAATTCCAATATATTCATATGAAAACGCACAGTGCACCACTACACAAATGTTGAACAACTACTGCGAAAGTCGCTCGATCAAGTAGCCACGCTGATTCGCCAACTCACCGTCCACACGTGTACTTGTATGTACGGCGATTATGACCCGTTGACAAAATCGAACAAAATAATAATGGTATGACAAACTTAAAGTAATAAATTGAATTGTTATTTTCCATTACAGTGCACACTTTTTCCAAAATTTATAAAAATATGACTCATCCACTAAGTAAAAAGGTAAGTTGTATATATCCTTATGTACTTTTAACCTTCTGTCCGGCGCAGTCTGAATCTAAACACATTCGGGCATAATGCATCTGAGAGATCCCATATCAAATCTTACACGATTTAGATTTTAATGAGGTGGAGACTCAATTAAGCGCTTATGTTAATTAATACAATACAATAATAAATATTTCACACTAGCGCAATAACTAAATTTACATAAAGAAACTCATTTCATGTAAAATAATAAATTTGGACTATTTTTATAGGAGAACCAGCTATTGACAAGTTCTTTTTTCTGTATTAAGGACAAAACACACACATAAATTAGTATTGAATAATATTTTGAATACAGAAAACAAACCACCTATTTATTCATGTAAAAGTAATGTTATATATAAAAAAAAATTGGACGTAAATTACAAAGAATTACAGTTATAAATAACTGCCTATTTTAAGTGTAAAGAATTATAAATCCTTTTCAACATTTTAGCATGTTCCAAACAAAAATAAGTTATAAATAATAGCCTATCTTAAATGTAAAGAATTATAAATCATTTTCATCACTTTAACATGTTCCAAACAAAAATAAACGTTACATTGTTGGTAACGATATTCGGTATAAACCACTAATGTAACGCCCAAATGTGTATAATTTTTAATAATAGTACCATAAAAAGCCAGAATAAGTAAGTGTAGAGATCCTAAAAAATATTATTAATTTAAATACTAAACGAAATCCAACAAAATATAAAACTCAAAATAGGGGTCCAGGTCCCGACAGGATAAACAACTTCTAGTGGAAAAAATTAACCAGCACCCCCACTATTTAGCCAACATTTTTACCACTTGGCTAAATGGGGAGCAGCAAATTCCTTCTTGGGTTATCGAGGGGTGGACCGTGCTAATCCCGAAGACTAGAGATTTGTCCAACACAAAGAACTACCGACCGATAACCTGCTTAAACGCATGTTACAAAGTGTTTACACGCATCTTGTACATGCGAGTATTCCTGGCAGTTGAGCCGGTTTACAAGGGGATATACGAACAACGAAACTCTAAGAAGGGTGTCGCTGGCTGCAAGGAGAATCTGTTAATTGACAGATGTGTCACGCAGGACTCCGTGCAGTACAAGCGAAACCTTTCCATGGCCTGAATCGACTACCGCAAGGCATTCGACTTGTGGTACCCAGTCCTGTAGTGAGATGTATTCAAGAACTGATACCGCTCTGGAGGACTCGGTTTACAATAACATCGGGTGATACTAGAATTCGAACAGAGCCGGTATCATTCAGAAGAGGCGTGTTTCAGGGAGACTCTCTTAGCCCCCTTCGGTTTTGCATCCCACTGCTGCCATTGTCCGTGTCCCTCAGGAAAACCCGTGGCTATATTGCGGCACCCCCGGCGATCGGAGGCATAAGGTCACCCATCTATTTTACATGCATGACCTAAAACTGTATGCCTCTGGAGAAAGGAAATTACGCCAGTCCCTAAGGGCGGTGTAGGAATACACGCAGGCCATTGGGATATAATTCGGGTTGAACAAATGTGCACTGGTTCATCTCAAGAGAGGACGAAGCCGGGAATACGCAGAGGATACGCAGCTCGTAGACGGAAGCATCTACACGCCACTTAGATGCCGGAGAGTCGTACTCCTACTTGGGTGTTGAGCAACACTCCACCCAAGACGTAGGTGTCGTAAAAAACGCTCTCCGCGGCAAATATCAGCACCGCCTGCACCAGATCTGATCTTCAGAACTGTCGGGGAAGAACTGCAACTAATACACTTGCCGTTTCGATCCCTGTCCCTTTCGGAGTAGTCAAATGGACACAGGAGGAGCTGCGACAACTCGACGTAGTAACCCGGAAAAGGATGCATCTCAGTAGGAGTTTGCATCCCAGATCATCCGTTCCACGGTTATATCTCCCACAACATCGTGGACGCCGTGGACTCTTGAGTTTGGAGTTTCTTCATAACTAGATGGTTCTGGATGGAGCCTGTAAAGTCATCAGGAGTTCGGATCCCCTTCTCTGCATGGTCCGAGATCACGAACATACAGATATAAGAGCATTTTTATTTAAGGCAGCGCGTAGAGCAGCCGGTGAACTCGGTCTCGTCTTCGATACCGAACGGGCCAATCACAACTCTATCACCGAGTTGGAACCCGTTCGGTTAAAAGCCCAAGTAAAAGATGCAGGGCATTCAAGATATCTGCAGCTTCACAAGGATAAGCCCATGCACGGGGTCTTCTTTAGAAATATGGAAGCCTTGGGCTTATCCAATAGGCTGACCTTTGCCTTCTTAATGTCAGTCGGGCTAAATTCTGAAACCGAGGATTCGTCATGGCTTGTCAAGATGGTGTATTTAACACACTCGTCTATCGGAGTCGTGTCATGGGTATGGAGGTCCCTGATGTCAGCTGCAGGGCCTGCCGCAGGGCGCCAGACATTGATGCATTTGCTGTCGGCTTGCCCGGTATATGCAGTCTTGGCCTATATCCACAGACACAACGCAGCGTTACGGGTACTTCATTATCATTTAAGGCACTGACTGACGAGACACCAGTGCTGCCTTATGCTCCGGGGGATATTGAGTCCGCTGTGGGAAACGAGTACCTAATAAAGTAAGTGCCTAATATATTGGAACTATTCACTATTCGTTTCCCACCGTCGGACAAAGCCTGACGTAGTCCTCCTCGACCATCAACTCAAGACAGTGTTCGTCATCGAGTTCTCGACACGCGGTGACGGTAACATTGTTTTGAAAAAGGAGGAGAAAGGGAAAAAATATCGAGATTTAATCTTCGAACTCCATAGGCTCTATCCAGACCATTCTGTTAAACTTAAGGTACTCATTATAGGAGCCCTCGGTGGAACGAGAGATACACTGCTTTTGGATACCGAAACTCGGCGGAAATCCTAGCAGGTCGCATACAGAAGGCCGTAATTCTCGGTTCGCTACGTCTACTCAGGCCGCACGACTCGCTCGGCCCAGTAATCACTAACCAAACGGACGTGAGGAATGATTACTGGTATCAGTACCCGCGCAGCTTTTGTGTGAGTCGGAGCCACAGAAAGGGATGAGTCGTTATTAATTAAAAAAAAATAATATGTAATCAGGCGCAAAGCATCTGACAGATCCGAGCGGCCCATACAAGGCCGGGGAAGGAACTAAAAAATAAATCGACACCATATCGAGAATTGGTTTGGAATTAGGAAGCTATAAAGGTGTTTCGAGTTAATATTTTGCCCACGAAAGGACAAAGAAAAAAGTGACTACCGGATCTCACAGATCGGCTGCGACGGAAGGTTAAGTCTAAAATACAGTGGACAATATTTTGTAAATTATGAGCAAATGCTGTGTATGACATACTTTCTTTAATGTAATTAAAATACAAGCCATCATCTACCCGCTTGTCATCAATAATATCAGAAACAGGCTTCCTATGGTATCCTAATGCGTGGCCTCATGTCAGACCTGGGGAAGGGAGCGTCTCCTATAAATCATGTATAATGTCTCTCTTATAAAGCATTTGGCACCTCACTAGTCATTACTGAATTATTATTTAAAGATAAATGTTTTTACCTCCTTGTAACTAAGTCCTTGTTGATTGCTATGAAGAGAAAATAACAGGAGTTATAAATTTTATTATCTAACAAGCATAAATGAACAAGTTGAATCTCCTCATAGTTTTAATTAATGTAATTGAATGTAATTTAAAGTTTTATGATTTCATTTTAATGTTTATATGTGCTAATAAAGCTAATAATAGATTTGGGTAAAAAAGGAAGTGCAAAAGAAGTACTCTCATTAACTGTACACAACTGTTATAAAATTTATTTAAAAATGTGTATAACTAACTATATTGTGAAAAAACAATTTTACACAATTTGAAACTTGATTGAAAAAATAAATTTGTTTAAATGGGTGATGAAATAAACAATATGGAAAATACACTTTAGGCTTGATATAAATTATTTACTAAAGAACTATGCTAAATGAGAGAGGTCATCTACAGAAGGCTGCACCTGTTGCTGTTGCTGCTGCTGTTGTATCGCAAAATTTGATTTAGAAATTAGCGTCGCTGGTGGCTGAGTACCAGGACTAATCATTCCAGAATTTTGAGCGTTAAAGTTCGTTTGGTTCATTTGACTAGACACTACTACCAATTTCTGTTGAGTCGCTAATTTCTGCGAAGTCTGATTAGTGGCATTGGAAACAAATTTTACCACCGTATTTTGTGACGCTGATGAATTAGCTTGACTTTGATGAGATGTACCCAGAGGCGTTTGTGGCCGTTGAGTAACAAAAACAAATTTTTGATTACCCTGCTGAGTTGGTACTCTGGTAGTTGGATTCATTACTATGGTCCTTCCTGTGTTGGTGTTCTAAATAAGAAATAAAGGAAACATGATTACTAAAAATAGTATAATTGTCTATGTTTACCAGGTATGTAAATATGAAAACGTAATTTGCCGACGGATGGCCTATCTGCTAATCTAGTTACCGTCATACCACGTCATTGGCGCCATTTTCTTGTTTTGACAAATGATAAAGGTTTTTATTTCACAACAATACAAGTTACATACAACATAATTTTTAATAGCGTTCAACGTGTCAAATTTTGTGCCTGGAAACTACGATTTGAAGACAGCATTGATTTTCTGTTACTATTTGAAGAAAACTGCCACAGAATCGCATCAAATGTTTGTCGAAGACTACGGTGAGCATGCTTTAGTAAATCAAGTGCTTCGAGTGGTTTGAAAACTCAAAAGTGACAATTTTGACGTGAGAAACGAAGAACGTGAAAGACCACCGAAAAAGTTTGAAGATTTGCAAGCATTGTTGGATGAAAATGACGCTCAAACGCAACAAGAACCCGCGAATCAATTAAATGTGACATGAGAAGCCATCTCCACACATTTGAAAGCCATGGTAGAGATCGAGAAGATGGGAAAATGGGTTCAGATACAAATGAAAGAAAGTCATTTCTCCATCGAATTGTGGCTGGCGATGAAAAGTGGATATATTTCGAGAATCCTAAGCGTAAAAGATCATGGTTAGCTTTAGGCAAATCATCGACATCGACTATAAGGCCAAATTGCTATGGACGAAAGACAATGATGTGTTTAGTGGGATCAGAAGGGTGTGATCTATTATGAGCTACTAAAACTAGCCAAACCATTAATACTGAACGCTACCGACAACAAATAATTGATTTGAATCGAGCTTTGCGTGATAAACGACGAAAATATCAAAAAAAAAAACAACACAAAGTTATTTTGCTTCATGATAATGCGCCATCACACACAGCAAAACTGATCAAGGAAATGACTGAGGTGTTTAGTTGAGAAATACTTTTGCATGCAGCTTACTCACCAGACTTGGCTCCGTCCGATTACTACTTATTTGCATAAATGGGACACGCACTTGCTGATCAGGGCTTCACTTCTTACAAAAATATACGAAAATGGCTCAATGACTGGTTTGCCTCAAAAGAGCAAGAATTTTTTGGCATGGAATCCACAAATTGTCAGAGAAATGGGAAAAATATATAGCTAGCAATGGGCAATACTTCGAATAAAATATTTTTTATCATTTTCATACAATAAACGTGTATTTTCTATACAAAAATTCCTGTTTCATATTTACATACCTGGTGTATAGGCTATTTACAAATAAAAAAATTATTGGAAATCGCTTTAATAAAACAATTTAACTGTAACTAATATAAGACCTACAAATGGCATAAAAAGTTGTAACACAAAATTGTTTGAAGGCTTTCTTATTTTATGAGATTTATTTTATAATTCGTTATTCCTTCTTTCTAAAATTAATTTGTACCATATGATTTACCTTCTTAAAATATATTTTCCAGTAAACTTAAACCTTCAAGGTTATCTAATAAAATGCACAGAAAAATATACCTGTTGAATTATTCCACTTGGTGCCGCCACAGTTCTTGTGATAGTTGAACTGCATGTGATCGGACTACTGGTCATACTAGGTGGTACAGCTGTTGTTACAGGGGTTGGCTGTGTTCGGACTTTAATTACAGCATTATACAATGCCACACCCAAATACCCATATTCTTGTTTATATTCATCAATATTATCTGGAGGATTTCGAATATTCTTCAACACGGGCGCTAAAACTTTCACTAACAATTGTTTTATATGACCCGATGCAGTTTTATCAATATTGTTTGACATCAGGGAACCTTCCAAATGGGTTTCTATTCTTGCGCCTAACAAAATTTAATTATGATTAGTGAAATTTGTATTTATTGAAATAATATAATCTCACCTATAATCTTTATTTTGGGAAGAATAAATATTCTAACAACTTCTGTACCCAATTCTGATAAACCCTGAAGGGCACCATATAGCGAAGATAGTGGGACTTTGTCTCCCTGTTGCAAGGCATTAGTAAACATCCTTGTAACTCTCGTTTGAATATTATTTGTGCTAGTATTAAAATTTTTACAGATTTGTGATATTAACCTCGAAGCAAAATCCCTTAATGCCCAGTGATTATCCACATCTGGTCTCATACAAAGTTGCTTCGACACTATACAAGTTGTCACTGAAGGTATCAGTTCATGTAACTAAAATTAATTGCATACTGTAATTTTACGTTTATGTTAACTCCCAAAGGTAAATTTTCATTAAGTAGTATTTCCAATAAATTTGACATATGAATTAATATATTTACAAACAAATCAATAGTTTTTCAATAAAACATACATAATTTAACAAAGTAAACAAGGTGCAGGTATATGATATAAATTACACAATACATAATTTTAATGTATATATAATTAATAGATAATCCTGACCATGAATGGTCAGAGTTTTTTTTCTGAAAAGTATATTTTGCAGGAAATGTTTATAAGATTTTGATACAATATGTATAAAGCTCTTTGAGACTAAGAGCATAATTAAGTCTAAAATTAATTGATTATTACCTATAGATTTCAGTGAAACCTATAGAAGTATTACATTATTTCTTGATTATATATTAACATTGTAGATTCGCCAATAATTTTTTATTAATAAATGTATCCAAGGTATGTTGTTAAATATTAAATTTCTTTCCTCAATTTCAATCAAGAAAAATATCAATACTTCATGTTAAAGCTACTCGATACTTAAGCACTGTCAATGTGCACTAGTAAACTTTGTTAAATAATTTTAAATAGTCATTTCAAAAAAAGTATGTCAACAAATTGTTTCAATATTTATAAATAAATGAGTAATAAGTCTGTATTAATACACTACTAGCTATCATCCTTTTAAAACATATAGTAATACTTACATATTTTTCTAAGTATAGTGACTGATTGTCTAATAAGGCTTTTACCATTCGCATAAGGTAAATTAAAAGAGCTAGATTATTTTGAACTACATTAACTCTAACTCCTTCAATAATAAATGTACACATTCTTGGAAGCATTTCGTGAAGACCAGGATCAGAAGACAAACTCTGTAAGGCTTCCTAAAAATAATAAAAAAAAAATTACATTCTATACCAAAAGAACCTCTAACATTATGCATTTCTCATGAGTATTTACTGATTAAATTTTTTGTTGAAATGGATACTACAACATACAGCGCGTCTAGCTTCATCTGACCCTACACAAGCTTCTGTAATTTCTTTATAGTAAAGTTGCTGCTCTACAGATAATTCGTGTGTAGCTAATTGCTTTATTTGAACAGTTTCTACATTTCTCAGTTTCTGTTTTCCGGTTGTTGGTTTGCCTGATGTTTCCTTTGCTGGTTTTTTATTAATAGGGTCGACTGATTCCAACTACAATACATAAATATTGTTAATACTAAAACAAGTTTTATTAACAATCTTCTTTACCTTCTGAATATTTTTAGCAACTGGTGGTGGATTCTCAGGAATAGTAGGTTGAACTCCGTCAATGAATAACCAATGTGAACGAAGGGTGCATTCTAATGGTGCCTTTGGGTTGAGATTTTGTAATAAATCATTTATGTCTACCTCTTTTTCTTCAATAAAATGCAGTTCTCTACCACCTCCAGATGCAAAGCGAAAAGGGAGCGGTTCCGAGGACTGAAATCCATACTGAGGCTGGAAATAAATCACATATTAGGAATCACATATTGACTACCTAATTAGTTTCATACTTCAATATTTTTCACTTTTAATGCAGAGTCTACATCAGTTTGCAATAATTTTGTCCGTTTGGCATGATTCATAAACTTTGCAGCATCCTGAATTATATGTTTTAACCTGAAAGATACGTCTTCTGCTAACTCTTTGGCAGCATCGTCTGCTAAGTTTCCTATACCAATGCCAATACTTTCGGCAATGACCTTCATAGATTCTATGGAAAAATTTGTACCGTATAAATCATTTTCATTAAGTTTAGACATTACAAATTGTAAAAGAAATACTTGTTTAGTAAACAAAAATAAATGTCAAAGCAGACATCACAACCACAGATGTACACAACCAACTGATGTCGCTGGACCCACAGATTGCTGGACCATAGAATATTTAAACGCTGAACATACAGAATGAAATGTTTCGATCGTTTTGATCAGAATATCGTAGAATGAAGATAAAGAAGTATCACAGAATAATTAAGATCGTTCTATTACATGTCATTATATTTCAACTTTTAAATAATCCAGGGATGTTCAAAATTCTACCTTAGGTCTGTTTGTTGTGGAAAAACACGGACAAATGTGTGTCGACTCGACGAGCATGCCTCTTGATTAGTAGGGAAATCATAACTGCTGCAAACACACCCGCGATGAAGATATCATTAGTTCATCCATATAGATAGTACGTCGAATAAAAATGAGGACTGCTCGATCTGTTTTAACGCTTGGATAGCAATTTTTGTTCTCAACAGAAATATTTTTGTTACAATTTTAAAAACATCGGCAAAAAAAGCTATCGAAAGAGATGCAAAATTTGGCCAACTTATATGAGATAAATTTGTCAACACTTTGTAGAGAAAATAAATTAGTTATAATTTTTTGTTTAACATTTGTATTGTTTTAAAGTGTTAAGGATGTGATTTTGAATTAAAAGGGCCAGGATGTAGTAAAAACAAATTAGGGAATCTCTCATTATTACGTTTTAAAGTCTACCATTAAAAGACTGCATAATAAACCCAAAAGATAGCAGGAACTTATTATGTTTTAGATTTCCCGAAATATACAATATTTGATTGTTTTTGAGAATGTCAATATGTCTTAATGGGACAGTGAATTTAACATATACGTATATAATACTCACTACCAAAATAACTAACCATCAATATATTAGACTCACTACACAAATTTTATAACATACCATCTATTTTATCTTCCATATAGAACGTTTTATTTGAATGCTAAAATCTAAAATTAATTTGGCCTCCAAGTTTCAAAATGTATATAAATATGTTATGGCAAATATTCATCACATATAAAAAAACAATAGTATGAACTTTTTTTAATTTTTATCAACACTGAAAGGCTTTACATATCTTACAGAGCTATAGGATATATATATATTATCCTGTATATTATCATAAACTACATCTATATTTACTAAACGGCTGTTTTCGTGTGCGTGTGTTACGAAATCTTTAGGTCGATGTACAAAATGCTTTTCATTCGAATTTCGGCGTCTTAACAAAATCATTATAGTAAATCCACCCTTGCGAATAACGCGGTAACTGTTTTTTTGATCTGAAGCCGCTAGAGGCATGCTCCGGAGGTGCCTTCTATAGGAGCAAGGGGGCGGCGTAATATTGCGATTTACTTATACATATATTACAATACTGAATATCACCACATTTTTAATTGTAAAATATGTTTATGGTCCACCTAATTGTATAACTAATCACACAACTGCAAAATATTTTTTCTTATATTTTTAAAATTGATATATCTGTATAGTTTGCCTTGCTAGTTATTTTTACTAAAGTCTTTCAGATACCACCTTTACAATTTGACTTGATCTATTAGATAGATGCTAGATAGCATTATTAAATATCGATTCAGCTCATTCTCTTATATAAAACTGGTTTAAATTTTACTATATGTTACCTTGCACCTTTATTGGTATATACAACAAACGAATTTATCTCTAATAGTGCAGATGTTTATATAAACATTATTTTTAAGTGATTCACTTAAAAGCATTTGCACATTACATATAAATACGTCATATTTTTATGTATGTTATCAAAATAGCACAATTATATGATAATACATATACTGTCCAGATGTTTAGACATTGAATCAAAAAACATTGAATTGGGTTTCCATTACTTGTAATGCTTGCATGAAGAAATAATTATATAAAAAACATTCTCTATTGCACACTTTAATTTAAACTCAATTTTAACATAACTTCGAATCAAGTTAACAAGATTAGTCACAGAATAATATGAAACGATGCGAGCAAACCTCTCAAGTGTTTCACATCATACAAAAAATAAGGACTCTAAAAAAAGATCAATGGAAAATTTTACTTTATTTATTTGGCAACTTCCTTTCATATAATGGAAGAAATAAACATATAAATTACACTTCTCAATTTATTACAAATGTTTATTCAATGTGTATAGGAATTTCTGATTTCATTCCAGAATTACAGAATTATTGCTTGATTTTACTTTTAAATCCGAGATTTGAGAAAAAAAATACAATTTATTTTTGAAACTTTATTTTACATAACATATAACTTACTTACTAAATATAAAGTAGTTTAAATAGAACATTTATTTTTAAAAGTGTTACACGATTAATTTCAAGTAAGAAATTTAAAATGTGAAGTATCAAAAAATAAAGAAAATTGTAGTTTTGTGCTACAAAACTACAACAATGTACTTTAAATACATATATATTATTTACTGAGAATAATCTCCTTTATGTAATATGTTATGTGGTGTTTTCAACATCAAAATGTGCATATGGATTATTAAATCTTGCCAATACCACTGGTCACCTAATTGTAGATACCATATAAAAAAACCTTACTCAAGATAGCGTATTAGTGAGATTTCTGAGCTCTCATTTTGAGTTACAAATACAATTTTTTTCACTATATAGGTTACTAATAACATTAACAACAAAAATAGTAAATAATTCTGCTTCAATAAAACAAATATATAAACATGAGGACACAAAAGATACAAAGTTTTAGACAAAAAAAAATCTATTGTAAATCACTATAAATAAATGTAGATATATAATACATAGGCTCTTATTAAATAATTAAATTCAATTACCATAAATATGAGAATAAGGTACCTACATGCAATGTAACTTAATATATGGCATTTATTTCTTCTGGTAAATTCAAATAAGGTATATTTCGTAAATGAAAATTTGTATATTATTATATATCTACTTCTATTTAATCGAGACATTAACATATTACAAGTTGAAACTATAAACTTACTAAGATCAGTAAAATTTTATGAAAAATAGAAACAAAATAAAAAAAACTTGTTAATTCATAACATGAACTTACAAGCCAAAATATAGTACTAATACTATAAATAAACAATCTAATCACACTTGCGCTAATATTTTTTATTAATACAATTCATTATGAATTAAGAAATGTGTCGACATTTTAGTATCAAAAAATGTAATAACACGACAATCAAATAAAATTTGAAATTTAAATATCACAGTTAAAAATACTTATACCGGGAATTTTGTAAAATCGTCTATTGTTTATAACATAAAAAAGAAATAATCACTTCAAAAAACTACATATAACATATTATACACATAATGTACACTTTTTTACACAAAGAATTTTCTATCTTATATAAGTAGTATGCCCTAGATATTCACTATGGGGCAGTATTTATTTGTTTGTTCATATGATAATTTGGTAATATTACTAGCAAAATTAAGAATCGGCAGTGTTGTTATTTGGCTATTGTTTAGAGGTAGGTAAGTATATGTAAAAATTACCCGTTATTTACTGAGAAATGCAAAGTTTGATAAAAAAAATCTTAATATATAATTATGGCTTGCATTTTCATGAAATATTAATTTGGTGTAAGAATATTATTAATTTATCTTCTCTTTCACTGTTATAAACATGTTTGTTTTTAAAACTCTACACCATAACAGATTTTATATCAAAAATGTTTAGTCTAGCATCTCCTTTTATAACAACAAAAGTGAATTTGGGAAAGTATATCCATACATAAGTGAAAACATAATTATACATCCATGGCATTAATATAAAAATTTAACAAAACAGATATACAAAAATGTTCAATTCTATTTAAACTATATTATTAGTTATTTGCTCAATATAACAATACAATTCATTAATTACTTTGGTAATATACTATGCATAACTAAAATAGATAAAATATAATTCACTTCTGGCTGTTTTCCTATGAATACCAAGGGTACCTATTTACCTCCTGCAAAATATTGAAACCATTTTCTAATTAGTTATTGAATGCAAAATTTTACCAAGTATTAAAACTTCAAGAATTCTTGAGAAACTTACATTAGATAAAAAATTTAGCGTCATTCTACCAATTTTTGAATTTGTATCCCACAAATGAAGGATGAATGTGTTAACCCTGTCACACATTTATCTTTATAATTCCTTTGTACATCTGGCATTTTTTTATTGATTAAAACCCATTTATGGAACAGGTAACTCCTATATATTTGCAAAACAAGCTAACAAGACTAATATCAAACAAATGCTTAAAAATCATTAATAGTTATGACTCATGAGTATGTAATATACTTAAAAGTCGGTGTTAAAATACTCATCTACTAAGACATACTCAGGTATGATATTATCTTGACTGTACTGGTCACTTTCAATATTATTATTTGCATTTACTTCTTTTAGATCGGATACCATTGGTGAAATAGTAAAATCATCTGCCAATGTATCTTTACTTACATCCGTCTCATTATTCTCTGTTATCCCCGTCAGCTCATTTCTTATGGCATGGGCGGTCAAATTTGAAACTTTTGCACTCGCAGTACTCACCTCCAAATTATCTTGTTCTACCTCAGGTTCTATGGCTTCCATTAAGTTACAAAAATTTGCCATTTCGGATGAGTTTAAGTTACCTAACATATCCTGCAAGGAATTCAATTCTGTCTGAATACTTTGCAGGTATAGACCAAGATTTTCTTTCGGATTTTGTAGGTATTTATTGTATTTTTTTGGATTTTTAAATGGTGCAGATGTACTACCGCTGTCAGAAAAGTACAGACCAAAATTGTCATTGGGATTTCCTAATACTTTTGTAGTTGCTAGATTGTTTTTCGAATTCAATGTTGTAGCTATTGAATTTTCTGGCCCTCTACATCTTGGAATACCTACAATACTGGCCATTATATTTTCTATCGTATTACCTTTTGGAGACCCAAAGGTACTAGCTTTTAAATTATCCAAAGTATCATTACTAGCATTTATCATTGTAGTTAAAGAATTTTCTGATTCTATATCTGCATTATCTGAAGTATCATTGATGTCTCCTAATGCGTTAGCTTTTAAGTTCCCTACTGTATTAGCTTGGACCCAATTTTTTAAAGGTGATTCGCTGTCCTGACTAGTAGTAGTATCTAAAACCGAAGTCATGAGATTATTAACAGTTGCCTGATTATTAGACATATTTTGAGTTTCTATATCATACTCCATAGTAGTACTTGGTTCTTGAACAATATAAGAATTTGGCTTAGTTCGCTTCGGTACATCAGCATGGTGGTTATGGTAATCTATTTCCAAAATAGTTGGGCCAGTTTTTAAATTTTTTTGATTACTCTTCCTAGTGACGACTCCATTTCGTTTAGATAAAGAATTTTGAGAATGCATGTACGATATTAAAAAATGTATAATCTTGTTGATAATTTTGGTTTGTTTAGAGTGTTTAACACGTAAATTATTAATTTCACTCCACAGTGCTGCATTTTCCTGTTTCAATAGTTTTAGTTCGTTTTCGACTAGAGCATGTTTGGTTTTCAAGTCTTTAACGCCATTTAATAACTCAGATAATTCCTCCTCTTTAGCATGATTTGCCAATTTAGACTTCACAGAAGTACATTTCCTTTTTATGAATATGAGAGTTTCTGGGAGATCTTTGAGAAAACAATTATGAGAAAAATGTATCTCATCTTTATCAATGCCAGCAATTTTGTGAAAGTCATAGAAATTCAGTTGACGAATAAAACTTGCCATGTTGTTGTGTTTAAAATATTGCGGTAAGAGCTTCGTGATAAATTGTAGTTGATCATATATCACAAAACCATCTCCGGTAGAGTTCCAACCAATTATATCTTCTGCTTCTTTGTCATTTACCATTTTCCACAATTTCTTTAAGAAAAGTGGAACGTTAACAGCAATTTGGGTATGTCCTTCGCTCTCCATGGAAAGTTTTACCATTTACTGCCGAAATATTAAATAATTAATACGCATACTAAAATAAATGATTCTCATTTAAAAATACAAACCTTGATAGGTAATACACAGATGGATACTATTATTTGCAGAGTTCGAAAAATAGTTTCACTTTTTTTGCGCAAAATCTACTTCACTTTCTTCACTATCAAATTGACAGATATCTCGCAATCAACTCCGGTAAAAAATAAAACAAATATTCTTCTTCTTCCAGTTAGTTATTTACTAAAAACTTGCATAGGCGGAGATACGTAGGAATAAACAGTTGAAAAGGGGTTTATAAAATTTTACAATTTCAGACAGTGGAATCCTAATTCCCTTCTGTTCGTAATGTCTTACAAAGAATATAGATTGCGTACGCTTCAAACTACTTTTGTTAAATGTCAACATGAAGCTTCTATATTATTTTTATACATATTGATAGCAGAGGCACTATGAGTATATAACGATAAATACTGAACTTTTTCAAAATACTACTTTTGCAGTAAAACTAAAAAAAGATATACATTTATTATTTTTCACTTAAAAAAAGGTAATTGTATACAAGAAGTGTTCCTGGGCAAATGCTTACGAAAATTTTCCTACCCCCCTATTTTCGAGGGTGCTGGAGACGAATCTGGCTTCAGTTTCATCCGCTCGGACGCAGTTTTCGAGAAAATGGATTTTCCACTTTTCCGTAATACATGCCACTTTCCTTATCAAATAATTTTTACTTCACACTACGTAGGTAGGTTATATTAATACCAGTAGATGCTACAACACTTCCTTTACACATATAATATATTGAACCGTCATAAAACCTATTAGAAACTTTCGATGTTTAATTACTTCAAATGTATACAATGAATTGCAGTTGGCGTCGTCCATCGTAATTTGTACGCCCTCCGTGTCGTTCAATGAAACTACATAAATACAGAGAGGCTCCAAAAGCTAACTCTGAATATTAACAACTAAATATCTGTTATTTTGAAGGATACTAACCTAACCTAACCTAACCATAATAAGTAGACAGTCAGGTTAGGTTAGGTTAGTATCCTTCAAAATAACAACGTATTTAGTTGTTAATATTCAAAGTTAGCTTTTGGAGCCTCTCTGTATGTATGTAGTTTCATCGAACGACACGGAGGGCGTACGAATTACAATGGATGACGCCAATTGCCTGTCATTGTACACATTTGAAGTAACTAAACATCGAAAGTTTCTAATAGGTTTTATGACGGTTTAATATATGATATGTGTAAAGGAAGTGTCGTAGTATCTATTGGTACTAATATTAGCTATCTATGTAGTGTGAAGTGAAAGTTATTTGATAGAAAAAATGGCCTCATGCGGAAAAGTGGAAAATTCATTTTCTCGAAAACCGTGTCCGAGCGGATAAAACTGAAGCCGGATTCGTATCCAGCACCCTCGAAAATAGGGGGGAAGGAAAAATTTCGTAAGCATTAGTCCAGGAACACTTCTTGTATACAATTACCTAAAAAAATAACTAAATAGCCTATCCTAGAAGTGAGCCTATGATAAATAATCATTAGAAGTGAAGTTAGCACGAGCTGAGGGATCTCTGTCGGGTTATAGTGTAAAAGGTCATTGGGTGAAATTAATACGTAGTAACGTAAAATCAATTGTGTAAGGTTATGGTTGTGAATGTTTATGAATTAAGTCACCGTAAAGTAACTACAAAGTAGCTCGTTCGTATTTACTTATAAATACAAGAAAATAAGACACCTAATTTAACAGATTATAGGAAAAAGTATTAATTTAAATAATATATACCTAATATAGTTGATTACATAGTTGAATATTAATTGTGTACGCTAACCCTATATATAAGTATCTTTGGCGGGCAGCTTTTGCGCCATCTCGTGTTTGATTTTTTAAACATTGAGTAGGTCGAAACCTCACTGTCATAATATGTTATAAATGGATTTAATAAGGATTTGTTACTAAATAAAATGAAAGAGAAACTATTATTAAATTTATTAATTTAAGATATTTCCTTTATACATATCATGCACTAAGTTCGTCATAAAACTTATTATTCCTTACGATTTTCTAATTTATTTGCAGTGTTTACAATTTTCATGCAGCCGTTCATTTACTATCCTAGCGTCCTCTATACGCGAACCGCTTGGATATCAAATGGAGGGTTGCATGAAAATTATAAACATTGCAAGTAAATTATAAAATCGTAATGATTAATAAATTTTATTACGGTTTTAATGTATGATATGTATAAAGGAAGTGTTGTAGCATCTACTTACATTAATATTAGATATCCATATAATAAAAGTGAAAGTTATTTAATGAGGAAAATGGTTACATGCGGAAAGTTGAAAATTAATTTTCTCAGAAACTGTGTTCGAGCGGAAAAAAACTAAAGTCAGATTCGTTTCTAGCACCCCCGAAAATAGGTGGTTACCAATATTTGGTGAGGATTTGAGTTTTACTCTACAGTAAATGATTACCCAAATTCCTTACATGACTACGGTATGGCCTTATATCCTCATTACGTTGACTTTAAATAAAATTTAAAAATATATCCTACTATTTTAATTATTCTTTGGTATTAAATATTATACTCACATTATCTTGTGAGTAATGATTGGAATAAGTTTATTAAAATACATCTATGAGTGAATAAACGAAATATATAAACCAAATTAAAAAACCTTTGTTAAGATGAACAAGAAAGTTTTCAATTTATTGAGTATCTTAATTAATACTTTTTGCATATTCCTCTTAAGTATAGACAATAATAAATTCATTTTACAGTTAGTTGTACTAAAGTACAAATCTATAAAGTTGAGAAAGTTTTAAATTCCTCTATATAACCCATTTACATTTAGAATGAGGATACAAACACGCTATAGTTCTGTTTATTTCTTCATTCTTTTTTTGAAATTGGAGCACGAATTGTTGTTATTTGAGTGCAGAGTAATGTTTTACTTACTCTTTTCTTGATTTCTCTGCAAGCTTATGCTCTAGCCACTTGGAGTAACAAATACATCTTGACTTAAAATTAAACAAGATTTATCCTGCGCTTCTTGTATATATCTAGATAATTTTACAATGAATGTTTCTAATTAGAGGAAAAAATAAAGAATGAACATATTAAGGTGTTCCCCTTTTAAATCACAAGTTACTCCAACAATACTTCCACATTTACTGACGTCATCAATCTACTATCGAGTGCTCTAAGGAGTACTCCTACCCCTCCAACCTATTGGAAGAAACAGATCTATTTAAAAGTTTTGACAATATGTTAATACCTAACTTCACTTTTATTTTTGTTTAAAAATGAATGAACTTGAGATGAGAATACAAATAGAACCTATATACAAGAGTTTTTATAAATATATTTTATAAATGGTACAAAGCTCGGTGTTAGAACCATTTCTATTAAATAAATGGATACCTTTGTGCAGTACCAAAATATCAATATTTATGAGGTATGCCGAATATGTTTGTCAAGGCAGGACCACATGTGTTTTATATCTGAAGCTGGCCTACCAGACCTACTATTCGAATGCGCTTCAGTGCAGGTAATATAAAAAAAGAATATATATATACACATTAGCGTTAATAATAATTTATTGGTATTCAAAAGGTATCAGACGAAGATATGTTACATTTAGTATGTACTGGATGTGCTAATGAAGTCAGTCGTTGGTATATATTTAAACAGCAATTAATTCGGTCTTTTGAAATAGGAAAATGGTTAATCCAGCAACAAAACACGAACAGTAATGCCCTTGAGCGTGGATTAATAAAGCCTCTTTTAAATGACACTGTTGTTACAAAAAAAGGAACCGATATAATTAACACAGAACCAGCTTTAGACAGTAAAGAAATCAGTTCTACTTTAAAAACAGGAGAAAAACTTCAGCAAGTGTACCTTTATAATCAAGATTTTTCTTCAGATACAGCCAAGGTTAATAAATCTGGAAATACCTCAATATCAGCAAATTCTACTTGTGATATTTGTAAAAAAACATTTTCTTCAAGAAATGCTCTTGTAAGACATAAAAAAGTACACAAGGAATCGAAGATATATATCTGTACTGAATGTGGAAAGACTTTTAAACAGTCACAGACTCTTACTGATCACTTACAACGTCATTACAATCTGAAGAAGTATTCTTGTAATTATTGTAATAAAAAATTTTATAAACGGTATAATGTTACTATGCACATAAGGATGCACACCGGAGAAAAGCCTTATAAATGTAAAGAATGTGGTAAAACTTTCACCAGGCCGTTACTTTTAAGAAACCACATAAAACAGGTGAGTATTCTACAAAAATAAACTCGCAAAGTAGCCTTCAAGATAACTAAAAAAAAAAAAAAAAAATAACTACATTTGACTAATTACATGAAAAGGTTATCGTACAAGAGAAAGTGAACTCGAGTAACGAAATGATGTAAATGCATAAATATAGAAAATGACTAGCTAATATTCCACTAAGCTAGAATTGCTATATTCTTCAATATCAAAGTTTATTTTGTACTGTTATAAACTAATAATTTCAAAGGAGAATTTTTTGTTTTTATTTAGAGGCATACTAATGAGAAGAAATACAAATGTCAGACGTGTGGGAAGGGCTTTATTGACGGATGGCAGTTAAAGATTCATATAAGAACTCACACTGGTGAGAAACCACATAAATGTCCACACTGTAATATGGCTTTTACAGTATCTTCTAGTCTTCATTCACATATTCGTTACAAGCACACATTTGAAAAAAATTTTATATGTAGCATGTGTGCTAAAGCCTTTACGGCTAAACATACTCTAGATGATCATATGCGAACACATACCGGTATGTATATTTCCTGATACTTTATTTTATAATACACATGTATTCTTATTTTATAATATACTAGTATGTGTATTCTACTCAGTATTCAATAGGTTATGTTTGAATACAATAAATTATTAAATCCACCTCAGGTAATTACTGTGTGAATACTATGGGTGGAATATTTTGTGTTGTGCATGGATTGTTCAAAATAGCTTGAAATATCTAATCCATGTTAGCTACAGTGATTGTTAATAACTGGAAAACTAATTGTCAATGTTGATTAGTACTCATGATCATGTATGGTTCAGGAAATTCATTAAAATGAATTCCTAAAAACGTAGTGCCCCTAGCAGCATCTAAGTTGCTCCAACTGAGACCGGAACTCTACCAGTGGGTATTTATTATATAATTTGTATTTAATATATCACAGGTGGTAGTTGAAAAAATTATTCCCTATTTTACTATTTTAGTTTACTATCGATAATAAAGCCATGACATCTATGGACCCCTGACTAGTGACAAAAACTTCCAAGTTTTAATAGCAGTAGTTGGTACGTAGCAACATCTAAAATTGCTGCAGGGAGTACTATTGCATTTCACATATTAGTTAAATCACACATTCTGTACATTCTATTTGAAATATAGCAGTAATTCATGCGATAAAATCACAACTAGTATTGTTATACAAAGTTACATATGTATATATATAATTTGATATAGATATAATCATACATGTATTGTAGATACAAAGAATTATATCTTACAGAAATAATGTCTAAACATGTTCAATAAAAAAAAAAAAAGAATCACTTAACATTCAGAAATTATCTAATGCCTTCAGTTAACACTTTATAATGAATTTATAGGTGAAAAGAAGACACCTAAACATGAATGTCCTACATGTGGAAGAAAATGTGATAGTACTTCGAGTTTAAAATATCATATAAGGGCAGCTCATACAGGAGAGAAGCCATTTGTTTGTGAAATTTGTCCGAAAAGGTAACATTTTTATAACTCTATTTTAACATCAAACGCACTTCATGTATCACCTATCTATTCCTACCATCACCTGGCAAATAACCTTTTATAAGTACCACTTTGACACTTTTGATATACTTTTTCCAATGAATGCAGATAATATTCAATTTGGTACTGAATTAAATAATCGATGAAACAGCTTTTACAGAACAAATTTATTTTGTTTCATTTCAGAGTTAAATACATATAAGGAAATGAAAAATGAATATTATATAAATAATACATATTTTCTTTATCTTCACTATATTTTTTACAAATTATTAGGTTCCCAAAAATATACTTGCCACAGACAGACTTTTTGCATTTTTGTAAGTCTTTAAAGATGTAATCATACATAATTACATAGCAAGTTTTTCATGCTTACATTTGATAATGGTTTTTTTATATATTTCCTATTTTTGGGATTCTTGATATTTATCTATTTGAAGTTTTTTATACCAAACTACATATTAAAGAGCGATATGGATATATATGGAAAATTGTGAGCAAAAATTTAAAAATAGTAAATTTGACTGTTGTCTGTAGGCTTAGTGTTAACAGTAACTGTATACTTAATCTTATTTAAGCATTCTTTTATTAAAATATCACTTGATTCTTTAGATTTCTTCGAAAACAGCATCTAACAACCCATATGAGAAATCACACAGGTGAGAAGCCTTATGTTTGTGACACCTGTGGAAAAGCTTTTGGATCTAGTTCTACGTTTAGTATACATAAAAGAATACATACTGGAGAGAAGCCATTCGTTTGCACTATTTGTGATGCTGCATTTATACAAAGTGCTGGACTAAAACAACACATGAGAACTCATAGACATTTGAATTCTTAACATCTGCACAAGTGATAATTTCGTTCAATAAACCATAGGAAAAGGGGGAAAGTCCTATCTTAGGGTACGTGTAGAAAAGAACTTCCACTTTTAACATATGTAGAACATACATAAACATGATAGAGGATATTGGTTTACCCTATTTGTAACTTTGGATTTCTACAAAGTTACAAATTTGTGATTTTGTAGAAACTTTGTAGAAATGTTTGTAAATACAAGTTGGCTAAATTATATATGAAAATTTATAGACATTTGAAATTTACATATCAATAAACGAAGATTTAATCATTGTTTCATAATATACAGAGGCAATTTTGCATTATATAATTTTTTTTATTAATATTAATATTTCTGATACAGACGTAGAATCAAGTTGAAGATTACTACATACCCACTTACGATTTTTAAAAATAAAATTTAAATATGAATTTTTTTTATTTCCTGCTCCAAGAACATAATTACCAGGAGATAAGCTAAAAGTTGACGCACAACTTGAAAATTGTCCTTATTCCTTACTATGTTACACATTAAGGATACTTTATTCAGTCAACACAATGAAATATCACATCTATCTAAAACATAACATAAACATATTCTGCTTTTCTTAACTACCATTGTCCTACCTTGACAGGTTACCGAGCTAAGTATTAATCATGGTCAGCACTTTGATTGTAAAGAAACATAATATTTCTCTTTTATAAACACAGAATTAAATACTGTGCGCTAAATGTTTTATTATAATTGTTTCTGTTGTCGTTTTGATAAAGTTTAAGCTACTGCCTAATTAATAGTTTAATTAGGCAGCAGACAGTTTCAGTACTTTTATATGGGTGTAACATTTTACTCCAATAAGTTTAAGCAAGACCCTATAAAGAAAATATGTGACCCTACTTTAATTGAATTAAATATTTTGTAGTAGATACTGAATGCGATAAATTAGCATTCTAATTAAAGTGTCCACCGTCAAACTACATAAGTTTCCTTTAAAAAATGGCTGCTCTCCACAGAATAGTATGGTCGCCATCTATCTGCATAGCAAAGCATATCCATGGAGGCTACCATAGATGCCATTTGCTGCATAACCTCTGAGCGCAGGCAAATATGAAAACTGCATGAATATAAACATCCTATAAATACATATTGGTACTATTCATTACCTCAAAACAAGTTAGAATTTCAATTGCTAAAACTGTTTTTTATAAATTTTTAAATACATATACAGGCTATCAAAAATATGGGCCGCTTAATTGGTGGATAAATTATTCTACTTACCAAAACAAAGAAAACAATTCATATAAATATGTATCCAAAAATAAGGTGTTTTCGTGTCACAGTCATATTTATATAGCAACTAGGGCAAGACACGATCAATTATTTTATGTGAAGTGAATTGAATCACCAGCGCATTTTCCAGATTTTACATTACTTGATTATTACTTTAGGCTGTTTAAAACATGATTCACCAAATAGCATCAATGAGTAAAAACAATTGGTAAGTTAATAATCCTAATACAATATTTAGAATAACTGAAGACAGTACTTTTTGGTGGCTAATACAACTCTAATGTGTAATTCTGTTAATTTATGTTTGTAATGTCAAATAAGACCTCATAAAACTGTAAACTTTTATGAACATTTAGAACTTTGTATTTGATTACGTATGCAATTTTAAAAATACATGAATTATAATTTATGTGCGTATTTATAGACGAGTAACACAAATTTTGTGTAAACAATTCGTAAAACACATTACTTTAACTGCTAAAGCATAGTAGGAGGTAAAAAAATGTCCAAATATTCCACAAGTAATACTAACTGTTGCGAGTATGAATATTACAACAAAAAAGGGAGAAATCTGTCTTAACCTTGCACTAGTGGCGCCTCCTCTGAGAGACTCGAGCGTTCCTGCTTAGTGGATAATTCGGAAACTAATTATGCGACAGTTGCGCACTGCTCAGTACCTTCCTATTTTCTGGATTATATGTGGTATAGTATAATTATTTACAGTTCAGCAAGAATAGTTATCGCTTGAAGGCGCTTAATAGACCCGACGCCACCGTGTACGTTACATAACTATTTAGGATAGTGTTAATAGTGTTATATAACTAAATGAAATAAATTTCTGAAAAGCGTCGCCTTGTCGTTGGTGGATGGCCATCAGAAACGCCGTTCGTTGGCAACGGTTCAATTTGCCAATTGAAGTTCGCGAAAGGCGCCAAGTAGTAGCTGGAACTTCTGCAGACTTTCGTGAACAACAGTTAATTCCTCCTGGGACCAGAAAAAAATTTAAGATTTGTTTATTTACCTTTTTTTTTCGATTAACTATATTTTTTTGCATTATTATTATATCGTCACAAAATGAAGTGCCTATGTTATATTTCCCATATACTTAAACTGTATAAGATATTCTTGAAAGCCAAATTGCTTTTTACAAAGAACAAAGACCAGTGTTAAAGAAAATGTAATCATATACAAAAAAAAAAATTAACATTTGCTGAATTTGTTTATTATTTATTTGCAGGTCTATGAGGCCCGGCGCCACCGTCCATGTTAAAGTATAGGGCGCCACTACTGCTAGGTTAAGTTTCATAATGTCCCGTTAAATGTTTTTTGGATATGGGAATTTCGGATACTCTGTGCTTTCTTCATTTTACAAATGATGATTTTATATATTCTGGAAAATAAACAATGAAACACTAGGAATGAATGAATATATCTGGACACAGATTTTCACACAAAAAAGAAGACTGAAAAACATCACATTACACAGTACCATCTTTAAATTTGTTACATCTCATTTAACACCTTACCTGAGAAAACAAGTTTTTATATCAATACTACTTGATAGTATTTCTTCTTGCATTTAATATATCTTAATCTGAATATTATTTACTTATATAATCACTAAAAATTGCACTATAATTATCTCATAGATATTGAAAAGTTATGCAGTTAAGTTTTTTATGGCCTACAACTAAAAATATATCTGCCAAGGAAGTAGAAATGTTATCTATAGTGTTAATAAAGACAATAAAATACCAACTTGAAAGCATCTATAAACAAAATAAACCAGTGAGCATTATTTGAAAAGTAAGGAAAGTATTAAAAAGTACCTCTCTCTTCCACCATTTGCAAAGCAATACTAACACTCTCTTTGGTTGATTTACTTTCCAAAAGGCAATAAATTCGTCAAACCACCCTGGAAACTACAAAATGTATTAGAATTTTAATAATGCCTCTCTATTATTGCCAAGAAGTACATGGCATTCAATTTAAAAAATTTAATTCAAACTGACATATTTTAAAAGTTTGTGTAAAACAAAAGACTTATGGTAAACCATTAAGCTGTTAAAGAATGTTAATTTGAAAATGTTTTAGAATAGTTATGTTTTAGTATTCGGTGCCCTCTGACATGTTACACCTATGGTATAAAGTCCACTGTACACTTTACCTGTTCTATCCATACACATGTTGCAAATAAACCCTTTCATATTATTTTGGTATATAGAAAAGTATATCATACATAATTATATGCTCACCTGTACTAAGATGATTTTATTTCAGTCAAATATATAAGAATTTAATAATTTCATGTTAGGAATGACATTTGATTATTATAAATCAAAAATATACATGAATCACAGTTATCTTACAACCTAAACTTAAATCTTACTTTGTAGTAAATTAATGACTAAAAGATGAAAATAAATACTAATAAATAGGAATTTTCTTCGTAATTGTTTTCCTACACATATGACATGTTTTTAAAGTGTCGGCGCACTTTGAACAAGTGCCGTGTCCACACAAGAATACTACATTCCGCTTCCTCTCCATGCAAATACTACAGGCATGGCTCTCCTCAATTTCAGCAATCTTGCATTCTAAATATCGCATTCGTTCAGCGCTCGGCTGTCTACTCTTTGCAGGAATCACTCTACCATCTTTTGTTACTCTCTTTTGGACAAGAACACCACACTGCAAACACTTCTTCATCCTCGAAGAACAGTCTTCGCATGCTGGCTTATGATTACAGGGCTCTAGTCTAACGTTTTCTTCAGATAACTCTGAACAAACCAGACACTCAACCGGTTTACTAGCCACTATCTCATTTTGATAGTAATGATTTTTATGATTGGGAGAATTTTCCTGTGATGTACTTCCGACATCTAAACCCTTGTCGTTTTTCTGTCGACTCCTCCTTGAATTTTTCTGATCCTCATTCACTAAATTCCTGGCGGGGCTACCTTTTGGAGTATTGTCTGTTAAATTGTAACCCTCTCTGCCTTCGTTCAATGTAAGGCTCTCCATGTTAAACGTTTCTTGTGTACTTTGGTGAATTTGATTATTGTCAACTGTTGGCTTGTAACTTTTTAATAATTCTTGTAAGCTGGACTCCTGAAGTAGATTAATGGCAGGCTGACCCTTGCTATTTAGAGCGTCTGTGTTTATTCCCATTTGAATGAGATAGCATGCAATAGCAATTGCTAATCTGTTTTCTGTTACATGATTAATTGTTTCATAAATACTATAAATAGTTGGGCTATCGTCTTGGCTTATTTCACCATTTAAGTGATTCTTTTTAATAAGGACGATGTGTAAAGCAGTATCCTCGTCCTCATCTTTGGCATTTATATTGGCTTTTAATTTTACGAGTAATTCAATAACTCCACAGTGACCTAAAACAAAATCTTCAATAGAATCAAGTGGGCATAAAAACAAAAAACAATTATAATTTTATAGCAAATAATGTCACATTTTCTCTTGAATTTAATTATTTAAGAAAAGTTATAAAGAGGGAATTGAGAAGAACAGATTGGTAAAATAGTAATATAAAATTAATTTTATGGATAAGACTTTATTAAAGAAATTAAAACAGGAATAATAAAACATTATACTATCCAACAAGATTACTTATACATGTAATTTAACGATTTTGTAAAGAAAACCAAAATTAACTGCCAATTACGCAAGATATATATTTTTCTGGACTTGGATAGAAGTTTAGTATAAGGAAACCGCTGATGGTGGTGTAAGGAATATATTTAGTATTATTTCTAGAAATATGAACAAGACAGAGGTTTTCTGAGTTTTTGAAGAAACAGGGACTTTCCACCATTAAGAGCAAAACAAGAGGTAAATGAAATAAAGAGCAAAACAATAGGTAAATTTTGAGGCAGTGTAGTTATTTTTTGTTAAAATTTTGTAATAGTTATGTCTCATGTTTGACATGTAATCAATCATATCTGTGGATCTTAATAGACTATGTTGATAAATTTTTATAATTTTTTAAGCATGAAGAATGTTCCAAAACTTTGACAGAAAACTTAACTGTAATCTTGTTAAACACGTTATATAATTAATATAGCACTAGCATCAGTTAATATATGTACAATTATTTGGTATAATAGTTTTTTCTTATTTAAAGCCTCTTTTTATCAAATTAAAAAGAAACTAATAAAACGATCTGATACTTGGGCAAGTAATGAATAATTTTATTCGGTTAGAAATGCTAAAAATCCAAATTACCGTTTTGGAAAAAATGTGGGATACACGAATACACGCATTTTGACAGTTTTTTTTTATGGGTGTTGATACATTTAGTTTAATAAATTACCATTACAATCCATTATACAAAACTGTACTATATAATAAATACTATGAGTTGCATAATTCGGGCTATATTGGTTTCCACGCAATGCCACACACTTAAAAATTCTTCTCTTGACATTTACTATGTTTTTAAAGAATTATTTTCACCCTACTCTTTGAATAAACTACAAATAAATATAAAAGTGAAATGGCAAAACTAGATTTTTAGTAAATTCAATTCTTTATGATAAACATTTGCTTTAAGAAACTTGATGAATAAAATAAATAAAAACAAGTCCCAACTTTATAGATGATTCAAAATCCATTATGTGACTATTAAGATAATAAGTGTCAAATTTTGAAAATTAAATTATAGCTCTGAAACAATAAACTAGATAAGCGATTATAATGGAATCTGTAATTCCAATATATATAGTCAGTCGTATCGTTTTGAGATGAATAATTGCATATTATAAAAGTATGTCGCAAACTAAGTAGGTAAACATATAATAGGTATTCTTGAGTTGTATATTGGACTACCTCATGTTTATATCTAATAAAAAGTTATGGGTTGTAGTGAACTATCTATCTATCTTTCAAAAACATTTCTGTTAACCATATTGTTGATTTGAAATATTTAGAAATATATGCTTTACATTTTGAAAACCTGTAACCTACTATATTAAATATGCACAGAATCCTGAATGCAAATTTTGACATATTTATGGTGTGTACTATTGCCAAATTTGGTTGACATAAACTCCTACTTAATTGCATTAAAAAATTTAGCATAACACCTATCCTAATTCGTTTTCGTAAAATAAAAAGATGATTGTATTTTGTTTTAACAGTACAACAAATTTAACCACTAATTTTATCCAACATTATAACTATAGGTCACATCTATAAATACTAATATAAGGACATTATACATCATCAATACAATAACAAAGTCCGAGATAACTAACCCGTTAAAGTAATGAATACAAAATGTAAACATTGTAACCATATCATTTACCCGTACTAAATCACATCCCAATAAGAACAAAGGAAGATGAAATCATGTGCTGTGAACCTACTCAGTGTAATGCTTGTTAGATTGCATAACTACCATAAATTCACGGTTATAACTTCACAACATTCAGTATGAATAAATGCAGCTAATGATCAATAATAGACATTATACAAAAGCATAAATGTATGTCAGCCGAGTTAAAAATTTAATTTTGTGTGGTATTGCAAAATCAGTTGGTCTATAACGATATGGATATTTGAATTTTGGGAAGTACCTATGTAGTGATTACATCATGTGTATTAACACAGCGCAGTAAATTAATCTCAGATATGAGGAGTGAAGTGTAAAAGTGCTTTAATTTTCTCCTGATGGGTTTTTCATACTTATGTTTTCATGGGGACAAGATTTAGCTTAGTATTAAGCTAAATCTTGAATCTTTTCACCTAACCCTCGATATTTATACAGACACATACACACTCAGCCGACTTAAGTGAGAATCGAACCCACGCCCAGATTACTCCGAGATGGCAATCTAAGCCAGCTCCAAGTGATTGTCATCATTATCCCAAATTAATCCAAGGAACTTGGAGAACTTCTGTGACACAATTATGGTACGAGTAAGCAAATCGCAATAATTTTGTGCCATCCCCTCGCTCATATTAAAGACACCTCCGGAGCATGCCTCTAGAGGCTTCGAATCAAAAAACAAAAGTTACCAGGTTGTTCGCAAGGGTCGATTTACTATATTGATTTTGTCAAAATGCCGTAATTCTAACGAAAAACATTTTGTACATCGACCTAAAAATTTCGTGACACACACAAAAACAGGCATTTAGTAAATAGAGATAATTTACTCTCAAAAGATCTGGCCATACCTATAAACAACCATGTTAATTCAGATTCAGACTAAAAGTCAAGTAGTCATGCGAAAAAAACCATGTCCAATTTTTGCTACAGCTCAGAATGGGAGCCAAAACTCCTGACTTGAAAAACCTAAGGATTGTCCACTATACCACTTGAGAGACTTTTTATCCATTAATTATTTCATTTACTGTCTCTTTTTGTTAGTGTTAACATTTTATTCCTAGGAAATGTTTTTACCTTTAATAAGTGATGAAGTTTTTTTTCATTTCATTGCAATTGTGTTGAGGATATGGGCTTTTTTGTTTTTCAGTTATCATGACTTATCCATAAGTTTTATAATCACCACGACTGTTTTTATATTTATTTAAGAAAATTCATTGAGTAAGGTATGAACTATTCTCACTCTTGGAAATGTGTTGACTTTTTTCTTAAATTAATTACATAAAATTAAAAAAGCTCATTTTTTGTTTTTAGTATTCTGAAGATGAAATTTTTCGTATAGAAACGTTGTGCCTAACTGTCAGAAATTCATCCTGAAATGACAAAAAAATTTCTTGACTAAAATGGTGGCTACAGCTGATGCATTTAGTCAACAATAACCAACATAGGTATTGGACTATATAGGAATCGGTTGAAGTCTTCAACGCAGCAACAAAAATTGGAGACTAGTTTTC
Source organism: Rosalia funebris (assembly GCA_037954035.1). Taxonomy (NCBI): domain Eukaryota; kingdom Metazoa; phylum Arthropoda; class Insecta; order Coleoptera; family Cerambycidae; genus Rosalia; species Rosalia funebris. Next base: position 27,861,633 of record JAZFAV010000011.1, read on the forward strand.
CACAAACAAGATTATACATTTCTTAACACATGCTTTACAAATCAAGTTCATAATCATTGGGAAGTGATTAAAAATGATTACAAAGTTTGTTACAAATTTTAATAATTATTTTTTTCTTTATAAAAATGATTGACTAATACTGCAATATCACAACAGCCCTTAATATTTCTCTATCTTATAAAATCAGTGAATTGACAAAGTATTTTGAGGTGCAGGTTTTCATATAATATTGTTAGAGTTATACGTATTAAATTTTGTTTTAACTTTTTCATATTCTTACCTTGACTTACTGCCAGTAAAAGTGCACTCTGATTCCTATTATTTCTCAAATCAATATCAGCTTGTCCCACCCTGACTAGCGTTTCAACTACATCTTTGTGACCATTCAACGCTGCCAGATGTAGGGCAGAAAAACCATCGTCTTTTTTTACGTCCACTAATTGCCTCGCAACATTCAACAATTTCCTAGTGGCAAAATTCTTGCCTTTCAGTGCAGCATGATGAAGAACGTTGAAGCCACGCTTATTGCGCAAGGTAAAATCAGTTCCTAAAAACATTTAAATCGAACAACAAAATTATTATTAACACAAAAGGAAATACCTTGAGCCATACAAAGCAATTCAATGACCTGATAGCTGTCTTTGCCAATCGCATCGTGCAAGGCTGTGTCCCCATAGAGGTCAGTACAATTGGGGTTTGCGCCTGCCGCCAATAATATTTGAATACATCTCGCCGGTTGTTTGTGAGCTGCTATATGTAATGCGGTGCAACCGCTTCGGTTGGCAATGTTTAACTCAACTCCAGATTTTATCAGTAAATCCAAGACCTGAAGCAGAATAATAGTGGTAACTGATCTATTTAGGTTAATTGATTTGCTGTAGAAGGTAATGGATTTACTTGTGTTATTCCATGTATCTTTTTTGTTAGGTTATAAACAAATCGAAATTGATTTTTTTTTAAGGTGACTCGTCCTTCCAGGACAGTCCATGTTTAAGGCTGAAGTTTCATTTTATTCTGTGAACAATTTTTGTCAGAAATACATTTTTTGATTGGTTTATTGATGAAACATATTCAGGAACTTAATTATTTACATATTTATGTTGCTGTAACACAGTTTTATTTGCTTACTAACGGCCTAATGTACAGTTAAATTAAGATAGCAACCAACCAAGTTCCAACCTAAAACGATATTTTTGTAAATCTGTTTACTGTAAAAGTAGCATAGAACAAAGAGGAATGAATTGTGGATATTTATACATCCATAGGGACCCCCCTCCTTATCGATTGACTCAGTCAATAATATTTAACATAAACACAGCACGTTTTACAAGCCTTTCCCTATTTTATGATTTTTATGAATGTGTTGATAAAAATTCATCCTTGACACACTAATCTGTAGCTATATACAATAATATACATATGTATCACTGTTTTTTTAATCTTGCCTTTTTACAATAGATTACTTTCAAATTGTTAACTTTAATAATTGTCATAAACCATCATTTACTCAGCTTGTACCGTTAGCAGTATATAATTTTTGATGCAATGAATTTAATCATGGCATTTTATTTCATATTTATAAATATCTTTCATTTCTAACTGAATTTTAAGTATTGTTTTTTACTTGATAAATATTTTAACCTTTCATTAATAATAACAATAATAATAATAATAACAACTTAAAAAAGTGGTTAAAAAGAATTGGGGATATGAATATTTTTAAATTAACTAAAGTAGTATTTTAATTCCTAGTTAATGCATTGAATTTATAATTTTGAAACGGTAACTTCTATTTCTGCGAGTAATTATGTTTGGCAACTTTATTTTTGACGGCGTTAAATTGTGAACATGAGTGTATGTAGTTGATTCACTTAAACTCCTTAGTATTGATAGGACAATATGACACATTTTTATACTACCAGATTCTACTACCATTTTACTTGATCCCTAATTTGATATTTTTCCAAAATGCAAAGTACACAATAACTTTGAATTTGAAACACGCAAGTTATATGGAGGAAATTCCAATAAAAAAATTTGACACAAATTAGGAAATAGTAGCGTGCTATACTAGGAAAGCTGTAGATTTTAGATGGCTTGAATGTAGAAATGTTATGGTATTACAATATACTCTACGAAGTATATAATATTTAGAATAGAGTACCTCATATAATATTTAGCGATATGCATTTAATGAAGAAGGGTTTTTACACCATTTTGGCTTATTTATAATGTTTTGCTGCTATGTACCATCAAGAAAGAATGTAATTAGACACTTTCAATACGTTATCCTCAAGTACTGGTAATAATGAAATCATTTTTGAGCCAATTATGCGTGATATGAATGGAAATATTGCACCCTCTATTAGTCAAATGTGTAAATAACTCAATAATTAATTCATCTATATTTGAGAGGTCATATCGAAAATGGCTCATTATATTCTTTCTTGATGGTACATTACTCTATTCTGGTAACAATGAAATATTTAAATTTATATAATTGGAAATTAAAAAAAAACTATCCCTAAGAAAATCATAAATTTTTAATTTGCTTTAAACAAGTTTATGGAGAAATCAATTTGTCACATATCAAAATCTTTAAGTGTGGTAAGTATTAAAAAATTTTTTTTTCAAATCACTCATAAATGTATAATGTGCTACATTACAAACTCTGTCCTAAGATAAGAATAATTAACGCTATCAAAAGCATAATATAGCGTTAGAAGATAAAATATGATAATGACTAAATGTACTAATCTCTGAGAAAGATAAAAAATTAATGAAGTTAAAGAAAAACCAGCACAAAACTATATTTTTCCCCAATGCCAAATTAATATTTTCCCCGACTATTACCTTACCTCGGGTTGATTGCCAAATGCCGCATAATGCAAACAAGTATCGCCATCGTTATCACTGGCATTAACAGAAGCTCCAGCATGGAGTAACAATTTGACAACGGGATTATGGCCTTGGTGAGCTGCCACTTGTAGAGCTGTTTTACCGCTACTACGCATGTCCACCATATTACGCGGCACCCCTTCTAACAGTCTTTGCACGGCTTCTAAGTGGCCCTGGGCCGCTGCCCTCACTAACTGATCCGCTACGCCGTTTGTTTGTACATCTGCTTGATTTGCAGGAGACCATTGAACTACAATAGTAATTATATTAACAATAGTCTATGCAATACATATAAATTAATTTGTAATGGTATTGATATTAAAATATAAGTTAAAAATTATAGCTTACTTGATGGTTCCTGCCTTTGATTTTGTGTCGCGTGCATGGTATTTGCTAGTTCAGCAGCACTTCCTGGGATTATTTTCACGCACTGCGGATGCAGGGTCCAGGCATGTCCATCTAATTGTACCCTTAAATCCCCATCAGAGTACACTTTCAAAACCTTTCCCAATTTCCCCAACGACTATAAAGATTTTATATATGAGAGAATTGTTTAAAATTTATCGACCGACATACATTTCTCATTATTTCTATCCATTCGCCATGGCCTTTTTGTAGTTCCTTAACTTTCTCGACGTCCGTTATTAGGCTGACAATGTCCCCAACAGCAAAACTGTTTACCTTATGCAGGGCAACAGGATTAAAAGTCCATCGATTGTTACATCCTTCGTATTGCACTCTAATGTCTCCTTTATCTGTTACTCGATGGACAGACCCTACTTTTCCAATATACTACAATCAATATGCATGATAAGTTTATAACTTAGGGATGTTCAAGTTATATGCTTTCAGATTACATTATAATTATACATACAATATGGGCAGATACTGAAAAAGGGCACATTTTATTTATTATCTGTTGTATCTTTGTTACAAATCTGAGCTTTTATTAATTCCAAGTAAAATTTATACAATTCTACTGGGATGTTAAGGACTCAAGCAATTTCTTAAATAATCCACTAGTAGAGCTAAATATTCACAATTAGAGAGAAAATATTATCATAAATTTTATTCCTCGTTAGAAAATTTTTCATTTCAATTTGAGATTAACCTAGATATATTATTTCTAAGTTAAGTAAGTACAAGGCTTTCATTAGAAGACTTGTAGTGAAAAATTAATGAAATTATTTTCATAAATTCTGATCAGTGACTAGTCTTTTAATATATAAATATATACGTCAGCGTTATGTAAATTCATTTGGAATAATAGGTTTTATAATTATTGCATTTAAATGGTGTTTATCAATCATAAACTCATAAAATTAGATATGGCATAAATCCTTCATATTTGTCATCTGGCAAAACATGTAAGCGTGAAATATTATTTCCTATTATAATTTGCTGTTATTTTTTTCCATTGTTACAGCAAATTAAAACACTTTTTTAATAAATAATAATATGGAATTCTAAAACAGGCTACTAACTAAGATAAAATCTAACTTCATTCAAATATCCATACCTCTGCCATTCTAGGGTTCCATCCTCCATGTCCCTGTTGCATGGCTTTTAGTTGGTCTACGGAGACAGTAACCTGAACCTTATCCCCAACTCCGAAAGGCGGTGGACCTGATCTATTTGGACGAATAATAGTTTGTTCCGTATTTTGGCCTAAAATAGTTCCAATAATTATTAGAGATATTCAAATGGCCAAGTCACCTTTTACGCAAATCTGACTTTGAAAGAATATGTTCATTTGAACTGATAGAAATGATTATTGATAAATAATAAAAATTATGACAATTTACCTAATACTGGGAGGTGTTCTGGATAGTACGATCCACCTGAGGACGATTCAACAAATTTTATATCACAATTGCCCTTATGACCTAGCCTATATACATTCGTATTGCCTGAAAACCATTGAACGTTCGCCACTGATCTACTGCTTTCATTATCCCAACCTCTTATATCTAACACACGTCCAATTTTACCTGCAATGAAAAACCAATGTTTACATCAATCTATGACATACATTAAGAAGAACTATTCAATTATAATTTATCAGGTTACCTTCCCCACCATCTTGATTTCCCCATTCCCAATTGAAACCTCTTACAACTTTGGCACCAACGTAAATCCCCTTCAATTCACATTTCCTCCCATTTAGACGAGGTAGAAGATCATTCCTTCATAAAAAAAATTAAAAATTTTATAATTTTCATCTTTTAGTAATCAACATGTACAAGTTTCTCCTAAAACTTATATGACAAAAATCTGTTTATTATATAAAAATATATATATTTATATGACCCAAGTTCGACTCATCTGAACTCCCAATTGTCGAAGATAGAAAAATATGAGGTTTGTAGTAGGGGTCTAGCTACTAAGAATAAGGTACTGGCAACAAAATAAATTTTTTGCAACTGCCTTGAATATTCATTCTTTCTGGTGGATGATCTTGTATTCTAATCCTCTAGAAGATTAAAATTCTAGTCTTTTAGTGGGAAATATATATTTACCAAAACAGTCTACAGGTCTCGAAAATTGGCATAAACTATAACTGATATTTTTCAAGAAACTAACATTACTGATCTTGTCATTTTTGCTTGGCTAATATAATTTTAAGTGAATGTGTTCCTCTGCACATAGCAAATCTTCAACAAGTAGGTTTAACATAACTAAAACAACTTGTCAATATAAAAACAGTAAGTCTTAAAGTAACAAATTAAAAATTACAACTTCATAAATTGTGCAAAAATATAGTGTGATTGTCAATGATCATTTTCACTATACATTTTGGGAGTATTAAAAAGAATGGTTGAAGAAAAGGTATGTGAGTCACTCCTATTTTAAGAGGATCGTTTTGAATGAGACTTTTTTTTTTGAGAAGGTTTAATAAAGTAAATATTCATAAACCTTGTGTTATACGCCTCATTCAGAAAACTTAATTACCTAAATTGGGTAATTAAAAATTTCTGTATTTTATTATCAAACATTATGTCTGACCTAGAACTTTTTCGTTATCTAATCTAAACTGTTATCTAGTTGAGTCAATTACCGTTATACTTCTAAAAATTTATTTTACCGATGCAAACTGCCTTAAAAATCATTCTGCATTTTTTTATATTTAGAATGCTCCTATTAATAGATGGTTAACCATTCTAAACTTTGAACTTAAAAATCAGTTATAACTGTTTCGGCAGTCAAGAACTACAGCAGATACTTGTATAAGGAGTGTTTGTCATTACCTAGTTTACTATAGTTTTTAACTTTCATTGCTATGATAGATGGTGGTGTTCAACCGCAAGCCTGAATGATGTTTTATGCAATCAGAAAATATTTTATGCTATGATACACATACTTTATGCTATAGTATAACATTATTTACCCCAACGATGTGGCAGAATCGAACCTCTTGAAATTATGGCTTAAATCATGTTTGTCACCATGGTAGCACATGTAACATAAATCATAGTCATAACAAATTGTGCACTTATACCTCATCCCACTTATGCCTTGACTATCACACCCATCACAAACAATATTTGGGTGTTTCACACCTGAAAGATAATAGCTTTTGTGAAGAATGAAATATTATTTTTTTATACTCGTACAATAATTAATACAATTAAATGTTGAAATTTTATTTAATTCAAGGTTCCCTAAAAGGATATTTGTAATACTTAATAATGTGTTATCAATGATACCATCAAATAATTGGTATAATTATTTCCTTTAAAGGTAGATTAAGAAGCAGTAATAGCCTGCATACAACATAGCATGTTGTTTTCAATACTCGATTTACAATAAAATATAATTTTTAATTAAAGACACATTTTCCATATTTACTAATAAAAACTATTGCAAAATTTAGAAAACTTGCAAATATGTGAAATTAAGGATTTTAAAAAACTGCTTACCAAGGTAATTTAGGGAAATTGATACAACTTAGACTCTTATGTTAATGTAACATAAGATTTGCATACATAGAAAAACATATTTTATATTATAAGTATTTAAAATAAATAATAAATAGTGGAATTGTTGCAAAAGTAGTTTTACTTTGCAAGTGTAATACTCCACACTTTAGTCTAGTGGCCACTAATATTTAATACATAAAATGGTGATATGAATTATTATACAAAATGTTAATATTTAACAGTACAAAATGGGGTGTAACTTAGTATTGAACATCGCAAGGTTCAATCAATACTCTTAATTAAAGTCCACTAAAGTCTGCAATCACTTCTGCAAGGATCATTATTTATTAAAATGTTTTCATACTTTCATTTAATTAACTTAATAGTCATAAATAAAAACCAACATATTAGATTCTCTAGTTTTTTAACTAAGTATGTCTTAATGTCATATATAGGTGTCTATATACACTCCATAGGTAATTGTAATTTTCATATAAATTATTCTGAATTAACAAAAACAAGACAGTAGTTTTTATTTTTTGTCAAGGGAATATCTTAACTACCATAAATAATGTGGGTATATATTGTGCACAAAATAACATTGCAATTTTAAATATGAACATTATAAGTTATGTTAATATATTTTCTTACCAATTTGTGCATTGTCTATAACGCGCAGATCATATTTTCCTAAATAGCCAACTCTATAATTAGTTCTAGTACCATTATCCCACTGAACCACAACAGTTTTGTCAGGAGATCCTACGGTCCCTGATTTTCCAATTTCGCATACTGTACCTACATGACCCTCACCACCATCTAAAAAAAGGGGGAAATTTTATTTTTCAGTAAATAACATTAATTAATTTTTACCTTGATTGCTCCATGTCCAATCAGGTCCCCGTACAATCCTTACCCCCGGAGTTAACATACCTATATGTATTTAGTAAAAATGATCACCTGGCCTTTCTATTGTGCAAATAAAGGGGATGTATAATCAATGGCGAATAACAACCGTATAAACCATTTATTTTATTAAGATCTTACTTTTAAGTCAACTTTGAATAATTCTTATGTTTTATGGTTACAATCCCACTTTATACTTTATTTTCTTTACAACTATTACTAAGGGAAGTTGTTTATTATTGTCATTTTGACAGTTCGATTAGAGTGCGTTAAAATGCTTATTTTATTGACCAGAAGAGGGCGCTCGTCCAAAAGAACAAAAACCTTCACAGACAAAGGAACAGTAAATAATTTATGAAAAAAACACTAGAGCAATTTCTTGTAGACTCTGCTAATAAGATGGTATATGTTCTTTCGTGGTAAACTGAGAACAATCCTTTTCGATCTCGAAGCAATCCTTTTCGACGAAAAACATAATCCTAGTTACATGCTACATGTTTCTAACTTTCATAGGTTTACCAATTTATTAATGAGGTTAGACCATCACTATATTTTTTATAGTGTATTTTGTGCGTCCAGATGTTTCATGATGTAGTTTTGAGAGTAATGTAACACCACAATTAAATGATGGATAAGTTAAAAATAATTTGGTAACTGTTCTCAGTTCTCAATTAATTTACCATTAAAGTAAAAATTTTGGCCTTGTTAGGTATTTATGTATATTCATAAAACAAATATAGCCATAATGTATGTATCTCCATATCTTAATCTTAATATTTTCTTCTAAGTCTATGCAAAATAGGATTTCAGCAGACTGAACGGTTCTCTTAAAGGAAATTTATTTTCCATCCTAAACATAAACGTTGTTTGTTGTTGGGTTAATGTTGGTAGCGTATTTTAATGATTATTTTTGTTACCTGCTTCATCTTTGATACTAGTTATACCATGCTGATAATATATTAAATACAATACTTCTCATCTATAATAAAAAAAATTTAATATGATAAATATCTGTGTTACCTTATCTAAACTAACTAATATTTCCTTTGCGCCCTATAATTCTATTACTTTCAATATGCAAAAGCCACTTGCTATCATAGGTCAATGCCTATCCTAGATTAACTTTCACGCATTAAGGTGGTCGACTCTTATATTGAATGACAATGACAATTAACGTTGTATTTCAAATCCCGATCAATTTTCCCAATCCGTCGTCGATTAATCCACCTATTAAAATTTTAGTTCTGCGATTTGGACCTATCGAGCCCTGATTGAAAATACGAAAGAAGAAGAAGAAGGGACAGATCAAAAAAATACGAAATTTATCATGATGGTATGATATATACCCTTTTATGTATTGTTCGTGTTCGTATAATGTTGCATAATCGCAATTGAAAAATTTACTAAGGCAGTCAGATTATTTGCCGAAAAGCCGGTAGCCATAGAGATCAAGAAGTGCCAAATTCCTGTTGGAACTGACAGCAATGTGACGGAGTTTTATGTGTAGTAATGTATTTTAAATAAAAACAATTACATTATTATATTAATAGATATTAGCAACACACATGAAATTCAACTTAATGGCTTCAAATATATATCATAACTAATTAAAAAAAAAAGAATTACTCCCTCACATAGAGTGCCCTGTTATAATATTAATACGGCCCTGGCTTTATTTTTATGATCGTCATTCTGTCAAGCGATCTTTACTTGTTTCTCAGCTGTCAATCGTTAAAGATCAAAACACCAATACTTTGTATATATAAATTTTTAAGCAAAATGGGTATGTCATCAACGTGTTTTATTATGTATTATTAATTTCATTGTTTTGTAGCGTTCAAAATGAATTACAGTTTTGAAGGAAATCCTAAGAGTAGACCAGAGCAAAACTTAGCAGGTGCAAGTAAGAAGTTATCTAGAGACATGCTTCTTCAAAAGACTCACGAAGAAAGGAGGAAGCGGCAGGTAAAAAAAATAGTCTTCAATTTAAGTAATAATTTTTATTACGCTAATGTGTGCTTACAGGAACAAAGGATTAAGTTGCAGAGTGCTGAATTACTGCAGTCACACATTCGAAGTTATATTGTCAGAAAACATAAGAAAGAAGAGGAAAGGCGGATATTTGATAACTTAGAAAATACTGAATCTGTTCATACACTGCTTTCTAAATTACTATTTTTTTATAATTTCAGAGAAGACAAATTGAGACTGGTATAATATTTTAATAAAGAGGTAACATACAAGCTTAATACGATTACTTTTTTAGCTTAAACTATCTGAGCGTCTTGTTAATCATTATGCGGATGTATTAAGACGCATGGATGTGGATTCATCATTTTCATGGCTAATTAAACGTTTTCTTGTTTTGTGTTTAAAAACATTATATGGTGGTGATATAAGAGTTATGATGAAATCAATTTATATTTTTACAAATAATGCTCAAACATTGGAATATTTGATCAGAAAAGGTAGGAATCAAATAGAGTAATAATGTATATTTAGAATTCACATTGCATGATATTCTATTGCAGGTTATTATGTATACTTACGTACCCTTCTGGAATATAATGATAAGGATTTATTGGAACAAACACTGGTTCTCATACATAGACCATTTATATATCTATATCAAATGGATAACTCTAGAGATATAGTATTATCAGAATTTTGTTCAAGCTTCTTAAGACCTTCCTTAACGCGTAATATAAAACATTTACTAATACCCTACATGAAATGCAAAAGGGATTTGCCATTTGACAGAATAATATGTTATTTGAATAGCGGATTTCATTTTGAAAGTACTAACAGTTTGCTATATTGCATACTTGCATTGGAACCTGATGATTATGGTAAGCTTGGCAATATTTAAGTAAATGTTTTCTCTTTATTTGATAATTGATCTTGAATTTAATATAAGGGTTAGACTTTATGTATTGTTAGCAAATCAAAATATCGATAGGCGAATAGATTTAATGTTCAATATATTAAGTTTTAAATAAAAGTGAATAATAAATTAACTAAATTTGCATACAACTTATAGATGCAGTACTTTTCCATAGTAGGAATATAGGAAGGATAGGTAGAGGAAATTGTTGTATTAAAATAATAAAATGTTGCTTTCAGAACCAAATTGTGATAGTATACAAGTTTTATCACGGTTAAGTTTGAATATTCATACTTTAAAACCTTCTTGTGATTTAACTGAAGATAGTGATGATGAGGAAGATGTACAAATATCTGAGGAACAATTTTTGTTATCGGACTATTTGAATATAATGAACAAACCGGAAAAAGTTAGGAAATGGCTACACTTTTTCGAAATCAATAGCGATAATGATCAAGTATTGACTGCTTTTACTCAACTGTGTCATAACCTCTTACTAGTCTATAAGGATTCAATAAGAAAATATTTGTAAGTTAATTGAAATTCAGTACATCTTAATATTCTGAACAAACCAACTGAAATATTTTCTTTGCAGGTTGTTGTACAAACTTGGATTAAACAGTCTATTCTTAAATAAATTATGGTTAAGTATAAATAAAGATCAGTCAGGAGAGTTACAAATGAAAGGGTCTTGCTTAATCTCGTGGAGAGACTGTCATACTACATTATCTGTTTTTTGTGATATGTTTACATTTTATACAGAAACCTTAACGGATAGAGGTTAGTATGTTTTCCAAGAATCTTGTAGCTTTTAGCTTATGTATTTGAAATTGTAAGAAAAATTATAAAAATAATATACAGTATTAGAGTCAATTGTTCTACAATGTTTAATATTTGAAAACTAAATATTTAAAGGGATATAATTCTTAACTTAATAATTTCACAATTTAGAGTGTTAAATGTTTATAAAGTTGCCTGAAAGAGTAATTACAATTTACATAAATACAGATGTAATATATACATATCATATAGATGTGATACATACGTTTTTTGGCTAACTTATGAAATAATAAAACTGGGACAAAAAATAGGTACGTATATTTGGTCCCAGTTTGTCTAATAGTAAAATATTATATGTTAATATTTTAAAGTTTTCTATGTAGGAATAGTACATCCTACATAGAACTCCTCAAAATTGTTCTTTTATTTACAGAAAATTCAGATACAAGTGATACATTTTCAAAAAATGATTTGTATGAAATGTCTAAATTGCTGAAAAATGTTGCCATGGACTTGATAGAAGTAGCTTTTCCAATGTGTAGGTCAAGTGCGGTAAGTATTGATTCAAAAAGTTATAAAATATACATTTCTTTATATATTAAAGACTACCTTATATATTAGGTACGTATAACTGCGTATAACCCTCCTTAATTAATCCCACTGGATATCACATTGATAATTTTTAAACATTTAATTAGAAACTTTGTTTCCCATAATGTTACCATATATTTAATGGTATATTCACAGCTGTTGTATATAACCATTTTTCAGTCATGCACACAATAGTTTCAGATATAGTTGGAGGTTGAACTCAAAATCATGATAATTCTCTAGTATTCTTTTGTATAGCAGTTTCTGCAAAATAAGTGAATGGAGGATAGTTGCATTTATCTTATTAAATTATTTTTCTGGTGATACTAAAAAACAAAGCAATGATGGAATTTTCCTAATGATCTTATGGGATATTCCGATTATTAACATATTGGGAATATTCCAGGTATCTCAAACTGGACGAATGATTATTCTGAATTAATTTGGTATACCAGTTACTTTATGCCCACTCACTGTTCAAATAGTCACTATTATTTAGTTCTCTGTTCATTAGAATCAGTAAATAACTTTTCAAGTCTACAGAACACTGTATTGCAAACATTGTCAAAAATTTACAATACAAATATTTTCCAGTATAAATATACAAATAGGACAATTGCTATTTAACATCCGGTAATATTATAAATAATATACCGATTATATGAAGCTCCCAAATAGCAATATTTCTAAATATCCAATTATGCCCATTACTACAAAAAATATTAAAAACTTAATTTGGAAATTAAAAGGGATTTGTAATTTGCAATGCTTATCCAAAGGAAAGTTACAATTTTTATGAACTAATGTTTGGTAAAAAGAAAGATTTAAATAGCAATTAAAATTAGGGGGGTAGAAATATCGGCATACCAACTTAATTTTTAAGGACGAACTAGATATAAATGTTTGATTTTTGAAATTTTTAGATAAGAGCAACGCAGGAAATTCTACATTTATATAGATCCTGCCTCAACTGTGTGAAAATGTTGTACATGTTAGACATGCGAAAATTATTTTGTCCTCCAGGTTTCTGGACTGCTAAGAAAATTCATATATCTCAGGACCTATCAAGAAAGAATTATTTGTCAAAGATGGTCGTGTCATTCCAAGGTGTTGTTAATGATATTAATGGTAAGTATTTATTCATAATTATTTTATTAGGGAACATTTGATTCACATGTACTAACAAATTATACAGAAAGTAAATATGAGTAATGTTAGAACAAGTTTAAATTTTATTGTGTATCTGTAAATGAATATTTTCATTAGATGATGAGCATCTTCCGCCATTATCCACAATTGAGCAACGATCTCTAGCTGTTCTTGAAGAACTGCCTTTTCTAATAGCATTCAATACAAGGGTTTTACTTTTAAGAGATTTGTGTAGATACAGTCTTGGAGAGAATGACTATCAGAGATTGCATCATGAGCTGTTAAATGATAACACCATTGTCATACGTAGGACACACCTTTATGAGGATGCATTCGATAAAATATCAACAAAGAGTGGTGAGTAAATAAAATGGCATTTTTCCCATATTGTACCCAAAGATTTGTCTTCTAGTAATAAAATAATTATGCTACTATATTATAGTACAGTTGTAGAAAACAATAAGGCACTACATAACTGACCAATTAATTTATTCTCTAATATTTCAGTCACATTGAAATAATGAGTTAATATAAAAGAAAAATATTGGTTATTAATACATTTTGCACATACCCAGATTTGACATGAAAGCACAATTTTCAGAATCAGACTTACGACACAAGGTCAGAATTCAGTTCATCAATAATGTGGGTTTGGAAGAAGCTGGAATCGATGGTGGCGGAATTTTCAAAGAATTCATTAATGAAGTACTAAAAACAGCATTTGATCCTAACAGAGGTTTTTTCTTACTCACAGCTGATAATACCCTATATCCAAATCCAAATGTACACCTTATAGTGGAAAATTTCACCGAACATTATTACTTCATTGGAAGATTAGTTGGAAAGGTAAAAAAAAATGTATCAATATTTATGATCACATTATTAAAAGCAAAGTTAATTTGGGTCTAAATATCATTAATAATTAAAAAAAATTATTTTAGGCCATCTTTGAAAATATTCTCGTCGATTTGCCGTTAGCAGAGTTCTTTTTAGCAAAATTATTAGTGGACAGAGCAAGTGCCCATTATCTGAAATCCTTAGATCCTGTTTTGTATAGAAATTTATTATATCTAAGGGATTATTCTGGAGATGTTAGCGATTTGGGGCTAGATTTTACAACGGTTAATAATGATTTAGGAGAAACACGCGTATGTTTTGTAACCTTACAGTGTTAAAGTAGGAATCTTAAGTATTTGCTTTTTAGGTTATGGAACTAAAACCGAATGGAAGGAATATACCTGTAACAAACGAGAATCGTCTAGAGTATATTCAGAGGTTAGCTGATCTTAAATTAAATGCGCAGCTGAAGAAACAGTGTGCATCTTTTCGTGATGGACTTAACAGTGTGGTACCCCTTATGTGGCTAAAATTATTCAATCACAGGGAATTGCAAGTTATAATTGGTGGAGACACTCAAGAAATAGACTTAAGTGATTTAAGAGCTCATACTGTATATGGAGGTAGATTATTTTAGTTTACATACATTATCTAAAGTATATACAAGAGGACAACAATATAAAAACAAATCATATTCTTACCAATTGTGTCATATATATTTTTGTCTTTTAGGGGAATTCGGTATAGATCACCCAACTGTCATTTTATTCTGGAAAATTTTACATAGGTTTACTGATACACAAAGAAAGCAGCTACTAAAGTTTGTAACAAGTTGCTCTAGGCCACCTTTACTAGGATTTAAGGTAATTAATTATACATATAAACCAACACTTTGTAGTATATGAAAATTCTAACAGGAAACTTATGGTTTTAAATAGGTTTATGGGTTAAAATGTGAAAACAGCATCGATATTTTCATAGGAGTAGTAACATAAAACACCATTTATTTTCCGTGTAGAAACTGAAAAAAAAAATGTAATAAGACAGCTTGCTATTGGAAGAAAAAAAAAACAAAGCTGGTACCTGTTTAGAAAGAAAATTAGACACCTTATATAATGAGCATTATGTTTATATTATTGACTTGAAAATTATACAATATCATAAAGAAAGATACTCTTTTTTGGGATATTCCACAATAGATGTATATGCTATATACATTGTTTGTGCATTAAAGAAAAACATTTCAACTTTATTTAAATTCTTATGAGTGGACTTGGTGGAATATTAAAAAATTATCTTAATACAAATTTTCTTGGATTTGTTGATTATTTTTAGAAATTTTGTTTTTATTCGTTTTCTTGAGTTTGTTGCACGAAAAAGCTATTTACATCCTATATGGCTAACATACTAAATTGTCAGAAATTACTCTGTTTATAAAAAGTAATATAAACAGGAATGTTACTGTAAGAAGAAATATTGTAATTACATATATAATAAATAGGCAGGAGATAAAATATGCAATAGAATATATTCCTGTTCATAATTTTACGGAAAATTAGTAAAACAAATATTGTGTTTGACTGCTGCAATTTTTATTAATTTTCTATTAAAATAAACAACTCGGTTGATGTAATTTAAATAGTCCACAATTTTAGGAACTGAACCCACAATTTTGCATTCAATCATCCGGAACTGAAAATAGGATGCCAACAGCAAGTACTTGCCTGAATCTATTGAAAATCCCCATTATTAGAGATGAAGACACGTTGAGAAGTAAACTATTAGCGGCGATAGAGCAACAAGCAGGTTTTGAATTGTCCTAAACTGCTAAACTTGAATTGTGTTCTACCTACTTTTTTTGTAACATATATTTATTAAATGTACATAATACATTACATCAAATAAAAAGTATTTAAGAATTTGTTTTGGTTAAAAACTGCATTTAATTTGTAAAGTTAATATATACAGGGGCTACTATCTAATATGTATAATAAAATCAACTTACAATTTCAAGATTTACGAGTTCTGTTTTTATCTGTACTTGTTTTGTGACTGAAAATGTGAAATTACCCCATTGGAAACGATCAGCGTTCTCTGGGAAATTGGATATTTCATCAATAGAAATTTAAAGATGAATTCCAAGTAAAATATTTCCCACAAAATGCTGCTTCTCAGTATTCCTTAATGGGAATGTTTAACACAATTCACATAGGAATTCATGTTATTCTAAGACAGACGGAAGGCTATCTTAGACAGCAAAGCTGTTTTTATTGATGTAGTGTTCTATATACCAAATTAGACTTGGGAATCAATTGATCGATAAATATATTGAAGGTAAGTACTATTGTTTTCAGTAGTTATTTTTAAGAGATGTTATTTTTTATCCAGTTTCATGCAAATTATATTGTAATGACTTATGAAAAAAATTAATTCAGTATATGTTGACGACGATGAGACAAAAAGTTACGATTGGTTATGTGGAAATTGCCGATGACTTCGGTAACTAACAGATTTGGAGGCTTTAAAAGTAATATTTTGAATTTGAAATCCCAAATTTAAATCGATATAAATCAGGAAATAATTTTGATATTTTAAAAGAAATTGATGAAAGTACTGCTAAAACTATGTAACTTAGTCACCTTTGGCATAGAACAAAATTAAGAAGAATCTCCTGTCAATCCTGTTGAATTAAACAAAATTATACTATGTAAAATTTGTATACTATTGGCCCTGATTTAAAACTTCATGATAAGTCAATCAGTCTTCAATATCGCAAAAAAGTTGGCTAGTAAAAATAACATTATAATACAATATGGGATGTTGTAATTCTTTGTAACATTATAAAAAAAAGTGATTGCATATGACTCTACGCCTCAGCAAATTTGTCACTATGAAAAAAGATCGGTGAAAAATTCAGCTAGAGAAAATAATCTCAAAATCCAGAATATCAAAGGTGTCCATGAAATAGTATCTTCAAATTGGTTTATTTACCTTTTATTTAGGATTTCGGTCAATTATAATGAAATACTAGACTACATTCTGGTTAGGAAGAGATTTAGAAATCAAGTAAAAGACTGTAAGAGTTATCCAGGAGCAGATGTAGACAGCGACCACAACTTGGTAGTCATGAAAGCTAGATTAAAGTTCAAAAATCTGAAAATCCGGAAGGATAAGAAACGTATAAATGTAGACATATTGAGGGATCAGAATATGAAAGATAAGTTCCAGGAGAAAACAGATCAATTAATAAATAAAGCGAGTAATGACGAAATCAAGAACGCAGAAACTGAGTGGGAGGGTATCAAGAATAGTCTAGCTTCCGCGGCTACGGACGTTTTAGGACACGATAAAAGGGAAGCTAGGAAGCTCTGGATAACGGACGAAATCTTAAACTTAATGCAAAAGAGACGAGACGAAGAAGGACTGAAAACTTATAAGTCAATAAAGTGGGAAATCATTAGAAAATGTAGAAAAGCGAAAGAACGATGGATAGAGGATAAATGCAAAGAAGTAGAAGATAAGTTGCAAGTAGGTAAGACCGATGAGGCTTACAAAATAATTAAGAGGACCTTCAGGGATATAGGAACAATAAGTAGAAACGTTAGGAGTCAATCGGGGGACATACTGATCGGAAGAGAGGAGAAAGCGGATAGATGGAAGCAGTACTTAGGAAATTTATACGAGGATCAGGAATTAGGAGAGATATTAGAGGAAGAATCTAGCATCGATAGGGAAGATGTAGGAAAACCTATATTGAGAGAGGAATTTGAAATAGCACTAAGGGGGCTAAAGAATAATAGAGCGCCGGGTGTAGATAAAATACAGGCGGAAATTTTGAAATGTGCGGGACAGAAAGTAGTAAATAGGATGTTTGAACTGGTAAAATACATATATGAAACGGGCGAGATGCCGGAGGATTATAAGAGGAACATTATCGTTACTATACCGAAAAAGAGAGGAGCCGACAAATGCGAGAACTTTAGAACGATTAGCCTAACTTCCCACGCGTCAAAAATCTTAACTAGAATAGTGCAGAAGAGGATGGAAAATAGAGCGGAGGAAATACTAGGAGAAGACCAATTCGGCTTTAGGCGAAATAGGGGAACTCGCGAAGCTATTCTGGCGCTAAGAGTAATGTTAGAGAAAACAATAGAAAAAGGAAAGAACGCTTATATAGGATTTGTAGATTTAGAAAAAGCTTTTGATAACGTAAGATGGGAAAAAATGTTCGAGATACTAAAGAGCGCGGGAATGAAGTATAGAGATAGGAGAGTAGTACACAATCTATACAAAGAGCAAACTGCTGTTATAGAAGTAGAAGGGGAAAAAAGGGAAGTAGGTATTAGGAAAGGAGTAAGACAAGGATGTACGCTATCACCACTAATTTTTAATCCGTACATCGAAGAGGCGATTAATGTGGTAAAAGATAGAGTGGATTTCGGGATTAAAGTACAGGGACAGAAACTAAAAATGCTGAGATTCGCGGATGATATAGCAGTATTAGCATCTAGTAAGGAGGAATTAGAATCAGCATTGAACGAAATGGAGGCAGTGTTGACAGAGGAATACGGAATGAGGGTGAATAAAAACAAAACTAAAGTGTTAGTGTGCAGAGGGCGCGAGAGCAGAGCAAAAACGAAAGTACAAATTAATAACGAAAGGTTGGAGGAAGTTAAAGACTTCACTTATTTAGGAAGTAAAATAAATTGGGATGGAAGAAGCGATAAAGACATAAAACAAAGAATAGCGCAGGGTCGAGTAGCTTTTAACGAAAAGAAAGCACTTTTATGCTCGGGGGTAATAAACTTAGAAACAAGGAAGAGATTTTTCAAAACATATGTATGGAGCACGGCACTATACGGCTGCGAAACCTGGACGGTAGGGGAAGCAAGTAGGAAGAAATTAGAAGCTTTTGAGATGTGGTGTTACCGAAGAATGATGAAAATACCATGGACTGATAGGGTTAGAAACGAAGAAGTATTGGAGAAAGTCGGCGAGAAAAGAAGTATGTGGAAAAACTTAAAGAAGAGAAGAGATAGAATGGTAGGCCACTTGCTGAGACATGGGGGAATAGTCCGCGATATTTTGGAGGCAGAAATAGGAGTGAAGAAAGGCAGAGGTAGGCCGAGATTAGACTACTGCTCGCAAATAGTAAGGGATGTAGGTTGTAGCACAATTAGCGAAATGCGTAGGTTAGCACAAGATAGGAGAAGCTGGAGGTTAGCGTCCAACCAGTCTTAGGACTGATGACCTAATGATGATGATAATGAAATAAAAAGGCTTCAATCTAATGGTTTTAAACACCATTTTCAAAGAAACTAAAATAATTAATAAAGTACAATTTTAGTTTAGTTAGTTGCATTTATATATTTGATACATGTACATAATATATACTGATGTACTTATTTTATATTTTTGTGTTCTACGTGAAGGCTTTGGTATAACTGAGTCGAGTAACAATTCTGTCTGGTATGCATCTGTGTACGTTATTAATGATAAAGATAGCTTATATGAAATAATGTGAGTTGTGAGTGGGGTATATAATAGTTTAAATATTTTTATTTACAATTATACACGAGGGGGGACCCAAAAAAAACGGAAATTGCGCTGTGGTGGGGAAACCCATTGTTCGATCCAGTGTCCATTAGGGCCACGTCTCCTGAGTTAGTGTGCGAAGTTCTGTCGCTGTGAGTGTATCAGTTCGTCTGTGGGAATTTTTTTAGTGAAACAACTTTTTCCATTTCGCCGAAAACGTGATGGCCGATTGTCGAGAGCAACGCGCGGCTGTGAAATTTTGTTTCCTGTTGGGGAGATCGGCCGTGGAAACTATTGTAATGCTTAAGACTGCTTATGGGGATGCTGCCCTAAGTAAAACCAGAGTCTACGAATGGTTTTCACGTTTTAAAAATGGAGAAATGTCAATTGAAAACCAACCCCGTTCAGGACGCCCCTCAACGTCAAGAAGTGACGAAAACGTCGACAAAATCAATGCTCTCGTGAAGACCGTCGCCGAACCAGTGATCAACTCTGTAGATGTCTGGAATATCATGGAGTTTAATTCAGAGGATTTTATCCGAAGATTTGCACATGAGAAGAGTTGCAGCCAAATTTGTTCCTCGCCTTCACACAGGCGAGCAAAGGGAGCGCCGACTTCAGGCATGTTTTGAGCTTCAAAATCAGCTCAGAGGATCCTGAATTTTTTTCCATGGTGATTACTGGCGATGAATCGTGGTGTCATGGATACGACCCCGAAACAAAGCAGCAATCAAGCCAATGGAAGACACCTGGCTCTCCTCGTCCCAAAAAAGCTCGCCAAGTGAAGTCAAACATCAAGACAATGCTCATTTGTTTCTTCGATTGCAGAGGTCTTATACACGCGGAGTTCGTTCCCCCGGGTCAAACTGTTAACCAGAAGTTCTACTTGGAGGTTTTGAAAAGATTGAGGGAGAGTATCCGGAAGAAAAGGGCAGATCTTTGGCGCACAAACGACTGGTTCTTCCATCATGACAACGCGCCGGCCCACACCGCTCTCTCCGTAAAGCTGTTTTTGACCAAAAACGGCATGACACTAATTGTCCACCCCCCTACTCACCGGATCTAGCACCCTGTGATTTCTTTTTGTTACCCAGACTCAAAAGGGACATGAGAGGAAAGCGTATTGCCACTGTGGAGGAGGTAAAACAAAAATCGCTGAAAGGCCTAAAGAACATTCCGATAAGTGAATTTAAAAAATGTTTTGAACAATGGAAGGATCGCTTGCAGAGGTGCGTTGTGGTCAAGGGAGAATACTTTGAAGGTGATCAAAATTTGGTGTAAAAATATTAAGAAATAAAGAAGTTATGACGAAATTCCTGTTTTTTTTTGGGTCCCCCTCTCGTATGTATACGTAAAATTGCATTAACCCGCTATAATTATATTTAAAAGATTAAAGTACTTTTCAATTTTACTTTTTTTTGGAACAACTTTGTCAGTTGTGACTGTTAATTGCATTGTATTTTAATTTGTAGTACTTCATGTATTGTTTGTCAGTAATGGTTTGGGTCTTTTCCTAAAATACATAGATCTAATGTTAAAGTTAATGGGATGATTTTACTCTAATGCGTTTTGTACTGCTATTGAATTTTTGAAATCTTTATTCTGTTTTGTACGTGCTATTGAATTTTTATTTAATACTAGGTTTATGTGAGTATTATTTGAAGTATAATATGCAACATATCAAAAAATATTGTAGCATGACCTAATCCATTTAAAATTAGGGAAAAAATTTATTTAAAACAAAATGAAGAAATATACAAGGTGTTATATTCAGAAAATCACCTTAATTTTTATATAACGTGGCCTATACAAGTTAGTTGTATGTTTTTAGTTGTATTTAAAAAAATATATCAAACCTTACATTTTTTGACACTTAAAATTGCAGGGTTGGAGGAAGTAATTTGGGAGGAGGGGGGCGCAGTGCACACAATTTTATTTGACATCTCACACTCTGACTACTTATTATGAAATCAAAGTAATATATTCTAGTAACATTTACTTTCAAATTAAGGAAACATTTTTTATATTTTCTTATAGATTAATATATTCAACACCAAATAAAATATTAAAAAATTAGTTTGATGTACATAATTGTACACTAATAATAAAAAAAATAATATACATATATCTTTCAAAGTAATAAAATAATTCACATATCTTATATAGTTCTAAAACAATAACGCCTAAATAGTCACAGGCCTTTCAGAAATAGTCTTATTAATATATTTACTTTATAAAGTATCTATAATGCAAAATTCCTATAAAGTCTTAATAATATTTGCACCTTACTGGTGTTTATTTAAAAATGCAATAATATTTCCATTTGAACCAATCTATTTGGAATGTCTCCAATTATTTCCTTAGGCAGACTTTCGGCAAAGTTTGTAAGAGTATTTGCTTGTTGCCATACCCACCTAAGATGCTGAAAACATAATAATGACAATACTTCTCAGTTGCTTCTTAATATTTAATTATTCTAGTATATATGCAATTTTATTAATGTTATATGCAATATAATATTGTTAATGTATAATAAAAATAAAATCATATCTTTGATTTGTATTTAAATATTATTTAGATAAAATAATTACCTGTTGATTAGGACTTATAGCTTTTTTTATTTTGTCACATTGCCTTATCAAAATAGTCATTGCAGCTAAGAGGAGATGGGGAACAACTTTCATAAGATCCTCATTGAGTGTGTGGAAGCGATCAACTGCCTCCCGGAGTTCATCAACGTTTAATGGTACAATTTGTAATACAGCTAAAATCTAAAAATAATTGTTGATTCAATGTATTTTTTTGTTTTTTTTTTTTCAGCAGCATGAATTCATAAACACAGGAATAATTCAATTCTGAATAAAAAGACTGAGATGAATATGTAGATACAAATTTGATTGTTGAGGATGAATTTGTATCCACATTCATAAAAATCCGGTTAGACCTTTTATCCTAATTTAGCTGTACATTAGTAACAGTTATATCAATATATGTGAATACTAGATCGAGGATTCGTATATTTTTGTCAGGTCATAAGAATTTTGTAATTCAGATTCAGAAAGAAATTCTGTACCATTATCAAAGGTAAGTTGAAAGTGCCAATTTGCACTAAATTAATATCCCACCTCCATTCATGATTAATACTTTCAAAGAGGTCAACATGTTCTTCGTAAACTTCTGTTGAAGACTGCATTTCAAAATATAATGAATTGAAAATCAATGTGTTTGCAGATAAATAGATTTCTGTAAAAAATCTTTCTAAGTTATACGAAGTAAATAAATGTGAAGAATTTAAACGTATTACGATTAATTTAAATGGAATAATTTTAGATATCTTCTAAAACTGTTGGCAGCCGATCCTTCAAAAATTATACATTCACAGCATACATTTTATCATTTATATATGGCCTGCATTAATTATCTATTTACGAATTTTACTATGATTATCAGTGCAAATATTTATACAATTTAGAACTGACATAACACTACTTACCCTTAACGCTTCAAAATATCGTTTTTCACGATATTGATCAAAGAACGTCAACATACTTTTAGCTTTCACAAAGGATTCATATACACCCTGATGTCCATCATAGCCAATTGTGGAATATCGTTCGGAAATACTAGATGCCTTATCCTGAAGTTTACTTCTAAGGGAGCCTGGCTGATTCTCCAAATGTGCAACGTTTGATAACATTGTGCACATAAAATGCAAAACACTTTCCTGGTCCTAGGGTTAAAAAAGGTAATTATATAGGCAATATACTGAGTACAAAAAGTTTGTAAATTCGATATTCCAACATTTTTATGGACGAGAGGGGCAAGTAGGGCAAATCGCATATATTATTATTAAAAAAAAATAATTATTACACATTATCTTTGTAGTGTAAATACTAGAACAGTGGAAAGACATTCAATGTTGGTTCAGTCATTCCACATTTCTAAGATTTGTTTAGGTATTCGTCGATTATTACACAATTCTAATTACTACTTGTCAGTCTTGTGTATTTTGTCAAATGTGTTTTTGATATATTACAAATGTTCAAAGCATGGAAATGCCCTCAACTGTCTACAGTTTGTTGATGCAAAACATAAAAATTGATACAAAAGTAGATGTTCAAAATTTACAAGGCACAAACATTATAGGCTCCAAACAAACAAAAAGGAAACAAATTTTGTGTGAACAAGCAAAAGAAATAGTACTTGCTTTAATATATATATATATATATAGTAGGAAATGAGGGAGAATGAGGAGCAAAAGAAAGAGCTTACTTGAGAGAGGTATCAATATTGGCAATTAACATGTTACAATAGAGAATAAAACAAATACAAGGGGGTGTAAGGGGGAAGGGGGATGAAGTTGGATTCATCGATTGCCAAAATAATTACGAATATGATTTATAACAAATGAAAAAAGATAAATAGTGAGTGTGTCTAAACCATTAAGGAGATAGATTTAATTTAAAGTAATCAATAATCAAAGTAAGTAAGCAATATATAGAGAAGAAAACAGATGCAGATGTATTTATTATATGGATGAAACACGATATGACACCCATTATACTCCTAATAAACAATAGATAAAATAATGCATAGCAAATATGACTGCACACAAAAAATGATGGGTAGATACTTGCCCGAAATTGTGCAACAAAAAATTTGAGTAAAATGTGGTTAATCACAAAAATATACTTAATAATAACTAGAGCCAGCCCTATCCCACATTCATCACACGTGGACATATTTGAAGACATTCTTGTGGGACGTTTTTATGATCACTATATTGTAGTGGTCAACTAAACATTAAAATATTTTAAAAAGATAATTATATACTACACTTACGTCTACTGTATTATAAAAGTCAACAAGCTGTTCCCAGTTTTCGTTCTTGGTCATAATTTGACTCTTAATTTCTAAGACAATAGCCTCGAATATATCAGGCATGTTAAATTGATCAATTAAGCCATTGGTTCTATACAAGTTTCTGCGATGTTTGCCTAATGCACTAGATCGTTCAAAGTGCCCTAATATTGTCACATATTGTTTGGTTTTAATGACTAGATCGGCGACATAGACTTCAAATATATTTTTTCCCTCTGCGGTACTGAAACTCCTTAATAGAAACAAGTAATTCAAAGACGCATTTGGGCAGTTTTCAAATTTTTCCACATAGTTCTTTATTATGAGAACCAAATTTAAATGTCGAGCAGGCTTGGGATCTATACTGTCAATTGAGACTGAAACAAAAAATACAGCTGTGGATATATTCATACAAAAACTCAAGTAATACAGAACTATTTTTTTTGTGTATTTGTCTACTTACTGAGAGAAGAATTTATATCTTGTGGGAGAGCCAACAAATTAAGTTCATTAAGGGCTATTGCCATATGAACACTATGTATTTTGAATTTTTCTGTTCTAAATAAGAACTCAATGGCGGCCTCAAATTGTCCCGTCAGTATCAGAAGTTTGAAATATAGGTGTGGGTGATTAAAAGCATCGAAGTGTGACTCTCCTTGTTCTTCAAGAAGTGTGGACTGAAACAAAAATAACATGCAAGTCTACCTTGAGTGAGACTAGAAAGTAGTCAAGATTTTACCAATCCTCTATATGCCACTTGTAAGTGATCAATGCTACGTAATGGGAATATTATTTATTATGGAGCAAAATCGTAATTTTGTTATTGGGAAAACATGAAAGACTTTGGAGTCAGAGAACCCAGTAGACATTTCTTGGTTGTATTACGCTACTAAGATTTTTATTATTTCTACTGCAAATTAGTATTAGCATAGTTAAAAGATATATAATTATACAGAGTGATTAAAATTAGTTGACATTATTATGACTTTATTTACATTATAGAATGTAAATAAAGCTATGAAGAATATGTTTTCATCTCTGTTTTTACAGGGGCGAGGTTTAGCTTAGTGCCAAACCCAACCAACTTATGTGGGAATCGTACCCATGTCCAGATTACTCTGAGCCGAGCAATCTAGGCCAGCTCAAAGGGATATTACCCGAGATTAATCCAGAGAACTTGGAGACCTTCTGCGAGGTAATTATATGATAATTTACCCTTAGAAGATCTGGTCATACTTATAAAATTGAGATTGCAATCTGCAGAATTTGTCTTTGATGAGAACGATTTTTATGTAATTGTGCTGGGTCTTTATTAACTCTCCGTCGGGCGCAGCCGATCTGTGAGATCTGGTAGTCACTTTTTCCTTTGCCCTTTCATGCGTATTACGAATATTAACTCAAACTCCCTCATAGGTTCCTAGCTCCAGACTACCCTTCTCGATATGCTGTTGTTTTTTTTAAAGCATTCCCTGGCCTTCTATGGGTCGCCCGGATCTGTCAGATCCATTGCGCCTGATTACGTCATTATTTTGACTTATATTTTTTGTTAGATTTCTTTAATTATTTCAATTGAGGGGTCCAATGCAATAACATGGCAAGTCCATTTTTTGGGTAAATTTAGTTATGAACATGTTCTTATACAGCATAAAATTCTCTATCGTCCTGTGCACGAACGAGGTCTATAAGTCAAGAAATGGCGGATACATGGATGTATTGGCAGTTGCCTGTCTAACAAAACTGTGCAATAACCTGGTATGTTCAGGACCTGCCAGGTTATTGCAAAGTATTCATATTGTGAGTCATTTGTGACTGTAAAAAGATGGTGAATGCTGTGCACTAAAAAGATGGTGAATGCTGTGCACTAAAAAGAACCTAAGAATTGTTAAGAATTGTGTAGTGTGTTCTTTAAAGTTAAAATGTCATCATCCGATGTTAGTGACCCTTATTCTACAGATAGCGCTGAAGAATATTTGCCGGAAAATGATATAACCCCTAACAGAAAGCGACGTAACCTCAAAAAATATTTTGCGACTATAAACAGTGATTATTCTAGGGATTCTGAAACCCATGAAAATGTTTCCCTTCCACAACCCAGCACTTCTGCTGTCACACCTCTTGCTGCTTCGTTGCCTTCGTTAGCTGTACCAAATGTCGAAAGGCCCATTGAATATTCTGAGAATGGTAGTCCTAGTGACAAGGATGTTCATGAATTACAACCAGGAGCTGCTACACATACACCACAGGTTGGAAAGAAAAAGAAATTGCGGCAAAAATTCTGACAGAGAAATGTTATTAAAGAAAGTAGAACCACGGGCATGAATATGTAAATGCAAATGGCAGAAAGGTTAATGTGGCAAAAATGGAACCAAACTGTAACTGCAAAAGCCAATGTTTTCAGAAAATTGGAGGCGACCGCTGTCAAAAAGTATTTTCTGATTTCTATTCCATAACTTCAAAGGATTTGCAAGATTCCTACTTATATGGTCTAAGACATGAGATTGCTCGAAAAAGACCACGTTCAGGAGAAGGGAAAACCAAACAGTCATTCTTTTCTTACATGGTGAGTTCTGTTATTACTTTATTAGGTATTCTTTACTTTAACATAATTTCTTAGGTTTGGCTAGCTGGCAAAGAAGAAAAAATATGTCAACAAGCCTTTTTATCCCTCCACGGATTAGGCAAAAGTAGACTTGAGAGACTACAGAAATATCTAGCTTGTCAAAACAACACTCCACCTGTTGACAGAAGGGGAAGACATGAAACTAGGCCAAATAAAATCCCAGGTGACATTATTGCCCAGGTACGAGAACACATTTTGAGTTTTCCAAGGTACAAATTCCATTATAGCAGGAAAGATAATTTACATCACCACTACTTATCGCCTGTACTGAATGTATCTAAGATGCATGAGTTGTATTTACAAAAATATGAGCCTGTCCAATATCAACTTGCTCAAGATGATAAAGAAAATGAGCCTATTGTAAAATATGAATTTTACAGGAAATACTTCGCAGAAAATTTTAAAATAAGTTTTGGGAAGCCCAAATCTGACACCTGTTAGAAGTGCGATAAATTAATGAATAAAATAAATTCTGCTGATTCTGACACCGAAAGAGTTGCATTGGAAACTGAAAAGTCTCTGCACATAAGAAAAGCTGAATACTTTTATTCCGAAATGAAAAGTGCAACAAACTTAGCTAAGACTGATCCGACAGTGGAAATCATTACCTTCGATTTTCAGCAAAATATGCCTTTGCCAGTATGTTCAAGTGGAGAGGTGTTTTATAAAATACAGTTATGGGTTTTTAACTTCTGTGTTTATGTCGGTAGTAGTGGTCAAAACTATTTTTATGTATACGATGAAACCGTAGGTGGCAAAGGCCAGAATGAAGTAGCTAGTTTCCTTCTTCATTTTTTCACTACATACATTCGACCAGAAGTTAGTGATATATATATTTTTTCTCACAACTGTTCGTCACAAAATAAAAATGATATGTTGGTGCAATTTTTAACTACTCTTATTGATACTGGACGATTTAGACCTATACTACAGATACCTAGAACCGGGCCACAGCTTTTTGCCCTGTGATCGCAGTTTTGGGGCGATTGAAATAAAAAAGAAAACATTTGACAAAATTTATTTACCAAATGATTATATAAAAATCATCGAGAGAACAAGTAAGAACTTCAAGGTTGTAGCTGTAACTCAAAACATGCTTCTAAATTTCAAAGATCTCTTGAAAACTTTTTTTGTGCGAAACCCTTCTAAAAAAAATCAAAAGTTTACTGTGTCAAAATATAGACTAATAAAGTACTATAAACGTGATCTCGAAACGCTGTTGGAATGTTGTGAGGCAGCAACAGCTTTTGTTCGATATGAGTTTCAAATAATTAACAAAAAAATTTTAGAAAAACCGTCATTACCGAATAATGACCAAAAGTTATATTTACAAAGAAAGTTAAAAAAAAATAAATATGAACACGTAATGGCCCTAGCTAAACATTATGTACCCAAATGTGACTTCTGGTTCTATGAAGATATTGCAAATTATCACCTAAACTTTTTGAAACCTGACAATGTGACTTCGGTGTCAGAATTCAGTAGTGATGAATAGATGAATTTTGTTCATATTTGATAATTTTAAGCAAAAATAATGTATGTTAATAAAGTTATTATGACCCAACACCTAGATGTTTTACTGTTTCTTATTTTTATCAATAACTTGGATTTTGTTTTCGAATACTATGCAATAACCAGGCAAGTCCATATGTTTTTTTCTTATATTTCTGGCATCTTTTGTCTTTAAAACTCGAAAATATAAGTATCATTTATCTGAGTTCACTTGCATACAAAGATATTAACAAAAATACCATTCGCCGTGTTCTTTTCACGTTAACAGTTTTTTGGGTTTCCTGAACATTTTGACTCCGTGGATTTGCCAGGTTATTGCATTGAGCCCCTCAATTAATAATATATTTTGGAATTCCTACACTTAATTATTGCGGCTTTTTATGGTATTATTATACAAAATTAACACATTTGGGTGTTAAATTATTAGTTTATACTACATATCCTTACCAGCAATGCGATGTTTATTTTTGTTTGGAACATGTTAAAATGATGAAGAGGATTTATAATTTTTTCCGCTTAAAATAGGCAGTTACTTATAACTTTTTGTAATTCACGTCCAATATTTTTTTATATATAACTTTATGACTTTTACATGAAAAAATAGGTGTTTCCTTTTCTCATATTCAAAATATTGGTTAATTTTAATTTGTGTGTTTTGTCCTTAAAACAGAAAAAACTTGTTAATAACTGGTTCTCCTATAAAAATATTCCAAATATATTGTTTTACAACATGAAATGAGTTTATTTATGTAAATTTAGTTATTGCGATTGAAAATTAGTGTGAAATATTTATTATTGTACTGTATTAATTAAAATAAGCATTTGAGTCTCCACCTCATTAAAATCTAAATTGTGTAATATTTGGATATGGGATCTCCCAGATCCATTGCGCCTGAATGTATTTGGATTCATGCTCCGCCGACGTAAGGTTACAGTTTCAAAAGCGCCAAAACAAGTGTTGATTAAAAAAATATTTATTACATATTTTATATTTTTAAAAATCGTTATAAATGATAAATAGCGCCGACATTTTAAAAAATCTACCGTCAATAACAATTATTATCATAATGTATTTTTGATTTTGCGACTATTTATTTTTTGTTTCTATTTACTACAGATAATATAATCGGAAGTTCCAGAGAAGATTAAAGCGTGCCATGGCGGTCAACTGATCATGTTGTATAGAAGAAATGAAGAAATAAAAATATGAATGTTACCTCGCTCTATCATCATGTCATTGTTTTCATTAGACACTTGTTCAGTTGCCGTCTGGCAGCAAATATATTAAGTTTTATTATTTTTATGCCCGTTTGAATGACAATATATTTAAATTTGAATTGGGTCCTTCGGAACTAGCGCCCTCTGGCAACCTTGAATATTACCTTTTATTTATTGTTTATAAGACTGGGTAACTATATGTTTTTAAACTATTGTTATTACTTTTGTAATTTCAACAAATCACATTTTTATTAAATTTCACTTTCATCAGTGAAATTAAAGAAAATTAAGTAAATATTTAGACAATATTTAATTACCTGTAAATCACTGTATTTGATATATCCTCCACCAGTACAATCTACACGAGCCAAATTCAGCTTGAACCAAAGATAATCATCTGCTGTTTTAGAAGCTTCACTTATGTCATTATAACACCCTAGGATGGCCCAAACAATTCTCTTAAAAGGGTCGCTACAATTTCTGATGACACTTTGATAGGCAATTCTTATATTTTCTTCTGATATATCGATTTCAGGATTAATCGGTTCCTCCAGTTTCATTTTGAGTAGTGAACTAATTTCCTTGATTTCTGGAAGATGCCTATTTCTTAGGCAGTAGATAGCGGCGGGTATATCACCCGACCGAAGGCAGTAGTATACCATTGGCCATAAGGGACAGTTATCGACCATGCCGTCATGCAAGCCTAGGTATTCTCCTTTAAATCTCAATGCGACAAATTTATGTACCAAAGAATACAGCCCCGGCGTATCATATTGGGGTAGCTGAGAAATGTTTTCTTTCACTGTATTTTCCATATAAGTCTTGTATCTAATAAAATGTATATCTGTTATTTAAATTATTCTGACTAGGAAATATATGTTTGAAGGAATTTTAAAACATTCTTAGTAATTCAGTACCAACGGATAATACAATAAGATTTGGAAAAAAAATCAGTCTTTATTTGTTATATATTATATCTATGTCATTGTAGTAATTTTAGTCTGTTAGTTTAAAATTAGATTATAAAAAAAGTGATAATATTGGCAATTCGGAAAGAATAATATATTGATTTAATCTGTCCAATATTTCAAGAACTTTTAAACGTGAAGTTCATCATTACACAATATATCATAACATTCTAAAGAATAATAATAGTATTCTTTATAGACGATTAAAAATGATTACCTGTCCTCTAAAAACTTCTTTCCTTGTAAAATCAATTTCTTGATAAAGATTTCGGAATATCTTGCATTAATTACACTTTCATTTGATACAGGTGGCAAATTTGTCATATACAGTATCATATCCCACATTTCTTTAACTTCCTTGAAAAAATAAAAATCCATTATAAACAAGTATTCGTTACTAAGTAATATTGATTCATTTAACATTCATTTGCTCAATAAGTAAAAACATTATGGATATTTTAACTACCTCCCATTTTAGGTAATCTCAATTAAAAATAAAATGAGTTAATAATTTTATTGCTGACTTACTTCATCTTTAAACACAGGCGTGATTTTGCAAAATTTGTCAAGGAGACTTAGCCGCTGTGAAGTGGTACCAATTTCATTATGTGGATTTATAGTAGCGATAACTCCTTTATTATGGCCTATTATTACAGATGCATATGAAGATTCGGTAGGATTTAAGCCAACGAAGGTAGAATCTTGACCATACTTATTATTTGTGGCATGATCCTCAACCTGCAAAATTAATAGCATTAAATGTTAATTTAATACTAGGGTATGAATAGAAGATTACATTTAAATCATTACTTTCCAGGAACATAATTTGTTGGCGGTCTATAGTATCCAGTATGCCATTCCATTCCATTTCCTCATCATTTTGACCTTAAAAATTAAAAGTCAACTAAGGCTTTTAGTAATACACATATTTAACTTCAAAATTATTTGGTCTAGTACAGCCGGGGACATAATTATTAGGCACCCCCACAACTTCGAGATATTATCATATTTATAGCACAACCATATTTACCTCACAATTCCTAGAAACACTACAGGTCTAGTGGGATGAATGGTGTACATATATATATATATATATATATATATATATATATATATATATATATATATATATATATATATATATATATATATAGGTATATTAAAAGTTCATTAGAGGGTTTCCTTTGATATTCTTAGTATCCGTCGACATACCCACCAGATTACACCAGTACAGTTAGTCATTATTTGAAACAAGTGTGTAGTGTTTAAATGTTTGTGATTTATATTGTAAGTAAATAAAAAACTGTTTGTAAGAAATAAAATGCGGAAATCGAGAGAACAGAATTTGAGCGTTCAAGAATTATTACATTGCACTTGGAAGGATTATCACGAGTAGCAATTAGTAAGGAAGTTAAGTGTTCACGGTGTGCCGTTCAGACGACGATAAAACGTTACAGGGAAACAGGAGAGACACGATCCACGTCAGGACGAAGTCACAGCCGAAAGAGAAGACCTTTGGTTACAAAGACAATCATTAGTTGATCGGCGTCGGACTGCCAGAAACCTCTCAGGTGAATTAGAGCACGAAATTAGAATATCAGTATCGGTCAAAACTGTTAGTAGGCGCCTTAGAGAAATTGGTCTGTCAGCCAGAAGGCCTACAAAATAAAACCATGGTTGTACGAAGCCACCGAGAAACGCTTAGAGCATGGGCTAAAAAGTACAGAACATGGATGGAGGCAGATTGGGAGAATGTTATTTGGTCTGATGAAAGTAATATGGAGGTAAATGATACTTCATACAACAGTACATAGAAATTTTATAAGTATTATTTTCTCTGAAATTAAGATTCCCTTGAAGGTCAAATAATTGAATGGTTTTAATTTCACAAACATTTTTAGGTTCTTGGCTCACCTGGTGCCCTTTTTGTACGTCGAAGGCCCGGTGAAGAATATCATGCAAATTGTGTAGTACCCATTGTCAAACATGGTGGAGAAAGCGTAATGTTTTGGCGATGTATGAATGACTACTGGGGTTGGAGAACTCTATACATGAACTGATCGGATGAATCATGTTTGAATTCATACTGACAGAGATCGTATCGATAAAGATGTATAGGCCATAAAGTTCATTCGGCATTTGTCCTGAATCGGCGTACCGTATGCGGCACTGATGAGAACTAACAAATTCGAAACAGCTGTATGTCGTTCGGTTCCGATCCGGGACAAATGTCGAATCCTACCTGTGGCTCGTTTTATTTTTTGAAATCCAAAATGTACACAATACTGCTAGAGCATGTTTTGCTCTTCTAAATTGAAAAATTATATGGAATAAATACCGACGGAGTGTTTTTCCAACAGCATAATGCTGGTGCCACACTGTGACATTAACAAGGGCATGGTTTCGTGAAAACCATATTGATCTCCTGGAATAGCCACCACAGAGTCCAGATTTAAATCTGATAGAACATTTGTGGTCCATTATAAAGTGAGAGGTCCATGCTACACAATATAAATCAAAGAGAGAACTGGAAGCAGCAATTAAGGTCGTATGGCGAAATATTATGGCCTCGACATGTCAGGCATTAATTACCAGTTTACCTAAATGAATTGAAGTAGTGATAAAAGCTCGCGGAGGACCTACTAGATATTAAAATTTGTAATATATTCAATAAATATCTACTCTACACACATCATAAAGGTTTTATTTAACCATTGTTAAAATTCAGTAAAACAGGAATTTTTGAGGGTGCCTAATAATTATGTCCCCAACTGTATATATGGAATAAATATGGTATGTATTAAATCATAGCACAACTAAACAATATAAAATATCCAATTTTTTTATAATAAAAAACCAAGTACTGTCAAACTTTTACAACTAAAAATTTTCTATATAACGAAATTGTTTCCAGGCATTGTTTCCAGGAATTCAAAATATAATTATCGAATTTTCATAATAGTTTTGGCAGCAGATAGAGAGGGTTTGAATTAGAGAAGTACACAGCCTAATAAACTAATCTTTCAAAACTGATGACAACTTAAAGGTATAAGAAATATTTCAAATATAAATAATTAATGTGGCTTATTTAATTTTAAATAATTTTTACTTTGATCTCAGAATCCTTGTAAATTGAATGATTTATTTATACACTATTTAAAATGTTCCCACAAAAGAAAAAAAGTGATATGCCTTAGGAGCAGATGTTGGATTTTACTGCAATCAAAGCTAAGTAGATGTTTTTCAAGTATATAGTAAAATATAATTTTAAAAATAATTGATTTTCATTAACTTGCCTCCTATAAGTAGAGCTAAATACAATCAAAACGTTCCATACCACAACCATACAAATACCAAAAACCGATTTGAAAATAAGTAGATAGATTTGCTAAATTTGTAGATAGATTTGTTACACATTTTTTTCATATTAAGTTTACAAATTTATTTACTATACTTAACTTACAGTGTACTTAAATTTCCATGCAATTAATTTTTTAATTCATTAATTATGGCAATTAATTTTTTCCTAAACAAAATGCAGATATATATTCTGCACTTTGTTTAGGCATTACACAATGTTTGGCTTTGCAGGTACCCTATCATACAGATGTAAAATTCACTATAATAACAATAATTATAATAAATAATTCTTACAAAATACAACATAACTTTTAATTGTTCATTTTACTCACCTAAGATTGGAAGATGTTCTGGATAATATTGACCACCCGAAGATGGCTCAATACACTGTATATCGCAATACCCTTTATGACCTATTCTGTATATGTCAGTATTACCTGACAACCATTGTACTTTTGCTGTTGATCTATTACTTTTTCTCTCCCAGCCTCTGATATCCACAACAATACCAGCATTACCTAAAACAAACAATAAGTTATACATTTTATTTAAATTGCACACAATAATAACACACGACTATTTATAAAATGAATAGTTAAAATAAATATTGTAATCGATTGTGCCATAATTGGGAATCGTACCGTGCACTATATATTGGTCACATATGTATCATTAAGAAAGAATGTAATGACGTTTTCAATACATTTCTCTAAATTTTAGATAATATTAATCACATTTTTGAGTTAATTATGTTTTTAGTTAAAAGTCACAAAAGTGTATCATTTAATTTTTTTTTGTTAGTAAATATACCTAAATGACTTTTTCTCAAAAAATCAACAATAAGTTTACAAGAGTACCTCATTTGTACACACACCATATATAGAAAGAAATAAAATTAAGTAAAACCAACCAACATCCCATCAGAAACAGCTAGACATTACTTAAAAGAGGAATACTCTCCTCATAAGAAGTAAATTGAAATTTAACACAATTCGTTATTATAAAATTACTACCTTCTCTGCCATCTTGGTTGTCCCATTGCCAATCAAATCCTCGAACAACTTTAGCACCTTTGAAAATACCCTTCAGTTCACATTTTCTGGCATTGAAACGAGGTGGTACATTAACTCTGAAATAACAGTATAGGTAAAGAGGATAGGTACTTAATTTTTATAATTAGCAATATTAAAAATAATTTACCCTGCAGAACGGGCTTCATCAAACCTCTTAAAAGGGTGGCTCAAGTTATGTTTATCACCATGATAACACATATAACATAAATCATAATCATGACAAAAAGTGCAATGGTATCTCATGCCACTTATGTTTTTGTCACATCCATCACAGATGTGTCGATGTCGTGCACCTGCAATAAGTCAGTTCTCATACTTCTTTAATTAATAATATATTTGATTCCTCGTATATAATGTACAACTACATACAGCTTGTATCATAAAGTATCAATAGTATTAAGAGTTCATAAATAACCCTGTTAAAGTTATTTTTGATGTAAATGTTCCTGTCACTACCCATAAGTTATGACATATATACATACATTACTTGATCTATTAAGTGCAATTCGAAAATTACCTATTTGTGCATTGTCTACAACTCGCAAATCAAATTTGTCCTGATACCCAATTCTGCAATTCAGTTGACTTCCATTATCCCAGTGTACTACAACAGTTTTAGGGGGTGTTCCTGGAAGATTGATATCACGAACTGTTCCCACATATCCTTCACTACCATCTAAAAGAAAAACAGTTATATGATATTCAAATAGATATATTAGATAAAGTATTGCCTTGATTTTCCCAACTCCAATTTGGGCCCCTGACAACTCTTAATCCACAGCTTAACATTACAGATCACAGGTAAATAGTACAGTCACAAAGAGACTTCTCTATATATTTATTTATTGTTTTGAATTGGCTTTAAACAGTATTTAATATAATAAATACGAATAATAATCGTATAAGTAATGTGTATTTAAAACCAAGTATAAAATAATAATAACTATTTCACACTATTGAGCAATCAATCAATTTAACTGAGATAAACAAAAAAGTTGAGTCATCATGCAAAATTGTAAATAAGGTGACATAAATACACAGAAATTTGTTTAATTAAAGAATATTCTCTATGGCACAATTCATAACAGATCACAGAATTAAAATGTCTAGAAGTATGGTTCTGTCTTTTTGCTCGTAGGTTTGACTCCTTGAGTGTTCACGTTGTTCACACTGTAACCGTAAGGCTCACCGCACACTACAGACTAATCTATCGACCGATGGTTGAGTGTTGTTGGGTTGCATCCGCGCACACTAGGGAAACAAAACTGTTTTCCCTGCAGTGCAGGGAAAGTTTTACATGCTCCATCATAAACTGCTGAAGTATCCTAAGCTCTTCGGTTTTTATAGAATGAGCATAAAAAGTTTCAATGAGCTTGTTACATTAATTGGGCCATCAATAGTGAAGACGGATTCAAACTGAAGACGTGCTATACCTGCTGAGGAAAGTTTGAGGGTGACATTAAGGTAACAAAAACACAAATTTTATTATTTTATACTTATATACTTTACTTCTTTATACTTATTTTTTCTTATTGAAATGCAATTTTATACATTAATTACCCACTAAATTGAAATTAATATTAGCACTTTTTTTTCATTACAAATCTAATACTACTGAGTCATCTGTAAAATTAGAATAATAACTCCACTGTATCCCTGGAACATCCTGGTGATGGCATTTCAACGTCCTGTATCGCATGCTAATTATTACTGTTGAAAGAGGAGCACGACATAAATAATCAGTAGGTTGAGTTTGTTGGAGAACCTGTGCCCCACAAAGATGAAAAAGTCGCTACAGGTGTGAGTCACCACCGATTGGGTAGTTGGCGGTTTACGCACTCTCATTGTACAGCGTACTAAATAACCAGTCGGTAAAAAGTTGGCCAACTTTTTAATTGAATGAGAATCGGGGAGCCTATCTAACTGTTTTTCGGTCGGTCTATCGGCCGACTTCAATCGCTTGAGTGTGCGCACTCCAATAAATTATCATATTAACAAGCAACCAACTAAACTATCAACGGATAAAAAGTCTGTAGTCTACGATCTATCTAACTATTGGATATCCGGAGCTAGGATTCTCGAATTGCATG
Source organism: Rosalia funebris (assembly GCA_037954035.1). Taxonomy (NCBI): domain Eukaryota; kingdom Metazoa; phylum Arthropoda; class Insecta; order Coleoptera; family Cerambycidae; genus Rosalia; species Rosalia funebris. Next base: position 27,898,834 of record JAZFAV010000011.1, read on the forward strand.
AATCGATATATACATACTATATATGATGAGGGTGAGGTAGAGCGAAAGAGAAAACCCCCATCAAGAACAGGGGATGTAATAGCACGGTTTCTTGTAATATTCCTGCTTTCGGTATCCCGTAATCAGAAATAGAATATTTTGCCTTTACCCTGGTGCTTAGCTTGACTAGATACTTGTTGCCCAACTGTGACCACTTGGAACTCCATATCGAGCACGTTACTAATAAGCCTTCGTATCACACCCTGTTAAACACTTTGGAGACGTCCAGGAAGACCGCTCCTGTAACGTTATTCCTGTTGACACATTCCGTCGCGTACTCTACGAATCTCAGGATCTGCAACTCTGTTGAGTGTTCGGTTCCGGTAGGCGAACTGATCGTCTAGCACGATGTTCGGGATTGCCATCCGATCTCTTATTCGTTTGAGTAGTATTCGCTTTCACTTGCGAATTGCGGTTTACTTATTTCTTCATATCCGAAATTCAGCGTATATAAATAGTAATTCGCTTAAATTTGTAATGCCATTGGTGAAATGGCCATAAACTTCGGGAAGCGTTCGTGTCGGTTTTGGTACAGGCACGTACTGTTAGAAGTATATCATTTTGCAAGGGTTTGCAAGTAACCTTTTTGGAGTATTTTAAGCAACAGCGTGTTTGCTCTTCAGGCATATAAGGCTTTGGTTTGGCAATATATAAGATTTGTTAATAACTATAGTTGAAGTAATACAGTGGCGGCGCTAGCATTATTTTGCGGTTGGGCGAAAATAGGCATGAAATATCTAGGGTGGGCGAGGGCGTTAAATATATTATTTTATGTATGAATATGATATAGTGTGTTATAAGAGGTTGGGCGACTGGTTGGGCGAGAAGGATTTTGCCTGGGCGCTCGTCCACCAGTGCCCACCCCTGTCGCCGCCACTGAAGTAATAGTCCCTCATCAGTAACAAATAGCTACCCACACACGAAGCGATATTTTGAGCGACTTGGTATGCAGAAGACAGTGTCTGTCTATTTGGAACTCACGTTTGTGCTGAGCGACGGACCCGGTTGGTAAATACGTCGTCGATGTAGGAACAGGTCGCTACAAGTTAAAAAACTAACGTAAGGATCCAGTCTGTAGCGCTCGTCGTTTGATCTTAGTTTAAATACATTTTTGTTTGTGGTGTAATAATTATTATGGAGTGGACAAAAGAAATAGTAACAGAGTTTATAGAACTATATAGAGAACGACCATGTTTGTGGAAAATTAAAGACCCAGATTATATAAATAAAAATTTGAAAAGAGAAGCATATGGAGATTTGATAAAATTCTTCAAATCGTCTTGTTCATTTTGTCTCAACTCACGTACTAAAAACATAGAACCATATTTTTTTCCTCGATATGAAATCCATGTCTTCACCCACTTTTTTCTGTTCCTTTTTCTCTTATCCGTGATTTTTAAAATACATAAACCCATGAGAGCAATTTTTTTGTCCATTTTGTACTAACGCAGATTCACCGACTAAAGAGGTATTTTAGACCAGCTTAAAATACGAAGTCGTACTACCCAGTATGTCGAAATTTAAAATATCTGCCAACTAATTGAGGGACAGCGTAGGTGCAGGAACCAATAGTTTGACAAATCGCGGACTAAGTATGTTCGTGTGTAGACACGACAAATCAGATCTCTCACCGACCAAGTCGGCGGATCTGGTATGGCAGTTCTGGTCGGTCGACACCGTCGGACGACTATATCGCTTCGTGTGTGGGTAGCTAATGATATTCATGTGTATTAAAGATGGCCATACACGTAACTGCAAGCTTGCCAAGCATGCACGATCAAACTTTTTCTACAATTTTGTACTTTTTGTACATACTTAAGCGTCTGTAGAAAAATGTAGCGCAACATTTTTCTAAACTCTTAAGTATGCTTATACAAAAAGATTGATTGTGCATGCTTGCAGTTACGTGTGTAGCCTTATGTATATTTACTAAATCTTGGATACGAGTCGACTAAAGGAGATGGCAGAAAACTTTCGATGCAGCAACAACAGAAGACCAGTTGTCCAGACAAATCGAAATATTACAGGCTACTTGACGCATGTTTCACCAATCAAGTTAGCATTATCACGAGATGGTTATAATTGAACGACAGTTATAATCACCTTCTGATAATGAAACTTCGGTCGACGAAATACACGTCAAGTAATGTACAATCCTTTACTGTTGCTGGAAAATTGATATTCTATTTTTACAACATACATATATGAATTACGAGTATTATCTTGTGTGGTGTTTAATTACGACGGTTATAATAACCGATGGTACTTAGTGGCAGGGTATATTTGGGCCTATAGATGAAACATTCGTGTTATTATAGAACACTGCTATTAAGAATTCTATCCAATTAGAGATAAGCTTTATGAAAAATATTTGATTCTGTTTGGCTAACCTAACCTGACTGTCTACTTATTATGGTTAGGTTAGGTTAGTATTCTTCAAAATAACAGCGTATTTAGTTGTTAATATTCAAAGTTAGCTATTGGAGCCTTTCTGTATGTATGTAGTTCCATCGAACGACACGGAGGGCGTACGATTACAATGGACGACACCAACTGCAAGTCATTGTATACATTTGAAGTAACTAAACATCGAAAGTTTCTAATAGGTTTGTATATATATATATATATATATATATATATATATATATATATATATATATATAAATATATAAATACATATAGCGAGGTTCTACGGCCTTGGCGGCTTCTCGCATCTCAATAAGTTGATTAGTTTTGGAACATTTACCCTCAACCCTCAACTATAATATAGCTATTTACATAAATAAGTAGTTTGAAAGATTCAAACAAAATTGTACCCCTACAACAATTCACCTTGATGATTAATTATGCTAGCCTAGTGGATAACATTTTTTGATAAATCTTAACAATGCTAAAAGACCAAAAATCTCCACTGCACAATTTCTTCGTCACTTATTTTTTCTTGTATACGATTGCAATTGTATTGCCAACGGAAAATACGGGATTGCCAACGGCAAAGATAAGGAAATTGGCATGGAACATTTATGAAGGTGTTATTTGCTTTTATTCACTTTTATTACACACTGTAAACTACATTATAATTACAGATTTTCTACGTTTAATCTTAAAATACCTTGTCATAGCTGTATAAATAATAACCATCACAGATTATAACAAGCTATGAACAAAATTTAACAATACAATTTGCAGCAAAGGATTTTTGCTACATATCATATGTATATCAATAAAATTTAATATCCACTTACTATGAAACAATTTACATTATTTAAAATGTTATTTACTAATAAAAATTATAACGAGTAACACAATATTGTCTTTTATAAAGGACTAAACAACTACATAACAGAAAATACAATGTAGGTAACACACCAGTTACATTAAACAATAATGATGACTCCTACAGTTATGCGTTGTTCGTTTTGGTTACGAAAATATCTCCTTTTTAAAATTGTCAAAATCTCATGGTATTCCTTTAGCTATTCTCTAAGATATAAATGGAAGCGCAAAGCTTACAAAACCAATTTGGGAAAAATTCATTTTTTGGTACCATTAAAAAATTATAAAAGCTATGATTATTGTTAAGCTCATCAGGATTGTATAAATTTTATATATTCATTTATTTATTTGCTTTTACACTGGCTAATAGATATGCATGTAGATCGTTTACAAATCTCGAATTCATGCAGTAAAGGCGTTCTTACATCAATACAAAAGATTTTGGTTACCAAAAATATTAAGTATAATATCAATGTAATAATATGTAAAATGATGTTATATATTATGGGTAAACAAAATATAAGTAATAATAGTATGAAAAATTAATTGTAAAACCCAGTACACAGACTGCCTACATTTATCCTCAATTAAATATTTAAGTTAATTTTTTAAGGCAAATATTACACTGACAAATATTCAGAAATAATGTTGAATTTCGAACAAAATATTAATGCGCAATTTATCTTTGGAAAGTGAATTTAAGATAAATGACATCTGTGTAAAGAAAAATATATGCATACCTTGAATTTAAAAAGAAACTAGATTTAAATAAAAACCACATTGGATTTTCACATAATATATAGTAAATGTATTTTACAGTCACTTAATTTAGCGTCTTACATGTAAAATATTATTAGCCTATATTTGTCTTTCTGGTGGATTTTTATTTACTTTCCATTTTATGTAGTACTAACAAAAACAAACTGAATTGCAATTAATCAAATAAAACAGTAGCAAATTAAAAGTTACTACATTTACGAAAAATACAATTTCATATAATATTGGAAGTATATATTTACTAGTGAAATATTGTTGGCAACCAATTCTTTTCATAATTGGAAACACACAATTTGACAAACATTTCCTAATTTTATCATTTTTTCTTTTAAAGCAGAACAAAATTTTGTTTTCAAGCACAGGATCATATTATTTTTTAATTAATAGTTCTAACGTGATAATAAAAACTTATACACTATTGTAGAGTACTTAGGTCCCTATAATTGTCTTTACATCACAAATATCAATTAGGAGAACAGTAATTCATTATAAGAATATATTAGAATGTTATTTATTACCACTAATTTTTTTGGTACAAAAATATGTCTATAAATTTAGTCCAATATATTTAACGTTTTACAAATGCCATTTTTTCATTAATATATTGTTACAATAACTTACTGTTGTTGAAGAAACAAACATACAATTTCATTTATTTAATATCGTAATTATTACAGACACAACTTCTTAAACAAATCATTATAATGGGTAGTGTCTTTTAAAAAGTATTCCTAATTTTGTATAAGCACTGACTTAATGTTTTTTTTTATCTTAAACACTATGGAATTAAATCTAACATCCCATGGTTAAAAGGAATGAAATTAAAGTAAAAACAATCTATAATACAATTTCAATCACACAAATAAATATACAAAACAGAGAAAATATCACAAAAACAGAAAATGTCTTTTTGTTTATATTGGTATAATGTAGGCATAATTTGATTTATTAGACAGAAAATGGAGATGTTCAATGTCAAACAACCTGATTCGTAATATCAAAACTTAACACTAAATATTTTTTGAACACAGAAAAATAATACATTTTAAATTTATTATTTAAAATCCAGTACACGCATAATCAAAAAAATAAAACAAATTGTATAGTAAATATATGGTAGGTAGTTTCTTATGAATATCTTACTAACATTATATACAAATATAATATTTTTTCCTTACCATTTTGTTTTCAAGTTATGTAAGTTTCTATATAAAATAATAATTTCTGTTGCACAACATGGACAACAGAATCAATGCAATTTACTGTGCATAAAGTTGTACTAAACATTTAAAATTTTGTAATTAATAGTTTTTCTTTCAATGCCAATATATATGTACTTTAATACATAACAATATATCAGAATTTATTATTGATTATTACATATATTTATTGTTATATCTGTCACTAGAATAGTAAAATGAATTAGACACTTTAATTTACCCTAAAGCAATCAGTTAGTTATATATAAAATTATTTATATATTTCATTAATTTCACATACAATAGGTATGTGATTATTCAAAATATTCCTAGATTTAATCTTATAAATCTTTCTTACATATAAATATTAAAGAAGAGAACTCATTTGTTAGTAAGTCATTTAGCAAAACACGTATTTTTGTTGATATTATAAATACAAGTTCTTTATACCAGATAATTTGATAAAGAATATTATCAGTTCTAGCAAAACATTTTATTTTAAATTTTGTGAACATCTTCCATAATATGTTTAACGTGAGTATCAAATGTACAACCTACATTTTAATAAATTGATAATTAATAAAATACTGAAAATAACATGGGACAACACAAATAGGTATGTAATTCACTCCTAATTTCTTAAACAATCCGAGTCAGTGCTTAACCACAATTAACAACTAGCAATGAAAGCAAGGGTCCGAGAAGCTGATATGAAAAGTGGATATATCTTTTTGAGATAAAATCTGCAAATGATGTCACAACACACATTCAAGGCACGATATGTATTCCAGTACTTTATTGATGGGGAAATGAAGGTCTGCTCTTCAAAAATGAGCAGGTAACTCATGGCACTTACTGTAATAAGGTGATTTACAGTTAAGATATTTACTTGACTTTATAATTATATAGAAAAATACTTGATTGAATTTTTCATTTTATATCTACTAAGGGATGATCCTAAAATTATGCATAGCACTGAAATACGTACAGAACAAATTACGAAATTCAATACGTTACTCAATTTGTACACAAATACTTTTTATTTTTAATTCAATGAAAATAATGTTTTTGGACCCTGCCTTTTGTGGGAATTACCACTTTTAATAATTCTAGGAGCATGGAAAGACAGAGTGGATAAGAGATGCCTTAATATTAAGGTAGAACGTAAAGACTCTTGTGCAGTCATCACTCAGATATGTCAAGATCCAACCAATCAACTCTCGCCCAGTCGGGGAGCTCGGTCTCGAACTCCCAGCCGGGGCCCTAAAAAAAAAAATTGTATTAATATATTTACAAATGTATTGTTTTATAATTCGCATAAGAGTCATTTATGAGCAATCGAATGATTTGAATTTATTTTACTCTCAAATTTGATTTATAAAATCGCCGCCAATCTAATTTGAATATATAGGGTCTTCCAATAGGGACGCTTGAAATTTGTTAGGTTATAGCGGCCATATTGTTAAAGCATACCCGACGCAGTCAATTTCTCGCCATTCACAAGAACTTGGCCTTTCTGCGACGTCAACTTGGCAAATTTTGCGTAGGCACTTGGGTATGCACCTGTATACAATCCAACTGACTCAGGAACTTAAGGTAAACGACCATAGACAACGCCGTGTGTTCGCTGATTGGGCTCTGGAGATGTTAGAAGCTGACCCAAATTTCGCCAAAAAAATCATCTTTAGCGACGAGGCCTATTTTTGGATGAATGGATATGCGAATAAGCAAAATTGTCGGATTTGGGACGATACCAATCCACACGAGATACATGAGCACCAAATGCATCCTGAGAAAGTTACTGTTTGATGCGGATTTTGGCCTGGCGGAATCATCGGTGCGTACTTCCAAAACGAAACTGGCATTGCCATAACCGTCAACGGCGAGCGCTACAGATCGATGATAAGCAACTTCTTGTGGCCTAAACTGGATGACATGGATACTGACGACATGTGGTTCCAACAGTAAGGCGCTACGTGTCACACAGCACATGCTGCGATGGACATTCTGCATGAGCGATTCGAGGGCATGGTTATCTTGTGCAGCGGTGACCTGAACTGGCCACCGAGATCGTGTGATTTAACGCCTTCAGATTTATTCCTTTGGGGCTATCTTAAATCGCAGGCGTATGCGAATAAACTGCAATCAATTGATGCCCTTAAAGTCAACATAACGAATGCCATTCAGCAAATTCAGCCAGATTTATGCAATAAAGTAATCGAAAATTGGACTTCGCGAATATGTGTCACCAAGCAAAACTGCGGTGGACATTTGAATGACGTTATATTGCATATTTATTGCCATAAAATATTCTTTCCAATAAAAAAAAAAACTGAGTGGATATCCCACACACAACTTGTTTTATTTACGTTTAAAAATCGAACGTCCTTATTGAAAGATCCTTTATAATTGTTTTATAATACATATTTTAAAATCTAAGAACTATATACGATATAGCCTCGATTGTCTCGATATGTATTGACTATTCTAGTAATTCTAGTGTACTTGAAATTTTTAATATAGAGCTATTATATTAATGATAAAATAATTAAAAGAAAAAATTTATTACTGATTTCGCAATTGTGTTCGTTGCGAAGTTCATACAGCAGAGCTCGAACCCTCATATGCGATGATATTTGTCTATAAATTTCAAGAGAATTTTTAGTGTACTCCTTCAATGCATTCCACTGCGAATCAACAATCGTCGCAACCTGTCACGGCTTCAAACGAGGACGCACATTTACTGCTTGGTTCACCACCCACAAATTAGAGCAAACCACAGGAAAAACGCTTGACGAAATCGGCGTAAATCAGGAAAATGGAGGTCAAACGTTTTCCGATTTATCAAAAACTTGGCGATGCCCAGAGAAAATAATGACAACATAAGCTATGTTGTCATGAAATGACGAAATAGCTTATGATAATGTGATCTGACAATGTGATAAAATATGAAAAAAGTTTGCAAAAATATTCTTATAAAATCTCGCCGATTTTGTAATGTTTATTAACGCCGTAGTTGACATTTATTTCTTTTTTCCTAAAAACTATAATTTTTTTACTTTCATGTTTTTCTTATTTTCGCATTTTTTGCATAATATCTATACAACACAATTAAAATTTTCATACCCAAAATTTCTCAATTTATAGTACCACATAATATATTCAATAAGCTATTCAATAAGGTTGTAAACTAAATATACCAAAAATTATTCCGACATGCCAGCCTTATAACTAAGTTGAATATTTACCACCATTTAATGAAATAGTATTTTCATAGCTTGTTAATGGTTGAAGTATGCAGGCAAATATTTTTAATGATATCGAACTGTGTCGTATCGACCCTACATAAAATAAGCTCGGCTTTAAATATACCGTGCTTTCATTTTAAAACTGTACATAGGTTCCACCGATTGGTCCTTCTCGGAAAATTAGGTCTCTCTAATTTTTCGAAAATAATCTCGCTCAGGTGGGGAGTCCGGCCGTACGCAGTGATGATCGACGACTTAGATTTCACATTTACCGTAGCATACGTGTTTGGCATTTAGACGAGTGAACTTCGTAGTAATACGTGTAATTTTAAATAGATTCTTTTAATTCAAAACTTAGTAATTATGACGTACTTACATGAGGAAAAAATTGATTTGATATCATGGTCTCTTCAAGGACATTCATTACGTGCAATAAGGGACCTTTTCTCAGTCAAATATGTAAATCGTCCGATCCCTGCCTTGAACACAATATTGACAGTAGTCGAAAAGTTTAAGTCAACGGGATGCATTTTAGGTTGTAAATGCCACAAGACACATATAATTAACGAGGATGCTGAAATGCAGGAATTAATGGTGTGTGCAATGGTAGAAGAAGATTCAAATATTTCTATCCCAAAAATTTCCGAGGACTGGTTTTAGTGTGGGTAAAATTCAGAATTTTAAAGAAAAATAAATATCATTCCTATAAATACGAAGTCCATCAAGAAATTTTCGATGAAGACCAGTACCGTAGAATGGAATTTTGTAACACGGTAATGGAACGTGCAAATGCGGATGACAATTTTATTTATAACATCGTGTTCACCGATGAATCCACGTTTCCGTTACATGGTAGGCACAATCCATCAATTCTACGGTATTGGGCTATTGGAAATCAGTATCGCCTGTTAAATACAAGGACACAATATCCCGAAAAATTGAATGTTTGGGCTGGTATTTATAGGAATGATATTATTGGAACATTCTCTATTGATGGAAATTTAAATGGGGAGACTTATTTGAATCTTCTTCAAAACCAATTTGTTCCTGCATTGGCAAACATTAACCCCAATTTTGACAACGTTTGGTTTCAGCACGATGGGTGTCCGGCCCATTACTCAAGAATAGTCATTGACTATTTGAATACGATATTCCCCCAAAGAATTATATCTACGGGAGGCGTAATTCAATGGCCACCAAGATCGCCAGACTTAGCCCCTAATGATTTTTTCTTATGGGGGTATATTAAATCAAAGTTATACGGGCATCCTCATGAAAGAGCTAATAATTTAAATCAACTGAGGGATAATATTGAAAATTTATTTCAAACTATTAGCCCTCTTATGCTGACCAACGTTCGTTCAGAATTTTACGACAGGTTGGGTTATTGTTTGGCGCAAGACGGAGGCATCTTTGAAAATTTTCTTTAGTTTTTTTTCTTATTCAAGGGGATATTTTTTAAGTTTTAAGAGCTTGCATTTTATTTTTAATTATTTTAAGAGAATCTATTTATTTTTAAACGTTCTATTAGAAGACACTTTTTTTTAATGCAAAACCAATTATAAAAATAATGCAAAAAAGATCATAGTTTGCTGTTAAATATGGCCAAGATATTTTTTCTTTAAATACCTTGATCATCTTTTAACAGTAAACCCATCAACATCACTTCCCACGTAAAAGTTTTTCCCCGTTACAAATACGATGTACACTCCCTCACGTGTAGAACGTAACTGTCGTAGCGCCGCTAATTATCGACACTGGACAACCTGAAGCAGGGCGTCCCTTCTGTTTCCCCTCCCTACACATTATACGAAATCGACCGATTGACTTGCTGTCTAGTAAAAAAATGAAAGAACGGTATATTCATCTCATTTTAATGCAACAAAATGGATTTTTGAACATCTTGCTTTTAACTGCAACAAAAGTCACTGTATCTTATTATATTTATAAATCTAGAACATGCTTTCAGAAGACGAAAATCTTGAATAAGAAATAACCGTTCAATATTAAGATTCTGCAGATGAAATAAAATGAATTTTTGTAGTAGAAAAACGTGGGTATGTAGAATGAGAAATAATTCCTGCAAAAGCTATTGGAATTATATAAACGTTGGCTACTGTATTAAAATTCACGTCGTCACAAATGTCAATGTTTTTTTTTAGTTTGGATCATCGAGAATTTGAGATGTCTTGCCTGACAAAAAAAGTTCTGTTAAAAACAAAGAACATAAATATTTACGTGATTTAAATAACACAAAACATTAGTTTCCAATGAATGTTTATTTCTGCGCTTTGTGAACGATATCGTGAATTAAAATATGGTAAGTAATTGGTCGAAATGAGAGGCCCTAAATAAAGACAGAGCTATTAAACATGCAATTCACACTGCCTGAATTTTTTATGTTTTATATTACTTTCAGGAATTGGTATAACATTTTTGTTTCTGGTCTAAAGAAATTCATTATCTTTTCGTTATTTTTTCAACATTCCACAAATATCAACTACGTAATTTGTAATGCTTTAGAATCTTATGAAATTATTTAGTAAGTTGGGTACGTGTGATGGGCTATGTGAAATCTTTAATAAAAACCTATTCTTCTTTATTTCAAACTCCAATTGATACACAATGTACAATTTGATTTAATTTCTCCTGTGAATTGTATATCGCTAATGACTGCTTACATTTTCATTTGTCAAAAGTTAATTATTATTTATTCAAATTAATACGTGGTATACTTTATATTGTAAGTGTTAAAATTCTGCCTACATATTGTCTCGGACAATAAATAGACATTTTTTATCGTTATCGTATTTTGTCCAGTCCACATGCTTTGTATTTGTTTTTGCATTGCCCCTGTATAAGTTAATCTTATATTCACTCTGCAGAATTAATGTTCTAACATGTTGTGCATTGCGGGCGAATTCCTTTGACAGATACAAATTTTTATTACGTAGGAACACTGTTGTGTATGCAAACATACAAAAGCGAGTACTCCAGAGAATTTAAAAGCACGGCACGTGGAATACGTTTACGAAAAACCTTAATCAGAGAGAAAACTGGAAACACATTATTCTAATATAAAACCGAATCTAACAACGTTTATACAGGGTTGTATACATTTATATACGCAATTTAATGAAATGTAATCGAAATGCATTTTACATCGTGCATTTTACAACACACAATTATGTATATCTAAAATATTCCGTAAAAATATACACTGTCGCATGTCGTCTATAGGTATGTAGTAGATAAATTAATTCACTACATAATCTATTGTTTTTAAGTAAACACGTCAATTTTTAATTATAAAATGACACAATTTGAATTTAATTTTATATTTCTTTTCTATCAACCCCCTTGAGTGATAGTTACCCCTATAAAATATTTAAATGGTGCATAAATTAATTTATTTGAAAAAGTTTTTGATTCTTTTTTAAGCAATAGGACGAGGTTTTTTATGTTTTATGTATACTTAATTAAGAAAGATAATTTTAAAATCTATTTGTATATAATTAAGTATATCATGGAACAAAGGAACTCTAAATAGTGTTTGTCTACTGTCAAATCTGAACAGTCTTTTAAATTTAGTGTCATACCAAAAATTCATTTTAAACATCCAACAGGAAGAAGAAGAAGAAGTAAGAGATGATGAAGAAGAAGAAGACATTACACTTGAAGTTCCATTAGATAATTATCAATCAGACGAATAGTTTTCCCCAATTACTCATAATTCACACCGCGTTCATCATTTCCAATAGTACCATTTTTTATTTAATACAATATTATTTAATTAAATAGGACTACAATAGATCGTGGAATAGGTCTACCGGGGAAACCACGTTAAAAAAAAAAACGCGCCAAGTACACTACCTCATAGGTGGCATGGAAACGTGTGCATATTATGGAAAATATAACTTTTTGAATCGCTATATCTCAGAAATGGTGATTATTAGAAAAAAAGTGTAACAACAATTTTTATAGATAATTACATGATCTACAATTTTTGTTTGATCTATTTTTATGATAAAACTTACCGATTGGCTAAGAAATGCAAGAAACCCATATTTGCGAAATTTGACCTTGAATACATTTTTTTGCAGATATGGGATCGATGGGGACTTTTCACATTTCATTTATAATGGTGTTCCAAACATTCATACCAATTTTCAGCTCTATGCGAATTTTTGTAAGCTTACCCCTATTTTTTGAGCTAAATTGACCGGGCTAATATATAATATTCAGTATAGTTTCATTTCATAATCATATTTTAACTTAAAAATAAAACTACTCGTTTTAGAAAATCACCACATCAGTGTTAATGACAATATTGAAAAAGTTTAAATGCTTGGATATATGGAATATTGCAGATAACATGATAGAACCTTAATGTAGATTATTGTTATTTAATTCTGTCATTTTGCTTACAATGACATTGGCTCAATATTTATGGCAAGTAATAATATAATCACTTAAATTAAACAACTTTGAATACTCAAAAATATACGCGGAATGAATTTTGTCAGAAACTTTTTTTTGTTGTATTTTTTCACTATTAGTTTTGCATGCACTATTAAAATTAAGTTCTTCAATAAAAAAAGTTTTGTTGAACTACCATGAACAAATGTTGTTTGATAACATGTATGTATGTATAGATATATATATATATATATATATATATATATATATATATATATATATATATATATATATATATATATATATATATATATATATATATATATATATATATATATATATAAGATAAATCTTTTTACACAAACATTTTTAAGTAATGTAATGCAAAGAAAGCCTTTAAGTAACAAAAAAATATTAGTGCTTCATCAGAAAAAATACAGTAATTTTGAATTTTCACATTATTGTCTACTAAAATTGGTGTCTACTTAGGAGTATCACAGGATTTGTTTTATATTTGAGCCGACGACTTATTAACAAGCAGAGATGGGATACTGTGGTCGTATTCGTATCCCCATTTCTCAGAATGAGATGTTTGTTGTACTCTAAAGAACATCAAATAAACAACAAATTTTTGTGATAGATTGTTAATGATTTTGTGTTTATCTTGTATAGCAAACGTAGAATTACTATACCTCCTAGGTTATTTTGATAATATGGTTAATTTTTGATATTTGGTTGCAATATTCAAGAAAATATTTATTATGATGAAATGGTTTGAAAAAATTCGAAATAATTTTTTTTATAACTTTTGGACATTATATGTTTTTTAGTTTAAGAGGGGGAATTCTGCCGTACTGAAATAAGATGGCGCCACTTGTACTTTATTTCGATCTTATTAATTTCTGTACAAGAACAATATCGTCTATTTCGCATGATGATCGCCTTTTAAGGATGTTACAATGCAGGAGTTGGTATATTTTTTATAGCGCTATATTTGTTTATAAACGAGATAATAGCATTTATAATTTAAACAACAAAGACGTATTATTATCAGTCGACGAATCACAACCAAAAATTTATATTTAGACTCAGTTGACATACAATTGTGTCAATTTAACTATTATAACAAGTTAACTTAATATGAATATTTAATCTTACTTAAAGAGAAAAAATAAAAATAATACACAAGTAGATTGTAGGTTGCATAAGGAAATTTAATTAAATTTACCATTAAATTAAATGTTAAAATTGTCCTTTATTCACATCCTGATAATGTGAAAACTGAACTGAATTTTTTTATGCAAACAATAGTTTAGCGGAGTTAGATCCCAACGTCTAGCCGGTACTTTTAATAGCACCTTTTCTGCGAATAGCTAGCTTCCAATTATTAGTAATTAGGAGGATTGTGTTTCAATAAAAAAATTCTCGGCTTCATAATCAAGATCATTATCAAAATTTTAATTGGTTGTGTTTTACATAAACGTTTTACGTAATTCTATCGTGAAAACTATACAGTAGATATGTCAAATTATTGCGTAGCTTAACAAACGCAAGTAAACAAGTAATGTAAAAACAATAGAAAAACATAGAAAGATTTTCAAAAGAGGGCACGTCAAGTAGCAAAAACACTAATAAAATTTACGAATAGCCAAAAATAGGGTTCCCAAAAAAGTTACAACTAATGTCAGAACGAAAGAATGGAAATACAGCTTGTCAAGAATAGGAACAGAGTCTCACAACTGCGATACCGGACTGCCCAGGAGGTGCGCAATAAATAGCCTGGTCTTTACTCAGTCGCATTGAGACCTTTTCAGAGTGAATATCGATCATGTATGAATGTACAGGGTTATCCACCTAACATTCTATCCCTCTTAACTGTTTTATTGTTTGAATGGTGAATGCGAAAGTTGTACTAAATTTTACTGCGATCTCAGACATGTATTTAGAAAAACAGTCGAATCTCGCGTTTCGGAGATCTAAATCAAATTTATGTTTTTTAAATGGAACACCCTGTTCATATTTTGGTTTTTTAAATCTACTTGCTTTTCCGATTATAACAATATATACATGTTATATCTTTGCTTTAATAGTTTGCACAGTATCGCCATTTGAAATATCGAATATCCAACAAAATCAAGATTGCATAGAAAATTTGAAACAATAATTACGAGAATTATTATAAACAGAGTTTGACTAGGACAGCTTGTCCGAGATGTTAGGTATTGTATTCCCCTGTTATTTTTTAAAAATGGTATATTATTATTATACTAATAGTGAAAAAAAAATTACATTGTTGAATGTTGAATGTTACGTTTTGTGCGAAATGAATACGATGCGTGCTAGACATGAATACGAACGAAGATACCCTGAGAGAATCATACCACATAAAACATCCTTCAAATATATTTATAATAAATTAAGAATTACTGCAAGTTCAGAAGTGGAAGGAAAAAATAAGGATAAAATAAACTAAGATATATTTCAACTGAAAATATGCAGCAAGCAGTTTTATTATATTTCGTGGAAAATTCCAGACACTATTCAAGATGCATCGAGATATTTACAAATATGGACGCGGGTCCAGAGAATATTGAAAATCCATAAGTTTAAACCATATTGCTTCCGTCCAGTTCAAACACTGTATGGAAACGATAATTATAGAAGACAAGAATATTGCCGTTTGATGTTGGAAAGATAAGCGGAAAATGAACTGTTTGTAGGTGCGTATTATTTAATAAATTATTACAACTAATGCTACTATTTCTACTACTATGCTATTTTTACTACTACTGCCAAAATTCTGTTACTCTATTACTAGGTACTTAAAATAATTACAGATTCTATAATGTGGACTGATGAAGCCAGTTTTTCAACATGTAGTATTTTTAATAGAAGAAATACTGGTGTGGTATTTTTCAAAACTCAATTATTAGACCAGTATTTTTTGAAGGCGGTTTAACTGGACAAAAATATTTAGATCTTTTAAGAGGAGAGCTTTCTGATTTATTAATCCAATTAAATGAGTCGAATATTGTTTGGCAACAAGACGGTGCTCCAGCACATAAATCAAATGTTGTCAAGCGACATTTAAATAATACTTTTATAGAGTGGATAGGTTCAAATAGAACTATTTCATGACCGGCCAGAAGTCCTGACCTGATCCCAGTGGATTTCTTTCTGTAGGACACTTTGAAAAAGATCGGGTGTATACGGAAAGGTCAAATAACGCAGGAAAACTTATATATTAGAAAAAAAATATATCGGGAGATCAGACACGAACTAGATTGGTATCTTGGCTTACAAACGAAATTTGTTAAGGAGGTGTGTTCTTTGTATTGCACAATATGGAGGTATTATAGAACACTTTCTATAATTTATAATTATAGTTTTTAGTAAAATGTTACATTCCGTCCAGAAATATGCTTTTTAATATAACTATGATAACATCAAAAATAAAATCTAATTTAAACTATCAAACTCTGTTCATAACAATTCTTGTAATTATTGTTTCAAATTTTCAAATATACCCACAAATTCGTATTTAATAAACATAATCGACATGTCCGAGCATGTTTTTCTATTTCCCGGTAACGATTTTATTGAATTTATTCCAACCTTTACGCGCTCACTGTAGGTTGGTTTTCATTATGAAAGGCAGGGTTAAATGCTCCTTTTCTAAAATATAGTACAAATATTGTACAAAATGGCTATTCTAATGATTTCTCATGTTTAACGAGTGTAACTCACAAGCGAATGATTAAATCATATATGAATCGCGCCTCAAAATTAATTCCTCACATTCGCGCATACAATACTATATTGCTTAATATACCGTACACATTACAATAATATAATACTTACCCGGTATTTCCAAGCGTGCAAGTACATAACTAGATCCTGCGGCTTGGGGTCCCTATAACGGACCTTGCATTCATAACAATGCTTATCGACTGTCATTTTGTCCGGGTTAAAGCTAAAGTCGGGCGCTTCGTGACCCGTTTGCGTTGCTACTGTTACTTTTGCGTCAACGTTGCTACGAGAACTTAATGAAGACAATGCTAATGGGTTGGTGGAAGATTCACAGGCTATTGACGAGGTATTGTCACAGGTCTCCTCGCAGGGCGACGGCTCTCTGGATACCGGGTCGGCGTCATCATCACCCAAAACACGATCTGAAATAAAACGAAACAATTTATATAGGGTCTTTCATTGGGGACGTAGAGGGAAATTTGTTAGGTTATAGAGGCCATGTTGTTAAACCAATATCTGTCAAATTTGTGAATTGTTCAGTAGTGTATGGCAAATCACCATGGAAGGTTATAGCGTTCAACAACGTGTACAAATCATCAAATTTTATTTTCAAAATCAGTGCTTCGTTCGAGAAACCTTCCGCGCATTACGTGATTTTCATCCTCGCCACAACCGTCCCGCCGAGTCGACTATTCGACGTTTGGCGGCCAAATTCGAGTCAACCGGTTTGATAAATAATCAGCCAACACCCGTACGTCACCGAAACCCAAAGTCTGCTGAAAACATTGCTGCTGTTCGTGAGAGTGTACGAGAAAACCTGAGGCACTCAATTTCTCGTCGTTCACAAGAACTTGGCCTTTCTGTGACTTCAATTTGGCGAACTTTGCGTCCGGACTTGGGTTTGCACCCTTATAAAATCTAACTAACCTAGAAACTTAAGGTAAATGACCATAGACAACGCCGTGTATTCGCTGATAGGGCTCTGGAGCAGTTGGAAGTTGACCCAAATTTCGCCAAAAAAATCATCTCTAACCATGAGGCTCATTCTTGGATGAATGGACATATGAACAAGCAAAACTGTCGGATTTGGGACGATACCAATCCACACGACTGTGCGATACACGAGTACCAAATTCATCTCGAGTCACTGTTTAGTGCGGACTTTGACCTGACGGAATCATCGGTGCGTACTTCTTCCAAAACGAAATTGGTATTGCCATAACCGTCAACAGCGACAGATCGATGATTAGCAACTTCTTGTGGCCTAAACTGGATGATATGGATACCGATGACATGTGGTTCCAACAGGACGGCGCTAAATGCATCACAGCGCATGCCACGATGGATATTCCGCACAACCGATTTGAGAGCATGGTTATTTTGCGCATCGGCGACGTCAACTGGCCACAGAGATAGTGCGATTTAACGTATTTAGATTTCTTCCTTTGGGGCTATCTTAAATCGCAGGTATATGCGAATAAACCGCAAACAATTGATGCTCTCAAAGTCAACATAACGAACGCCGTCCAGCAAATTCAGTCAGATTTATGCGATAAAGTCATAGAAAATTGGATCTCCAGAATAGGTGCCACCAAGCAAAGCCGCGGTGGACATTTGAATGACGTTATATTCCATACTTAATGCCATAAAATGTTCCTTCAAATAAAACAAGAATTTAGTAGATATCTCACACACACAACTTTTTTATTTACGGTTAAAAATCGAGCGTCCTTATTGAAATACCCTATATAATTGTCACAAACTCTACAATAGGTAGATAAAGTCGTAATATTTGCATGGAAACCAATCACACATGGACGATCGGCTACTGTGTACAAGACGTGGTACGTGTGACGACTCTGATTGAACTGGTATGTCCACTACACCTAACGGAATTATGCAAATGGAGATGATCGTCATGCTATATAGTGCACGTGGATCATGCACTATAATCATAAAGATTACTATTCCTTAATCGTGCAAATTATGCTATAAATACCGAAACTATATATGTTTTATATGATGATGACGATAATAGTAAACGTTTTTATATATTGCAACACGAGGTGAAAATGATAGTTTGAATGATACTAAGGGCGTTTCCAATAAAAAAGAAAATTTCTAGTTAGTTCATGTATTTAAAGCATATTCATATCCAAAATTCAACGCGTTTAAATAGTGATGATCAGCGCATGATCGCCTCGTGAATCGCTGAAATATGCAACGCCATTGGCCAAATGAATAAAAACTGTAAGAAAAACTCGTACCTATCTTAACTTCTATAGGACCAATAACGGCGAGGATTCTTTCGATGATGGTAATATATAACATGTTCATCTTTTGATCATCATCAATTTGAAGATAACCAGCAATTTTTAACGCTACTCATGTGCCTAAGTTGTATTCAATTCTCCTAACATTGGATAGGTTCAACTGCTTTTGTGGACATTGTACTACAAGGAATTGAGAGCAACCACAATCGGCATTTTCAAGGGTATTTTTTACATTTTGTTATATGAATACAGGATGACGATAACATTGAAGATTCTGAATTAGTAAAATTGGGAGAAATAAATTGTTAAATTAGGAGAAAATAAAACTACAACTTCGAACAATTTTTCCGCTGTAAATAATGATTAAAATCTGTCTGGATTTCATCGAATATATGCCGATTTTCCTCATGTATGACTTCTAAGTCATATGTAGAGGTTGTTTTATCTGTTATAGGAAACGCCTCTCGAATCAACTAGTAGGAAAAATACCATTGGAAGTCTTAGAAGACATGAGAATTCTTGAATTTCCCTGTTCCCATATTTTATACTGTACACAGTTATATGGCAAAAGAAGATATCGAGAAGCTTAGTGAACAGAAGAAGTTTACAAACAGGAAAACATTGGGATGAGATGTAGATCAAAGTGTAGGTCCATCAGCATTAATGGCCATTTGATATAATTCTTCAGTATATCAAAACGAAAGTGTATTTCTCAGGTGTAGACAATTCCTCTAATATTCTTGAATCAAACTAGTGTCAAAGGAACATTGTTTGTTTAAAGAATTGTGTTATGATATTTATGTGAATACTGTGATCAGTCGAGTTCAGTATTATATAAATGTGATCTATGCTATGATATAAGAGGAATACTCGATTTTCTCATTAAAAGTAAGACAGTGATATGTTCAGGAAGAACATTCTTAACTTTATTTGGTTTCACCTCTATTCTGGATAGTTTGCATGTTTTGTGCCACAATATTAACAATATATAAATTATAATCAATGATTGAAGTTGTAATTAGCTCGTCAAGAATTCAGTAATACAAAAATATATAGGATATTCCATTTAAAAAATATATCCCTTTATATGTATTTATTGTATTTATACGAATAATTCCATATGTCTAAAATTCCATTTAGAAGACGTACGCACCTTTTTGATAAATCTTTTTATAAATCTCTAAAATAACCCCAAATATTTTACCAGTGGTTTCCATCCTGTACACTACTACTATTGTACCAATACTATACTACTATTGTTTATTAAAGAAACATTAACAGACAGTAATTTAATACCTGCCTCGCTAACAAATACATAATGTATTTGCGACAACCTGTAACTACTTTGAAAGACGTTGACTCGTCTATCGATGTAGGAAACATTGTCTTATTAAATTAATGAATTAATGATAACGCAATTCCCGGCAACAAGGAGCTTAATGTTCGTAAATTATATCCTCAAATTGCTGTATCGTCTTACATCTAACAAGACACGTGGGTTTGTAATCTAGATTTCGGATGGATCGATAAAAATAAATGACGGAAATACGACAATTCGTATTATAATTCTTACAACAAAGATACTATTATATTTGCCTATACCAGTCTCATTCTAAATTATCAAATTAAATATAGGGAGAGCGAAACAAAACCAAATAAAATATTGGTGAGACGTTGAAATTCGGTGCTTGGCATAAGTATATGATAATTTAAACACTATTTTCACTTTTGGCTGAATAGTCTGGAGGTGTTTGAAGATCCTAAACGTGGTTCTTATACCAATGACCATATCAATGAATGTGATTGTTTTATTTGTAATTGGGAGATACTCAGAACCAATAGTTAAATAGTAAAAGCACCAATCAAAAGTTAATACTGTACGAAAACAATCATAAATTAAGTACAAAGATTGGTTAAAGAAGTATCAATTGCAATAAACGACTAACCTTTAGGCACAAGAGGTCCAACTAATGAATCATCTAAATCTGCTTTTCTAGTGTTGAACATGGAAAGTTCACTATCTCCGTCCATTCCAAGCCAGTTTTCAGCATTGTGAATGTGGATAAGATCTCTAACCAGTTCCTCGTCCGTCTTTCCGCCAAGGTCTCCTCCTTTCCCTTTTAAAGGTCCAAATACCTCG